>JALPQD010000080.1:5923049-7273254 GCA_023101885.1 Typhlomys cinereus | reverse complement strand
GAGGTAGCAGGATGGTCACATTCTTTAAGTATGTACAGTCCCATTTAAATTGTGATTTTCTAAGTTTAACTCATATTGAAAAGTTCCATTAAGAAGATGGGGCTGGGAGGATGTGGAGAAAGAATAAGTTTCTATCTGCAATCATACAGTCTGGAGTTAAGTCTGAAATGGAAAAAAATTAAAAAATAGGAACTGGATGTGACCCTGGCAGTTGGGCAACTGAGGCAGGAGGATTGCTTTGAGTTTGAGGGCAGGCTGAGCTACATAGGAAAATTTGACTAAAAAAACACAAAACAATAAGGCTAATACAAGGGGGAAAATGAAAAGAAACAGTTTCTTTTCAGAGTAGTGGAGCTCTGGGGTTGGTAACCACTATTGGTTTCATTAAAAGCACATCACCCTTATTTTGACTTTGTTGTAACAGTGTTCATGGTGAGAATAATAGTAATGAATTAAAAAAAAAAAACAGAAGAAGCTGGCGAGATGGCTCAAGGGTTAAAGCCTTGTCCTCAAAAGCAAATGGACCTGTGTTCAGGTCCCCAGATCCCATGAAAAAATGCCACATGGAAATGGCTACAGCCTGTAATTTCAGCCCAGGAAGGCAGAGCTTGGGAAATTCTAGAGCTAAGCATTAAGGAGATAGAGCAATCCAAGATGAATCCTGATGTCACCCATGGGCCTTCACAGGTACACACATACAATTGTCTTCTTGTGTACACACACACACACACACACACACACACTCAAGTGCCTTTTTCTATATATACCCATACGTGTACACACCTTGCAGATACACATGCAAGAGAAAAAATAGACAACCTGGGAGTAGAAACACAGAGAAGTATCTTGCTATATCCTGCACTGTATGACAAAGGTCATTCACCCCTGAATGCCCATATCCGAGGCATTCTTTTTCTTTAGCACAGCAGTCCTCAGCTCAGCAGAAAGCTGGAGAGCTGCCAGGGACCTACACACTGGTTTTGGGGTGACTTGCTGTGCAGGTCTCTCCTTGTTCCTTGAGCTCTATAAGCCCAGGTTCCTTCTACTGCAAAATGGAGATTGTGATCCCCCCTTCTCACTGTAACTCAGGGAGAAAAAAATGGGAGAATTTACATAGAGTGTGCACACAGTAATACATAAACATTACTACCATGTGTTAGTGGTGCCTGTGATTTTAGCCCCTCTTCCCTTCTGGTGCTTCATTTTGTCAGATGGCCACTGACCAGCATCCTCTCTTGGTGCCCAACACACTGTTGCTGCTCAGTATGAGCTACTTATCATGATGACCAGCGGGGAGGATGCTGTCAATAGCTGCAGCTCTGGAAGTGAGACAGACTCGTGGAGAGAGAAGCCAGAACATCTCTCTCTCTCTCTCTCTCTCTCTCTCTCTCTCTCTCTCTCTCTGTCAGTATCGTTCTAATCATCCAGAGTCCTGACTCTCCCATGGGATGCAGGAGTGCTGATGTCTCTGCATCTCTGAAGTGGCTTGCTGTGCAAGTCCTTCTGGGCTTGATTTGGCTTGAACACTCACCCCATAAGAAGGAAACCCCCGAGTTGGCCTCAGGAGGAGTGCTAATGATGCTGCGCTCTGCGTGTCTCTGAAAAGGAACAGAGAGCAGAGGGAAATCAAATTGCTTTCTGAGTTGCAGAATGCCTAACACATGCCCCAACAAGGCTATCCTCATATTCATGCTTGTACGTTTCACCGCCGACTACAGTTGAGAACTGAGTGTTTAGACATACTTATGAAGAATGCTTTGTTAAAGCGAGCCCTGAGCAAACCCAGAAAAGATTATCTACTTGATGGAGGATGGGTTCCCTCAGTACGTGGGTGAGATGGAGAAAGTGGTTCTGTATTTGGCAAACTGTCCAGCTAAAAAGTGTCACTTCTTGGCTTTTCATGTGACTATGGTGTGACCAGTTCCTTCAGCCCCTATTGGTAACTCTCTTGCCATAATGGCCTGAAATTGTGAGCTGGAATAAACCTCTTGGTTCCCTAAGTTGTTTGGGTCATGTGTTTATCAAAGAAACTCAATCATGATTAAGACCTTGTGTCTTCAGAATATCACAAGCATAGGTGTGAGCTCTGTATGCAAACATCTCAGCCCTGAAGACAATGGTTTATCTCTTCCCCATTTCCATTGTTCAAGTTCCATTGGGCCTCTCTCCTGATTGCTAGAGGGTTCCCCAAGTACCCTGAACCTTCATGGACACACACTCCTGAGATAGCACATCCCTGCCCTGTGAATGAGTTTGTCTTCCTGATTCCTACCTGTTTCCACTTGGACAGCCCATGCTGCAGGACGGAGGACCACCAGAGCTGCTCCACCTGTCCTAGCTCCTTCCAGAGATCAAGCCTTCAGTTTCCAGTCTTTCATGCACAGACGATTTCTACAGCAACTATGACTTGCGTGTGACAGAACTCTTTGAGGAATCTTATGTCATGTGCCTTTTCTCAGTTCCAGCTCTTCTGTGGACTATCTCCAACTTCAGCTTTTTGGTGCTATCCTCTTTTTACATATTTTATATTTAACTGAAGGTACTTTGTTCCTCTTCCACTTACTCTGAAAGTCCAGAATATCACCAAAACATTTCTGCTACACATAAAGGGGCCTGTTCGTCTAGAGGACTGGAGGAAAGTTTGTTTGACTCTTGACCTCTTCTGAGTTCTGGCTCATGCAGAATACCTAGTCCTTAGCTCATGCCTGTAGTCATCCGAGCCTTGGGACCCTGCTGACCCATGAAGAAGCACTCTCTCTGTGTTCCAAAGCCACTTGTCTATCACATTTTCGCCAAAACCGAGCTGTCCTCAGCAAACACAAAATAGGTCAACTCAGAAAGACATCGCTGTGCTAAAATTATTTTTGTCCTTCACTCACTCAGATCTTTTCCTAGACAAGCTATTTTGAATATTGTGGGCCAAATATAGCCCACCGACATATTCTGTTTGGCCAGCACAGTAGTTGAAGTCTTAATTCATTTCCAGCAGTTTTAAATGAGCAATTTCTTCAGATTTTAGCTTTTTTTGAAAGGCAGGAAGACCGGTTAGGGGTGAAGCACTAGTCATAAAGGCCTGCCCTGGCCGGAAGGCAGCTTTCACTCCCTGGCCCAGGCCTGGCCCTTGGCAGTACATCAATAGCAACCGTGGCTCAGGCCTTCTTTCTGTATCACCCTGGGTGTCTGCCCTGGACTTGGACTGACCCTTAGCATCACCACCATCAGCTTGCCCGACCCAAGCCTCCCCGACCACCATCAACAGCCACCCTGTCCCAGGCCTTTTCGCTGAAGCACCATCATCAGCTTCCCTGACCAATGTCTGGCCCTTGGCAGCACCAGCAGCAGCTGCCCTGGACTAGGCCTGAGCCTTAGCATCCCACCATCATCTACCCTGACCCCACACACTCTGCTTGCTGGATGTCGGGATACTCTACCTGGAGATGCCCCACAAGGCTGGTAAATTCTGTTTATTCTCTGCCCTCTTTTCCCAAGGGACCTATCTCCTTCTCTAAGCATCAGCAAGCAATTCTAGCATGTCTGTCTTGTATCTTGCAGAACGTACGTTCATGTCTGCTATGGTCTGAATGTTTCTATCCACCCCTACCCTCACCCAAAAAATATTCAGCTGTTGATCCTTTCTCCAAGGCGATGGTGTGAAAAAGTGGGGTGAGAGGCTCATTACATTAGGAGATTATTAGCTCATGAAGGCGGAGCTCTCTGTGAACTGGGCACCCTTATAAATGAGATTTCTGAGAGTTAGCTAGATTCTTCCACCATGAAAGCACCAGGCCAGAAGATGTCATCTGTGAGCCAGGAGACAAACCATCATCGGGACCTGAATGAGCTGGCCACTTGCCATTTCCAATCTTAAGAATTATTGCATTGTTTTTATATTGTTATTTGTAAGCTCTCCTATTTATAGTATCTTGCTATAGCTCTTTAATGAATTAAGGCAGCCTCTTTTTTGCATGCATATGTGTGTATATATTTGTGTTTTACAGGTGGGTGTGTGTTTGTGTGTGGGGTCATATGTACAAGAAGAAACTTGAGTGTATGTGCCTGTGGAGTCCTAATGGGGATATCCTGGATTATTCTTCCACATATTGCTTAGCTCTGGGATTTCCCAGGCTCCACTGTCCAGGGCTAGAATTGCAGGGCGTTCAGTAATTTTTTTCATGGGGTGTGGGGATCTGAACTCAGGACTTTTTGTTTGTGAGGCAAAGGTTTTAACCACTGAGCCACATCTTGGTAGGTGCACATCAAGAGTTTGGCTTAAGAACTGTTCCCAAAGCACATGGCTAGTAAGTCGTAAGGCGTGTTCTTCCACCTAGTGCCATTTATCTCAGTGAACTTGACTCTGGGAGGGGCTGAATGGAAGAAGGAGAGAGAAGCATCTCTTGAAACTGGAACTATGGGGATTTGAGCTTATGGCCCTTCTCCCCTCAGCAAGGAAGCCAATGATTCTTCTCCTTCCCACACTGCCTGGGTAATGACTCAGCCCAGAATATTTAGCTGCCAAGAAATTGCAGCCATCACACAGCCCAACAGTCTAATTTTATAAATGAAGAAGTTGAGGTCACTCAGCCTTGCAAGTTGACTCAGATGCTCTTTTAAAGCAGAACGTGTGCATTTTGTACAAATTCAAATTACCAGACAAATCACTGCAGGTAATTTGTTATAAATCTTTAAGTATAGAATTTCCTAGATAGATTTGGATAATGGTGAAAGACACCAGCAAAACAACTTAGGTGACGATAAGAGGCACCTGAAACATTTTTATTGTTTTGCAAACGGTGGAGAAAGCATTTTTCCATCCCTTAAAGTGCCAGAAGGCATTAACTAGTTAACCATAAAAGTAATACAGAAATCTTATTAAGAAACACCCACTGTATTAAAATCATGGGAGACCAAGAGAAAGATGAACTATATAGTTACCTAACCCCATTACAAACATCTACTTTTACAAAATAACCTAGTATACAGGCATGAAAGAACATGGATGTGTTTTACGCTCATGGGCAGGACAGCTAGCAAATAAAACAGGAAAATGGCAAAGATCTAGTCTCAGCTTGTTTCTGACACCTATTCAGAGTTTCCAGAGTCAGTTCATGAAAAGACAGAAAACTGAGCTAGAAAGATAGCTCAGATATCAGATAGGCAGATAGAACGTCTGCCTCTCAAGCAGAAGGTTCTGAGTTCAGATCCTAAAACCCAAGTAAAACACTAGGTGCGAATGGCATTGGCCTTTACTTCCAGCCCTGGAAGGTAGACCCCAGAAAACCCCAGAATGAAGCAATAAGGAGGTAGAGCAATCCAGGATGTTTCTGATGTCACCCTAGGACCTCCACAGGCACACACAGTGCCCTCTGATACACACAGGAAGACACACACACACACACACACACACACACACGCGCGCGCACACACACACACGTACCACACACCAAAAAAAAAATAGAAAGAAAAGATAGAAAACATCATTCAACTTGAATTTCAGTTTATCTTGTTCTTTAAATCTTTTCAGTACAGTATGTGCCATAAAATAGGTGATTTGATTTCAAACAGCCTCCTGCATGCTATTCGTACTTTCTACCCTTCCCCACCAACTCCTGATGGTGGGAGAAGGATGCCCTATATGTGGAGGGACTGTCATTTCAGAAGCAACTGGGGCTCCAGGCCGCTCCCACTACATCCTTTATCGTGTTCACTGGTCCCAGGCTTGGGGGACAGAAAACTGTCAGATTGATCTAAATGTTTCTAAACACTCTTTTCTAAATACTTCCCTCCGATCATGTTGCCAACCAGTAGCAGATACTTGGCAAACCCGCATCAGTTAGAGGAGCACATGGGAGTGAGACTTGGCAGCAAAGAAGGAAGTTTGACCAGATTCTACTTCCACCTCTTGTCTGCTGAGTAACTCCAATTAAGGGATACATCTTTCTCCGTGTCTCAGTGCCTCAAAAAAATGTCAGCTGATATGGGGTTGCCTCATATGCAGACTCAAATCCCCAATAGATTATTACCTTAGACATTAATAATAAAATTCTCCACTCATGCAGATCATCAGAAAATGAAAATATAAGTGTTTGGCTTCACAGAAGAATCCCACCATCACGAGTAAGTGAGAATCCTAAAATACTTAACCACTAACCTCTCTGCCGTAGTATTTAAAAAAAAATTATACCAAAGTTTCATGAAAGTGGGGTCATGACCAAGAACCTTAATATTTGAGAACTTAGCAGTTCACTTACTATAAGCTGGCCCTGATTTGGTCATAGCATTTTTTAATGTTTGTTTATGTATTTATTTATTTTAAAATTTGCATGTGTGCCCGTGTGTCTGTGTGTATTTGAGGCAGTTGGTGTATCTGTGCAGGCCCAAGGATGACTTCTGAAATCACCCTGACTGTGCTACCTCCTCTTTGCTTTGCTATGGAACTTCCCACACTCCACCATCCGGGGCTGGAAGTGTAGCTATTTCTGCCTGCCATCTTTATGTGGGATTCAGGATCCAACCTCAGGATCTTCTGCTTGAGAGGCAGAGGCTTAACCCTTGAGCCATTTCTCCAGCTCAGTCACAGCATTTTTAAAGTTTATGTGAAATGTGAAATTGGTATTTCATTTTTTAGGCAAAATATTGGCAAAGTTAAAACTTAGCTTTAAAGACAAAGATGATAAAATTTAGTTTTAGAAACATACACAGAATTCTTGGGACTTATGAAACTATGAAAATATGTGCATACTTATCTACTCACTTGTGGCAGGATGCACTAAGTAAGAATTCAGGCTATGAGTTAAGTATAGTAGCCCATGCCTAATCCCAGTACCTAGGAGGCTGAATCCAGGGTTCACTATGAATTTGAAGTCAACCTGAGCTACATAGTGAGCTGAGGCTAGTCTGGACTAAATAGCAAAATGGTGTCTCAAACAAACAACAAAAGAGCAAAGCCAGAATTCAGCCTCTGAACTCTGGGAACAATTTCTATTGGCTACATCATCTATTGGATACATCAAATATACCCTTAACCTTTCTAAGGCTTCCCCCTCTGCAAAACAGAGGTAACTCCAGGATGAAATCAGTATTGATAGTAATTTAATTATTCCAGGTAAAGAAATTAGCCATTTCTTGACCCTTGGTAGAATTTCAGAAAATGCCACTGATAACTTTCTCGATAGCAAGTACTGAATACACTTACTTTCATATTCATGCTGAGTAACATAGAACATGAAGCATACAGTCACAGAATCAAAATAAGCCAGGACAATAATAGTCAGATGCAGAGTGGATTATATGGTTTTTACAATAGAAACCATTAGGAAGAACGCAAGTGTCCTTAGCTAGATATTCTTTCACTGTACTACACACATGTACATCTACATCGTAGGTATAATGCAGGATGGTGGATGTGAGCACAAAGGCTCATTTTGACCTGGGTTCTCATTGGAGAATACCTTCTTCTTATGCTTTGTATTGTTTCAGACTTGGCTGTGTATTACTGGAGTAATAATTATTGTCTGGTTCTCTCTACTTCCTAGGAACAGCCAGGTACTACCATCGCAAGGATGACTCTCCACGCCTCTAGCAATGGTTCTCTTCAGCTTTCCAAACTCTGATCCTGAAAAGCGTCTTTTGGTCCTGTGTTCAGATCCTTTTAGTGAATTTGGGTAAGATCTAAGTCAGGTCTGTTTAAGAGGTGGAGAGGTGGACCACACTTAGTCTTATTTGGGGGGTACAAGATAGATAACCTTAAGCATAAGTCAAAATCATCGTACAGGAAGATGCCAGGTGCGTCCTATTCAAAAAAACAAAACAAAGGGTTTTGTGAAAAGTAGCTGGGAGTGAGGTCAGATCAAAGGGAGGAGTTCGTGGCTCATGATTGGATGGTGTAGTTCTCTGCAGAGTTGAAGGCAGGCCTTGGGGCTTATGCAGCTGGATAACAAATGTAAGCAACCGAGACCATGCTGAGACAGTTTCTTGGAATTGGCCAAAGTGCCTTCCTTTAACAACTCCTCTGATGAAAGTTTCCCTCTGTTCATCCAGAGGCCTCGTGCTGGGGGAAGGGTTGATAAAGTTGTAATGAAAATGCCAGGAGAGTTGGTGATGGGATTCCATTTCTAAGACTATTCTTGATGCCCACTTCAGAGGCAAAAATTATGAAAGCCAAAGCTTGAAGGCTTTTATTTTAAAGGGAGGAAAAGACGATTTTGTAAATCAAAAAGCAAAGCCCTGAAGGAGCTAAGCCCAAAATATATCCAACCAACAAAAAAACGAAAAGAGACCAGAGATTTCACCAATTTCCTACAAAGAGAAACAGCTCATTGAAGACTTCTAGCCTCCTCAAAGCATTTGAAAATGTTCTAGAAATTTAAATTGTTAAATAAAATATATATGGAACTCTAGGGAGATGACTCTGGAGTCAAACCTTTGTCTCATAAACAAAAGAACCTGAGTTCAGATCCCCAGATCCCACCTAAAAATGCCAGGCAGATTTATATGAGTAGCCTGCAATTCTTACCCTGGAAGGCAGAGCCTAGGAAACCACAGAGCAAAGCAATAAGGATGCAGACCAATCCAGGATGACTCCTGATGTCACCTTTGGGTCTCCATGGAAGGCACACTGAAGTGCCCTCTTGTGTGTATATGAATTGGAATAAAGAGAAATTACCATGCCCACTATTCAGAACCAAGCAAAAAGAAAATAGAGACACATAGGGATTGAACACATTGTCCAGCAGACACTTGAGAAAACAATTTTATCTAGGAAATCACAATAGAGCCTGCTTGCTAATGAAGAACATTTTTAGGGAAAAAGAGGAGACCAACGTAGAGACAGGTAAACAAAAGAATCATCCCCAAGTGTCTTAAGTCTGTTTCATCCTGTGTATCCAAATGCCAGAGACAAGGTAACTTATAAGGAACAGAAATTTTGTTTTTCATTATTCTGGGGCCTCAGTGATCCAAGATGAAGATGTCAGCTACTAGTGTGAGTTTTCTTACTACATCTTCAGATACCAGAAGCTGAAAAGGCAAGTAAGTGAAGGTGAAGGTTTTCCCCTCAAAAACTAAGATATTAGAGAGAGGAAGAGGGAAGGAGAGAGAGAGAGAGAGAGAGAGAGAGAGAGAGAGAGAGAGAGATCATTCTTGAAAGTCTTATCATTGGCAGCACCAATCCATTCATGAGGGTAGAACCCTTAACACCCAAAACCAGCCATTAAGCCGTGGTCTCAAAACCAACTCGAACTTGAGGAGATAAACTCGGAGCATGGACAAGTCTTATAGAAGTGATGAAGGACACAGACCCCAAGGAAGAGTAGATGTGGGTCATATGATAGGATATGTCAGCATCTGCTCATCTCTTGCAGTTAGCAGATCATTGTCAGACTTTTTTCTTGGAACACGAAAAGGTGGACAGTTTTTTAACTTTCACTCTTTCCTGGGATCACTGGGCTGAGGTAAAGTTCAGCATGAGCTGTTCCATCCTTTCTGAATGACATGCTAGCAATCATTCGCCTTTTGATTGTCTAATGTAGAATCTAAGCAATTATTGTCACTGCTTCTGCAAATGAGAGGCCAATCTCAGATGTGGAGTGCAAGGAAAGATCTGTTGTTCTAGAGTCCTGGCATTAAAACATCTTAAATGAAGATTGTTGTCTCTCAGAGAGATGAGAAATATTCATACAAAAGGAAAAGCCAGATGTCAAATTGTAAGGGTAACAGCTACATTGGAATGTATGTAACACATACATTCCAAATTATCTTTAGTGAAAAATCTTTCAGATTTAGACAGGACTGATTGAAACTGTTATCCTGGAATGTTCTTTCTTCCGATGGCCGTGTCTACAGCCTGTTTCCTCTTGTATAAGAAGATGGTTGTTTCAAACATCTGCCCGCTTAACCTCGGTTCGAAGAATTCTCTTTTCTTTATCTACTTTATTTAAAATAATGGTGGCTTTTTGTTGCTTTCTTCTCCATCCCCTCCCTCATTCTCTACTCCTCCCACTGAGACACTTCTTTCCAGCAAGTTTCTCTCCTACCCCAGTGTCCCTTCTTGTGAATGTGTCCCACTGAATCCAATAAGGGGTGTCTGTTTTTGTATTTGTCTGGGTACCCACTACAGTGTGGGCGATATGTCAGTGGGAGTACCGTTGATGCACAAGAGACCACTTTCTCTGGCCAGTGCTGGTCAATGATGATCTGTCTGACACACAGAATTTCTCCCTCTTTCAGTATGCCATGATGATGAGCCCAACCTTGCAGGTTTTGTGTAGGTAAACTTAGCTGTAGTCCATCCATGATTAGAGTGGTTTCATGCCTAGAGAGTACTGTTTGGCAGTGCTCCTCCCCTGAGTTGGATTCCCTCATTCTTTCTGTATCCTCCTCCTTGATGTACGCTGGATTTTTATGGAATTGGGAAGATAGTAAGTTTTGAGTGTTCTGTTTATGTTCAAATACTTCTCAGTCAAATCAGATGTGATTCTTTGTTTTGACCAATTACCTTTGAGAGAAGACTTCTTGGTCCAGACTAAGAGTTGTACTAAACTATGAGCTTAATGATAAGCATTAGGAATGTAGTTTTTTGCCATGTTTTCTTGATAAGATAATAGTCCCAAGTTCTCTAGTGACTAGGATGTCCCCAACTAAGGGCTTTTAGCTAAGCTTGCAGTGAATAGGCATGGGCTTCATTCTGATGAGCAGACTTTACATTCAGTCTGAGAACAGTTGGTTGTTCCCATACTATTCATGCCACTATTGCATTGAAATGCACATCTTGTCTGGCTGGGTCATGTTGAAGGTCTCAGGGTTCCTTGTTTGGCAAGACTACCATGCATTCCTCCTTTGACAGCTCACATATTACCTTCTCATAGTGTGATAGCCAGCCTGTGAAGAACAAGCTTTAAGGTCATTTCCAGTTTGATTTCTTCTTTATTATTCTTTTAGTGTTTCATGCATGAATATAGTGAATTTGTGATATTTTCACACCTTAATTCCCAATTCCATCTTGCCTCCTCTTCCTATTACAACTCTTTTTAATCCCTGCCAGATTCCCTCCTGTTTTCATATCTTGTGTCATGTGTGGCCTACTGAGTTTCATCTGGATTGATTTTGATGAATGAGTCTGAGTATTGCTAGAGCATGAATCATGTATCAGTGGGTACACCATTCAGGAAACCATCTTCCCTTCAACCCCACACAGCATTAACCCTCAAAGATCTTAAAAGGTCCCACATCTCCCAGATTGATTTCTTCTTGTTCTTGCAGCAATTCTTTAGATCCCAAGGAGATGCTAAAATCAAAACAAAGAAGTGAAATTGGAATAATAGTACCATTAAAAGCACAGAAGTTAGAATTAATAATCCTATGTTTTTATGACATATCAAGAAAAGCAGCACCAAAAATCTGATGTGGCGAGTCACACCATGACCTGTGAGGATAATGATGAATTTTCAGAAGCTTCCCACATTATGTTCAATTTCTGACACATATATGAGTAACATTTTCTCTATAGAAGGACAAATATCAAAATCATCAGGAGATTTTTAACTTGACTTATATGGCATCTTGAGTTGATAAGAAATGATAGTTACATAGTTAGATTACACAGAATGATGAAGAATAACTGATGCTGTAAAGACCACTTCAAAAGACAAAACACCAAACACTAACATTCATCAGTATAATGTCTGATATTGCAGCTCTTTTTGAAGGTCTAATGAAGAACCCCATCAGCCCTTACCTCTCACCAGAACAAAATTCTCTTCCTAGTCTTTCAGCTACTTTGTATATTTATATACATACATCCCTTAAAACACAACTGAGAGTCACAAAATGAATAGTTTCATTAACAAACCTGAATATGAACTGCCTATCTGTTCCATATAAAAATGAGAGGCAGAAAGTACAAGCTTAAAATATATTTAGGAAGTAATGTTTCAGGGTTATATCCTACTTAAAAATGATTCAAGTATCTAATGAATATCTATTAATTAATTCAATTTAGTATCAGTCCAGAGTTTTAAATTACCTAAGGATCTTAGAAATGATCTTCAAGCTATATGCTATAAAACATAATTACTACTGAAATGAAGTTTGTCAGAATAATGGTGTAATTTGGTTAAATGCAAATTTATACTTTGAACAATCTTAAACATTAAATACAAGTGATGACAGCTTATCTGACCAATGAACCTATATTAGTTTAGGAAGAACACATCAAAGTACAATGAAATCTGTTTGCATCTTAAAATTAAAGAATATATGCCTATTTTTATAAAGTTAAATAAAAAATGTAAGTGACTTTTATTTAACAACCTTTCTAAAATATGTGAAATTGTTCTTCTATGAGATTGACACATCAGCAATTTACCTTCCTTAGTTTCTGGAAAGTTTAGGTGAATGCCATTTGTATAAGGACTCATTCATTCTGCATGCTTTTCATGATTTTTGTCATCTAAATTATTAATATCATCTAGGCACAGCACAACTATATGCTCAGAGAGGTAGAAATTGCTGAACTACAGATTTATGAACATACGGATAGATCCAGGCACCATGCAGATGGTTTTAATTCTAACTTTTCAGCCCTGGATCAAAAAGAAACGCTACATTGCAAAATTCATCATTTCAAGTCAAAGATTTTTTTCTTTTTCAAATGTGAATTCTTAATTAGTTTGAGTGCAAAATAGACAAGTAAGCAGACAAATCAAAGAGATCAACAGAACAGATCCTCTGTTGTTCTTTGTTGAAGTTTGTCTGCATAGTTGCTGATAAATGACCATCAAATGGCTTAAAGGAACAAGGAGTTTATTTCCTTATAACAGTCTGGTTACAGTTCTCAGTCCAGCTTGATGGGAGAGCACGCACCAACACCAGGCTGAGGGAACTGGCCACACTATCTCTACGTAACAGCTGAAAAAGAGATTTGATCCTTACATGTCTGGCCAAGGATGCCAACTCTGTCAGCCAGGTTTCTGTATTTTATTCCAGTGCCTGGTCCCACCCACCGTTGGCTGGGCCTTCCTCATCAGCTAGACAATCTCCTGCAGGTTTGCTCTGGGCCTAACTCAACCACTAATTCTCTACAAATGTACTTAGAGCTCAAACGCTCAACAGTCAAGTTGACACCTGTGCCTAACTATGACATTCTTTCACTGTAAAACTACAATCCAATTCCAGAAATCAGTGGTCCAAATACAACAAGAGCAGCATGGAAATCAAGTGTATCCGGAACTAATCAAAACCAAGTTCAAATCTCCCATGTAGACAGAATCCAGAATACCAAACAAGAATCCAAACACACATCTGGTCCCATTATAGGGAAAGAATCAGAGGGATTCTTAAGACCAAGTCTAATCGTACTTGCATCACACCACCAAGCTCTCCAAGAGAAAGCTCATGAGATAGTTGAGGAGTTGGCTTTGACAAGCTGTTACAATTAGGGGAATGTTGATTAAGAAGAGCATTTGAAAGAATATAAAAAGAATCATGAAAGAAACAAGTTAGTAGAGAGTCAGGAGAGTGAGAAGGAAGGATGACAGTGGATCTCTTCTGCATCTCTTGAGAAAAACCAGGGTTTGGGAGTCTTATCTCAGGTTGCAAGAGAATTCCAAAAATGTGTGTGCTTTGGGCATTAGCCATTTGTCAGAAAGTGAATGGGTGAGGATCTCTTTTACCATTGACATTTTCCTGTAGCACAGGTTTAATGCAGTTCGACAACTTGCAAGTTAATTCCAAGCGTCAGCTATAGTCACTTGGGACTAGATTTGTAAGGCTGGATATTGAACAAGATGCATGATTTGCAGAGGATATGGAACTAAAATTGAGGCGCAACTGAAAGATCAATAGAAGTGACAGTAATTAAAATTAGCAAAATAAGGAAGGAAAAATCTCTGTGTACTGGTCCAGGGAAGCCACAAGCATGCTTTTCTGCATTTGCAAAGTCTCATAAATAATCAAGACTCATCAGTTCAGTATCTGTGTAAAGTTTCAATATAACTTACCTGATTATATGTGAGCCTTCAGGCTAAAAAAAAATCTGAACCATGCAGAATCCCAAACATACACACACGCGCGCACACACACATACACACACACAATTGCTTGGAATGAAAGACAGAATACATGAGTTCTATCTCAACATCTCACTAGGAAACTAGAGAGATCTCAAAAGGATCTATCTACGTGTCTCTGAGAGACTGACGAGGACTAATGCTGATGGGGATGCCTTCCTCAGTGGGATACCCACTGATCTGTGATACTTCATGGAGTATGAAGCATGTCAGGCTTATGTCATCAAAAACAAACTAGATGAAACACAGTGGGCCACACAAGTGAGAAGATTTGAAAACAGAAAGGAACAAGGCCGGGAAGATGAAGGACTGTAAAGGGAAAAGGAGGGAGGTGGGACTTGAGACTAAGAGATTAAAAATTGAAAATGTTCTGAATTCACCATATTCATGCATGTATGTAACATTAAAAATGAAGTATGGAACAAATTAAAATAAAATAGGGGCTGGAGAGATGGCTCAGGGATTAAGACTGTCTCACAAGTAGAAAGTCCTGAGTCCAGATACAAGATACCAAAAATGCCAGGCAGAAACTATGGCACCTACACTTCTGGCCCTGGTGGGTGGAGCCTGGGAAACCCCCAGAGAGAAGCAGGAAGAAGGTAGAAGCAATCTAGGATGATTCTCCAAGTCACCCTTTGTCCTTCACAGGAACATACAGTGCCCTCTGACACACATACACACACACACACTCACTAAATAGATAAATAAGTAAATAAATAAATAAATAATATTAAAATAAAATAAAAATGTTAAAGAGAAAGCATAACCAAAGCAAAAAGAAACTTTCAATAGTGTAAAAGATACTGGGAAAAACATAAGTATATTTTAAATTATTGGTAAAGCTAAGTATAGAAAGAATATAATGAAAAATAACATGAAATATATTTAAAATAATTTAAAATAAATAATTTAAGATAACTTCTAAAATGATGAAAGGTTATTGGATTCTTGAAAGTTCATGAATAACTTAGATGCCACATTATATAGAGTGAAGAGACAAATTAATGTACTAAAAGGTAGATATAAATATGAAAAGGCACATAAGCTACGTAACAGCAAAATTTTTTTAAAAGATGAAATAATGACAGACAGCTATGGTGTCTAGAGCATGGAGTTTATAATGGAAGAAACTCAAATGGCCGCTAATGTTGCAAAAGATGTCTGTGTTATTAGTAATAAGGGAAATGCAAATTAAAATAAGATTATCTGAAACTCATTTGATTGGAAAGCTGACATATTGTATAGCATGAAATTTCAGTGATAATGTGGAAGAACTGGAACTCTGAACATACTTGTGGATATACATATCGATTCCATGTTTTGGCAGTATCTAAGCATAGCTAGAAATTCATTACCATTCTGCAGTTGAGCACATGAAAAAACCTTCTACTGAAATGTTGGCATATGTGTTACAGAGATTCGTTGCAGTATGTTTGAAATAATAAAACTCAAATCAGTAACCTCTTTCTAATTCAGCATAGCTATCTATATCCTCTTTTAGTCCTTGTTTTATTTTAGTACTCATTCACCAGTGTTTTCCAGAATTCCACTTCCAGGTATCTAGTAGGATTATAATTCCAAATCTGCTTCAAGATCGAATGTGAGTATGAGACTTGCTTTGTCCCAAATAACTGAGAGCAGAGAGACAACTGTCATTTCTAGGCAGAAACCTCAAGTCCACGCATAATTTGCCCACTTCTCTTCCTATTATGAAAGGCTACAGAAAAGTGGACTAAAATGAGGCCTCTGTTTGACCTGGAGTAAATTGTGACAAATAAAACCACTCTACTGATATGTGATGGTCATGTACACCCAGAAATCCTTAGTTTCCACGTTTGCTGGTTATTCATTTCATCAAGGGCACCATTGATTTCCAAAAGACCTTTGAGAAGTTAGGCAGAACTTTTGAAAGACTGTTAAGGTTCTGGTTATAAAAGCAAAGGTTCAAGATATCTGCCTCCTGGAATTCAGGTTGGATCTCTTGTGGACTACATTCTAGAAGTCTAAAAATTGGCCAGGCTTCAAGGGGATTGAAGTTCAATTTTAAAATAACTGAACTTGTGATGTAATTAAGTCTACTTGAGAAGGCCAGTATCCCCAGCCACCTACCACAGCAACCTTAAAAGCCTCCAGAGATCCAAGCTTTAAATTATCTTTCCAACGTGGAAGCCAATTCTGGTACTTACTCAAAGACACCCAAGCATGAAGTAGATAGTGTAAAGTTAGTTAAATATCACAAGTTTCAGCCATGGCCTCATTGGTGAGTGACTGGATGGGGACCATGCTTAAAAGAGGGTGATGATGAAAGGTTGACCAGTCACAGAAATCCTCAGGTGCCATGTCCAAGAAAAAAACTGATCCCTGACTGAGAAGATAGCTCATGGGTCAAAGCCTTTGCCTTGAAAGCCAAAGGACTTGAGTTCAGATCCCCAGATCCCATGTAAAATGCCAGGTGGAAATAGTGCTGGCCTGCAGTTCCAGCCCTGGAAAGGGAAGCCTGGAAAACCCCAATGTAAAGCAATAAGAAAGGTAAAGTAATCCAGGGTGATACCCAATGGCAACCTTGAGCCTCCTTGCTCCAGAAAATGTCCAGGTAAATAGATGTCAATAACAGGGGCCCATATGGGACTAATGGTCATAAACACACAGAAGGACATGAGAGAGAAAGGAGCTAAGAAGGAGAAGGCTTGAAATGGGGAAAAGTGGGGATTGGGATGAGGTAATCAGAGGTGAAAACATACAAATATATCTACAAAGCCATAACGTAATACAAATATATAAATAATCTGTAACTTCAGCTCAGATCAACCACTTTATGTTTTGAAAGAAGTTGCTGTCACTGTCACTATGCTAAAGAATTTATCCAAAATGAATATTGCATCTTTATTTCACACTAGTATAAGAAATATCACATATGTAACTTCATTGAGTGTAAGCTTCTACACTTAAGCATAGGAATTGTTTTTAGGTTACAAATATAAGCCATGGAGGTTACCAACTAAGTCATGTAGTTCATACATTAAATGTTTTCACTCATGTAGTGTAAGGCAAGGTGGACACCTTGTAAGTCACCTTTATGTGAAGAATGTCTCTTCAATATATTTCACTTTTGATCCCTCCAGATTGCTGAACTTAATCTTCTCATTTATGCTTAGAGCTTTTTCTTTTAAAATACTTTATTCAACACAGATCTGCATCTATTTTAGAAGACTGAAAATAGAAAAAAAAAAAAGCTAAATTTTTGCCAAATCATCCTGGGGTAGTAGGGAGTGAAGAGTTTCAATAGTCAAGAGCAACAAAACCACATAAAAATTAGAGACTGGAGTTGTCAGACAGCATGGACTTGAAACTTACTTGAAGAAATTGTTCAGGCACATGAGAAAAATTGGAAGCATTCCATATGAATTGGATACTTTTAGAATGGAATAGTCTAGAGCTGAATTTCATAGAAACCAAAATTAATGCTCAAAGAAATCATTGACGGTTCTGTTGGGAATAATTTAAAATGAAACATCAACACTAAAGCTCAGAGTCAAAAAATAAGAAATGAAGAGAGTATAAGCAACAGATGGGGAAATTTTGGCATGTTGAATGTATATATTATTGAAACTATGGAAGAAATGGAGCAAGAATGAAGGGAATTAATTATTTTAAGAAATAGTGAGTGAGAATTTCTTAATTTATTTTTATTCTTTGGCAGTGTCATAGATGAATGGAATGAATTTAAGTTATTTTCATTCTATATTACCTGATATCATTCCACCTCCTTCTTCCATTCAAAACCTTTTTCTCAGTCAGTCTTCCTCTTATTTTCATGCCTTTGGGTGTGCTTTAGCTCACTGGGTGTCCTCAGGGTTGCCTCTATTGACAGGTGCCTGAGCACCCAATGCCAGAATTTACCTTCAATAATTCCTCAGTGAGGTAGAGTGCTTCCTGAGAACTCCCCCTTCCATGATAAAGTGTTGATAGTCTAATCTTGTACAGACCTTCTGCAAGTCAATCCAGTTGCTGTGAGTTCATGACTGAAGCAGCCCTATCACGCCCAGAAGACATTAAAAAAATAATGAATGGGAATTGTGTTGCAATCTTAGACAACAGATTTAAAATAAATTCATCCAAGATAAATGTAAAATAATATGAACTAGGCATATGTACACTACAATAAAGCTAAGAGCAATAGAAATTCTGAGAAAAGTCACAGAAGGAAAAGAATCACTTGGAAAGAGTTGCAGTAAAGCTTGTATTAATCTCCCAACAAGAATTATGGAAGTTTACAATCAACATCCTGGCAATCACTACTTTAACTAAGTGACCAAGATCAATATCACAAGCAATGATGTGTAGGTAACTTGTTTTCTGTTATTATAACGTGAGGCGAGAGGCTCCATTTCCGTGGTGTCTTCCTAAAAACTCTTAACTACAGGCATCAGGAGCAAAACATCAGATGAACCAAAATTAAGACAAGCTTTATAAAATCCTTAGTCAGTGCCAATCAAAGCTGCCAGTGTGCTTTTAAAAAGGATTTCTACAGATAAGGGACCAAGTAAACATGGTGAAATGAAATCTGGTCTGGATTGATCCTGGGGCAGACATGTGGCATAAGTGAAAATAATGTGAGTCCACATGCCAGCATTAATTTCTTAGTTTTAAAAGGTGTCAGTGTTGTGTATCTAGACAAAAGCAAGTGACAAGTCAGGACTGTCTCTCAGACTTTTCTGTAAACCTGAAAGTATTTAAGATATAAAGAAAAATAAAGTGAGATGACACTAGACAAGACATGAATTACTAAAAGTAAAAACAGTAGTACTTCCAAAATTTGGACAAAACATAAGAAACAAAAATTAAGAGCAACATTGTACAGTACTTTAGGAAAACTTTGGCCAATCATCTTAAAGTTAAAAAAATTCTATTTGATCCAGAAATTTTACTAAACTATACATCCAAAAATGCTTGCATTCCTCAAAATGTACAATATTATTCACAGCCAACATACTCAAATAACTACAAACAAAGCCTGGAAATGAACCAAGGATCCATTTGCAATACAGTGAACAAATAAATAGTGATAAAATCATTTATGGCATATTAGATGTTGAAGTCTGATCCATTGTGAAGTATTAAAAGGATATAAGCTTAATATGATTGTGGTGTTTAGAAATGGGACCTGTGGAAGACAATTGAGATGAAACATATTCATCAGGGTAGAGCCTGATGACTTATGCTGGTGGTAAGGAGAGACAGAGCAAGAAAGAGAGAGAGAAACATCCATGCATGGGCCCTGTTCCTTGCCATGTTATGTTTGCACTCCCTTGGAATTGTGCTTGCAAGAAGCATTTAACTTCAATTGACTATACTTGGAAAATAGAAATTCTTTGATGCAGACATGTAAACTGATCTGTTTACTAGTGGAGAATGGAACAGAAGTGTTAAACATTGACAGTCACCAGATATAAGCTGCCTTTGTAAACTGACAAATGACTGTGTGTGAAATATGAGTTACCATGGGCAACGTTTGCTAGGAAGCTAGATTGGAGTCAGTTCTGTAGAGTTACTGATGCTAAGGCAAAGGACAGATGATGAAAATATAAAACTTTTGCCTTATCACCCTACATATGCCTTTATTGCTGTGGAAGGTAGTTCACAGAAAGAGGGTTCACTCACTCACTGAACTACATAGGCTGATCTGACTGATTGGAATTTTAATAACTATGGAGAAGACTGCAATGCTACAATCTCAGAGTCTAATTGCACATTTATCTTGGGTGATCTTTACACCCCCTTGATTGTCACTCACTTGCCCTTCCTTTGTCTGTTCTAACATTCTGTGACTAATGCATTAACTTAGCAGACCACTAGCCCCCACCAAGCAAAAGGCTAAGAATGTCATTATGTGACATCTATAGCATGTGACAAAGATCTCCCCACTTTGCTATAACCCTCCTATTTCCACCGGTGGATATGAAAAAAAAAATCTTTATTTATGCCTTTCTCTGTTTCTGTTATTATAAACTCCAAGAAACTGTTACCACAGCAGAACATGGAGTTTAAGGTAATCTGAAATCTGTGTTCCCAGAACATGGTCACCCATATTTAGCCCCAGAATAAACTACCTCTTATTCCTTGAGGTGAGAGTAGTGCTATCTCATTTGTAGACTTATAGACTGTAAATGAAGTGTCTAATATTAGTAAGTAAGTAAATTAATGTTAGTAAGTTTTTCAGGAAGCGGGTAAGTGCATTTGAGATAACCGAAGGATAACAGCTCCAAAACTTGTAACATAATAAAACGTCTGTTTAATTTTGGTGTTTATATTGACTTTACATATGTGACACTAGAGAACTTGCAAATACAACACTATAGAACTTACATATCCAACACTATTTTTAATACAATCATTAGTCCATGTGGCTAAGTGTCTTTGAGCAAGACATTGGAGGTAATGGAATGGTTAAAGTTTCTAAAAATGTTACCTGTATCTTTTAAAATATGTAAAGGCAGATTTGCACTGGGCTTGATTTAACCAGGAGGGTAATAGGTTAATGAGAAAAGAAAAATGTATTCGTATTCCATATCCAGAGATCAAAAATTGCATCATGTAGCAAAATCCAAAGTGTATGTGCATAAAATGTAGTATAAAGTGGATCCTAGAATGATACTTCAACCTTCTGGAAAATTCTCTTTGTATAACAGGAACAGCAAATACTTTATGTTATTAGATACTATGTAGTTTTCAAAGAGCTAAATAATTTATTACAAAATGAAAGCTTGCCTTCCCTAGAAAGGTTTGTCTGGTGACTATGAGCTAAGGCGATAAGAATGTCAGACTAATGTCAGAGAGAAACTCAGTTTTATTGACAGACTTTCCTGCTGACCTCTGAAAGCCCTTTTGCCAAGACAGCTTGACTTCGAAAAATCATTCTTTAAAAAAACAAAACTTCATTTGCAAAAGAACCATAATAAATTAGTTATGTATGTAGATTCCATTACTATTGATCTTGTACCAGCTATTAATAGCACATCTCTGAAACACCTCATCTATAGAAAATCAAGACAAGAGGCTAGGATCTACTTGAAAAGTTGAATACAATACAGGGTCATACCAAGCCACTTGGTGATTTATTTTTCTATTCAAAAACTGAAAAATGTGCTTATGTTTGGTGATTTTTTTTCAAATCTGTCTGTATCTTCATCTGAACCATGACTGAAATACAATATCATATTGAATAATACTAGTGTAACAGGTAACTGTAAGTGTCAACTTGACAAGGGAGAGCTGAGCTATCAGGCTCATTTGTAAAGAATTATTTACTTAAGGCAAACCATTGTGCAAACCATTGTGAGATTATCTGACTGATATCAAAAGACATTATCTATAGCAGATTGGACCACTCCCTGGGCAGATGGATAAGACAGAGAGATAGCTGGCTGGCCATTTGACAGACTGTCTAGCTGGAAAGTGTGCCTCTCTCTCAGTTCTTCCTGTGAACAGCTCCCTGGCTGTTCACACACCCAAAAACCTTGAGACTGAATAAAGATGGCCTTGTTCTCCTAAATTGTTTGGGTCATACATTTATCACAGCAACTGAATAGTAACTAAAACATCATTTTTCTAATATAAGTGTGCAAATGCATCTTTATTTTAATTTTTAATACAAAGCATGCATATGAAAGTTACTACTATCCTGCCTACTCCATAGAAGCCAGTAACTGTTTATTGGGGTAAATTTTATGCTTACCTAGGTGTCATGCTTTGAGTGTGAGTGATCCCCCACAGGCCCATGTATTTAAATCCTTAGTTGTTATTTGGGAAGGTTGTGTCACTTTAGGAGGTGGCGCCTTGCCAGAGGTAGGCAAGTCACAAAGGATGGGCCTTGAGTTTGGTTAGCCCCACCCTGTGCTCTAGAAATGTCCTCTTGCGGTCTGTCGCTTGCCCTCTTGGTCTCCATGATGTCTACAATGACCTAAGCTGCCTCCAGCTTCTGTTAGCCTGCCATGCCTTTTCTACCATAAAGAACTAGGCTTCCCTTCTGGAACCATAAGCCAAACAAATCTCCCTTTAACTCTTAGGTTGTATGTATAAGTCTTATCTCGCAGTAGCAGACAAGAGTAACTGCCACACTAAGTGAAAACTACACTAGAAGTAAGTAAAGTTCTCAGCCTGTTTTCATGAACAACATAGTCCTCCTTGGCCTGTCTTGGTGTGCCCCACAGTATGTCTACCTCCACCACAGGGTATTTCTGCATCATGGTTCCCTTGTCTTCTTTTGTTCACCTTTTATAACTTATGAGATCCAAAATGTCCAAATGTTACAAGAAACTTTTATTGTTTTTCCGTTCTATTAGCATTTTATATGTGAATATAGTGAACTTATGATTATTCACACTTTAATCCCTAAACCTATTCTCTATCTTTTTTCTATTGTCACCTTTCTTCTTCTCTGCCAGTCCCAACCTCCATTTTATTGCCTTTCCACATAAGTGCCCTGCTGAACCTCGCTTAGGTTGTCTTTAA
Organism: Typhlomys cinereus; assembly: GCA_023101885.1. Taxonomy (NCBI): domain Eukaryota; kingdom Metazoa; phylum Chordata; class Mammalia; order Rodentia; family Platacanthomyidae; genus Typhlomys; species Typhlomys cinereus. The sequence continues at coordinate 7,250,680 of JALPQD010000080.1, read as the reverse complement.
GGGCGTGTGGCTGAGCACCAACCTTCACAAGACATGTTGATGGGACGTCAACATCCAGAGGCTCTGGAGACCAAATGACTCTGCTCGCACCAGGAGTTCTGAAGGCCATGGACAGCCCTTGAATGCAGCACTTTTGGGGTACATTCTCTGTAAGTTGTCCACATGGATCAGAGAAGAGAAAACATGGAGAGACTGGAAAAGGAGAAGGAAGAGGAAGAGGAGGAGGAAGAGGAAGAGTAGGAGAAGAAGAAGGAGGAGTTGGAACAGGAAGAATATCAAATTTATATCAAAAATCGAATCAGGTCAGACATAGGCAAGTGAGAAAAACATTAAAAAGAACATCTTTTCTTTGCAGAATCAGAAACTAGGGAAGCCAGGAAAGCAGAGAAACTGGCGGTAACACTACATGGAAACTCTAGAGTTTGCAAGAGTTTTGACATCCATGAGTACACGGGGAGTAGAGTTGTTACCAAGTCTGTGTAACAGCCTTTGGTTTCATAGTGCAGAAACAAGCAAAACTGAAAACCTCTACTGGTTTATAAATTGATAACCTGCATAATTTAGAAACCACTTCGCAGTGGTTATAATTGTATATTAGGAAAGGGAATCCTCTAATTACCCAGATCACCAACTGTGGAAAAAGACTATCATAAATAGCTGTTGCCCATCTTTCTAGAGGACCCAGATGTAATGATTCCCCCCCTAAGCACACCTTCTCTGTCAGCATAGCCACTCAACGGGCCTGAACCCCCATAAAGCCAACTGCTGGCCCAGGGCCACTAAGTCCTGGAGGGAGGTTAATGCAGTGAGCCAAGATTCACTCCCTCTGTGTCCTCAAATGCTGACTCTTCAAGGGTTGCTAAGAAGGAGAGAAATTGAGCTCTTGGTCATCCTGGCATTTTAATGGACTCTATGAATCACTGATCAGCCAGGAAAGAATGTGAACAAGCCTGAGCCTACTGATTGGCTCTTTCAACACAGACAAATGGAGAGCCAGTCATTGTCAATGAAGCAGCCACAGAAGAGATCATTTCAGTCCACTTCGGGCTCTCCCGTCTCTGTCCCTGGAGGACCATGGAGGTAAAAGCTGACATAAACCACAATTTCTTGCAGACAGCAGTCGAGAGCGGAGAAAACAGGGATGGATTGAATTGCCCTGCGTCCTTCAGAAAGTCTCAGCCGCTGCTCACAGTGGAGGAGAACTGACAGGGCTATGGCTCTCACTCTGTAAAGTCATACGAAATGATGAAGACAGGACGCAAATTAGAGACACAGCTCTCAGCCATGGAAGGGAAGATAAAGCTCAGGACTCCACCTACCCCAGCGCATTGTGTAAGTGCAAGCTGCGGGACCAAAAGGGGCAAAGAAAACTGTGCAAGTCGTGCTGCTGCCGAGAGGCAGCATGGAACTAGGGCTTGGAACTGCGTGGAGCTGGGGCCAGGGTGTTTGGCTGTGCTGCCTGTCAGGAGGGAAGCTGGAAGAAATAGATGTGCAATGTTTTCCAAGAACTTTGGGGCTCAGCATTGTCTATTAAAAATATTTCATCTATTTAATTTGAGAGACAGAGAAAGAGAAAGAAGCAGAGAGGCAGAATGAGCATGTACCGTAGCACAAGTGTAGAGGTCAAAGTGCAACTTTCAGTAGTTGGCTTTCTCTTTTCATGCTATGGACCTGTACGCACACACACACACACACACACACACACACACACACACACACACATACATACACACACGCGCGCACACATACATACACACGCGCACACACGTACACACACATGCGCACACATATGCACACACACGCACACACATGCACACATGCACACACATACGCACGCACACATGTGCACACACACGCACACATGCACACGCGCATACATGTGCACACACAGGCACACATACATGCACACACACGCACACACATGTACGCACACACATGCACACACGCGCACACACGCACACACATGCATACACACATGCATACACACATGCATGCACACGCACGCACGCACACACACGCATGCACATGCATGCAAGTGTGCACATGCTAATGTTAAAAGAAAAAAATGAGGGTGGTGGCAGCAAATGACATAAGAAGAGAAGCTAACTGAGCTATAGTCATTTCTGGGTAGAACTGGAGAGGAGGTTCCTGCTTTTCACATAGATCAGAGAATGACTCCTACTCTGTGTTTATCAGGTCTAAAGAAATATGGCTGCTGTCCAGGCTTCTTTCTTTTTCATTCTGTCTCCCTACCAATGTTCCTCCATAAAACCCTATGATGTTAGCTAGAGAGAGACCGCTCTGCTCTGTTACCGTCCTAGATTAGGGCCTGCAAAGTGACTGGGAGACATTTGTCACATGAAGAGACTAGAATGCTGGCTTCCTTGAGAATATATGAAGGAAAAAAAATAACACTTACCACTGTCTGTGAATGGAATAAATACACAACCCGGGACCCAGGCATTCCTCTTGCCAGCCCCTGTATGGTTATCGTGACTTTCAGAGGCAGATCCTTCAGGACTGAGGGAAGTCAGCTTTGTTTCCAAGCAGAACCACGCCTAGCCCTTCTCTTGTACTTGGAAAGGACATCCACTTGCCTGGTGAACTTCTGAGACTCCCCATTGCCACATGCCAGGGCCTTTTCCATGTCTGGAGTTCATTCCTTTCACCTTCACAAACAGATGTGAGCAGGAGAGATATACATGGATACATGTCACTCTCCCTTAAATTTATGAAATGACTTAGCAACAAGCCTCAATGCTGTCATTACATGAAGTCAAGAGTGTCTTACTCATATGTGGGCTTGTGCATGGGTGGCCACAACAGTACCATCTCAATAAACAAAAAGAGAAAACAGGGCCCAGAAAGATAGCTCAGTGGGTAAGATACCTGCTCACAAACCTGGAGACCTGAGTTCAATCCCCAGAGGTACACATGTGGAAGCAGAGATGTGACTTCTGTGCATGATGTTATATGTATGTGCATCACTTCTCTTTCTCCCTCTCAAATAAAAAATTGCAAGTGAAAATAACCCAAACATCCATCAACTGCTAAAGATTTGGTGAACAGCTCTGTGAATATTATCCAGCCACTAAAATGCATAAAGTGCTTTCTGTAGTCATTTTTCTTTTGTTGCTGTGAGAAAACATTCAAACTCAAGCAACTCAAGAGAGAAATGGATATTTATTTGGCCTATTGGTCCACAGAAGATCTAGTCCATTTATAACAGAAATCACACAGCAGAAGGCATGACTGAAGGCAGAAGCAGGAGGCTTGTTCAGGTCACTGTGGTCACTGGGAAGCAGACAAGAGAATTAGAGGAAGAGGAAGCAAGGCTGGACTATCAAACCTCAAGACCTGCCCCCTGTGATATCTACTACAACACCAGGTAAGTATGCAAACACATGAGCCTGTGGGGGACAACTCACATTCAGACCATAACAAAGTAGTATAAGTGAAAGAAACCAGTCACACAATTACATATATAATCATATATAATATGACTTTAACAAAAACAAATTTATTGTGGAAAGAAAGGAACTCTCATACATTGCTGGTGGGAATGCAAACTTATACAACCACTCTGGTGATCGGTATGGCGATTTCTAAAAAAGTTAAAGATTGAAATGCCATATGACCCTGCTATACCACTACTGGGAATAATTCCCCATGATGCAGCAATTTACTATAGTGACACAAGCACAACTTCATTGCAGCACTATTCACAATATCAAACTCATAGAATCAACCCAACAGTTGCCAAACGGACAACAAAAATGTGGTACATTTATACAATGGAATACTACTCAACCATCAAAAAAGATGAATTAATAATTAATCACTTCCCTTCCTGGTCACTAGCGACTAAACAGGTTTGATCTCACCAATCAAGAGTGTATAGGGAATGACAGACAGACAGTAACCATCCCACAAATGGGACACTTACCCCCCTTTTCTCCCCACTGCTGTGTCCTATTCCTATTCTTCCATCTACCTTTGAGTCTCCTCTTATATTAAGATCTTCATTTAAACAGTCTTTTACCTTTGGTTAGGAGGAGGCTTTCAATACTAATTGGGATGCAGCCAAGAACAGTGCAGGAAAAACAAAACTGAAAACAACAACAATCCATAATTCAACACACCAAAGACCTTAAATTAATCACCTGGAACCAGACCAACCAAATCTCTCCCCATCCTAAACCTCAGGGAACCTTGCAGAAGAGGGGGCAGCGAGAATGTAAGAGCCTAAAGATGAGAGGACCAACAATATGCAAAATACTCCACACAAATTAGGGCTGCAGTAGCCATGATCGGACTTTGCCTGACCTGCACAATGACTGACATGTCAATGATCCCCCAAAGTCTAGCACGGATAACAGGGGAGAAGGCTTCAGGCACTGGGATCCTTAGAAGCTAGGGAATAAACAGTTAGAACAGAGTTCCCATACAACAGGGAGCCCAAGAAGGAGCTCCGGGCTATGCCACTGAGTCCTGAACCTTCAGTAGGGTGGAGGATTCCGAAGGAGGTTTGGCATTCATATGAATGGATGCTCCATCCAGGGGATGGGAGGAAGGAAGGGGGAGGCACTGGAAGAGGGAGAGAGGGAGGTGAAAGGAAGTGGGGAAGGGGAGATGTGTAATGGGGATCATCTGGGGAGGGGGCAGGGAGAGGATGGGGGTACCTATTGAGCTTGTATGACTAGGAAAAAAATAAAATGTGGGAGAAAAAAAACAAATTTAATGAAACATATAGTCAATTAGTGGTTGCCAAGGCTGAGGCTAGGGATAAGGAGTAAACTGTAGGTGGTCTTAGTTTTCTTTTCTCAAGTCTTAGAAATAGCCTAGCATTAGAAGTGGGAAACAGTTTCACAATTCTAGAATATATTATAATTCATAAGCATTCATGTTTTAAAATGTGTGAATATTATGCTATAGAAATGGTATCTCAACAAGTTGTTTTTAATTTAAAATATTTCCTTAACAAAACATATGATGGCATTGCTCAAAATCGATAAAGTAGTTTTCACGCCCCTCCCTTCCAACGAGCTTTGTCCCACTCCCTCTCACATGCCCTGACTTTATAGCTATTCTCAGGCATTTCCTGGCGTTGGATTTTTAAAACCTTTTTGCCATCTCCTTTCATGGATAGACAGTGGCATCCTTCCCCTGCACATTATAACATCTTCATAAACATAACACGCCCCGTGACATTTGCAGGCTTGCTGGGGTCAAGCCATCCATCCCAGTAGCAGAGAAATGAGAGGATGGTGTGCCACTCAGCCTCAAGGGCAAAACAAATGTGTTGTCCCAACTGTCTGCTGGGTCACACTGGGGCATTTTTCCTGATTGGGAACAAAAGCAGTAATATCATCCTTTGAGGTCATTAGAAATTGTTTATATTAGAGAATGTTTGGTATGTATGAAATGAGAATGTGAAGGTGACATTTTCCTATTGACACTGGATGTAAGTAATAATGTTTTGCAATGACTTGAAGACTGCCAATCTAAAAAATACTTACTGTGACTACAGATAGATCGAAAAAATCACATGGCGAGAGGTAAATGTTTAATAACTTCTGGGATGGTCCCATACAACGAAACAAAATTAAAGACATTTGAACTTTTGAAACTTATTTACAGCTCTGATGATAACATTTTAGAAATCTAAAATTTGAAAACTGACAGCTGGAAAGGTGGCTCTCTTGGTAAAGTGCTTGCTGTGCAAATATGAGAACTGGAGTCCAGATCCCTAACACCCCTGTAATGAGCTGGGAGCAGCAGCTCCCAAATTGAACTAATTATTGCTTTCTGTTATTGTGAGACAACACTCAAAGTCAATCAATGTAAGGGAGAAAAGGAGATTTATTCAGCTTATAATTCCGGAGGGGAGATAAAGCTCTTTATGGCAGGAAAGGGATGACTGGCTGGCAGAAGTTGGAGACAGTCTAAGTTACATCCATGAAGAAGACTGAAAGGTGCAAAAAAAAAAAAAAATGGCAGCTGTAAGACCACATCTCTCCTGGAAGTAGGTGGGGCTAATGAAGGGCTAATCAACCTAAGGCCCACCCCCGTGACTGCCTTCCTCTAGCAAAAACCTCACTTCTTAAAGGCTCCATGACCTTCCGGAGCAACTAAAAATTCAAATACATGATCCTGCGGGGGACAACTTACATTTCAAACCATGACACAGATGTAGTTTCAGCATTGATGAGGGGAAGACAGGAAGGGTCCTACAGCTTGCTGATCAGATATTTAGTCAACTCAATGAGCTCCAGGTTCAATGGAAGACCTTACTCCAAAAAATTAAGTGAAATATGGAGTGAAAATAATCTAAGTTCATTGTTTACATATGTGAAACTTTCAAAGAATAAAAATAATTTGAAAAATCAATTTAAAGGCAACACCTCTAGCCTTCACACACATGTGCACACAAATATATGTACACACACACACATAAGCACACTGTGAAACTTGGAGGGAAGCGAAAATACCTACTTAATACCATTAGCTGAGGGAATAAAAGACTATAATAAGCAACTTATTCCAAATCTCACAGAACAGAAAAGGTAAATTACTTGCAGTTTCCACAGTTCATAGAGAATGCTCCACAAAGCTACTAAGAATGAAAAAGAGGGGTAGAGAGATGGCTCAGAGATTAAGTCTCTGCCTCGCAAGCAGAAGATCCTGAATTCGGATCCCAGGTCCCAAGTAAAAAATGCCAGGTAGAATCGGCTGCAGCCTGTATTTCTGGCTCTGGTGGGCGGAGCCTGGGAAATCTCAGAACAAAGCAAGAAGGTAGAAGCAATCCAGGATGATTACTGAAGTTGCCTTTGGTCCTCCACAGGCCCTCTAATACACACACACACACACACACACACACACACACACACGCACACGCACGCGCGCACACATTCACGCACACACACACAAATAAGCAAAATATTTTTTAAAAGAATGAAAAAGAGCTTTGCTTCTTGGAGAACCTGTTAAGAGTTCTCCAGAATCACAGAACCAAATATATCCAGCATTTACCTATGTAAAAATGTTGGATACATATATATAATTCATTATGAAGACCACAATCAAGCTTGTGAATATGGAGGCTGAGATGTCCTCAATCCAACATCTGTCAACAGGACAGCCAGAGAAAACCATGTGCAGCTGCAGACTGAGTATATAAGGACTGAAAACCAGGGATAGCAGTAGTGTGGTCTTAGTCCCGAGGTGCAAGATTGAGGTCCAACTCAAGCATCAAGCAGAAAACAGAATGGAGTAAATTTTGCTTCTCTGCCTTTTGTTCTAGGCAGGCCCACAATAGAGCAGTGGGTATCACTCATATTTTGAAGGTGGTATAAGAATAATCAATTGACAAGATCCACACATTAAAATCCAGAAACTCTTAGACATAAGAACTGATCTGAACACCCATCAACTCAGTCAACTTGACACATAGAATTAATCATAACAATACTTCATATTTAGTTAGTAAGGATTAGGTGAACTGTGGCACTCTGACTAAATTCAGTCCCAGGAAACAAGTTTGTTTGACCAACAAAGACTTTTTTTTAAAAATGAGTGGATGGAATTGGTATCAACTTGGTAATTGAAGGCTTTGTTGGCACATTTGTGAAGAATTAATAGTTAAGCACTTAACAAATCTGCAGGAGTTTGTCTAATTGTGGGGGAAGGGAACCCATTCCTGGTGGGTGGAACCAATCTTGTGGGCAGGTGAATAACATGAAGGAAGCTGGTTAAGAAAGTTCGCCATGCTTCAGCATACTTGGACCGACATGGTGTCTGGCAGGGAAGTTGGTCCCTCCCAGCAGTCCTGTGGATAAGTCATGGCCAGTTCCCTTGGTCCCTTGGTTGGTGTGGACTCTTCTGCCGAACTGGGTTAAAAATAGTAACTGGACAATCATAAACTAAAATAAAACCCTTGTTCTTCATAACCTGTGTGGTCATGAATTTATTAGCAACATGCAGAGTAAGTTCAACATTTTATATTCTGATGACACACAGTTTTCTAAGAAAAATGGAGGTCTTACAACACTGAGCTGGTGTTCTGGGACAGCATTCGTTGAAAGCACATGATGCCCGCCCTGAATCAAGGCTCTTTCCTTCCAACACTGGACCTTCTCTCATTTTAATGACCGGGAATCTGATGGACTTTTGAATATTTGATACTAAGTTATAGGATCTGTGATGCTGGTTGGTAAACACACACACATACACACACACACACACACACACACACACACACACACACACAAAGTAGAATTTCTGGGGCAAATGAGTGAATCTTAGAGGTTGGCCCACTTCTGGTTTTTTTTTTTTTTTTTTTGGATAGTATAATTTGTGTAAATAATATTTACTAGATATACACACTATATAGATGTATGTGTGCATGTGTATGTGTGTTGGGCCTCACATCTGTTGAGGACCTAACTGAGCATCTGATTTAGATCCTGAGATTAGAGATTGCTGGCTCTCCCCCTCGTGTGTGTGTGCACGTGTGTGTGTGTGCGTGTGTGTGTGTGTGTGTGTGTGTGTTTATGTGTAGAAGTCTGTATACTTGAGTGTGTGTGTGTATGTGTGTGTGAGGCTCATGGGTGATATTAGGGATCATCCTGGCTTTCTCTGCCTCCTATTACTTTGTTCTGCAGTTTCCCAGATTCTTTTGCTTGGGAGGAAAGTCTTTATCCTTGAGCTTCCCCAACCTCAGATTACTAGGTTTCCCAGTCACAGGTTTGGCCTCAATATTTGTGAACAAAGGCCCACATGCCACCTCTTAACTTTTTAGAAGGTGAAAACTTTTAACAAATTATTAAACAAAATAAAGTTTTATATATTGCTGACAATGCATGGATATGATATAAAAGCCAGTTTCATGTGTGACACTTTCAAGTACCTTGGAGTTGCCAATGAAGACGTGATGGTATGAGGAGAGTTGACCTCAGGGTTCTCCCTCACAGCTCATCTTATCTCTTCCTAACCTGTCTCAGTTTTCCACAAGGTTTTTGGCATCCCAGCATCACCTAAGTTCTGTGAAGTTCCATCACTTTATCAGTCCTCTCAGGTACTCCTTGGGCCTAGGGAAACTTATACTGGTGGTCAAATCTGCCCTAGGGAAGGAGGACCTAATGAAGAAATTAGTACAGGAGTGGACTGAGATTCATTTGCATTCCTTTCTATGGGAAGTCTAGAAGCAAGTAAGAAATACTGGGAGGCCTTTGTCCCCAAGTACTAGGAACACATGGAGCCATATATGGCCAGGGAGGGGGTCATTTCCAGAAGGGATCATTAAACTATATTAGAAGCCAAATCCATAATGGGTTTTTTAATGACCTTTGAGCTAAAAATTATTCTTAGATTTACAAGAGATATAGAAAAATAATTAGAAAAATACAACGTAAATAAAGAGGTTGCAGTGACCCATAAAGCCCAGCATATAAACCATTATTAGGATTCTCTAGAGGAACAGAATGTATGGATTATACATGTATATTCAAAGAGATATTCAAAAATTAGTTTACACCACAGAAGGTCATATAGTTCAACAATGGCTGTCTGTACACCAGAGAGGCAGAGACCCCTGCAGTGGCTGAGTTCAGGAAGCTGGACACCTCAGCAGTCACAGTCCAGTGCAGAGGGCTGGAGCTCCCTGGAGGATCAACACGACATTGAGTTCATGTTGAAAGGCCAGAGAAGTCAGAGTCTAGTGCTCCCTGGCAATCATGGCAGCTATACAGACCCACTCACGGAAACACAAACCTTGCACTTGCTTGCTGACTTTTTCCTCTTTTTTCCACCTGGGCCTTTAGTTAGATAGTGGTACCCATATTCCGGGTGCATCTTTTCCCTTTTAATTACTGATCTACATGTCAGTTCTCCCTGGAAACACCCTCACATACATATACCCTTTACTAGACTTTCACTTCACTATACCTAGACATTACTCAATCATTCAATCAAGTTCCAAACAAGACTAGCAATCACATATCCTATCTTGGTCTATTCTAAGACCCAAGGAGGCAGTCTATGTTGGGAGAATTCAGATTCTTTTAAAATAATCACAGAGCTGAGCATGCTGGACTCCCTCAAGATCCTTTATTGGCTCTGGAATCTGTCCTTTAGCCACTTAACTGTGGTCTCCTGTTCAAAAAGGATTTGGATGAAAAAAAAAAAAAAAAAAAACCAAAAAGGATTTGGATGGAGTTAGGTGTCCAAACACTGTTAAACAAACCTATATTGAACATCTTTGAGTCAACTGCTGTGTCAAGTTGTATCCATATATCATTTTACTCAGCAGTCCTAGGCTAGCTTTAGTCAAGACTAGAAAACTAAGTTGCATAGATGAACTTGGAAAATCTGAAACATGAAATAACACAAACATTTCTTATTTTTGTTGAAACTGGAATCATCGCTAGCAATATTTTAGTTCAGTTCGATGACAATGATGATTGCGATGATGATGTTGATGATGATGATGATGATGGAATAATCAATAATTTAGAAGGCAGTAGTTGCAGGTGATAAGGAGACAGATCATGGTTTAAAGTCTTTGTCTGGCAAGCAGAAGAACCTGAGTTTGGATCCTCAGATCCCACATAAAAATACTTGATGGAAATGGTTGTGGCCTGCAATTTGGGTCATAAAAAAACAGAGTCTGAGAAACCCCAGAGCAAAGCAATAAGAAGGTAAAGGAACCCAGGATGATTCTAGATGTCACCCTTAGGCCTTTGTAGGCACACACACCCAAGTGACATCTTGTGCATACATGCAAAACGCACAAGCAAAAAAAAAGAAAAAGAAAAAAAGAAAAAAAGAAGAAGAAAGAAAGATAGAAAGGCAGTAGTTGCAGTTAAGTTCAAAAAGGAACTCATTCCTTCCCATAGCAAAAAATTCCAGAATCTGGGTGAATGTCAGCAAGTTTAGAGTTTACTGCACAGAGACTCGGCAGTTAAATTCTACCTTTGCTGCCCTTTGTGTCCTTTGAGAGAGATGGATGGCATATCAGTTGAATGCAGAGCATGTGGATATGAATATCTCTGACAGGGGTTTGGAGCAGTTTCATATGAGGCCAGAGGCCTTGGGTAAAATAAAAATATTTGCATTAAAAGAGAAGGCAGAGCGCAACATCTTCCCTTGCAATCCAATCCAGGTTCTGTGATCTGCACTTCAACGTGCACATAAAGCAGAGTTCCCAGAGGGGCATAAATAGACTCTTGTCACATGGAGAGAGTTGTCATTTCAAATTCCTGAATTGAGTTAAGAACAAAGAAACCTCATACTAAGTCACTCCTGACCTTTGAGACTGATCTGATTTTCCTATTCCCAAATATGTATGTATGTGTGTGTGTATATACATATATATATATATATACATATATATGCATAAAGGCAGAAGACCCACTGTAACTGACTGATTTAAGAGAAAGAGGTTGATTTTTGCAAGCTTTCATCGACAAGAAGCAACTTTTCCTATCCACAGCATAGAAAACCTTGCCCTCAATGGGATGGGGAAAAAGCTGTAAAGATGCAGAATCAGAATGCTCAGCGAAGAACCCAAGGAAGACCCGTTTCCAAGATGAGATCTTGTCATGACTGCGGATTTCTTCAGTGTAAAAGAGAAATTAAACATGCTTTGAAAGATGAAGTCTCCTTTTTTTCTGCCTTCCCTGCAGTCCCGTGGAAGCTGTTAGACTGATGAGTTATGCTAATAGATTCCTTTTTTGCATTTAAATTATTTAGAGTTATAACAGAAATTGTATTGCTCCCCTATACACATGTATCTGTCATAGTTAGATACAGGTACCAGGCATTTCAAGGTTCCAGCTCGGGACACAGTTGTGTAGAATTTCAGGGGGTGGAGATTCCAGCCCACGGTGGGTGGGACTATTCCCTGGGCAGGAAGAAAAAATGGAGGAAGCTGGTTCAGTAAGTTGACATTCTTTGCCATACTTAGGCAGACTAGCTATCTGGCAAAGTTTGTACCTCTCTCGGCAATCCTGTGCATATGGTATGGCCAGTTCCCCAGGCTCCTGGTGTTGATCTGAGCTCTCCTGCCAAGCTGAAGTAAAAGCTACAACCGGACAATTATGTGCCAAAAATGAAACCCCTTGTTCTCATAAGCCGTCTTGTCATGAATTTATCAGCAACATGCAGGCAAACTGCTACATTTCCCCATTGCCCCATTACCCCACCTCGCCAGCTCTTCTCCCATCAGAGACTTCCTCCTGAAAAGCTTCCCTTTTACTCCAGTGTCCCTTGTATATGTGATCCATTTAATATAGTCTCAACATTTAATTGTTCCTTTCTTGGAAATATTCTTATTTGCATATGTATGTAAATACACACACATTTTATATATATATATATCTGTGCTAAGTTCTACTTGATAGCACAATGTTGGGGATTTGTACATTAGTAACATCTGTCTGCTTCTGCAACCTTAACTTCCCTCCATCTTTTCCTATTTGTTAAAATAACTTGCATATGAAAAAAATCATATTTTGCACTGAGAACTGAAAGAATTCACTTGTAAAACTGTCAATGTTGGATATCTACTCTTAATTTGATTCTTTAAATTTTTTTTACTCTAATGGTTTCAAAATGCCTTCCTGGTCAGTTTTATGCTTTGCACTATTTATATTTACCATTTCTTCCAAATTTGTATGGCAAAGGCTGTTTATGAACACATTTTGTGCTTTTAATATTTACTTTTTATATTTTGTTTATTGTTCATATGTGGCTTCTTTTCTCAATTATCATTTTGCTATTATTTAAGAAGTCATCTCTGTAGTTTCGATCATTACGGCTTTTTCATTCTGTTACCTTCTCATTTTTCCTTTTTCTACTTTTTTTGCTCTGGTATTTTTTTCTTTTCAGTATTAGTTTTCAGTAATTCATTTTAACCTGAACCTGTCTGGCCTTCCAGCACACCTATTTAAAGAAAAAAAAAAAAGCAGAGCATGGTGTAGCATGCTTATAATCTCAGGGATGAAGAGGCAGAGGTAAAGGATTCCTGGGGCTGGCTAATCTGCAGGCCTTGCATATATGGTGAGTTCCAGAACATTAAGAGACCATGTTTCAAAACAAAGGGATCAGCAACCAAGATCTGACACCCAAGATTGACTTCTGGCTTTCACATGCACATATACCCAAGTGCATGTACTTCCACATGTAAACATACACACAAAAAAATAAGAGAATTTTTTCTAAGCCTTAACTAACTTCAGTGACATTTCTTTAGTAGCTGGAATCTGAAATTAGAAATAAAGTTGTTCTGGAAAACAAAGCTGCTAATTCCTATGCGGTTGAATTGGTAAACTGAGAATCATATTTTCTGCATTCAAGATTGTGATATTTTGATTTTTTTAAGTAAATAAGTACTGGCTTTGCAAAAGACAAATAAATGTATCATAAATTTTACTTGCAGTTTCTTTATGCTCGAAACTAAAGGTTAGTATTTTATATTTAATCATCATGTACTTGCAAATGGAAAATTTAGAAATGGGGGAGATAGAAAGAACTTGATTGCCACCATTACAAAATTTTGGTTTTTTTAATTATTTTATTCAATTGTGCGTGTGTGTGTGTGTGTGTGTGTGTGTGTGTGTGTGTGTGTGTGTAGAACCACGGGCGAATTCGGGAACCACCATAGACTGCCTCCACCTCCTCCTTGTTTACTCTGCCCCGGGATTCACAGGCTCCACCCTACCAGGACCAGAAATGCAGGCCGCCCCCACTTCCACCCGGCTTCTATACGTGGGGTCTAGGATCCGAACTCAGGACCTTCTGCCTGCAAGGCAGAGGCTTAACCCCTGAGCCACCTCTCTAGCTCCCCAAAATTTGTGTTGTACCAAAAATTTTTATATTTTTGAATTTAAGTTTATATTTTATAATTTTTTATTTATTCAATTGTGTGTGTGTGTATGTATGTATGTGTGTGTGTGTGTGTGTGTGTGTGTATGTGTGTGTATTTGGACCACCTCCACCTCCTCCTTGTTTACTCCGCCCTGGGATTCACAGGCTCTGCCCTACCAGGACCAGAATTGCAGGCCGCCCCCTGCTTCTGCTCCATATCTATAAGTGGGGTCTAGGATCAGAACTCAGGACCTTCTGCCTACAAGGCAGAAGCTTAACTATCCAGCCCCAACTTTACAGTTTAAACTACATCTTCTATTATATATATATTACCTCTTTAATTTAAGGATTATTAAATATTGCCTTTCTTTCAAATAAATTTATCATTGTCTTAATTGCTTATTTAATTATCTGTGGTTATTGTTATGTTCTATAGAATATCAATTGTTTGTGATCTACTGGGAATCCTGCTGTATTGTTATACAACTTCAGTTTAGGAAGTGTGGTGTTTTGTTTGTGTGTGTGTGTGTGTGTGTGTGTGTGTGTGTGTGTGTTCCTGAAAATAATTCAGGCTCCCTTGTTTAATGGTAAGCTCCATATAACTATAGCATCAGAATAATGAAATTGATGGGAGATTCACATTACTACAGTGCTTCTTTCTGCAGGAAATAGGAGCTTCTGAAGACACTTGAGAACCTTCCTCTATGATTATGTTAATGGTGAATGCAGTTGATTTATTTCCTGTTGTTGAGCAATCCTTTCATTCTTGAAATAAATCTACCAGGTCATCATTATGATTTTCTCAACTTGCCAATAGATGGTATAAGATTTTAGTCTTTATGTTCATGAAGGAGATTAGCTTATAAATTTCCATTTGTTTGATACACTTAAAAAAATGAGCTTGGAAATGATCTCTCTCTCTTTTTCTTTCTCTCTCTCTCTTCTTTTTCATACTTTTTCTAACTTTTTCTTTTTTCTCTGACAGATATTGCATACAATAACAATCTCATTCATGAATACTTGGAAGAATTTATCGGGGAAACTATCAAGATCCACAGTTTTCTCTTGACTTTTGGGATATTTTTAAAGACTGGCTCTGTTTTCTTGGTAGATATAAGAGGATTCAAATTTTCTGCTTTCTCTTTAAGGTAATATGAAGTATTTCTCAGTTTCAAGGAATTTTTTCATTTCCACAAAATTCTCAATTTGAAAAAAAATTGTGTGAGTTTTACTATCTTTTTAATATTTGGGGGATTTATAGGCATACCTGTTTTTATTTCTGCTATCAGTAATTTGGGTTTTCTCTTTTTTAATTGGTCATGTTAGGAGTTTATCAATTTCATTCTTTTCCAAAGATGTCCTTCATTCTCTTTGTCTTCTATACTCATTTGCTTGCTAATTCATCATTACCATAATTGCCTTTATCATTTCATTCCTTCAATTTTCTTTGGGCATTATATGCTGGGGTTTTGAATCTGGCTCCTAAAGTTCTCTCAAACATTAGGAAGATATTTTTCTAAGTATTAACAACATTTAAAAGTTCAAACACATAAGCATGTGAAGAATACTTCATATTCAAGCCTTCCTCGCCTTGGCCTCCTTATGTTCATGGACACCTCAATATTCAGACTATGTCCAGCTTAACTTTAAAAGTCTCAATAGACTATAGAAATTCCAACACAGTCCAAATTCCGAAACCTTTTTTGAAACTCAAGTCACTTTCTTGAGTTCTCCTATAAAAACAAGAAAGTTACATACTTCTACATGAAAATGACAAAGGTAAACATTCGCATTTTCAAAAGTGAGGAATAGGACATATTCAGGAAATATTAAAGAAAAACTGGGGCATATTCCAAATCCTACAACTCCAAATCCAGCAGATGAGTATCCTGTTGAAACATTTTAGTCATTCAGACCTTCATTCCTGTCCCTTCCCTGTAGCTGTCTTCAGCACATATCACCCTTTTTGGCTGGTTCCTCCTGTGACAGGTGTCCCAAGTTGGCTCTGAACTCTCTAACATCTTAATGTCTCAATGGCAATATAGACTTTAACTCTACATCTTTCATTATACTCCCTGGGCTTTTTGCAGGATTCAGATCCTACCATACTGCCTAGCTTCAGTTGTTCTCTGAAGGAAGATTCTGTAACCTCTTCACTCTTGCATTTTAATGCTCCAAAACCAGTGTCAGGTGAACAAATTTGCCAAGTTATGCTATAACTTTGGGTTGAAGATTGTCTCCCTTAGATCACTGCTGGTCCAACTTCTTCATGCTGGCACCAGAAGGAATAGACAGTTCTTTTATTTGAAGATAATTTGCATTCTTATGGGTGGGAACCTTCCTTGAGGGTCTTGCTTTTTCTATTGTCCAAATAAAGAACAGACATTGTTTTGCTAATGGTGCTAATCTTTTCAACAATCACCACCAAACTTAAGTTAGGAGACTGTATGTAGTCTCCTAACTTAAGTTTGCCTTCACATTTTTCATCTTTTTTATTTAATTTATTTTTTTTCTAGTTTTACAGCATATTGAGTACTCATCCTTGCTGTAGGAGGAATGGACCAGGCAGGCCTGTATTGTCTGTATGGGCCGCACGCAGGAATGCAACTTCCCCAAGATAGAACCTGCTGTCCTGCCTGGTGCTGATGTCAAACCGCCTGGCTGATAGGACCAACCTGGACAGGACAGCACAGCAAAAAAGCTCACGATGGGATTTATGGGATATTGGGTGGGGTATATAAGCAACCTGATACTTACAATAAACAAGCCTGCAAGCCTGCGAGCGAAGAACCTGCTTTGCCACTCACCTGACTTCCGGAGTCTGTGTCCTTGACTTTGCGCCAGCATACCCCTGTCCCCAAAGGTCTCCATGGGTCCCAAAGACTGCTACATCTGGCACCCCAATGTGCGGCTTCCACGATGGCCCTTTCTCCTCGCGGCACCAGTGTCAAGTACTGTGCCTCTATCGGCAGTTTTTCGGTAAGTTGGCCCCTTTGTGTTTAATGTTCTTTACCTTCTCAAGAGGTGAGCGTGAAGGCCCCTTTCCCTTTCTCTATGTCTGTCTGGCCACCAATAGGGAGGTACACATTTTGGTTCTGGTTCACCCGGTGTCTCCACATAGGGGTTGACCCCCCCCCCAGGAGACGGAACCCAGGAGTGGTCTCCCAATTGATCCTCCGCCTCTGGAGACACCGTGTGGCATACGGCCGTGGCCTAAGAATCACAGAAGTTCCCCACTAAGCACAAGACATTTGGGTCGGATACATTCCTTGTCTGGTCTTTCCCTTTTTAGTCTCTAGTCTCTGTTCTTTAGAAAAATGGGCAACCTCCCCTCACACTGTAAGGAACCGCAAATACATGCCTTAAAATCTCTCCTAGTGACTAGAGGCCTCAAGGTTAAGTCTGCTGGCTTAGAGGAATTTTGGAATGAGGCTGTGGTTTTAGCACCTTGGATCTCCCCAGAGAATATGTGGGAATGGACCTATGGATGAGGGTGTTTTTCCTTGCTAGAAAAAGAGAGAGAGAAAATTAGACATATATATATATTCATCTGTTAAGTATAAAGTTTGTTAAATAGTAATTAATCTGCTTTTAATGTTTTTCATACTTAAGCTAAGCTCCTGTACTTAACTAATATGAGATCTTCTTTTAAATGTTTAAATGTTTTCCTAAATGTTAATCTGCCTTTGATAAAGCTTTGGAGAGTAATTTTAAGACAGTTGTTGGGTAAGTTGTACATTGTCATTTGCCAGTAAATTGTATGTTGTTCATGTGTTTGTATGTTTATATGTTCTGTGTTTACATGTTGTGTGTCTTGTGTTTCAACATAAAAAATTTGTGGCCACTTCAATTTTTTCATTTCTATTGCATGCTAATATAAAAATTTTGGCATGCTATTTTTAAATACATGTATGTATACTTAAAAATAAGAACAAATAGGGGCTGGAGAGGTGGCTCAGGGGTTAAGCCTCTGCCTTGCAGGCAGAAAGTCCTGAGTTCAGATCCTAGACCCCACGTATAGACACTGGGCGGAAGCGGGGGCGCCTGTGTTTCTGATTTTGGTAGGGCGGAGCCTGTGAATCCCTGGGCAGAGTAAACAAGAAGGAGGTGGAGACGTCCATGGTGGTTCTACACACACATACATACATACACACATACATACACACACATGCGCACATACATACACATACATACACATACGCACAATTGAATAAATAATAATTAAAAAAATAAGAACAAATAATTTAATGACATCTAAGACCTTAACTACTTATGTTTTATATTGATCACAATTATTTTTCTGATAGATTATAAGTTTTCTTCCATAAAAGATTATCTCACTTGATTTTGATATTTAATAGGACTACAAATGAAAATGTCATTGTGTTCTTAAAGGTTTTTCCAAGTGTTCCCAAAATAACAAAACCACTATATTGCTTGGATCGAACTTGCTCATTCCTCTGACTTCTTTTATAAGATTTTATCCCATCAATCTAGTAACCAGGAAAATATAATTGTCGTCTAAAAAATTCATTGGAATTTCTCCCTTCTCCTGGTATATATGAGCTCCTTTCTTGGGGACAAATCTACTCTCAATTCCATGTTCCCATTTGTACTCTTACTAAGGTGGAATAGGAATTTCCAGCCTCCACCTTAGCCAGACCCCATTCCCTTGAAACAAAACAGGATCAATGTAATCTGAACCAACAGTAGTCTGTTTTCAGGAGTTTCTAAGTGCATTTAGGTCAACTCGGGTTCATGTTTGCCTTTTCCTTGCAAGATTTTGGGGCAAGTTACATAAGGAGTTTCTCTGAGGATACAGATGAATTTATTTTTTAAACAAACAAACAAAAAAGGAACAGAGTAGTGGCTCCATTAACAAATTAATGCTGGGCTTTCATTTAGATCTGAGGAGTGGTCCTACCCTAAAGATAAGATAATGCATAGAGATCTATAGAACTTTCCATGTGAGGAAATAATGTCCCCTACATGTGTCATCTTAAAAAAAACTTGTGTCACTTTGCTTTTCAGAATCCAAAAGAAACTAATTCAGATTCTTCTGTACAAAGAATCAGACAGCTCATTTTTTGGGACAGGTTTTAAAAATGTGATCTTGGAGATTTATAATAATCAGGGAAGAAAGGTCTCCAACATGTTAATTACTTACTTACAGCTCTTGGCTTTTACACCAGACAAAGGTAGTGCCTATTTCAGGCAAGATAACAAGTAGCTTTTTTTAGGCTTAATTTATCTTAATTTTGTCTCTTTTAGATGGACCTTAAAGTAGTAAAACTATCCATCAGAGACCTCTAGACCACTCCAGAACTTCGTAGATGAGGATCATTGACTGCTCACACTTCCTTTGCCCCAACTCAGCAAGAAGTAGCCAGAGCGGTCATCCCCCCTTGTAACAGTTACTCTTTACTATTGCTGTGAGAGAACACCCAAAGTCAAGCAACTCAAGGGAGAAAGGGAGATTTATTCAGCTTACGGTTCCAGAGGGGAAGCAGTTTCTCAAAGCAGAGGTGGCATGGCTGGCTGGCCAAAGCTGGAAGAAGCTAAGTCACTGCAGATATCTTGGAAGCTGAGAGCTGCAGACTGCTTGCAGCAAAGGCTGACTTCTCCTGGAGGTAGGGTGGGACTAATCCACCTCAAGGCCCACCCCTTGTGACTGCCTTCCTCCAGCAAGGCTCCACCTCTCAAGGTGCCATGACCTCGCCAAACACATGAGACTGTGGGGGACACATTTCAAACCATGACATCCCCTCATCCCTTGAGCAGTCTGGGTCCTCAGAAGGTTAAGGGGTACAATAGGCAGGTCTAGAACAGTCCCATGCTGGGACAGTCTCTAAGGTCTTTGACATCCCTGAAGGTCATCCTCCACTGCTGGATTCACCCTGAAGGAAAACTTTTGCTGAGGAACTGATTCAAATCCTCCAAGATAAGATAGCCAACTTCCCTATGAAGGGACTATGGAGATGAGCTCTGCATATACAAAAAACAACTTGATCTCTAACCCCACCTGGGCCTAAGGGCAACTGGGTTGGGCCCAATGGGAGTTAACCAACAAAAAAAGCTAGTTTCCCTGGGCTTGCCTAGGTGTACAGATGTACCTGGCCCTGGCAGCCATCTTTGGTGCCCTAGCCCCTCATGGCCCTCTAGTGCTATGAGTCCATTTTTAGTTCCATGCCTGTTTCATATGGATTCCATGAGTTTTTTGTAGCTGCCCACTTCTCATAAGTCAGTTAATTATTTTTTATGGTAGTTCAAAAATTCTTAAAAGTCAAATTTTTGAAGATAACCTACAGATATTGGGGACTTTCTTGTGACAGAAGTTAGAAGGCTGAAAACATTAATGAACTAGTAAAGGCTCTACCTGGTATTGGTAACCACAGAGGTTTTATTTTTTTAAAGATTGCTTATCTAAACAGATATACAGGTATTCTATGACCACATGCTACTTGTTTATTCCATATTTAATGTCTTGGTCTCTCAAAATTTAAAGAACTTTTACTAACTTGTGTTATAATTAATCTATACATTTGGCTCCAAAAGATATTAAAATACTACAATTTATTTAACATTTTCATTTCAAAATGTGATTTAAGGCTGTTTACCTTAAATCAAAAGTTTTCTTTTATGTTTATATTTAATGTATTTTATGTATTAATGTTTATATTTAATGTATTTTATGCATTAATGTATTTTAAAGATACAAATTTTGTGTTCGCTTAATGCTAAAGTAGATAATTAAATTGAGAGCTACGATATCTTAGATTTCAAAGTATACATTTATAAATGATTATATATGAATATATATTATCTACACAATTGCTAAATCAGACTCAACTCTTAATTTCCTTTAAAGATGAGGTATACTGTTATCACTGCCTTTAAAAGACATTTCTTGAGGGATAGTTAATGTGAAAACAGCAGGGACCTATCAAGTAACAAAAAAAAGAGATATGAAAGAAATAAATATGTTACTTAGAAAGTTGAAGTATGTTGGAAAGTTAAAGTAAGAAGGTTTATGTACAGGAGGTTTAAAAAGAATGTTAAAGTATGTTGGGAAGGTTTGTGGAATATTAGGTTTATGAGAAGATTGAAAATTAGAGATGATGGTTAAAGGAAATATTATGTATTATGCTTCTTCCATGCAATCGAAGAAAAGACATTGAGTCTCAGAAATTAGAAATTAGGAATTGAGCCTCATGTATTCAAATATTTTTCAACATTCTCCATCTTAATTAAACAGAGATTTGGTTACTCATTAAATCCTAATTCCTAAAGAGCATAACTGCTTAGGATCTTATAGAGTCTAGCTATTATATTTATATTAAAAGGGCCATATACCTTAAAGACAAAAATTTTGGTAATGGGCCTAGATGAGAACTACAAAATCTTGCCCTTCCCCACCCCGCTCCGCCGGCCGGGACATGCGCTTGGTCCAGCCGGGCCTCATCCGCGACCTAGGTAAGCTCCGTCGCTACCCACCCCCAGAACCCCAGGCCAAATAATTCAGTTTAGTGAAACTGAAAGATCTTAAGAGTTAAAACGACAATGCCAAAGTCAAAGTGCAAATCCATGAGAAGCAACACTCAAGTAAACAAATTTCCCACTGAAGGAATTAATCCCATAATGTTAGACTCCAACCAGCTCAAGTAAACAAATTTCCCACTGAAGGAATTAATCCCATAATGTTAGATTCCAACCAGAACAAACCCATGGAAAATGACCAAGAAAGCCTGACCCAGGATAACGACTTTCAAAATATGATCATTACCATGTTCAATACTATGAAAGAGGAAATCAGGGAGGAATTACATAATCGAATCAATCCCTTTGAAGAGGAACACAACAAACACTTGGAGAAGTTGAGAAAAATAGTTCAAGAAACAAAAACTGGCATACAGCAGTTAAAACAGACTCAAGCAGAATTTAAAACTGAGCTACAAGACAAGTTATCTTCAACCCAGAACTCCACAGAGAGTCTTATCAACAGAACTAATGAAGCAGAAAACAGAATTCAGATCTTGAAGATAAAATGGGAGTACTAACCAGCTCAATGGAAGAGGTTGTTAAAGCCAAAAAGATGCTTGAGAGAAATATCCAGGAGATATGGGACACCCTGAAGAAGCCTAACATGCGTATTCATGGAAACCAGAGAAAGAATCTCAAAATACCACCCCTGAGGAAATTTTTCAAATGATCATCAAGGAAAACTTTCCTCATCTAAAAAAAGAGAGGCCCATCCATATACAAAAGGCATTCCGCACCCCAAACAGATATGACCAAAACAGAAGCACACCACGGCAAATAATAGTTAAAACACTCCACATTCAAGATAAAGAACTGGTGCTGAGAGCTTCAAGGGAGAAAAAACAAGTCACTTTTAAAGGTAAACCTATTAAAATAACAAATGACTTCTCAGTCAAAACAGTAAAAGCAAGAAGAGCTTGGAGAGACATACTTCAAGTATTGAATGAGCAAAAATGTCAACCCAGGCTGATTTACCCTGCAAAACTATCAGTCATGATGGAGGGAGAAAGAAAAATCTTCCAGCACAAAAACAACTTGAAGGGATACATATCCACCAAACCAGGCCTTCAAAAAATGCTAGAAATGATACACAAGCTTGAAGAAAAACACAGGCATATCCAGGAGAACAGAAGGCAAGTATAACACATTAAAAGCAAAGCAATATACTTATAAAAACTACTCAACATAATAAATGTTGGAATTAAAAATAATTTCTCCATTATAACACTAAATGTTAATGGAATTAATTCACCGATCAAGAGACACAGATTACAAACTTGGATTAAAAATCACAATCCATCAGTCTGCTGCCAGCAGGAAACCCATCTCACCACAAAAGATAGGCATGCTCTAAAAATAAAAGGCTGGTCAACAATTCTACAAGCTAATGGAAGCAGAAAACAGGCAGGGGTAGCCATTATGATATCAGACAAAGTGGACTTCAAACCAAAGAAAATTATAAGAGACACGGATGGATACGACATTTTAGTCACAGGTACAATTCAACAGGAAGACTTCACAATACTGAACATATATGCACCCAATACGGGCCCCTCCACATTCATTCAGAAAACCCTACAGTGTCTAAAGCAAGAAATCAACCCCCAAACGATAATTCTTGGGGACTTCAACACCGCCCTCTCAACATGGGATAGATCAACAGGTCAAAAGCTTAACAGAGACACTTTGGAACTTAATCAAACCCTTAAAGAAATGGACCTTACAGATCTCTATTGAACTTTTCACCCACATACCAAAGAATACACATTTTTCTAAGTAGCACACGGAAAGTTCTCCAGAATAGATCACATATTGGGCCACAAAACGAATCTACACATATACAAAAAAGTTGAAATTCTAACCTGTGCCTTATCAGACCACCATGGCATAAAGCTGGACATCCACAACACATCAAACAAGAGAAAATACACTAACTCCTGGAAACTTAACAATATGATGCTGAATGAGAACTGGATTCAGGAAGAAATTAAAAAGGAAATTCAAGATTTCCTGAAAGTGAATGAAAATGAAAACACAACTTACCAAAATCTCTGGGACACAATGAAAGCTGCCCTAAGAGGTAAGTTCATAGCTCTTAATGCCTACATCAAAAAAATGGAAACATCAGAAATAAACAACTTAACAATGCAGCTTAAAGCTTTAGAGAAACCAGAGCAATCTGATCCCAAAAGTAGTAGAAGAGAGGAAATTAGCAAAATAAGGAGAGAAATATCTGAAATCGAGATTAAGAAAATGATAGAAAAAAAATCAACCAGTCAAAAAGCTGGTTCTTTGAAAAAATCAGTAAGATTGATACACCCCTAGCTAAATTAACCAAAAGCAGGAGAGAGAAAACCCAAATTAACAAAATCAGAATTGAACATGGAGTTATCACTACTGATACCCAAGAAATCCAGAGAATTATAACATCATATTTCAAAAACTTGTACTCTGTGAAGTTTGACAACACAAAAGAGATGGATGAATTTCTAAGTAAACACAACTTACCTAAATTGAATCAGGAAGTTGTAAATTATTTAAATAGTCCTATAACATATAAGGAAATTGAGGAAGTAATCTTGAATCTTCCCACCAAAAAATGTCCTGGACCAGATGGATTCAGCACAGAGTTCTACCAGACATTTAAGGAGTTAATAACACCAATACTCCTTAAACTGTTCCATCAAATAGCAAAGGAAGGAACACTACCAAATTCCTTCTATGAAGCTAATATCGTTTTGATCCCAAAAATTAATAAAGACTCACTAAAAAAGAAAACTATAGGCCGATCTCTCTGATGAACACAGACGCAAAGATTCTCAACAAAGTTTCAGCAAATGGGATTCAAAAACATATTAAAAAGATTATTCACAGGGACCAAGTAGGCTTCATCCCTGGCACACAAGGTTGGTTCAACATACGCAAATCGATAAATGTAATTCATCATGTAAACCAGTCCAAAGTCCAAGACCACATGATACTCTCGATAGATGCAGAAAAAGCTTTTGACAAGATCCAGCAGCCTTTTATGATCAAAACGCTAGAGACAGTAGGAATGGAAGGAACCTTTATCAATATAATAAAAGCTATATACAACAAGCCCACAGCAAGGATTATGCTCAATGGGGAACAATTGGAAGCATTCCCACTTCGATCAGGAACTAGACAAGGCTGTCCACTCTCACCACTTCTATTCAATATTGTACTTGAAGTCTTAGCTGATGCCATAAGACAAGAAAGGGACATAAGAGGGATTCAAATCGGCAAGGAAGAAGTCAAGCTATCCCTATTTGCAGATGATATTATCTTATACCTGAGTGATCCCAAAAACTCCACCAGGAAGCTTCTGGAACTAATTGAGAAGTTCAGCAGGGTGGCAGGATACAAAATAAATGTGCAAAAATCAGAGGCCTTCCTATATGCCCAGAATGAAAGAAGTGAAAAAGCCTTGAGAGAAACAATCCCATTTACTATAGCCCCTAAAAAAATGAAATACCTTGGTATAAACCTAACCAAGGAGGTAAAAGACCTTTACAATGAAAACTTTAAAACCCTAAAGAAAGAAATAGCAGAAGACACCAGAAGGTGGAAAGACGTCCCGTGTTCCTGGATTGGCAGAATCAACATCGTAAGAATGACCATCCTACCAAAGGCAATATACACATTCAATGCTATACCAATTAAAATCCCAAAGCAATTCTTTAAAGAAGTTGACCAAACAATCTCAAAATTCATATGGAAGCACAAAAGACCTAGGATAGCATAGGCAATCCTGAGTAACAAAAACACTGCTGGAGGTATTACCATACCGAACCTTAGTCTATATTACAAATCCATAGTTATAAAAACAGCCTGGTACTGGCTCCAAAATAGACATACAGATCAATGGATAAGGATTGAAGACCCAGATATAAGCCCACAAAATTACAGCCATTTGGTTTTTGACAAAGGGGCCCAAAGAATCCAATGGAAAAAGAACAGCATCTTCAACAAATGGTGCTGGCAAAACTGGATCTCCACATGCAGAAGATTAAAGCTGGACCCGTACTTGTCACCATGTACAAGACTTAATTCCAAATGGATCAAGGACCTTGATATCAGGCCATAGACTATAAAAACCATAGTTGAAAGGATAGGGAACTCCCTCGAGCTGATTGGGCTAGGCCAACATTTCCTAAACAGACATCCAATGGCACAGTCACTGCTACCAACTCTCAACAGTTGGGATCTTGTGAAATTGAAGAGCTTCTGTTCAGATAAAGAGATTGTAACGCGAGCTCAAAGGCAACCCACAGAATGGGAGAAAATCTTCACTAACTACATATCTGATAGAGCTCTACTGTCCAGAGTGCACAAGGAACTTAGAAAACTAAACATCAAGGAAACCAATGGCCCAATTAAAATATGGGCCCTGGAACTTAAAAGAAATTTTACCAGGGGATGAAATTAAAATGTCTAACAAATATCTTCAAAAATGCTCCACTTCTTTAGCCATCAGGGAAATGCAAATCAAAACTTCCCTGAGATATCATCTCACCCCGGTCAGGATGGCAAAAATCCACAATACAAACAACAAAAAATGCTGGAGAGGATGTGGAGAGAGGGGAACTCTCCTACATTGCTGGTGGGAATGCAGGCTCATACAGCCACTCTGGCGAGCCGTCTGGAGATTCTTAAAGAAATTAAAGATGGAAATGCCATATGACCCTGCGATTCCACTTTCGGGTATAACCTCCCATGCAGCAGAGGTTCACCTCGATAGCACAAGCACGACCATGTTCATAGCAGCACTGTTTACAATAGCAAAGACATGGAATCAACCCAAATGTCCAACAGTTGACAAGTGGATAAGGAAAATGTGGTACATCTATAATAGTGGAGTTCTACTCAGCCATCAAAAATGATGAATTACTGGAATTTGCCGGGAAATGGATGTCATTAGAAACAATTATATTAAGTGAAGTATCCCAGACCCAGAAAATTAAGTGCCATATGTACTCCCTAATAGGTGGCTCCTAATACTAAACCCACCCAGCCCATCTTGAGACAATCATAGGTAAATCTATGTATTACCTACAGTAATTGCAAGGATTATGAACAGGAGGAATGGGGTTGGAGGGCCACACCAGAAACAAGGAGAGAAGTGACCATGTTACAGTAGAGAAAATAGGCCTCCATCAAGGACTGCAAGAAAGTAATGTGACACCTAGTTAAGTTCACAGACGTTCATTCCTGATCATTTACAACTAAGGGGGTATGAACTCACCAGAAGGGGAGGGCATACAGTCCGGCAGATTAAAAAGTAACCATTTTGCAAATGGGTGATTGACCCCTCCCATTGCCAAATGCCATATGACCCTGCAATTCCACTTTTGGGTATAAGTATTACATCTATCCTTGAATGTGCTCTTATAATAAGACTCCAGTTTAACAGCTTTCTGTCTCTGGCCAGGGGGTGACATACAATGCCCATCACGATGGAGTGAAGGGCATTGCAGGAGCAACAAAACTGCAAAAGAAAATCAACAAACCACTATCCAGAACTTCAGAGACTCTATATCAACCACCTAGAACTAGGCCAGACTAATCTCTCCCCATCCTGAAGCTCAGGGACATTTGCGGAAGAGGGGGCGGTAAGAGTGTAAGAGCAAAAGGATGGGAGGAGCAATGATTTGCAAGATACTCCACACAAGTTAGGGCCGAAGCAATCATAATTGGACATCGCATGCCCGGCGCAATGTCCAACACACTATTGACCTCACAAAGTCTAGCATCTGCTAAAGGCACCAAGATCCTTGGAGGCAAGGGATTGGCAGCCACAGTAGTGTTCCTATGCTTAAGGGGAACACGGGAAAGGATTCAGGGAAATGTCACTGGGTCCTTGTACATCATCGGAGAGGAGGGCCCAGAGGAGAGTCAGGCATGCACAAGAAAGGACTCTGGGAATTGGGGCAGGGGACACGGGGGGATGGGGAGGGAAAGGTGAGGGAAGGGGGATCAGGGGGTTCAGGGGGAGGAGGAGGGAGGGAGGGAACTGGTGTACCTATTAAGTTTGTATGAGCTAAAATAATAATAAAAATGTATTATAAAAAAAAGAACTACAAAATCTTAAATTTCAATATAAGAGAGTCAACTTATAATATTTTCTCAGACATGGCCTGTATACATCTTAGATAAGAAATGGCCCCCCAGGAAGATCTTCGTAAAACCATCCACCTAGATTTGGGACTTCCTCAGATACACCTCATTTAATTTTATCCTCCATTTTATACACTTTAGTGGCTTACAGTGACAGAACGCCTTTGACATGCACCTGTCCTAACCAGACCCAGAGCTCTGTTGGAGTCGCAGGTGTCTTTGTGTTTCTCTATCAGCAGGCTCACCCCTGTAAATTTCCAAGTGTTTATTCTGCCCAGTGGAAAATCATAAACAGTCTCCTTGACAAGATGACAGCCTTGGGTGCCTACCCTGCTTGCTGATTTTTCCCTGATTTGTAAGGCAGTTAATGAATCAGGCCCCAACTCCCCTTATTTTGAACATGTTCTGCACCAATGGGCCATGCAGCTCCAAATCCATTATGATTGGTATCATCTCTTAAGGTGTTCTTGGAGCCAGCCATTTACCTGAATTGGCACTCTGCATATGATGATCAGTAAGAAGCACAAGCCTGCCTTAACCTTTAGTGTGGTCTCAACATCACATTGGATATGCTCACGGGTTATGGACAGCATATCGATCCCGTATCAGAATCCACCACAGGTTTGGCTACTTATTTTCAACAGGTGTCTGACTTGGCCTTCAAGGCCCTAAAGGCTCTATCTTGCCTCATGTGACCTTCAATGGCCCTTGAACATCCAAGCTATTGTCTCCCTAGAGATATAGTTCGAGCTTGGATTGCAGAGATTTATGAAGCCTTGGTCTAATCTAATATCCACATATCCTGACATGCTTTCCAGAGGTGAGGCCTTTCAAGGGCCTGTAGTCAATGATGGGTAAGATCCTGTGAGACCGGATGACCTAAGACAGGCACAGTCCGTCATGCTGGACGCCCTGGGTCAACAAGGTCAGAACAAAGAACTCTGGCTCCCGCTGGCTGTCAAAATAAAGAGAAAGGATGGATATGTAGGAGGAACGGATCAGGCAGGCCTGTATTGTCTGTATGGGCCGCATGTGCAAATGCAACTTCCCCAAGCTAGAACCTGCTGTCATGCCTGGTGCTGATGTCAAACCGCCTGGCTGAGAGGATCAACCTGGACAGGACAGCACAGCAAAAAAGCTCATGGTGGGACTTATGGGATGTTGGGTGGGGTATATAAGCAGCCCGATATTTACAATAAATGAGCCTGCAAGCCTGTGAGCCTGCTTTACCACTCACCTGATTTCTGGAGTCCTGACTTTGTGCCTGCTTACCCCCACCCCCAAGGGTCTCCGCGGGTCCCCGAGAGTGCTACACCTTGCTTTCCTCCATCCCCCCTCCCACTCATCCTCCTTCCCTCCTTTCTTCAATCCATCCCACTCCTTCCAACTCTCCTGCCCATCTGCCCGCATGGACATACTTTTCATCTTTGAATATTAGTTTTCATTTCTTTAATTCTTTTTCATCATAAATCTGAATAAGAGTGCTGAAACATAGTCATGTCACAGAGTCAAGGATATGTTGTTTTAAAACTTCTCTCCCAAACAATTTAATTCAACTTCAAGTAAACTTTCAAGACAAAAACAAAGCTCAGCTAAGTTCTCTACCAAAACACCATTCTAATTGCCCTTAGTCTAATTCCCAAACAGTCTCTGTTCTTCCTCTGTTCCCCCCTCATCATAAGCTGAGCCTTCTGTATCTGTCTGTGTCTCTCTCACTATTACTCTCTTCAAAGTTCTCACAAGAATGTCCCTTTAAGTTCTGTCTGCAAAACTCAGTAGCTCACTTAGCCACATCACAGCAATCAACATACTTTTTGGTTCTGAACTATGTTTGTTTCACAGAAACACTTTATTTTCTAATACCAGATACTTTTTGTGTTACAGCAATACTCTAGTACCAATTTCTGTTGTAGTTACTTTTCTCTGTACCTCTGTGAGACAATGCTCATATAACTAGCTTAAGGGAGAAAAGGAGATTTATTTGACTTATGGTTTCTTGAATAATGATATAGTCCATTAAGTTGGAAAAGACATAGCAGGTAACAGAAGCTGGAGGCGCCTGGTTCAGATCATAGCTGCCATCATGAATAGAGAGAGAAAAATCATTAACTACAAGAGAAAGTGGAGCAGGATACCAAGTCTCAAGGCCTGCACCCTATGATGTACTTTCCTCTGGCAAGTCTCTATCCCAAAGTTGCCATAACCTTCCCAAACATTAACAGCTAAAGATTTAAATGCATGAGTCTATAGGAGATAGACATTTAAATCATAACAACACCATTGCACTGGGTATTATAGTCCCCACACATGAACTTGGGTAAATAATTCAAAACTACATCAACTATGGCCCAATTGGAATTTGAAGTTTTGAAGGAAGATCTCATGCTTTTTTTGATAATTCGTCCGTTCTTTTTTTAAATTGTGTGCATGCGTGCTTGCGTGTTGTGTGTGTGTGTACGTGTGTGTGTGTGTGTGTTTGTCAAAGAGCACTGTGTCCCTGTGGAAGAACAAGGGTGACTTCGAAAATCATTCTGGATTACTTCTACCTCCTTTTTGTTTTGCTCTGGAATTTTCCAGGCCAGAAGTACAGGTGGCCACCACTTCTGCATAGCGTTTTTATGTAGTACCTGGTATCCAAACTCAGGTCCTTCTGCTTACCCCTGAGCCATCTCTCCAGCCCTAACTCTTCTATTTTTAGTTTGTCTTTATATCTGGGATATGATTCTTCATCTGTTCCAGTGGGCAGCATCTGATATAGTCCAACTGATCTTCTCCTTGATAGAACTCTAACTTTGGTCATTTGCTGTCCTGTTTCATTCATCCCAACCCAAGCTATGGTAATGCAAACAACAAAATCTTTTCGCATTCTAAAGGCTGAAGGTCTGATAGATATATAATAGACATTAGATATAGAGATAGATGATAAATGAAATATGAGCTGAAGCATTAAAATATGAACATTTATCATTTCTACCTATTATTATACCAAAAACTGAAATTTATAAACTTTCAAGATATCTTTAACAGCCACTTAGTAAATGGATTAGTATGTCTCAAACCATTCTCAGAATATTATCCCAGAATTTCAAAGTATATGTTCATTCAAATATGGGCTCTGTAATGATGGGCCTTGCTATTTCCTTAGTTGCATTTCAATTTTATGTATTTAATGATATTCTTAAGATTTCATCAGATTAATGTCACCTAGCATTAAGGTAATTTTTTTCCTGAACACAAGTAGAACAACACTGCTTAACAATCAACTAGTGCTCCACACAGTTTAATCCACAGTCAGCAAGTATTAGATTGATCTCTTTTAGTGACACAAAATTTAAACAAAGACTGACTTGCAAAGATGAATAGCAATAGCTATTCAATGTACATAGATTAAATCAAGTCATTAAACCAAGACAGTGAATAGAATGATTTATCTTTAACAAGGTCTTGACAGGGAAAAACAACAACAACAAAATATGTTATTTGTCAGAGTCAGTGAGATGCCTCAGCAGGTAAAGGCACCTAGACACCTGTGCAAAAACCAACAAGTTTGATTCCCAGAGTCTATATAGAGGAGGAGAGAACTGACTTCTAAAGTTGTCCTTTGACTTTCACACACACCCGATAGCACATATGTCCTCTCTCTCTTTCTCTCTGTCACATAAAAAATAAAATATCTCTTAAAATGTTATGTGTGAGACATAGTCTATTACTGCTCTTTAAGAGATGGAGACTTGAACTTACCATTAATCTCACGAGTTACAGCTGGGGTATGTAATGAATTTACCAGTAGAAAGGCCAATTGCCCATCCCCTGTCATTTGGCATGATTTTCAGGTGCAGTATAGTATTCAAAACTCTAATGCTCCCAAATGAAGACTTTATGCTCTAGTTACTCATACAAACATGTCAGTTCAGATATTTTCAGTATGCTCTGTGCTTATTTATTATGGCTGGATTTGTGAAGGTGTGCATATCACTACTCAAACAATGGAGATAAGGATAAGAATTTAAAGACTGTGTTGGCCTCATCATGACACTTATTTCTGCTTTCATTTTTTTCATGTGTATGTGTGTATGCATGTTTACATGTATGTAAGCACACATATGTGTGCAGGTGCACATGTGTGTGATTATGTGTTGTAATGTTCAGATATTAACTTGACAGTTGTAAGCTGTTTGGGACGCAGCTGTGAAAGATTGATAGCTAGAGCAAGTCCTTGAACAAGCCTGCAAGTGATTGTTTAATTGATATGGATGATCCCACTCACAGTGAATGGTGCTTTCCAGTGGTGGACCAGATAAAAGAAGTACAAGGGGAGGGACTTCCTCTCTTGCCTTGTGTGGATTTGCTGTGTTGAGCCCAATAGTGGTGTATTGCCGCCTTCCCTGCTGCTGCTGCTGCTGCTACTGCTATTGTTCTTAGCTGATGATGATAGAAAATTTTTGTTAGGTAGCTTCGAATAGGATTTTTATTTACCTAGCTTCTTTTAGGCAGTTTTAGACAGAGTAGAAAAGCTGCTGGGAAAGTCTTTTGAAGGTCCTACGATACAGAAGTTGGCCCCAAACCCCACTGAGATAAGGTCCCAACTCTCCCCACCCCTTTGTGTATGAAGGAGCATGGATATGAACTCCACAAGTACAGGTGGAGAGGACTTCCTCAAATGCAAATGAACTAAATTCCTCAGGTCAAGCAAAGAGGTCTGGCCTGGCCCTGCTGGGCCCTGTAACAGACCAATCAAATGTGCAGAAACTAGAACTCACCAATAAGAAAAAGCCACGTTTCCTGGGTTCGTCCAAGTTTACAAATACCACTGATCTTGCCAGCCATCAGGAGGCTCTTTTGCCCCTCAGGGACTTTACGTCCATGACTTTTGTTCTTTTTCTCCTCTAATAAACTCTGCCTTAATTCTCTGCACCTGTTCTGGTTTCAATGTTTGACTCCCAAACACAAGACCTGGACCTGAAACCCCCCAGCGACAATGCAGAGTCCAGCCTCTTTGACCTTGCCGCTGTTCTCAGCTGCCACCGGAGACTCTTGGCTTTTCACTGTGCAGCGCTGACGCCGGAGCCCAGCCTCTTCACCCCTCCAGCGTGAGTGAGGTTTGAGACTCTCCAGGGATCTTTTAGTCTTCTGAGCTGCTACAGGCAGCCATTGTTGGATTACGCTGATTTATTTTGTGAGTTGATTTAATCCATTTCTTTATATGTACATCCATTCTATCAATTCTATTCCTCTAACGAACCCTGTTTAATATATATGTGGCAGTCCAAAATTGATGCTAGGAATCATCCTCAATTATTCTTTCACCTTATGCTTTTTAAACAGGATATCTAATTGAATCAACATTTTTTTCCCATAAGACTAGTGTGGCTGCCTTGCTCTGGGGATTCTCAGTCTCTGCCTTCTGAGGCTGGAACTATAAGTGGATCACCACAACCACCCTACATTTCTTTTTTTTCTTTTTTTTATATATTGTTTATTATTATTTCAGCTCATACAAACTTAATAGGTACACCAGTTCCCTCCCTCCCTCCTCCTCCCCCCAAACCCCCTGCTCCCCCTCCCCTCACCCCTCCCTTCCCAACCCCCAGTGCCTCCCACCCCAATTCCCAGAGAATCCTTTCTTGTGCATGCCTGACTCTCCTCTGGGCCCTCCTCTCCGATGATGTACAAGGACCCAGTGGCATTTCCCTGAACCCTTTCCCCTTAAGCATAGGAACACTACTGTGGCTGCCAATCCCTTGCCTCCAAGGATCTTGGTGCCTTTAGCAGATGCTAGACTTTGTGAGGTCAATAGTGTGTTGGACATTGCGCAGGGCATGCAAAGTCCAATTATGATTGCTTCGGCCCTAACTTGTGTGGAGAATCCTGCAAATAATTGCTCCTCCCATCCTTTTGCTCTTACACTCTTACCGCCCCCTCTTCCGCAAATGTCCCTGAGCTTCAGGATGGGGAGAGATTAGTCTGGCCTAGTTCTAGGTGGTTGATATAGAGTCTCTGAAGTTCTGGATTGTGGTTTGTTGATTTTCTTTTGCAGTTTTGCTGCTCCTGCAATGCCCTTCACTCCATCGTGATGGGCATTGTATGTCACCCCCTGGCCAGAGACAAAAAGCTGTTAAACTGGAGTCTTATTATAAGAGCACATTCAAGGGTAGATGTAATAAAAGTAGGAAACCTCAGTGAGGGAGGGGTCAATCACCCATTTGCAAAATGGTTACTTTTTATCTGCCAGACTATATGCCCTCCCCTTCTGGTGAGATCATACCCCCTTAGTTGTAAATGATCAGGAACGAACGTCTGTGAACTTAACCAGGTATCACATTACTTACTTGCAGTCCTTGATGGAGGCCTATTTTCTCTAACCACCCTACATTTCATAGTGGATCTGGAGAACCCAAACACCGATCATCTTGCTTACATGGCATTCAGTTCTACCATTGAGTCATTTCTCCAGCTCATATTTTTGCTGTGAGGATATATTATTGTTCAACTTGACTAAAAGAGACTCAAGTTTTACAAGTAGTATTAAAATTCAACAAGCTTTTCATTTTCTCATGATGCCTTTGCAAGTTTTAGTTTTTCTTTTGTAATATAATGGTCAATTTTATTTGAACAGTGGCCTTTTCAGATTTATACTTATCTAATTAGACTAATATTTCAAAACAAATAGCTATGTTTTTAATGTGAGAAGCTAATGACATCTTTCTTTAGAATGATAGGAATTTCACTTACTTTAGTAATTATGATGATCATAAAAACTTTTGGGTGTTGGCCTTTCTGTATATTTATTTAAATACACATGCACACTTTGCATTTTATACCTAATTTTTTGTGATGCTGGAGGTAGAACCAGGGCCTCATCCATGCTAGACAAGTACTCTGTCAAGGAGCTGCACCAGCCTTATCATTTGACTGATTAGCACTAATTCTTCACATTTATGTGTTTTTAATTTAAGAATTTAGGATTATTACATTACAGCATGAAGGACATATTATTAATAAAGGGAGTATCCTGGGTCAGAGAATTGTGGTTTAAGTCTAGAGCTTGAAAATCTGCGTTCGACAACTTCCTTGGCACTTTATTGTGTCAACAATGTTTGGGAGTAACTGCCGGAGGCTTCTCCATATGTTAGATGTTTATATGTTGAGGTATTCACAGCTTTTTCACTCTCTGTAAATGCTCAGAGCCAAAACACTACAGTGTTTTTAATATAAATATAAATCTGACGATATGCCAAAAGTAATAGTGGTTTTACAAGTTGAGTTAAAAAAATTTATAGGGTCCTTTTAAACTAATTTTGAAATTGATGCAGAAAAAGCATGCATATTGATGAGGTCTTCTGTCACATTTCAACACATACATACCTTGTGTAGTACTTAAATCAGGTCAAACTTACGTGCTTCCTCAAACACTTAACATTTCTTTATCATGAAAATTCTACTCATAGGCTCCCTACTGTGCAGGAGCACATCAGGTCTTCAACCTCTGTCCTCTTTCAGGTTTGCAGTTCACCCATCAGCCTTTACTCATCCCTCCTTCTCATTCTCCCAGACTCTAGCTGGCATTTGAAGTCATACTGTAGAATTTTATCTCTGCCTCCTCATACTCTCATGTCACTTGAGAATCTTAAGGAACCTCTGCCCGTTCCTCTGATGTGACTTCTGCCCCTGTCTCCTGCCAGCATGCTAACCTTACAGTCACTCCTAAGGAAGAAGAGCTGGGACTTTCTCTACTTTATGCATATCCTGAAAACTGGTGTCTTTGTCCCTGTTTTGTTGCCACTGATCTAAGTATGTGTACTCACATCATAAAATGATGGTTTGGTCAGACCAAGAATCTCCAGGTGATCCAAAGCATTTACCAGTTGCTAGTTATTTTATTATGGGGAAAGAAAAAAAGAGAAAGAAAGAGAGAAAGAAAGAAAAAGAGAAAGAGAGGAAGAGAGAAAGAGGGAGAGAAAGAGGAAGGGAGGGAGGGAAGGAGGGAGGGAGGGAGAAGGAAGGAAGGTTGGTTCTGAGGATCAAATTTAGGTACTCATGCTTGTAAGATAAACAGGTTACTGAATGAGCTGCTGCTCTAGCCCCATGGTGACTACAACCATTTATATATGTATCCTTCTTTTACCCTCCCTCTTTTCTCCATTTCTCTCTTCTTCCTTTTGTTTCTCTTTTCTCTCTTCTTTTCTTTCTTCATTTCCTTTCTTTTGGACTTGGAATATCCATTCAAGACCTGGGCAAGCCTCCTAGATCACCTTTCTTTCAACCTCAGAGGACTAACTTCCACCATGTTTATGTTTTGCACACGTGGGCACTGGATGTGGACAATGAGAGGCTCCAGGTGCAGGGGAGG
The DNA here is from genome assembly GCA_023101885.1 of Typhlomys cinereus. Taxonomy (NCBI): domain Eukaryota; kingdom Metazoa; phylum Chordata; class Mammalia; order Rodentia; family Platacanthomyidae; genus Typhlomys; species Typhlomys cinereus. Next base: position 7,214,787 of record JALPQD010000080.1, on the reverse strand, counting down.
TGGCTCTATGTAACCATCACAGTGACTACAACCTTCTCATGATAGCTGCTTGAATTAGGATGAAACAGAAGGAACGCTGAGAGATTTTAAAGCAGTGTACAAGAGATGATGGCTTTGAAAAGAGGAACAGAACCCTCCAGGTAGATAAATCGGGGAAAGTCAGGGGATTCGGAGTAGAGAAACTAACATATGGAAAAATAGTAGGGCACAAAACAATTGGGTTGTATCCAGAGACCCATAAAAGAGTTCTATTTGGACAGGCAATAAAATGTAAGGAGGTAATGGCAAGAGATGGCTTAAGAGATAACACGAAACTCCCATAAATTCCTGAATTTCTTCATAGCCCTCCAGAGAATTGAAACCTGCTCCGTCATTTACTTAATTTTATGTATGTTAGAGTGTATTTTATTATTTTCCAAGTTTATGAGACAGTTTATGCCCTATAAAGACAAGGATAGTTATGTCTTCTCCATTACACCCAAGTACATACAGTGTGGGCATTTTGATCAAAGAGGGGTTATAGATTATCAGTGTTTTGTCAGGGGCTTGGTAGTTCACTTCTCTGTAAAGTGTTTGAGGATATATCTCACACCTAACTCAGTTTGCTCATTGCCCACCACAGAGTCTATCCACAATGGGAACCCATTCTTTAGTAAAAGAATGCCAATTAACCTGGTACTTGAATCGTGTGGATGCAATCGAAAAGTTATAGATAGGGTAGGCATGCCACGAGAGGCTGCTGCATCTGACAGAGCTGTCAGACAAGTCTCTTTTGAATAATTCAAGAGAGGAGTGAAGATGTTCTTGACATCTATCTACTTTTCAAAATGACTTGTTCATTCCTTCCTAACACTCAAATTAATTCATAGCATTAAGCCTTGCTTCAGCCTCTCTTTTCTGGATTCTTGCCTATAAACTCCCCAAGATATTAGAAAAAATATTTGTAGCAATTCACAGTTATCAAAATGTTGGTGTGGCTTTGGAATATAATTGCATCTTGGGACAGTAATTGCTCATTAACACAGAAGCATGGAGAGCTATATTTCCTGTCCCAGCAAATGCATGATTCATGGGTAGCAGACACTTGAGCTATACACCTGTAGTTCCAACTTCTCTGTCAAAGAAAATATAAGTCTTAGATGATATTACGGATTCTAGCACATAGTCATAATATTAAAGACCCTAGCACATATTCAAAATATCATTTAGCACTCTAAATGAATGGATCGATCCCAAGAATATATTAAATGCTGAGACATAACTATCAGTGAATGGCTCCATGGAGATGCTGAGAAATGAGTTTTTATAGATGAACAATTCCAACATTAGTTCTCTGTGGAAATCTTGTTTTCCACATAAAAACCTCATGATGTATTGTTCACAAAATGACATGATATTCTAATAAGAGTGAAATCAAAAACATCTGGCAGAAAATATGGCCTAATTACCACTAACTCAATGAACGAGTCAAGTGAATTGGGCCCTAGGAAGTGGGATCAAAGTTTGGAGGTCAGAAGATGTGTCACCGGGTTTGCACATGAACTCATGACCTGAGAGACTAAATCTGACCTAGAGGCAGATTCCTTTTGGCTTACACTTGACCTTTATGAGAAAAAAAAATCGTATTCTAAGCCATTTAAAATATCAAGTTGCCTCCTAAAACATCTATATTTGCAGCTACTGTCCTCGTATAGCAACACCCTATCTCTACCTTCCAACTGGACCTGCAGCTGCTGGCTTTGGAGATGAAGGTCTCATTTCCAGGACTGCTGTAGGCATTTCAACTTTTGACCCACTGCACTTAGGCATTTTGTGTCTCCTATCATGAATCCTTGAAACTGAGTAATATATATACTTTTATTAGGCTAACACAGATGATGCTTCTTTAGGATTTGTTTAACATGTTATAGTATAATACTAAATGAGGATTTACTTCTATTTAATATGCTTATAGTGGTTTAATGTTATCTTGTTAGCACATATTACAGAGGCCTAATTCTTTTATAAAAGTCTTCCCCCTTTAAATTAAATCCAGCTACAACACACAGACATCAAATCAGGATAAGCCCTATTTAATAGTATACTTATTCTATGGAGCTATCTGGTATGTATAAAATCTCTTCTGAATTTTGATTCAGAATGTTTGTTGTTTGCTTGTTTGTTTGTTTTCAAACTCACATTTAGCTTGAATTGGGTCACTTTGGAACAGCAAGAGAGCTGAAAATGACTGTTCTTCTTTGTCAGTGGGAATCTGGTGCCCACCCAGTGACTGGCTTGACCTGCTTGGCCCAGTGTTTGTGTAGCAAATGTTGATTCTATCTCAAAATCTCTTTGTGGAGGGCAGTTAGGGAATACAAAAGTGAATGACCAATGGTCCCAGTTCACCCAAGAATGTGCACTCTTTTTAGGGATGCAACATGCAGAAGCAACTCAAGCCCTGTTAAATGAAAGGCAAGGGAAGTAGGCAAGTCTCAGTGTTGAGTCTGGGGTAATGATATGGGGAATGGAAAAGTGTGATGCTATTGCTCTAATCCAGAGACTAGCAGATATTTGGGTCTGAGTATCAAACTAAAGAGGTGATAAACACTATTTCACACACACACACACACACACACACACACACACACACACACACACACACGGTACATCTCAGACTCCATTCTCGTCAGCACTAAACCAGCATTTTCAAAAGCTTACATGACTTCTTGAAATACAACCTGAAGATTAAATATGAGCCCCATAAAATTAGAATACTGGCCAAGTAAAAGAGTAATGATGTCTGCTCTTCTGTTTAGAGTTGCTTTGTTTTTTAATGAAAATATATGTGGATAATCCAGACTAGTGTGTACTTGGTAGTAGCGGTAATACTTGCTAAGAGGGCAGAATATGAGACCATATGATAATGAAGTCATCAGTCTATCAAATGTCTATTCTATCTATATCGAGCTAATTCAGGGAATACATCACATTAACTGTTTGCCATTCCAGATCAGAAAAAAATTGGGATACCTGTTGACCTATAGGATGCCCTTTTGGAACATCGGAGGTCTCATCTCTCTGGGTGAACTGGTGGCATCAGCAGATCTTAAGTGATTGAGATTCACTTAGCGCCTCCAGATAAAGAAGCACGTATCAGGAGAGACTCTGGGTGTCACTGGTAATGCTGCGGGACATATGCTCTGAACTGCAGAGCTGCAGTCTAATGTCATTTCTCATTACACACTATCACTGTGCACTTACTAGTACCATCTGGCCAAATACAGACAAGAGAAAAGTGGATAATAATGCTACATTATTCCATGTAAGTTATATTTGTCATGAACTCTCACTAAATTCATTTTTCCATCTGTTTAAATATAGCCATGAAGCTTCAGTACCTGATTATTTCTTCTTTGAAAGTTTCTTTGAAACTTAAATCAACTCTGCCTCCTGGTCTCCTCCTCCTCCTCCTTCTTGTTCTTTTCTCTCTCTCTCTCTCTTTTCTTCTCTCCTCTCTATCTCTCTTCATTCTTAAAGCCACTAAAAAAGACAGACCTGGGATAGCCCATGTGAACTCTCTCCTACTTAGCCGGGAAGAATCCTATGAAACTCACTGATATGACTCACTAATGTCTAGAGAGTGATTTGCCCCAGTGATAGGCAACAAATGTGTGACTTTTCTGTAGAACTTTTACCAGATAATAAAAAGCAACTAAATACATCTCTATCATGACAACACACCATATATATATATATATATATATGTATATATAATCACTCCTTCTGACCCCCTTCCACAGCACTGTGCACCAAGGACTTGACCTGGAGGTATTTATTTCCACATTTGAGACAAATCATTCTATGTCTATCTTAGTTTTCATCATACTTCTACAGTAATTGAAGCACAGAAAAAGATTTTGCTTATGGCTGACTATCTTAAAGCTTAAAAATAACTTCAGCCACAAAAAGGTGAGTGGTCATTCTAATGACTAAATTCACTGTTCATCTCAATTAACAGTATATGTTTTTAAAAGTATCTCATGCTCCAATCACTAAACTGGTACCTAGGGCTCAGCTATTTCTCTCTCTAGACTTCTAGTTTTCCCACAGTCCATCCCACATCCCCACCTTGTCCCATAGTCACCTACAACAGTCCTCCACCCAGAAAAGTACCCTATGGGATCTCCTCCACTATCCAGAACCTCCACTCTTTGGACCTCTTTACTGATGCAAGTTGGCATGAGAACCTGCTTCCTGCTGACACTAAAGGCTCCATGCAAAGAAGAACTCAACAGAGAAATGGCAGGAAGCTCCTTTCTACTCTGCAAGGGATCACTGATGATCATCATTAGAAAACAAAACAAAGAAAAAGAAAAACTAGTATTTGGAACTCTCTTACAAACATATTCTGAGTATCCAGAATTTGGAGAAGTAATCCAGCTGCAGGGGACCAGCTCAGGACCACACACCAGTGCCTGATGGACAGCAGCCTGGCTGAGGATGGCTAAGGCTCTCTGAAGCACAATTAAGTGAGGATTTCCTTACAAAAAGTAGAATTTGCCTCTGTCCCTTGTCGGGACTTAAAAACTTCACTGCTGTGTAATGTGACCATTTTGGGGCTGAGTTTACTTTAATGTAACTCCTTCATATGATAAACTGGAAAGAGCCATTAAAAATATTTCAGGGGGCCAGAGAGATGGTTCAGGGGTTAAGTCTGCCTCACAAGCAGAAGATCCCGGATCCCCGGTAAAAACGCCAGACAGAAATAGCAGCGGCCTGTACTACTTCTGTCCCTGAAAGGCAGAGCCTGGGAAACTTCAGAGCAAAGCAAATAGGAGATAGAAACAATCTAGGGTGATTCCCGATTCTTGGGCTTTCACAGGTATACATACATAGTGCCCTCTGATACACACAGACACACACACAAAAGCATACACAGACACATACGAAAATAATTTTTAAAATATTTCAGACTTGGGGATGTCGTTCAATGCTAGAATATATGCTTTTCATGTACAGGGTCTTGGTTCCCTAGCATGGAAAGGGAGAAGGAGAGAAGGATAGAGAGATAGGGATAAAGAGAAGAAAGGAAACGGGAGGGAGAGAGAAAAGGAGGGAGATACAGGGGGAGAGAGAGATCCTCTACATTTGCATAAACTTGACAGTTTTAATGATCCCTAATATCTTTCTTTACATTCTTGCCTCAGAAATGGCTCAAAGTAGGTCATCAAAAATCATACTCGGGGCTGGAGAGGTGGCTAAGCGGTTAAGCCTCTGCCTTGCAGGCAGAAGGTCCTGAGTTCGGATCCTAGACCCCACATATAGACGCCGGGCAGAAGCGGGCGGCCTGCGTTTCTGGTCCTGGTAGGGCCAAGCCTGTGAATCCCGGGGCAGAGTAAACAAGGAGGAGGTGGAGGTATCCATGTTGGTTCCTGAATCCGTCCGTGGTTCTACACACACACACATACATATACACACGTGCACACACATACATGCACAAATGAATAAATAATAAATTAAAAAATCATACTCATCATTTAAAAAATATAGGAAATGTAATTCTCGTCAATCTGAAGGTGTGGTCCTTTCACAATCATTTAGAAAAGGAAAACTCAAAATTCCCATGAAGAATAAACAGTGACTACTTTAAAATATGATTTTATGCATAGGATCTTGGTTCTCTAGCATGGAAAGGGAGGAGAGAGGGAGTGAGACAAGGAAGGAGAAAGGAGGGAGAGAGGAAAGGAGGAATCTGATTTTACACACATTTAATATGCCAACTTCCTGCTCCCTAGTTTGCCGCCTATGAAACTGTAATTTAATGGTCTGAAACAACAAGATAGTCGCATAATTCCAAAGCATAAAATAACAGTCTCTCTGACAAAGCATACTTGCAGTGAACTCAAACTAATATTTTATTGCAAAATATTTTATTACTGAACTAAGGGGTGTGGTTTTATTACTTATGCATCTATAGTACTTAGACATCAGATGAATAATTTTTATGTACTTGTGTGAACAGGTTGCATGCACATGTGTATGCATGGTTGTACGTGGGTGAGTGCATCATATGAATGTGTGTGCCTACGGAGGCATAAGGGTGATATCAGGATTTATTCTGGATCTCTGTTTCACCTTATTATTTTGAAGCTGTGTCTCTAATTAAACACAGTGACTGCCTATGGGGCTAATCCAATTAACCATCTTGTTCTGAGGATTCCCAGGCTCCATTGTCCATAGCCAGAATTACAAGCATTTTACACGGCATCTGGGGATCTGAACTACACAGTCCTTTAAATTGCATGGCAAGCACTCTAACCACTGAGCCATCCCTCCAGCCTTCAAATAAGTAATTTCATTACATATATAAATATCTGTACAAGGTATGAGCATTTTACTTTGAAGAAGCATGCATAACCAAGGCAAGTTTCTTAATAATACCTTGTTTAGAGATAAAACCTGTCAAGTAGCACCTTCTAGATGTGTTTATCAGTGGCACTGATGTGGTTATCAGTGAGCATTGGTTCTCACACATGCAGTGGAAGATGCTACACATTGTACACTGGGATAAAAGCATTTTTTTGTTTAGAATAAATCAGCATTTGGAAATTTTTGTTTAATAATAATAATAATAGTGAAAAAACTCAACAGCTTTTTTTTTTCATATCTGTTAAAACCTTATAGACAGCAGAGATTGCCCATAAAGATAACTCCTGTTTTGCAAGCTATGGGGTAAACTGGCACACTGAAGTCAGAATTGAAGGTGCACCAACTCCGTGTGCATCAAGGCCAGCTTCACCTTGACTCTAAGGAGCCTGCTCCATCATGCCGGTCCACATGCTGTTCATTCACAAAGAGCAGGTGGTAGGTACCCATATACCTCCTGAACTTGATTTGGTGTCAAAAGAAATTGCAAAAAGATCTGTGATTCAATTGTCTATCCCAAGTGCGTTCCTTTTCTTGTTGCTGTTCACTATGTAAGTTTACCACTATGTAAGTGAGGAGAAAGATATTAATGAAGAATGACTGGATACAGAAAAAAGTGGAAGAATATTTTCATAGCATTGTTAGGACCTGCAAGATCACTTCTACAGTTTTCAGTGCTCTGATGGAGGGTTTCAATATTATAGTGAAGATATGAATAGATTTAACCAAACATCCAAAAGGTAAAATTAAGTTTTTTTGAGGTGCATGCATGTGTATAAGAGCGTATGTGCCTATGGAGGTTCAAGGGTGACATCAGCAATCATTAGCCCACTTTGTTCTGGGTTTCCCAGGCTCTGCCTTCCAGAGCCAGAATTATAGGCCACTGCTATGTCAACCTGCCATTCTTTTTTAACATGGGATCTGGAGATCAGAACTCAGAAGATTTTGTTTTTGAGACAAAAGCTTTAGCCCCTGTAAAATGCATTTTGAATGTTTAGGAAAACATATTTGAATATAGCAAGAAGATTAAATCATGGCAAAGCAGCTCTGTCAACAAGGATTTTCCTGGAATTTGGTGAGCTGCTTTCTTCTTCCAGAGAAGTCAGTAACATGTAACACTCTTTTAAAAAAATGTCCAATTAACACAGCAGAATATAAATAAGAATCAAAGCAATGGATAATTGATCCATTTTATACTATCTCTTGAGTTAAAATATCTAGCTTTACCGCTTTGGATGAACTATTTTAAGTTATCACGTGACAGGACAGAAGACGGAGCACCCTTCTGTAAGATACCACTCTGTAAGTTCTTCACTAATCTACATACTGGGAATCATCTGACACAGTCACTACACACTTGCTTCTATTTCTGGGCATATGTGATTGTACATTAGGATTTTCTGTTTTCATTTTGGAAAATGTGAAGACATTGAACCAGGTTTTCATCATGGAGTCAGGTCTCCAGGTATCCATACCTTAAGGAATAAAACACAACTATGTTGTCCATGAGAAGGTGGGATAGAATTGGGCAATATAGGGTTACATGACTTGAATTCATTGTATTCATGTATGCCCATGAAACTCAAATGAAATGATAACCAATAATTTAAATATTACAGATTGCACTTTCCATATATAAAAGATGTTTATATAATCTTGTTTCTGCACTAACACTCACAACTGCTTGGTGATGCTAAGATTTAAAAAAAAGCCACTTGATCCTACTTCAAATCTGGAGTTGAAACAAATCACAAGAGATTTCACTGAAGCTAGAAATAAAATGCTTCTGGTAATACAAGTGACCTTGTGTTCTGCCTGCAGATCCCTGTGGGACTTTATCAGAGAATGGGAAAAATGCAGAGAGCTGTAGAAGATCAGGATTCAAGACCCTTGGTTTCTAACCTTTATTTCCTTCCTCTCAGTCATCATAATTTGTTAAGGATAATTTAAATTTCATGTACAAATATTAACATTGTTTTTGAAAAGTTGGTCTATGACAGAAGATTTGCAGCTATAAATGCAAACTACACTGAAATATCTCATGTTTCACTCTTGTGTTTCAATATCTTGTGTTATTTTCTTATGCAATGCCAATAATGACAATGCTTACTAGTCTCATTCTCTGCTGGACCTTGATGCTTCATAATTTCACAGCTTAATTCTTACAATGACAATGTCTGTTGTGCATCCTCTATGTCCCCACACAAGACATTTTTTATCGCCTGTGTCTTTGTTTCAGTAATGCAAGGGTAAGCATTTGTTGCCAATACAATCGGAAGCTGTTCTTAATGTAAACATCAGTATTCTGTCAGCAACGTGAACCCACCAGCAACAGCACTTCGGCAAGCGTCAGCATTCTTATCTCTGTTCCTCCAGGGAATGCATCTTTATATTGGCAGCTTCGCCTATACTTTAAGATTAAAATGTGTTGGAGTGAGGAGGAGCTCATTTATCATTGGGCAGGCTATCTCCTATTAGAAAAGACTACTGCTCAACCCAGCTCTTTGTAAGAGAGTTCCAACATTCAGGACCTTATAGTAGCTAGCTATTGTACCTCTGTCCATGGTAGTATCTGTATGTCTTTCAGAGGAAAGGATAAGGGTAGAGGAACAATGGTCTTGGTCCTCTTATCAAGTGGCCAGCATAGTTCTTGGCTCTACCATCATTTTAGTTTCTGTGATCAGCAGTGAGGTGATAATTTCTGGCTTAGGTTGGGGATCCATGGCTGGACAAATAACAGCAGGTGACTGAGTTCAATTGCATGCTTTCTTTTTGTTTTCATTTTTTTCTCCCTTTTTAAACATTGAAGCCTAAAGTCTGACAGCCAACCATGTTAATCCAACTACCACTCTCTACTAGTAATTAACAAATATGATTGAATAAGCGTATGGTGTATGCAAATAAAACTGCTAATTACTTTACATATATTATTTCATTTGAAATAGCTCACACTCCTAAGGTTGCTTCTTTCTATATGCTGATTAGGTCACTGAAGCTCATTAAGCTAATTAGTTTGCCCAAGGTGATAAAGCCAACTGTGATGGTTAATCTCCATTGTTAACCTGATGAGATCTAGAATTGCCTGGGAGAGAGGCCTCTAGGCTTGCCTGTGAAGAATTAACCTCATTACTTTAATTAAAGTGGGAAGACCCATCCAGTGTGTAGAGCAACATTCCCTCCACTAGCATCCCAGTCTGCGCAAAAAGAAGAAAACGAGCTCAACAGATGGATTTATCACTCTTGGCTTCCTGACTATTGATGTGATGTGATCAGCTGCTTCAAGCTTTTGTCACCTTGATTCCCCTGCCATGATAGACTGTACTCTTGTTCTGTGACCAGGAATAGCCCTTTTATTTTGTCACAGCAACAGGAAAAGAAACCAAGACACCAACTAAATGCAGAGCTGTTATCTCAACATGAGTGTTTGTGACTCCCCCATCTTTCCTAATACAGTTGAATGCACTGGTTTCTAAGCATTCTGTCTAATTCTGTTCTGGAAAAAATGTTTGAATGGGAATGACACTTCATCTCACCACAGTGAGAATGGCAATAATCAACTGACAAAAAGTAACAAATGACCCAGAGAAAGGGGAGGGAATGTAAATAGTACTGTCATTTATGGAAAACAGTGCAAAACATCCTCCCAAACCTAGAATCAGGGCTAGGAAGCTGACTCAGCAGGCAAAGCATTTGCCACAAAGGACCAGAGTTTGAATTTCCAGATCCAGGTAAAATTCTGTATGGTGTAGAGGCCTCTCTGTAATTCTGACCTCAGAAAGTGTATAGTGGGAATTCCCAGAGCAAGCTGGCCAGTCAAATTAGCCCTATGTAGAAGCACTGGATTTGATTTGAGACCCAGTCTCCAAATGAATAAAGCAAAATAGCAAATGCGAATGGTTCCTGATATCAATCTCAGGCCTACACACATACGTGCTCTCACACATATATAAACTTTCACACACTCCATACACATATGTATGAAAAAAATAGAGAAAAAAACATTAGGAATGGACCTATCTTGTAACCAGGCTAAACTACTACTGGGATCTACCCCAAAGGAAATGAAATCAGTACATCTGGGAGACTGCTGAGAAATCTCTGCCTATCAAAATATTAATTAAGCATAATAGTCATGATACGAAATCAATTAAAGGATCTATGAATTAATGAATGGACTAAGAAAATTTGATATGCACATATTAAATAATATTCTCCAACCATAAAATATCTTGAAGAATATTACATTAAGTGGAATAAGACAGGCACGAAAGCAAATACCACATGTTCTCACACTTGGGTAGAGATTATAAGAGTTGGTGTAACAGAAGTAGAGAGCAGAGAGCTGGGGAGGCAGCTCAACTGGCAAAATGGTTACCATATAATCCTAAGGACTTGAGTTCAAGTCCCAGGATCTACACAGAAACTTAGGTACAGTGGACCACACTTGTAATCCCAACACTAGAAAGACAGAGACAGAAGCATCTCTGAGGCATATTGACCAGCCATCCTAATGTAATCCACAGACTCCCAGGCAATGAGTGATCTTGTTTCAGGAAATGAGGTAGATAGCTCCTGAGGAATGAGACAGAAGGTTGACCTCTGACCTTCACATGGACGCTTCTCATGTGCGCGTGCACTAACACACATGCACACACGTGTGCACACATACTAAAAGTAGAGAGTCTAGTCTCTCTAAGGAAAGGAGGAAAGGTAATGCAAAGAGGCTGAATAACTGGCACTAAATACGTAGGAGGAATAAGTGGTCTGTTGCACAATAAGATGACTGTAGTTCAGAGCAATTTATTACACGTTTTATGAAGACCTAGAAGAAAGGATTTCAGAGTTCCCAACACAAAGACGTGACAATGTTTAAGGAGAGGGACAATAATAATCACCCTGATGTAATCACAAGGCATGTTTAGAACCGTCATAGTCCACTTACTGAATGTGTCTACTCATTATGTCGATTACATTTTTAAAATAAAAACACTTCTTGATATATTAGCAATGCAAATAAAAGTAAGGAATAAAAAACTTCATGACTCCCTTGAGGCAAGAAAGCTATACCATTTTCTACAGCTCTCACTAGCTAAATAAGCTGTTTTAGGATCTCAAGAAAATACATCTGGAAGACACGGATCCCCTTTTCCCAGGGGATTGGAATCTAGGGTCAAAGATTACAGGGTTGAAACAAATCATATATAGTTTAAAAAATGTTGCAAAGGAAATGCAGATAGATTTTGTGTGGCAAAGTCTTGACTTCTAGCTGGAAAAAAATTAACTCTGAGCACAGGCCAGGTACACAGAATTGTGAAAGTGGAGCTGTCTGCAGGCCGGCAACCCCAGACCCCCACACAAATGTGCACTTCACGAGTCCCCCAGTTGCCACCACTTGCAGGACGGTGGCTGCTTTGTGTTCTCCAATAAACTGTGTTCTTTCTCTGACCATGTCCCCTAAGAACCAAAGCGAAGGCTTGTGGATCAGCGCTTGGCGGCTCTGTGTTCAGGTTCTATTTGGATCCTAAGACTAGGAAAGAAGCAGTCCTGGAATGCCGAGAGCCCCAGTGTCCCCCTCTCCCACTCCCAGCAGCTGCAGCAGGGGAGGATCAGCGAGCTTTGCAGGCTGAAGCAAGTGGAGGCCTCTACAGGCCCAGAGGTCCGGATACCGGCAGGACCTTGGCACATCCATGACAGGTGAGTGATGCTGCCCCTTGGGAAACCGACCTCTTCCTGCTTATAAGATTCACGCAGTAAATGACACTGCAGGGCTGTCTTTGAGTTCAGGATATTTTGCCGGGCTGCGTGGGGGACTGTCTGGACACAGATGCCCTCCAGAGCTCCAAAATAGATCAGGCCCAGGAGGTGGCTCGGGGTGAAGCGCTTGCTGAGCAAGTATGAAGACCAGAGTCTGGATCCCCAGATGCCACATGAACACCAGACAATGACATAAACATCTGTAATCCCTGTGCCTGTGGGAAATGGGAGATAGACCCACAAGCTCCAGGAGCTCCTGGGCAGCTAGCCGGACATAGACAGTAGCTGTGAAGAGACCAGGTCTCAAACAAGGTGGCAAGATGAGAAATAACACCTGAAGGTTGTTCTCTGCCCCCACAAGTATGCCATTCACATGCACAGATACATACAGTCATGAATCAGACATACACACACACTCCTCACAGCTAGATCACATACTGCATCATACACTGTATCTGTCTCTCTCTTGCTCTCTCTCTCTCTCACACACACACCACAATGCACTCAAACATCACACATGCACCATATACCCACTCATACATCATATATACATAATATGCATGCACTCACACATCACACACATATATCACACACACCCATACACTCACACATACAGATATACACACAAGACAAAGATTAAATAGCAAGACCAACACAACCTGTGCTAGATGTAAAGCAAATATCCATAGACTGAGGAAAAATACACATGAAACAAGTCAGAGGTGGTTTCAAATGCCCTCAATCTTCTCTCATTAATCATAACAAGACACGGGCCTTGCTATACATTGGCAACCTCCTTCCCATCAACTGCCATTGAAACACTTTATTGACAAAATGTTATTCTATTATTTCCAAAGGAAACTGTGTCATAAAAATAGACATTGAACCAATGGACAATTAAGCATCCACTAATAAAACTATGCCAACTGCATTCTCAGGACTGCAAATGAAATAACATGAGGTGAAAACTCCGGATACAATTATTACATAAACTCTATTATTATTGCAATGATTATATGTGAGAAGACTGAGGTCTAGAAACGATATAAATAGCTATTTAAGTGCAAAGCATGTGGGAATGATCTTTTGTGAACTCGGTTTAACAAAAAATTCCTTTTCTAATGAAACTATCATTGTATTTTTTTCTCATTGATATTAACTATCCAAACCATGCAGAAGATGTAAAACTCCCCATAGGAACTTACCTCCCCAGGGGGGCAACCACTTCTAGCAGACCAACTGTTGGAGTATTTCCAGATTTTTAATGTATATACCATTTATGCATACTTAAAAGATTCTTCATAAATACAGCCATATTCTGCATCTCTTTTATAATCAGACTCTTTGTTTTTCATAAGACTAGTTTGTTTTGGTCGTATAAGCAATATAATCTTGTAAAATCCTCAAGCGAGGAATAAGTAATAAATTTAGAGACAGTGCTGGAAGTTTAGATGCAGATGGCATGGATGGGGCGGGGAGAGTTCTGCTTAATTGCCATCCAGATTTCAGCCAGGTGGAGGCTGCACAGTCTCCTGTGCAGCAGAATGACCACAAGCCTTGTCTTCCCAGCTTGGGGAGGTGTGGAGGGCAGTGGAGGACGGCAGGAGCGGGGAGAAGTGGCTCCAGCCCCATCTGTCATTTCGTGCCTGACCTGTCAACACAAGGCCCAGTGGGCTTCTCCATAATGAGGAAGGAGGGGAGGCTGCCTCCTTTTTAAATTAATCAGATGTGGCGCCCAGGGAGACCTGTAAGCGAGCCACAGTGAGACGCCAGGTGGAAGCTAAGCTGCCAGAGTCGTGTGCGGACCTTGTCTTTGATTTCCTGAGTTCACACCCGACTTTCCAAGGAGAGCTGCAATCTATATTCTCCTGCTCTCCCGTCTGCACGCTTTCCCTCCCAAGAGAAGCTTCTAGGTGAACAGAGGTTATTCTTCATCATCCTCCTGTCAATCTAGCTAATGGGGCGGAGGTTTTCCTGAGGTCACGTGGCAGTGCTGATCTATCTTAGAACCAGGCAGGCTGGGAAAAAAAAAAATCCTCCTCCTTTAGCTCTGCTACACCTAGAGTACTGCGAGTGAGCGGGTCTGTGTTTGACATTCCCTGGGAGAGCACGGCCTGCAGTAGAGGCCCAGGGACAGCAGCCTGGAGCACAGCCTTCTCAGTGAAAGCGCTCAGAAATACCTTCATAACACACAGCACGTGGGCTTGGAAACCTATGGCCAGCAGCCACCACAAGCTTTTCTGTAGTGAGGTTCTAAATGCATGCATCAGATGTGTGACAGGATGCCCTAGTGTGAACTCAAAGCATAACAGATCTTCTTGCCTTACAAGCTCCTAGACTCTCTCCAGTAGACGGAGTTGTTGGTCTATGCTACTTAGATGTATTAGTGTCGGCTTGATGATTGAAGACTGAGCTCTGGGAACATGAGTAGTTAAGACAAACCCCAAGCAAGCCTGCAGATTGCATGATGGATGAGAGAAGACCCAGCCCATGGGAGGTAGAACCATCCCGAGCAGATCAGTAAGATGGACGGAGCCGACTCGGTAGTTTTGGCATTCTTCACCATACTTTGGTAGGCTGGCTGGCTGGTAAGCGAAGTTTGCCCTTCTCTCAACATTCCCTGTAGATATAATGAGTCCAGTTCCCTAGGATTCTGGTGTTGGTATGAGCTCTCTTGACCAGCTGGTCTAAAAATTGTAATTGAGGATCATAAAAAAGCCTAAAACCCACCGTTCACCTAAACTGTTAAATAGTGAATTTAATGGCAGCAAGCAGGCAGATTGGTCTACCCAACTTCCCTCACATGTCTTTCTTTGGTCATCATATTTGACTTCAATGGACTTCGGTAACACCTGTGACCATTTGCAGATAAGCTTTGATCAAACATGGAAAAAGTTGAATGTGGAGAGTCCATGTTCTCCTGTAGTGGCCAGTGACAGATTGGTGTGGAATTCTGAAGGTCCAGTTGCCTTGCTTCAAGAGAGCACAATTTAATGTACGCCCTGTGGACTAAAGTTTGGATTTCATTTGAAGTCACTTGGCATCTTCAAACTTCTATCTTGACTCTCGATATTTTTCAGGATTCTGTTGGGGGCACTTCCTTAGTAACTCACTCAGCGCATGCTAGCATCAGCTTCTTGTCGTGGGAAAGCTGTCTGAAGAGGGTGGACCAGAGGTCTCTTCAGATTCCTATAAGAAGTAGCTCCTGACATGGGTGGTCCTTGATATGCTGGTGGTACAGTTGGAGCCAGAGAATGAATGTAAGGCGACATAGAAGGACAGAGAAAGGGAAGAAGGTTTGGTATAGAGAGTAAGGGAATCACTCACTCATTATTCATGTACCTGGTAGCTATTGTGTTACCCTAGAAGAAGTTTTAAATATGAGTGAAAGGGCCCCTTGTGTCAAGTCCTATGGCTTTAGACAGACCACTCAGATTCTTTCTCTGAGCTTCTGTCTTCTTGTCATATGTCAGAGAACAGAAAAACAAATTCATTGGACGGTTGGGCAAAAACAGCAAGGGAAGTAGGAGTACCTTTACTGTAAAGTTCGCCGGTGTGCGTCAGTATCCTGATTAGGATCTGGGTCCTATTTACATTGCTATGAGAAGCACTTAAGTTCTCAGTATCAGACAAAGTTCAGCAGGTAAAGGCACTCGTTATTAACTATACGGACCTGAGTTCAGTCCTAGGACAGGTAAGCATGTGCCTGTACAAAAATATGGAATCAACAAAAGCAGGAAAAGAGTTTAGAAGACAATAAAGTCACAGTTGTCCTGAGGGCAGGAGTTTCTGGATTAAGTTATGCTTCCCTGTAAGTCTATATGACACCTACTCTACTTTTTTGGAGCACTTCATGTCACTGGTAATTAGGTAATTAGTATCAGTCTTTTCCATGCAATCTGAGTTCACATGCAATCTGAGTGACTCTTCAGTGTTATGTATGGGTTGGTGCATAGTATCTCTTAATGTCTGAGTAGCATGAGGAGGACCTGTTAGGGAAGATAGCATGTGAGAGGGCATTTTGAAAGGTGTGAGTAAGTGTGGAAACCACAGGGAAATTGACTTGGACTCAGCATAGGAAGAGAAAAGATTGAAGACAGAAAAGAACTGCATCGTGAAATCGGACTGCAATCTGATGGTTAGACTTTGAGTGAGGAGACACTGGAAGTTTTACAGCAAATATACCATGATAGAATTAATGTACATGGAAGTTCTTTCTGGCAGCAGAGTGCCAAACACATTGTGGGCTCTGCCACTAAGGGAGAATCCAGTTAAAGTGCCAACATGTTAACTGTAAAGCACAGGGATCAAGGACAGACCAAGAAGGAGAAGTGTTCTAGAAGCCCCAGCCACCCACCCACAGCCCCACTTCCTCTTCATAGTTTAACTAGAAAATAATTTTGATGTTAAGGAGACACAATCTCAGTCCTTCACTGCATTTTGACAAATGAGTGAATCAGCATAAATAGGCAGAAAAGGTAAAGACCATCCTTCTCATGCATTGTCTCCAGGTTTCTCTCTGGGTAGCATGTGGCCTTTGGTTTTGACATACCTACCCCGTCCGCATGTGCCATCTCTGAAACCTGTGGTTTCCTCCCCCTGATATCTTGGTGCGACTGTCACTGCTCTGTCCTGCGATGCCAGTTATGCCAGCAGTGCTGCCCGCGTGTCGCTGCTGAGCCTGCTGAGGCCCCTCACAAAGGATCACAGGCCTCACCGAACTGCAAGTGGAACACATAGGTCTCACACCACTCGTTCACACCCACTACTGTGGAGAATTCTGTCTAGTCCAGATCCTCCTTTCCCTTTGTGGCTGCATGTGCTGAGCACGGGGTGGCCTAGAGCCTTAGTATAAATGCTCTGGTACCCCGCCTGCTGGGCAGAGTGGGGGTGAAAGCAAGTAACTGAAGGGAGAAATCTCTCTCTCTCTCTCTCTCTCTCTCTCTCTCTCTCTCTCTCTCTTTCTGTCTCTCTCTCTCTCTTTCTCTCCTCTTACTTCTGAATACCTAATTCATAGGATCATTATGCAGAAACAGCAGTGAGTTAGGGACAACTTTGCTGTGAAGCAGCCCAGGTGCTGATCTGCGTATGCCTGAGAACACAGGCGTACAGTACTTCACAGTGCAGTATAATACTTCATGAGCATGGACTATGTGCGCTTTTTTTAAATTTTTTTAGAAAATAAACGCTCTGTAAGATTTATCCAGGCAGCTTTATCTCTTGACAACCACTGACTGCATTTCCTAACAGTTGCTGTTTCCCTTTGTTAGAGAGTCAGCTATATAATAACGCTTCCTCTGCAGAAAGCCTGCGCCTCCAGACAGATTAAATAACACAGGAGATTTGTGGCAGACATGGAGCCCTTAACCCCTAGGTCACTCTTCATCTTTCTCCCAGATTAGGCCTGACAGCTGTGCAAGAGCTTCCTTAGGAGGGAATGCCCGAGCTCACCTCAAGACAATAGACACCAGGAATGGAACTTTTCGGACAACCTCCAGATACCTTTTGTCAATCTTCTTACTACAGTCATCTGTCATTTCTCCAATCACAGGAGTTCACACCATCTGGATGAAGTTTAGTCAGCCCACAACAGACATAAACACATGCCGGTGTGTATCCCCAAACCTCTGTCCATATACATGGGGAAAACAGATTTCCACAACATGACATCCTGGTTTCAGGTTAAGTGTTAAACAAACAGTGCTTATTGGCCGAAGAAGACCTTCTCCAGCCACATGAGGCAGAGCTCTGGACTCAGTGCCAACCCACTTCCCCAGCACGGTGTCTGATAAGTGACCATCACACGGCTTAAGGAAACAAGGGGTTAATTCTCTCTTACGGTAACTGGTTACAGTTCTCAGTCCAGCTTGACGGGAGAGCACGCACCAACACCAGGGCCGAGGGAACTGGCTGCACCATCGCCACACAATGGCTGAGAGATGGACAATCCTTACTTGTCAGACCAGCATGTCTGGCCAAGTATATAGAAGGATGCCAACTTCCTCAACTGACTCTCAGTGCTTTAGTCTTCTGTTCAGGGCCTAGTCCCACCGACCATCACACAGCTTAAGAGAACAAAGAGTTTACTTTCTTATGACGGTCCGGTTACAGTTCTCAGTCCAGCTTGATGGGAGAGCATGCACCAACTCCAGGGCTGAGGGAACTAGCCACACCATCACTGCATAATGGCTGAGAGATGGACAATCCTTACTTGCCAGACCAGCATGTCTGGCCAAGTATACACAAGGATGGCAACTCTCTCAATCAGCTCTCGGTGATTTATTCCAGGGCCTAATCCCACCCACCATAGGCTGGGTCTTCCCTGCAGGTTTGCTCTGGGCCTAACTCAACCACTAATTCTCTACTAATGTGCCCAGAGCTCAAACCCTTCAACAGTCAAGTTGACACCTGTGCTTAACTCTGACAGTGTCCAAAGTAGGAACAGCAATGGTCAATGTCTCTGCTGAGTTCACCTCACTCACTTAAGTAAAATAGAAGTCGCCTGAAAAATAGCCGTTCATACTGTGAATGGTTGGTTTTATGGGGACAACAGAATGGGAAAAATACATTATGCATGAGATACTTTTACAGTATTGATCCAGAGCAATGCTTCTCAGTAGCTCACCTGAAGAATACCTCATCTATTGGACATTTCCAACCACTCACTTCCACCCCTACACATACCACACAGATACAAGCTACCACACAGGCACACATACAACATACAAATGCATACACATGCATACTACCACACACCTTTATATAGTCACACACATACTCACATACTACCACCCACAACTACATATACCACACACACACAAGGTTACATGTACATACCATACTTATGTATGACACACACATGTATGCATACTACTACACATATACATCAAATATGCACATATATTACCATACACTACCACACATGCACAGTCATATAGCATACATCACCACACATACCACACACTTTCACACAGTCACCCACACATATACCACTACATGTACATTACACATATACATATATATATATATACACATTTATACACTGTGCACACAGTACAAAATAGACACACATATCATGAAGGCCATATTCTTTGTATCATGGAACAACATAACATTTCCATATTTATAGAATCTCTGTCTCCAGTCCTGCCAATTCTTCCTTTGCCCTTCCAGAAGGAACCCTTAACTAGAGGATTAGCTCACGGACCTTTTGTTCAAAGTGTCCAGAACTGTCACAATGCCCAGTAGAGTGTGCCTTCTTGACAATTATGCTTTTATCTTCACAAATGTCAACAATAAGAAGAACATAATACAAAACATAAAAGCAACTCGCTGTCAGTTCTCACTGTAGCCTGTTGTTCATTTGATTATTCCTATCTGAAATCTTTTCACTACCTTTAAATGATTCTTTGAAGCATTTTTCAAGTATTATACCTAGGTTGTCATTATCATCATCTCCTCCGCTTTCAGAAATATTCCCGAGAGTTCCTATCAATGCTCAAGAGATCAAAATTTATCTAGTGGGCATGTCTGTGAGGAAGTTCCAGATTAGACTAACTGAGATAGAGACAGCCATATTAACCATGGGTGGCACCATTCTGAGGTCTGAGGTCCAAGCTGAATAAAGAAGAAAAAGAACTGAATACCAGCATTCACCCCCTTTTGCTTCTTAGCTGTGGACGCAATGTGACCAGATGTCTCAAAATCTTGCCCACCATGGTGGAATATACCCCCAAACTTCAAGCCAAGATGAACCTTTCCTTCCTTAAGTTTCTTTTATCAGGTATTTTCTCACAGCAATGAGGAAAGTAAACTAATACAGTATCTTTAGTAAATTGTTAGCAGAGAATTCTTAGACAAGGTTTATTGAAGAGGTGTATTTTGGAATTTCATCAAAATGGACACATCACTGGGTTTTTAATCAGGAAAACCTAGTTGACCATATGACTTACTCTTCCAAGTCTCAATTTTGCTCACTATCCATTGAAAATATTCCTGTTCTTGCCTCATAACATAGTTGTAGAGATCAGATAACTGTAAGCCTCTTTACCATCTTCTCTGCATATATGTCTTTTTAATAAATGAATCCATACTATAAACATGGTTTCATGATGCACTTTTTCACTTAAGAAATCCTGAGCGCTATAGACTAAACTTTATTCCCCCAAATCCAATGTGGCTGTATTTTGAGATGGACCTTTAAAAAGATAAATAAAAGACTGTGTAGATGGATCAGGGGTTAAATCCTTTGCCTCACAACGTTAAAGATCTGAGCTTGGATCCAAGATCCCACATTAAAAAAAAATGCCTGGCAGATATGGCAGGGGCCAGCAATTCCAGCCCTGGAAGGTGGAGCCTGGGACACCTCAGAGCAAAGCAACAAAGAGGTAGAGCGATCCAGAATAATTCTTTTTTTTTTATCATGTATTCAATTGTGCGTGTATGTGTGTGTGCGTGTGTATATGTATGTGTGTGTGTTTAGAACCACGGACGAATTCGGGAACTACCATGGACAGCCTCCACCTCCTCCTTGTTTACTCTGCCCCGGGATTCACAGGCTCCACCCTACCAGAAACGCAGGCCGCCCCCGCTTCCGCCCGGCGTCTATACGTGGGGTCTAGGATCCGAACTCAGGATCTTCCGCCTACAAGGCAGAGGCTTAACCCCTGAGCCACCTCTCCAGCCCCAAGAATGATTCTTGATGTTACCCTTCGGCCTCCATAAGCATGCATGCTTCAGTATCCTCTGACACATGCACACACACATGCGCATGCAAAAAAAAAAAAAAAAAAAAAAAACCTCAATCAATGAGATCATAGAGTAGGTAGACTCTCTAGTGTTCTTTAAGGAAGAGATTCAGACAGGTAGAGAGAAGACCAGGGGAGGACACAGCAAGAAGCCTTCATCTACAAACTAAGAGGGGGAGGCCTCAAAACAAAATAACCCTCTAGAGTCTTTAATCTTGAACTTCTAGAATCCAGAACTGTGAGAAACATATCTGCATTATTCAAATTACCTTGTGGGTAGCATTTTATTATGACAGCCCCAGAAAATAAATACTTTAAACATTTCCCTAAATGTTTACAGAATCTAACTTTTAATGGCCACAGAACCAGTCATTTTCATGTAATTATGCAGCTATTTTTATTCTCGAAATATTTAGGTCATTTCCATTTTTTGAAATAACAGATGATGCTTTTAATACACTTGCATAGTAATAAATCATTTTAAGATGATAAAGGTCCTCCTAAAAGACTATCACATTCATTTTGGGGAATGAATTATAGGGAGTATTCATATTATTTTGCAACTCTGGGTAATTTAAAAAAAAAAAAACAAGAGTAGGGGCTGGAAAGGTGGCTCAGGGGTTAAGCCTCTGCCTTGCAGGCGGAAGGTCCTGAGTTCGGATCCTAGACCCTACATATAGATGCTGGGCGGAGGCGGGGCGGCCTGCGTTTCTGGTCCTGGTAGGGCGGAGCCTGTGAATCCCAGGGCAGAGTAAACGAGGAGGAGGTGGAGGCGTCCATGGTGGTTCCCGAATTCGCCTGTGGTTCTACATGCACACACGCACGCGCACACACACATACGCGCACACACATGCACGCGCACACACACGCACGCGCACACACACGCATACATGCACAATTGAGTAAATAAAAAATAAAAAAAAAGAGTAGAATAGTCCTAGATTGATGGAAGTCTAGCACAAAGACATAACTGCTTGATCTGAATACAGCCACCCATGAAATCATGTCATTTATAGGAACCCAAGATGATCAGGTCAAGCCAGGTCCAGACCTTGTATGTTTTATCTCACATATAAAACCTAAACCCCAAAGCCATAATGAGATTTGAAAGCAGAGAGAGAACTGCAAGGAAGAGGAAGGACACCCATGGAAGGATGACAGGGGAAGGTCATGGTGAACATGTCAAAGTTAAAAGGCTTCATTTTGCACCATGAACACATTCTAGTAGAAGTTTTAAAGCAACGAAAGCAAATTTTAAGAAAGACTCGTACTAGAGTATTCCATAAGTTTTACCCCGAAATCAACGTCCTTTAGGTACAAGACCAGAGAAGCCTTCTCAGACAGAAAGAGTCGGGTTGCAGATACCATCGATCAAACAGGGAACCCAACATGAATGCTTTCTCTGTTTTCTGTAGCACGGACTTGAGAACTGAGTTCACATGTAGGGACGGGGAGAGATTACACAATAAATACCTTTATAAACATTACTGCTCTGCACGAAAAAGAATAAGTGTAGGAGTGACAGAGTCCCTGCCTATGCTACTCACACCTGTGATTTTATCTGATGACTGAGGTCACATGTCTCTCTGTGTCTTCCAAGCTATATAAGATTTTCCTCAAATAGTACCACAGGATTGTTTTAAAGTGTGACCATTCAGTTGACTTCAAATATTTACTGAGCATCAATGCAAAGATTTTTTTTTGGGGGGGGGGAGGACAGTGTGCGACATAAATTCAGAAGGTGAGTTTCTGCCCTGCAGGTGAACAAACTAATGAGAAAAACTCAAAGAATGAAAAACTACTGAAAACTTGTGGGAGTGCTAGATAGTTCAGCAGGTAAGACGCCTGCTTGCAAACCTAGCAAGCTGAGTTTGATCCCTACAAGCACACATGGTAGAAAGAGAAAAATGACTTCTGAAAGTTGTCCTCTAACACCCACTTATGTCTTTCTCTGTCTCTTTCTCTGTCTTTCTCTCTGTCCTTTCTCTCTCTTCTTTCTCTCTGTCCTTTCTCTCTCCGTTCTCTCTCTCCTTTCTTTCTCACTCCTTTCTCTCTTAAATAGATTATTAAAAGAAAAGCAACAAACAAATCAGGGTCATTTATTGTCGGGGAAAAAACTGACCGCATCAAAGTGATGAGGACACGTGATCAGAGGGAACGGTACTTGTCATAGATACAAGTTGGTAATTGAAGGCTTAGCTCTAGGCCTTCAGAAATGGTAACTGAGTTGAGCCCCTGGGTAAGCCTGAAGGAAACTTGTCTGATTGATGAGATTGCCCAGCTCATAATGAGTGGGACTAGGGCCTGGGCGGGTGAGTAAGATGCAAGGAATCTGGTAAGAAAATTGGCATCCTTCTGCATATGCTGATGTGGCAAGTGAGGGTTGTCTCTCTCATTAGTCCTGTGGATGTGACATGGCCATACTTATCCCCGTACTTGTGAGAACACTTGCCACTGGACTGTAACCAAGAATCGGAGGCTACAATAAAGCACCTCGTTTCCCTCCCTATAAGTCATTTACTTGGTCACAAATTTGTCGGCAACATGCAGAATAACTTCTAAAGCATCAAAGGTACACAATTGGTCACCAGGAAGAGCCCACTAGAAAAGCTGCTAAATTTGCTTGCGCTCAAAGAGTAAGGTCCAGGATCCAGAGTGAGTTGAGGTACGCAGGAAGTTTGGCTAACCAGGAAGCTGGGGGTGCGTCCTAGTATGGTCTTGGAATTAGGATCCCACCAAAAGCGACTATAGTCAATTTGCATTTTCAGAATGCCAAGAAAACTATAAAAGTAGAATGAATAGAAGAAAATATTTCTTTCTTATGTAAAGGTGATGGAAAGATTTGCTTCTTGCCCATCACAGATGCATCCCGCGGAGACAGAGAGTGATAGTGTGATAGCCACTCGGTGCAAGGCTTAGAGATAGTGACCGACAGTTCCACGGTAGACAACATAGCAGCGTTGTTCACTGTCTACCAAGGCGTGCAATTACAGTGGGCTCTGGCATCCTTACTACCTGTGTTACTGTTTGAGTTCTGCCTCTGCGGGATGCTGTGCAACCTTCTGGAAGTAACCAACCCTTTCTGAGTCTTTTCTGTCTGATCAGGTCATCGAAGTTGCTTGATCAGGATCTTGTGAGAATTAAGTGACATAACGTGTGTTGGCTGGCTATAAAGAGTGACATTATTTGTAGGACAATTTCTGTGGACAGAAAGAGGGAGCCCAAAAGGAGAGGGAGGGAAGAGTGAGAGAGGGAATGAATGATTGACAGGGGAGAGAACTCTGGGCTTCTTACCAGAAGGTGGCAGCATTTGGTTTGTCAGACATCATCTGTGTCAACTCTAGTAGGTAATTTCCCAAGTCTTCAGATAGCGTAGGAAATCTCATGGCCACGCATGTGAGTTAGTGACTCTTGTCTTGGGGAAATTAAAAGACAGGAAAAGTCACTGTGCGCAAGGACCTCAGGCACTCAAAGAAGTCACTTGCTGACTCCGCCCTGCAGGACACTCAGGCCTCTGCCTGCCTGTCTGCTCAGAGCTTTGTTTCTTCATTTTGCTTTTTTGTTTTGTTTTCTGTATGTAAGGAAATGAAACTTGTCCAGTCAAAAGAAAATATCTTTACTTTCAAGTCAAACAGCACATGTATCTCTATATACAATTATTTTTCCATTTTTATCATTTATGATACCTACACCATGTAAATGCTATGTAAATACATTATTGAAGAAACCCTGCCAAGGAGAATTTTCCCCTTACACAAATCCACCATCGATTCTCACCTCTCCTTTCATTGCCTGGATCTTGTGACTGTGTTATGTGGCTCTCTCTCTCCTCTCCCTCTCCCTCTCCCTCTCCCTCTCTTTGTCTCTCTGTCTCTTTTCTGTCTCTCTCTGTCTCTGTTTCTCTCACCTGTTCCTTAACCCCAACCATTATCCTCAAATCCATTGAGTGCACAGAACCCTTTCCAGCTCCTGAAATGACCTTAAGGAATTTCTTTTCCTTGTCTTCGTTTACTTTTCTTTTTACTTTTATTTACTTAACTACTTTCTATTGGTGTTGGGAAGACCAATGATGAAAGGGCTTGACAACAGTCACAAAGCATATCTCAACACTTGCAAACACAATCACTGTTGGAGAAATACACCCTTTCCAGTGCAGAAAAGTGGTCATGAGAACAGTGTGATGGGGGTCTTCTGGAGAAAATACTTTCTACCTAGATTGACTGCAAAGCCAAGAAATGCAGGGGGCACTTGAGTCTGTGTGTCTGTTGAGACCTGAGGGTGATATTTGGAATTATCCTGAATTGCTCTACCTTCTCATTGCATTGCTATGGGGTTTCCCAGCCTCTACCTTCTCCAAGCCAGAATTGCAAGTCCCGCCTAGCATAGCATTTTTATGTGGGATCTGAAGATCTGAATTTAGGTCTGTTGCAATTCGCCTCCGTGGTTGCTGATAAATGACCATCAAACAGCTTAAGGGAACAAGGGGTTTATTTTCTTATGATATTCGGTTACAGTATGTTCAGCTTGACAGGAGAGCATGCACCAACACCAGGGCAGAGGGAACTGGCCATACCATCTCTATTTAATGGCTGAGAGAGGGATGATCCTTACTTGCCAGACCAGCATGTCTGGCCAAGTATACACAAGGATGCCGACTGTCTCTCAACCAGCTCTCTGTATTTTATTCCAGGGCCTAATCCCACCCACTATGGGCTGGGCCTTTCCCATCATTTAGACAATCTTTTGCAGGTTTGCTCTGAGCTCAACTCAAACACTAATTCTCTACAAATGTGCCTAGAGCTCAAACCCTCAACTATCAAGTTGACACCTGTGTCTAACTAGGACAAGGTCCTTTTACTTGCATTGTCATTGTCCCTGACTCCTAATCACTTCATGATGTTTCACAAGTAATCTAGCTCACCAGGTATCCCCCAAATCAAACCAACGCACTTGCATACCACCTCCCTGAAAGTGCTGTTTATGGAAAAGTGTGGGTTTGCTTTAAAAAATTGTTGTTTTTTACTGTGTTAAAATACATGACTTTTATTAATTCTTGATGTGACAGTTTTCAGCATAGGTTGCAAAACTATATCTTCAGAGAACTGAGTACATGTATCTAAGTATTTCTGCATAGTGTCTAGTACATAGACAATTTTAGAACAGAGCCATGCTGGGAAGGTCTTTGAAGGTCTTAGAAGGTCACCTCCCACTGCTAGGACTATCCTGAAGGAACATACCTTGTCAATCTGGAGGAACTGGTACTAAACCCCCACAGAGATAAGTTTGCCAACTTCCCCCAACCCTCTGTTTATGAAAGGATACGGACATGAGCTCTCCACTACAGATAAATTAAGTTTGTCACAAGAAAAATCTGGACCATGAGGTGCAAGATCATTTGGACTGGGCCCAGATACAACAAACCAATGAGATGTAGGGGACCAAAAACCCCAATTAGGTTTGCAGAAACTGGAGCCAGCCAATAAGGAAAAGCCACTTTTCCCAAGCTTGCCTAACCTTATAAGTACCCCTAATCCTGCCTGCCACCTTTGACTCACTTGCTCTCAGTGAGTTTTGTTCTTTCTCTCCTCTAACAAACTCCACTTTAGTCCTCTACATGTGTTGTGTTTTTAATCTCCGACTCCAAACACTAGAATCTGGACATAAATACCCCACAACAGTATAACTAATAGATTTGTAGCAAGACCTTTTTTAATAATATGCAGTGAATTTCATGTGTAAATGAAAAAAAATCACAATTCACACCTCAACGGGATAAAAGGTAGCTATTCTGGAGCCAACTATGAGTGACCATGGCCTAGAAACATGGGTTTAGGTTGCCTCAACTCCATGTTCCTTTTGTGGTAACAGTTTCTTGGGGTTTTAGAGTCATAGGGTCCAAGAAAGTCATAAATCAAGACACTTTTCAAACACGTGGAAACATCAGGTAGGCGAGTTACAGCAAAGCAGGAAGATCCACATCACAGGTTACAGACGCTGTTCGAGAACATTCTTAGCCTTTTGTTTGGTGAGTGCTAGAGGTCTGCTAAATTAATACATCTAAAGACTTCACCTGATAGTCAACAGGATGCAAGGACAGACACAGAGGAAGCCCAAGGAGTTACCGTCAGGGGAGTGTAAGTTTCAGCCAAGCTAAATGTAATTAGTTCTGAATCTGCAACATTCCAGTCCTCTCCATGACTATTGAAGTTCTGATTAATCAGGATCAGCCTACTCTGTCAGTGCAGCTTCTTCTCAGGATCGCACTTTCACAGAGTCAAACCTGGCAACAGCGTAGACCTTCAAAATACTCCCTAACACTCCCTGGGCTAATCGGTGCTTCTAGACTTGGTGTTGCTTTCTGAATCTTGACAGTGATGATGATACAGTATTAACGAAGATGAACATTCTAATGCTTGGAAACAGGCAGCAACTTGGCAACTGAGAGCTCTGAGCTCTGGGGGCAGTTCAGAAATTAGTAGTTGAGCAAAGCCTTAGAAAACCTGCAAGCGATCGTCTAATTGATGGGAAGACCCAACCCACGATGGGTAGGGCCAGTCCCTGAGGAAGATGTAGGGAAATGGTTGAGGAATCTTCTGGTATACTTGGCCAGACATGATGGTCTGTCTGGCCAGTAGGGATTGCCCCTTTCTCCACAGTCCTGTGGATGTATGGATACAGTACAGCCAATTCCCTCAGCCCTGGTGCTTATGTAGACTCTCTTGCCAAGCTAGCCAAGGAACTGTGACTGTACTATGGTAAGAGAAAATGAAAACTCTTGTTCATCTTAAGCCATTTTCTCATGAGTTTATCAGCACCAGGCAAGCAAATTAATGCAGCCATGAAGTGCCTTGCAATGGATGCTCACTGTTTTTATCATATTAAATGTCAGGGCATTGAAAGACTTCCTTATTTGGACAGGGACCTCCATAGTGGCCTGAGCCTGTGCTTGTGACTCCATAGGTCACAATGAACCTGCTGTGGTTTTAGGAGGAAAGAGAACAGGATTCCTTCCGCTCAAGATTCAGTGCACATTGTGCGTCAACAGCAGGAAGCAGGAAAGTACCTAGTTGGCAAACTCTTCCAGGAAGCCCATGAAGGCCACCACTGGTACTGTCTATATTTCCAGTTTTGTTTTAAAAATCTTACCTTTGTCCACAACTTAAGCAGTCAGCTATGTCAAAATAAGCAGCAGTGATTTTTCTAATCGGGGCATTTGGGGGGGATCATCTGTAAGATCAAACAAATAATTGAATCATATTGAGAAAAGGTCATTCTAGACTACCTGAAATAATTAGGAACAAATAACTTGATTTGCAAAAGTTATCTCTTTTTCTTGAATGACACTTTACCCAATTGATTAAAAAAATGCGTACACATACACACATACACACATGCACAAGTACATATTTATATATATGAACGGCCTTCTGTGATTCTGATACAGATCAAATTCTCTGTGCAGAGCCATGTTGCATATTTGGACCCTGCAGGAAGGGTCCAAAGTCTTTACAATGCAATCTTTTTGTTGCACATATTTATAACAGAATTGGTCTGGTTGGCTCGACATTGACCAGTAATGGGTCCTGAGATAAAAACTCCCTCCCTCACCAGCAAGGAAGCACCAGCCTCCCTGTTGCTTAAGTGGCAAACTCACTGTTCTCAGCTGCCAGGCTCTCCCACAAATGTGGAAGCTAGAAATGCTGCGTCCCATGATGAATGCCACCAAGCTAGGGAAATCATCAGTCACGCGCCAGCAGAAAAGGTTTCTTCCTGCAAATAGAAGAACTTAAACTCCACAGAGAGGTCTGGTCTTCACTTAGACTGAATCTGCAAACCACAACTTCATTCCATCTATGCACGTCTACAACTGAAGAATGGCCAGCTGAGTAGGTAGTGCGAGCCATGAAGCCTGTCCTCTCTAGTCACAGAGACGAGAGATCACTTAAGCTAGGAGTCTGAGGTCAGTGTGGGCAATAAACAAATAAACAAACATAAAAATACTTAAATAAATACATGAAAATGCTAAAATTTAGGAACAAAATGTCATTGAATTACAACATTCCTCACGTGACATTGCATATGTGAATTTTTAAAAATTTATTTATTTATTTATTGATTGATTGATTGATTGATTGATTGATTGATTTATTCCGCTCTTACAAAGTTGATAAGTACCCCATTCCTTTTCCTCCCTCCACCCCTCCCTGGATCCCCTTGCTCCCTCTGCCCTTTTCCATTTCCTTTCCCTCCCTCCCTCCCTTTCTTCCAGTGCCTCCTCCCCCCCATCCCTGGAGCATCCTTTAGTGTGCATGTCAAACTTCCCTCTGGGTCCTCCTCTCTGATGAAGTGTAAGGACTCAGTAGCATTGCCTAGAGCTCTTTTTTGTGTTCCCCTTTAGTACAGGAACACTATTGTGGCTGTTAATCCCTTGCCTCTAAGGATCGTAATGCCTGTGATCCATGCTAGACTTTGGGTGTTCAAAGATATGTTGGTAATTGCACAGGTCATGAAACGTCCTATTGTGATTACTTCAGCCCTAACTTGTATGGAGTATCTTGCATAACGTTGCTCCTCCCCATCTTTAGCTCTTACAATCTTACCGCCCCCTCTTCCGCAAATTTCCCTGAGCTTTAGGATGGGGAGAGATTAGGCTGGCCTGGTTCCAGGTGGTTGATGTAGAGTCTCTGATTTTCCGAATTATGGTTTGTTGATTTTTTTTTTCAATTTTGCTGCTCCTGCACCACCTTTGGCTCCATCCTGATGGATATTGGATATCACCCCCTGGGATGGAGGACCGCAAGCAAGTCCTGTTCATATGTGAATTTTTACACAAGCGTGTCACTCAGCATTGATGTGAAAGTGATACAGTCTCTGAGGAGTTTTGGGGGCTTTTGAGATGAAAGAAGAGCAGCAAGCATAGAAACAAACACTTTAAAAGAGCAAAGCAATAGTCCGAAGCAAGGCATTTAGACCTCTATCTGTAAGACTCAGGGATCCTCAAGGAAGAGGGGAAGATCCAGCAAATGAGGAGAAGGGCTGTGAAACCCTGGAGTCAGGGTATGGCCCAGCCTGCCAGAAGAGGGTCCAACCAGTACAAGCAGGATCTCACAGCTGCAGCTGCCTGCACGAGACTCTGCCTGGCAACAGAAGCATGGAAGGGAGGGCCCTTGCCTGACAATTCCTGCCAGTCTAGGATTCAGGGTGAGGGCAATTGTTGCAGGGATAGTCAATGTCTTTATTAGTATACCAGCACAGAGCCCACCAGGCAACAGTGGATACTTCCAAACCCAAGTCACACAGCCAACCCCTGGTTCAAGATAGTGCATCTTGAATCAGAAAGCTATAAGGGTGATAAAAGGACTTCTAGGGAGAGGTGGATAGTAAGAGTGGGTAGGTGTTACAGTGAGGGAACTCATTGTATACCTGGGTGCAATCAACAAAGCGAAAAATCAGTGAAAGTTTTTTACAAAGTCAAAAGCGGAACAAAACAAAGATTGGAGGAGATAAGTAAGCAAAGAGGAAATGACCTGAGCAGAAACTCCATCCTTGCAGTTCACTATATTAACAGAAAACGCAATGTTCCATGAAACTCTCCATCGGCGCAGAAATTGAGAACAGTGAACAGTTATTCATGATTAAGAGTCATCAGAAAAAAATTGAAAAAAAAATCCCCATGCTAGAAGAAGGTCATATACCAGGACTTCAACACAAGTACAGTCCAGGCAAAGAAGCCACAGAGGTTCTCCAGCGACTGCCCTTATTCCATGAGCTAGAGACCTTAACCAACAAGAACAAAGGAGTAAATGGATCTATTCATGTTTTTTTTTTAAAAATGAAATGAAAGGGTGTTTTATTTGAAGATAATATGATCATCTATCTAGAATCTAAAGCTGTAGCAAAGCTATAAAAATCCATTTTTAAAAAAATTATAGAGAGGGCTACAGAAATGGCCAGGGGTTAAGACTCTACTTCGTGAGCAGAAAAGTCCTGTTTCAGCTCTTAGGTCCCATGTAAAAACAGCAAGTGGAATTGTTGGTGCCCTGCACTTCCAATTCTGGTGGGTGGAGCCTGGAAAATCCCAGAGCGAAGCAAAAAGGAGGTAGAAGCAATCCAGGATGATTCCCACAGTCAACCTTAGTCCTCCACAGGGACGCACAGTGCCATCTGATACACACATCACACACACATGCATATGCTAAATAAATAAATATTAAAAAAATTATAAAGATTAAGAGTTCAGTAATGTGGCTAGGATTCAGGGT
The DNA here is from genome assembly GCA_023101885.1 of Typhlomys cinereus. NCBI lineage: Eukaryota > Metazoa > Chordata > Mammalia > Rodentia > Platacanthomyidae > Typhlomys > Typhlomys cinereus. The sequence continues at coordinate 7,183,619 of JALPQD010000080.1, read as the reverse complement.
CAATATTTTTCTCAAACAACAACCAAGACAATTAAAAGTATAACTAGGGATCACTATTAGAACCAAAGAAAAATAATAAACACATGCATATATATATACATAAAACATATATACACATATACACATGTTTATATGCTTATTATATACACATACACATATACAGAAATGCAACAACTATTTCATTTACTAATATGTATAAATAAAGACTTGAATAGATAGAAATATTAGCTTTGTTTTTGGAAGGAAGAGTCAGTATGAACAAAGACTGAGGACAGTTAAAGAACAAATCAGCTTCAGGTTTGCTGACTGCAAAGATTTTCTGACTGATGAATGACCCAAATCTTCTGAACTTCCATTTCTGTATCTCCAGTGTTGCTTTCAGAATAATCTAGAAAATTCATATCAAAAGATGTGGAGTGCAGTGTCCATGGATGACAGTCTGAGATTTCTGGTTCTCCTTTAAAACTTTGTTTCTTTCTCTCCTCTCCATGAAAATATCTTATTTTCCATGTTCTGCCATGGAAATCATCAGTATTTTTATTCAAATATTTACCCAGGGAGTAGAGGGGCGGTCAGTAGTAGAATGCTTCCCTGGCATGCACAAGGCCCTGAATTCAGTCCCTGACACTGGCAAATAAATAAATTACTTTTAAGAAAAACAAGCCAGCAAAATTGTCTTTCCTGAAGTCTTTCCCCAGATGACCTGTGAGGAAGTACTAATGGGCCATGTGTGTTTCAGTCTGCCCTGGACATGCATAGCTGCCCTGTGCAGGGGTCCGCCATTAATGAGCAGGGGACCAATTGAGAAAATCATTATAAGGAAGCTTCCACAGCATCCTTTTTCTTTCTGGTGTAGATTGGGCCCTTTCTCTCGTCAGTGAAAGAAGTGAGAAAAAGACTAGATGAGAGTCCGTAAGGCAAATCAGCTCCAAAGAGGAAAACCATTCCCAGCTCAGAAGGCAGACTGCCTCCCCGCGGGGCTGCAGGTGAGAGTGAGGCCATCTATCGTGTTTAATATTTTAACAAGGATGTGGCCATAAATAACATCATTACGGAATGTGACTCTATAATCCAGAGAGCCTGTGCCTGGGTGTTTTTGCAAGCAGCGACTTGTGGCAAGTGAAGAGACAGCAAGATGGACAAAATTTGGTTTTTAATTTTCTCAGAATCACAAGGCAAAAGCTGTGCACCAGCAACACAGGAAATTCTTGTTCCTGGGCAAGGTGTCAGGGTGCAGAGAAACTTACATGAATTGTGTATTGCAAAGAAAGCACTGCATGTGAATTGTGCATGGAGGAATGGGATCTTCAGAACTTAGCCTTTCCCACAGCCTTATAGCTAGTAGGTACAAGGGACTTCATTTTACAGCTAAGGCAGGCTAACAAAGGTCACCATGATTAATAGTCCTGCCCTATATAGGCTCTAGGCATATAGAGACCTTAAATCCAAACTCAAGTATTTTCTCCCCCAACTCATTTTCCTTTCTTATCATTGGCAGAACATGTACTGTACGTTTGTGTGTTTTTGTACCCAAATGTTCTATGAAATCATTTATATACTCTAAGATGTCCCTGTCTCATGGTACCTGCCTTCTAATAAGGTTATAGGAAAGCTCAACTTTGATAATAATTGTAAAAATGCTTTTTAATATGCCAAAAGCACACACATTCATATAGAATGACTTATATGACAATTTTAGTAACAATTTCAGTTACTGTTACCTGGAGTGCTAAAGAATGTACAGCAACATCTCAGATGTCATTTAGCACAGTATTTTCCATATTCTTTTTTTTTTTCCTTTTTGAGACAGTGTTGCTATGTTGCCTATGCTGGTCTCGAACTCCTGCACTAGAGCGTTCCTTCTGCCTCAGCCTCCTGAGTGCTAGTCGGATGGGCATTGATGCATCCTGCCACACCTGGCTCGAAGTGCTTCAAAAACACTAATGCGTAACTTATTAAAATGATCTTATTGAAATGCTTCTGACTCAGTAGATTTAGAATGGCACCCAGGAGCCTGAATCGCCATTGAGCACATCACTATTCAGTCATAACAATAGTGCTGGTCTGGGGACCACATTTTTTGTCACAGGGACTCAGTACAACTTAGGACCCTTAAAAATGATGAATGTGTAAAATGGTTTCTTATATGACTCTGGGAGTCAGAAGCTAAGCAACTTAGGTTATTTATTTTGCACATTAAAGCAGTTTTTACTTTGCATTGATTTCATGGGAGGGCACGGGCGTCTGTCACATAACCTCAGGTGGACCGTTGGGCTCTGTTACCGTAAACCATAAATGCAATCCAGGAATATTGATGAATGTCTTCTATGCACTTTTTTCTGTAGAGATTTTTCTTTGCCTAAACACTCAGCTACCCTTTAGAGAAAATTCAATTTGGCAACTCGATCTTGGCAGTCCTAAGAAATCGTTTCCAGGAGGAAAGAGTTACGACTGGACAGCCCGAGAGGGGCCTGTACTTACAATGTGTCAGCCTCCGCAGCTGTGCTCGCTGTGAAATTCATCTTTGTCACAAATAGAAAATCACATGCTATGGAATATCACAGTCTCATGACGGGATGTCATCTCACGGCACAAATACATTCTTTTCTCCAGATCGGCAGACAGTACTGCCCACGCTACTGCAGCCCGCGACGGATGGGCTCTATCTGGATGGATTGGGTGGTGCGGATTACAAGGGGCATGTCCCTGACAAATGTGAACTATGGCCAGTGCCGGAAGGGCTCTGGAGAAGGTTTCTCCTTCGTGGTACCTTAACCATGAAATCCGGTGGTTGAGAAAAACTGTGGCTCCTGCTCTAATGAAAAGAAATAAAGCCATTGGCCAATTGATACAGCTTCCTGCCATACTTTTCTTCTCTTCTCGTGCATTAGAATTTCGATCCCACCATGGAGACTTTGGTGGACTTTATACATTACCTTATTAGTTGGGTCCACAGTAAACTGGCTGGTGCTAAATCTCACTCTCCAGAATTTTCCCCTTTAACCAGGCATTCCACTTTATATGGAAATAGAGACTATTGCTTTAGAAATTTTAAGGAGGGCAAATAACTTTACCAAGAAAATGGCTATTGCCAATATTTAAGAGAATTATGTGTATTTTTTTAACTTATGGATGTTTTATGTAAATCTTGAGGAAATGCGCAAGAGTAAAACTCTCACGGTGGGGAATTTCAGTTTAAAAGGAACCTCAGACCCCCTCACATGTTGTTTTTGGTGTTTTAATATTTTCCCCCTATTCTACTTGACTAACCTCTGCTTAAATCTAAGGGGAAGAGGATTTGGAGAAGTTCATTGTTTCAAAAAAAAAATCTTTTTCATTTCTATAAGACTTGGAGTATAAGAAAAATCTTTTACATATTAAGTCCGTGTCTCTGATTCTAACTCACTCTATGAGTTCCAAGTGTAAGGGGCTAACAAAGTGCATCTATCTCATCAACCTCCTAGCTTTTCCTCTAAATTCTAAAATCTGTGAGTAATACCTCTAATATAATGTTGGTGAATATGATTTTTCAGGTTCCAGTGGGAAAAATATAATTTCATGAGTGAGTAGTATGGTATCCAGTGTTTTCCAAGTTTAACTGCATATGCTTCTCAGAGAGAGCAGCAAGTCAGGATTGCTAGCAAGAGAAGCAGCAACAACGTCCTGCCGTCCATGAGTATATGCCTATAAAGTATACTCTTTGGGATTAAATTATGAAATTCTTGAAGCATTCCCTCTTTGGGCATTCTTCCTTCTCTTGGCTCAGCTCCCAAGTGGCTTTTACCATATAGGCCACTTGTCACATTAACCTTGTTAGAAGTATTTAATGTGACTTTTTTTGTTTGGTCAACCAGAACCTAGAACATGAGCCAACTACTGCATTTGGCTATCTATTAGATGGTCAGTTACAACTTTGGAAAAACTGTCACTGCCTTAAGCTTATTAGACTTATTGAGAGATTGGTCTTCTACAGAAGTTTTCTTAAATAATTGTCAGGGGAATTTTTGGCTCTAAGGTCTAGTAACTAATGTCTTTCGTTAGAGCTTCAGGCTTACCTCTGTACCTTTCTCTATACGCATGGATGATTTTACATAATCTCCCAATTTCAATCTCTCTTTTTTTTTTTTAGGAAAAAAACCAGCTCTTATCCACCTTGAGGCCCAATTTTGTAGAATAAATTTGTGTAACCTGTTAGGAAAACATGTGTGATTAAAGTCTGACAAATCCAAGGAACAAAATCACATCATTCTCTTAATAGATGCAGAAAAAGCTTTTGAAGAGATCCAACATCACTTTATGATCAAAGTTCTGGAGACATTGGAATGGAAGAAACATACAGCAATATAATCAAAGCTATATACAAGAAGCTTATAGCAAGAATTATTCTAAATTATGAAATTCTTGAAGCATTTCCTCTTTGATCAGGTACTAGGCAAGGTTTTTGACTCTCATCACTTTTATTCAATATCATACTGGAAGTCTTAGCTATAGCTATTAGGCAAGAGAAGGAAATAAAAGGGATACAAATAGGAAAAGAAGAAGTCAAGTCATCCCTATTTGCAGATGACATGATCCTTATCTTAGTGACCCCAAAAACTCTACCAGAAAACTCCTGGTATTAATACATAAGTTCAGCATAGTGGCAGGGTACAAACTCAATGTTCAAAAATCAGTGGCTTTCTTATACCAAGAATGAAAAAAGTGTTAAAGTCTTAAGAGAAACAATTCCATTTACCATAGCCCCTAAAAAATGAAATAAATGGGTATAAATCTAATCAACGAAGTGAGAGATCTGTAAAATGAAAACTTTAAAACCCTAAAGAAAGGTATTTTAGAAGACACCAGATGGTGGAAAGGCCTCCCATACTCCTGGATTAGTAGAATTAACATCATAAAAATGGCCATCCTACTAAGAGCAACATACAGATTCAATGTTATACCAATCAAAATCCCCAAGCAATTCTTTTTAAGAAATTGACAAAGCAGTCTCAAAATTCATATGGAAGCACAAAAGGCCCAGGATAGCTAAAGTAGTCCTGAGTAATAAAAACTATGCTGGAAGAATCACCATACCCAACTTTAATCTTTATTATTATAGATTTGCAAATCTATAGTAATAAAGACAGCATGGTACTGGCTCTAAAATAGACATATAGATCAATGGATAAGGGTTGAAGACCCAGAAATAACTCCTTACACATACAGTCATCTGATTTTTGACATAGGGGCTGAGAAAATTCAATGGCAAAAGAACAGTATCTTCAAAAAATGGTGCTGGCAAAACTAGATCCATATGAAGATGTTTGAAACTGGACCCTTATTTGTCACCATGAAAATCAACTCCAAATGGATCAAAGACCTTAACATTAGACCAGAGAATATAAAAATCCTAGAAGAAATGGTAGATAATTCCCTCAAACTGATTGGCCAAGGTCAACACTTAGGAAATGGAACTCTCAACAAATGGGATCTCATGAAATTAAAGAGCTTCTGTTCAGCTAAAGATAATCTCAACCAAACAAAAAGACAACTCACAGAATAGGAGAAAATCTTCACTAATCACTTATCTGATATAGGAATAATATCCAAAGTGTACAATGAACTCAAAAAATTAAACATCAAAGAGATAATTAGCCCAATTAGAAAGCGGGCCATGGAACCTAAAAGAAAATTTTCCCAGGAAGAAATTGAAATGTCTGACAAATACTTTAAAAAATATCCCACCTCTCTATCTATCAGGGAAATGCAAATCAAAACTACCCTAAGATATCATCTCACACTGTTCAGAATGGCAAAAATCCAAAAGACATGCACTAACACATGCTGGAGAGAGATGTGGGATGAAGGGAACCCTCATACATTGCTGGTGTGAATGCAGACTTGTACAACCATTATAGCAATCATTATGGTGGTTCCTTAAAAAGTTAAAATTGAGTGGGCTGGAGAGGTGGCTCAGGGGTTAAGCCTCTGCCTTGCAGGCAGAGGGTCCTGAGTTCGGATCCCAGATCCCACGTATAGACGCCAGGCAGAAGCGGGGGCGGCCTGCGCTTCTGGTCCTGGTAGGGCGGAGCCTGTGAATCCCGGGGCAGAAGGAGGTGGAGGCGTCCATGGTGGTTCCCGAATTTGTCCGTGGTTCTACACACACACACACACACATGCGCGTGCACATACACACACACACACACACAATTGAATAAATAATAAAAAAAATTTTAAAAAAACATATTAAAAAGTTAAAATTGAGGCCATATGACCCTTTTATACCACTGCTGGGAATAGTCCCAAAAAAATACATCATTGTACTATAGAGACATATGTACATTCATGTTCATTGCAGCACTATTCACAATAGCAAAGTCAAGGAATCAACCTAGATGTCTGACAGTTGAGGAATGGATAATGAAAATATGGCACATATACACGATGGAATACTACACAACTATCAAAAAATGAATTAATGAAATTTGCTGCTAAATGAATGGAGCTGGAATAAATCATAATGAGCAAAGTATCCCAAATACAGAAAACCAGACATCACATGTTCTCCCTTATGAGTGGACCCTAATTCTAAGCCCTCTTGACGACATACTCAAGGGATAATCTTTTTATTACTCTTTACAACTATGAAGGATTTGAAATAGGAAGGCAGGGCAAAGAAGACCCAAAGAGAATGAAGACAAAGGAACAAAGTTCAATAAAGAAATAAGGCCACCATTGAGAAAGATGTATAATTGACAAGAGATATCTGATCCAATCCACCATCAATCTCCTTCCTAATCACTGGCACTTGGATTGGTTTGAAGTACTAGTCGTGTGTTCCCCATCGTTGGTGGGTTAGTGATTGGTTGACAGCCAGATGATGTCCTGGGGTTGACCCCACCTGCCACTGTGCCCTACTCCTGATCCTCCCTCCCCTTCAAGCCTTCGCTTATATAAAGGCTTCTCTTTAACAGTTTCTGTATTGTTGGATAGGAGAGGCTCTCAACACCCAGATAGGATGCAGCCTTGTGCCATGAAAGAATAGCAAAATGGATAACAAACAACCTAAATATAGAACACTGGCAACCCTACAATGATCACATGGTACTAGACCAGCCAAACCTCTCCCCATCCAGAGGCTCAGGGAACCTTACGGAAGAGGGAGCGGTAAAACTGTAAGAGCCTAAAGATGGATAGTTCCAAAAAAAAAAAAAAAAAAAAAAGATGGATAGTTCCATTGCTGGACAGGTCACTCCACTCAAGATAGGGCAGCCACAACCCAAAACTCATGGTAATGGGGCTTAATTTCATCAGATTTACACACTGGTGAACATGTCAGCATGCCTCCTGGACTGGTGCAGACCTCAGGAGAAATAGTTCCAGGCAGTAGGATCCTTAGGGGTGAAAGGCCAGACCGAATTAGGGGAGTATACATATCAGTGGGCTGCCCAAGGAAAGGCCTCTCTGTCTGTCACAGAGGCCTGAACCCCCACGAGAACAGAAGATATGGAGGGAACCCCAAGACCTGTAAAACCAAAGGATAGAAGAATAAGAGGGAACAGAGTGGGCCCATGTAGATGTGAAGGAGGATGGGAATGGTAGGGAAGAAGGGAGGGAGAATGAGGGAGGCAAGAAGAATGTACATAAAAATGTTAATTTAATACACATCTTAATAAAAAATAAAATTTGTTTGGCCTGATGGAAGGCAGTGGTCAGTCAGAAGGGAGGTACATTGTTATCTTGCCCTCTTTTGCAATGCTCCCTGAGCCTTTGAGTCGGGGTGATATAGATGTTCTGTTTAAACCAAGGACTCCACGGTCATCACTCTCTGCATTTTGGCCAGTTATAGATCTCTGCATTAAACACCCTCCATTGCAAAACAATTCTTCTCGGTTGAGAATAAGATCTGCTCTGATCTATAGGTATAATAAATATTTAGATGGCAGCTTAATAACATGTCCACAGAACAAAACAAGTCTTATTGTATTTCTGTTGTCAATGGTAATCATTAAATTGTTTTTTATAACAAAGTCATCTTATTAGTAATTAATAATCATATGATTTCAACAGATTAAACACACACTGATTTTGAAATAAGATCCTTAATTGCTTATTGTTGTTTTTAAAATGCCTCAGAATTATTTAAAAAACACAAATTTACAATTTAATAGTTCTTGAAGACGATAAATAGGTTTTAAAGACTAAAATCAAGACATCTGCTGGGCTGGTTCTCTTTATGAGGCTTCAAGGGAGAGCTATCCCTACATTTCCGGGCTTCCAGAGCTGTCTGCCTTCCTTAGTGCATGACCTCCTGGGTAACAGCATCACTTTACCCTTACCTCTGTCTTTTTTCTCCAGCTCTAGCTTTTCTGCCTTTTGAAAAAAAAAAAAAAAAAAAAAAGAGGCCTTGTGATTCCATTGGACCTATCGGATAATCCAGGATAAGTCTCCACCTCAATGTTCCTAACTTAATCTATCACAAAGTTTCAGAAGAAAACACAGTCCCCAGTTGAAGATTAGAATGTGGGATTCCTTAGTAGTGGGAAATTAGGCCTACACTAGGTCAAAAGACAAAATTCCGTTTTTCCCTGACAGGTTAGGATGGTAGAGACAGGAAGGCACAGGTGCTCGTGATTCTGATCTCAGAATCGCTCCCGAACTCCCTTCCTACATGACTGGGAATAAGCTATTTTGAAAGTTGGTACTAGGATGAGAGGAGCATTTAGAGCACACACTTAAGTAGACACCTAATTCAGATGGCCATGTGAGAGTGAGTGCTTCCTTAAACATTAAATTTTAACTAGAGGTCTTTACAAGATTCATGCTACTCCCTGCATGCTTGTCCCATCGTTGCTATTCTCATGATTAAAACAGTGAGATGGCTCAGTAGGTAGGTAAACCCTCTGCTTGCAAACACAGCGACCTGAGCTTAATCCATGGGAGTCCACATGGTGGAAGGAGAGAACTGACTTTTGAAAGCTGCCCTCTGACCTCCTCTTAAGCATCATGGCATGTAGTGCTTTCTCTCTCTCTCTCTCTCTCTCTCTCTCTTTCTCTCTCTCTGTATCTCAAAATAAAATAAATAATAAAATAAAATGCAACAGGGTTCTGGTTTTTAAAGAAAGGACACATCATCAATGTGATAGAACATTGACTCCTACATGATCGAACACTGACTCATAAAGTCATTATTGTGCACATTGACAGAGACACATCTAGAATGTTTGCTTAACCTGTGGTTCTCCAACCCTGGCTGCACGTGGGGATCTCTAAGGGAGATGCACAAAGTGCTGGTGTAAGACTCATCCTCAGAGGATTTGGTTTAGCTGGAATGGGGTGCAGCCCCACCTTTAGAACTCTTAAAATTCCCTAGCTTCTGGAGCCAAGGTATAGAAACATTAGTTAATGATACTTTAGACAACTCAGAAATGTAATTTGGATTTACATGAATTTTTTAGAAAGAAGAGAACTCACTTTTCCTGTTGGCAGAACTCACCGTACAGAACCTAAGAGACATGCAGAGTGAACATCGCCCAGCTCTGTAACCCACCAAACCTTCCCCTAACGGTCAGAAGCATCTAAGCATCCAATTACAGGCAAATGTTTGCTTTTATTACCAAAAATAAAGAACTATCATAGGCAATTTAAACACTTAAAAGTAGAACAGGATGATGTGGTGTCTTCTCTATACATTAAATTTGTTTAATACAGACCTTGATTTTGGCCAAGGTGGGTGCTTTTGTATTGTTTTGTTTGTTTGTGTGTTTGCATGCATGCATGCATGCATGCCTTGGAGAGTATAGTAGGGTGTATACAAGAGAATAGTTGAGTGTGTTAGCCTATGGAAGCCCAAGGGTAACATGGAGAGTCATCCTGTATTATTCTACCTCCTTATTTCTTTGCTGTGTGGCTTCCCATGTTCCATCTTTCAGGGAAAATATTATAGACCAGAACAATATCTGTCAGCATTCTGTATGTAGGATCTGGGATCCACATTCAGGTTTTTTTTCTTAAGAGACAAAGACTTTAATCTCTGAGCCATCTCTCCAAACTCAAGGCAGTGATTTTAAACCTTGAGCACACACTGGAACCATCTCAAGAGCTTTTTACAATTCCAGGATCATTATTGTGCTTCAAACTAATGAAGTTCAAGTCTCCAAGGGTGGAAGCTAGCACCAGAATGTTTCTTAAGCCTTCCAAAGTGATGTCCACATGCTGACAAATTCAGCATTGGGAATCTGATTTCCTGTAACTCAAAAGTTACACAATCAGCATTCATCGAAAACAGGATGCTTACTGTCAGGAAGTGTAAGAAAATACCTCACTCTCACAAGGCTTCCAGTCTAATGAGAGTGGAACACACAATGATATGGAATTAATGAACACAGAGATAGACACACATGCAACAATTCCTGTGGCAAGACATGGGAGGGAACACAACATAAGTACAATGAAAGTTTTCAATGGGAGAAGGAAAGGGAGTGGAATTGGGTAATATAGGGCAAAAAAGATTTAAACTCATTGTATTCAGCTGCAATCTGTCAAAGAATAAAAATAAATTTTAAAAAGATTCAAGGAAGAATTTTGTGAAGGGAAGATGTAAAATGGAGGTTATGGTGAGAGAGGAGAATGAGAATATATAATCTATGCAAAGAATAGATGTCTACATACAGAGAATTACCTATGCCATATAGGATTACTATTATTCACAGAGTTAGAAATATCTAGACAATACTTCATTGAGTAAAGAACATTCACTGGTTTATTGAATTCTTGTAATATTATTCAGAAAATAAAAAAGAACCAAACAATATATAATGCCCAGTAAGAAGGCAAAATCTCCAGGAAATTGTACTAAGTGAAACAGACACACTCAAAGGAATGCATACGTACTTTATAGTACCACTGCATAACAATTGAAATCACAGAATTAAGGACCGAAGACAGGTTGTACTATAGGTAAGTGGGATGGCACCAACAGGGGAAACTGAGAGAGCACATGCTAAATGTCTCTGTACTGTTAGTGCATCTATGAATTTGTTACTGCTTCAAAACAAAGTGTTTATAAAAAGTGAACTAATACAATAAAATGAGTTGTTACTAAAATTCATTAGTATTTCTCTATGCGGAAGAGGAGGCGGTAAGATTGCAAGAGCCTAAAGATGGGGAGGAGCAATGATATGCAAGATACTCCACATAAATTAGGGCCGAAGTAACCATAATAGGACTTTGCATGACCTGTGCATGACTGGCATACCATTGATCCCCAAAGATTAACAGCCACAATAATGTTCCTATACTAAAGGGGAATACAAGAAAGGACTCTAGGCAATGCTACTGAGTCCTTACACTTCATTAGAGTGGAGGGAAGCTTGACATTCACACTAAAGGATGCTCCAGGGATGGGGGGGAGAGGGGACAATGGGAGAAAGGGAGGGAGGAAGGAAGAAGAAAAAGGAGGAAGGAGCAAGGTGGTCCAGGAAGGGGTGGAGGGAGGGAGGGGACTGGGGTACCTATTAAATTTGTAGTAGAAAAAAATAAAGTAATTTAAAAAAATCATTAGTATTTCTCTTTCCCTCTCTTGTGTCTTTCCTTTCTTTTCCCCTTCTTCCTTTCTCATTTTTTCTCTTCTGATCTTGATCTTTTTCTCCAAAAATTCCAGGTTGAATAATACATTTTCAAATTATGCCACACAACGATAAAAGGAAAATATAATTATACAGGACCTGGATGAAAACAGAAAATTCAGTAATGCTGTAATAGGTCTGCTGTCACCAGGCTACAGACAGGTTCTGAACACTTAGCTTACAATTTACCCAGCAGGGTACTCTCATAAGCTGTTTTAGTAATACGCTATCTTAAGTCTAACAGAAAAATCAAGTAACATCTCAATTACAACTCTGAGTTTTTCAATCTAATGGTGACATATTAACAACAACAACAAAATGAACTTTTGGCGTGAAGATAAAAAAAGGCAAAATGCAACTTGGGCTTTACAGTTTAGAAAGTTTATGTACTGATGAAGTTATTGCAGGGTACTATTTGTTCATATGACAAGAAAAATATGGCCTCCATGGAGAGACGTCCTGATACGCCTCAGAAATAACATCCTTCAGTCATAGTTAGAGAGTGAATTTGCCCTCCACAGGCTCCTGTGTGCATCCCTAGCTAGCATATGTTCGGAAAGGTTGTGGCACCTTTAGGAGATAGAACCTTGCTGGAGAATGGTCCCAGCGGACAGGCCTTGAGGTTTGGTGAATCAGCCCTACTTCCTGTTTGTTCTTGCTCTCTGTCTTCCTGATGACTGTGATGTGGCTTCCGCCTCCAACTATGCCCTCTGCTATTGGATTCCCGCCATGATGAACTACATCCTCCCTGAAAAACCATAAGTCAAATAAATATTACCCATTTCTCCTCTTGATTGCTTGGGTCCTAATACGGTCTCACATGTCATGTGACATGAATGGTACCAGCAACGCCTCCCTGCTGCAGATCAGAGAGCTTGAAAAGTGGTTTTCAAAATGCATTTCACTTTTCTACTGTTTCAGGAGCAAAAGTAAGTTTGTTTTAGGGCTTCTTGTCTGGCTCCAAGGCGTGGTGGGAAATGGGGTGACTCAAAGGTCCTAGCTCTCCCTAATTAATGACTGATGCTCATGACAAGCAGTAGATGGCAAAAGTTAGAGAGCTTATCACCTTCTCTACAGCATCCTTTGCTGCAAAAAAATCACTTCTTGATCTTTAAATGTCACTTTTTTTTTTAGGTGAGGAGCAACCATCTAAAATTACTGGAAGGGGCAAATAGACTTTGTTCCAGCAATAGAGAGATGTTTTCTAATAAAACAAATTGCATGCATCAAAATACCAGAAAAATACCTTTAACTGAAGAGAATATGAATTTCCCTGAAGGAAAAAGAGGTAGCTAATTATACTGAGAAAATTAATGAAATCATCACTCACCATAATAGTTCTAGATTTATTTTATATTTTTAGGAAAATCTGTACTTGTGCTGGCTTACAAAAAGCTATAATGGTTCATAGATTATGGAAAAGCTATTTTTAAAGTTTATCTAGCGCCAAATGATGAAAATGAGTCCAATAATTATAAATCTAGAAAGTTAAATTTTGAGTTTAGAGAAACTGAGCTTTTTTGAAAGTAAAGCAAAGTAGATTTCCCAAGAGCTACTTTCAAAAAAATGAAACCATAAATTGAGCTTCAAACCTTGCATGCATGGAGCAGCTCCGGTTAGTTTTCTACTGGTAGCAACACAATGTGACACAGTGGGGGTTGGTGGAGCTCAGAGGACCCTGAAGGCAAGCTATTGTAACCCCTTGGCAGCCTTACTTGCTCTGCCTTTTCCTCTGGTCTTTCTCTTGTTTCTGTCCTTAGACATTACCCACAGTTACAGTTATTCTTTCTGCTGCTATGAGACAACACTCAGACTTGAGTAACTTAAGGGGAGAAAGGATGTGGTAGATTATGACAGAAAATGTGTGGCCAGTGGCAGGCTGGCAGGCTAGAAGAGGCCCAGGTCACTGTAATCATCCTGGAGACAGAGAAAGTAAGGTTCCTGAGGTTATCCTTGGGCCTTCAATGCCCTCTGATATGTGTATACATACACACACTGTACACACACACATACACACATATATACGCTAAAATAAAAAATAATAATTAGAAAGGAACACAAAAAGAAGGACGGAAGATGGTTCAGAAGCTGTCTGATCCCAAATATATTAACTGGAGTTCAACCCCTGGAAGTCCATATTGTAGAAAGACAGAACTGACTTCCAAAAATTGTCCTCTGACTTCCACCTATGCATCATGGCATGCATTCGCATTCTCAATCTCTCTCTCTCTCTCTCTCTCTCTCTCTCTCTCTTTCTCTCTCTCTGTGATTAGTAAGTAAATAAAATATTTTTTTAAAAGAATAAGAAGGGAGTCCTAAAAGATCATTCAGTGAACAAAGGCGTTTGCTGTCAAACCTGAGTTCAATCCTTGGGGCTCACATGGTTAAAGAACGTGGGAAAGAACCGCCTCCTGCAAGTTGACTTCTGACCTCCACACATACATTCTGTCTCTGTCTCTGCTCTCTCTCTCTCTGTCTCTCTCTCTCTGTCTCTCTCTTTCTCTCTCTTCTCTCTCTCTCTCTCTCTCTCTCTCTCTCTCTCTCTCTCTCTCTCTCTCTCTCTCTCTCTCACACACACAGACACACACACACAACAGATATAACAATGAGATGGAACCTGTCATCAAGAAAAAGAGCTTCCCAGAAAGGAGACAAAGAAATGTGAAGACTTTGAGAGGATGGCATGGGAAGCTCATGCAACTGAACCAGAATGAGAGCAGCTCGGTTATAATATGAGAGGCTACAGAAAGTCCACAGAAAGTCCTATGGGACCCGCAAGTCTGTGGATGAAGTTTATATTTCATTCTAGTGAAACTAGAAATCATTGAGGAAATTATTGCATGTGAGCAATGATCAAATTCACATTTTAAGATATTGCTCTAGTTGTATAGAAGAAACAGTTCATCTGGCAGAGAAGAGTGGATAGAAACCGTGCTGTTAGGAAAATATTGCTGCAGGCCCCAGCATTTTTAAAGTGGGATCTGGGGTTCCGAACTCAAGTCTTTTTTTCTTTTGAAGCAAAGGCTTTAGCCCCTGAGCCATTTCCCCAGCCCAGGAGATAGAATTAATCCTTGTGGAAAGATAAAAAGAAGATAGAAACCCAGATGACATGTGGCTCAAGTACTTAAGTATGGGGACAGCAGGTATCATTGGGCAGGAAGCATATTGTAAGAAGGAAATGAGAATGGCATTCTGGACACTACTTTGAAAAAACAGCAGAACATCACAGGAAGTAACAAGAAACAGATTTGATGACTAAAGCAGAGAATCTGACCACCATTTCTGGAAGTTCATTCATTCAATTGTCTATCTATATTTAAATATATATTCTTGGGGTCAGAGTTCCACTCTGAGTCTCCCCCTTCTAAGAAATACTAGCATGTGTATTAACATTGATTCTTACATTGTATCTTAGTTCCTTCTGTTGCTGTGATTAAATACTCTTGACAAAAGTCACTGAACAGAAAAAGTATGCATTCACAGTCACAGGTTACACCCCAACATGATAGAAATTTCCAGTATGGGGCCTGAATGAGCTAGTATATCAGCCAGGGTTCTCTGAAGAACAGAATCTCTAGAATGTAATATATATAAATATGTTTATTAAATTAATTTACAATAAAAAATAGTGCCTTCAAAGAAGCTGCCCGTAGTTGCTTCATTACTGGTAAGAATATCCCACAAAGCCAAAATATCCCAAGAAGTTCTCAAGCCTTTACTTCGCAGGAAGGTTGAAGACACTGGGTTTCAACATCAGTGAAGAACAGCTGGCTCTGACGTCAGGATCAGCAATGAACAGCAAACAGCAGCAAGGCTTAGAGACCAGGCTCCAAAGGTAATGGCAACAGCAGCAACATGGAAAGGATGAAGCTCTGCATCAGCCAAGGATAGAGGCAGCAGCAGTAGCTACAACATAGAAGGCAATGATGCTCTGAAAGTGAACAACACTAGAATAGTAGACTCCATAGCAAGTCGACACAAGATAAGGGAAAAGCAAGTCCCTCCTCCCTGTACTTCCTATTATCTGGCCCACCACTGGAAAGTACCACCCACTACGGGCTGGGTTTGCCACAGCAATCAATCAAGTACCTGCAGACTTGTTCAGGGGCCATTCAAACCATTAACCCTCCACAGCGGTGCCTTAAACAATCGGCAACTGTCAAGTTGACACTAAAATGTAACCATAACACCTAGTCGCATTACATTCACAGTCCAGAACAGACATCGATGAATCAATGCACGCATGCTCAGCTAGCTCAGAGGACACAGAAGATAAGCTCACTTCAGCCCTACTGTAGCCTGACTTGTCCCATTTGACAGAATCAGTGAATTAATGCATACATGCTCAACTAATTCCATCTTTACACAGCCTTAGACTCCTCAGCTAGGGAATGCTTGCGCCCACAGTTAAGGTTGGTTTTCCCACAACAAGGAATATCCAGGGGCCCTTCTTTTAGGATATACTAGATTATGTCAAGGTGACAACTGACACTAACCAGCACACATTATGCTGATAATGAAGATGGAGCCCAACCTAAGTCCTCACAAAATCAATGCTTCATAGGGGATTTTACATCCATAATTATATTTCTGGTGGCAGTTGATGGAGAAACCCCATGTTGTAAAAGAGGATCACAAAACTATGTATTTATGCAAAAAAAGTAAGAGGATTATATATTAGAATCACATTGAGTGGAGAAGGAAAAAAACAGTAATGTATAAAGATACATAAATAGACAAATCCATAAAAATACATCTGAGAAGAATAAGTAATAGACAGGAGAGTTAAATTTGAGCTCTTTAGCATTGTTTTAATTTTTAATAGAAAATGTATGAGTCCAACTTTAACATTTTCATATTCAAAACTATAGGCTTCTGCCCATTGACTTAAAAATGATGACTAAGAGCAGAGAGGTCTATGTACCTTATTGAAATTGTGAGCTGGTTGAGACTGGAACTGCTTCCTGACAGATCAGGCCATCTCCGTCTAGGCGATGTTAAAATTTTTTGTTTGGTTGATTTCGTACATGGGGATGCTTTCTTTCATTTAGCAAGTATGTAGCTAGCCATGATGTATTGATGGAGTAAGATTCGTTTTTCCAGTCTTTACAAAATGGAATAGATAGATAGATAGATAGATAGATAGATAGATAGATAGATAATAGGACAGGTACATGGATTAAAGTAAGAGAAAGTTTTTGAGCAAATAGGAACTCACTAAAAACTGATAGGAACCTAGGTCTCTCTCTCTCTCACACACACACACATACACACACACACTAGAAAGAGGGTTTAACAATATGGGGGTAAAATAATAGACTAGGACTAGCCATTAAGTCCAAGACTTCCAAAAAGGAGCTAGAGAGATAGCTCAGAAGTTAAATACTTTTCTTCAAAAGCAGAAGGACCCTGC
Organism: Typhlomys cinereus; assembly: GCA_023101885.1. Taxonomy (NCBI): domain Eukaryota; kingdom Metazoa; phylum Chordata; class Mammalia; order Rodentia; family Platacanthomyidae; genus Typhlomys; species Typhlomys cinereus. The sequence continues at coordinate 7,166,600 of JALPQD010000080.1, read as the reverse complement.
ATCCGGGTTCCAGGAGCTTGACAGAAATGGTGGCAGCAGCCTACACTTCTGGCCTTGGAAGGAGGCCTGGGAAACTCCAGAGCAAAGCAATAAGGAGAAAGAAGAATCAAGGATAATTACTGATGCCACCTGTGGCCCTCCACAGGCATGCACACACACACACACACACACACACACACACACACACACACACACACAGGCTTCCAATACCTATTTCTGTTGCTATCGATTCTGGAGAGGTAGTTTCTCTACCTGACACTTATCAAATGATTTAGTTACTAAGGGATCCCTAAGGCCAAGACATGTAGAAGCAGAAATGAAGATAGGTCCTTTAGAGAAGAGTGGAAATAACAAAGGAACCCATCTCTGGGGGTTAGATTTAGGAAAACAGGGGCTCATTACTTTTATCCAGTCTTCAGCTAGGGAAAAACAAATATTCCCTCTGTCTTGATGACTACACTTGTTTCTTAGAGATACTGTTGTGAGAACTAAAGAGGAGAGAACTTTCTGTTTCATCATCCCCACCCCATACGTGTAGACAAGTCAACATTCCTACAGAAAGAAAAAGTTTATGTACCCAAGTGGAACTGAAACATGACTTTGAGTTATCTTGATCTTTGATCTCCCCTTTTCAATTTTGAAAATTTTCTGTGGGAAGCTTTCATTCTGTTTATTTCTCCATGTCCTGAGTTTTATAAATAGTCTATTTGCTCAAGATTTTTGATAGAGCAGAAACGATATGGTTAAGTGTTTCCACTTCTGGGATTCAGCAAAAAGTAAGCTTGCTGACCCTTGAACAGAAACTATATTCTCTAACATCTTCCTCATTGATAATAAAAATATGTTAGCCTCCAATCTGCCTTGTTCTTAAGATATATTCTTCTCTTGGTTCAAAACCAGAGTGAACAACAAAGTTGATATTTATTGAAGGTCCTTCATGCCCCAACACCTATGTTGAGAGTGACAGGGAAATGCATCTAGTATCACTGGATTTGGGGTCAATGACTTGGAATACATTAGTAACACAATAGTTGGCATGAGTGAACAAGAAAATAGTAATTTCCTAGAGTTTATTAAATATCATTACAGACAGGAATATGCTGTTACTGTTAGATATTTATATGCACCCAATGTGATTAAAATATTTATTTGTTTGCAAGAAAGAGAATGAGAAAGAGAAAACAAAACAGGGATACATGTACTATGCTATATGTATGGAGGTCAAAAGACAACTTTCAGAAGTCAGTTTTCTCCTTCTACTATGTGGACTTCCAGGGATCAAACTCACGTCTTCAGGTCTGTGTGTAAGTGCCTTACCCACTGAGTCAAATTGTCATCCCTAGTCAGATGTCTTCATGATGATGGCAATAAATCATACTACTAAGCTTTAAGTTGGAAAAATATCATCTCTTCCATCAAAGCAACTTTTGCTGATATTTGCAAAATACACTTCCCCTGCCTCAATGGTGGTTTTTTTTTTTAATCATGCAACCTACTTATCACAAATGGCTTTTGATGGGAGTGGGGCTTTTGATGTCTTTAGCTCCTGAAACCTAGGGGCCTGATTCATAACCATGTGTTTTGTAGTCGCTTATACACAGAATTGCCATTCATAGGCAGTGATGAAAGATGAGCAGATTGCAAGCCAAAGGCTTAGAGCTGTCAGCAAGCCCAGCCTACTTTTTGTCTGTACAGCCATTTAATTACTTACTTAAAAATCAATGGACATTGAGAACAATTTTGCAAAGAGAAATCCCTAGGAGAAGGTTTGGGAAGCTGAGAAAGGAGGAAAAGGAGAGAGGATGTGTTCCTTGGCCTGCGTCCTACAATGTTTATTGTGCTATAACTTGTGTACATTTGTTACAATTTGAGACAGAGCCCCAACTGTATAGCCCAGGCAGACCTGGGACTCACTGTGTAGCCAAAGCTGGCCTCAAATTCACTATTAGCCACCATGCTCATCATGTTTGGGACTATAATGGCCCCTATTCCTAGGGCTCTTTAACTGTGATCATGAAATGAGGGAACCCATGTCCCTACTGAACTCCAAACCCTGCTTTCCCCATCCTGGAACCCATACAGGTATGCTGGGTGAACTCATACATTCCTGTCTGAGGTCTCCTGCCTGCAATGTCTCTTGAAGGTTAGTCACATGGTACTTGGCTCTACCTCCGCTAGCTTGATCCTTAAAAATCCTGCCCTGTCTCATCATCTCTTCTACTAGACATGTGGGCAAACCTCTTCAATTCTTTTGTCAGAAGCAAAAAAATGATGAAATCCATTCTCCTAGACCCCATGGGCACCTCAGAGGGGTCCCAAATGCTCTTTACCAGTGATTGCTCCGCTAGCCACGTCTTCCCCAAAGTTGATGGACTAATGAAGCAGAGCTGAGCCTTGAAAGTCAAGTGAAGTCACCTCGTTAACCTGCCTCTTGGCCTGGCTCCATGCCCAGGCTGGGGCCTCACCACTTACAGTGCCACCTGAGCTCTCACACAGGCAAGTTCCTGCCAAGCTTCACAGTTTGCCCTGTGCCCTGTGCTGTGGGGCTTCGTGAAGGAGCCCTAGGGAACTGAAAAGGACGCCGTGGTGAATGTGAACCATACTGTCCCTCACTCCAGCTCAGCTCTTTCATTGGAGCCCAGTGACCTCGGAAGAGTAAGTCATGTCCTCCAATTGCTCTCCGTTTTCCCATCTTGTATATAGTAGTTGGACCCGGCTATCACTGAGGAATGCTAAGAATAAGTGTAACTTAGGTAATAAAGTACTAAGCATAATGTTGGGACTATTTAGTGTCTCATGATCCTCCAGACAAGTCCTGTATAATCTCCCACCCATCCATGCATTCAGACCTTGAGTCTAGTGGAGATCACAAAGTCCTGGCAATACGAACTTCAGAAGTTTGGTTCATAACTATAGCAGTTACTCTTCTCCGTAAGTCATCACTGAAATGACCAAACAACCTAAGGGAGAAAGGGAGATTTATTTAGTTTACAGTTCCAAAGGGGAGAGATAGTCCATTATGACAGAAGAGGCATGATTAGCTGGCAGAAGCTGAAGGTAGTCTAAGTCACGTCCTTCATGGAGGCTGCTACCTCAAAAGCGGACTCAATCATCGAAGCAGGGAGGGGCTAATTAACCTCTAGGCTCACCCGATATGACTACTTTCTTCCAGCAAGATTCCACCTCCTAAAGGTGTCATGACCTTCCTAAACTACTAAAGATTCAAACACATAGATAAAAAGTTGTTAAAATCTCTGGTCAGGGAGTGACATCCAATACTCATCAGGATGGAGCCAAGGGCATTGCAGGAGCAGCAAAACTGAAAAAAAAAAATCAACAAACCATAGTTCAGGACATCAGAGACTCCATATCAACCACCTGGAATCAGGCCTGCCTAATCTCTTCCCATCCTGAAGCTCAGGGAATTTTGCGGAAGAGGGGGTGGTAAGATTGTAAGAGCACAAGGATGGGAGGAGTCATGATATGCAAGATACTCCACACAAGTTAGGGCCGAAGCAATTATAATAGGACTCTGCATGATCTGCGCAATGACCAACACATCACTGACCCCTCAAAGTCTATGGATTAAAGGCACTAGGATGCTTAGAAGCAAGGGATTAACAGTCATAATAGTGTTCCTATACTTAAGGGGAACACAAGAAAAAGTTCTAGGAAATGCCACTGAGTCCTTACACCTCATCAGAGAGGAGGACCCAGAGGAAAGTTTGATATACACATTCAAGGATGCTTCAGAGATGGGGGGAGGGGGCACTGGGAGAAGGGAGGGAGGGGGGAAAGCAAGGGAAAAGGGGGGAGGGATAAGGGAGGTCCGGGGAGGGGTGGAGGAAGGAAGGGAGGGGACAGGGGTACCTATTACGTTTGTATGAGCAGGAAAATAAATAAATTAAAAAAATAAAAGTATAAACAAACTTCTTTCTAAGAAAAAAAAAAAAAGATTCAAACACATGAGCCTGTGGGGGAACTACTCACATTCCAAACCATGAGAATAACCTTTAAGATGAGGAGATGCCCGCCTGATACTCTAAGATCAATGCAGGAGCTGACCAAGAGCTAAGAAGCAATATTTAGTATTTCTGGAGGAAGACCAGCCTCACAGTGGAAGTTCAGTAGCCAAGAAACTTCCTGTCTTAAGCCATGATCTTTTCCTTCGCTGTAGAAATACACGGGAGCACTGGGTCTTTTCTCACACTCAAGGAAAAATCACATTGCAAATGGAATAATGGAACCGAGGTTCCAATTGCAAAGTAGCAAAAATCAGTGATTGACTAGAGGGCTACAGGAGCTTCTCCATGGCCCTTCCATGTGATAAACTGCATCTCTTCTCTTCTCAGGAGCTGGCTGCACTCAAATTCATTACATTAATTTCATTGATTTACAGTCTGTGAAAGATAAAAGTCACGTGATTGCATGGCTCGCCCTGGTGGTGTGCCATGTTCCTTGACTGATCGTTCTGAGCTATTTCCCCCGACGGCCGCATCTTAAATTGCCAACCTCATGGACGTGCAAAACTGCAAGGGAGCTCACGGGTTTCCTGTCTTAACTTGTCCTCCCAGCATAAAGATTCATGCTCTCTTACAACTTTTCTATGAGTCCTCTAACTTAAGCGAACCCATCTGACGTCTGGTATCAAAAAACCTCTGGCATCTTGAGTCAAGTATTCCTATTTTGGGATAGCTTCAGTGGCTAGAAAGTCCTAGAAAGGAGCTGGAACTATGGATCAGGGATTAAAACCTTGATCTAGCCAATAAAAGGACCTGAGTTTGGATCCCAGATCCCACGTAAAATTGTTAGATGAAAATGGCTGAGAAGGTCGAGTCTGGAAAACCCCAGAGCAAAACAAAAAGGAAGTACAGCAATCCAGAGTTGTTCCTGAAATCAATCACGGGCCTCTACAGGAACACAGAATCTTCTTATATAGCCTCATATACATACATACATACATACATACATACATACATACATACATACAATCTTGAATCCAAAGTCTATCTGACTACCTATGTTTCTAAATGTTATCATCTCAGGTAAACTACTTAGCCATACTAAGTACTTGATAAATCTTAAGTATAACATAGATATTAGACAGAAATAATTCAGGTGAGGTTGCAAAATATGTTCCAAGCTTTAAATTCCCATGTCTATGTCTTGTAAATAACAACAACTCCAACCTTACAGTGTTGAGAGAATTAAATGAGATACTTCTAGTCAGGTACTTACAAAAGTGACTGGCACAAAACCCTCAAAATATTTGGACATTTATACTTCCAGTGCTGAACACAGCATATGGCTGGAGTGTCAATTACTCAGGAGGCTGAGCAGGAGGCTGTCATCTAAACATGTATATTTATACCTTTAAATTACCTGGCATTGCTACCCACCTTGTTCAGAGAAAAAAATTTTTTTTGTAGTGGGTGACAGTTAATACAAAAAGTCATAGCTAGCCAATGTGCTGAGAATAAATGACTCTGAAGTGCTCACACATAAACAGAACATATATAAGCATCCTTTCCAAGACCCAGGGAACATTATAAGAGTCAGAAGTTGGGTAGAATGCTACAAAACTCTTTTCTGATATGAAATGACTGCTGCTATCATGAACACACAGCTGTGGCTGCTTGCACAACAACAAATAGCTGATTGAAAATAGGAGGAAGGCTAGGTGGGAAGAAGCAGGGCATCTTTATAAGTGAGAGAACGGATCAGAGGGAATAACGGGGTAAATGTGCTCATAATGCATTGTACACATATATGAAACTGTCAAAAATTCAATTAAAAGTAAAAACATAAGTTAGATGAAGGGCAATTACTGAGAAAGATCGCCACATGTCTCCCAGTACTGAAAAAAAGTTGGCTTTGGAAGAAAAAGAAGCTTTTGAGATGTGTGAACCATATGTCCAGAGCGTCGTCATTAATGTGATACGACTCCAAGGACAGACAGTCTCTGTCTCTTTTTTCTTAGTTTTCAGAGAAAAAAAGAATAGGACAACAGCAGGAGAAAGAATAGGTCATGCCAGCACTGGCCCAATGTATACCCCTGGACACAGCTTGCTAAGGTGAGTATTGGAAGGTTTCCCAAGTCAATTAACATCACTAGAGGTCTCCCTCCCTGGTCCAGCAGTGCTGTAGTAGAAAATAAAGAAGTACTGTGGATGCAGCAGCTACTCCCAGAAGCTTTGGACTGCATTTCAACGTCAAAATGGGTTGCCAGTTTCTGGAAGGCAGGGTGGTGGTGGTAGGTGGGGAGCACGCATAACCTTCCTGGCTTCTCTTTTATTATTAACTTCATCTTTATGCAGATCTCAAGCATCTTACTGGGTTTGTGTGTCACAAACATCCAATGTACATTTGTGGATTTGAATTATATTAGGAGTGCAATATCTCCCCTGTACGATCCTACTGAACCAAGCTGAGAAAATTGTTTTATCCAGTCACAGCAAAGGCTGCAAAATCTCTAGTCATTTGGAAAACCTCAAACAGGAATATGATATCTTGACTCCAAAGACAAATGACCTAAGCAATCAACTTCATGAAAAGTCATGGTGTCGCTCTCAAGCAGCTTTGGAATTATTGGTTCCTGCCCCCTCATTGTTTCCCCACAGCTAAATGTACTGTGGTTGAAGCAGAGTCCTGCTGTGCTTGGGTCATTAGGATTCGTATCTTCCCGCTTCCTATGACAGACATCAAGAGGACAGGTTCTCTTCTCTTGAGAAAAAGTCCCAATTAAATTTGCTTATTAGAGCCCTGTGATTCCCTCACTCTCTTCAAATGCACAACAAAAATGGATCCGTTTCTGCTGACCTGAAACCTGGCCAGGGAGCTACTAGCCCAGGCGAGGTGTGGGCTGACTGCCAGATCTGTGTGAGATGTGGAAGGCAGTATTGGCAGTACTGTCAAATGCCAGGCTCTTGTTGCCCCTCCAGCTGGTGGTCAGATGCTGGCTGGCACCTGCGTAAAGAACCTTGAACATAGCAGTACCCCGGAACCAAGAAGATGGCAACGTTCCAGCAAATAGGAGTTCCAGTCTGTCCAGTTCAGTCCTAAATTGGCCTCATCCAGCATTCCTGACTTTCTATGTATAAACCTTGATGTGAGGTATTTGGAACAGTATACAACAGAAAGCCAGAATGCCCAAGAAAGCAGTATAATCTTTCAGCATGGGATGCATTGTGTGAAAAAGGGATATTCCTAACATCTGGTAGACCATAGATCTTAGGGTCTAGTCCTGATGAACTACACTGTCACTGATACTACCGTCCCCACTAGCTAAAATTGATAAAATATTTACTCTTTATCAGATGGTGCTGTGTGATTAATTACTCTGTCTGGATTTGTTCAATCCTGTACTGGCCCTTCAGTAGAATCTTATATGTCATTCTTCCTATTTGTCAGATGAAGGAAATAATGACTTGTTGAAGGTATACCAATCAGTAAAGGATAGATTCAGGACATATTTTTTTGTTTTACTACTGTACTATCCCAACAAAATCTCAGTTACTGAAACCAGTAAAGTGATGTTAATCTTCTTTCTTGGCTTCATTGGACTGTGAGCACCTAGTTTTTGGTCCCAAGCACACATTTCTCCTCCTCAAGCTCCATTGATTGTTTCTGTACTAATTGGCCGCATCAGAGGCCTTATCCCATTCAAAAATCAGATCATCTCTGTTTCCTATGCCTCATTAGGGTGTCACTAGTCTTTATTGGCTCTGATGTCCGTGAACTCACCATTTACATCTTCATTTGGCAACGACTATGCTGCCTCATTAAGTCATTTCTTTCATTACTATCATTTATCACTTGATCATCTTTTACTATTATGTCCTGTGTCTCCAACCAGATTTGAATACCTCAAGGACCAGGCCATGGATCACACTTTTTGGAATTACTATCATGGTGCCCTTGGGCACAATGCCTGGGCCAGTCGGTAAATGTGGATTAGAGTGGCATAGCCTCTTCCTAAACTTCAGCATAGACTGTTCTCCTCATTACTCAGTGTCTACCTGACTATGTTCATCTCTGTGGAAACTATGAGGTTAGAATCATCAGCCAGAAACCTGGTGGGCCTATGGAAAACATTCAACTGCTGCTAGAGTGGCAGGACTGAGAAAGGACGCCTTGACTTATGCCATCTTTCATACTAGCATAGGTGAGTCCCGTGTGCCAGAGCTGCCCCATGTCTATACACCTCCGTGTGTCCCATAAGATCAGAGCAAGCTTTGTGGCAATGCCAGCCAAGAGAAAACAGCTGGCAACTGTGAGCAAGATGATATCAGGCACCTGGCCTGCTTGGAGAGCTTTTAGCACGAGCTTTCAAATTTTGTAGAGAGGCCAATACTGAGGGCAGGAAATGACTATATCTTCTCTCAGCTCCAAAATCTGCTCTGTGCATGCCACATCCATAATGGTCATCTGCTGGACTATCTGTCCACAACACCTGCAGCCCACACAGCCAAAGCCAGAAGTTGTCGCGTCTTGGCACTCCAGCACAATGGCAGTGCCAAAAGCTGAGAAGGTGATGAGCCACCCAAATTATCTTGTCAACCCTTCTTGGAGGTTTCAATGCCCAACTGCAGAAAGGACAAATGAAAGTTATTCCAGGTGCACTATATTTTTAAAATGCCATAGATTTCAGCAAACAGAAGGAAAGATCCAGAAAATTGGAAGCATGGCGATTTTTTTCCAGGAGGGATGATGTTCTTTTTTCTTCCACAATACTGAATTGCTAATGACCCTCGAAGAGTCTTTAGTTAAAAACCAGTCATCTACAGTTTCATTGACAACAGGCAAGATAAACCACCCTTAGGTGCAGCAAGAAAAATTTTAACCCTAGATTTAGAATTGTTCCTCCTGAAACTGCCATGAAGAAGATGAAGTATAGGAAGACTTTAAATAAGGGAAAGTAGAAACATTCTCATAATTACCAAAGTCTCCTTAAAGTTCACTGTGTCATCTCTCTGCTTCTTTCTCTCTCTCTCTCTGTCTTTATCTGTCTGTCTTTCTCTTTCTCTAATAAGTAAATATTTTTTAAAATTAGAGTAATCTTAGCTATCAAAGTGACTCAAAAGTGAAGTTGCTTGCCACTGATGACTTGAGTTCAATCTCCATAAGAAATAGATTAATACAAGACACGTACAGCCTACCAAATTAAGCCAAGGAGAAATGAACAAGTTAACACATGGCAGAGGAAGGGGATTGCTGAAAGTAGTAATGTGCGCACACGCACACACGTACATACACGCAGTAAATAAATGTCAAAAAGATAAGATCTCATCCCAAATAAATCCTAATGATAAGAACAAACCAGATCCAAAAGCAGCAAGCAGCAAGAAATAATAAAGATCACAATAAAAATTACTGAAATGGATCATAAAAGACCAACATATGAAATCAACCAAAGAGTTAGTTGGTTGGAAAAATAAGTAAGTCTGACAAATCCCTAGTCAACTCAATCAAAAGAGAGAGGAGACTCAAATTAATACAATTGAAAAGAGGGTAGTTTTCAGTAGTTTCTAGTAGTTTTTAGTGAAATCCAGTGGATTATTAGGAAATGCTTTAAAAACTAATATTTCAAACAGTAGAAAAATCTAGAAGAAATTGACAAATTTAAATACAACCTACCAAAATTAAATCAAGGAGATACGAACAACTTAAACACATCCATAAATAAGCAATGAGATTGACATAATAAAATGATAGAGTATCTGAGCAAAGAAAAGTCTAGGACTGGATTGATGTGTTTACAATATAGGAATATTGGGAGCAGGTATCAGGTGATTAATGAACCTGGATTCATGGACTCATAGTTCCAATTGGAGAGGAGAAGGAGGAGGAGGAAAAAGACAAGAAGAAAGAAAGAGGAGGAAGCAAAATAAGCAAAGTAGAGGTATCTGAAATAGTATGGCAAATCCTAGGATTGGAAGTAAAGAAAGTGTTGCAGTTCACCTGCATGGTTGCTGATAAAATCATGGCAAAACTGCTTAAGGGAACAAGGGGTTTATTCTCTTACAATAGTCCTGTTACAGTTCTTAATCCAGCTTGACAGGAGAGTTCACACCAACATTAGGGCCAAAAGAACTAGGCATACCATCTCCATGTAACGGCTGAGAGAGGGATGACCTTGACTTGCCAGATCAGCATATCTGACTAAGTATACACAAGGATGTCAACTTCCTCAACCAGCTTTCTGTATTTTATTCATCTGTCTATCCACCATGGGCTGGGCCTTCCCCATCAGCTAGACAATCTCCTGCAGGTTCACTCTGGGCTTAACTAAACTACCATCTCCCTACAAATGTGCCCAGAGTTCAAACCCTCAACTATCAAGTTGACACCTGTGCCTAATTATGACAAGAAAAGAGTGTTATTCACTCTGGACTCACCTGAGTGACTCTCCACACAAAGCTTCTATAAAAGGAGAGCGCACCGTGTCATTTCTCAGGTCCCCTCTGGTTCTGTTGTTGTGAAAGTCCTGTATTCTTCCAGCGACAGTGACAGACTCAGCAGTACTAAGTAGCCTTTGGTCCCATCTGTGTAATCTCCACTATTAAAGTGATGAATCTGTCTTAAGACACTTCTGTCCATGCTTCATCTGGGTTTCCAACTGGAGCCTTTTTTTAATGGCAAAGAGAGTGAGTGTCTTGAATCCTAGGAAGACTGGCTGGAGAAGCAGGAGCAGCCTGAGGCCTCAGCCAGCAAGCTCCTCCACCGGCCCTGAGTGCCAGGATGGCCTCCATACAGAGGAGCCCGGCTGGACCACCACACTGCATCAGCTGCTGCTGCCACTGCCTCCCGAAGGCGCTCTTGGATTTTGAAAGTTGAGCTCCTAATTCAGTCTTGGTGGCTGGGTTTGATGGGTCTATATGTAGTCATATAGTTTGATTCCAGACATAGGAGAGATGAAAACGTGACCATTTGGGTTTTTCACATCCACAGTGGGAAACAAAGCTTATTTCTCCCAAATGAAAGTGTTCAACTGTCAGAGACACAAAAAGAACAGCTGTTTTTAAAAACTTGATTATTTATCAATAAGAAAATGACCTGCTTCCCATGAGTGTCCTGTCTCTAATCTGCATCTTTTTCTTATAGTTGGGTCATAACCAGCCAGGGCAACCAGGACTTGAACTTTTTCCTTTTAGGCAGCGAAACTCCACTGTGATGCTGTTTGCTCCATGCCCAGTGGGCCAGATGTCTGATTTTTAAAAACATTTACTTGTGAAACAGAGCTAAGTTTGGTTTCCTGGCAAGATTTTGTATTTTTTTTTAATTTACAAACAAAATGGGCTTATATCTTACCCTGACCCCTCTCCACCCACCTCTGTCCTCTGCCACCTTCCCCACACACCCAACACCCATCTTGTATCCAGCCTTCTCTTTATCAATCCTGCCATGTCCCACCCACCCTCCTGTCCCCCCGTTTGTGTGTATTATAGGACTCTCTTTGGGGAGTTTTGGCAAAAGTTTTGAGAATGAAAAATTAGACAGGATTGTTTCCAGATTCAGCTTCATTGAGCACTTATTAGGCGCCTACTGTAATGGCAGACTTGTACAGCTGCTTTCCAGGATGTATTAGGGGATTCTGGGATCTCACTGGGTCTGAAGAACAGCTGCTGGTGGGGACATCGTCCAGGAGAGCTTCTCTCTCCATCTGTCACCCTGCTCTGTTCAGATCGTCATTTTATTCTCCCTTTTTGATGGATACCTCTGCATCTAATTCTCTTGGCTGCAAACAAGATCTGTGACAGCTGTGGAAAGACAGGCTGGAGTGTCACTAAAAGGCTTGGCTCAGTTAGTACCAGTGACAAATTCCCAAGGAAGAGACAGTCAGCCCAGGGTATCCATCCTGGCTCATCAGCTGTAGCCACCAGGTCAGAACGACATTGTTCATGGCTGACTCCAGAGTAGCTACATGGCTGGGGAGGACAGTTCCAGAAAAAGCTTGGAATTGCTCAGACAAAATATTCATTCCATGATACACACTGTGGAGTCATTAACCCTATTCATTCTTTAGTCATCAAATATTTAGCAGATGCAGCCGAATTCTAGGCCCTGCCTGTTTCAGACAGTAGAAATGGAGCAAAGAGCAAAATGAACAAAGATGAGAAAAAAAGCAAGGAATTCATTCTATGGTGGTAAGTAACTTGGAAAAATAGAATAAGGTTGTGGCAAGGTTGGGAGTGGGTTTATGTTCACATATGGGCCATTCCTAGCAGCTGTGGCATAAGGTCTCTTTGGGAAGAGGATATTTAACTTGAAGTCTAAAGGCAGTGAGTGAGTGAGCCAGGAGGTAAAAGCATTCCAGGAATAAAATTTAAAAATACAAAGATAAAGAGACTAGAGTGTATCCAAATGAGAGAGAGAGAGAGAGAGAGAGAGAGACAGAGACAGAGACAGAGACAGAGAGACAGAGACTAGAATGTCCTTATATGTTCAAGAACTAAATCCCCCAGGCTGAGGATTTAGCTCAGTATTAAAGTGCTTTTCTAGTCAACATGAGGCTCTTCATTCAATTCCGTTACAAAGGAAGAAGGAGGAAAAGGAGGAAAATAAGAAGGGGAGAGAGGACGGGGAAGGAAGCAGAGGAGGCAGAAAAGGGAGAAGGAAGCAGCTGAGGCACGGAGAAGGACTATGGAGAAAAGGAAACAGAGGAAGATGCCAGAGATGACATGCCAGAGGCGAGAGGAGTGTAGCTTTTGCTCCAAGTGAGATGAGAAGCCGTTCAGAAGGCACAAAAAGACTAGTGACACAATCTCCTATGCCTCAGCCCATGTCTGCAATCCCATGCTCGAAAGGCAGGAGGATTGCCATGAGTTCAAGGCCAGCCTCTGCTACCTATCCAGTACCAGGCTGGGCCCCAGGGCTAATTGGTAAGACTCTTCTTGTCTCACAAAAGAAAGGAAGAAAGAAAAGAAAGAAGGCAGACAGGGAGGGAGGGAAGGGAAATTGGTAGCTTAAGGCAGAGTACTTGCTTAGCTAGCAGGTGCAGGGGCCTGGGTCCTATCCCCTATACTGAAAAATGAAAAGCAAAAAGAAGAAGAGTGAGAAGAACAGGAAAAGAAAAGGGAGAAGGGAGGAGAAGAAGGATACAGAGAGGGAGGAGAGAGGTATTGTGATAAAATACTCTGACTCAAGCAAATTAAAGGGGAAAGAGTTTATTATTTGGTTTATAGCTCCATTATTGCAGGAAACACATGGCAGCAGACATGGCAGTCAAGCAAGGAACAGCTTATGTTCCTGCTGCCATCAGGAGGCAGAGCGGGAGCGGGCATGGTAAACCAACCTCAGACCTGCTCCCAGGAATGTACTTCCTCCAGCAAGAAGAGAAAGTTCTGCTTCTGGGGCTGGAGAGGTGGCTCAGGGGTTAAGCCTCTACCTTGCAGGCGGAAGGTTCTGAGTTCAGATCCTAGATCCCACATATAGACGCAGGGTAGAAGTGGGGGGGAATGGGGAAGGGGGGACAGGGGGATGGGGGGCCGGGAGGATGGGGGGCCAGGGGGAATGGGGGGGCCGGGGGGGCCGGGGGGGATGGGGGGCCTGCATTTTCGCCCATGGTTCTACACACACACACCCACACACACACACACGCATACACACACAATTGAATAAATAATAAATAATAAAAAAAATTTTTAAAAAAGAAAGTTCTGCTTCCTAAAGGTTCCATGGTTTTCCCAAACATGACCACTAGCTGAACCTAGTGTTCAAGTAAGTGAGCATGTGGAGGACATTTCACATTCAAACCATGACAAAAAGGGAAGGGACGGGAAGGGAAAGAAAAGGAAACAGAAAGGTCAATCTTAAAGCATGCTTGCCCAGCACAGGAGGTGAGCGGTTCAATTTTCAGGATTGCCAGAAGGAAAAAAAATAGAGTTATTACAGAAGTTAAAAAGTTCTTTCTTTACCCGAGGTTCCCTTCCCAGATGAAGAAGTCAGGTACGTGGAACAAGTGTGTGGGAGATTAGACCAACTGGGGAAACTCCGTACTTCCAAGGTTTCCTGACAAACCTTGCTCAAATTATGGCCATGAATTTATAGTGAGAATAGAGGGTATGCCTTGTTGCTCTTTTCTGGGTTTGTTTCATTGTTTGTGAGACAAGGTCTCATGGAGACCAGGCTAGCCTAGAACTTGCATAAAGCCAAGGATGACTTTGAACTCCTGAACTTTTTCCTCCTAACTCCTAAATGGGAGTTACACCACCTTGCCTGACTCTTTTAGTTACATTGTAGCTATACTTAAGTGTACTTGTATGGTCGCAAAGTAGATGGAGCCATGAGTTTGACTAGCTTTGAGGCCCTTTCAAGCACATTTGATTAAGGAGGAGAGGGAGATGGAATTGAAGGTGTGTGCAAAGCAGTGACTATGATAACACAGTTTCCACAGAAACTAAGCTGCACACAGATAGCTGCCAGGTGCGGGATCCCGTGATTGTGGGTCTTGGTGGGGTTGAAAGGCAGTTAAAGGTTGGTATAAAAAGAGACAGAAGTTTCAGGTTGCACTGATTTATGTTACTTGCTGGAGTGTGAATCATAGATGCATTTTGGGTCCTGGTGGTTTGGGTCCCAAACATGACCACTAGCTGAACCTAGTGTTCAAATAAGTGAGCATGTGGAGGACATTTCACATTCAAACCATGACAAGAAGGGAAGCAAAAGCAAACATAGATGAAACATAGTGGTCATACAAGTGAAAAGACTTGAAAACGGAAGTCTGGCAGGGGAGATGAAGAGTTGTAAGGGGAAAAGGAGGTAGGATAGATAGGGAATTAAGGGGTGAAAAATTGTAAATTCACTATATTTATGTATGCAGCACTAAAAGATACATATATATATATTTTTTAAAAGAAATCTCAGTGTTGGAGAGTGAAATGTCTGAAGTTGAGATGACAAGAAAGAAGGTGGTTGTTAGCCAAAATACACGACATAATGATCCAGGAGGTTTGGTGGAGGAAGACATGAAAAATAATGAAACCGAAAGACTTCAGATGTCCAGATTGCAAGAGGAGTTATTTATAAAATGCTGAAATGAAGGGCTAGGAATGTCATCCATGATTGGGTGCTTGACTAGGGTCCTGTCCCCAGAACCACCAAAGAAGCCTATGGACTAGGAAATAGCCCAATGTCAAGAGACTGGGATGAGAGATATGGTGAGTTATGAAGCTAATTCCTTTCCCTGGGTCTTTGTGACAGAGATCGACTTGATTGATATTCTCCTGGATTAAGTGCTCCTGATAACTACTCTGATTTCTTTTCTCCACTCTCTCAGTTCCTCCGTTTCTCCTAATGTCCTCACCACACATAAGACACTATGCCTACTATCATGCAGTCAAAAACTGGAATTATTTGGTGTCTGGCATAATGACACATTTGGCTAAGGGTTCAAGGTATAGTCAAGAAAAAAAAAAATTTCCTGATAAGAAAATAACAGCGGGGGCTGGAGAAATGGCTGAGGGGTTAAGCCTCTGCCTTGCAGGCAGAAGGTCCTGAGTTCAGATCCCAGATCCCACGTCCCACGTATGATGCCCGGCAGAAGTGGGGGCGGCCTGCGCTTCTGGTCCTGGTAGGGCGGAGCCTGTGAATCCCGGGGCAGAGTAAACAAGGAGGAGGGGCTGGAGAGGTGGCTCAGGGGTTAAGCCTCCGCCTTGCAGGCGGAAGGTCCCGAGATCGGATCCCAGATCCCACGTATAGACGCCAGGCGGAAGCGCGGGCGGCCTGCGCTTCTGGTCCTGGTAGGGCGGAGCCTGTGAATCCCAGGGCAGAAGGAGGTGGAGGCGTCCATGGTGGTTCCCGAATTCGTCCGTGGTTCTACAAACACACACACACACACACACACACACACACACACACACACACACGTGCACACACACAATTGAATAAAAATAATAATAAAAAATTTTTTTAAAAAGAAAACAGCAGTAAAAAAGGGTTGGCCACAGGCAGGGGGCAGGTGTTTCTGCTTTGTCCCTAGGCAGCCCTAGAACCTTCAAGTACCTTCTGTCCCTTGCAATTGGCCCCCTCCAAGCTGTGGGATAAGGGGATTGCCAGGGAAAGAGATTTTTTCAAGATTTCTGAATCATTTTGCAAAGGTCAATACAATTGTTCATCTTTATAGTTTCATTCCTATTTTGCCAGACAGGAAGAAAAGCCAACAGGAAAAGTGCATGAAAATCCCTCCAGGATCCAAGGGAGCAGAAATGGTGCCAACAGGAAACACAAGTCTGGAAACCCAGGGAAGGGTGGGCCGGCATAAGGATGAAGCAATGGTCCAAGATTGATACCCCTCCCTGATAATGAGAATTCAACGGATGTTACACAGAACAACAAGCCAGCACTTGGGCAGCTTGCAGCTGAGCAGCCCTTTCTGCGGACTAGCTGTCACCCAAGAGTGCCATCTGCAAGGTCCTAGGAAGGAAAGGGGCCTGGCAGGTAATACGACCTCATCTCGACCTATGTGTCACTGCTTATTAAAAAAAGTTTATATTAGAGTTATTAGATGCTGGACTGCGAATTTTATAGAACAGATCTGAAAGACAGGGTCAACAAGTTGGTGCAGCAGGTAAAGGCAGGCCTCCTGGTGACCTGAGTTGGTCCCTAGAACCCACCTAGCAGAGGGAAAGAACAGACTTCCCAAACTTGTCTTCAGGCCTTCATATACGCGTCTGTCTGTCTGTCTGTCTCTCTCTCTCTCTCTCTCTCTCTTTCTCTCAAATGCATAAATAACATATTTTAAGGTATCTAAAATGTAAACTTTACCAGAAAATGACTAATACTAGCCTGTTCCACACTTTGCTGTTCTTCGGCATAAAAAAGTTTTAAAAGAGGCCACGCCCTGGGACCCCAGAACCCCTTCTCTCTCCCACGCCGCCGCCTTTGTCCGCCCTACCGCGCCGCCCGCTCCCCACTCCACCAGGTGAGTCCCCACCCAGCCCCGCCCAGGTCGCCCTTGTCCGGTTTTGGCCTGGGCCATGCCGAGGCCCCTGGCCCCTTTCTCCCTCCCGCCTACCTGTCCGCCCAACTGGACAGGACGTGCTCCCTTTCCTCCATCCCTGGAGCTTGGGTGGGGCACTAAGCCAAGTCCCAGGTCCAGGGTGAAGAATTCTGCCATCAACATCAGCCCCTCTGCCTCTCTGGCCCACCGGGGACCCACACACGTGGTCTACAGAAGACACACTGCTACTCAGAATTCAATAGAGTCCAAAGAAAACTCGAGCAAAGTTCTAAGGGTCAAAGGCCATACATCTGTAACCTCTACAATCATCCTATCACATGGGAGAGATTCTTCACATCCAGCCCAAAGATAAGTAAACCTCCTTTTTTTTCACCTTACTGTTTCTTTCTAATATTAATCACTATAGATTAACTTTTCCATAAAACCACTCCCAAAACACAACTCCAGGGATCATACCACTCACCCTCACATATCACCAAGATACTACATCGTGAAAGTGCACTGTCATACTAATATTCACTCCTTGTCTATTTAACCTGACTTAATTGATGTACTAACAACCTAACAGCCTCAACTAGGAAGTAACAATAATAAAAGACAAACATACCCAACCCCAAGGCAAGCACTAGTAATAACTGCCCAAGTGTAGGAATACCAACTAAATCAGTCAAAAACACACAGAAACTGAAAAGCCCTAGAAGACAAAACAACAATGCCCAAGTCAAAGTGCAGATCCATGAGAAACAAAACCCAAGAAGACCAATCTCCCACTGAAAGAATTAACCCCTTAATGATGGATTCTAACCAGAACAAATTCACAGAAAACAGCCAAGAAAGCCAGACCCAAGACAACGACTTTCAAAGTATGATCATTACCATGATTAATACTATGAAAGAGGAAATCCAAGAGGAGTTAAACAACAGAATCAACCACTTTGAACAGGAACACAACAGGCATTTGGAGGAGTTGAGAAAACAGTTCAAGAAACAAAAATAGGCATAGAGCAGTTAAAACAGACTAAAGCAGAGTTTAAAACTGAACTAAAAAACAAGCTATCTTCAACCCAAAGCTCAACAGAGTCTTATCAGCGGAACTAACAAAGCAGAAAGAAAATAGAATTTTGGATCTTTTTTTTTTTTTTAGAATTTCAGATCTTGAAGACAAAGTGGGAGAATTAACCAGCTCAATGGAAGAGATTGTTAAAGCCAAAAAGGTACTTGAGAGAACATTCAAGAGATATGGGACACCCTAAAGAAGCCTAACATGCGCATTCTTGGAATACCACAGCAAGAATCTCAAAATACCACACCTGAGGAAATTTTTCAAATTATCATAAATGAAAACTTCCCTCAACTGAAGAATGAGAGGCCCATCCAAATACAAGAGGCATTTTGCACTCTAAACAGATATGACCAAAATAGAAAATCGCCATGGCAAATAATAGTCAAAACACTCCACATTCAAGACAAAGAAAAGGTGCTGAGAGCTTCAAGAGAAAAAAAGCAAGTCACTTTTAAAGGTAAACCTATTAAAATGACAAATGGCTTCTTAATGGAAACAGTAAAAGCAAGAAGAGCTTAGAGAGACGTACTTCAAGTATTAAATGAGCAAAAATGCCAACCCAGACTGATATACCCGGCAAAACTATCTGTCATGATCGAGGGAGAAAGAAAAATTTTCCAGCACAAAGACAAATTGAAGGGATACATGTCTACCAAACCAGGCTTTCAAAAAATGCTAGAAATGATACGCAAACTTAAAATAAAGAAAAAGCGTATCCAGGAGGACAGAAGGGAAGTATAATACCACAAAAATATAAATGTAAAACAATAAGCTTACAAAATCCACTAAACATAAAAAATGTCCAGAATTAAAAAGAATTACTCCATTATAACATTAAATGTCAATGGGCTTAACTCACCGATTAAGAGACACAGAGTACAAACTTGGATTAAAAATCAAAACCCATCAATCTGCTGCCTTCAGGAAACTCATCTCACCACAAAAGATAGGCATATCCTAAAAATGAAAGGGTGGTCCAAAATTCTGCAAGGTAATGGAACTAGGAAACAGGCAGGGGTAGCCATTATGCTGTCAGACAACGTGGACTTCAAACCCAAAAAAATCATAAGAGACACAGATGGATACTACATTTTAGTCACAGGTACAATTCACCAGGAAGACTTCCCAACACTAAACATATATGCACCCAATATGGGCCCCTCCACATTCATTAAGAAAATCCTACAGCATCTAAAGGGAGAAATCAATCCCCAAACGATAATTCTTGGGGATTTCAACACCACCCTCTCAACATGGGATAGATCAACAAACAGGTCAAAAGCTTAACAGGGACACTTTGGAACTTAATCAAACCCTTAAAGAAATGGGCCTTACAGATTTCTATCGAACTTTTCATCCACGCACCAAAGAATACACATTTTTCTCAGCAGCACACGGAACTTTCTCCAAAATAGATCACATATTGGGCCACAAAATGAATCTCCACATGTACAGGAAAGTTGAAACTGTAGCCTGTGCCGTATCAGACCACCATGGCCTAAAGCTGGACATTCACTACACAACAAACGATAGAAAATACACTAACTCCTGGAACTTAACACTATGATGCTGAATGAGAACTGGATTCAGAAAGAAATTAAAAAGGAAATTCAAGATTTCCTGAAAGTGAATGATAATGAAAATACAACTTACCAAAATCTCTGGGACACAATGAAAGATGTTCTAAGAGGTAAGTTCATACCTCTTAATACCTACATCAAAAAAATGGAAACATCAGAAATAAACAACTTAACAATGCAGCTTAAAGCTTTAGAAAAACTAGAGCAATCTGATCCCAAAAGCAGTAGAAGAGAGGAGATTAGCAAAATAAGGGGAGAAATATCTGAAATCGAGATTAGGAAAACGATAGAGAAAATTAACCAGTCAAAAAGCTGATTCTTTGAAAAAATCAATAAGATTGATACACCCCTAGCTAAATTAACCAAAAGCAAGAGAGAGAAAACCCAAATTAATAAAATTAGAAATGAAAATGGAGTTATCACTACTGATACCCAAGAAATCCAGAGAATTATAATATTATATTTCAAAAACTTGTACTCTGTGAAATATGACAACACAAAAGAGATGAATGAATTCCTAAGTAAACACAATTTACCTAAATTGAATCAGGAAGTGGTGAAGTATTTAAATAGTCCTATAATGCATAAGGAAATTGAGGAAGTAATCTCGAATCTTCCCACCAAAGAATGTCCTGGATCAGATGGATTCAGCATAGAGTTCTACCAGACATTTAAGGAGTTAATAACACCAATACTACTTAAACTGTTCCAACAAATAGCAAAGGAAGGAACACTACCAAATTCCTTCTATGAAGCTAATATTGTTTTAATTCCAAAACCTAATTAAGATACACTTAAAAAAGAAAACTATGCGTCAATCTCTCTGATGAACACAGATGCAAAGATTCTCAACAAAGTCTTAGCAAATCGGATTCAAAAACATATCAAAAAGATCATTCACGGGGACCAAGTAGGTTTATCCCCAGCACACAAGGTTGGTTCAACATACGCAAATCAATAAATGTAATTCATCATGTAAACCAGTCCAAAGTCCAAGACCACATGATACTCTCGATAGATGCAGAAAAAGCTTTTGACAAGATCCAACAGCCTTTCATGATCAAAACACTAGAGACAGTAGGAATGGAAGGAACCTTTATCAATATAATAAAAGCTGTATACAACAAGCCCACAGCAAGGATTATGCTCAATGGGGAAAAACTGGAAGCATTCCCACTTCGATCAGGAACTAGACAAGGCTGTCCACTCTCACCACTTCTATTCAATATTGTACTTGAAGTGTTAGCTGAAGCCATAAGACAAGAAAGGACATAAGAGGGATTCAAATCGGCAAGGAAGAAGTCAAGCTATCCCTATTTGCAGATGACATGATCTTATACCTGAATGATCCTAAAAAATCCACCAGGAAGCTCCTGGAACTAATTGAGAAGTTCAGCAGGGTAGCAGGATACAAAATAAATGTGCAAAAATCAGAGGCCTTCTTATATGCCCAGAACGAAAGAAGTGAAAAAGCCCTGAGAGAAACAATCCCATTTACTATAGCCCCTGAAAAAATGAAATACCTTGGTATAAGCCTAACCAAGGAGGTAAAAGACCTTTACAATGAAAACTTTAAACCCTCAAGAAAGAAATTGCAGAAGACACCAGAAGGTGGAAAGACCTCCCTTGTTCCTGGATTGGCAGAATCAACATCATAAAAATGACCATCCTACCAAAGGCAATATACAAATTCAATGCTATACCAATTAAAATCCCAAAGCAATTCTTTAAAGAAGTTGACCAAACAATCTCAAAATTCCTATGGAGGCACAAAAGACCCAGGATAGCAAAGACAATCCTGAGTAACAAAAACACTGCTGGAGGTATTACCATACCGAACCTTAGTCTATATTACAAATCCATAGTTATAAAAACAGCCTGGTACTGGCTCAAAAATAGACACACAGATCAATGGATAAAGATTGAAGACCCAGATATAAGCCCACAAAACTACAGCCATTTGGTCTTTGACAAAGGGGCCCAAAAAATCCAGTGGAGAAAGAACAGCATCTTCAACAAATGGTGCTGGCAAAACTGGATCTCCACATGTAGAAGATTAAAACTGGACCCGTACTTGTCACCTTGTACAAGACTTAATTCCAAATGGATCAAGGACCTTGATATCAGGCCAGAGTCTATAAAAACCATAGTTGAAAGGGTAGGGAATTCCCTCGAGCTGATTGGGCTAGGCCAACAGTTCCTAAACAGACATCCAATGGCACAGTCACTGCTACCAACTCTCAATAGTTGGGATCTTGTGAAATTAAAGAGCTTCTGTTCAGATAAAGAGATTGTAATGCGAACTCAAAGGCAACCCACAGAATGGGAGAAAATCTTCACTAACCACACATCTGATAGAACTCTGCTGTCCAGAGTGCACAAAGAACTTAGAAAACTAAACTCCAAGGAAAACAATGGCCCAATTAAAAAAATGGGCCCTGGAACTTAAAAGAAACTTTACTAGGGATGAAATTAAAATGTCTAATAAATATCTGAAAAAATGCTCCACTTCCTTAGCCATCAGGAAAATGCAAATCAAAACTTCCCTGAGATATCATCTCACCCCGGTCAGGATGGCAAAAATCCACAATACGAACAACACCAAATGCTGGAAGGATGTGGAGAGAGGGGAACTCTCCTACATTGCTGGTAGGAATGCAGGCTCATACAGCCACTGTGGCGAGCTGTCTGGAGATTCTTAAAGAAATTAAAGATTGAAATATCATATGACCCTGCTATTCCACTTCTGGAAATAACCCCACATACATCAAGGACCTCAAGTAAGCAATGAGGCATCTGGTTAAGTTCACAGACTTTTTGTTCCTGATCATCTACAACTGATGGGGTGTGATCTCACCAGAAGGGGAAGGCATATAGTCTGGCAGATAAAAAGTAACCATTTTGCAAATGGGTGATTGACCCCTCCCTCACTGTGGTTTCCTACTTTTATTGCATCTACCTTTGAATACACTCTTATAACAAGACTCTAGTTTAACAGTTTTTTATCTCTGACCAGGGGGTGACATCCAATACCCATCAGGATGGAGTGAAGGGCATTGCAGGAGCAGCAAAACTGCAAAAGAAAATCAACAAACCATAATCCAGAACTTCAGAGCCTCTATATCAACCACCTAGAACTAGGCCAGACTAATCTCTCCCCATCCTGAAGCTCAGGGAAATTTGTGGAAGAGGGGGCAGTAAGATTGTAAGTGCACAAGGATGGGAGGAGCAATGATATGCAAGATACTCCACACAAGTTAGGGCCGAAGTAATCATAATTGGACTTTGCATGCCCTGCACAATGTCCAACACACTATTGACCCCACAAAGTCTAGCATCTGCTAAAGGCACCAAGATCCTTGGAGGCAAGGGATTGACAGCCAAAATAGTGTTCCTATGCTTAAGGGGAACACAGGAAAAGGTTCAGGGAAATGCCGCTGGGTCCTTGTAAGTCATCGGAGAGGAGGACCCAGAGGACAGTCAGGCATGCACATTAAAGGATTCTCCGGGGATTGGGGGAGGGGAGGCACTGGGGAGTGGGGAGGAAGGGGTGAGGGGAGGGTGAGCAGAGGGGTGGAGATTCTTAAAGAAGGAGGGCGGGAACTGGTGTACCTATTAAGTTTGTATGAGTGGAGGTAATAAAAAATGTTAAAGAAAAGTTTTAAAAGAGTTGAGAGATACTAGAAAAAAAAAATACCACGGCTAAAACTTGTCTCTCTCCCTCCACACAGTCCTGCTTTATGAGTTCTGGCAACTGATTCTTTTCATGCCACAGGTGTGACTGAGCTCATTAGATTACTCAGAGTTCGTTACATGAATATTTATGAAATGCTCACTTGTCCACTGCCACTGTGAAGGAGCAAGGGCGAGGCACCTCCCTGCAGGAACTAGTCGTCTGCTATTACAGTTAGGTTTGTCAGAATCTCTTGCATGATTGTCAATTGTGTCTGTTAGTGGAAGCAATCAATCCTTGATGAAAAATACAAGGTTTTTCTTCTTCCTTTTCATGTGTATTTGTGTACGGGGTGCACGCTTGTGTGTGTTCACACTTGCATGTCAGTGGGCACATGTGCATGTTGGTGTGCATGCATGTGAGTGTACCATGCCTGTGGGATTCATCCTTGACAGATTCTCCACGTTGTTGCTTTGGAGTTGGATCTCTGATTAAACCCACAACATGTCCTGAAGGCTAGTCTGGCTAACCGGTTTGATCTGGGCTCTGTCTACTGGAATTTACCAGGCCAACCAGGCATTTTTGCTTGGGATCTTGGCAACAGACCTTAAGTCCTTCTGCTTGCTTGACAAGTTCTTTAACCTCTGATCCACCTCCCTAGCTCCTTGGAAGACTTTTCCTCTTCCCGTGACACCACATTAATCAGTCATGGCAACAGCAGGTAGGCCATATCTTAATGGGAATGTTTGAAGCTTGGTCCCTGCATTCTCTTCCAGTGCTGGCAATCTGTGAGTCTTCTGCTCTCTGAACCCACAGACATCAATATAATATTAGGTGCAAACAGTAACCCATCACTCACAATTACCCTCTTACATGAGTACCATTATTATTCCTAACGACATAATTACATCAACACCATACTAAAACTGCTATTATCTACTTTCACGGGTGATGCGACTGAGGCAGAGGGACTCTGAAACACTTGCGTATTTTACTGCTGAGACACTTAGAATTTTTTTCCTTCTGCTTCACTGGACGATTTGCAAGCAACTCTTGACATTTCATGGCAGACGTGATTATGTTATCTCTGTTGGAGAATGTTTTTCCCTTGGGTGGGAAAAATGCAGTCACCTGCTATAATAACCAGGGGAATCACAAAAGAGTCTACATCCGAGTCACAAACACAACAGCCACAAGGCAACAAAAGCAACATAGGAAAGTCCTCACCTAACCACTTCCTGCCCCTTCTGCCCCAATGGGACTGCAATCTCCTTCCATCTCTCCCAGGAGAAAGAATGTACGGAAGCGCAGAAATGATTAGAAGCACACAGAGAAGTTGCATTACAGATGTATCAATGGACTATGAAAGAAAAATTCATATCTATCCTAGAATTCTTAAAATAATACAAGTTCTAGAGCTGAATGTATGTTATATATGTTTCTAAAATAAAATGGAACTTTACAATCACGATGAACTTAAAGAATTGAAACTTCTTGCCTCTCATTCTCTGGTCCTGTGACCCTGGGACTAATAGAGCAGTCAAGACTTTTAATTGTCTGTTAATTGACATGCATCTGGGAAGTGACTGATTGCTGAGGCAACCAGGTCCCAAGCCACATGGGGTTTCGTCAATCCATTCCAACACCTTGAGCAACCATTTGAACCGAACAGCCGACCCTATGGGCTGCTGGGTGTGTGGTGGAGCACCTGCTCCTAACGTCCATCCCAAAGAGGGCAGAGCCATGAGCAGATTAGCTGATACTAGTGGATGATTTTGAAGGAGAAGTTTATTGCTAAAATTTCATCTTGAAAAATACAAACAGATACATTTCTCCTATTTGAGCTCTTACAAAACAATGCTCACTGGGCTATCCTGGAAACTTTTCAGTGGAATTTTGCACCCAAAAAGTGTAAGAGCTAGAGTGTCAACACTTGAATTTGTGGGTGGGGAAATAAACCCAGCGAGAAGAGAGATGTTTTTCAAGGCAGCACTAGGATTAGGTTCTAGGTTTCACCATTCCCTTTTCTCTGATTGTGGAATATTTTTGAATTAAGCAAAGAATTCCTGGTGATCCTCAGTGATTTTTCACCACCACCTGGCAGACAGCATGAGGAAGGTGGGGGGTGGAAGCGGCTTCTCTAGGTTCCTGAAATTTCCATAAAGGTAAGATCAGCTTGTTTCGCGAAGCTGCAAAATGAGGAAGACCTTAAATGTAAGGATTCTAAAAGCGAAACGGAGATGACTCATTGACAAATTGACTTCCAGACCTCTGGGGCTTCATGGCTGATCAAACCAATAGATAAAACTCCACTTTCCAATCTCCTTCTATAACACTGAGCTTTGCCCCTCCCCCAAGCATTTGTGATTTCCTCACTTACAACCTGTGTTGCAGTTTACCTGCATGGTTGCTGATAAATGACCATCAAATGGCTTAAGGGAACAAGGGTTTTATTTCTTCTTACGATTACTGGTTACAGTTCTTAGTCCAGCTTAACAGGAGAGCACACACCAACACCAGGGCCAAGGGAACTGGCCACACCATCACCACATAACAGCTGAGAGACAGACAATCCTTATTTGGCAGACCAGCATGTCTGGCCAAATGTACAAAAGAATGCCAACTTCTTCAATCAGCTCGCTATGATTTATTCCAGGGCCTAGTCCCACCCACCATGGGCTGGACCTTCCTCATCGGCTCGACAATCTCCTGCAGGTTTGCTCTGGGCTTAACTCAACTATTAATTCTCTACAAATGTGCCCAGAGCTCAAACCCTCGACTGTCAAATTGACACCTGTGCTTAACTATGACAACCTGGTATTCAGTTAAGGATTTTGCATATTCCTTTCCCCCTCACTAGAATTTGAGCATCTACCAAGCATCTTTGCCTGCCAGGTCTGTATAGATATGTCAGGGGCCTATGGGTGTCTGTTAGAAACAACTTAGTAAACAGAAGATGGGCCATCTCCAAGGAACAGCTGGTCAGAGAAGACACACCCCCAGAGACAGCACAGAAAGAGAAGATGAAGCGAAAGGTGCAACATGTTCTCCCGACAGTAAAGTACGAGTTGTAAGTGTCCAAGTGGTGACCTTTGGTTGTTTGAGGCCCTCGCTCCGCTTGCACTTTGGAAACACTAGGGAACTTGCTACTGAAGACAGCTGCAGCGGTGGTAGAATCTCGACCAGAGGGATTGCAGAGAAGAGACATCCTGATCGAGTCAGTGTGACCCAAAGACAGGCACGACAAGACCAAGGTAGGTGGCCCATCTAGAATTAGGTTTAGGGCGAGTCTGTATGAATGCATGAATAAACTACCTTGATGCAGAAGCTCAGAGTCTGAAGTGTTATTGCTTGGGACAGTGTCTGAATAATAACTGGTTCCATCATTTGCTTTGGACCATTTCTCATAATTACCCTTCTCAAAGGGAGCAAAATAATTCCCATCTCACAAGGATACTGTGAAGATCAGGAGAAGTTAAATGAGAAAGCATCTCACATGCTTCTCAGCTCCAAGTTCAGCACTGAATAAATACTATCTCTGTCCTTTAAATGTTTTAGATCATAAACACCCACTTCTCTTCCCCATTCAACTCATACCAGACACTGTACATATCCAGTCATAGAATGCTTCTTGTGGCTTCAGAGAGTAAGGATACTCTATATTGACTAAGACGACAGCATAAGTTTAGAAGAAGAAGAACTTACCGTTGGCACCTGCCCCTCATGGCACTCCCCATGTGGAGTCCGTGAGTTCTTTTCCAGCTGCCTACCGCTCATGGATTCTATGCCTGGATCCATGAGTTCTCCACAGCACCTGCACCTCATGGAACTTGATGTCTGGAGTCCGTGAGTTCTGTTCTTTCTCTTCTCTAACAAACTGTACCTTAATCTTAAAAAAGAAAAAACTCACTGTAGAACCAGATAGATCCATAGTTAAAGCCTGATTTTACCACACTAAGGTCACATGACCCTGGAGCGTGAGCTGTCTCCTTGTGCCCCACCTTTCTCCCACAGCAAATGATGATAATCACAGCCCCTTCACCAAAGTGGAGCAACAACTGAGAATGCAATGTCTGCGAATTACTTTCATAATAGAGGATGCTTAAAAATAAATGAAAAGGCATAATTGTCCCTGGGAAATTGATATATTGGAAGATTTGTCTTTCAGGAAGATGAACAATAAATCAGTGCATTCACAGGCTCCCATAATTATGTGTGGATGTCTATCACCTTAAAACTTACATTTTAGGAAATGACAGAATTCGATGGTCAGATCTTCTAGTTAGCTTCTCATTTTGTGTATGACAAAACACTACAGAGAATGGTAATGCAAGGGACTCAGTTTATAGAAGAACGTGGTTTTCTACAACATCAAATAATTCAAAAATGTGAAATTCCTTAGAACATTTTAATTTTCTAGCTTAATAAAGACTTTCCTCACCATTATCACAGCCACATGTCTTTGCAACCCATGATGAGAGTCAGAATTCATTTCATACCTTGTCTGTCATCCTTCCATTTTACCAGCTGGGCACTCTCATTCTGGACATGCTGGACCCACTCACTGACCCTGGAGTGCCCCCTTCTCTGTACCTTTGCTCAAGTCACTCTCTCCCATAGGGATGCCCTTTTTTCTTAGAAGTCCAAATCTACTTTTCAAAGTCCTCTCCATTTATGAGGACCTAGTTCAGTTTCCCCTTCTAAAAACTCTCCATGACTCCTTAGCAGGTACCTGTGGAGAACATCTGTAGTTTTGCTGTCCTTCATGTCATATGAAAGTCTATCTAGTGGCCCTAGTGGGACTTTGTACTACAGTGCCAATATCTCTCCTGTCTGTCTTCCTGCACACCTCACCCTGGCACACATGCAAAGGTTGGACATGTGATCCAAGCCCAGCTAACCAGCTCTCCATTGGACTCATGGGGCAAAGGCATGTTCCAGTGTGGGTTTTTGGGTCTTAGGTAATTTCAGTGGCATGGTCTAAAGACATTCTCCCGGATGTCAGGTCACTAAGCTCCTAAGACTTGTCCTTCTGTTCCTGCATTCCGGATATTTATTGTCATGGCTTCTTCTTCAGTTCTGAGGACTGTTGAGTTTCCCTCAATAAATTTTCCAGTTTTGCTTATGGATTCTCCAGCCAAGATCAGGACACTGGACTGTTTCAATCTCCCTATGTTCCCAGAGTCTTTCCTGGCCACTCTGTCATGTCTGTCACTTGTGTGCTTTACACTGAAGCTACTGAGCAAATCTCTTGTTTCCTGTAGAACTTTTCCTCAGCTTGTCATCAAAGTCCACGTCCCTATCTGTGTCTACTGTCCTCACAGGAGCACTCGACAAATGTTAATGAAATTAAACTGGAAAAAACACTTTTTTTCCCCCATTTCAAACTAATTTAAATTCACATATAATATTTAGCTCCAAAACAGAAACTTTCACAAACACTTAGAATAATTGAGTGTTAGGACTGGAAAAGACCTTCAAGTCTGTCACAGCAATCTGAATCATATGTTCTCTCAATATTCATGTGCAAAATGAAGCATGAGTGAATATCATCAGAATGTTTCTAATGGGCAACTTGATTAGTCTCTCTCTACCTCGTTTCTTTTTCCATGGGAAAGGCAGGAACATAGGTAGGTCTGCTGGAGACAGAAGTCAAGAAGGGTTGACTGGGTACTCAAGTCTCTGGAAGCAGAACAGACCAACAGAGAAACCTGGGGATTGGCAGAGAGGTCTCATGACCTTACTGTGCTTGCAATGTCTTTTGCTCCCAAATGTGTTTGAAGGTCTTTAAGGATGTGAGCATGTGTGTGAGATATGCAGGGCAAGGCTGCTGCTTTAGATGGAGTGGGTTTATTGAGGGGCACAGAGGTCCTGAGTCCCCCCGATCCTGTTCCGCCTTGCTTCAGTGTGAAAAGTGAAATACTCAAGGGATTTTCCCATCATTTCTGCTTCTCTTTTCTACTCAGTTTCATTTCAAGCTTCTGCTGTGATGACATAGCAGTTTTTTCCTGCATTCTCTGTACTCTCACTATATAAAAACAAAGATATAACTAATGTACATTTTCCCACATATTCCAAAGAAAAATCCACATAAACTGCAAAAATTTTCATAAAATCTTGATAAATTATCTCCCCATCTGATAAATAAACCCATTTAAAGGAATTCTTTAATGAAGCTAGATGTTTTTGTTTTATTTTCTAAAAATATTTTTTATTCATTACTGTGTGTTATATGTGTGCAAGTTTATGTATGCCATGGTATGCTTGTAGAGGTCAGAAGACAACTTTGTGGATTCTTTTCTTTCTACCCACTTTATGAGGGATCCAAGAATTGAAGTCAGGTCATTAGACTTTTGCAGCAAGCGCTTTTAACCGGTGAGCCTTGAAGCTGGCCCTTTTATTAATATTTTAATACTAATATAATTGAATGATTTCAAGTCCGATGCCTATAACAACTACTTCCTACAACTATTTAGCTTGGCCTAAAAACACTGCACAGATGAGAAGTCACTGTGGGCCATGTGTCTGAAGAAGTCACATGTGTGCCTATGGCCTGAGCATCCACATCGCAGTCAGGCAAGGGCATTGGTCCTCAGAAGAGACAAAACTGCCATCTGGCCAAAGTCACCTTGTTCTTTGACTCCACCGTGCCCCTTTAGTTCTGCAAGGACATGGATTGAACTGCCCACTTGCGTGGGAATGATAACAAAAGAGCTGACCACAGTGTAAAGAGCCTGACCTCTTCCATGGTAGTGGCCATTTGACAGACAGGCCATTTGGGATGCAGAGAATATCCCAAAGAAGCAGGTCTCACATCCAACCACCAAGGGAGAGGGGATCAGACCTCTGGATTTGGCCAGTCCTAGAGGTGGAAAAAGACCATCTTTTTGCCTGTTGTCTGCAAGACATTTGATAGACCCAGGAGGACACACAACTAGGAAGGACTGGGTGCCAGGAGCTGGTAGCTGGGTGGGAGGCATGTCCACAACAGGGTCGATCCTGCCCATGTCAAAATGAGGCTGGAATGCTACTGACTGATGGATTCTGTGCCCCACAGCCCAGTAGTTGCTCTTTCCTGGCCTGTAGGTCTTCCGGGAGTGGGCTCAACTCTCCCGTCACTCAACAAGAAGAGAACATGCCTAGTGACAGACAGCACAGAACAACTGCCTGGGCACTCTGGCTCCAGGAAGTCATCCACCAATTCCAACACCCTCTGAGAAATCTCATGGCTTCATTCAGCAAAAATGTCCTCAATTATTTAGCCACCACCCACTGTGTCCTCCAGGGATGCACAGCAGTGTGCTTTGATGGATTCTCAAAGCTTGGTCTTGATACAATAGGAACACATCACATTAACGGTTCCACAAGAATACAAAACAGGGCCATCACCTTTGACATCCTGCAGCCCATGAGTGAGATCCCAAGCCCAGGATCCCATAAGCAGCTGCTTGTGGTTGTCCCATAACCTTCTGGCTTTGTCCATAGAGACAATCATGCAGATTGATGGATTCTCTCTATCTCGTGATTCCTGAAGCCCTTGATAGAAGTGCTGGGAAAACTCCTCTCTCTGCATATCGCTGCTGCTGGCAAGATCTGGTGGGCAGTATTGGTCTGGGCTGTTGTCATTCCTTCTTGAATAATCACTCCCATGGCCCCATAATTCTTCAGAGCTTAGCCTGTCTTTTCTTCCTTTTTAGTGAAAAGCTGGCAGAGAAGGTTTAGATGGCTTGCTGCTTTTCCGTATTGTCCTAGGTAATGCTTGATGGATGAAGACATCTGAAGTCTGGGGCAGCTTCCACTGCACTAAGACTTGATCTCCACACTCCTGCTTGGCTTACTGTTGTATTGAATGGGATTTGGGGAAATAAATCCAAGACTGGGGAGATGGCTCAGGGGTTTAAAGCCTTTGCCTTGAAGGAACCCACATAGAAATGACAGGCCAGAATGGCAGTGGCCTGTAATTCTGACCCTGGAAGGCAGAGCCTGGGAAATCCTAGAGCAAACAATAAGGAGGGAAAGCAATCCTGGATAATTCTCGATGTCACTCTTAGGACTCCACAGGCACACATACTCATATGCCCTCTTGTACACACAAATACACATACACATGCACCTACACAGACAGACACACACACACACACACACACACATACAAAGAAAAAAGAAAACCAGATATGAGTGAGCCAGATTCTATGAATATAATACGTGTAATGTTTTAAATAAAGGCATGCTGCATTTCCAACTTATGAAAGACAAAATAAAATATCAAGCCCATACCAAAGTATACTTACTGTTTGAAATATGGAATATGAGAGCAGGCAGACAGTATTTATTTGTACTTGCTGAGTGACTGATGTGTGCAGTCTCCACATTCCAGACGAAGAACAGGCTGCCTACAGAAATGGTGGAAGGGAAGAAGCTCTCTTCCTTCCAGAGGCTTCCAGAGTCTCTCTTGCTGAAGCACTTTTAAAATAAGTTTCTAAATCTTCTCATGGCCAGCATTGAAATAAGGGAGGAAAACTATTCTGCTCAATAAACTCAGGAAATGACAGCTAAGAAGTCGGAAGGTTCTGGCACAGAGAAGCGCAGGATGATGCAGTTTCTGTTTTCCCAACCCTCCCCCGAATGACCCTTCTGTGGCAAGTGGGGCACTAAGGTTTCTGACTCAGAGGAAGCACACCCACATGGAGAAATGCTCTAGCGGGCTTTCTGTACCTATCACTACAGGGACTCGTTTCAGCAGGAATGATTCCCAAAATGCAGTCCATTCACGGAAATCATTCACAATGCTGAGATCCACATGTGCCCTGCAGTGTGGAGGGAGACGCACCTGGGTCTGGGGAGTGAATTCCATTTTCCAGCGAGGAAGAAATGAAGTCAACAATGAAGTTTTCCTTTTTTTCAGTGCCTTTGTGTCTCTGCACTCAGGGTATCCAAAATAGCAGAACTTGTGATTTTATGAAAAAAATACTGGAACCTGTGACTTCATCGGTAAGTTAAAATAGCACCTGGAATCATTAGCCAAGGAAGGCTCTGGGTGAGGGTTTTGTGTTACTGCTCAATACAAGTTGGTCCCTAGAGGAATCTCCCCAGGGTGAACAGATTGACAAAGAAATCATCCAGGGTGTGGCTGAGGACCGGGGTAGAGAGCAGGGAGTGATGGAGGCACAGGCCATGGACGGGAACCCACTTCATCCTCAGAGTCAAGATACCACACCCTGATGGTTTGATTCATGTACCCAGGCACAGCTCTGTGTGTTGTCAAATTTTGTGATCTTTGTCTTTTTAATAAAGAAATTATGTATTTCATCGTGTTTTCAAATTGCAAATGCTTTGCAAAAGTACTAGGAAAAAGCACAGTGAACTTTATGGAAGATCATTTAGAAGGTTTGTGAGATGGCTAAGCTGGTGTACAAGTCTGACCTCTGCAAAGATCGAAGGAGAGAATAGATTCTACCAAGCTGTCTTCTGACCCCCACACATATGCCATGGTGGACATACCCACACACATAATATACACTAATAATATATACTAATAATAAAGTTTTTTATGAAAAGATAATTTTAAGATAGGGAAGAGTTTTAAAAACATGATCCAAAACCCAGAATCCTAAAAGCAACAAATTTGAGTATCTTAAAAATGTCTTTGAGCAGATCATTGACCCCCCCCCCAAAGTCTAGTATGGATCACAGGCATTAGGATCCTTAGAAACAAGGGATTAACGGGACTGGAAAGGTGACTCGGGGGTTAAGCCTCTGCCTTGCAGGCGGAAGGTCCTGAGTTCCGATCCTAGACCCCACGTATAGACGCCAGGCGGAAGCGGGGGCAGCCTGCGTTTCCGGTCCTGGTAGGGCGGAGCCTGTGAATCCCAGGGCAGAGTAAACAAGGAAGAGGTGGAGGCTCGTGGTTCTACACACACGCACACGCACACACGCACAATTGAATAAAAAATAAATAAATAAATAAATAAATAAAGAAACAAGGAATTAACAACCACAAGGGGAGCACAAGAAAGGACTCTAGGCAATGCTACTGAGTCCTTATACCTCGTTAGAGTGGAGGACCCAGAGGGAAATTTGACATTCACACTAAAGGATGCTCCAGGGATGGGGAGAGGGGAGCACTGGGAGAAAGAAAAGGAGGGGGAGAAAGGAAGCAGAAAAGAGGGGAAGGACCAAGGGGGTTTGGGGAGGGGTGGAGGGAGGTATGGGGTACCTATTAAGTTTGTATGAGTGGAAAAAATAAATTAATTAATTTTAAAAAGTCTTTGAGCACTAGAAAAAATAACATAAGGTCAAAACAGATAAAGGAAGATAGTAGGAAGATACAGAACATGCTAGACTAATTTTATATATTTGATAAATATATATATATTTATAAGAAAAGTAAAGTAGAAAAATGAGAAGGTCATGAAAGTGTTTCAGCAAGTTCTGTGTCTCCTTTTACCCTTAAATAATTCCACACTGTTTCAGAGTGGAAATCAAAGTCTTTACATGGCCTGCTGTCTGAGATCTGGCTCCTCTCACCTCCTGATGTCATTCCTGGCCATTCTTCTCTCACTTCTGCAATCTAGAGGAACCCACCTCTTCCAGTTTCTAGACTTCCTCATGTATTCTTCCCCTTTGGAACATAATCCCTTCCCTGAAAAGTAAAAACAAAACTTTCTTTTTCAACAGACTCAAATATTACCCCAAACAACACTTCCTTAGAAAAGCTTCCCTGGAGAAGAATATCTCCCCCTACACACTAAACAAAGTGTTGTCTGGGGTATGTGTGTGTGTGCCAGATAGCACTTGAGTGCGAGTGCTTTCAGAGGCCCAAGGGTGACATCAGGAACCATCTGGGAATCTAAACCTAGGTGCTTTTGCTTGCGAGACTAAGGCTTTAACCATCAGCCATCTCTCCAGGCCCACGCTTTATATTCTGATATATGAATCTATATACATACAGTTCTAGATGTATAAAGTCCATCTATCTTTACCATAAAGTATAATTACATATATATGTATGTATGTATGTATGTATATATATATGAGAGTTTATATGCAATTATGGTTTGAAATTGAAAGTGTTCAGTGTCAAGTTAAAAGTTTTTCTCAGCTGAAAGGCTTCTGGGAAGTGATTGGATCCCGAGGCTCTGACCTAATCAGTGGATTCTTCCCTTGAAGGATTCACAATCTCATGGCCTTCCCAGGGGCTTGTGGGAAACCAGGAGGTGGCACTAGGAACGTGGGCCTCAAAGTTACAACTTGCCCTGGCCCACTTTTCTCTCTGCCTCCTCGTCTCCACACCCTATACCAAGACGCTCTGCTTCCCCACAGGCTTAGAAACACCAAAGGCAGCAGCCAAACATGGATTGAAACCTCTGGAACTCAAGCCAAAATGGATCCTCCTCTTTCATGATTATTTACTACTGATGTTGGTCACAGTGACAAAAATAAATCCGAGCTAAATGGATGGATTTCTACTACCTCTGCTTGAAGGTAAATCCACCTAGAATTAGATTGCGCTGTTGCTAGCCCTTAGGCGATTGAGCAAATACTTGCTAAATTGATGCCTGCTTTCATTTTTCTTGCTCCTCAGGTCAGATTGGTAAGCACTGCTTACTTGACAACTTCAGGAATGAGTGTGTTGTCTCAGACAGTGGTGATCAGAACACCACCAGGAGCACCACCACCCTATCTTTTGAGACAAGGTTCTAATCAACTCAGAACTCACTCACAAGTGCTAGTCTAGCTAGCCAGCTTTCTAGGCTGGAATTGCAGGTAGACTGCCACACCCACCTGGTATTTTACTCAGATCTGAGGATTTTATTCTGAGGTATTTTATTCAGATCTGAGGATCTGAACTCAAATCAGCCTCTCCTTTCCCTCAACCCCCTTCCCCTTTTCCCTTTTTCTCCTCTAATCAATTCTTAACAGTCTCAGACTGAGGTTGCTTAAGCCCATACCTTGAGCCAGGCAGTGAGCTAAGTACCTGGGTTGGTGCCTCCTGAAGAGCCATGATTTTGATAGCCATTAGTGTCAGTGGCTGTCACCTTAGAGTGCTAATGTGCATATGGTAATCTGATGCAGCAGCCTTAAAATTGTAACTGACACCCTCGTTCTTTAATCATCTCAAGACACAAGCTTTTTCCTCACTGCAACAGGTTTGCATCATCCCAGGTTTGAACATGTTTTGGAGAGTCTGTACAGTCTTAAACACTGTGCTTATTATGATTAAAATTGAGTCTCACATGCGAAGTAACTCGCTTTCTCCTCTCTGCTTCCACACATCCCATCCACACCTCTGTGGAGCAGAGATTACACTGTATACTAATGATCTGTTCTTCTGGCTCCTTCTCTAAGACGAGAGCTACTTCTGGAGGGGAGCAATTATAACTTGTTGAAAAAAACTAAAGTAAAAACAGTGGTTAGACATTCTACCCATCCATTCACTCTGCCCAAGTGCTAGTCTTTGCCCTGCCATTTTCCATCTTGCCGTGTAATCTAGAGCAACTTGGCCTTTAATCTCTCTGTGATACAGATTCTTCCTGTGAAAAATCATA
Source organism: Typhlomys cinereus (assembly GCA_023101885.1). Taxonomy (NCBI): domain Eukaryota; kingdom Metazoa; phylum Chordata; class Mammalia; order Rodentia; family Platacanthomyidae; genus Typhlomys; species Typhlomys cinereus. The sequence goes on along the minus strand of JALPQD010000080.1, from coordinate 7,130,776 downwards.
GCCCTTCTTCATGATGATGGAAACATGAACTTAACTGGACTGTCTGGAGCACTTTGCACACAGGAGTGACCCATCCATGCTGATCACATTCCCCAGCACAGGGTAAGTACTTCATAGAAGTTCAGAGAATACTAACTGAATCAATCATTTTGTAAGAGCCACCTAGGCAGGGGAGTATTCTATTTTTTCCTGCCCAACTGACTTCAGATGAAAAAAGAAATCCCCTTTCAGAACTTCCATGATGTTGGAGTGAGTCATTCATTTCCTTTTGGCCTGATGCAGAAAGGACGGGATTTGCTTCTTCCTCATCTTACCCAGAAATGGTTGGATTTGGTTGAGAACTGAAGCCAATGAGCAAAGATGCTCATTAAAAAGAAGTCCTGAGGCCTGAGGATGTAGCTCAGAGGTGTGGTGCTTTCCTAGCTTGTGCCAGGTCCTGGGTTCAATCTCCAACATGAAAGAGAGAGAGAGAGAGAGAGAGAGCTATGTCTCACCATCTTCTGGTGGGGAGGAATTGTGACACACTGAAGGGTCTCAGGTCTCTGCAAAAGAGAGGTTCTCTACAAGACATTCTAAGATACTTAATAAAATGTTGACAAGTTCACATTCACTTTTTAAGTCTAAATGACGATTACTAACAGTAGCCAGTCCTCTATCATCTGCTTTGCAGACACTGAATGATTTCAAATAGGGGCCCCCTGACTCATCTGCTGGTTGGTGCTCGATGCTGGTTTCACCAGTGAGGAGACAACACAGAGAAATGAATCCCAGCTCCACACCATACAGTTACTGCACAGTAGAGGTGCAGAGTGAAGGGAGTTGCCTGGTGTCATCGCTCACACAGGTGGGCAGAACATAGGACTGCCTCCCCGAGTACTTCCACGCCTCTCCCGCCCATGCTAGACAGAAAGCCCATTGCCATAGCCCATGCAGCATTGGTCTGTTGAAGTGATGGAAGAGTGAGAAAAAGATAAGACATCAAGCACAATTTAAAGGAGAAACAGATTTATCTGGCTTATAGTCCATTTTGGTGACTCACATATTTGGAAGCAGAACCAGGAGGCTGGTTCAGGCATTGCAGCCATCAGGAGGCAGAGAAAGCAAGAATCAATGGACGCCCACCCTTATGGCATGCCTTCTTTCATCAAGGCTCTACCTTTAAAGGTGCCACAGCCTTCCCAAGCGTTAACTCCAGCTAAGGATTCAAACACATGAGCCCGTGGCTGACAACTCACATTCGAACCACAACACTGTGTTAAATACTACATGGCATCTAATGTCTATGTTTTCATGTATCAGTTAAAGAAAAAAGAATCCAGTTTAGCAAGAAACATCTCTGGGAAAAGATTCTCACGCTCAGTTCATCTTTTTGATACATGTGTATCCAAGGGCCCAGCTGTTTTCACTATCTTTGATAGATTCTCTGCATATGTGTATGAGAACAGAACTGGACAGTCTGCAAATCTACCCTGTTAATAAACAGTCATTAAGAATTTAACAAAGATCAAAGAATCTAGGACATTTTCCTGAAGAAAAAAGCTTGGGTTTTTTTGTCATGAATCTGGGTACTTATCATAGGGTTTCCTTGAATTTCTAGAAATTGCATTTTCTCAACAACTTCTTTCACCTCCACAGGGGAAATCTTCACATCTTTGCTCAGGTTGAAAATTAATTTCCTTCCAACTACATGACTACATTACAAAGACCTCTTCCTAAGCAACACACACACACACACACATACATACACACACATACATACACACACACACACACGCATACTCCTCCTCCTCTTTCTCCTTCTCCTCCTCATTATCAGCTGCATACACGTCTCACTCAGTGATTTTCATGTACTTGTAATTAAATGATAAAACCATACAACTTAGCTGCGTACACATCTGTTCCTGTTACTTTTTTGTTGCCAACAGGAAAGCATAGCCAAACAATTTAAGAGAATAGGGAATTTATTCCTCTTAGCTTATAGTTTCTGGCTATATTTCATCAGCATAGAAAGAGAGGTCATATTAGTAGAAGTGGCAACTGGCTACACCATATCTACAGGAAGAATTAAGAGAGGGGCTGACCTAGTTTTCCAGTCTGCCAACCTAGCAACTACCTCTCTCTCTATCTCAACCACCTGCCTATGACTGAATCTTCCTACATCAATTAGATAATCGCCTACAGTCTTGCTCAAGACTTGCCTTAACTAAAGAATTCCTCATAGATGTGTCTAATGGCCCAATTCTCAAGTTGACACCAGTATACAACTTTAGTACAACATCTTTGGGTCCTTACATAAAATATTTCTTTTTAAATATTTATTTATTTATTTATGTATTTATTTTTATTTAGTGTGTGTGTGTGTGTGTGTGCGTGTGTGCATGTATGTATGTATGCATCAGAGGGCACTTGGTGTCCCTGTGGAGGACCAAGGGTGATTGAGAATCTTTCTGGGTTGCTTCTACCTCTTTTTTGCTTTGCTCTGGGATTTCCCACACTCTGTCCACCAGGAACCAAAGTGCAGGCCACCACCTTTCTGGCATTTTCATATGGAACCTGGAATCTGAGCTCAGGGAGCTTTCTACTTGTGAGGCAGAGTCTTAACCCCTGAGCTATCACTCCAACCCACATAGAGTATTTCTATCATTAATCCATTAACCTATTTAAAACTGAGTTGCAAGTTCAGTCCCTAGCATTAAAAAAATAAGTTACTTAGTTCAAAGTTCTAAGAAAGTTAAATCAGTGTTTTTTTTTTAATTTAGGAAGAAAAAAATAAATTTGCCATTTGATTTTTTATAATTTAATTTATTCGAGAAAGAGAAAGAAATATATAAGATACACACATGTGTGACATGGCCCCATGGATGGAAGACAACTTGCAGATGTCAGTTTTTCACTTTCATATGTGGACTTTCAAAGATCAAACTCAGGTTACCAGATTTATGAGTAGGTGCCTAACCCTCTGAACTATCTTGCTGGCCTCCAAACTCATTGTTGAAATTGTTGTTGCATGTGCCTATTCCTCTGTGGTTTACTGGCAAAAATAAAAGAAGAAAAGAAAAAGAAAATGACCCATCTCTCTTGCCTTGCTTCATCAGCCTTGGCTGTGGGTCATTTTACCCTTAACTTGAAACTAAATTCAAAGTAAATGAGTAAAAATTTATATTCAAAGGGAAGGTGTGCCCTAATAGGAAGATGTTAGAAAACTTGAGAGGGTCTATATTAGTAGTTTTTCAAATACAATGAATAAATGTTATTTCTCCCCTTGCTACACAATCCTATCACCCCTCTGATCCCACTTCACATGTTCTCCTTTCCAGCCAGTCTCCTTCCTACTTTCACATCTTTTTTCAACTGCGACCCACTGACTTTCATCTGTACTGGCAGCTGCCTGAGCACCTGCTGGGGTATGGATGTCTTGCCAGTGCGTAGATCATGGTGTGAGGAAGCTCCCTTCCCCTGTGTAGCATTGGGCTTCAGTAGTCTTTCAGCATGGTGCAAGATTTCTCAACATCATGAAGAGCATTTTTTTAAGTGAGGTAGCTGAAGTCCAGAGCAGAATTCAGAGTGGTCTACACCTCTGAGCAGCTCTGTGCGGCTGCTGGGTCCTCCCTATCCATGAGAAGCAGTGCCTTCACTGGCTCTACAGACAACAAGTCAAGCCCCAATGCTATGAATAGACCGTAGACTCAACCTGGGAATCCTCACTCCTGGTTCCTGGCCATAGCCAGCAATAACAGCTGATTAGGACAAGCAAAGCTCAGGAAACCTACCAGTGACAGTCAAGTGAGGCCATAAATATATCTAAAAAGAGTTAGTCTTTTTAAAAATTTATTGTTTACTTTTTATTTAAAGAGTGAGAAAGAGAGTTTGAAAGTCGTTTCTCTCCTTCCACCATATGGGCTTCAGGGGTTGAACTCAGGTTGCCAAGTTTACACACAGGCACATTTGCTCACTGAGCTATTTCACTGGCCCTAGAATTTTCCTTAGCTTCAGAAATCTCTTTAGATTAAATTTTAATTGAAGTTAACTGATCAGGATTTGGAAAATTCTTGCACATCGACAGAGAGACAGGATACCAAGTAGAACATCACAGAATGGCTGATTTGCAGGAGGAAGAACCTTAAGCAGTAACTGCTGCAGTTCGCCTGCATGGTTGCTGATAAATGACCATCAAATAGTTTAAGAGAACAAGGGGTTTATTTTATTATGAGAGAGCATGCACTAACACCAGGCCAAGGGAACTGGCCACACTATCTCTACATAATGGTGGAGAGATGGATGATTCTTACTTGCCAGACCAGCATGTCTGACCAAGTATAAATAAGGATGCTGACTCTCTCAACCAGCTCTCATATTTTATTCCAGGCCTAATCCCACCCACCTGGGCTTTCCCTATCAGCCAGACAATCTCCTGCAGGTTTGCTCTGGGCTTAACCCAACCACTAATTCTCCACAGATGTGCCCAGAGCTCAAAAATCTCAACTGTCAAGTTGACACCTGTGCCTAACTATGATAGTAACTTAAGAAAATTGACTGAAAATGACAGTAACTGGAAGGAAATGATACTGACACAACAGCATTTTGTCCTATCAAAATGGTAATATGAGAAAGAAAAGTATCAGCAACTGCAGATGAGGTTGTGAAGAGAAAGAATCACGGTTATTGGTCTCAGTGTCAGGTTCACAACCTTTGTCGAAGTCTAGCAGCACTTCATGGCTCTAAGAACATGTGTGCTCTATGACACAGCAACCCCACCAATTGGCTCCCCATACAGTTCCCCCAATCAGTCCACTCAGAAACACCACTGACGAGTTTACTGTGATATTGCTTTGGGTGTCCAATCAATATAAAAACTATTGACTACTGTGTAACTTTTGCTGAGAAGATGTGACAAGGCATCCACTCACTCCAGATGGGACACCAAGAATAGGCCACAGAAACAAGTCCAGCCAAGTCTATCTTGGCAAACCAATGACTGTTGTGCTTGCTTAAAGGACCATGGGTAGCAGGTTACTAGAAGGAGCATAGGTGACTCGAAACCTCAGTGAACATCTGTTGCAATTATTCTGTATGCTGCCAATAAATATATGATCAAATGGCTCATAGGAGAACAAGGAATTTATTTTGACTTACAATTGTTTGGTTACAGTTTTCACTCCAGCTTAGGAGAGCTCACACCAAATCAGGGACAAGGGAATTGGCCACACTATATCCACGTAACCACAGGACTGTTGAGAGAGGGACAATCCCCACTTGCCAGACCAGTGTGTCTGCTAAGTATGCCAAAGGATGCCAACATCCTTAACTAGTTCCCACCTTTTTTTTTCCGTGTGTGTGTGTGTGTGTGTGTGTGTGTGTGTGTGTGTGTGTGGTGTGTAATATAGGGCACTTGAATACATGAACCCATGGAAGCCTAAAGATGACTTCAGTAATCATCCTGGATTGCTCTACCTTCTTTTTGCATTGCTCTGGGGTTTCGCAGGCTCCTTGTTCCAGGGTGAAAGTGCAGTCTGCTGCCATTCTTTCTAGGATTGAGGATTTAAACTCAGGTCCTTCTGTTTTCAAGGCAGATGCTTAACCCCAAGCCATCTCTCCAGTGTGCCTCCTCCATCCTATTTACCTGCCTGTTTACTCTGTCCACCATGGGGAGGACTTCCCCATCAACTAGACAATCTCTTGAAAACTTGCTCAGAGCCTAACCCAGTCACTAATTCTTTACAAATGTGCCAAGAGCTCAAACCCTTAACCGCCAAGCTGACAACTGTATCTAACTAGTATGGCACTATCTTTGCATGGATAATGACCCAAAAATGCTACATTCTAGAGGTACATGCTCACTTTGCAGGTAGCTCTACTGAAGAGTCCTCCTCCAGTAATTTACCACTGTTTTTAGACTCTGAGACTTTCATCATTCCCTGAGTCTTGTATATGTACTTAGTTTTCTGATTCTTATTAGCCACTCCCAAGTGAATGCTTCAGTCAGGAAAAGTAGTTATCTAACAGCAACTAAATGAGCATAGTAACATGGGTAGATCTAAAAGCACAGTGTTGAATGAAGACATCTTGCACAATATATTTGCAAGTAAGCTAAAACACATCCATTAAGGTGGCATTTGCCTATTGGGGGACATATCAAATACAGTCCAGTGAGCATGTAAGGAGAGAAAGAAGAAAATAGCAGGGTAGAGAAAAATGTGTTACAATAAAATAAGGGGAGCTCATGGGATCTCTATTGCAGTCATTCTTCTTTTGCTGTGTCAGATAATAATCTGACATGCCAGCTTACGGGAGAAAGAGTTATTTATGTGATTTACAGTTCTAAGGAATATATAGTCCCTTTATGACAGAAATCTCATAGCAGAAGGCATGGTGACCAGTGGCAAAAGCATGAGGTCAATTCACATCACACTAGCCACATCACACTAAGAGGCAGAGAGAACAAGAGAGCAAAAGGAAGCAGGGCCCAGCTACCAAACCTCAAGCTCTTCCCTCCCTATAGCACACCTTCTTCCAGCAAGGCTCCACCTTTCAAAGGTGCCACAACCTTCCCAAACATTGACACCCACTAAGGATTCAAACTTCCTGAGTCCAGGAAGGACAGCTCACATGCAAACTCTGACAATCACTAATGAAGATAGATTAGTACTCCATGAACCAATGACAGTAGTTAGATAAACTTTGCAGATATGGGTTTAAAATAGAACAGAAAAGAAAACTATTTTAAAAAGTGATGGTATGATTCCATGAGGAGTATCTTGTCCCTCCAATAGAAGACATGGATTTCCATCCTGCCTTTGTCTATAGTTTGCTGGGTAATACCTGCTGGGTACTTTCTTTTCTATCCTTTTGATTTTAGGTTAAATCTCTAAGCTCTTTTTCAGCTTTGTATGTTAAGTATTCCATTCTTTCCTTCCCACCAATAGCCCTTTTAATATTATAAGTAACAATAAAGGCATGTCAGCCATTTCAGAATATTTTTATTCACATTGAAAAATAATCTCACTTATGAAAAGCATCTTTTGCTAAAGGTGTGTTTTTATATAGCCGGCTGAGAGACTGATGTCCTTCCTTACAATGTGCTGCCTTTATCATCTTAGAAGCAACAATTTCTCTAAAGAATGAAACTTTAAAATGCCTTAAATAATATTCAGGAAGGGGCTATAGATGCTAAGGACTTTTTTTGGATAACCCATGCCTGGATGGTGATGGTGGTGGTGATGATGATGCCAATGAAGACAGTACACTAGAGAAATACAAACAAGTAAGAACTGTGTCTATATAATAGAGACCTCTAGGCCTAAATCCCTTTGATCCAACTTTAATTTGCTTTCAAATATCCCCTTGAGATGAGAGATAAAAAAGTTGCAAAATAAACAAAGCTGCTTTGTAGAATTGTTGACTCTACTATTGCTCCCTTTGCAAATTAAAATAACAAATAGAAAAATGTACATCTTCATAGAATATCTACTTTGCCCTATACTAGAAGAATGAATCCTTTTGCCCTCTGAAGAACTCACGAACATGCAACAGTATTCATTTTAACCAATTACTATTTTGCCCATAAACAGGAAAAAAGATGAATGGTCAGTCCAATACAAACTAAGACATTTGCATAATGTCAGTTCCTTCCTTGAGTGCATAATTAATCACTTGGGTTTGTGCATTTGTAAATATAATTTGTCAATGCAGTGTCAGAGGAAATCACATTTTTTAGGCTTAAGAAATACAAGTTTATTAAGGTCAAAGGGTCTGGTAGCCAAGAGAACCATACTTGATAGTCTTCTGATGAGAGAACATTGAAACAGATGTGCTAGCTTAATATGAGAGATGATAGGACACTTTATTTCTTGAAACACTGTACATCATAATTACACTGTCAGTTGTTGAACGCACACTAAATACCAGGCATGACACAACCAATACAGATGGTCCTTACCACAGCAGAGAGTGAATGTTCTCCTGCCTGGTTTTTGAATTAGAAGACTAAGTTCAGAGAGGGCAATTAACATGTCCAAGACACGAGCAATTCAAAATTGAATGCACTATCTATGGTGCTCATTTCCTTGTGACCATGTCACACGGCTTCCCATAAAGACTCATGTGTTTGAATCCTTAGCTGTTGTCAATGTTTGGGTTGTCATAGCACCTTTAGGAGAACCTCAATAGGGGAAAGTGTGCAGGAATGATTTGGGGGTTCTAGATGGCATTGTCAGGGAATGCTCACATGGGACAACATTTATGCTGAGCTCTGAATGAGCTCTGAAATCAGGTATGTAAACAAGAGGAAAAATATTCTGGGCTGTCCTTCTAAGGAGATTTCTATAGAAACACTCTCAGCGAGATGGAGAAAAAACAAGACTTGGTACAGCTAAGAAATAGTGAATCAATCAGGAAGGAGACATGGAAAGGAGGCCAATCAGAACAGGGTAAAGGACATGGACAGCAGGACAAGAAGCTGTGTTTAAGTCTAATTGTTAAACTAGAATGGACCTGTGGCTAAACAATAAACAGAAGGAGGAGGAGGAGGAGCTGGAGGAGGAGGATGAGGAGAAGAAAAGTTGAAGGATTCTTTTAACCCCCATTTCTGCCACAAAGTCCCCTGCTTTACTTAAACTAATCTCTCACCAAGCTGAAATGCATGCAGCTCTGGAAAAGCTGAGTGCAAGTCTCCAGTCCTTATAAACTGCATACTAATGTTCCTGTCACAGGCCGATGGTAGAAGAGGGGAGGATGAAGAAATTCATTCTGTCTTTTTCTGAGTTGATATGTGCTGTGGGATCACTGCAGAGGAGGCTGGTCCCTGAATGTAACACAAAACTCCCCCTAAAGTTGTAGTCTACCAGCCACAACCCATAAAGATGCAGCCTCCTCTCTGTAGAGAGTGTTGTTTCATTGAAGAACCTGACCTGTGGCTGTCAATCTTCATAAATAATGAATTAAAGGAAATTACCTTAAGATAATAACATATAAAATGAAAGTCTTGAATGCAAGAATTCTCCAACTATGAGGGGTTAGAAGCACAGAAATGTACTTATGAGCAGAAATGTGTACAGAACCTCTACAAAACTGTATTTATTGTTTATTTAACTCTGCTTTGGATAAATAAATACCTCTGAGGAAACATCAACACAGCACCTCTTCCCATTAGAGTCCAGCTCTAGCTGTCTCTTCTGTTATCACTGTGTATGTATAATGTTCATAGGGTTACAGTCCCTATGATGCTTGTATTTGTGTGCTCTGGTTTCCATTTAACATTCTGTGTATATTTTTCCTTGTAGTCACACTGTCTAAATATTTGCCATTTTGCAGATCAAGACAGTGGCATAGCATAATAGATATAGCTCATGATTACACAGCAATTATGTCCGGCACTGTTCTCAGCACTTTACCCATTTTTACATTTTTAATATCTCCCCACTGTATATCTCCAAGGTGGATACCATATTCCTTCCCTCATCTGAATTCAAAATCAACCAAAGTCTGGGCTGGGGAGATGGCTCCGATGACAAAGAGCTTGATAGAATTCAGGTCCCCACATAACCATGCTGGGCAGGTATAGTTAGTCCACCTGTAATTACAAACCTGGGAGGCAGAATCTGGAAATCCCTAGAGCAAGCCAGCCAGCCAGAATAGCCCTAATGGCATATTCTAGGTTTGATTAAAATTCCAGGCTCAAAGCAATAAAATAGAAGAACAATTAAGGATGATTCCTAAATCACTCTCCAACCTCCACACATATTCTCACTTGCATGTGTACTACACACACACACACACACACACACACACACACACACACACACCACATGTGCCCATCCACATACAAACATGCACCCCACACACACTTACACATGAAAAGAAAAAAAAGTCTGTGTGATGGTATTCAGAGTGTGAGCCCTGGAAAGGGAAAGTGGAGCAGCAAGGAAGAGTAGCTTCAAAAGTACATGACGATCTGGTTACTGCCCAATGTTAAGGATTACTTCTCAGGTCATATTCCCATCCATTGCACCAAACACACCTCAGCCACACAGCATCAGAAAAAGAAGGATTCATCTGAACACTTCTCATCTGCTTTAAGTTCCTTAACTTAAAGACTTGAAGGTAGGGGTCCTGTGGTTTGCTTACATGAAGTCAAGACATTGGTCAGAGACTGAATGAATATGGGTAGCAGATGGATATGATAAGAAGCGACTCTATAATGTCACTGGTTTCATAGAGGGCACACAAAAGATAAGTGTCCACCCTAACACTTACCTAGGAAATGATGGAAACTCAATCTGAAACCCAGAAAAGCTGGCCCTTCAAAGTTAGGCTAAGTTGCTTCCTTGATGTGGAAAGATGTGACCTGTTTCCATTATTTCACTACTAAAATGATTCAGAGTAGAATGTCACCATCACTAGAGAACAGCATCAGACCTGACCCTGGCTCAGACCCTTGGAAAAATCAATCCATTGTCATGTATCTGACTTTGCAATCTGGTTTCAAAAGCTCTAGGAGCACAGAATCTTAGAGACTTTGATGTTTCATGACTATTATTCTATTTAGATGAGCAAATAATGTGCTTTGTTTTTAAGTTTATAGATCTTTAGAGGATAAGCCCAGAAATTAAATGACTGAGTCATAGGGTAAAAGTATTTTTATGAATTGTGGCTTAAATTAGCAGACTGTGCTCTCCCAGTTTCCACCCTGATTCTACCCCATGGCCCAGCCCAAACTCTATAATGGAGTGTACAATTTAATAGAGCCCACAGAAACCTTAGGCAGGGGACCAGTGGACTAACACCATACAATTGAAGACCTTAAGAATCAGACTATTCAATAGAAGAGAATCTTCACACCTAACCTAAGTAACCCATTTTATTTTTCTTTTAACTTCAAATGATAGTTACCACAGCTTAAGATTTACATACAATGTACACGAGCCCCATACACTCACCCCTTCAGGATCTTGGCCATTTACCCTCATACACCTAATAATCTAAAAGTTGCCTTTTAACACTCAACTCCAACCCTTGGCTACTATTAAAACCTATTTAATCATCTTAAAGATATTCTAATACTTAATCCAAATCTCACCAAATAAACCCTAACACCTAATCTTAAATCTCTCAGCAAAAACTAGACCAAAACCTTGTACCCACCCTAACCAGAGCTAGATTTACACACTCATTGGGCCCTACAATAACTTTACCCACAAAACAACACCAAGCAACCCCAGAGATACCCTTTTCACACCCAAGCAATATCAACAACTGTCCAAGTGTGGTAATTTTATCTGACTCAAAAGGGTCAGTAACACATACCAAAGAATGAAACATTAGACCAAACACAAAATGACTAAGTCATATCATAAATCCACAAAAAACAAGACATAAAATCTCCCACCAAAAATGTCAACCCCATAATGACAGATTCAAACCAGAATAACTTCTTGAATATTAACCAAGAAATTAACAACCAAGATTATTATTTTTAAAGTTTGATTGTGAATATGATCAAAGCAATTCATGAGAAACTCCATATGAACAGCAAAATAATAGGCATCTGGATAAGATGAAAAAAGCAATTGAAGAAACAAAACTAAGCATACAGCAGGTGAAAAAAACTTATGTGGAAATTAAACTTAAAAATAAAAGGAATCTAAGTATAATTCAAAACTCAACAGAAAGTCTCATCAGCAGAACTTATGAAGCAGAAAATAGAATACCAGAACTAGAAGACAACATGGCAAATCAAAATTGTTCAACTAAAGAAACCAAAAGAACTTTAAGAAAATACTTGGCAGGAATATTCAAGAGCTATGAGACAGCTTTATGAAGCCAATCCTGCACATTCATGGAATCCCAGAACAAGAAACCCACAAAACTACACCAGAATAGATTGTTCATACCATCATATTTCTATATCTAAGGAAAGAGATCCTCAATCCAAGTAAAAGAGGCATATTGCATATCAGATATGACTAAAATATAAATTTGGCACAGCAAATAACAGTCAAAGCACACAGATACAAGACAAAGGAAATGTTTTGAGTGTATCAAGAGAAAAAAACTAAGTCACATTTAAAGGTAAGCCTATTAGAATAGCAGCTGATTTTTCAATGGAAATGGTAAAAGCCAGAAAGGCTTGGAGAGATGTACTTCAAGCTATGATTGACCACAAATGCCAACTCGGGCTGCTATATCCATTAAAACTATCAGTCATGATTGAAGGTAAAAGAGAAATTTTCTACTATAAAGGTAAACTGAAAGTATACCTAATTAAACAAGGCTTGCAAAAGATGCTAGGAAAAAATTACTCAAGTTCAAAGAAAAGGATAAACATACCCAAGAGGATAGAAGGGAAAAATGATTTCAACACAACTACTAAGTAAAGAAATACAAATATAAAAAACACAAAACTCAGAAAATGACAGGAAATAACAGAAAAAATCAGCAAGTATTTCTCAATTATAATCCTAAATCTCAATGGACTTACCTCTGTGATCAAGAGACAGACTAAAAAATGTATTAAAAATCAGTCCATCAAACTGTTGCCTTAAGAAGCACATCACACCATGAAAGATAGGCATAATCTTAGAGTGAAAGGCTGATCAAAGGTACTATAAACTAATGAAATAAGGAAACAAGCAAGAGTAGCAACTCTAATACCCTCCAAAAATGACTTCAAACCAAAACAAAGACTTAGAAGGATATTACATAATAGTCAAAGGAATAATCCATCAAGAAGATGTCACAATTCTGAACAAATATACACCCAATATATGTTTATCCACATTCATTAAACAAACATTACAATGTGCAGGGTAGCATGTCCTGAACACTTACCTCGAAATCTCAATAGGTACCAGAGGGGAATTAGCAAGAATTAAATCAGGCTGGGTCCACAGTGGATCTTGGAAAAGCTGAAAACCAAGTCAAGTTTATTATGGAACCTAACCCCTTATACACTGTGGAACAGAGGATTAACTCTGTACAGTGCACACAGTGATGATGTCAATAGTGACAGAAAAATTGCAAGTGTAAGGTCAACAATAGGTGGGACCACCACCACTAATACAGCCCTGCCAATACTTAGACTTGTTAATAGACCCTAATGTTCCACTTATTGTGGGTAAAGAAAAGGCTGCTGATAGGTCAGGAACATGATGATACAGTTACAATGTAAAGCTTTATGCCCATCCTTTAGGTGTGCTAATGTCTAGATGGCTTCCAAAGAACATGAAGGAATATGTAAAAAACATTTCTGCCCTTGAACCCAATTCAAGATAGGACAAGATCCATTCCTGCCCCTTGAGGGGAAAGTCAACAGGAGACAGCCTACAATTATGCTGGTATAGGCTGGCATAGGCTAGCATAGGCACAGAACTATGCTAGTAGAGGAGGCACACTGCAACTGAGACTGCAAGGGATGCACTTGGCATCTGTCTTCAAAAAATGGAGATCTCTGGCTTGATCGTTTCCTACAACAAGACACAATAATAGTAAGGGATTTCAACACCTCACTTTCACCAATGGATAGGTCGACAGGCCACAAATTGAACAGAGACACACTGGAACTGAATCAAACCATAATCCAAATGGACTGACTTCTACCAAACTTTCCATCCTAACACCAAGGAATACACATTATTTTCAGCAGCTCATGAAACTTTCTTCAAAATAGATCACATATTGGGCCAACAAAGCAAGCCTCCACATGTACAGGAAAGTTGAAATTAGACATCCACAACACTGTAAATAATAGAAAATATACAAACTCTTAAAAACTAAACACCATGATACTGAACGAGGAAATTAAAAAATTCTTAGAAGTGAATGTTAAAGAAAACACAGTTTATCAAAATCTCTGAGAAGCAATGAATGCCATCTTAAGAGGAAAGTTTATAGTACTTAATGCCTACATCAAAAAAAATGGAAACATTACAAGTAAATAACTTAACAATGCACCTTAAAGCTTTAGAGAAAGAACAATCCAATCCCAAAAGTAGTAGACAAGCAGAGATTAGTAAAATCAGGGGAGAAATATCTGAAATTGTGATAAAGAAAATGATATAAAGCATTAATCAAATAAACAGCTAGCTTTTTGGAAAAAAAATCAACAAGATGGATAAACCCTTAGCCAAAATAGCCAAACCCAAATTAATAAAATTAGAGATGAAAATGATCTATCACAATTCAGGAAATTCAGAAAATCATAAGGTCATACTTCAAAAACTTATACTCCACAAAATTTGGCAATCAGAAAGAGATGGATGAATTCCTAAGTATTTACAACTTACCGAAATTTAATCAGGATGAATTGAAGCATTTAAATAGTCTTATATCAAGTGACAAATTAAAGAAGTAATTACAAACCATAGCAAAGACATGGAATCAGCCTAAATGCCCAAAAGTAGACGAATGGGTAATGAAAATGTGGTACATATATACAATGGAATACTATTCAGTTATCACTACAAATGAATTAATGAAATTTGCTGATGAATGGATGGAGTGGGAAGACAGAAAGTCAGATGTCCCATTTTCTCTCTTACAAGTGGAACCCAGCACTAAGCCCTCAAAATTTTATACTCAAGAGAAAATTTCTGTAATATCGACTATAACCACAAAGGAACTTAATTTGTGGGTCTAGGGAAGAAGAACCCAAAGGAACACAGGTAAACAGATAAATAAGGTCATTTTGGAAGAAAAGTCTATAAGGGAAAGGAAGTAAGGTTTTAAGGGAAAAAAAGAGGCAAGCGACTAAGGGGAAAAAGTGAGATCAAGAGCCTCACTCAACAGTGAAGCTGTAAACTACAACACTGGAAATCTATGGGAACAATAGAAGTATGTGAGGCCAATGAAAACTTCTCAGGCACCTGCCTCCCATCTTCATTTAAGCACACACGCCACTGGACATTAGGTGGACTCTTGGGATTCGAATCCTGATCCTCATATTTGCATAGCAAGCCCTTTCCCCACTTGAGACTTCTTTTTAAATCTGAAGATTTGTAAGAACTGTGTGGATAACCAGATTCTCTGCTTTCTGGGTGGCTTGCACTTCTGTCCTTTCTAAAGAAGAGATGAAACAAGTGTCCTGCGTGGTTCCCCCAGTGCAGCTAGGATACAGGATCCTTGTCTGATGAGCACTGTTCGCTGGATGTCTCCTCAGTCATGCCGTTCCCGCCCACTGGAACTTCACAGTTTCCCTGGGATGCAGGCACTCCAAGATAGCTGACACCATTTGCTCTGAACTTGTGGTGACCTACTTATGCTAAGTTTCAATCTATCTGCAGATAAGATTTAAAATGGACAAAGCAATGATGTCATCCCTGTCATTCTTTGGAGGTTTAAAAGAAATAGGGCAGTGTTCTCAGACACCGAGGCAGAGTGGGGGGGCTAGAAAAGGGGAAGTTTGAAAGTCCATTATTATCATGTCTCCATTTGGAGCAGGGTTTGAAATAGCAGTTCCTGGAAAACCCGAAACTCATATTCTTTTTCTTCTTCCTCCTCCTCTTCCTCCCTCCTCTTCCTCTTCCTCCCTTCTCCTCCTCCTCTTTCCCTCCTCCTCTTCCTCCCTCCTCCTCCTTCTCCTCCTCCTCCCCTCCTCCTCTTCCTCTCTCCTCCTTTTCCTTCTCCTTCTCCTTCTCCTCCTCCTCCCTTCCTCCTCTTCCTCCCTCCTCCTCCTCCTTCTTTTTCTCCTCTTCCTCCTCCTAATCCTTCTCCTCCTCTTCCTCCTCTTTACTTACCTATCTATCTTTTTATTTATTTTCTAACTTATTTATTTTATCTATCTGTGGAGACTGGGTCTTATGTAGTCCTGACCTGGGCTAGACTCATATTCACTGTGTAGATGAGGCTAGCCTTGAACTCCTGATCCTTCTCGTTCTACATTCCCTGGAATTACAGATGCAGGCCATCATACCAGGTTTCTCTTTTTAAATCTCCAGTGAAAACTGTGTTCAGTACTAAACGGGGATGCAAGAGAGATGAGTCCAGTACTGCCACTTTATAGTCCATGAGTTTCTGTGATGTCTCATCTCTGAGTCTGAGTCTCCTCATTTGCTTCTATCACAGCTGCCCCTTCCACTGCCTGCCTATAGTCTCCATTAATAAGTATGTAAGACTCATGGATTAGTAGCTATGCCTTATTTCTCTCCACAGAGCCCCACTAGAACTTGCTAGGAGAAGGTGCTTCTTCTGCTTCAGTGTACTAGCTTTGTGTGACTCTCACCTTGTCCCTGAAGATGACAATTGCCATCCTTCTGAGGTTGCACATGGCCTTCGCTTCCTAGACCTTCTGAGCTAAACTGCCATAAAACTGAGATCTGAAAGCCATGGTTATAGAAGCTAGAAGTCCAAAATCAACGTGTAGGTTGCCCCATGCTCTTTTGTAAGTTTAAAGAAAAGAACCACTCCCTGTCTTTTTAATATTTACTTTTTAAAAAATACTTTATTTATTTTGTGTGTATGAGAGAGAGAGAGAGAGAGAGAGAGAGAGTCAGACAGCATTGTGTGTCCCTCTGTGGGACCAAGGGTGACTTCATAAATCACCTTGGATTGCTTCTACCTCCTTCTTGCTTTGCTCTGGGATTTCCCAGGCTCTGCTCACCAGGGCAGGAAGTTCAGGTCATCGCCATTTCCACCTGGTGTTTTTATGTGGGACCTGGGATCCAAACTCAGAACTTTCTGCTTGTGAGACAGAGTCGTAACCCCACTCCTTCTTATAGTTGGTGTTCCTTATGAACCTGTGGGGGTAACTCACATTCAAACCCAAACACTCATAACTATATCTCTCCTCTTCTCTCTCTCTCTCTCTCTCTCTCTCTCTCTCTCTCTCTCTCTCTCTCTCTCTGTATGTCTGTCTGCATGTCTGTGTTTCCATATGTACAAATCTTTCTCTCCTTATAAGGGCACCAATTATTAGATTAGGATAACTTTATCTTTTCCTGAGGTCCACAAAGGCCTTATTTCCAAATAATGTCACATCTATGGGCTTCAAGAGGACATAAATCCTGGCGATATTACTGAGGGTGGAGCTTCAGGATCCCTCCATATCCTTCCTGTTCTCCTGCCCTATAGCTTCAGAGAACTACTGCTGGTTACTTAGATCTCTAGACTCACCACCTCAGCTTTCCTGAAGCAAACAAAATGAAGATTCAGAAATTAGTTAAAGAAAACGAATTTGTTTATAATTCAGTTGAAAGAGGAAAAAAAGAAAGAAGACTCCAAGTTTCTCTTCACCAGTCCTATAGCACTGTTATAATTTTATATAAAAGATAAAACAAAAGTCAGGCCACGAGAGAGTCAGAAGGTAAGTGCTATCCCAGTTGAAGTACCTTAGTTTTTCATCCCTCAACGAGGGATTTTTATTCTTTGAAGCCCGTTGTTTTAGGGTCTCTGTTTTAAGACCTTGTCCCTTGCCTTCCTCAAGAAGGAACCTCCCCCCAACTGACACCTCTCTTTTCCTGTGGCTCTCTCTCTCTTCATTCTAATGTCTCAGGGGTTTGTCTCAGGTTAGTGTATAAAATGACTTTGCTCCCCTGCCCCACAATGCTCCGATGGCTTCATTACCCACAGCATCAGGGCCATCGTGTGCCTCCTACTCTCAGCTGCTTTGTTCCCCCATTCCTCTGACACACCTCCATCTCCTGCTCGGCTCTGTCCCCACTTTCCCTCTCGGAAAGGCCATTATCCAGCACAGCATGCATTGCTCTTACCGCTAGCCAGAATCGTTGCTCCCTTTCCAAATTCCCATGTTTTGTAGCTCACAGGACCCTCCTATTCCTGATATTGCTAGTGGCCATGATTTATCTCACCTCTAAGCAACAAAGTCCCTTTTCTCTTTCCTAATCTCTGGTTCTTAGGAGATATTCAGTTCATGATCTAGCCAAAGGAAAAAAGAATTCTAAATGAATGGTTTTCAGAAGATGCTTCAAGTAACATGCAAATGTTTTATATTTCATTAATAGCCAATTCATAAAGTGTAAATATCAATTGGGGCCCCAAATGCCAAATGTTCATAATTATAAAAATAGCTCAATTTTTATAATAAGTAAATGCTATACATTTGAATTTACCAAATAAGCATGTTAGCAAAATGTATTTTTATCTTATAAATAGGCTATGAATGAGATCTCATGGCATTAAAAATTATGAAAACCATTATAGCAATGAGGTCACATTTTGCCCCTGGCAGATGAAGTATTTGCATTTTCTATTAGTCGCTCTTCTTCCCAGGAGACGAGTGATGATTGGGGTATTTTTATCCTAATGGTGGGATTAAAGGAGAGAGAGACGTAAGACCAAGAAGCAAAAAACAAAGGGACTGTGAGTCGCACACACCACCATTTAACAACTATGAGGCTTGAGAGAAATCACTTTACACCCTCTAAACTGCTTTCTTACTAAAACAGAAATTATTTCTAACTCACAGAGTTGTTGGAGGATTGCACAGTATATCTAAAATGAGTAATAGATGAGTTACGTAACAAATGGCTCAGTGAAAAGAGTTCTGAGAAAAGATGGCCTGAGTTTGGGAGTTTTGCTTTACTTTCTCTCTCACTGAGAAGCAGCCAGTTCTAGCATGAGCTGAGAAAGTAGATGGGTAGGGCTTTAACCTCTAAATTGCCCTGAGGGAGTGTTAGCTAATGAAAAGCCACAAGAGTAAATTATCTACTGACTGCACTCTTGTGCAGTAAATTACTTTTGTATAGATATCAAGTGTGCTAATTATGTTTTTAAAAGCAAATGAATGTTCTTTCTAAAGTCCTAGTACTGATCAAGATGAATTAAAGGAAAAACATCCTGTTTTATCCAATAATCAAGAATGATACCTTTAGCAACTGTACAAAGACTTGAACATATAGCTCTGTGCCTCTGAAGTGGATAAAACAGTTGACTTTTTAAACTTTTTAGATGATTGGGGGATGCAGAATAACCTGCTTCCTGGATTAGTTTGGATCCCTACAAGAATAATTTCATCATGTGGATTCCAAATCATCTTTTTCTTCTCTAAAACTTTCTTCTCTGCTCTTTGTGGGCATCACTGACTATTAGGGTCAAGGGTATAAAATTGGGTTCTCTCCATTGCCCCTTAAGGGCACATTCTAGGTCTCATGGTTAGTCCTAAAGGCTTTTATTCAACAGACAGCAATATCTACTCATCTATTCATGGACCCTCACAAACCAAAGATGGGAGTTAAGTTCATGGACCCTCACAACCCAGAGATCAGAGTTCTTATTTAAAAGGCTTACTACCAATTAGAATAAGAAACAGATATTTGGAAACAGAATTATATGGGAAAAGTGGGAAGTTTCCAACATCCTACAAAAGAACAAGAGGAGGTGCTCAGAGCCAGAGTCTCCATCCCTTGTTCACATAATTCCAGAAAAGCACCATCCACTTTCCATGCCCATCCCACCTCTAACACACACATGCTCATGTGCCCATCCAGTCCAAACAAAATTGCATCAGCTGTTACCTCTGAAAAGTTCGTACTAAGCACCTCTGAACTTTTCAGAGAACTGTTAACTAAAAGATACGGAGGTAGCAAAGTTAAATGAGCAATGAAAGCATTAGAAGCAAAGACATGCATTCAGAAGGATGTGGTCAGTTCAGGAACTTAAAGATGAAGCTTGGTAACCCTGTGGATGAAACACACAAAAAACATGAAGTGTTTGTGAGCAGGAGGATGTCTGTGAAGACAGACTGGGTGAAAGCACAGGAACCATGAAGCTGTCCTTGCAATACTCACAGAATTATAAGAGAAAAAGGGCACCTGTCTCAATGGATTTCCAGCACATGAAATGAATTGGTTACTGGTGGAAAAGAAGTTACAATAAGGTGGAGCTGTGAAGAAGCGGGATGTTTGGTTTCAAAGATTTGAGCAACAAACCCAGTCATCATTTCATATGATGGAAATGGGATATGGATAACAAGATCAAATGTTTGCTTGTTTAAGTTGTACATAAAAAGATTCAGAACTTTTTTGCATGTAGAGAACTGGAGGAACATCTGTGGAAGGTACTAAAAAATAGGAGTCAGGACATGTTGGATCAGGACAACAGTTGCCTCTGCTACCCTCTGCACCTCTGTAGCTTGCAACAGCTAGTGTGATCTGGACCCCATAAAACACTCCACAAATACTTGTTGAGTTGCATTTCCCTGGCAATATTTCTTTGGAAAGCAGACTTTTAATTCTGAACAGGCTACATTTCTTTTTTCCTTTCTGAGACTGAGAGAGGAAAGAAAACTAAGTGGACAATCTGAGGGATGAATTTACAGCCTGTAAAAAAGGTGCTGAATTGACCAAAGTCTTCTTGGAGGCCAATGGGAAGGTCACTTTCCTCTCGATTTCATTTTCAACATTGTTATAGCTCAGGAGCAAGGCAGGAAGGAGCGCCCAATCACGGCCCTAAGTGGTAATCTCTTTTCTTGTGAAAAAGCAGGCAAGATCTCTCCAGATCGGTCGTGCAGAACATTCATTCATTATTTCTGGCACACTGTGGCACGGAGTGTTTGTTAAAGGCCTAAATGATTCCTGGATTTCCTTGGGTTTTTACCTCCTATTCCCCAACTGTTGAGCAATATTAAGACACAAAAATTAAGAAAGCCAGTTACTAACCATCTCTCATACCTTTTTAGCACATTTTGTAGTTTTCATTTGTATTTTGTCTTCATACATGTCCTCCATGATAAGTTTGTAATAAGGAGGAAAAAATAAACTTCATTTTGCCGAGGAAAAAAACTGAGACTCAGAAAACCCAAGGAGTTTGTAAGTCCTACAGCTGCCAAGAGACAGTTGCCAAGTAGCTCCTCCTGGTTCTGACCTCATCACCTTGTGCCAAGCACCCACCCACTATGCCATCACACTCTGAGAGACAACCTGGAAGGCAGCGTGGCAGTGAAGACCATCAAGTTCTATCAAAGTTCATATGGGCAAAAGCTCAGGTATGGTCTGCTCTACCATGAGGCTTTGGGCAAGTCACATGACTAAGTCCATCCTCAGTTTCCTGCTTTGAAAATAATGCAATGTCCTTTAAGGACTAGAAGGTGCTTGTAGCTTTTGCAGCCACATTTTATGGATCAAAATACATCATGGTTGAGTTGCCACCCATTCCACATCCTTTCCTCTCCACCTCAGACTTGCATGAAATAATGCCTAGGACCCTGTATCTGTGCTGATAATTGACTCAGAATTTTCACTTTATTTTGGTGACAATCAGCTCCATCCAAAGGGGCATGCACCTTGTTCTAAAAGTAGAATGAACCATGGTAAGTTCAACCTTGTTGCTGGTTGCAATAAACTAACATGCACTCTTGAATGGACATTTTCTTACAAAGGCCATTGGCTTGATTTTGAATGGGACCATTTATTGCCACCAAGATGCATCTCATTTCTATACCTGGTCCTCTGAGGTGCTTGCAGCCATCCTCCAGCGCCCACTCCTGTCCGGTAATATCAATGTACTGTGGAATGTTGAGCTCCATTCTTCATAATGTGTTCCTGCAGTTTACAGATGTATTGTTGCTGGTCCTATGAAGTCACAGTGGGCCCCAGCATACGGTAAGTCTGAAATCTTATGTAAATGTGATGAAATCTCATTCCAGACATATTCTTTGAAAAATTGTCGAAGAGCATCACCATGAGACAGATGTGCAGCTCATCACTGAAGTTGAACTCTGCTGGCCTTGATTGTTCCACACATCTGTCAACAACCACCTCTGGAGATATCCATTTATATAATACCTCTGATCAATAACCTCACTTTTCCCCAGTCTCCCTTTTATTGGCCTCTTTGGTAGATTTAATTAAAGTAATGGACTTTATGAGGCAATGAAATCCAGACTCTTGATGATATCACTTCCTGGTTTGAGGCTTCTGCTTCTCTTTCATTGAATTCACATTTAGCAGCATTATTGAAGTTTTAAGAAAAGAATTTTGCAAAACAGAAGTATATGTAGGCAGCTGTTATTATACCCACAGAATGGGGACTCACAATGGAAGCCTTTGGGTCTAAAGCTGGATGAATGAAGGGAAATGCACATATCAGTGGGTGGTCTAAAGAGGCCTGAGCACTCACAGGAGTAGACAAACCAGAGTGAACCCTGGAGTCCATAGAAGCACACAGGCAGAAGGGTCAGAGGAAGTGGGAGAGAATGCTGAAGTGAAGGGAGGAGATGGAGGGGAGGGGGAAGGGAGGGAATAAATACCCAATATGCTTGTAAAAGTAGAAAAAATAAATAAAAAATCCTGAAGTTCATCAACGACAATGATAGTAGATTCATATCAAATAATTAAAAATATAAATTATAATTTTTATTAGTGTACATTAATTATAAAAGATCATGGGCTCTGGGCTGGAGAGGTGGCTCAGGGGTTAAGCCTCCGCCTTGCAGGCGGAAGGTCCTGAGTTCGGATCCCAGATCCCATGTATAGACGCCAGGCGGAAGCGGGGGCGGCCTGCGCTTCTGGTCCTGGTAAGGCGGAGCCTGTGAATTCCGGGGCAGAAGGAGGTGGAGGCGTCCATGGTGGTTCGCGAATTCGTCCGTGGTTCTACACACACGCGCGCGCACATACACACGCATATGCACACAGTTGAATAAATAATAATAATAATAATAAAAAAAATTTTAAAGATCATGGGCTCCTGTTATAAATTTTTATTCATTGATTGATCTTATTCAATAATCATTCCACATGCTAAAATATCCAAAATTTGAGAGTACATAGATGGAGAAGTGAAAAACTTTCAAGAGATAATAGGTATGTACATATGTAGTATGATTATAAACTAGTAATGTTAAAAAATACTGAAGTATAAAATAACAAGAAACTGAATAATTTTAACTACATGTGGCTTCTATATTTATATTTATCTGTATATACTATTCCTGTGAGCACAGAGATTTAATTATTACATACACACAAACACCTATACATATATATAAATAAGCAATACACACACACACATATACATACACACACACTCACAAATAAATGAACCCTCTGAAATCATGGGCTAAAATAACTCCTTCCACTCCCAGATTCTTTCTTTCAGAATTGTTTTATAGCATTACGAGATCTGACTAACAGGGGAGCCCTCACCATCCTGATCATTGATAAGCAGGAATTGCCTGCTGCCTGCATGCTATGTACAAGTAAATGATCTGTTCCTCTGCAGGGTTAAATGACATAAACAGGAATATCATAAAGCAAGAAAAAAAATGTTGAAACTACACAGATAGGCAGAGCTGAAGCAGTGATGCTTTAATTTCTTTTTTTATTATTAATACATTTTTATTATTATTTCAGCTCATACAAACTTAATAGGTACACCAGTTCCCTCCCTCCCTCCTCCTCCCCCCCCGTACCCCCTTCGCATTACAATCTCTTTATCTGAACAGAAGCTCTTTAATTTCACAAGATCCCAACTGTTGAGAGTTGGTAGCAGTGACTGTGCCATTGAACGTCTGTTTAGGAAATATTGGCCTAGCCCAATCAGCTCGAGGGAGTTCCCTATCCTTTCAACTATGGTTTTTATAGTCTCTAGCCTGATATCAAGGTCCTTGATCCATTTGGAATTAAGTCTTGTACATGGTGACAAGTACGGGTCCAGCTTTAATCTTCTGCATGTGGAGATCCAGTTTTGCCAGCACCATTTGTTGAAGATACTGTTCTTTTTCCATTGGATCCTTTGAGCCCCTTTGTCAAAGACCAAACGGCTGTAATTTTGTGGGCTTATATCTGGGTCTTCAATCCTTATCTGTGTGTCTGTTTTGGAGCCAATACCAGGCTGTTTTTATAACTATGGATTTGTAGTATAGACTTAGGTTTGGTATGGTAATACCTCCAGCAGTGTTTTTGTTACTCAGGATTGTCTTTGCTATCCTGGGTCTTTTGTGCCTCCATATGGACTTTGAGATTGTTTGGTCAACTTCTTTGAAGAATTGCTTTGGGATTTTAATTGGTATAGCATTGAATTTGTATATTGCCTTTGGTAGGATGGTCATTTTTACAATGTTGATTCTGCCAATCCAGGAACAAGGGAGGTCTTTCCACCTTCTGGTGTCTTCTGCAATTTCTTTCTTTAGGGTTTTAAAGTTTTCATTGAAAAGGTCTTTTACCTCCTTGGTTAGGTTTATACCAAGGTATTTCATTTTTTAGGGGCTATAGTAAATGGGATTGTTTCTCTCAAGGCTTTTTCACTTCTTTCATTCTGGGCATATAAGAAGGCCTCTGATTTTTGCACATTTATTTTGTATCCTGCCACCCTGCTGAACTTCTCAATTAGCTCCAGAAGCTTCCTGGTGGAGTTTTTGGGATCACTTAGGTATAAGATCATGTCATCTGCAAATAGGGATAGCTTGACGCCTTCCTCGCCGATTTGAATCCCTCTTATGTCCCTTTCTTGTCTTATGGCTTCAGCTAACACTTCAAGTACAATATTGAATAGAAGTGGTGAGAGTGGACAGCCTTATCTAGTTCCTGATCGAAGTGGGAATGCTTCCAATTGTTCCCCATTGAGCATAATCCTTGCTGTGGGCTTGTTGTATACAGCTTTTATTATATTGATAAAGGTTCCTTCCATTCCTACTGTCTCCAGCGTTTTGATCATAAAAGGCTGTTGGATCTTGTCAAAAGCCTTTTCTGCATCTGTCGAGAGTATCATGTGGTCTTGGACTTTGGACTGGTTTACATGATGAATTACATTTATTGATTTGCGTATGTTGAACCAACCTTGTGTGCCGGGGATGAAGCCTACTTGGTCTCCGTGAATGATCTTTTTAATGTGTTTTTGAATCCGATTTGCTAAGACTTTGTTGAGAATCTTTGCGTCTGTGTTCATCAGAGAGATTGGCCTATAGTTTTCTTTTTTAAGTGAATCTTTATTAGGTTTTGGGATTAAAACGATATTAGCTTCATAGAAGGAATTTGGTAGTGTTCCTTCCTTTGCTATTTGATGGAACAGTTTAAGGAGTATTGGTGTTATTAACTCCTTAAATGTCTGGTAGAACTCTACGCTGAATCTATCTGGTCCAGGACATTTTTTGGTGGGAAGATTCGAGATTACTTCCTCACTTTCCTTATATGTTATAGGACTATTTAAATAATTCACAACTTCCTGATTCAATTTAGGTAAGTTGTGTTTACTTAGAAATTCATCCATCTCTTTTGTGTTGTCAAACTTCACAGAGTATAAGTTTTTGAAATATGATGTTATAATTCTCTGGATTTCTTGGGTATCAGTAGTGATAACTCCATGTTCATTTCTAATTTTGTTAATTTGGGTTTTCTCTCTCTTGCTTTTGGTTAATTTAGCTAGGGGTGTATCAATCTTATTGATTTTTTCAAAGAACCAGTTTTTTGACTGGTTGATTTTTTTCTATCGTTTTCTTAATCTCGATTTCAGATATTTCTCCCCTTATTTTGCTAATCTCTCTTCTACTACTTTTGGGATCACATTGCTCTAGTTTCTCTGAAGCTTTAAGCTGCATTGTTAAGTTGTTTATTTCTGATGTTTCCATTTTTTTGATGTAGGCATTAAGAGCTATGAACTTACCTCTTAGAACAGCTTTCATTGTGTCCCAGAGATTTTGGTAAGTAGTATTTTCATTATCATTCACTTTCAGGAAATCTTGAATTTCTTTTTTAATTTCTTCCTGAATCCAGTTCTCATTCAGCATCATATTGTTAAGTTTCCAGGAGTTAGTGTATTTTCTCTTTTTTGTTATGTTGTGAATGTCCAGCTTTAGGCCATGGTGGTCTGACAGGGCACAGGTTAGAATTTCAACTTTTTTGTACATGTGTAGATTCGTTTTGTGGCCCAGTATGTGATCTATTTTGGAGAAAGTTCCGTGTGCTGCTGAGAAAAATGTGTATTCTTTGGTGCGTGGGTGCTGTAAAGTCCATTTCTTTCAGGGTTTGATTAAGTTCCAAAGTGTCTCTGTTAAGCTTTTGACCTGTTGATCTATCCCATGTTGAGAGGACAGTGTTGAAGTCCCCAAGAATTATCGTTTGGGGGTTGATTTCTTGCTTTAGACGCTGTAGGGTTTTCTGAATGAATGTGGAGGGGCCCGTATTGGGTGCATATATGTTCAGTATTCTGAAGTTTTCCTGGTGAATTGTTTGGTTTGAAGTCCACTTTGTCTGATATCATAATGGCTACCCCTGCCTGTTTTCTGCTTCCATTAGCTTGTAGAATTGTTGACCAGCCTTTTATTTTTAGGGCATGCCTATCTTTTGTGGTGAGATGGGTTTCCTACAGGCAGCAGATTGATGGATTGTGATTTTTAATTCAAATTTGTAATCTGTGTCTCTTGATCGGTGAGTTAATTCCATTAACATTTAGTGTTATAATGGAGAAACTATTTTTGTTTCCAGACATTTATTATGTTTAGTAGTTTTTATAAGTATATTGCTTTGCTTTTAATGGTGTTATACTTGCCTTCTGTTCTCCTGGATATGCCTGTTTTTTTCTTCAAGCTTGAGTATCATTTCTAGCATTTTTTGAAGGCCTGGTTTGGTGGACATGTATCCCTTCAAGTTGTTTTTGTGCTGGAAGATTTTTCTTTCTCCCTCCATCATGACTGATAGTTTTGCAGGGTAAATCAGCCTGGGTTGACATTTTTGCTCATTCAATACTTGAAGTATGTCTCTCCAAGCTCTTCTTGCTTTTATTGTTTCGACTGAGAAGTCATTTTTTATTTTAATAGGTTTACCTTTAAAAGTGACTTGTTTTTTCTCCCTTGAAGCTCTCAGCACCAATTCTTTATCTTTAATGTGGAGTGTTTTAACTATTATTTGCCGTGGCATGCTTCTGTTTTGGTCATATCTGTTTGGGGTGTGGAATGCCTCTTGTATATGGATGGGCCTCTCTTGTTTTAGATGAGGAAAGTTTTCCTTGATGATCGTTTGAAAATTTCCTCAGGGGTGGTATTTTGAGATTCTTGCTCTGGTATTCCATGAATACGCATGTTGGGCTTCTTCAGGGTGTCCCATATCTCCTGGATATTTCTCTCAAGTATCTTTTTGGCTTTAACAACCTCTTCCATTGAGCTGGTTAGTACTCCCACTTTATCTTCAAGGTCTGAAATTCTGTTTTCTGCTTCATTAGTTCTGCTGATAAGACTCTCTGTGGAGTTCTGCGTTGAAGATAACTTGTCTTTTAGCTCAGTTTTAAACTCTGCTTGAGTCTGCTTTAACTGCTCTATGCCAGTTTTTGTTTCTTGCACTGTTTTTCTCAACTTCTCCAAGTGTCTGTTGTGTTCCTCCTCAAAGCGATTGATTCGATTATTTAATTCCTCCTGGATGTCCTCTTTCATAGTATTGAACATGGTAATGATCATATTTTGAAGGTCGTTATCCTGGGTCAGGCTTTCTTGGTCATTTCCCATGGGTTTGTTCTGGTTGGAGTCTAACATTACGGGATTAATTCCTTCAGTGGGAGATTTGTTTACTTGAGTGTTGTTTCTCATGAATTTGCACTTTGACTTTGGCATTGTCATTTTAACTCTTAAGATCTTTTAATTTTTGTGCGTTTTTCACTAAATTGAATTATTTGGCCTGGGGTTTTGGGGGTGGGCGGAGACGGAGCTTACCTAGGTCGAGGTGATTCCAGGCTGGACCCAGCGCGTCCC
Source organism: Typhlomys cinereus (assembly GCA_023101885.1). Taxonomy (NCBI): domain Eukaryota; kingdom Metazoa; phylum Chordata; class Mammalia; order Rodentia; family Platacanthomyidae; genus Typhlomys; species Typhlomys cinereus. The sequence goes on along the minus strand of JALPQD010000080.1, from coordinate 7,103,154 downwards.
GGGCGGCGGAGTGGGGGAAGGAAGGATAGGGCGTCGGCGGGCGCTATTTAACCTGGGGGATCTGGGGGCGAGCCTAGGCGCAGGGGGGTGCCCTCTTCTCCTCCCAGGCCTGGCGCGCGGCGGCTCAGGCTGGATGGTGGGAGGAGCTGGGTCCCTTGGGCGGCCTGGGGTTCTGGGGGTGGGCGGGGACCGAACTTACCTAGGTCGTGGCGAGGTGAGGCCTGGCTGGACCGCGCGCGCGCCCCGGGTGGCGGAGTGGAGGGGAAGGTAGCTAATTTCACGATGTGTACATACACCACTGACTATCTTGTTAGCAGCATCCATGGCTCCATGTTTATTGAAAGCCAGGACTTGGTAGATTTCTTCCGTTTATGAAAGGATAACATAGTTTTATCAAAGATAGTTCAGGTAAAACAAACACACTGGCATGTGCCTTTCTCAAGAATGGCAAGACGAGATCTGAAAAGTCAACAGTGTCGAGCCTCTGAAGGAAAACATCCTGAAGGCTTTCTACCTGACCTTGGGAGAATCTTCCGACTTCTCCACATCAGCTGTAAATGTGCTGGTATCTTTGGAATGAGTACTGGACTAAATAAATGAAGGGCAATTGCAGGCTGAATGAAAGAGATTTTTATAAATGTCCCACACTGAGTCACTCAGGGGTCCTAGATGGGACTCCCTGTTCCCGACTCCACACATTCTGCATTACATTTCTCAAACTAGGAATGGCATCCTCCCATTTACCGTGTGGAATTTTACCCGTTCTCCAAGGACAATGCCCAGTCTTTTATGTTTTCAGTCATTCTGTCTCTTTAGCCTGAAGGGATTGCTCCTTCTTCCAAATCTGCAAAGACACAGGTGTTCTGTGTATGTTTGTAAGATCATTTGCATAAGTGTACATTTAAGTAAATGACTTAAAACAGTTCATCCTTTGCAGAGCAGGTAGTGTGCAAGATTTATCTCTGAATTTGGCACTTGATAAATAATAAATATTTCTTTTTAATATTAATTAGCGAGAGAGAAAGAGAGAATGCACATGGATGCTACGGTGCACAGATGGAGGTCAGAGGCCAACTTTTGAGAAGTCAGTTTGGTACTTTTATCATGTAGACTTCTAAGGATTGAACTCAGCTCACCAGGGTTTGAGAACAGAGGACCCCAACCACTGGGCTATCTCACCAGCCCCCCAAGTGCTTCTGGAGTAGATGGTGTGATAGAGGGTTTTATGTGTCAGTTTGGTCAGGCATGACACAAGTATTTAAACAAGCACTAATCTAAGTGCTTCTGTACAAAGATTTTGTAGTTGTGGCCAACATCCACACCCAGTTGAGTTTAAGGGAAGTGATTATCCTGCATCAGGCCTTCTTACCCTTTCCATGTGCATTCTCTTTACGCCCAGGGAATTTTCACACACCTTGGTATACAGGTATAAAATAAGCATACAAGTCAAACTTTTATTGATAACAAGTCATAAAGAAATGTATTTTAAAACAATTCTTTGGCATACACATAATTTTATTTATTAAAGATGAAGACAAATATGTGTACTCATAAGATGGATGTGCCTATTTATTTCTACACAATCTGAATCTTGGCTAATCATCTGATACTACAGAATGCAGAGTACACTGAGCAATTTTCAGAGGTGAATGATATTTGACTTTATGGCATCAATGATGATGGCGTTGCTCTGTATAAAAATGTAATACCATTGCTGTTGCTGGGAATTTGGAGTTCTCTGTTTGGATTCTTAGTCTCAATAAAGGCATCTAAAATGCAGACCTTGAAAGAAGCTTGCAGACCATTTCATTAGAGTTTTGAAGCAGGAGAGCTGTAAATCCTGGTGATGAAGAGAAAGCCATGCCTACAGAAGTGGGCAAGCAACCCCGTGGTGAAGGAGTTGGAGTCTTCAGAGAAACAACAAGAAATCCTCGAGTATCAGGGCAAACACTCAGGCTTTAGAAAAAGACACAGGAAAGAAAGGAAAGGAAAAAAATGTGCTTTTTAAAGTTAGAACTCAAAAAGGCAGGAAGGCTTAGCAGCCTGCTTACATGTGACTCTATAAACATTTCCAAGCATCTGCACCAAAGGAGATGCTTCAGGAAGGACAAACACATGATCTCATTAGGGGATGATTATGCCTCCTTAGCCCGTCTTCAAGTGAACCAGCTTTCCTGGTGGACTCCCAGCCAAGTAATTGACAGAAGCAGTTGGATTAATTTAAGAGAGGAGAGTGTGTGCTCTAATTGGGGGCTGGGGGCAGATCAGAATGACCCATGGTCAGAGGTAGAACTCAGAGTCCATCTAATGTTACCAGGGAAACAGAAGGTGGGGCCCATCCTCAATAACTGTCAAGCTGGCCAGCCCTGTCCTCACAGTACAAATTGTGAGAAATATGGTTAAGACCATTTCAGAAATTATGGGAAATTCTATCCTAATTTCAAGGCAACATTCATTTCATGATTTCTTTTATGAAATTTAATTTAGCAACTCCAACGACGAGTCTTAAAATCAAACCTTCTAGCACAATACAATCCAAAGATACATTTATTTGCTACTTACATGCTGAAGACATGTAATGACAGTAGGAAAATACCAAGGTTCTGTTTTCTGTAATTAAATCATTTTCTGCAAGAACAGAAAACTTCATAGGTACAATATAACACCACAGTTCACAGCATGCCGCAGTTTTAGATTTGAACTCGAGTGTATAGGGACAGTTTTGCCTATGTTGCATAGTGTGACTGCACACAAGGTGTGAAGCGCTGTGAAATTCTCTTGTTGTGTGTTCAGAATGAGGGCTGTGGTGACACTGCGCAAACCAGCACAGAACAGATCGCCAGATACAGGGCAAGCGACACCTGCCTTTATCATTCCTTCTTACTGGGTATGTGATGGAACAGAATTTAGGATTCCTTCCTCTCTTCCTAATGCCTGTGATTTTATGTAAGGATATATCATTCATTTTGCATCTACTTCTGATATTAGGCACACTGAATATTATTTATTGTGTGATGGTTATTTCTTTCTTCACAGATCAGGCTACTTTTGATTTTTTAATCACATCTATTTGTTTATGAATTTATCCTTTTGTGTCCAGACCCCAGCTTGCATAGAGTTCAGAGGACAACTCGTAGGAATCAGATCTTTCCTTCCTTGAACCATCTGGGTCCCATAGATCAAACTCAGGTAACTCATATCAGGCTTGGCAGAGATGGCCTCACCTACTGAGCAATCTGGCCAGGCCTCCCCTCAATTTACTGAGTTGCTCTTCTCCAAATACATAAGCTGCAGCCCCGATTTATTGGTCCAAACTTCTTCCATATCTTAGTTATGAAGAAATAAACTACTCTTTGAGGTTTTATGCCTAAATCACAATTCTTTATGCCTCAGTGTTCTGTAAATCTGGCTATAAAACCCCATGTATATGTTCAACCCCTATGTGGACTTCAAGGTATTAAACCTTTGCTGCTAATTTTAAGATCAGAAAACTCTTTTTTTTTTTTTTTTTTGCAGTCATTGTAAATGTTTATGTTTCCTAGGGTACTCTCTTTGGTACCTTTTGCTTCTTGTCACCCTGTGAGAGAAAATTTTCTAGAGTCTACCATACCTGCTGGGCCCTGGTGGGGTTATAAGAGACCATAAATCCATGTCCCTGCTCTCTAGGTGGACTGCTGCGCAAATTTCAGCCACATGCTTCATTCGCCCCACCAGTCAAGAAGCAGCAGCAAGCAGTGGAGATGTGCCAAGGAGGCTCCCAATGCACTTGCTGATTCTTTCCCTTTGATTTCAGACTAAATTCTTTCACGGCAAGGATCTAGAGAGAAAAAATATATATCCTAGAATGTCTAACTATGGAATGGCATGTTGTGCCACCAAATAAGCAAAAAATGTGCAGAACACAGGCTTTGTCTTTTTTGAGAGACACTCTCTCAGGCGTCATGCTTAGGTGACATCTTATTCTAGTCATTTACACCAGAGAAAAATGAGGAAATGCTCTTCTCTCTCATTGTGGATCTAACTAATGGCCAAAGCTGAAAGAAAATGAAAGTCTCCCATCTTGAAGGCCAGCACTTTGGTTTATAGTTAATTTATTTAAAATGTCATAATGTACATCCTCTATATCCCTGTTTACTGAACTCTCCAGAAATTGAAGGCAAATTTCAGTAAAATGCACAAAAATACAGGAATCAGAATTAAACCAAAGGGACTGTCTTTTCTTCTTTCCTGTATTTCCATCCTTTGTTATTATTATTTTTCCTTTTAAAATTTTCTGCCTTGCTTCCCCACTAAGAAGCAAAGCATTTCGGAGTGGATTTTTCATTGAGCTTTTGTTTTAGTTCTATGTCGAAAGGGGTGGGGAGAGAAAAAGAGCACAGCGTTAGAAGGCATGATCCATAAAACATCCTTCTGGCTGTGTATGATGATGTTGTCAGAGCAGATAGAATGTCAGTGATTCTTCAACTGTCCTCTCTCTGGGTTTTGCAACTTGGAAATGAGCTCTGGACCACAATGCAACACATCGGGTCTCAGATCAGGGGAAACAACTTCTTCTACTCATAGAGGGCAACTGGGCATTGTTGGGTGGAGGAGAAAGGCAAGTTTTCTAATAAACTTGTTATAGCATAGGGGTTAGAGATTGCCTATGGACAAGGGCTCAGAAACAAAACAAGACTGCTATGATTCCCTTGTCAAGCTCTGAGCCTGCTCAGGGAACTAGCTCACTTTCATAAAGTGAGTGCATTGATGTGCTGAGATCTTCCTTGAATGTGTGTTGGGGGAATGAAAGAACTTGCCAGAAGTAGACAGTAAGAAAACCAGAAGCAGGGATGGGAAGATGACTCAGGGGTTAAAGTCTTTGCTGCACAAGCAAAAGGATCTGAGTTTTGATCTTCAGATACCACTTAAAAATATAGGACAGAAATGGCCAACTGCCTTCAATTCCAGGCCTCAAGGGTGGAGCCTGGGAAACCCCAGAGTAAAACAAAACAGCAGAGCAATCCAGGATGATTCTCAATGTTACCCTTAGGTTTCCACGGGCACACACATTTAAGTGCACTCTTGTACACACACACACACACACACACACACACACACACACACACACACACAAATAATAGTAATAATAAAAAAGAAAACCAGAAACAAGGATATAAATACAGTAGAACAAAAAGAATCACCACTCGCAATGGTTATCTTGACTGTCCAACTTGACTGATTCTGGAGGCAACTAGTAAGAGACAAGTTGCCAGGCACACTTGTAAAGGTTTTCCTTGATCAGGTTATTTGAGGTGGGAAGATGAGTACTAACGAAAGAGTTACCTACCTTCTGGTGGCAGCCCAAATAAAAGAAGGTCATGAGAGCCAGGGAGAGGTTTTGCTTTTTACCTCATTGCCTTTATGTTTCCCTGGCAAATTCATCTACCTTGTTATTGTCATTGTAGTTGTTGTTGCTGCTGCTGCTGCTGTATTCTTTCACTGATATCAGAAGGCAGCATTTTCAGCTTCCAACATGAACTGAAGATCAGTGACTCTCCTGGCAACCTCCAGGCCTTCAGCACCAGGCTGGACTGCTGAGACCCCTTGCCTCACGGCTAAGTCGCTCTCTGGTTCTCAGCCTCTCCAATGTGAAGAAAGTCACTGTAGGATTCACACAGACCAACTTATGGGAGCCAATCAAGTCAGTCCTCTTCGAACTCTATTGCTTCTCCTCTGACAACTCTGTCACATTCATTCTCTCATTTCTGCTCCTCTGAAGGACCCCGACTAGTACAGATCAGCTTTGACCTCACATCAAGACGAATGTTAAATGTCTTGCATTTAGCCAGAACACAGCTCTGCATGGGGCGTGCCCTTGTACAGAGGTAATTGAGTTATTGTTGGTTGAAAATGGATCACGGAGTTGGAGCTTCTCAGAGCTAAAAGGCACTTCAGTTCCTCGCCAGCTCAGGGATCTCTGCTAGCCCGTTTCTAATGGAGGGGAACTCTGAGTGCCTCCTGGGGAGAGGAGGGAAATGGGGAGCTTACTAATTCATAAGGCAATGTATTTTGAGCACAGTTGCTCTTATTTTTAGATGTATTTATGTCCTGAACTTTGTTTCTGAAGTCTGTACTTCTATACTTATTACCTATTTCCCCTAGTTCTAACCTCAATATCCATATTAAAAAGAAAACACTAGGGCTGGAGAGATGGCTCAGGGGTTAAGACTCTGCCTCACAAGCAGAAGGTCCTGAGTTCAGATCCCAGGTCCCATTTAAAAACACCTGGCAGAAATGGCAGAGGCCTTCACTTCTAGTCCTGGTGGGCAGAGCCTGGGAAATCTCAAAGTGAAGTAAGAAGGAGGTAGAAGCAACCCAGGATGATTCCCAAAGTCACCTTTGGTCCACCAACAGGCACAGATGTGCCCTCTAAAACACACACACACACACACACACACACACACACACACACACACACACACAATGAATGAATAAATTAAATGAAAAAAAAAAAAGAAAACCTAAGTTAGTTTCTACTTGATTGATCACAGACAAACATTTCCACTCTTCTCCATGGCAAGGTTGACCACATTCACTGTGAACATGCGATGGATATGTAAGACTAAGTAGCATGTAATTTAACATGGAAAACCTAGAACTGAGTCTGTTCATGGGTTAGGAGAGAGTGCGCTTAACAGTACCACGGGACTGGCTTGTTGGTGAAGTCCTCGTATTTTTATAGAAAACTGATGAAATTAAAGATATTCATTATGGCTTGAATGTTCAATGTCCTCTAGTGGCTCATGCATTGAATACTTGCTACCCAACTTGGGGCATTTTGGAACCTCAAGAGGTACATCCTGGTTGGTGGAAATAGGACACTAAGGTCAGGCCTTTGAAAGGCTTACTGGCTCTAGGTTCCAGCTCACTCTCCACACTTCCTGTCTGCCACCAAGGAGATCTGTTTCCACATTCTCCCACCACTTGTGGACAGAGCTGCTTCCCCTACCTTCTCTGCCATGATGGACTGAGATGCCATCAAACCCTGAGCTGAAATCCACTTGCCATCCTTTAAGCAATTCTCTCAGAGATTCTGTCACAGTGACATGGAAAGTAACTCGCATGGCCATTTTCAGAATTATTTATAATGATCATGTTGCCTTTTTGCACCTGGTGTGTAGAAGTGTAGTTAAGCAGGTTTCCCTAAGAAAAGGACAAGTTGACACTCAGAACTGGATTTTTTTCCCTACAACTATCTTGTCACAAATCTCCTGAGCAAATGGCCCAGATTTAGATTCTAAGGCAGGGAGAGAAGGAAGGAAACACTTTCTCTGCAAGGTCGGAGTTAGGAGATGCTCTGGGATCAGACTGTCTATGCAAAATGTTGGATACAGTGTTTACAAACTATCTAAGAAACTACAGATGTACAGTGGTTGCTGCCTGCAGAACAAGTAAAGTTAAAGGGAAAGAATCTTCATCGAAGACCCACGAGGGCTGCTTGCACATTTATTTACTATTTCATTACACGATATTTACAGGATACCACTTGTGTTCCAGATTCATGGATGGGCACTGGGAATAAATCTGTGATGCAGGCAGACACAATCACCACATATACGAAGCATTTTGTGAATGATCCAGAATAGTAACCAGGCAGCTAAGATAAGATGTGAAAGGAAAAAAAGTGATAGGAAGTATAAAGTCAACACTGGCAAGTTGGAAAAACTGATAAAAGCATCTCATACAAACCTGGCCATCTGAACTGGATCCTCAGAGCCCATATGATAGGTGGAAGGAGAGAACTTTCAAAGTTGTCCTAAGATCTCCATTTGTTCTCTCTCCCTCAAATATATTTTTTAAAACGTATAAAGGCAGTGAGTGTCTTGAAGCGTCTCTGTGGCCCAGAGGAGGTGAAGGTGGAAGAAGGCTGGAAATGGCCGTCTTCAGGAAATGGAGAGCCAAGCTTGCTGACCTGGTCATCATCACCATCTCCTTGAGCTGTAAGTTCTCACCTCTAAAATAGACATCAAAACAGCATTCTGGAATGACCTGCTTCAGCAGGGGGCTTGTGAGAAACCAAGTGATGAATTTTTGCTTGCCTGTTTTTTGCTGAAGTGCAAAGGTGCTCTATCGTGCAAGGAATGCTAACAAACATCATCTGACATCACTATACCCAGCCTACAGTTTATAATTCTTCTCCAAGTCTAGTTACTGTGCCCTTACTCCAGTACAGCAGGAAAAGAGAATGAAGCATCTATTTGGGGGGCAGAGAGGTATATATTGTACTTTTCTTCTTCTCTAGGTCTACAGGGAGAATGGGTCACAGAATTGGGAGAAGGGGTAGGCCCTCAAAATCGTGTGAACATGAGCATATCCTGGGTTGGTGGGCTTCACTGGTGGTCCACTTAGATGGGACCAGGTAGGCTTAGTGAAGCGCATTGGTTGTGCCTTAGCAGACAAGGGCTCTGGTCAAGTTGCTCTGGTCTGACCTTCACATAAGCAAACCTACCCAGTTTGCCCTAAGCAGATACTTGTATCTGTAGGATTTTTTTTTTCTAATTAGCTCAAGGTATCAGGGTTCCTTAGGCATTTTTATTGATAACTACTTAGTGTCAATCAACTTTCACCTTCTCATCCCCATCTCCCTGATCAACCCCATCGAGGCTAATTAAACCCTTCAATCCTAGTTTTAGCCATAATCACCCCATTTGTAATTCCCCCCCCACCTCTCCCGCTGGAATGTCGCCATCCTAGAACGAATCACACACCCTAAATCCCTGACCTCTGCACCCTAATGGCTTTGAGAGAGGAGTATCTTCTGCCTCACATTCTCCCCAACCCCCACTACCTCCACACTGTCCTTCTTCCCTAGCAACCCTTAGCAATGTATAAAGGTCATGAAAGATAGATGCCCCCATTTGTCTGTGGACTCTGAAGATTTCTCCACTCTCTGTGGTGGCTCTCTCCCTATCTTTTCCACCTTTCAGCTGTCTCTTCTGTTCCAATGCTAATGCTTAAGGTTAAACTATGGTTCCCTTGGCCACCAGGCCCTCAACCCTCATAAAACTCTTATTTCTTTTTTTTAAACATTTTTTATTGTTATTTCCGCTCATACAAACTTAATAGGTACACCTGTTCCCGCCCTCCCTTCTCCTTCCCCCGACCCCCCTGCTCCCCCTCCCCTCACCCCTCCCTCCCCATTCCCCAGTGCCTCCCCTCCCAATACCCCGAGAATCCTTTAATGTGCATGCCAGACTCTCCTCTGGGCCCTCCTCTCCGATGACCTACAAGGACCCAGTGGCATTTCCCTGAACCCTTTCCTGTGTTCCCCTTAAGCATAGGAACACTACTGTGGCTGTCAATTCCTTGCATACAATACCCATTAGGATGGAGGGAAGGACATTGCAGGAGCAGCAAAACTGCAAAAGAAAATCAACAAACCATAATCCAGAACTTCAGAGACTCTATATCAACCACCTAGAACTAGGCCAGCCTAATCTCTCCCCATCCTGAAGCTCAGGGAAATTTGCGGAAGAAGGGGCGGTAAGAGTATAAGAGCACAAGGATGGGAGGAGCAATGATATGCAAGATACTCCACACAAGTTAGGGCTGAAGCAATCATAATTGGACTTTGCATGCCCTGCACAATGTCCAACACACTATTGACCCCACAAAGTATAGCATTTGCTAAAACTCATTTCTTTTTTTTTTAAAGGCAGTTATATGCTTTTATTATATGAGCATAACACTGTTTGTAGCAGTTGGTCTTTAATTTGTATCTTGCTTTGAGAGAATGTCAAATATTTGTAGAAATGGTCTCAGAATGGTTTATGAAGCAAATACCACCTCACTCAAAAGAAAATAAAACTCTTATTTCTTAAGCTCTCCCTTGTGTTAGCTTGTCTTTGCAATAGATCTCGACATTGACCTTACGCATTGTCACTCAGTTCCTCCCCCCCAGACCTAACACCTAGATTCCCCTTCCACTTCCAGATTGCAACCATTCTATTATCTTCCCACTCCTGTGTCTTAAAGCCTTTTCTCCCACTTCTTGGACCCAGTCTAGTTTCCTCTGCACACACTCCATACTACATGAACGCACATATAAAAAGTAGAAGCTAGGATCCATGTAGGAGAGAGAACGCGATTGTCTTTTTGGGTTGCCTCACTTAGCACAATCTTTTCCAGTTCCATCCATTTTCCTACAAATTTCATCTTTCTTTAGTGCTAAAAAAATCCATTGTTGTACATGCACCACAATTTCATTATGTGTTCTTCTGTTAAGGGACAGCTATGCTGAATCTCTTTCCTTGAAATGTGAATAGTGCAGCAATAAACATGGCAGTGCAAGTATCTCTGTAGTTAGATACAGAATTATTTTGGTATATGCTCAGAGTAGCATAGCTGGTCATATGGCAGGTCCATTTCTAGTCTTTTGAAGAATCATCATGTAGATTTCCATAGTTGGTGCTCCAGTTTACACGCCCACCTGAGAGTTAATAAAATTTCTTTCCCAATAGCATACTCACCAGTATTGGTCATTATTTTTTGTTGTTGTTGTCATTGTTGTTGTTTTTGCAAATTCAAAAGATTTAGCCAATATGGTGGTATAGGCTTGTACTTCCAGGTACTTGGGAGGCTGAAGTAGGAGGACCATAAGTTCAAGACCTGCCTAGGCAACTTAGTGAGGACTTGATTCAAAATAAAAAAAAAATATGACTGACTAGGTACATAACAGTGGTAGAGTGCTTGTCTAGCTACGTATATGACAGAGAGAGAGACTGACTGAGTTGGCTATAGTCCTAATTATCCATCTATTGCCATGAAAACCTAAACAGATGATTCCAGCGTCAGCAATTCCCGATTTACTAAGATTTAAATTTCCAGTGAAAGGAGTACATTTTGCCTGTGGGCCACACTCCTTTTCATTTTCTTTCTTCCTCCCTATTTCTGTGTAGTTTCTTGGGATTCTTTTGTGCCCCTTCTGGCAACATAGAAACCCAATAAATACTAGAGTTGAAGCTAATGTGAAAAACAGAACGTGTGCTGTTTTTCCTGACTCGGCCACGTTCTGTTCTTTTCCTTTCCTGTGCTCTGTTCTCCTAGCTGCAATACAAAGATGGCAGATGGCTTCTCTTCCAAGTCCTGCCATGGACATTCCGCCGCCTGAGAGGTTTGCTACTCTTTTTCCTGAGTATATCTGCAAGTGGAAAGAATCTTGGGTCATTTTCATTTGTTAGACTTTTATTGAAAACCCAGCTGGCCAAGAAGGCCACATCTTGTAGCCTGGGCTGCTATTTAAATCCCTGTCAGACCAGAGAAACTTTGGTTAAAATTATATTTTGTTAATCCATCATGTGGATATGGAGCTTGCTATTTTTAATACATGCTCTGCGCAGCCCAGTTATTCATGGCTGAGAGTTTGCCACAGAGCTTCAGAGCTGTATTTAAAAACAAACAGCTCCAGAAGAGCAAGATGGAGACTTCTTTCTCAAGGTGCTCATGAAATTAGGGACAGTGGGGAAAGGGGGAAAGCTTGGCTGCCGGGTGGGGTGGGAAACAGAGCTCCTCTGGGGTTGTGTGCTGCTTCGGGGGCAAGTACCTGAGTGCTCAGATAGATGGTGGACTCCTTCCTTCCTCAGACACCTCTCTTCACCTACCTCTTCATCTCCCCTCCTCTTCAGGAATGAACACAGAAGCTTTCAACTAGAGTCAAGGAGAAGCACCTACATGTATAACAACTCTTCAGAACCACACATAGCTTACGTTGGGATGTGTGATTGCGCTCACCTAAATACTGACCTTCTGGACTTTGAGGAATGTGCTTGGCTCATTGGTTCCTTCATCTGTACTAAACCATGGCAGGCCAGACATATCTAAAATCTCAGCTCTCCGGAGGCTCAGAACTCAAAAGGATTCTGAGTTCCAGCCCAGTGTAGGCTATAGAGTGAGTTCAAAATCAGCCAGAGCTACATAGTGAGATCCTCTTTCAAAAACAAGAAAAAGAATATGTCATAAGATGGGCCAGGAACTCTAGTAAATATAATGTTTGCAAAGGTGTTACATCACAACACTTGACATTGAACTCACAATTCAATACATAACGACTGGTGGGGAGGGTATCCTAAGGATTGATCAGGAAATAGCGTTCTTAAAATCATTCTTTACTGTTTGTAGTTTAAGATAGTTATACCATCTTATTTCAGTTCTGTAACAGCCTATAAAAGACATTTGACATTCAGCTGCAGTCTCTAAAATAGGCATTTATTATTCAGCTACAGGGTCTACATTAGGGATTTACCATTCAGCTACAGTCTCTACAATAAGCATTCACCATTCAGTTACAGTCTCTACAATAGTTACTTAACCATTCAGCTACAGTCTCTACAAAAGGCACTTATCATTCAGCTACAGTTTCTACAATAGGTATTCACCATTCAACTACAGTCTCTATAATAGTTATTTACCATTCAGCTATAGTCTCTACATAAATAGGCTCATTGAAGGTCAATGATTCATAGAACCCAGAGGAAAGAGCAGAGAGTGAAGATAGAGAGATTATTCATAGACTCCGTCATTCAAAACCCTGAGGCCCAGAGTTAAATCACAATCAGAATAATCTGTTAAGTACCACCATCACATATAGATACCAAGAATCAAGGGAGGAGCAGAATCTCACCTTTGCTTTTCAAAATAAAGGAAATCATGATTTGATTGTTTTGTATAAAGCCTCTTCCCCTTCATTCTTTTGGTACTGTTGGGATCAAACCCAAAGTCTGGCACACATAGGGCCACTTATACCCTGAAAATGCACTGACAGTGACAAACAGGGTCAAGTCCTTTAGTGTCTCAGGAAAGCTTGTATGAAGATGCAATAGGGAGGAGGCAACCTGGAATAAAAGTTGACTACCATCTTGGCAGGTTAGACAGTGAGGTTGACTTGGAGAAATTTCCAGAGCAAGGCAAGCATGGGAATTGAGAGAGGAGAGAAATTCTGGGGGAGGTCATCAACCAGATCTGTGTTTGGTAAAGATCACTTTGGCACAACATTTTGTAGAATAGATTGCAGAAAAAGAAAAGCATAATTTTCTAATAACACCAGAAGCCACCATTTGCCATTCCTTGTAGTAATATGGGGGGGGGAGGACAATAAACATACCATGAAGCACGCAGGCTTCATTATTCCATCTTGCATGGAAAGGTCTAGACATCCTTCCAAGTCTTACCAAACAATGTGTTTTTAGTTACAAGGATGCAAGTAAGAAAATGAAAAGTACTGACATGACGCACAGACTGGGCTAGAAAGGAGATGCAGTTTGAAGAATGAAGGAGACAGCTAATCTTTCCTTCCATAGACCAATAAGCTTCCCTAGTGTTGGAGTCACATAAAGCAAAGTGCCTTTGAGATCCTGACTTAGATTACACCTACCTGATCATGAAAGCCTATTTTTATTTCGGAGTCATGTCCTTGAGTGATCCTTTTTTCATTCAGATCCTGACATTTCTCGTGGCAAGGGAGTGTTCAAATTCCAGTAGCCCTATGAGAAAATTTCTACCTCTCAATGATCAAAGCAAAGTGGGGCAATTCGGTTTCCTCTTCCCACATCCACACTTCCGTTCCCTTTTTTAAGGAAACGATTTTTTTTTTTACAGAGAGAGAGAGAGAGAGAGAGAGAGAGAGAGAGAGAGAGAGAGAGAGAAGAGAGAGAGAGATTGAGACAGCGTGAGTGGGCTTCAGGCGATTGAACTGAGGTGGTCAGGTTTACAAGCAGGTTCCTTGCTGAACTATCTCACCGGCCCCCGTTCGCTATCTTTATATCAGGCAGAGTGGCCCTCATTAACTCATTACATGCTAAGTTGAATAAACTGCTAGGAAAACTAATTACCTAGGGCAAAGGTAGAGATACTCGAGCTAGGTTAATGGGAAAGTGTAATCGTGGTGGGATGGGTGCACCTCCTAGTCACGCTTAATCTTATCATTCTTATCAATCTAGGCCAAGAGGGCAGAAGATACCTTCCATATTCCCTAACCATCTAAAAAGGCATTGGAGTTCTTGGGATAGCGATGGACACGCGCCTACAGAAATGTTCTCGTTGGCGACACCGCCCTCGGATCAGCACAGGGAGACTTCTTTCTCCTTGACTGCGCTTGACAAGCCCTGCCCCCAAAGAGGGGTGGTGGAGGAGGAGGACGAACGCGTCCACACTTCGAGCTCCAGCCGGAGTACCGACTGGCAAGTGAGCCCTGCGCGCAGACAAGATCGCTTGTCATTTATTTATTTTCCTTTCCGCCGGGTGCGCTGTCCCTTTAAATACGGACGCCGGAGCTGGCTCCGTAGCACGCGAGCCGGCAGCTTGTTGATTTCAGAGCTGCTGAATTTCACATTGTTTCCACTTCACTTTCCCTGCCCCGGGGGAGGCCCGGCCAGGCGCCTACTACCGCGGCCGCCGCCCTCCGCTAGGGCTCGGGGGGAGGGCAGGGACCCGCAGCCTCGCCGCGGGGCGCGGGGCCGCAGGACAGGGCGCCGGGGCCACCCGCACGCCCGCGCCGCAGTCAAGCTCCTCCCGGAGCCCCGGCGCCCGGAGCGCGCGGCGGGGACCGCCCGCCCGCCCAGACGCCAGCCCGCCCACGGGCCGGCCGGGGAGCCCCGCTCGGGCGAGAGGAGGCCGGGGGGCGGGGAGGGGGCGGGGTGGGCGCCAGGGCCGCGGCGGAGCTGCTACTCGGCGCGTTTTGCATGAAGATGGCGGCTCCCACCGCCTGCAAGACAGCCTCGCAGGGCTGCAACAACAAGCCTGCCTTCCCCGAGCTGGATTTCAGGTCGGGAGCCCGGGTGGAGGAACTGAACAAACTCATCCAGGAGTTCACCAGGCACGACCAGCGGGAATACGACGACCAGCGAGCTCTGGAGATCCACACGGCCAAGGATTTCATCTTTTCCATGCTGGGTGAGAGGCGAGGGGGGAGGCGTGTGTGCACGGGTGTGCGTGCGTGCGCGCGTGTGGTGGGAAGCGGGCAGACAGCCCGGCTGCTGGGGCTCCTTTCCCGAGTGCAGGGCTGTTACCCCTCGGTTCCTTCCGATCCCCCTTCTGCCCCCGCCGCCGACTCAGCTGCCGCTTCCCTCCTGATTGCATTTCGCTCTGCGTGCCCCTTTCCTTCCCGGTCTGCCGGCTCTTTTGTTAATTTCCCGGCAGCGGGGAGGGCAGGCAGGTGAAGCGGCGGCGGGGAGATGCTCCCGACTAGGGGAAGCGCCCGTGGGGGCGCGGGCCAGGTGCTAGCTGGGCCTCCCTGGCAGTGGAGTGGCCCGGGGGGCTCCGGAGCCTCGGTCCTGAGCCTTCCCGGCACCCCGTGCTCGCGCTCCGCACACGAGCGACAAGTTGCTGCTTTCGTCGCGCGGCGCGGCGCTGTCACGCCGAGCCCCCGGTGGCCAAACTTGTTGGGTGTTCCACGGTAACCCGCCCAAGTAGTTCGGGTTCGCGGAGTTCCTGCAACTTTGATTTGTAAATCCACTTCCCTTTGAAGCGATCGGAAGCATTTCCGGGGCTTCGCCAGGGTTGGGGCAGAGCTTGGAATTCCTGATTCCTTGTTGAAAACATGACCGGGCGCAGAGCTCTGTCCGCAGCGGAGTATCTCCCCCCGCACCCCATCCCCCTGCTCTTTGTGTATCGCAGTCCTCCCTGGCTAGGAGAGGTGCCCGGTGTTAACATTCGGAGACACCTGAGATTAGACAGCGTGCCGAATGCCCCGTGACCGAGCCCCTCCCAGGTCCTTCCTTGGGATTATTGCTGCTCTGGTCCCCTAGAGTGAGCGCACTGCACTGCTGTGAATCTCCGATGTGGCTTGCGGTTCCATCGGGGAAGCGGTGGCCGTCATGCACTACGTTCCCCCCAGGGTTTACGTTCAGCAGAACTGAGGCTGGAATAAACCGCACTGCACTTTATGTGTCTGTGCTCCACCAACATTTCCACAGTCCATTTTCCAGGTAGTGGAAAATGCAAATGGCAAAGGCCCTTGGGTCACAGAAAAGAGAGCCTTTGCTTCCTCCTGTGATATATCGGGATTGCAGGCAACAAGCAGACTGTTGCTGACCCTCTCCTGGGATATATCTTATTCTTGCTTCAGGTTTTCATTCCCCCCTTAGCCCAAATGGGAATAGTACAGGTCGAGCCTTAGCCCCTTCTAATGCGGGTAAGTTGAATCCAACATGTTAAAACACCAGACTAGGGTTTACTTTCTTTTGCTACACGCTCCCTAACTGTATATTCTAGGTGGTGCATGTGTTTGGAGAGATGAAAGATTCGACCGTTCAACTGTTTAGTTGAATTATTTTTCAAATCCACAACCTGGGGGAAGCAAGCTTTCAGAAGGAACTGAAGGCCCACCGGTGATTGCTTAGGGCAGTTATTTAAGCTGCTAAATCATGGCCTTCTCTTTGGCATACATATCAGATAGTCGCCTTTGTGCCCAACAATACAGATGTTAATCTTCACGTGTTTTGACTTGCTACCTTCTCTAGAAAGAGGTACTGTAGACAGTCACGCATCCCAGCATCAGGAACTTCTGCGATGTCTTTTCATCCCATGCATTGTCTTAGCTAGGGTGAATTATTCAAGAATACATGTTTAAGGTTGCCTCTTGACAGGTAAACTAGATTGGCTTCTATTCCTTTTCATTCAGTTGACCTTCCAAGAGATGTCTTTCTTCCCACCTGGGGTTTGGTCTTTCCAGCCACAGGCGAGTGAATGCAGGGGTGTCATTTCAACCCTTTGCCCCTCTGGACACTTCCAGGCAGATGGTGAAATGGGCTTGTGTGTGGTGCTGCATTCATTGCTGGTCCCTGGCTTTCCCTTTAATGAGGTGCTGGCTGCTCCAGACAAGTGATGGTCTGGTGACAGCCAGGGTCCCTGTGTGGGTTTACTTTTTCTAAAGCAGATTTTCGCTTGGCTTAAGAAACAGAATCTCTTTTTGTACACTTTGTTTCACTTGCCACAGCCTTGGGTCGATCATGAATATGCGAATGAGGTGTCTTAATGACCTCCGGCTTGTTAAGGTGGCACTTGGGTGGCAGTGGGCTCTCTTTCCAGCCTGGGAGTTGCTGGGGGAGGTGGTTCTCCTGGCTTTGTTCTGCCGCTGTCTGATCTGCACCTGAGGGTTGTTAGCAGCTTAAAAACATTATCCCTTCATCCAGGATGAAATGGCCAAGGAGTTTGTCCAAGCTTCTTCAGCAGGGCAGTGGATCATGCTGCGTCTGCCGGCTGGCATTTGGAGGAAGAGGGTAGAGATCACCATCTCTGGCCAGTTACTGTCTGTTGCATATCCAAGTCCCCAGACCTTTTCATTTTGTAAAGTTAGGAGGGAATTTTTTTTTCAAAATTTGAGTAAAGGGATGCTAAATAATTGTTATTAGTGACCTGTCTCCACAAGATGCCTACTGTCCTGTCAGAAGCAGGGTTCTTCACAGACTGTAAGGTTGAGCTGAGCTCACTGGTGGTCACAGGTATCTTTGGGATCAGGTCTGATGTTCTGTTGTCTGTGCAGAGATTGTAATTCCTTTGGAGGCAGGTATTAGCTGGAATCATCTAGAAACCCTCCTTCTTTCTTTGTACCTTGTTCTTTTAGGAGAATGATTGCTGTTATTATCTAGTTAATATTTGAGAGCCCAGATTGTGTGAGAGGCACACAGTGCATAATAAACACCATTTATCAAAATTCAGAGAAATTGCCAGAGTTCATTAATGTTTTAATAATATTTGGTATTTGCATAATGTCTCTGCCGACTCCTTTGTTATCTTCGTTCTCTGAGAGGTTGGACAGAGACTGGTTGTATCTCCCTGTGAACAGGTGTGGAGGAGAGGGTGTGCAGGAACTGGAGAAAGCAGCGGGGAGATGTAGTCACTGAGGATGGTGGGTGTACTTGTAGTGTGGTCACAAGAGTAGCTGTCACTGTTTGAGCACCTTCTCAGGGAAGGAAATCCACATGACCTTTGAGTAGGGACTGCTTTACTGTTTCACAGGATGTTGAAGTTTAGTGGGGTAAAGAAGAAACAAACAAGGTCAAAGGGCAAGCCAATGATCCTAGGCCTCTTTTTTTCCTATGTGAGTCTGTTAATAATGGAAGCATCAAATCCAGAGAAGGGGCTTTGTTTTGGGAAAAAAAAAATTCTTTTCCAGATTTTGCTCAGATTTCAGATGAGCATTAGCATAACGCAAGCAGCCTGTAGAGTGATTTCTGCAGTACTGTCAGTCCAAGTATTCCATAGTTCAATCATCCCTGTGGATTTTTGATAGAGAAGACCATGATCACCTAAGAAAATCTTCAGTTCCGGTCCCAGTTGGCCTCTCATTGGCTGTGTGGTCTTTGTTTTTAATCTGTTGCACATGGGTAACAGTAATGCATCATTTCACTATGATAGCCGATTGTAAAATTACTTTGCTAACTGCAAGAGAACACATCCATGATTTTATTATTTGTTTAAAGAAATGTGCGTTATGGGAAAATCTAGTGAACTTTAGTCAGAATTATTTCTGCAGGCTTGACATCAGAAAGAACTATGGAGTGCAGTTGGACAGGGGCCAGCAGAAGCTCCATGAATTCTGACCAGCATTGTCTTTTCTTAAGCACCTAATGTGTGCTGCCCATGGTGCCAGCTCCTTTGCATAAATCCTGAAGTTCCTGAAAAGCAAAAGACCCCAACTTCTGGGTAATACTATTCTCGATAGCTTGCCTGTGGACACTTGGGTCCTTTCTCTTTGCCTGTCTATCATGGGTTTCTTCTGTCTCATTTGGTTTTATGCATTCAACAAGTACTTGATGAATGCAATAGTGTTGCCCCAGCAGTGAGCAGGATTCAGAGGGTAAAATGATGAACAGAAACTTTGGGCAGCTCTCATAGGTCTATTTTGGAGCTCCCTGCTCTTCTCTGGCATTTACTCCAAGAGAATAGGTTATTGGCTATCTCCTCCAAGTCTTAAAACCACCACTTAGCCTCATCAGTGTCTTAAACTTCTGTAGTACTTCAGAGTGCTCCTGAACCTAATGTATTTTGAGGCTTTCCCCCCCTTCCATCTGCAGAGCAGACTATTAGGAGGCCCTTTCTGGTATTTGAATGCTCCTTGTTTCTTACTGACTTCACCCAATAGTATTCATGATGTATTGTTTTTGCTCATGGGCTGTCTACTGCTTGGGAAGATCTTTAGAGTTGTAGTCACTAAAGCCCTCTGCCTGTATAAATTCTGAGGTGATCTTTGAAATTTGCCCCTGCTCTGTAAACCTTAAATACATAGGGCTGCTTAAATACATTGGAGCTGCTTTGAATTGGTTTTGATTCTCTCTCCTTGGTTCTCATTTTCCTCCATAGAAGAGTCCTGGGACTGTGAGAGTGTCGTCTCCCCCTGCCCCTCGGCTCCTAGGTCTTTACAGTGCCACTCCGGGACCTTGCACTGCACTGCGATCAGTCCCAGCCCTTTTGTATTCACAGCTTATTAGATTCCCTCTTGTCAAACCCAGAACTCGTCATTGAATGTTAAGCCCTTTCGATTCTCCTGGGGGCTTTAGAAAAATTCAGCATCTCTGGTCCCAGTTCCCAGCTATTGATTCCAAATCCCCAGGGATCTCCATGTTGGCAGCTCGGCACTCCTATCTGCCGGCTGGCTTCAGACCCCAGGCTGTGCCCTGTCGCTCCCTAGAGCTGCTGCTGCTGCTCCCCAGCACGGGGAGCATGATCCTAACCACTTGAGATGAGAGCCAGGCTGCAGAGCCCAGTAAGTGGAGATACTTCCTGTGCTAGAGACTAGTGCTGGGATCTTTCCAGCTACAACAGGAACACAGGCAGAGTGATGGGGATCAGAGTTGTGTTGGGGCATCGTACCATCATCACCATCACCCTTCCTGGGGAACTGAAGGACCGGATGCGTCCATGAATCTAACCCAGGTCAGGCTGATGAAAAGCCCTTGCATGTGAGCATATTCTCTATGCATGTGAGCCAGAAGATTCCAATTCAATCTTCTCTTATTTGCTGTGTCATTTTGGGCAAGTCGTTTATACAAATGGAGCCTCATTCTGTGTATTTAAGAATGTGTACTGTGATAATTAGATACAGGTGTCAACTTGACAATCGAAGGCTTGAGCTTTGGGCACTACTGTGAAGAAAAGTCATGGTTGAGTTAAACTCTGAGTAAGTCTGCTGGAGACTGTCTGACTGATGGGGAAAGCTCATCCCGTGGTAGGCAGGACTTCTGCCTTGGGCAGGTGGAGAAGATGGAGGTCAGCTGATTCCAGAAGTTGGCATTCTTTGGTGTAGCTGGAGTTTGCCCCTCTCTCAGGATATGGTGTGACCAGTTCTCTTGGGCTCCTGATGTTAGTAGGAGCTTTTCTGCCAAGCTGAACCAAGACTGTAACTGTAAGTCAAATAAAACCCCTTGTTCTCATAAGCTGTTTGGTTAATTTATCGGCAACAGGCAGAATGACTGCAATATGCACATTATGTTTAATAACTATACGTACTACATGTGTTTGGGCATGATCCATTCTGAATCTGAACTCTTTCACTTGGTACAAAAGAAGAAAGTTTTGGAGATCTGGACCCACTTCTCTCTGTACTGTGTGGTCCTATGCCATTCCAAATGTTACCCAACCTCTGTTGGATTTCTCTGCCGATTTTCCAACGATTGAAAATATAAACTCACATACATCAAACTCACATGCATCTTCTAACCAAAGCTCATGTTTGCCCGTGTGTTTTACTAATCATCTACATTAGTACCATATGTTTTGCATGCATACAGTTGCTCACAGGGATCCTTTCGTGTATACACTGTTGTTACGTGGATATGCTGTCTTCTGCTGTACTTGTCATCTGTCACATTGTGAAGAGGAGTACTAACTAGAAACCCGGGGAAGGACATTTTTCTTCCCTTCTTTATTTCATTCATTTTGTTTTATCCTGAAAGAAGATAGCCATTCTGCAACTTGGAGCACATTTCACGCTTTAGCAATAGTGGGTACCAGACCCTTCCCTGGGTGACTTGGAGGACTTGATCTCCTTCAGCGCCATCTGTGCCTGCCTGTCCTCTGGAATATTCCATACAGTCACACCCCTCATTTCTCACTTTCTTCCTTTGCTTGGGCTGTTGTGTTTATCAGGTTCCCAGGCCGACTCCATGGAAACAATTAATGTGGAGTCTGTGAACCTGAATGAGAAGAGCGGGATATCCTCTTATTATCCTTTATCTGAAATAAAGCATTTGCTTCCATTAAAAATGTAGGTAATAAACCATAGCAATGTTTGTGGTGCCTATATATATATACTTTTTGCTATTAGAAACCACATGATTTTCATTTCATATTAGTGTCACAGATATATTTTTAATATTTTACTTATGAGAAAGTTAAGCTATCCATCTCAACAGTTGTTGTTATACCATAGATTAAAGAACAATTTTACAACCAACAAGTATCTCTGTGCAATGCAAGATGTGAGTGTAAAGAACCAAAACTGGCTAAAGTATAGATTAAAAACATTGTTGGAAAGCTCATCCCTGACCAGGACATCTAAACCCCAGGACATCTAAACCCCTTCTGCCTCAAAACTCAGGGAACCTTACTGAAGAGGAAACAATAGAAATATATGAGCCAAGGACAGGTAAAGGTAATGTCAGTCAGTAACTTCTGTTGGTATCAGGGTTTCTATACACAAGTGAGAGAGAGAGAGAGAGAGAGATCACATGCCCTAGTGCCAGGTATGAAGGTCAGAGTACAACTTTCTTTTTTAAATTTATTTTTTATTCTTTGATACTTTCAACCATGAGTTTATTGAATTTATGTCTTTTTCATCCCTTACTCCCAATCCCACCCCCTGCCTCTTTTCCTACTATATTCTTTCTCCTTTTCAGTCAGTCTCCCTTACTTTCATGTCTTGTTTTGAGGATGTGGCCCAGTGGGTTTCATCTGAGATCCTGTACTGGCAAGTGCCTAAGCACCTGTTGGGACAGGACTGACGTTTCAGTGGGTAAATTATTGAGGAAAGGGGTTCCCCTTCTCCTGTCTGGCGTCAGCCTTCAGTTGTCTTCTCAGGTGTAGTGTCTTTTGAGATCTCACCCTTTCCATGGTAAAGTGTTGATAGGCCTATTGTTGTTTGGTTTGGTGGAAGTAGACATCTCTGCAGAGAGTTCTTAGGTGCAGCAGCCCAGTCGTCTGTCTGGCCACATCCTTCCTAACTCTCAGGCTCTTACATTCTTACCACCTCCTCTTCTGCAAGGTTTCCTGAGCCCTAATGTGGGGGGTGATTGTGATGTCCTAATTCAGGGGAGAGCTTTTAGAAATCAGTTTTCTCCCCCACTGTGTCACTTCTAGGGATTGAACTCAGATTGCCAGGTTTATACACAGGTACCTTTATCCACTGAGATGTCTTTTAGGTCCTTCACAGATTTTATCTTTTTAATTATTTTCTGTTGCTTCAACATGATGCCAGATACTAGACTTGCTCTGTTTTGTTTAATGCATTAGGAAGAATCACATATGATAACCTGCCACAATTTTACTTGTTGTATTTTAATACAGAGTATTGTAATTTCATTACATGTTGTTGTAACAGTCCTTTGTTGGTTTTGGGAGTAAAAGGAAGAAGGGTTCAGGCAAAGGGCAGGACAAAGTGTGTGCATGCTTTCTACCATTCTCGTGTGTGTGTGTGTGTGTGTGTGTGTGTGTGTGTGTGTGTGTGTGTGTAGTCCTGACTACTTGCCTAGGGAATGAAGCTGCCCACTATGGGCTGGGTCTTCCCACACCAATTAGGCTGACAAAACAGTCTTTCCCGGGGCTGGAGAGGTGGCTCAGGGGTTAAGCCTCTGCCTTGCAGGCGGAAGGTCCTGAGTTCGGATCCTAGACCCCACGTATGGATGCCAGGCGGAAGCGGGGGGCCTGTGTTTCTGGTCCTGGCAGGGGGGAGCCTGTGGATCCTGGGGCAGAGTAAACAAGGGGGAGGTGGAGGTGTCCATGGTGGTTCCCGAATTTGCCTGTGGTTCTACATACACACACGCGCGCACACACACACGTGCGCACAATTGAATAAATAAATAAAAAAAATTAAAAAAAAAAACAGTCTTTCCCAAGTATGGCCAGAGGCTACCCTCATCTGGAGAATCTTCTTCAGGGGCTGGAGACTTGCCCTGGGGGTCAGGCTGCAATAAATCTAACTACCACGCTGACTTCCCTTAAGTTTCTATGTAATGCCATTGTTCCATATACCCTCTTCTTTCTGGATCTGGTTGGGCAATCTCGGCACTTAAGAGGCAAGCAGATCGTGAGTTCGAGGCCAGCTTGATTATATATGGTGAGTTCAAGCTAGCCAGGGCTACATAGCAAGACCCTGCCTCCGAATATGTACTAAACAAGCAAGTGTGCTATTCATTGCAAGAGTTTGTAGAATAAATAGACTGGCTTATCAAAAGGATCTACGTCACAGAATACTCAAGGGTCATAGTGGACACATTCTTCCATTTCACCTATGAGTCCTTTCTGTCTCTCTCCCATTCCTCAGTGCTTTCCTAGGTCATAGTCCCCTTCGTGGCCCTTAGCACACTTTCCCATGCTGTGTCTGATTTATGTTGGTGGTACCAGGTGGGGCTGCATACAAAGTAGGTGCCCCTTAAATGTGAGCGGACTTCATTTTGTAGATCTTTTTCTTGTGTAGCTTTTTTTAGGCTCTTTTCAAGAAAAGTGCTTTCTGACACTGTCTCTCTGATTCTCTCGTCTATTAAGCCACATTTTCCCTTTTGAGGCCAGGAAAATCTTGTTCTTATTTTTAATTACATAGCAGAGGAATAGGGGTGAATTTTTTCTACATTTTACATTTCTTTCTTGCTTCCGACTCATCCTAACACAGCATTAGAAGTGGTTAAAGTGACTGCTAGAGCTTGCTTGGCTTTTGAGTCATGGGACGATTCCCTTTCTTGTGGTCCTTGCTTTTTCTGTCCCGAGTGACTCAGAGTGCTCCTGGATCTCCCTCTGCCATGGTCAGACTTTGAAACTGAGAGTAGTCAGTCGTCTTTCCCAGTAAGGTGGTCCGTTGGCTTGAAGTCTTCTAGGTGGTCCAGTGCTGCTTCCCCCAATGATAACACTTCTTTGTTATAAACTGCGAGCATTTGCATCAGTGGTAACATACCTCAGCCCAGTAAACACAGTATGCATATTGAGTAGCATCATGCAAATAAGCTTTGAGACTGTAACCCCTCTCATTTTTAGAGGCAGGCACCAAGACGGGGAGGCGATGGGACTTAGTTCAAGGTTGTAGGAGTAGTTGTGGAACAAACTTCATCTCGCTGTGCGTGCTTTCTGCTACTGAACACTGCTAAGACTCTCAGGACCTTTCTAGCCTCAGACATCTTCCATGGGTGGGGTTGCTGGAACAAGTCTGGATTTTTAGAAAGGCAGGGCAGCAGGTTTTATTCTCTGATCAGCTTTTTTGCTCTCCTCCTGAGCTGAAGGTGTTGAGTAGATGAGTCTAGCTGAGAGAGGGGTGTGAGTTTTCCAGCCCTGTCACCATGCATCCTACAAGTATGACTGTTAGGCCTCTGCCCAGCTGGTTCTTAAGGTCTGTGGCAGTATTCACAAGGCGCATGGGTGAGTACTTGGAGCTGATTGATCTCTTGAGGTCAGTTAGTAATTATGCTGTTCTGTGAGTCTCCGTCCCTAGCAACCAACTATCTGTTTTTCATCCTCATAAGTGCCTGTTCATGAATCCACTTTGTGCAAGATGAAGAGATAACATAAGACAAGCTGCTATGAATACAGTGGCCATGAAGAACTGTGTTTCAATTGGTTTATTTATTTTTTTAAATATTTTTTTCCTCCACACAAGAAGACTTGATTACTTTATGTGAGTTAAATCAAGTCTGTAGTGGGAATTGGTCTACATCATGTTTATGTGTCTGTGTCTTCAACTAGGATATGAATATCCATAGCATATACACAATGCATGATGCTAAATAAGTGTTCATTCATTTAGTCATAAATTCATTCAGCATAGGTTGGTGTGCCAGCCACACACTGGTATGTAGTTGCTCTGGTGCAATGACTATGTGAGTGCACAGAGTGGTGAGTAAGAACAGCAGACCCACTACCTTAAGACTGTTCTCTGGAGGATTTAACATGATTAAACATGCATGTAAGCAGGAGTATGTGCTACAAAGCAAGCAAGAACTACAGACCATCACATGAGGGATAATTGGTAGGCTGGAGTGGAAGTGATGGAGAAAGCTTCCTTCCACACTTAAAGTGGAAGGAGGAGGAGTCAACTGCCTGAAGATCAGAGGGACGCAAGTGCCCCTGGAAGACAGAGCAGAAGCGTAAAAGCCCCTGGGATGCAGAGCGTCGTGGAAAGCATCCTTCAGGCCTGCTTCGAATTACAGCAGATCTGACCTCTGTGAGGAAGAAGGGTTTGTGTTCACACTGGGCGTGGGCAGGGCAGATAACCAGTGTGTTTTTTGTAGGTGGGGTCTTTTCTACACCCTTTTGAGTTGTGCCCTTGTCCTGACATTCAGGGTTAGAGGTAGAGAGAAGGCACTGTAAAGGGTTGGATTACAAATTCTTTGTTGATGATTATTTTTGAGGCAGTCTGGCAGCATGACCCAGGTGGGCCTTGAAGTCACCATGCAGTCTGGCTTGGCTTTCCATTTGCAGCAATCAGGCTCTGACGGGCCGGGATCACAAACTGTTGTCCAGCTGGATCACAGATCCACCCTCAAAGGGCCTTTTGTAGCCCTGTCATTCTCTGATTTCACCTCCGATGGCCCTGATGTCCAAACTGTGAGATGAGAGTCCTGCCTGGATGATTCGTAGTCACACTGCAGTATTCATGGGATGGATGACAATAAGCCTTTTTTTTTTTTGTCCAGGTCTCCCCAGTTTACAAAACACCTTTATACGAAGGGTATCATTTGACTGATTTCCTACTGCAACCCTGGGAAGGTGGTGTTATTGTATCTGGTTCAACACAGAAAGAAAGGAGGACCTACAGAAATCTGGTGCCTCACTGACAGTCACAAGTGACGGAGGCGGGCCTGGACTCAAGTCCTCTGAGGAAAATCATGACTATCTGTATTGTTCTCCAGCTGTGTCCCGTCTTCTTGGGGAGTAGGAGGTGAATTTTTTGGACCTCAGATGAGTGCTAAGGTTAGAGGCTCAGAACCTGTGGGTCTCTGCTAACCTGTGAGTCTCTTGCCTGCATTCATACTGAACTTGTGAGTATTTTCTTAGGCTGCCTCAAGATCTCCCTTTTAGCAGCTGCAGCTGTTCTTAATAGCAGCTGCATGTGCGGCTTGTGTTGTGATTAATAAAGGAAACTCAACAGTTGGTTCTAGCAACCGTGCCTCTGGTGTGCACATCCTGCTTTCAGGCAGGCTGTTTCTGATTTTCAGCAACAGAGCTCTACTGACAGAAGATGCCCTGGGGGCTCACATGTGCCTGCTGTGAGTCAGGAATCCATCTAGACCAAAGCTGGTGCTCCCGGGACCCAAGGGACAGGATGAGGAAGGAAACAAGTGTAGGGGTGCTGGGTAAATGCCAGCCAATGCTCAGTAGTAGTGTCAGGGAGCACAGAGACTTGTCCCCTTAACACTTTTTCTTCTGCCTAGTAGTGCTGCCAATTCCGAGTGCATGGGTTTATTAGCAGGGTGTGCCAGCCTGGTACGAGACGGAGCCTGGAAATTTGCCTCGCCAGCAGGGTCTCAGGTTGGGCCATTGTGGCTGCTTTAGGAACCACACTTTCAGGATCACAGCCTGAAACCCAGGGTTGAGAGCATTCGGATGTTTATGGGAAACTTAAAGCCTTTTCAATATTATAGCAAAGTAAAACGCTCAAGAAACACTGTGGGTTTTGCACAAGCTGGCAGCATATCCTTCTCTTCTGAGCATTTGAGGGAACTCCCTGGGCCGACTGTTCCCAAAACCGAGCCTCAGATGGGGTAGTTGTTCATCCAAGAGCATCCAGTGCTTTGGGGGAGAATCATGACTAGACCTCTGGCGCGCGTGCGTGCGTGCACGCGTGTGTGTGTGTGTGTGTGTGTGTGCGTGCGTGCGTGCGTGCGTGCGTGCGTGCATGCGTGCGTGTGTGTGTGTGTGAGTGATTGCCTCTACCTCCTTTTTGTTTTGATCTGGGATTTCCCAGGCTCCACCTTCCAGAACTGGAAGCGTAGGCCACCATCATTTCCACCTGGCATTTTTATGTGGGATCTGGGATCCAAACAGATTCTTCTGCTTTCAAGTGACTCCTGAGTCACTTGTCCAGTCCTATACCTTTTTCTTAACTTTATTAAAACAAAATAAAAAAACCCAACAAACTTTCCCCTTGTGAAGCGGAAATCATTGAAGGACTCCTACAATTCTAATATTCCTAAGAAGTTTGGAAGGTAAATAGCCAGATTTCCTCCCTCTTCTTTTTACAGTCAGAGGGACTGGAACAGAGGCCAGAAAGTAGAAGGGACCCCATTGCTGGAGCCCTAGCTCCGCTGGGCAGAGTGGAGTTGACTTTGGGCAGTACGCGTTCCTGAGAGGGTGTGTACATCCAAGTCCATGGCCTCCCTAGTGTTTGCTCCCCAGGGAAGACTGACTGTCTGGCTCTGAAGAGGAAGGGAAGTCATTTCCGGAGGATTTTTGCTTCAAGCCTGGGAACATTTCCCTGCTGCAAAGCCGCCTTGTAGTTGGAAGTTCTCTTAATTGCTGTTAGTGGAGGAACCTGTAAAGTTAACCTCCTAGGCAGGGTGTATTTTGGTCCGTCCAGTCTTGTTTGCTTTGGTCTTTCCATGGTGCCTTGAATCGGCTATCTCCCTCCAAGGTATGTCCTGTCTTAAGCTTGTGCTGTTTGCACAACTGAGTGGATGTTCTGAACTCCCTGAACTCAGCAAGCTGGAAGAAAGGAGGCTGACTGGTCTTCCCTGTGGTTAGAGTAGATGTTCCTCTGGCTGGTCTACCTTTTTGGATTTGGAAGGGGAGAGCCGGCATTCCCTTCTCTCTAAGTTAGTAGTCTAGGAGCTCAGAGCCCTGGAGAATGACTGAAAGATTGATGGAGCAATTAAGCTAGTGGCGAGCTTCTTCAGATCAGAGATTGACCGATGGCAACTCTTACCCCTCGTGGTAGACAGCGACTCGCTCAAGGTCAGACAGCAGTGATGAGATGAAATTGAGGCCAACACCCCCTCCCCCATGCCAGGTGCTTTAGAATTTGTGACCTGCTTAATCCTTACCATCTGTCTGTTACGGTTGTCCTGAAGTCACTTGTTCAAGCTAGTGCTAGACACTGTATTCAAGCTAGGCAGCCCAGCTCCTTCATCTTCGTCTTGCCTCGCACCTCCAGGAAGCCAAGCATCTGTGCAGTTGACACTATGGTGCATGTGAAAATGAGGCATTATGGGTAAGTGGAGAAAAGACCGGCCTTGCTCCTTCTGCAAGGTCTGCTCCAGAGCAGTCTTTTCCACCTGTTTGATGTTCTTTGGCCGTCCTTCTTCAAATGCTTGTGGTTTTTGTTTATTGAATAGCACTTGGTGCAAAAATCTCATCCACTGCCTCATCCTGTTGACAGAATGAAGCCCAATGAATTGATTGACACTCGGCAGTCAATTAGGGCAGTTTTATGAAGATGTAGGCTTTTTGCCCACCTCCTTCCCCCACCCCAGTGGGTTTCATTCTGGGTTTAGAACATTTATTTAATTAGGGCATCATTGTGGGGATAAACGGGGAGCAGATTATTTTTCTAGTGAAGGGCAGATGGCAATGCATTTTTTTAGAAAGTTTATTTTGCAATCAAAATTTTATCAGGGGAGTTAGGTTTCATGTAAAGGGAAAAACTGGCCTCTTTCATGCCGTGTCTCCGTTTGAAAGGTGAGCAGTGCTTTTTTTGAGTTCATACCCTGCCCAGTCTCTTTGTGAATTTTCAAACACACTTTGGTTTGTGCCACACACCAGTCCTCATGATGAAGTAACTCCTTGAGAGCATGGTGTTGATGATGTAGGGGGCCGGAACTGGACTCTGCAGAAGCCGCATCCCAGTCTGATTAATAATTAAGTTTCTCCAGTGATAAAAATCACACCAACATTGTGAGTGGCCTTGAATAGGGAATCCTTTTCAGTTTAGAAACTCACAGGCCAGGACTGGAGAGACAGCTCAGAGGTTAAAGCCTTTGCCTCCCAAGCAAAGAGATCTGAGTTTAGATATCCCAGGTGAAAATGCCAGGCAGAAATGTAATTCTGGTCCTGGAAAGCGGAGTCTGGGAAACTCTGGAGCAAAACAGTAAGGAGATAGAGCAATTCAGGATGATTCCTGATGTCACCCTTGGCCTCCACAGGTACACACACACACACACACACAGGACAAATGGTTTAGTTTTATTTATTTTTGTTGTCTTTTGTTTTGTGTCCAGCTAGGGTCCCCAGATTGCTCAGGGCAGCTTCCGACCTTGGCCCTTCTTCCTCCTGCCTTGTCCTTGCTAGGGCTGGGGGTGCAG
This sequence comes from Typhlomys cinereus, assembly GCA_023101885.1. Lineage (NCBI taxonomy): Eukaryota > Metazoa > Chordata > Mammalia > Rodentia > Platacanthomyidae > Typhlomys > Typhlomys cinereus. Next base: position 7,073,683 of record JALPQD010000080.1, on the reverse strand, counting down.
TCACAGGCCACCCCTTGGCTAGGACATACTTTTATATTTTCTTGTTTGCTTGCTGAGGGACAGACACCATGTGAGGGATCACACTGCATTGGGTGTAGAGGTGGAACCCCAACATTCTGCACATGATGGGAAGAACCTCAGCACTGTCTCCCCCAGTACCCCTGGCCCTGTGCTACAAGCTCACATGTCCTCAAGTCCATTCAGTCCTGGCTGTCATCCTTCCTTCAGAAGGCCTCCACCGGTACTGAGCTTCATAGGTGTTCAGTTATGATTTTGCAATTATTTCCAATTGACATCTGATGTTTCCACTGCCATAATATCTCAAAAATGGCCTTTTCTGTGTATGCTTCTATTTCTTATTTGTCCAAAACACAGTTTAATGATTGTTTGGGACTATCTTCCTAGTATTGTTGGAAATTTTGCTTTTGTTCTTGAACTTGTCAGTTGGGTGGTCATTCTTGACAGTGGCCACAAGTTTCCCCTACATATCAAGAATTGCAGGTAGGTGGTTATCACCCAAGGAACTGTGGTAGTGGTAATGTCTGTGAAGTGCTCACAGAACTAGGCTGGTGGGAGGACTTTTTTTTTTTTTTTAGCAGCAGTGTGGGCACAGTGTTCAGTTTCTATGTTGAGTCTTGCGGTGCCTGGTGGACCAGACCATTGCACCAGGAGGGAAGAGCCTGCATTTGTCCTCCTGGGAAGGAAGAACAGGGTCGATGTCACAGAAGAGGACGCAAACAGGAATGGTGTGCCTTGGGATGGGGGGACGTGAGGGCTCCAGGGAGAAAGTGGCTGGCCCCTAAGAAGTGGGAGATGACAGGATAGCAGGGTTTTTGTCTTGCTGAGAACCATGAACGATGCTTCTCAGATGTTCTTGGAAGTGCAGGATTTTCTCATGAAACCACTGGGCTATGATGTCAGATGTCAGCCAGCAACTTGCCCTCTCCAGCCCTTACTTGAATGAGAAAATTGGGCTTCTCTTCCTACTCAGTGATTTCTGGATTCCACAAGTAGAGTGGTCACTTTCTTCTGGAGGTAAAGGTGAATATTAAATGGTTAAGCATGTCAAATTCCTGGTCAGACGTGGAATTTTATCAGTGGGAAGTAGGACCTCACTTTTCAAGGAATTTCTGGAGAACAGAAATTTTCTTGCTCCTTGTAGGAAGTGGTGACATCATTCACATGACACACGGGAAACCCACATCCCCTCCAGTGGCCCTCGAGAAGCTGACTCACCTCCTGGAGAGACGGGGGCCCCTCTTGGGAGGTTGGTACCCTACTTCTCAGAGTTTGAGGTATGGCTGCTCTGGGCTGTGCGATGTGGAGAGTAACTGCCGAGTGAAAGGCACCAGGAAGGCCTCAGAGCAGCTTACACCCAAGGTGACAGCCAAATATTGTTGTGCAAATTAAGTAGGACACCAAATGGGAAATTCATCTTAATCTTCTTTAAATGCTTACTGCTCATTTGCCAAGGTTCTAAGTAACACAATTTCAAAGGTTCAGAGGTGTCTAATATAATTTTCCCCCTTCTGTACATAATTTTCTGCCCATTGTGTAACTCTATTAGGAACATTAGGGTAATTATAGAGCTATGTTCTGTTTTTGGATTGCTGTGATATTAGCCCTGAGTCTGCTTGTCCTGGGCATATTAACAAGCAATGACTAAGAATTAAAAAGAATTTAGGCAGATTCCTAAATTAATATGGTCTTCCCCTTTCTCCAGGCCTTTCTAAGTAATACTGTAAAGCAGGGTGCAAATATGGGAGTGAGCCCCCATGGTTGAATTTAGAAACCCAGGGTCTATCATCTCATCTGTGAAATGGGGACAGAAGTATATGAAGCCTCAGGCACTGGTAGGCATGAAGAATAGGGAGAAGGCAAGGCATGCTGGGAGCTGGAGGTGGCCCTGCACATCTGGGAGCTGCAGGGATATGAGTTGGCATAGTTCCCAGGGTGGGCAACAAACTTACCCATCTTATAGTCATCTGAAGGTCATGTCTGGAATAGAAAGTTCATACTTAGTATTTGGGCTGGTGATAGTTATTTTCGGCATGATAGGATACAAAATGTCTTTAACCTCCATCTTTTGAGACAATAAATGGCTCATGTTTTCTCATTCCATAACCAAGCAGCAAAGGTGTAGACAGTTTGAGTTCTATGCCTACCAACTAGTTAAACTGCTGGAAGATAATTTGTTGAATCTTTTGGCTCCTGTCTACAGCTTTGAGCTTTTTGTTTTTATCACACACTGCATTTTGCTTCAAGGGGTACATCATATCACCTGTGTGACAGCAGGAAGAGCTGACATTTCTTGGTCTTTTGCCAGCAGGTTTCACAGCTGCAGATGCAAGTTGTAGAGGTTACCTGCTCTGATCTTCAGTGTCCATGGCAAGGGGGTGGGAGGATGGATCCCAAGTTCCCCAGGGACTTTCTAGGATTAGCATGTCTCCATCCTCGCTATATACAGGGTCACTCTAGGTCCCTCACACTGGCTCATGCCCTACCAGTGCTGGGTAAATAGTGAATCTTCACATGACCATGACAGGTACAAATTTTCTTCAGCCATTTTGGACTCCTGTTGGTTGACTCCACAGATGCAACCAGAGAATACAGAGAGCCTCGTGCAACTTGCCAGAGGTGAGAGCTGGCCTGGTTCTTCCCTGTGTGGGGAAAGTGCTCTGCCGGTGGGGAGCTCCTGTCACCTCCCCGCTCACAGGGATCTACACTTACCCCATGCTTCTCTTAGTAGAAAGCAGCCCAACCAGTATTTTTTTTTAGGATGTTTTCTCGCTCATCACTATTTAAAAAAATACTTTAAAATATTTAATAAAAGTCGGGAGAGGAGAGCAGACAAATGCATTCATGCTACAGTGTATGTTTGGAGGTCAGAGAACACGTTTTTGAAAGTCTTTTCTCTCCTTCTACCATGTAGGTTCCAGATACTGAGCTTACATTGCCAGGATCAGGCGCAGACACGTTTACCCACTGAGCCATCTCACTGGCCCAATCCTGCTCATTTTGTGTTACATCTGCCATTTTTTTTGCAGATGTTATAAATATGTTCTGAGCAACTCCACATGTAGTTCGTAGATCTGTCTTGTTTGGCCTTTATTATATTTAACTCAAACACAGGATTAAATTAGAGGACAAAAATCTGAATTTGGATTTCCAGATCATTGTGGAAATTATTATGGTATTTGGGTTCCTATTAATAACTTAGGACTAAGCTCCTTTTGCATTAGAACTGCTCTTCTTCCTCACCTCAACACCAAGTCCACAGGAGGGCAACTTTAGTAAGATTAAACAAATAAATCTTGGCCCAAAGTTTCAGCTAATGTTTGCCAAATTGAGCTGAGCTCTTCACTTATAAAACGGTTTGGTAAGAGAATGTTTACTATTAAGGAGTTGTTATGAAGCTAAAAGAAATGCTCTCTAAGCATTTTTGCAGGTGAGTGTGTAAGCCATCCTCTCTTCTGCTGGGGACGAAGAGGGTTCCGTCTCTCTATCTTGATGGTGCATGATGTGCCAGAAGTGATTAGTGGATCAGAGAGATGGCTTGGTGGGGGTAAAGGCCCTTGCTGTGTGTAGTTCAATCCCAGGAACCCTTGTAAAAGTGTCAGCTCCACAAATTTGTCCTTTGATCGTTACACACACATTCTGTGGCACACATGTGCCTCCCATGTACATAATGTAATTTTTTTTAAAATTAAGAAAAAAAAGAGGTAACATGCTTTGATCTCCTCTTTGTAGAATTACTGGTGTCCAGAAAGGCAGCTTAATGGATGTGCCAGTTGGTACAGGTGTCATTTTGACAATGGAAGGCTGGACTTTTGGGCATATGGATGAGAACGGGTAGTTGAGGCAAACCCCGAGCAAGCTCTGATTGATGTGGAGAACTCATCCCAGGGTGGCGGGACCATTCCCTGGATAGGTAGGTGAGATGGAGAGAGCTGGTTCAGTATTTTGACCTACAGACGTTCTAGTAAATGAGAAAATATATCCCTCTCAGCAAGTTCTGTGGATGTGGCATGGCCAGTTCTTTGGCCTCTCACCGTAGTGAACTCTTCTTGCATAGTGCCTGGGATTAAACTCAGAGTCATGCATGTGCCTTCAGTTTGCAGTGTTTGGTAACAACCTGCTTTCTGAACCTTACGCTTGGCTACAGGTGTGTGTGTGTGTGTGTGTGTGTGTGTGTGTGTGTGTGTGTGTGTGTGTGTGTGTGTGTGTGATTTCTTGCTTAAAGGGGACTGAGGACTGGTTCCTGAATCCACAGCCATATATGAAACTCCCCATGGAGAAGGGCAAAGATTGGGTTCCTCAGCAATCACAGTTGGGTCTGTTGTCCTCCTTTCTGTGCCTGATCCTGCTTGTTCCAGCCTAGCGGGCCCCAGGCACACATGCCTGTGCAGGAACAAGCTGGGTTCAGGTGTCTGTTGACTAGCACAGTGTTAAATCTGGAAGGACTCTAGCAGTCACCTGACTCACGTCTTTTCCAGTGCTTCGTAGAGATGGAGACTTAGCAAGAGCAGGGATGCAGAGGCTGCATGGTCGTCCATGCAAATCCCTGCTTGGCCTTTTCCTGTGGGTTTCTCTGGAAGTCTCAAACGTTGCTGACAGGACGCAATCACTTTTGTCTGGGAGGCTTAAATAAAACATTTGTTGTCGGTGTTTAAGATGCCCTCGTAGGTACTTAAGAAAGGTGGCAATTATCATGGTCTTTAGTGACAGGATGTGGAACCCAGAAGTAGGAGGGGCTGGCTGGTCCAAGACACTGGTGTTGAGCTGTTGTGAATCAGGGCCCTCTTGACTTTGAGGTGTCAGGGTAGTAGAAAAATGTAGTGGGGAGACATGTATTTGTCTATGTTCAAGATTGAGGCGCCTCCCCTGGAGCATGAACTAAGATCTCGAGTTAGTCACATGGTTAGACCATGCCTACCTGTTTGAGATCAGATGTTTCCCTCAATTCATTAGAGCAGGAAGCTTTCGAGAAACTAGAAGTCTGAAGAAGAAATGTATTTTGCATGGTAAGTCAATCTTTGGTTTGGTCTTCTCCCGGGTGGAATCAGTGTTTCTGGGAGTAAGCCATTAAGAACAGATAAAAAGGATTTCGAAGATAAAATTGTAGACTTGGACTCAAGGTATCCCATCACCTGATTGTTTTGCCGCCTAGGACATTCTTTGCTTCTGTTCCCAATATTTAAAATGTTCATCCTTTCTTCCATTCTTCATTGCTTTGCTTGGACCCAGACATGCAGGAACTCCTGAGAAGTGTCAGTTTCTGCCAAGGAGGGATGTGTGGACAGCCTTTGTAACGTCAGTCTGTTTTCACAGCATGTATCATTTTTGTTGAAATGTTTTTATTTCACCGGTTTTTATAAGAGTGTATTTGCCTGGCTTCAGGGTTTTCAGAATTCATGACTTGGTAACCTGTTCAGCTGGAAGAGGCACGGGTACAACTGTTAATGTTATAAGTAGACTTCTTTTCCTCTTGTAACCATTGCCTATAGATCATCACATCAGACTTTCAAGACCTAGAAAATGGAATCTCAGGCAAAGGTCCAGTTATCCTGCCTATAATCCCTCCTTTTGTGGAGGGAGCATCAACAAGCCTGGTCTGGTCTTGAGGGTCTCTTGCAAGGTGTCGTAATAGTACTGGCAGAGCAAGGCATTCTACTACACAATGTGTAATTATTTCTCTAAGTATACAGCACTGAAAATACCAGAACTTTTCCTTTGAACTTCCCCTGACATCTGGGATCCATGGAAACAGACTGTGTGTGTAATGATGGGGTGTACTTGCTATTTGCTGTGAACGAACCGTGCTCTATGTTGTTTGGGCCTCACACCAAACCTTCAAGGGAGTCAGGAACGCCGTTATGGGATTCCAAGGTGGTTCACGTCAAGAAGCACCTGAGAGATGCGGAAAAACACTCACTTCGGGTTCTGCTTGTTGTAAGAATACAGGAAAGTGAACAGAATGGGTTTTTCCTCCCACAACCGCTGCTTCTCAAACAGCATTCTTGAGTTCTTGCTTCTTGAATGAAGTCTGGCTTCCCCAGAGAAGACATTTCTGGAATCCATGCTGGGATTTTCCCAGGCGTGGGGGTTTACTCACAGAGCAACATTTTTGTTCCTGTCCTTTGCCAAACTCAGGATTGACTCTCTGAATGTTGCTGGAAGTCGTTGGACTTAGATTAATGCTAGAATTGATGAGCTTTTTCCTAATTGTAGCTGACAACTCTGGATCATAATATTTTATTGTCATGCTGCATGTTTCACAAATAACTCACAGCACATATTTCCAGTCTTCGTACATTGAATGTACTTTTTTTTTTTTTTTTTTTTTTTTTGCTTCCCGGTTAGTTATTTTGAATGACAGTTTTGGCTTGTGTTTGGGGCATCTTGGCACAAGCCTTTGGAAACTCTATTTGGACATGTCTCTTTATCATTCCGTGATAAATTTCAAGACCAGAGTAGATGTCTTAAATTTCCCTGTTGGCTATAACACTAAAAAAATGCTTCTGTCATTCTGAAATTTTCTTCTCCTCCCCTCCTCTCCCCTCCCCTCCCCTTTCCTCTCTTTCCTGTCCCTCCCCTCCCCTCCCCTTTTTCTCTTCTTTTTAGAACACAGTCCAGTAAGTAAAAATTAAATGTAAAATCAGAGCTTCTGAGCCAAGCAACCTCACAGAATAAACAGTACATTGAATTATTTTCCAAGAGCCCAGCAGTGTTTGCGCTCCAACCTTTCCAAACTCCTCACTGGTGTTGGCTCTCACATGCCTTAGCTCATGGTTTTCCTTCTTCACGCATTGCAAATAAGTCTTTACAAGGCCCAATCCCCAACAATCTTAGGGGGAATCTCTTGAACCCTCTTATCAGAAGGATTCCCTTTGCCTGCAAAATGGAGAGAGAGAAGAGAGAGAGAGAGAGAGAGAGAGACAGAGACAGAGAGAGACAGAGAGATAGAAAGAGAGAGAGAGAAAGAGACAGAGAGACAGAGAGAGACAGAAACAGAATATATCCATGTACGCAAGGGAGAGAGCGATGTGTTCATTTAACTTTTCTGCCTGGTGACTTTTCCATTGGACCTTGTGCTGGTCAGAGTCACCAGCCATGGGGTGTTAAGCTGGTGGCCTCATAACCCTGGGTGTGTCGGGGCAGGAGGACAGATAGTATGAAGGGCATATACTGACTAGCTCTCACACCTGTGAGGTATGCTGTGAGCCTGTGATTTGTGATCTGAGTCATTCCCCTGGTCCAAGGTAGCTTTGATCTATAGCTCAGAGAGGTAGAGCCTTCATTATGTCATTCTCAAGAAGCTGAAAAATTCTGGGCAGATATTGTGTACTGAATAATGCAAAGTATTTTAAGTGACATAATTCATACAAGGTATAGACACTGGCCTTGCCCCTAAGTGAGTTCACTAGATGGAAACTGCTGTGTCAGCTGGTGACAGTTAAGACCCCATTCTCTGAGCACACCCAAGATAACCTAGAGCAGCAGCCTCAGAACCCAGAAGCCTAGCCAAGTCAGCCAGATGATCATATATCTTTGGATAAGACTTTTTTTTTCTTTTAAATAGAAATGCCTTTTTGTTTTAAGAGATGGGTTGTCTGGGAGTCTTTAGGTATAATGCATTTTATTTCTTCAGCATGGGAAGTTTATTTGCATTTTATTTTGTGTGGTTAGTTTTTGCTTACTGTGACAAAATACCAAAGAAAACATTTTGGTTTGGCTCAAAGAACATGAAGAAGGATTTGTTTGGGTTCACGGTTTCTGAGGATTCAGTCTGTGATCAACATCCGTTGCTGTGGCTCGAGGTGGTAGAGCTTGGTAGGTGACCAGGAAGAGGACACTAAGAGGGTCTGAGAGGGGCTATGTTCTTCAAAGTCATGCCCCCAGTGTGGTAGTTAGCTGCAGGTGTCATCTTGACATTTGAAGGCTTCAACTCTGAGTACAGTTGTAAAGAATTAGAAGTTGAGTTAAAGCCTGAGTGAACCTTTAGGAGATGGTCTAATTGATGGGCAAGACACACCCATGATAGGGAAACTTTTTCTGGGCAGGTGGTGGATAAGATGGAGGGGCTGGTTCTGGAAGTTGCCTTACTTCAGCATACTTGGACAGGCTATCTGGCAAGTGAGGTTTGTCCCTTTGTGGATGTGGTGTGTCAGTTCTCTTGGCTCCTGCTGCTGGTTTGGCCTCTCCTGCCAAACTGAACTAAGACCAAGCCGGTCAATGCTAAGAGAGAAGTCTCCCCATCTACTAGCAGTGTCCTCAAACATAAGACTCCATCGACAAGCATCAACAAGGCAGAACTACCGGTTCCTGCAAACGCCTCATCAGCCAATCCCAAGCCTTTAACAGGATGGCCTTGGGGAAGCCTGTATTTAGGATCAAATCACAACGCCTTTCCTTCAGATTTTCTTTCGCTCTTCCCATGTTAGTGACCCTCAAGGCTCGCCTAGGCTTCTGAATTTAAGCTTCTGGACACCAGTCTTTGGATTAGTTACCATTTAGCAGAATGTGTCAGAGCAGGAGCTTTTGATTGTTATTCCATGACTTTAAGTACACAAGACTCTCCCCAAGGAAGAAATGCCAGTTAGGAGCCTTCTGTTTGTTTCTCCCCACCAACCCCCCCCCTTTATTTGGGAGGGTGCCTCTGAGCAAATGGTGGTGTCTGGTGTTGGGGGCCACGGGATGGAAGATTCCTCCAGAACAGACAGCCATGCCAGCGTCCCTCTAGGCTTTGGGTGAGCGATCTAAAGCCACTTTTGCAGGTCTTGTTTGCCTTTAGGTCCCTCTTTGTCCTGCTCATCTGCCACCCTTGGACCTGCACCTTCACTTGTAACTTGATAGAAATGCAACATTTCAGGCCCCAGTCAAGCCACTGAATGACACTAGCATTTCAGGAGGCCCCCAAGATGATTCAAAGGCACTGTCCGTTGCAGACCCGTGGAAAGTAAATCAGATCTCAGTATTGTTGGCCTTTGAATTAGAGCGTGAGGTTTTAAATTTAGTTTAAAAGCCCCTAACAACTCATTGGTGAAATAGAATTTTTCTTGCTGTTGGACTAAACTGGTTTGCAAAACCTTTTTAGATAACCTAAAACCTAAAACTAGGGAGACTAGTATAATGAGCCCCATGTTGCCTGACTTGAGACACTTACTGGTTCAGAGACAAATTATGCTTCTTTATTTATCCCAAAGGCTGTGTTTCCTTTTCCTTCTTCCAAGTAACTGTGGTAAAATACATGTAGTTTTTAAATCTTTAAAAATTTAATGTGTGTGTTGAATGCATGTGCATGTGAATTGCATGTATATTGTATGTATATTCCCCTGTGTGCGTGCATGCCAATGCATGCATGTGGAGGCCTAAGGTTAACTTTAGGAATCATCCCTGATTACCCTTCTGCCTTATCTTTTGAGACTGGATCTGTAATTAGACCCAGAGCTTGCCTGTAGGGCTGGAATTACAGGTGGACTGCCACACCCACTGGCATTTTCCTTTGGGATCTGAGAATCCAAACTTTGTTTCTTTTGTTATCTCCTAAGTCTAATACATGTGATTTCTAAAGGTACAACTTAGTAATGTGACATATTCACATTTTTTTTGTACAGTCCATATCTCTAGAACCCATTCCATCTTGCACAGATAGAATCTGTAAATACTTCGCAGCATTTTTTTCTTCCTAAGCATTATTATCACTTCTCAAAAACAGTAGCTTAATTCATTGAGCAAATGTGTAATCCATACCTACCTTTCCCAGATTGATGTTTGGTTTAAAGCAGCCAAGATGTTAAACTCAACACCTCCCTGTGAGGTAGTGGTCACATAGGTGCACATGTGAAGAATCCGAAGATAGTAGTGAGAGGAAGGGCCCTTCTCCCCTCAGCATGTAGCTTGAATATAAAGACTGTGTAATTTCCAGCCATTTCAGACATCAGTTGCACAGTAGGAAGATGTGCAGTTGAGTAGAAGTGAGTCTGATTCAATCATTGCTTCTTAGCATGTGCGTACTCAGTTCATCATTGAGAAGGGGCTAGGGGCATTTTGGGGTTTCACTTTCTCCATAAAATAATTTATAATGGGGAAAGAGCTAAGAGGATTCCTGTTTATTTTAAGATAGCAACCAATAGGACTAGAGAATCTGGAGATGTGAGCCGGAGATTCAGGGGGCTGCGGGGAGAACCTTCTAGATGGGCAAGTGGCCACATGACAAAAACAGCACTATTAAGGAAAGCATATTTGAAAGAGTGGCAAGAAGGCTGGAGAGATGGCTCAGGGTTTAAGCCTCTGCCTTGCAAACAGAAGATCCCGAGTCTGAATCCCAAGTCTGAATCCCAGGTCCCACATAAAAAGGCCAGGCAAAAATGCCTGTGGCCTGTACTTCTTCCACTGGTGGGCAGATTCTGGGAAATCCCAGAGCAAAGCAAAAAAGGAGATAGAAGCAATCCAGAATGATTCCTGAAGTTACCCTTGGTCCTCTACAGAGACACATAGTCCTGTCTGATGGATGCACACACACATACACACACACACACACACACACACTCATGAATAAATAAATAAAGTTTAAAAAGAGAGGCAAGAAAATTTTTTCCTGTGTGAACTAAAGGCTTGAGAGTGGATAGCTTACAAATCCCATGTTGGCAGTTTCATAGTTCCCCTATCTGCTTGAGCTTTGACGAGAAAGAGGGAGATTGTATTGTGGCAACTCTTTTGCTGGGGAGACGTCCACCCCAGATAGGATTCTGATAGTAGATCAAAGTAACAATTACACCAAGGTCCACTTGACAGACCAATAAGTTTATTGGGGTTACTTACAGGAGCAGGGTAATTTATAGAAGTAGGGGCGACTCAAAGGCAACTAGATCAGCAGAAAGCTCACCCCAGCATGGCTGATGGCTTTCCCATAGCTGCATAGATGGAATCCCCTTCAATTAACCTTCCTCAATCTGTATAACCTAGTGCCTGTCCCAGACTTCAAGGCCCTAAGGGCATGTGTAATTAGGGAAGAAGCACCAAGTGTTCTAAGGAAGGTCAGAATCCTAGGTGACAGTCCATTGTCACTCTGTACCCCTTCTGTCTCTGAGGGAGTATCAGTGGACAACAGGTGAGATCTTGATGGCCTCAAACAAGGATGGTGGCAGTTTGATAAAGGAGCTTTTGAGGGCCAGACACAAGCTTCAGTATATCTTCTCTTTAGTATATCTTCAGGTAGGTCACATTCCCGTGGTAATCTCGACTATCTAGTTAAGAGCATAGACTCCATGTAGTGTTATTAGGGACACTGAAAGTGAGGGTCCAGGCCCCAACATCACTGCATGCTCGTGGGTGCTGTCGAAGTTGAAGTCAAGGACTGCCATTCAGCAACTGAAATTATCTATGGGGATTTGCTCAACATGTGTAAACCTCAAAGTCACCAAATTTAGAAAAGGATATAAGAGGACCACTTGTAGACTACATCTTCATCTGATACTATTAAATCATCACCTAAGTTGTTTATGAATACACACATAGTAAAAGTATGGAAACATACTTGAAAATGACCCCCACATCTCTTATGATGGGAATCACCTCTCTGAAGACAAGAAGAAGGACCCAGAATCACTGTATCTATAGTTATTATTTTTCAGAGCGTGAGAGGAAATGTTACAGGATGTGCAAAAGCTGGCTGATGTGTATGTGGGTATTTACAAAGTCAGTTGTGTTGTGTGCATGTGTTTGGACATATAAGAGAAAGACTGAAGATTTTCATGGTCAGTTCGTTTTTCTTTCCTTTTTGTTGCTGGTGTTTGGACTTGGAGTATTATCCAGGCCAGACATGCACTGCCACTGAGTTTGTTATTTACTTTTGTTTCTGCTTGAAAAACCCGATCCAGGTTAGTTTATGTGGAAATACTTTATAAAATCAAGTACTCAAAACTGTTACTGGTGTGATTTTTGTTTTGTTTTGTTTTTATGATTGTCATCAGAAGAATTTCAAAACTGTGGAGAAAGATTTCTGAACTTGGCTGCTGTGGAGTTCTTGGTGGAGCTCAGGGTTCCAGAACTAGATTTAGACAAATGTGGGATTGTCTGTAATTTGAGCTCATCCTCCTTAATCTTCATGCAACCTGTTTCCGAGTAACATTGGCCACTCCATGAAGTTTCAAAGGCTTACAGTGTTGGGCCGGGGCAGTGTTTATTTGCACTGGAATTTATGGCTCTTCTGCTTCTGGGAAAGAGTCTTAGGGGCACTAGCTACCCAGCTTGCCCTGGCTCTGTGGCCTTTGAAGCAACTTCTACTCAGAGCTGCTCTTTGTCCCTTGCCCCCATCTTGGCTCTAGGCAGTGCTACTTCTGAGACACTGGAAAGATTCCCGAGCAGGGGAGTCTTGGAACCCCCCAAAAGTCTGTTTTCTACTTAATTACCTTCTCTTTAGAAAGGCCTTCCTGATTTGGAGTCCCCGGCTATGCACACTCAAGCAAGGAATCAATGATGCCATTATAATTCGTGTCTAGAGGGTGAGATGAAGGTTGCAAGGTTGATATTTATTCATGAAAGTGGAAGGGATCTTCCACCTTGGCAGATGTTCTTATCTTTCAATGGAGTAAGAATCGGGCTTGCAAAACTACAGTGCATGTGCTGCGATCTGGAGCAGAAATGTTGTACATTAAGCCACAGTGACAAAACTGATAAAATGCATGTTGCCAAGGGCTTAAATATTATACTATTTATCCAGCATCCAGACCTCTCTTTTGGGGATGTCTTATTGTTAGCTGGGACGTGGAGCTTTACAATTGTGGTCACATTTGGTACCTGCAGACAGACCAAAGATGCCTCTGGTTGAGTGTGATTTTATTTCCCAACAGAACTAACTCTCATCACCTCTATCACATTTATCGTCTCTATGTCAATTCTCAAATATCTCTCATCTTCCAGAAACATGCATAATCATGTTTTAAGGGTCCAAGTAGTGCTAGCCAGATGGAGCAGAAGAATGGCATAGTACTGAATATTCCTATCAGTGTTTTTGCCCATGTGTAATAGGGATGCTACTTCATCCTTTCCTACCTCTGATTCACACAGTTGTCCTTTCATTAGACACTCATCATATACTTGTTGGTCTCCCCACTTATGGGGGCACCAAGTGGGTGCTGTGAGGATAGTGAAGTCCTGGGTAGAGGAACCATGCCCACCCACAGATGTGTGGAAAGACTCTCCATTCAACCTTGGAATTTATTGTTTGGCTTTTATAAGGACAAAGCAATAAACTCTACCTTCCTCCACAAGACTGTGGGAGTTTGCTTTAACAATGGCATGCAATTCGAAGGCAGTGAAGATCAGTGAAAAGCTGTGCTTGGGTGGAGGGAGGTTAAAGCATGATTGGCTCAGAGTGTTTGGTTTTGGATCACTATGGAGGTAACACAGTTTTCAATTCTGATGAACTCACTTACTGTGGTATGGAATATGACTGTGTGGCCAAAGCGCGTCTCAATCTCCTGAGCTCAGGTAGCCGTCCTGCCTTACTCTCCAGAGACCTGGGACTGCAAGTGTGCATTGCTGCACCCAATCTTTATAAATACTTTGTTGAGAGAGAAAGAGAGAGAGAGAGAGAGAGAGAGAGAGAGAGAGAGAGAGAGAGAGAGAGAGAGAGAGAGATTCATGCCATGGTGCATGGATGGAGGTCAGAGGATAACTTTTAGAGGTGAGTTATCTCCTTCTACCATGTGAGCTTCCAGATAGAAAATTCAGATCGCCAGTTTTTTCTAACAGGCGTTTTATACTCCAAGCTATCTTGCCAGCCCCAAGCTAGATTTTCTTTTCATGTCAGTATAACTTGTAAAACTGCTAAGCATACACTCTCATATAAATATACAGTAAGCACATGTCAGAGGTTGAATTCATTAACAGAACACAGGTCGAGGATAAAGCCGGATGAAAGGCATTGGTGAACCTCAATAGCACTGGTGGGCCAGATACAGTAGTTTAATGGCCTACAGAGCAATAAATCAATAAGCATTTGGGGCTTTTAGATTCAGCATCTTAGACCACTCAGCCACACTACCACATCTGCATTTGGGGCTCTTTTTTCTGCAAACAAAGAAATCATATATTCCTACATGAACATAAGTCTCTGTATTCTAATCAATGGCATTTTTGTAAATCAAGTCCGGGCAACATCTCATACAATGCCTGGGTTTGCCGCCTACACAGCGCTAACATCTGGCTCTGGAAGGCACACTGCCTCCTTCAGGCTGTCTCATGATGTGTTCTCACATCCCCTGTCATCATGCGTAGCCTAGGTGACTATGCTATCCTTCATTTGGTCACTTTGCTTCATAACCATCAAATACCAGTTGGGTGCCAATTGGCAAGGGAGATTGTGAGGTGTTCAAAGGAATGGAGGAGACAGCCCTTGTGGTCAGAGGCTAGGGGTGTCTTCTACAACACCCAAACAGGGAGGAGGAAAATCAGGGTTTTCTTTGGGGGAAGCAAAGGGAATCAACTCTCTCTGGCTCACTGTCCTCCTGGTTTGGGGGCTTGCAAAGGTAGGACCAAGCACAGCCATCATGCAGAGTGACAACCAGAGCCCAGTCCTCTGGGGCCAGCACAAGGGCTCAAGTTTTGTGTGACTCTGGCTTCCGTAGATCTTTGGTGACAAAATGTCTCAGCCCCCACTGGGGGAGGGCAATGTTCCTGTGTTCCCTGGTCTCCACCACAGTGTGGATTTACTCATGGATCTCTGTTTGGTCAGTTCGTGGCGTTACCTTAGCAACTTCAGTGCAAAGATCTGCAGAGAATCTGCTTTTTCCCAGAAGGGTTTGGAAGCTGGCAGAGAGCCCAAACTCCACAGATAGAGTTTTCTTGCCACAAACCTATGCATATGTTTCGGGTACTTTGTGCATTTATTGGTTAAGTTGAATTTTCCAAAGTCAACAAACAGCAAGGCAGCTGGAATTTGTGTTAAAGTCATAAAGTACTCCATTGGAGGGAGCCCCCAAGCTCCTTCCATTTCTCCAGCTAACCTGTGGGGAAACTGAAGTTCCAAAACAGTCAGTAATTAGTCTTTTTTTATGGTGAGTCAAAGGTCCCAGACTTTTGCCTCATTTTGAGTTTCTTTCACCATGACAGCAATTCTCACCTGGGTAAGATATGGGAGGACAAAAGATGTGTTATGGAAAGTGTTCACATCTTTGCCTCTGTTTATGAAAATAGTTCTTGATACAAAATGCAGTCCTGAAAAGCAGCAAGAGAAAAGCAAAGCCTTCTGAGCTCAGAGCATCTAATGATTATGCTGAGCATTGGTGGGAATTTTCCCCGACAATCCTCTATATAAATATAAGCATCTCTACCTGCATTGACATATGGACATGCATATATCATCACAACTTTCAGTCAATGAGAACATTTCCTCACAATTGACTTCTCGTTAATCGGAAAAATCATGGTCATTGCTCCAGATGTAGATGGGAGTTTTTCTACTTGCATTTTCTGCATCTTTGCCTATTTCTGATGACATACTTTGACACTTTTTAGTCTTTTTTAGACTTGGAGATATAAAGAGAGGTTATGTCTTCGGAGCAGGTGGATGATGGCTGTAGAGACATGCTACCCGGCTTCTCTGGGAGGGCAGGGAGGGCTTGGTGACAGTTATAGGCAGTGAGTATCCTGACAGTTCTGCTAACTCTTGGCGCCCTGGGGGCCTGCTGCAGTGAGCTGCTTGCCCTGGGCCATGCAATTCCTAGGGGGACCCCCTAGCTAGAGACATCTGTTGACAGGCACGGGCAAGGAAGGCTCACCCACCAAGGGTTTTTGGCTTGTTTCCTTTGCTTTTTTTTTTTTTTTTTTAAATCAGGAATGCCATAATAGCTATCTCCAGTCCTAGCTCTGCCTGTGGGTGTGGAGAGCCCAGCCTGAAGCCTGCAGCAACTGCATTGTTTGTCCTGAGGAGGCGCCTGTGGCAGGAATGCCTGCTGGAGGCCCTCGCTGCTGAAGCCCCCCCCCCATGCCCTGCATCCTCCCATCCCTCCTCCCCTCCAATGAGCTCATCCTCTTCTTCCCTGCCCCTGTCAGAGGTTTGGCATTTGAAGAATCTGGCTCTGGGCCAGGTGCCAGAGCTGACTGCTTTGTGGTTTTCAGGGGAAGTTTACAAGGCTTTCTTGCTGTGAGAAGTCTTTGCAATGAAAACCCATTTTAATTGTTTATGAAGTTAATCAATTAAAGATTTATCTGCTTGGGGAGCAGTTTCTCTGAACATTGAAAGCGCCTTCAAATGAAGTAGATGTTCTTTTTTTTTTTTTTTTTTTTTTATTGTTCTGGCTTCAACAGAGAGACCAGCCCAACTTACTGCTTCTTCTAAGATGCCACATAATGACTGGTGTGTGTGTGTGTGTGTGTGTGTGTGTGTGTGTGTGTGTGTGTGTAAGAGGACACTTGATTGTGTGTGTGTGTCTGTGGAGGCCCAAAGGTGAATTAGGCATTATTCAACCTCCTTCTTGCTTAACCTCCTTATTGCTTTGCTGTGAGGGTTCCCAAACTCTGCCTTGCAGAGCCAGAATTACAAGCCTCTGCCATATTTTTGTGTGGGAACTGGGGTTCTGAACTCAGGTCCTTTTGCTTCAGAGTCAAGGACTTTTACCCCTGCGCCATCTCCCCAGCCCACAACTGGTATTTTTTCCTGAGCTTTTCTTGTCGCAGTTCCTCCAATCACTTTGCCCTGCGGAGAAGATAGTTCCACTCATGGAGGAGACACAGACGGGTGTGGAGATGGAGCATGAGGAATGCCTCTGTGAGGTCTAACGGGGCTTTGGTCACCTCAGCACACTTGCTCAAGTGCCTTGTCTTCTTCGCCAGCATTGAGGGCAGCAGCGGAACCTTCTTCCCCTCCCCCTCCATTGCACCAGAGTGGCTGCCAGCTCTAGTGTTGGTGGCATCTGGCATGAAGAGTGACTCTTGTGTTCTGTGTTCCATTTCTCTGTCTGTTAAGTAACTTTGGAGGTCGACAGAGTTTCCTGCCTACCCCTCCAAATCTCCAGGTATGGTTTACTTTGGTGCCTTTAACCTTTGAACTTAACCAGGTTCTGAAATGTAGACTCCTGAGGGAGACGGGGCGTTTCTGGGGGTTTGGCCTCTGCTTCTGTAGCACATCCTGTCTTTTCTGAGGGGTGGGGGTTCCTTCAGAGTTATGCTGATCCAGAGATCAGCCTTTAGCGCCAAGTGCCCATTATGTAACCAGCATGAGTTTTCATAGTCAGGTCTGTAAGTTCCTACAAAAGGGGACATTCAAAAGACTCACTTAATGGATTTTTGCTTATGTATATATGTATGATGCGTATGTTTTTCATGTGGGTGTGTGCATGTGTGTTCAGGTATCCACGAGTGCACTTTAGTATGTGTGCCTTTGGAATCCAATGTAAAGGCCCAAGAGTGATGTTGGGAATCATTGTTGTCCTTCTACCTTATTATTGTGAGTCTGAGTCTCTTATTAAACCCAGAGCACCCCATTAGGCCCATTAGGGATTCCCAGGCTCTGCCTTCTAGGGCTGGAATTACAGGTCACCCCTTTTTACATAAGATCTGGCGGTCTGAACTCAGGTACATTTGCTTGCAAGGCAAAGACTTTATCACTGAGCCCCTTAATGGATGTTTTTAAAAACTATAATAGATAAGTCCGTTTTTCACAAAAGGCAGACTATACCAGAAGGTGCTGCTGAATTAGCCGTTACTCTATAAAAGGTGACAGGCAAAGATTCAATATCGAAGAATTTGTTAAGCTTTTTATTTCTTGACCAATTTTCTCAGCCAGAGAGAGAGAGAGAGGTCTATAAAGGTGCTCATCTGTGTCCACATTTTAAAAGGCTCAGTCCTGATGTTGAATTTGCCTGGAGGAAGAGGACTTACAAATCGATAGTGCACCCCAAAGTCAAAAAGCATTTCAAAACCGTTCAGTTTGCCCTCTTCATTACAGATGTCTGAAGAAGATGAGACACTGCTTGAGGACGCTGTGTAAGGGCCTGAACACATGGGCTTTTTCCTACTGTTTATTTATTTGAGAGAGGGGGGCCAGGGAAGAAGGAACAGGAGTAAGCGTTTGCATACAGGGGAATACACAGGGGAAGGTCAGAGGACGACTTCCAGCTGTCACTTCCCTCCTTCCCCCAAGTGAGCCTCCAGGAATCGAGCTCATGTCACCAGGTTTGCGAGCAGGTGCCTCATCTGCCGAGCCATCTCTTTGGTCCCTATCAGTTTTGACACCAAAAATGCTCTTCTGTGCAAAACGCCTGCCTGGATCTGCAATACTTAGTGTGAGCCGGCCCTGTACCCTGAAGTTGCAACTGAGAGGACTTGAGATTGATTTCCTGAGCAGATGTGCAGTTGCCTGTACTTACATGTATGAGCACGAGGTGCCTAACCATAGATGAGCAGTAGGCCATAGGATGATCTTTATAGGACTCTTGTGGGAACACTGTAAGAGGGGCACTGCAGTACAGACGCTGTAAGAGGGCACTGCAGTACAGACACTGTAAGAGGGCACTGCAGCACAGACACTGTAAGAGGGCACTGCAGCACAGACGCTGTAAGAGGGCACTGCAGCACAGACGCTGTAAGAGGGCACTGCAGCACAGACGCTGTAAGAGGAGCACTGCAGTACAGACGCTGTAAGAGGGCACTGCAGCACAGACGCTGTAAGAGGGCACTGCAGTACAGATGCTGTAAGAGGGCACTGCAGCACAGACGCTGTAAGAGGGGCACTGCAGCACAGACACTGTAAGAGGGCACTGCAGTACAGATGCTGTAAGAGGGCACTGCAGCACAGACACTGTAAGAGGGCACTGCAGTACAGATGCTGTAAGAGGGGCACTGCAGCACAGACACTGTAAGAGGGCACTGCAGTACAGATGCTGTAAGAGGGCACTGCAGCACAGACGCTGTAAGAGGGCACTGCAGCACAGACGCTGTAAGAGGGCACTGCAGCACAGACACTGTAAGAGGGCACTGCAGTACAGATGCTGTAAGAGGGGCACTGCAGCACAGACACTGTAAGAGGGCACTGCAGTACAGATGCTGTAAGGGGGCACTGCAGCACAGACGCTGTAAGAGGGCACTGCAGCACAGACGCTGTAAGAGGGCACTGCAGCACAGACGCTGTAAGAGGGCACTGCAGCACAGACACTATAAGGACACTGTAGTCCAGACACTGTAAGAGGGGCACTGCAGTACATCGTTGCAACCACAAAAACCTCATGAGTGGGTTGATGGAAACCTGAAATGGGCAGAGTGTAAAGTAGACAAGAGGGAGGAATGGCAGGAATCAAGTTTCAGAAATCATAGAAGTATACATATGAACGGTTTGGTGAAGGGAAGCTGGTTGGAAATAGTTTGAACCATTAGAATGATTATCAGATTTCTTTACTTTGCAAGATTATTCAGAGATTTTTGTGTTTTCAAGATTATGACCTAGATAGTTATGGGATATTCCTTTGCAAGTGGATTTAGAACCATCTGGAATGAGTTCAGGGTAGTCATGTTGGAGGCCAAAGGATAGATATGATCATCCTTGGAAGTCTCCCATCCCCTCATTTAGCCACACTGAGTATTGCACAAGGATCTTAGCTAGATACCTACATTTGCTTTCTACTGAGGAGCTGGTTCAGGAATGTGACTCTCGTGGAACTGCAGGTTCCTTAGTGTGATTAGACTGTGGAATGCAGGGGAAACAGTAACAAGGGACAGAGGAAGCAGGGCTAAGGGGCCAGATAAGCAGGAGATAGCAGGAACCTGTGAAGCAAGCTAGGATATGAGGCATTATTCCCAGGACAATATCTATTGAAGGATCTTAGCAAAGGACAGACTATTCTTTAGGGGGACACAGTGGCTACAGTGTTGGAAACAGATTGCATGCCCTAGCGTGGAAGACACAGTAGAAGTATGTGATAGTCTAGGAGAGAGGCTGTAGGAGTTAGGGATAGCTGAAGAAGGCACAGCGGTCCTTGTAGTAGGTGGAACAGGGCCAAGACATAATTGGAAGACAAAGATGTGCAGAGTGATGTTTAATGTGGGCGGAAAAGGCAAGGTAGTGATCCATGGTGGTGACGGGATTTCTATTGTGGCATTAGATCATGTGGTGTTGCTGTTTTGAGAAAAGTACCAAAAGCAAAGGGAAGTGAGACTAAGGAAAAGAGATACAGAGAGAGAGAGAGAGAGAGAGAGAGGGGAAAGAGCAGAGAGAGGAGCTGGCGTTGATTTTTTGGATTGGCAGTGCCAACAAATGATAATGCCTTTTCCATGCGCTGCCCTACCACTGGAGCAATGAGCCCTGAGTGTCAGAACTGCAGGGACTTGCAGTTTGGCAGAGACCTGCGTGCAGTTTTACACAAGAGGACAGAAGAGTAGGGAGAGATGGACCAGCCTGCTTAATTCCCCAGCAACCGTGGGAGAGCTGGGGACTAGCTCCCAGGTCAGCATCTCGCTAGGAGTGTTTCTGCTCCTGGTGTTGGTTTGGTAGCCTCTGGAAAAATCACGTGGAAATAAATCCATGCAGTCATACTGAACAGGGGAAGAACTGTAGCTATGGGTGATAAATCCATGTGGGGGCTGTGCCCCATTTTCTTCCCATTTGAGTCCATCCACCCTGCCTTAACAGGATTATGGAACTTTGTTAGGCAAGTGGTTGCTTAACACAGTGTAAAGTCTTAATTACTCTTTAATGGCTGTGTACAGAGGGGATGGCCGACTTTAATGCTCAATCATTTGGTTGTCTCTTGGAAAGTTTATTTTAGTGTTCCATTTGTGTGTTCATAAAGGACATAAATGCACATTTGTTACATTTCTATTTTCATTCCAAATTTTAGTGACACAGAAATATTTTCTTTTTAAGTATTATTGCTATATAAACACAGCCGATTTAATGAAAAATTAAAAATTTAAAATCCACCCACACACTTTCCATAACAACAATTCTAGCTTTATGTTCTTATAGCCCTTTTCTAGATACATCCATATGGTGATCATAATTTGTACCTTCTCTTCTAATTTTTTCTTTCATCAAATATTTCACCATATTAGCTGTTCATGCATCTCATCCACCCATCTCATCCACCCATCTCATCCACCCATCCCCTCCACCCATCTCATCCACCCATCTCATCCATCCATCCATCCATCCATCCATCCATCCATCCATCCATCTCATCCATCCATGCATCCATCCATCTCATCCATCCATGCATCCATGCATCCATCCCATCCATCCATCCCATCCATCCATCCAGGAATCTGAATATCTTCTAATTGTGTGATGCTCTGTATGACACCAAAGTTTACAATAGAGTTGGTCCTTATGAAGCTAGCATTTGCAGAGTAGAAAAAATGGCTGATTGGATCACGTATTAAGCAGGTAGCAAGTATAATGGAAAACAAATTATGGCCATGAAACATGGTACGGTGTGTTCTCTCCATGTAAATGTAACACTCTCCTGTGTCATTCAGAATCTCAGCGAGCAGCAGATGGACCACTTGAGTGAGGAAACAGGGAGGAAAGTTTATATAGGATGATTTACAAAGATGGTCAAAGTGCCTTGAAACTACTAGGATGGTGCGTCCTCAGTGGTAGTGGCAGGCAAGCACCTCCATGCCCAATAGAGCCAGGGAGGAAGAGGTGTATGAAACACTGAAGGACATCCTTAGGCACAGGTGTACACAGGAAAGATTGGCTGAGGGAAACAGCTGTCTCTTGAAGAGGATCTGGGGGAATAAATGCACCAAGCTTCTATTCCTCTCTTCCTCGGATTCTCTGCTGGGCTCCTGGCTAGAGCTGATGGAAAACCAGAGTTCACGAAGGTCTGTGCTCCAGAACAAGAAGCAGAAAGGACGTAGATAAGAGGTACAAACAGTGGCTGCCTGCTACACAGCGTAAACAGAGTTATTTCAAAGGGTGTTTTTCACAGAAAATACCAGAGAGACAACTGTGCCATCATATAGTAAACAAGTGACATTATTAGAGGGTTGGACTTGGGAAATTGGAATAGTTTGTTTGGGTAAGTTTTGAGATATATCTCTCTCAAACTTTTGATTTTTAAAATTTTGGGGTTACATTTTATCTATTTGTAAATATAAGATAATGGGAAATTTCATTATCATAGCTTAAGGTTTATAATGTGTTAACAGACATCATTAATTACAGGGCTTTTCTGAACGAACCTCAAGTCTAGCTCTCTCTCTGGCTCTGAACGTTCATTCATTCAATCTTTCCATCCGTCAGTCATCCATGTTACAAATGTTTTTCCTCTCTCTTTTTTTTTAAAGTAGAGTTCTGATTCTTTCCCTGTAAGGAGCACAATCTTTGTGTATCTCTCAATAAGCCTGTGTAACTCCAGAGACATCTTCATATAGGAATTTCTAGTACTCCAGGTGGCTCCTGTGTTTTAACTTGCTCATACACTTACGCTAAGCACAAGGGGAACTTAGCTTTTCTGGTGGTTAATGCCTGTCCTTAATCTGATTGTGTTCAGAAACACCCAAGGCATTAATGAACCACACCCTTGGAGTTTCTGCTGTGGGATTTCCCCACCCCCAGAGGTTTGACTGACAGTTTAGCAGCCCAGCACACTGTAAGTGCTGGTGGTTTACCCTTGTGGTCTGTGGCTGATGGTGATGTTGTGGTTACTCTTCTGCCGTTGTGAGACAACACTCAAATTCAAAACTCGAGGGAGAAAAGGATTCCAGGGGGGAGACAGGGTCTATTGTAGGAGGAAAGGCATAGCAGGCGGCAGAGGCTGGGGGCGGCTTAAGTCACCGCAAACATCATCCCTGGAGATCAAAAGGACAAGTGGCAGACTGCAGCAGCAGACTTAGTGGAAGCAGAGCATGGCTACCCACCCTCCAGGCCCGCCCTCTTGATGGGCCTTTCTTCACCAAGACTCCGTATTCCGAAGTTGTCATGACCTTCCCAGACGTTAACATCAGCTAAGGATGCAAACACATGGATCTATGGGGGCAATTCACCTTCCAGCCATGACAGGCATGCACATTGTTTTATTTTTCCTTTTTTTTTCGATTCTGAATTCCAAAGACTCTTATCTGCTAAGAATTTGAAGATCTTTCATTGTATGTAGTTTTCTGTTTTCATCTTGTCATGTTTTGTTTTGTGCCAGCATTTGGACCCAGGGCCGCCTTATGCTAAAAAGCACATTGTACCACTCCTTGATCGAACACGGGTCTTTCCTACTACTGTTACTGATTTGTGCATGTGCATGTTTCAGTTGATATGACTAGTGCTTTTCAGACTATGTAGCCCAGATTGGCTGAAATCTCAATCCTGCCCACACTTCCTGAGCAGTTAAGATATGGATGTGTGCACCAGGCCCAGCTATCACTACTGTACACATCCCTATACCTGACTTTTGTGGCCACAGCCGCTAGTTTCTATAGGAGTCAGCAGGCATTGAGTCACCTTCAGTGGGAGATAGGGCCATCTCAGTGGGGACTGGGCCGCAGTGGAGGAGGAGAGTTCTTTGCTTCCAGGGAGCAAAGTTCTTGGTGAACTGAAATTGGGCAAGGAGTAACAGAGGGATGACAGAGGAACTCCCCAAAGAGGTGTGCCCCCCCCCCCCCGCTTCTGCAGCCTCTAGAGGGGCTGAGCTGTGAGTGAAAGGAAAGGCTGGATGGAGCTTAGTCCTTAGGCAGAGCTGCTCAGTTTAGTGAGGCTGGGGATGTAACCATAGAGAAGGGGAGCAAACATGGTGGCCTCTGAGACTGGTCTCTTCTGGCTTCCCCTTCGGTGTCGCAAGTATCATAGTATCATGCTTCGTCTTGTATGGCATGACATGAGAACTTGGGGGAGGTTTGAGGCTTTTCTAGTCACGACTCCTGTCAGTTAAGCAATTGTCACTGTAGTGTCTGGGTACTGCCGTGTCTTGAGTACTGCTGATCATTACTCAGGTCGGTGTGATCATACCAGTAGTAATTGTGCATACAGTGCTTTCTTTGGAAGGCTTTGTTCAGATTGGGGGACCAGATAGCACCAGGGATATGTGGGTCACTGCAGAGAAGAGAGGGGAGCACAAGAGTATCCCCATCCTGAAGGGTATGCAGCACGGGGACATTTCAGGCTGTGAAGCTCTCTGGGTTATTTGCACAGGATGGGGTGGGGGTGGGAGGGGAGAGAGAGAGAGAGAGAGAGAGAGAGAGAGAGAGAGAGAGAGAGAGAGAGAGAGAATGAGAATGAGAATGAATACGTTCCAAACTTGCCAATTTCACTGCTGGTGATTCACAGAGCATTGTAAATTTGGGATGTATTAGGTTTCAGTGACTGGAGAGCTCTTGGAGGGTCTTGTAGGCTGAGCCTCGAAAGGGAACAGAGAAGCCAGAGTGTAATGCATGCATGTGCGAGAACACATATGCGCATGTGCTGTGAGTGTGAGTGTGTGTGTGTGAGTGTGAGTGTGTGTGTGAGTGTGTATGTGTATTTATAGTCAGGAATGAATGAGCCTCACCTGAAGCCTCTGTTCTTAAGGATGTAGGGCAGGCTTTTTCCCACTAATAAGTTATTAGTTTGTTGTTTTCTCCTGGCGGGGTGGAGGCTCACACAGAGAAAAACAGGAGCACTCCAGGAGCCCGTTCTGCTCCATTCTGACTATCCCCTTAGGAGCTACTGGCGGTGACCACAATTCTTTCCTTCTGTCTTGGAGCACTCAGCCATAAAGACAGAGCTTTTTAATTTTCATCCTGAGGCTTAGAGTCTGCAGGGAAGCCAGCGCTGCCCCCACTTCCAGCCTGTGACACTCTTAGTTTGTGTCTCTACCCATTTTGTTACAAACTGCCTCAAATCCTTTACGGAGCTAGGTGGAAGCCTGTCTGGTAAAGGAGTAGATTTTCTTTTGTCCAAATCCAAGTAGCCAGACAGCCAGGCAAGGATTATTTCTATGCCTCACTGAGATTATGATTCTGAAAACAGGAGGGAAATGTGTGGGATCAGGTCAGGTCATCCCCCCAGTGTCATGCTGGCTGTCTTTCCTTACAGTTTTGCTCTGTGTGGTATTTCTCCTTAGCAAAGCCTCTTTGAGCTCATGAGAGTTTAAACGATAGTTCTCCCTACAAATACTTTTGTTCCCAGCATGTCAATCCTTGGTTGCTATGGCTTCTGTGGTCAGTGACTTAAAAGTTATCTGTAGCATGTATGTGGACATACATGGACAAGGCCAGCACCGTGGAGGCAGAATCAGTGAAACCTTGAGTTCTAGGTCAGCAGTTGCAGAGTTTCTTCCCCCAGTGTGGATGGGAGGTTGTGTACTGGACCAAGAGTTACTCACCAGTGGCTGCACCATGAAGAGACTGAAACCCCCTCCCCAACAACCTGTAGCTGCCATTGACCCCTCATGAGAGAGGTAGGGCCTCATGGTCTCCTCCACCACCTATGAGGAAATGTTGAAGGACCCATTCCTGTGCATGTTTGGTGCACATAGATAATCACAGCTTCAGTAAATTCATGACCCGTGTCCCAACTAGAAGACGTCTTGTTGCTGACACATCTCCCCAGACTCAGGCTCTTATGTTCGTTCCTCCTCCTCTTCGACAATGTTCCCTGAGCTTTGAAGAGGGAAATGGACCTATCCCAGTATAGCCGAACACTGCCACCACCTGCTTTTGACACTTTGGTTAGTTACAGGTTTCTGCATTAACCACTGACTGTGGCCATAGGTAGGTAAAGACTGGGCCCACACTAATCTGTGTTATAAACATGAATCTTAGAAGACAACTCAATAGCATGACCATTTAGTGAAAGAGTAGTAGTGGGTTCCTTCCTAGGACCTGTGGCCTCCCCAGCCATAGACTCTTGACCAGGATCATAGACCAGATATGAGTTCCCTCCTATGGAACGGCCCTGAAGTTCCATCAGAAAATGGTTGGCTACCCTCAAAGCAGCATAAAAACCATTCATCGTTTACTTTCCTTCCCCATATAATGTTTCATATAGTCTAGCTGTACTCATACTTTGTCACTAGTCATTTTCCATAGAAATTAATTCTCCCCCCACCCTGACTGTGTACCACAAGCTCCATGGTCTTGTTCTCTCCTGTATCCCAATGATCTCTTCACTATCCAGCAAACAGTTTATGATCAGGAAAGACACTGGAAAATTATTTTTGGTAGTCATCACTCTATTTCAAATTTTTTTCTATTTATTTTTCACTTTTACAAGCTATTGGGTATTCATTTCAGCTTCCTTCCCTCCCTTCTCCCCTCCATCTCCTCCCTTCACTTCACCATTCTCCCTACTCCCTCTTACTCTTCTGCCTGTGTGCGTCTATGGATTCCAGGGTTCATTTTGGTTTTGTCTATTCCTGTGGGTGCTCAGGCCTCCATGGTATACCAAGTTACCTCTCCTCAGGCCACCCCACTGATACGTGCATTTCCCTTCATTCATCCAGCTTTAGACCCAAGGTTTCCACTGTAAGTGCCCATTCTATGGGTATAATAACAGCTATCTACAGAACAGTTTGATGAACTGTCTTCCTACCTATAGGTTTATTGGCTGTCTTCCCTACTGATTTTTTTCCTTTCCTTTTTTCTTTTAAGATAGGTTCTTGTTTTAGTTTTCAGTAACAGGCACGTATACCCTTCTGACAAGTGGGTCTTGAATCCAATCAGAAAGCTGTTGGTTGTCTCCTTGATACTCATGCCACTATTATACTGATGGTCACCTGTTGCCATGGTGATTTATATTGTAACTTACAGATCTCATGTTGACAAGCTTGTGATATTTCTCTCCCCAGTAGCTTCTACTGTATTCCTTGGTAATGTGTAATCTGTTCAACAAGGAGGAAGTTCTCAGGCCAGTTATAGTTGATATATGTTGCCCATGTTCTGTGATCCTTTGTGTTGCATCTTCAGTATCTCCAAAACCTGTCAGTAGTAGGGAATTACTGACAGTTTTTGGAGAGCGACCAAGAGCAATGGCACAAGCCTATAATATTTGGGGGCCTTTAAGGCCTCTGTGACCAACATTTTATCAGGAAGTGCCATATTCCTATTACTTCTAGTATAATTTTGTCCCAGTGTTCTAAGTGGATCAGCTTAAGGCTCCCCCCTTTATTCCTTACTCTATGCTCGTTTGCATAGGGACTGCCCATTCTTGTTCTTTTCTTTGAAAGACTTTTTTTTTCTTTTTTAAAAAAACATATTACTAGCATGGGATGTTACTTCCCACAATCTTTGGGTTTTAAGTCCCTCCGTTCTCCTATCTCCCATGTCATCACTCTTTAATAGATCTTACCAACTGCATAGTTAGTACAGATGTCAACTTGATGATTGAGGATTGAGGGTTCAAGTTCTGGGCACATTTGTAGAGAATTAGCAGTTGAGTTAAGCCCAGAGAGAACCTGTAAGAGATTGTCTAGTTGATGGTGAAATCCCAATCCATGGTGGGTGGAACTAGTCCCTAGACAGGTGAATAAGATGGACGGAACAGGTTAAGAAAGTTGGTATCTTTCTGGATACTTGGCCAGATATGCTGGTATGGCAAGTAAGGATTGTCCTTCTTTAAGTCATGATGTGGATATGGTATGGGCCAGTTCATTGGTTCTCGGTGTTGGCAAGTGCTCTCTAGCCAGGATGGACAAAGAACTGTAACTGGATAATTCTAAGACAATAAAACATCCTTATTGCTCTATAAGCTGTTTGGTCATGATTTTATCAGCAGCATGCATAGTAACTGCTACACCAATTGTTAAAAAAAAACCATTCTTTTTAACAAGTAAATATCCTTTTTTTTCTTTTCTATAAGGCTTCATGCATTTAAAGTATTTGTACCTTTTTATGCTAGGTGATTGTCGCTGGAGGTGGAAGGCAGACTGCATGTAGAAGGGACATATTCAGCCTGTGAACATGCCTGTGTTTTCCTGATTCTGTGCATTGAAGATTTTTGCGTGTCTTAGCAGCCCTGGGCCAAAAGCATCATTATTTGCTTATAAAATTTATTTCTGGTCTGTCTATAAATCTCAAACCTTTGCTGCATGCACACTTAGATATCATCCATACAAGTATGCATCCTAGAATGGATACAGAGATTATTTTCCTCTGAGAGTTGTTCTACATGGTTGTCATCAAATGCTAAGGCTGCATGTGCCCTGTTTCCTACAGTTTGACTCCCCAGCCTAGCTTACTTAGCAGTCTATACAATGGTGACAAGCGTTTGGAGACCAGTGTTTGCCATTGTTGGTAACTGGTAGGCTTGTTGCTTTGGTCTATGCAGGCTGTAATAGACTCACTGATGGCCTCTGAACAGAAGCCCTTCTTCCTGTGGAACTGGCTGCAGCTCCGAGTGTAGGTGAGATCACACTGTGGGGCTGCCGAGAGTCTGAATAACTGAAAACTTTCACTCTATCCCCAGCTCCAATCTAGGAATCAGTCCTGGAGTCTAGTGCATGGCTTATACTATACTACTGAGATAAACACTCCTAGCCTTTTACTGTTTTGTTTGTTTAACCCAGGCAAGAAACTCAACTGTGATTGGCACCTGGGTTGGGTCAGCCATGTGTGAACTCTGGCTAGTTGTGCTTAGAACTTGTTCTGGGGCCAGAGGAAACAGGATGATAACGCATCAAACTTGAGCTGGGGGCAATTCTGGGCTCTGGGCTGTTCACCTCTCTCTGTTCACTTCTTCCACCACTCCATCCTGCCGTGCCATTCACTTGGCATTTTATATCATGGCTGGAACTCCGGATTGTAGCCTTGTCCCCAAACTTGTTTCTCTGGCTACATCGTTCATACAGGTGCTTTAAATGGTGAAGGACTCCAGTAGCCACCAGTGCCAGTCGCCAGCATGAGGGAGTTACACTTACTGAGAAAACGTTGCCTGTTGGTTTTGAGGGGGATGCTTTGCCTGAGACTCAAGCTGCTGGAGTTCGGCCACTTTCCTCATAGTCAAGAGGAAAGTCTGGCCTCAGCGTTTTGCATCTATACTCTTTGGAAGAGCTGTAGATCTGCTGGTGCTTGATGCCTGGGCTGCCTCGCTTCCTCCCATTAATTAGTCCACAGACACATTTCTGGTTGAGAGCCAGTCACTTCTTAGCCTGGCATTGCCATGTTCTTGGGGCTTCTTCCAACCGGGGCTTCACGCAGAGACAGAAGAGAGAAAGGGGAGCAGCCGCCTCTGTTTCACGCCCTTGTCTTATGAGAAGAAAGGGGATTTGCAGCCTTTCTTTACAGTACTCAATGTCTGCTTCCCAGAAGGTGAGGCCAGAGATTGGTGGCCAGAGAACACCGTCATGTATCTAGCTGGTTAAACCTTCTGAAGAGAGAGCCTTCTCTCCTGAGTGATGCCAAGAGGAAAGATTGTTTTCCTGTCTTTATGTTTCATGTCATCATGTCTCTAAAATAAGCAGTCTTCATGGATAGGCAGGACAACTAAGTGAATTTAGAATTCATTGATGACCTAGCCACCTGGAAAAGAATAAATTGTTCTATAATTCAGAGTTAAATATGCCTGTGTGTGTGTGTGTGTGTGTGTGTGTGTGTGTGTGTGCGCGCGCGCGCGCACGCATGCATACCTGCACATGTGTGCTAAGATGCACTGTGTCTTTAACACCAGGGTTCAGGCACAAAGGAATCCCTAAAACACCTTGGGTTGGGAGCAGGGTCAGGAAGGAGATTGGCATTGTTTTTATTTTTTGCGTGAGTTTTCATGTTAAATCATGAGATCTTATTCCTCTTTTTTTTTTTTTCTAATTCTAGAAAACTGCAGTCATTTTGCCAATGAGGTTTTTAGTTTTTTTTTTTTTAAGGAAAAATGTGAATCTTGCTTATACTAGCACATTCTAATTTTAGACTATATTTAAAGCTTAGAGTTGCTTTTCTCTGGATACAGGGTCTTGCAATGAGGCTCAGTCTGGTTCTGACCTCATGATCCTCCGGGAGGAGCTGGAGGTAGAAGTAGGTGTCACTATACCTGACTCCTCAGTTGATTTTTAGCTTGACTATTTGTAAGAAACCCAACCTTAGTATGAACTGTAAGCTTAATACAGTGATATTTATGGGAAAGTCTGTTATGCACAAGGCTCAGCCTTGCTCTTCTCTACGTCTAATACAATTGTTTCATTTCTGTCCTTGGTATCAGCAGCTTCTTAAAGGTGACATGCAGTCATGCAGTAGGGATAAAAAGTGTATATATGGTAGGGTGGGGCATGAGCAGATCAGGTCTGTCCCTTCACTGAATATCAGGCACATGCATGTCCAACTTCAGTTCCTACAACTCCATTCCCAAGTTCAGCACACTCAGTGTGGTTATTTTACTCACCTATGTGTACCTGCTACTGCGGCTACATTTTTCCTTCCTGTTTTCTTTTTCCTCCTCCTCCTTTTTCTCTTCCTTTCCCTCTTCCTCTTGTGTGTACATATTGCATGAGTGTGCGTATACATGTATGTGTAGGCATGTGTACAAGAAGGCACTTGAGTGTGTGTGCCCTGTGGAGGGCCAAGGATGATATCGAGAGAGAATCATCTTGGATTACTCTACTTCCTTATTGCTTTGCTCTGGGGTTTCCCAGACTCTGACTTCCAGGGCCGAAATTGCAGACCATTACCATTTCCACCTGGCATTTTTATGTGGGATCTTGGGATCAGAACTCAGGTCCTAGGCCTCTGGGCTGCTTTCTTATGTTTAATGCTAGAGTGTAGGACTTTTCCTTTTGTCCTGCCAGCACAACTCTCATCTGTGAGATTGGAATGATTTTTGTTGATCTGCTGATCTGTTTTCCCATTATAGGATTTTCAAAACCCTTGTACATGTTCCTAGAGTAAATCAAGCAGAACTATGAAGGGCGACTGCACCCTGATCTCAGGAGAGGGAGTAACACCTTGGGCAAGTCTCTTAGCCTTGACCTCCACCCATTTCTTGGGCCTTTGTCCTTTTCGTTTCTGCTTCTTCCTTCTCCATATGCCAGAACAAGGAAAAATGAATGAATGGAGGATCTCGTGCATGTGTGTGTCTGGTTCTGTTTAGGGAGTGTTTTCAGTGAGACTATCCACATTGAAACTACCAATTGGGTAAGTAACTAGTGGAGGAGGAGTGTGATGCTCTTGTTGCTCTGAGATAGAAACAGTCTAATGCCAGGGATGAGAAGGGAGTAACCAGGCAAAAGGCATTAGAACTGGAGCTAGACTTGTCCAGGGGATTTCCTGGACAGTTCCTGGGGCTCTTGAGCTTTAATTGCTAAGCATCTCTCATTCTGCTCTTCCTGTGCCCAAACCTGGAGGAGACAGGGCAGCCCTGCTGAATGTGGTCGTATGCCTAATGAATGCTTCTACCTGATTCGCAAACAGACACTTCCTTTTTGAAGATGCAGCAGTTTCCCGTGGTACCCTCTGTCCTAGATGGCTGTTTTCAACACCTCATCCTCTATCTGTAAACATCCCTGTGCCTGTGTCTACACTGAGGTAGACATCACCATCAAGTGTGTCTTGCCATTTTGATGGATGGTGTATGTATCCTTTGGGCTTCTAGAGACACTTCATTGACTGGAGTCGCTATGCAACAGATATTTATTTTTCACAGTTTTTGAGCTTGAGAAGTCCAGCAGATCTAGTATCTGGAAGGGCCTCTTTCCTGGCTCAGGGTGGTCTTTGTGGCTGTGCTTTCATGTGCCATACAGAATAAGGGAGTGCTCTAGGCTTCTCATGAATGACCTAGTCACTTCCCTGTGGCTCCTCTCTTAATCTGTCACCTTTAGGATTAGAATTGTAACCTGTGATTGGGGGGAGTATTAAACATTCAAACATAGTAGGCATTGAGCTCTTTGAGGGAAGACGACATGTCTCTTTCATCTTTGTCTCCTTAGTGAGTGGAAGACACTTTACTGATTGAACCATCTCCCCTGCCTCTCTCTGTCTCCTTAGGGTTTAGCACAGTTTTGGAAACATACACAGTAACCAGTAAAAGTTTAATAAGTATATGAGTGAGTTAAAAAGATAAAAACAAAACCTTTTTTTTTTTACCATTTTTTTTTCTGATTCAGAATTACCATTAAGAACTGGGGAGACAGATGGCTTAGTGGTCACAGAGCTTGTTGGGCAAGCTTGATGATTGACGTTCAATTCCCCAGAGTTCATGTAAGTGCCAGGTAGTATGGCATCCTGCCTGCAATTCCAGCCTTGGAAGGAGAAGGCAGGGAATCCCAGAGCAAGATGGAGACAAATTCCCAAGCAAGGTGGAGACAAATCCCCAGAGTAAGCTAGCCAAATCAAATTAGCCAATCACCAAGTCTGGGTTTGCTTGAGAGATCCTGATTCACCGAATAAGATGGAAGAACAATCAATGATAATTCCTGACAGCATGCTCAAACCCGCCTGTACGCCCCCTGTGTATGCACACACACAAGAATGAAAAATTTAAAAAATAATTAGTTACTATCCAGTCACAATTTCTCTATATAAAATCTTTGCCTAGTTCCTAAGATAATTTAGGCATGTCTATAGGCATTTGCTTCCTCTGGATTCTGGGACAAATTTTTGCAAACAAATGGTTTTGTCTCACTGATTTGGAATCTATAAATCTGAAATCAAGGAACTGGCAAGGCTTTCTCCTTCTGCAGGCTTTAGACAAGAGCTTCTTCCTTTCCTGGCTTTTGGTGGCTGCTGGTGGTTCTTGTCCCTTGGTCCGAACTGAGCTTCTCTGAAGTCTGATGTTCGTTCCCCTCCCCCACCCATTCATATGATGAAACCTAATCTGTGAACTTTAAGGGTCTTTAGGAAATGACTAGGTCTTAAGACTCCCTCTACCTTTGCAAGTTGCACAACCAGCAATTCAGTGAGGAACCTGGATGGAGGAGGCAATATACAGAGACAAGACTCTGGGAACTTCTTAGAAAAGAAGAACACTTTAATTTTTAGTGGGGAAGGGGGACACGGGGGAAATATAAAGGGCTCGACTAGTTAAAGAATGGCAAAGAAAAAGCTAGTGTGTGCAACTTCTCAGCAACTGTGTCTTTATGGTAACTGTGTCTTTTCTTCAAGCTCCTTCTAGGCATTTTCTGATTGTCTTTGATTTGATAGCTAAGGCTTAAGCCTCATCTTGGACTGGAGGTAGTCCAGTCTGGACTTTGCCTGTGGCTTTCTGTAGCCTAATGAGTCACAAAGACTAGGACTTTGACCGTGACATTCTGCAGTCTTTCCTGTTGCATTGAATCAGGTCATGCTGCGGAAGACGGAGCTATGCTTCATCTGGCTCTTAGCAAGGAGTGGGATTAGGGGGACAAATGGTGTGACAACTCACCAGGCAGACACTGCTTCAAAGCAGAGCATCCACCAGGATGCTTTCACAAAGCTGCTGGTGCCTCCATCGTAAAGTCTCTGGCCTCCAGAGCTGTAAGCAATACAATGCTGTCCATGAAGTACTTGTCTAAATATTTTGCCATGGTGACCCAGTCAAACAAGATACCCATCTCTTCCCCATATCCACACTTTCCTCTTACAGTGCTCTTCAGAATCCTCTGATATTAGGTGAGAGGCACATAGTCTGGGGTCCCTATCCCTTTCTGTTAACTGAATGTTGCAGGGGATCAGAACTAGAGGAAACTTGGAAATGGTAACCTAAAGATTGAGAGCATATTTCCTGGGTTATTATAGTTGAAACCATAATAGCCATTTAACATCAGCCAAGATGTGTTTAAGAAGGTGAGTGATGGTGAATGAATGAAGGGAAAGTGATTTGCTTCAGGTCACTTGTGTGCCCACCCAAAACAGGAAGCAGATCCAACCTTTCGGTGTCCACTTCCATGCTCTAATATTTATACCACTTAGCACTTTAGAAACTATTAGCTCACGCCATTTCTTTACCAACCTGCTTTCATCAATAGAATAAAAGAAGCAAGGTAAGTATGATTAGCTTTGAAATCTCACCCGAATATAGATTGAGTTTCCATGTTGTGTTTGTGGATTTATTTAAGTGTGAGTGTGAGTGTGCGTGTGCGTGTGTGCGTGTGTGTGCGTGTGTGTGTGTGTGTATTGCCTAGGGGCCCTGCCCTCAGAGATGGACACAAGTACACATGTTGCCCACACTTGGACAGTATAGTACATCCCTACAGTTGAACATGTGTCTGGCTGAGGGCAGGCTGACACTGTGCAGGGAATGTCTACATGCAATCAGCAATGCCCACATGCTGCAGTCATGCTATATCCAATTAATATGTGATGTGGATTATATTTTCTTTCAATTTCCTTGAACTGGAGAGGGACCCTGTGCCACTTTTCCCAAATTGCCACAATCAATAAGCTGTCGCCTTCATTTCTTATGCACGCTAATGACTTTGTTTTATTTGAAATGCATTTGTTGCCCACGTTAGTCCTTTAAAATCTTAAATAAAATGACTTTGATAAAGGGTAAGTTTCTGGCCAGAGTTTGTGTGGGACGAAAGCAGAGGGGAAATATTGCTGTGCCATGCAGAGGAGACCCTGCTGGCCTCGTGCCCTCATCACAACAAGTGTAAGAGCAAAGAGGGATGGTTTTGTTTCTGAACCTGTTTGCCACGGGAGGAAAAGCTTGAAGACCCATATTCTAGTCACTGGCTCTCAGGAATCACCCCAACCTGTAGCTAGACCGCTTCCTCATAGGATTTCTGTCATTTGGGGCCAACTCTGGTAGATCTGAGTTGGTCCCCCTTCCCCATTTATACAGTCCTGGGCCAGGGAGTTCACCAGACATTCTGGTCTCTGTTCTGCGTTCTGTGCCTTAGTTTTATCTAAACAACTTTAAGGCAAGTAACCCCTCACTGTGGTTCGCTGGCCCACTAATATTTCTCACACCATCTTCATCAGTGTCTAGCTCTGGTCCTACTTGTTATCTGTATGTTCTGTATGTGTTTCCTGACCATTGCATAATATCAGGACACGTGTGTTCCTCTTGAAAACTTCTCTAATTTTCTTTCTTATTGTCAAGCAGAGAGAAAAACAAATAAACAAACCAACCCTTTCTCAGCTCCCATTGTGCCTTGTACTCTGTGTTGGGGTCGTACACAAAAGGCCACAGGCTAGATGACTGTCCACTGCCTCACGTTCTTCTTGGGGAAGTCTATGGACCACAGGGCCGGGTCGCAGTGCGGCACAGGATGATCCCGTAGGGGCTGGCTTGTGGTTGCCTGTTAGTGCTTAGCTTATGTTTAGGGGTGATGGTTGTTGCCTGGGCTTGTTTTACTGCTATTTCCAGTGTGGCAAAACAGGATGGATTCTGAATTGTGTCATCTCACTCAGGCATCGATCCAGGATCCCTCTGGGAGTGTGGTCTTTGTGACGATGATGGTGGTTATGGAAACTGAGCCCAGCACACACAAATCTTCCAGTGTGTGACTTTCTTTCTTTTCTTTTCTTTTTAAAGTTTGCTGTATCTTTTACCTAGTTTTACAAGCTCAGTGAGTAGGTACCCTCGCCCCCTTCCTTCTCCTTTTCCCTCCCTCCCTTCCTCCCTCCCTCCCTTCCTTTTCCCCATCCTGCTCTCTCCCCCCACCCCTCTCTCTCCCTCCTTTTCTCCCTCCACTCTTGGTGTTTCCTGCCTGCTCCCTCCCACTCTCCAGAACTTCAGCTTATATGGGCCCAGAAGTTCCCTCTGAGTCGTCTACACTAGTGAGGGTTCAGGACTCAGTGGCGTATCTTAAGGCCCCTTCTTGAGCTGCCCACTAATAGGCAGCCTCCCTTGCCTCTAAGGATCCTACTGCCTGAAGCCATCTCCCCTGAAATCCAAGCTAGTCCATGAAGGCTTGTCTACATGTCAGCCATTGTGCAGGTCAGATGAAGCCAAATCACATTGCAGGGATATCCTGGCTGCTGCTGCCCAGACTTGAGTGGAGTATCTTGTCCACTGGTGGTCCTCCCCATCTTTAGCTCTTACAGTCTTGCTGCCCCCTCTTCTGCAAGATTCCCTGAGCTTTAGGATGGGGAGAGATTTGGCAGTATGTGACTTTTTTGACCTTAAAGTAAGAGCGGATTCTGTGTGTGCAGATACATGATGGCTGTGAGAAGATCTGAGGTCAGAAGCGTCCTTTTCACATTCAGAAAGTTTTTGTCAGAGATTCCAGCTCACAGATTGTTCTCCCTCTATGCCTGTAATCTTTGAACTATAAATAGCACACATAGGTGGACTGTCTTCTTGGAGAAAAGTCTTCTCCATGTAGATTGTCAGCAGGAGCAAGACAGCACTGGCCACTTGTCACGTCCTCTTACCAACTTGCAGTAGAAGACTGTTCAGGGCTAATTGACTCAGTTCTCCATCCTTACTTCCCCTTCCTCTTTTCTCTCTCAGTGTGTATTAGTGCCTAGCAAGCAAGACAGGCTGTGTGTTAGATGCTGGACATACCATGTTGGAGGAAGTGAGACCTAACGCCCTCTCCCCCCAGAAGCTTGCCGGTCGCGCATGGAAATGTTTTGTACGCACAGTGCATGCACATCTCTTTGGATGTGTTGGTCTGCAGACAGTCCAGGTGGGACTTACAATAGGAAGTTTGGTGCCCTATAAATTCCCAGACAAGATGGTGACTTGG
Organism: Typhlomys cinereus; assembly: GCA_023101885.1. Taxonomy (NCBI): domain Eukaryota; kingdom Metazoa; phylum Chordata; class Mammalia; order Rodentia; family Platacanthomyidae; genus Typhlomys; species Typhlomys cinereus. The sequence goes on along the minus strand of JALPQD010000080.1, from coordinate 7,037,174 downwards.
AGAGCGCTTGGTGGTGAGAACAGTTTCAAGTGGTGCCCGTGCCTTGCACATGTGGGGACTGTTTCATTCTCACCTACATTCATGTGTCCATTCTCTTCCTTTTGAAAACCTTCCCAACTGGTCTCCCTCTTTCTTTCATGTCTTTTTGTGTGTGTGGCGCACTTAGTTTAATAAGGGTTATGTGCTTGGTTATTCGCTGGGACGTGGAGGCCAGAGTGTCCGTACCACTGAAGCCAGTCCCCTTCCCACAGCTAGCATTGACCATCACTCTCAGTTCTCCTCCAGGAAGTGGTGGTGCCTGATGAACGCTTCCCTTTTCCATGGCGAAATGTTGGCAGGCCCAGTCTTCAGGTCTCACAGCTGCAAAGAGTTCATGGAAGTCTTGTCTTGTCCAGAACACACTTGATCATGGGCCCTCCTAAACCTGCACCCAGGTTGTATTTTTTTTCCTCCTAGACTAGTCCTTTCTTTAATGCCATGGGGATTACACATCTGTGGGCTCACATGGGTGCCTACGTGAAGATTCGAGGCCAGAAGCTGAGTAAGATGTCTACACTGGAATTAAAGAGTGGTTCTCTCTGAGTTTGCAACAGCTCTGAGCAGCCATGGGCTCCTTTTGGCCTGGGTTTATGATGCTTGTTCAGAAACCTCCAGCTGCTGTTCTGGCATCAGATGAATTCTGACGCCCGACTTCCTGCCTTGACTGCACTTCCTTAAAGCCCGCGTTGCCCACGGAGCTGGCACGTTCATATGAGTGTTGGGATTCAGAGACGCTCTGTTCTTTGTTCCCTCATTGTGCTGTTTCAGAGTCACTCGCTTCTCCCACAAATTGCCCGAGACTGTTCAATTTGGGCCTTAAATTGCTTCTCTTTGAGCAGACCTTTCAATTTGTATCGCAAAGACATTTCTTTTTGATTAAACATGCAGGCTATCAGTTAGAATTCCTACTCTATCCACTCATATTTCTGTCTGCCTTTCTCTTTTCTGCCTCTAAATCTTTTCCACTGTGGAAAGAGTGCAGCCGATGTTGTAATGAAATTCATTTCTGGGGCTGGAGAGGTGGCTCAGGGGTTAAGCCTCTGCCTTGCAGGTGGAAGGTCCTGAGTTCGGATCCTAGACCCCACGTATAGACGCCAGGCAAAAGCGGGGGCGGCCTGCGTTTCTGGTCCTGGTAGGGCAGAGCCTTTGAGTCCCGGGGCAGAGTAAACAAGGAGGAAGTGGAGGCGTCCATGGTGGTTCCTGAATTCGTCCATGGTTCTACACACGTACACGCACACACACACACACACGCACACACCCGTACACACACACGCATACACGCACAATTGAATAAATAATAAAAATTAAAAAAAATTCATTTCTGCCCGTCTCCTTTATTTACTATGTAGTATTTGATTAATCATCAGCATTATTGGCTTCTGTCTTTGGATGAGAACCATCTTCCTGACCAGTCATTACGCTGAAATCATTACAACCCCCTTCAGACCTCTCCTTCTACCATCTTGCTTTTCAACTTCTCTGCCACATTTCCTGTCCTTTAAATGGAGAAGGTAGAGAAGGAGGAAAAGAGCAGAAGTAGTGTATTAACACTGAAGAGTGTATTCTGGATTTAATCTTTGGCGTGGCTATCTTCATTCCCACTCAAAATGCCAGCTTTCTTATCTGTAAACCTGTAAATCATACCTACCTGAAAGGTCACATAAAGATAAAAAATAATAACCTAGAAATATATGTGGAACCTTTAGCATAGTTCAACATAAAAGTTTTCAAGACCAATTTTATTACTAAATTCGTTGACTTATTGTTGCATTCAATGTGTATTTATTGAGGGCCACTCAGGGCGGAACCCCAACACTACTGTAATTCCAGTTTGGATTCAGTCAGGTATTGCACACAAGATGGGGTCACATCTGCTGCAAACCTCTTAGGCGTCAAATAATTAAAGGCCTGTTATCATAAATGTCACCTTGTATGGAAAAGCACTTGTCACCACAGAAATGCCCTGTAAAGGAAGGAATGTTGAGTTCTGCTATCATGGAAGGTGTATGGTGTACAGGGAGCCTAGAAAGTTTGGGGAAGGAAATCTGATTATTTTCTCTCTACCATCAAGTGACTTTTCCTTATTTGAGAACTCTGTCTCATTTCCTCCTCCTCTTCCTCCTCCTCTTCTTCCTCCTCCTCCTCAGTTTTCCCTTTAATTTTTTTTCAGCAGAGGACATGATCCAGAGAGTATGTCTGTGGAAAAGGTTTGAAAGGAGGTTCCACCGGAGTGCGGGACACATTGGTCCATCCACACTGAGTGCCAGTCCAAGCAATGAAACCGTGGCTCTGAAGTAAAGGCCTGTTTGTTTCTGGTGACTCACTCTCCCTGTGCCCCTCCTTCACTGTCCCTTCATGTCTCAAGCCAGCATCCAAGAGCCTTAGGAGTAGGTCTGTGGCGAGGACTGTTCCCTGAACTACTGATGGCCATCTGCAGCTCCAGGGAGGGATGCCTGAGGTCTTTCCCTCCCTGCTTTTCTCGCCTTGAACTGGTTTGTCCTTGTTCTGCCTTGATCTTTTCCCAGGTTGGCAGAACCTACCTTTGACCCTCAGCCACAGTGAATCAATCAGTGTAGGCCAGCACCTCTCCAAATGCCCTTGGGATAAAAACACTTTGCCCATACCGGCGCTGGCCAGTCATTCCTCGAAGCTGGCCAGTCTTCGAGTCTTTGTTGGTATTTCCTAGAAAAATTTGGCTCCACGTCAGTCATTGGTTACTTAGTTTATTTGACATTTAGTTTTTCTTGCTTCATGTTGGGCAATTTAGGGAATAATAGGAGAAGATTTGAGCACTGTCTGGATTAGCTTTCGAGAAAAAAATGCTTTTTTTGCTGATTTGTTTCCAGCTTAATAATTTGTATATATGCAAAAATCCTCTATTGAATGCCAGAGTATTTTCATTGCCCCAAAGAAGTTCCATTCCTGGTAGCTGTCATCTCCCATTTCTCCCCTCTTTTCCTCTCCTCCCGTCTCCGTCTTTCCACCTACATCTTCTCTTCTCCCTCCTTCCCCTGCCTCCTCTCCTGTCCTTTCCCTCCTGTCCCTTCTCCCCTTTCTCTGGCAACACCCCTTTCCTTTCTGAAACAGAATCCGCCTGTACTGGACATTTCATCTATCGTATGGCCTCTGTGTTCCTGTGTTCACAAGGTTCATCTAGGCAATAGTCTGCTCTGTGGTAGGCACACCACAGTTCATTGTAGGAGTAATAATCTGAATGTTTTCTATGTTGGTTGTTCCGTGAGCTTTACCTGTAGTTCATTCCTCTTCACAGTCACCTGCTGTTCTGTCCTTTTGAGGGTGAGGCCAAGGGTGTAGACAGATAATGCAGCTAATAATGGGCAGAGCAAGGTTGGTCTAACTGCAGACCGTATTGCCACTCCATGAACCCCACCAGCCAGCATGAATAAGATATCTTAATGGGGGAAGGGGAGCTGCTTTCATCATTACATGATCCATGCTCCGGCAAATGAGTAGGCACATGCCACATGGGCAGAAAGATCTGGAAGTAGCAGGGAGACTGGTCAGGAAGAGGGGGCATGGGACTGAGAAATAAGGGGTGTAAATAGCATAAACTCATTGTATTCATGTATGAAACTCTGAAAGAATAAAAACAAACAAGATATTTTACCCTGCTACTTGGGGAGAATGTCACAGCATTGGAAGTGAATAGCCGTGGGATTCCGTGGCCCAGGCCTGTGGTTTGGAGGGGTTTGTTGTAGTCGAGTCAGGCGTACCAGCCTTTGGATTGCCATAAGTAGGCCGGGTGGAGCTCCCCTTCCTTTGCCAGCTTGCACTCAGCTCACGGCTGACTCAGCACTGGGCAGAGTCTTGCCCCGGGCCAAGGTATCTATGTGTTCTGCAGGGGATAGGGCAAGCAAGCAAGGGCTTGTGGGCAGGCAGCTCTCTTCTCTGCAACACAGAAGAGAAGTCTACACAAGTTTAAGCAAGGTGCCCAGCTCACCAAACACGTGATGCCTGTTGGAAATAGAGGATGAGTCAAACAATGATCACATTATTTACCAAGTGCATGGGCCTCCCCTTATGTTACAGTGTGAAGCTACTGATGTCATTTACTCCATCTGGCTTGGCTTGCGTCTCTCTCAGTGCCAGAATCTTTCAAAGATAACCCAGAGTTTTTGACATTCACATCATAGTCATCGCACTACGCTTTCCCCTCCCCATCGGAGACTTGTGAGATATCTCTTTGGCAAAATGTCAACAGGAATGTTTGTAGAAGTGGGCGGATGAATTCAGAAGCAGAGCAGGCATTTGGCTGGCAAGGCTTAAAGGAAAAATGTCAGTTTTCCGTGAGTTCGGCAGGGGTGCCGCAGCATATTTAGCACTTGACTTCTTCCAAATTTGCCTACACGAACTAACCTCTGTGTTTCCACACATGAAATATTTGAATAACTTTAAGATATGTGTGTAATGCCGGGTATGTGACCAGATGGAAGAGCACTTCTTGGCTGATGAATGTAGACAAGCCTCTGCCAAAATAGGTTGCCTGTGGTCTCTGTTTAAGAGTATACAGGGTTCCAAGTTAATTTGAAGCTATATGAATTTTCTTTATGGAGACTAATTTTACCTGCCCTGATTGGCTAGAGGTTTTTAATCTCACAGAATATGGATGAATATGTTTACATTTTTTCAGATAGTTTCTAAGAAACCACTCTACCTCCAGTTTCTCAGAGGAAGTTCTCTGCAGGCAGTTTTAGAACGCTCAAGACAGATCAAAGTAAATTGTCAGACAGGGTGAGGTGTTGCTAAGTCTCACAAGAGTCTGGACTCCTGAGCTCTGTTTTGTCAGCTTGGGGATTATTTATTGTGCAAGAAGTTTGATTTGGGGTGTTAAGTGAAGGATGTTCTGTGATTATAGTTGCATTAAAATGATGCTCTTACATGTCATCTCACGTAATTCTTGTTTTTCACATAAATTGACCTTAATCTTATTTTATAGTAGGGGAAGTTAGTCTTTGCGAGAGGCACCATTTCCAAGATCCTGTCTGCTGGCTGATGGGAGAGCCAAGAGGTGGACCCAGATCCAGCTAATGGAGCTGTGTCTGGTTGGCTTTAAGGAAGGAGCACAGTCATGGTTGTCTAGTGCAAATGCTAGAGCAGGGCACGTCTGTTGTTCCTAATTTCTGGGCAATTCACCAGTGGTATTTGGAATTCACTGGTGGTATTTGGAAACAGATGCTCCACATGGAATCAACCAAACCAGGTTGGTCATCATCATCTGGTTATTGTTTTTGGCAAATGATTATGTGACGACCTGTGGAGGACACATGAAGACTGTGGCACTTCTCAGGTTCCTTGACTCTCAGTCAAGGAATCCTATGGCTGGTTCCTTCTGGGACAGTCGCAGAATCTCTGCTTCCTTGTCTTGGTAAATCTTGCCCAAACGGGTCCAAGAAATCTTCAAAAAGCACTTTGAGAAATCCTTAGTTAATTGACATTAGTAATGTGGTCACTTGGGTCAAGGTGCCCATGCACACAATAGCTGGCAGGTGTCCCCCACACATTTGTCCCCCACAGACCCAAGAGTTCATGAGGCGAGTAGTGACTGGCTTGTACTAAGGAGTTTTACATAGTGTATATCCTGAATGTGGCCTTGTTGGTGATAGCTAGTTCTCTGATTCTAAATGAAATCACATGGGTTTCTTATCTTTAGGATACTTATGGTATGAGAGAGAGAGAGAGAGAGAGAGAGAGAGAGAGAGAGAGAGAGAGAGAGACCCAGTATCCCAAATCTCCACTTCTGGAAGAGAAAACTGTGAGAGTTGGTTAGGAGTTGAAGTTGGAAACTCCAGTAGTGGGGATTCATGTATGTGTATCTGACTTCATTGAGCCAATGGGTGCTATGTGACTTGGAAAGTGGGGACAGGAGGGGGCCAGACCAGGTAGTCAGATACTAAAGCAAAAGAAAGCTGGTAAAACACTACAATAACTTCCCTGCATCATATGGTTGTTATGAAGATTCATTGAAATAATAATGCTTGTGAAGCACTGTAAGCCTCACTGATGCTCAGTAACTGCTGTTTTCTACAGTGTGACTATTGCTCTCTATTACTGTTGCGCTGTTTGTCACATGCGCATGAATTCATAGGAGATGCACTGTGAGTTTGAAAGCATTCACAAATGATTAAATCAGATGGTGACTATGATGGGCTTGTAAACCAGTCAGATTAAAAGATTGGGTATCTAATCAGAAGATTGTGAGGATTTGGATAAAACATGATGATTTAGAGTTAAAACATGCATGGACTATTATATAGTCCTCTTTTTTAGCCTCCGACGCAGGGGAAAGAAGAGGGGTCAGAGCGATTGATTCCCTTTGAAATGTTCTGTTAAGGTGTGGAAACATGAACTGGTGAAATGGTGCAGGAAAGCAACAGGCCAAGGGTCTCCTCACTTTTATAACTGCCATCGTAACTACATGTAGTCCCCCCCCACATACCCCACCCCACAGGTTCGTGAGTTTGAATCCTTAGCTTTGAGGTAATGATTGGGAAGATTGCTGGAGGGAGACATACCACAACAGAGCAGGCCACGAGCTCTGGTGGCCTGGCTGTGCTTCCTCTCAATTTGCTCTTGTTCTCTCTGCCTTGCCATGACTTCAGTGACCTGAACCCGCCTCCTGCTTCTGCCTCCAGCCACGCCTTCTGCTGTGGGATTCCCACCATAGTGGACTATGCCCCTCCGGAACCATAAAGCAAAGACATCACCCCTTCTCTCCTGAGTTGTCTATGAGCAAAAAGAGTAACTGCTACAGTGACCCTTGGACCAGAGGAAGAGGTTTATTATAAGAGGGATTAGGCCTCAGCAAGTCAGGAGCTAGAGAGAGGGACCCTGTGAAGGACGACTCTCATGCACAGACACGTGTGCTCCAGCACACAGCTCCCACCCATTCCTATGAAAGACTCGCGCATGTGGGGATGCCAAGGAAGCTGGGGAGTTCCATTGTTCCTCTTGTGACTGTAACTGAGAAGAGAAGAATGGTTGGAGTTACTTTTCTCTGGCTCTTAATTACCCAAGGAAAGTAGTACCCCCTTCACCCCCCCCCAAGTTAGGACATTTGCACTGGCTGCCTTCTAATCCTTCGTTTACTATTCATTAGGTTTTTCTCCAGCACTTCCTTTCCAACTTCTGATATTCCCGAGGAAATGGGACAATGACAGCATGTTTCTTTTAAATTCGAATCCAATTTACATAGCCAAATCTGTAGCGAGTGGAGGATCACTCTTGTTTAAGAGGCTGTTAATCATCAGTTGTAAAAGTTCCAAGTAGGGATGAAAGCCCCCCTCCCTTTAATCTCTAAAGCTCATTGGCCTGTCTTGCAGGCAAAGAAAGAGACTGCCAGCCCCTGGCTGAGAGACTGGCGGCCTGGAAGCAAGACACCCACCTGCACATCAGAGTCCGCTCCTTGCTCTGGTTTCTCTTTGCTGGGCAGAAACATGACCGTGTGTGAGCGGTGCCCCCGAATGAACAGCTTGGAAAATGGAGAAAGGGTCATGCAGGGCCAAAGGTGTAGACACATTTCCTCACCCAGTAGAGTCTCCGCCCTGTGGAATCTGGAAGCTCTGCTGCCAGAAGGTCTCTAGCTTCGTGCTCCAGATGTGAAGGGAGCTGCTGTAGACAGAGATGACCAGTGGGTTGGAGATGCATTTTAATTTTTGACCTCAATCTGTGGAAGAGCATGTTCCGGAGCCAGGTGTAGGGCTCAGGGAAGGACACTGGAACCTTTGAGTGTCTTTTTAAAAGTCTATCTGTTTATGACAGAGACAGTGTGTCAAAGGACAGAGCCCTGTTGAGAGAGAGAGAGAGACTCTTACATGCCACAGTGTACAAGCAGAGAACAACTTTCAGAAGTCACTTCTCCCCTTTCCACCATGTGGACTTCCCAGGATCTCATTCAGGTCACCAGATTTGCAATCGAGCACCTTAACCTTCTGAGCTACCTCCGTAGCCCTCACTTGAACCTTTGAAACAAGTACAGTGGTGTGCACATCCAAACCACAGCAGGTTGGAAAACTAGGGAGATTAAATCACATGAAGCCTAACTAGCATTCAGGATGGCAAAACCGAAGCTCATTCCACACTTACAAGACATTTGAAGGTAAATAAGAATATAAATGCAAATGCCATTGGTGGCTGGACATCTAGACCACACCTTCACAGAGCCGTGACTAGGTAGAGGGAGGCTGGCAGGTGTGGAGAACAGTTTGGGAGTCTGAGACACATCCTCTTCTTACTAAGTTGGACTAAGCAACTGCTCTCCCACATACTTCTGGTAATTCACTTGGCAGATTAAGTTCTTTAGCGGCAAGTACTAGGCATACACACCTCTCTCCTGAACAATGTACCCAGAAACCTTAATCCCTCATCTGCACCAAGCTATACTTAGACCCCCTCTAAGCAATGGAGATTTCTCCTCCCTTAGTAAGCAACAAACCTAGACACTTTCTATCCGGGTGGATTCCTAAGGCATCCAGGAACAAAGAACTGAAAGGCAGATCTGTCTTGACTGGTTTTGGATGCATGTTGGATAAAGATAGATGCCCTTAAGTTACCTTTTAGGGAAAACCCCCTACTTACCATCTTATGGTTATATATGACTGAACATGTATATAATTAAAATCAGATACTGTAAGGTGATACATGCACAGTAAGAAAATGACTGGATGGTCTACCCTAGTATTCAAAATAGAGAAGCGCCGAACTATGTGCCCACGTATCAAGCTCCCCCTTCCTTTACAACCCAGAAAAGCAGGCCCCACGCAACAACCTTGGGTCTCTCCACTCAGGTGGCCTACTGGCCCCTTGCAGTGCTTCTGACGTTACTTTCTTTGTTTCAAATAATTTTTCTTCACAATGTTCACAAATCTGTATGGGCTTTTGACTTCATTCTTTTTTATTTTATTTATTATTATTATTATTATTATTCAATTGTGCGTGTATGTATGTATGTATGTGTGTGTGTGAGTGTGTGTGTGTGTAGAACCACGGGTGAATTCGGGAACCACCATGGATGCCTCCACCTCCTCCTTGTTTACTCTGCCCCAGGATTCACAGGCTCTGCCCTACCAGGACCAGAAATGCTTCTGCTTCCGCTGGGCGTCTATACGAGGAGTCTAGGATCCAAACTCAGGACCTTCTGCCTGCAAGGCAGACACTTAACCCTTGAGCCACCTCTCCAGCCCCGGCTTCATTCTTTAATAAAAGGTCAAGAACCTGGAAAAACTCAGCTTAGACCCCAAGCATCAAGCCAGGGCTGGTGCCTGTAGGTGCATTTGGACATTTCATGGTAAGTTTCTAGCGGAGGAGGCAGAAATCAGAACCAGGAAGACAGCATCATATTTCCCAATCAGCAAGTGAAACAAGCGCAGGAATGGAACAGTGCCAGAGCTGGGAGGGCGGGAGCCTCGACCCCCGTCAGCAGCGCGGAGCTCAGCATGCAGATCTGACCTGAAAGGACCTGTGCACATGTGCGTGGAGGTGACCAGCACTGCCCCCAAGACTCTGTCGGGGTGTGTAAGCACTTCTACCTGGTAGCTAGGCACAGAAATGGGCATTTCTGTTTCGCAGTTGTTGGAACTAAGGTTCAGGGAAGTGAAATGCTCTGAAGGCTCCATGTCTGGTAAGTGAATGTGAATACAGCTTTTCCATTACTGCATCTGCAACAAGAGTCGAACCCAGCTTTCTCATTCATATCTACATGCTATAGGCACCTCTGTCAGCAGACCGTTTCCAAAATGTCCATGTTTCTCTGGGTGTGTCATGTACAGTTGTGAGCAGACATCCCAATGTCTAGATCTAGAAGGACTCTTAGCTTCTCAGGGGTCACTCCACAGTATACAGTGGCAAAGCTCTGACAAGACCATGTCTAAATGTAGCAGGTGGAGAAAGCACAGAAACACAATTTACTAAAGTTAGTTCTGTTTTCCCCCTTTAGACAGGTTGTCATGTAGTCCAAGTTACCCTATCCTCAATATGTAGCTAAAGATGACCTTGATCTCCTGATCCTCCTGCCTCCACCTCCCAATACAGGTGCCAGACCTGTGCTTGATTCTGAAGCTGGTTCCTTTCTGGAAAGGGAAAGGTTGATCAGCTTCCCATTGTAATGGGTCTGAGACAGAAGAAGATTTCTTTCTCTCGTGTGCGTTGTAGTGCCCTGACTAGCAGGTCTGAAAGACAGAGACTTCTTTGGCAAGCTCCCCATGTAAGCATTCACCCTCTGCTTGCCCAGGACTGAGCCATGCTTGTCCTTTGGTAAGCCGAACGAATGTGTGTCCTGCTTGCCATGTGACTTGGGTAAGCAGCTCAACTCTTCCCATCCTCTGTCTTGCTTCGGGTAGATGGGCATTAGCCTTACATTTAGGAAGGAAGAGTTACGTGTACTCTTTGCACTCTACTGGTATATTAAGTCTTCTCTCCCAGTCCCTTACGGCTTTTGTTAGTCAAAGGCAGTGTGCCAAAGGGCAGGGTCTTCTTGTCAGTTTGTTTGCCAGAGTTCAGTAGAATGTTCCTAATTGATCATCTCCCACGGCCTCTGAGTATTGGGACAGTAAATGATTGCCAACAAGCCCCACATGTTCCAGGGCCTTCTCCTGGCACGCTGGTGGCTTCTTCCTCGTTATATAACCTAATGTGCCGAGATTGATACTGCTAATATCCCTCCTCCGTGCCTTCCTCCTCCACCCCTGTATTACTCCTTCACTGTCCTTTTTTATTGTAACCATTCTTTCAGTTTGTTTTCTTCATGATGACAGTGAGATTCTGACTCCGTTCTTGCAGTTGGGGTGATTTCAGAAGAAACGAAGTTTACGCGGTCACACCAATTTTGCGTCTGCAATATCCACTGTATTTACGGCATTAATTTTGTAGGGCAGTGCACCTTGGCTACTGGAACAGTATGTCGTATGCATGGTAGTGGTGTTTTGAATGAAAAATGTGTCCGGGGAAGCCCCATTGTTGGGCATGTAACTAAATATGTGCACGGATTAGATGACCGAGTAAAGTCCATGAGCCTGCAGTTGAGGCAGGCATCTGGGGAAGCCCAAATTTGTCGTGGCAGCTGAGGCTCTGGAGTGCTTACATTGGAGCCTGTCCTTTCCTACTCTAGCCATGCTTGGCTCCAGCTCCTTCTCCAGAAGGCTTCCATGTGTCCTTGCTTCTGATGCCCACCAGGGGGAAATCTCAGTTCGGATTACTGCCCACTCCTCCCCATTGCCCGACTCAGGGCACACACTGCGCAGGATCCAGGGTTGTATTAGTTGCTTTTCTCATTGCCCTGACCAAGTGCCGGACAGGAGCAACTCAAGGACAAAGATTCCCTGTGCTTCGTGGTCTCTGGGTTTGTCAGCAGCCACAGGATGGCATTGGCTGGCAGGTCAGTCAGTGACAGCAGGTGAGGGAGTGGCCAGTTCCTTGTATCTTGGCAAATCAGGAGGCAGAGAGAAATCGGGCCCATTGTAACCCTTAAACCTTGCCCCTAGTGGCCTTTGGCAGTCAGTGTCTCCATGGAGTATGTTCCCCAGCCTCCTCCAAACAGCACTACCAGCTGGGCACCCAGTGTTCTGCACTTGTACTTTGAGTCAAGTTCTTTTCTCCAGAACTCCAAGGAAGTTCCTTACCTGGGTTACAGAGTTCTGTAACCCCACAACCTTTGCCTGCCTCTAGGTCCATAATGCTTAAATATCTATGTGTAGACATATCTGTAGATGCAAAGTGAATCATGAGAGAAAGGGACAGACAGAAGATTAAAATTTAAGTTGAAGCACTTCTCGTGACAGTCTTGCAAGTAAAAGCCAATTGCTCCTGCTGGTCACCTGAACCAGCCCTGGTGCATCATGGGAAATGGGAGTCATTGGAGGCTCTCACACCCGTCCTGCCATTTGTATGGATCTTCAGCCAGACTGTTCTCACCCGTGAGAGCTTTCAACTCAGTGTGCTTCACAGAGATGCAAACTTCTCTTCACAATAATAAGCTGATGGCTTGCTTTATTATTATTATTTTTGTATGTATGTATATTATATATACCAGAGGATACTTGAATGTGCATTGTCTGTGGAGGTCCAAGGGTGACATGGAGAATCATGCTCTACCTCCTTTTTGCTTTGCTGCCTTTCAGGGTTGGAATTACAGGCCATTGCCATTTCCACTAGGCATTTTTATGTAGAATCTGGGGACTGAACTCAGGTCCTTTTGTTTGTGAGGCAAAAGCTTTAACCCCGAGCCATCTTCCCAGTTTTAAACAGATGGGTCACCTAAGGTCCAGAGGAGTATCCAAGACATTCAGTATAAAGTCACTCCTAGGTCTTTCTGGTTTAAAACCCTTGTTCTTTCCATGTGTAAGTGGAATGCTGATTTTTATTCTAGAATGTTTCTTATGACTTGATTCTTGTCTATCTGTTTTATTAATACTTTAAGGTATCCAGTCTTTGCATCTAACTCCAAAACTGGAACTAAGTGCTAAGATGCTGGTCTAGATGCCTAAAACTTCATATGCTTCGCCTCTATGTGTCCAGCAGTCACCTCTCCTACGCCTGTGAGGAGGATGCCTGCGATCACCGTGTCAGCAGGCCCGTTCCCTCCCTTTAGAGGGGTTTCTGCCGAAGGGCCCTTCTCAAACTCTACGACTCTGGGGAACAGGTTCTGTGCTTTCCAGCTTGGTTAGATCGTGCTATACCATAAGCCTGCCCAATAAGTGGTCCCTGAGACTGTGCCTTAGCTAGAGGGAGGCTTAGAGAAATTGAAAGGAAAGAAAAAAGAAAAGAAAAAAGTCCTTGCTCTGCCCCCAAGCACAAAGTTACGCCTGTTGAACTCAGTAAAGAAGCTTTGATTTTCTTTTTCATTTTGAACAAAATCCTGGCCCCTTTCTTTGGCTTTGAAAGTATTGGATGAGTACGTGTTTCTAATTTCAGTCATTCTCCCTTTTTACTCTATAAAAAGGGGAACACTGCAGGTGGCTTCCTAAAACTCCGAACACCCTGAGTTTTTATGTTCCTTGTCATGATCACTTTTATATCTGCGGGGGACTTTTAAGTGCTTTTAGAATTTTTTTTAACTCATTGGCTAAAGATACATAAAAAAGGAAAAAAAAAAACTCTTTGGGGGCATATTTTCTATTTTCTTTTCCCTTCACGGTTTGAGGATTATGAAGTATTGTTGGAATTCTGCTTATATTGTGTGCGTGTGCTTTTTGTTTGTTTGCTGTACTGGTTTTGAGGTCATGAGTTTAACCACAGAGTATCTTACACTTTTCAGCATGCTGGAAAGAAGATGGGAAAGGAGTTGATAAAGACTTGAGGATGGGCAGATCCTTCATGCACCTAGATTGTGATAAGGGGATTTACTGTAGAATGCCATTTCTTCATCACTTGTACTTTGAGTCAAGTTCTTTTCTCCAGAGCTCCAAGGAAGTTCCTTACCTGAGTAACAGAGTTCTGTAACCCCACAACTTTTGCCTGCCGCTAGGGTCCATGATGCTTAAATATCTATGTGTAGATATACCTGCAGACGCAAAATATTTTTAGAAACTTCCATATTGGCTCTCAGATCCTTCTCATTCATACTTTCACTTTCAGTGAAAAATGGACATTTGGACATTCAAGGAGAAATTAGAAGTCCTCAGGAGACGCAACTTGATGAGGTAGCTTTGGGCTGCTGGTCAGATCCATTTTCTAACCCCCGTCTTATTTCTCGAAACTCCAAAGGAGCACAAGAAGCATCGTTCAGGACGAGGAGGGGGTCTCTGTGGGTTGGATTTCCTTACAAAGCTGCAGAGGGCTATTTTGCACCTTGGAAGAAGGCACACAAGTCTAGAGGGTAGGTGTGAGGTGGCTGCAGCCTATTGGCCTCTTCTTCCTGGGCTGCTCGAGCCCTAATAGACAACAGGCATTGTGATTACCACAGCCGTGTGTGACAGCCAGCTCTGCGTCCAACACTGTTGCAGACCTTAAGGCCCTGCTACCTGGAATCTGTGCTCCTTGTGTTCCATCCCTTCATCACCATCATGTCACCAGTCATTTTCACTTTGTCAAGGAGAAAAATAGTAGTTTAGGAACTGAGTTATATAAAAGTAAGCCGTGGCTTTCAGATCTTTTGTTTGCTGTTCAGCCTACATATGCGCTGCCCCAACCTATCCTGCATTCTCAGCTTGACTCCCTAGAAGCAGAATGATAACTGGGTTCTCTGGTTCCCTTCCTGCTGCTGCTCACGCTTCTCAAGGTCAGCCTCAGGACCAGGCCTGTTTCCTGTTAACCTTTACTTTCTACTCTATTCTTGGACATTTGTTATTGGACATCGTGGTGGATTAAGACATGTTCACAGATTCTGATTTTCCTTTCGTAAGACGAGCCTCCCTCTTCTCCCACGGGCTTGTTGTAATTGTTAGCGGAAGTTGAAAGTGACAAGTGTGCCACTTTGGAAAGTTGATCGTTATGGGCCTAGTGTTCCGGGGCAGGGGTAGCTGCCGTCCCAAAGACAGTGAGCGTGTCTCATGCACTGCCTAGGTGGCAAGTAGCTAAGGCCTCAGTCAACAGCTAGAAGTAACTGAGCCCTTTGCTCACTAATTCACTGGTAGATTTTCTGCCCCAATCAAGCTAAAGTTTCAAGTGTAACAGTGTGAGGGATCCTAAGCAAGAAGCATCTAGTTTCCCCCAGCCTGCCCCCTCCTCCCACCTCCCAACTCCAAATATACAGAAATTGAGAGATAAGAATTGTTTAGGTTACTAAGCATTGAAGCAGTTTGCCTTCATGTTGTCGATAAATTCACAGCCAGGCAGCTTAGAGGAACAAGGTGGCTTTATTCTTATGATTCTCAGTTGCAATTCTTAGTCCAGCTTGGTAGGAGAGCTCACACTAACACCGGAAGCTGAGGGAACTAGTTGTACCACATCCACGAGGATGGCTGAGAGAGGGGCGAACCTCACTCACCAAACAGCAAGACTGCCAAAGTGTGTTGAAGAATGCCAGCTACTGAACCAGCTTCTCCCATCTTATCGACCTGCCCAGGGACTGGTCCCCCCCCAACTCTGGGCTGGATCTTCCCATGTCAACTAGACCATCTCCTGCAGGTTTGCCTAAGGGCTTACCTTAACTACTAACTCTTCACAGGTATGCCCAGAGCTCAACCTTCAATTATCATGTTGTCACCTATATGTCTAACACATCACTTAATTTTGGAGTGTTCTGCTATGTACAAATAGGTAGTTGATAGAGAAAGGGGTACCTCAGAAGGCCGTAGATTCTCCCTGCTTCTGGAGTCTGTGATAATGACTCAGTGTGACTTTTCAGATGCTTCCCTTTAACTCTGAAGCATGTACAGCGGATTTGCTAAATTTTTTTAATGTAACTTTTTTTTTTATTATTTACTCAAATGTGCGCATGTGCGTGTGTGTGTATGTGTGTGTCTGTGTCTGTGTATGTGTAGAACCACGGACGAATTTGCGAACCACCATGGATGCCTCCACCTCCTTCTGCCCCGGGATTCACAGGCTCCGCCCTACCAGGACCAGAAGCGCAGGCCGCCCCCGCTTCTGCCTGGCATCTATATGTGGGATCTGGGATCCAAACTCAGGACCTTCTGCCTGCAAGATGGAGGCTTAACCCCTGAGCCACCTCTCCAGCCCGGATTTGCTAAATTAAGTAGTCACTCAGGGACCATTTAAAACAGAATCCCAGACCCCACCCCGAGCGGAAGGAATGGAACATCCTCCTACTCTGGTGTTTTGGAATTTATGTTTTCACAAGTGTTGGGGCTTCAGATGTGCACTGTGCATACTGCCTCAAGACATACTGAGGTAAGACCCACCTAACTAGAATCTTCCCCCTGTCTCACAATTCAGTTTTATAACCAAAGTTTATCATGGGAAAATTGCATGTTAATTTTCTTTTTAGGGATTCCAAATGAACGCCTTTTGTGGTTGGGTCCCGGGGCTCCCCCACATTGCTAGGCCTACAGCTTATTCTCCCTTGCTGCTCTGTCCTATGTTTTGACATAGAATCCCATTCACTCCAAAGGTTCAGCATTTAGTATGACCAGAAATTGAGACAGACTTCAGTGCTGACATTTGGGCTGGTGCCTGGGATTATTCTTAAAAGCAAACAGGCATGTTTATGTGCAAGTGTCTTTCCATGTATATAGAGTTCAGAGGCCCTTTGGGGAAGGAAGAGAACACGGGAGAGAGTGAGTAACTATGGAGAACATTCTCAGGAGGAAACTGGTTGGCCTCCAGAGCTGAGGAGGAAATCCCAGTTTATATCAACAAAGTTTCGGCCACAAACCAGGTATATATAAAATGTTCTTTAAATTTTTCAGTGAAATGCCATCATCTTAATTTAAAATGGGTTCTGCAGACATGATGACCATGCTGGGTGTGATCTTTGATGTCTGCTCTTAGGATGTTGTGTGTTATTTGATCTGCATTTGCTTAAAAGCAAGAAGTCCTGGGGGTTCCCCCACAAATCCAGCACCCTCCCCCTCCCTGTCATTAAGTAACTGTGTCCTGCTGGAAAGTTACAGGCTCAGTTTAGAAGAAACGTTTACTTATTAAGAAAAGAGAGACCAGGGGCAGGACAGTTGCCTGCAGGTTCTCATTTAAATAGGTAAACCTTCAGCACTGCATTCCTGTGCTCTGGTTGCCATAATAAAACACCACAGGCAGGGTGGCTTAAGTGACAGAGACTTGTTTTCTCAGCGTTCTAGAGGCCAGAAGTCTTAAATCAAGGAGCTGATAAGATTGGCTTTTCCTGGAGCCTCCCCCTGGCTTGTGAGGCTTCCTGTTTTTACTGCATCTTTACAAGGCACTGTACTGATGACCGGGTTATCTCTGTGTCTCCAGTTATCCTCTCAGAGGGACATTGGTCAACTTGGACAAAGCCACCCTAACAGCTTCATGTTGATGTAATCGTATCCTGTAAAAAGTGTATGTCCAAGTACAGCCATATGCTTCACCATGAATTTTAGGGGGACACAATGCAGCCCATAGTTAGCATCCGCATTGCCCGTGGTTGACACAGATCTTGGTGCTTCACCAAGACTTGAGTGGGTGCAAGACATGCTTGGGTCTCTACGATAGCAGGTCTATTCCTTGCTAGTCTAAAAATAAACACAGAGATTAGTCTCTGCGTGTTACATGTTAGGACTGCAGAATTCTAGCAGGGGTGAGTGAGTGATGCCCCTTATAGAATGGGGAAGGATGCCCGAGGGTCAGGGAAGGATTTAATCAAGTTTATAATTAATTTTCTTAGTTTACAACCCAGTTCCACCAACTCAAGGGGAAAGCAGGGCAGAAAACCACTCACTTGGACTTCACTCTTGCCCCAAACCCACCACCTTGGAAGTGCCTCCACCTTGAGAGTGGTTATGCAAATGCATTTTTTTTCAAGTCCAGGAGCCTGGGACGGACTATGCTAAGAACACCCAGTCATCCAAAGCTTTTTGTCTAGAAGAAGGCTCCCTGCCCCCAAAGTTTTCTTCTTTCTGATCTCCTAAAGGAAGTTGGGCTTCTCACTGAGAGTTGAGGCTCAAGACTGGTAAGTCTGTGGCCCCCAGGGTTCAGAAAGAGACAAGAGTGGATAAATTAAGTTTATTTATTAAATTTTCAGTCAGGTGGCACAGAAGACAGTGATCTGGTGGAGAGGACAGCCTGGCATAGAGATGGCATAAGGGTCTGGATGAAAGACTCTGGATTTTTGTCTGTCTCCCCCCATTTGTTTTTCCCTATAACCGGGACAAAGCACTTCCTCAGACACAGGCACTTTTTGTTATGGCTAAGTTTTAATCAAAGAATCTGGAGGAAGTCTTCAGAATCACTAAGACAGCATTTTCTCTTCCTCCTCTCCTCCATTTTCTTTTCTGTTCTTTGACAATTTCACACACACACACATCATTTCACCTCATCTCGTCCCCTTCCTTCACCCACTGAAAACCTTCCTGAAACATCTCCATCCTGCTTCCATGTCACTTTGGTGCACTGATGGTTGCCTGCATTAGCAGGTGCCTGAGCACTTTGCTGAAACATGGGCCACATGTCAGTATACCACTGAAGAAAGTGGTTCCCCTTCCTGCAGCCAGCATCAATCATCATAGACTCATAGCAGATTTCCTGAGAACTGTGTGTCGGGTAGGATAGTATGAGTTCTGCCTCCTTGTGATGAATGAACAGCAGTTAAGTCCGGGAGGAGGAAAGAAAGACATATAGGGTGACAAGCAAATGTGATAGTGTGTGCTGTGGGAACACAGGGGGTGGGGACGAGAAAGAGAAGGGGGAGGAAGAGGGGAAGGAAGGGAGGAAGGAAGATGATGATGAGGAGGAGATTGACCTTCATGGAGGAAGGGAGATGTCTGGAGGGCTTCACTGAGGGAAAGTCCTTCCACCAGAAGGCGAGGAGCCCGAGCAGCCAGGCTCCTTTCAACGCGTGGTGTCCTGCTTGAAAGCATCCACTGGATTATCAGTAACACTTCTGCACATGGTAAAGCACTGACAATTGAGATGTGTTCTCTGCAAATCTCCTAGTTGCAGGTTTCCAGGATAGATTGTGGAAGCTACGGCCCCGCATCTCCTTGTGCTGTAAAGATAAAGAAACCAGCAGCTGTCCCCCTGGCTCTGCCTGGTTTCCTGCTCTTTAGGAAATGCCCCCTTCACAGCAGCCATTCCTGTCACTTGACTGTTATTTTGGGATATTTACAAGTTCAGGTCAAGGGTAAATTTTCTATGGCAAAACTGAAGGCCTTTGAGTGGGATATTTGAAAATTAAATTCAGGGGGAAATTTCATTTTGTTTTGCTAAGAAATATGTTAACAGCCCGGATGTGCTTCCGCTGTTGGGCCAGACTGTCAGAAAATCACCTCCTCAAGAGAGACAGACTAAACCAAGCTAAGAGAAGCCAAGCTAAGGCTATTTATTGCTTATCTGTTTTGGTCTATGGAAAGAAAAAGTTACACTGTGTAGCCCAAGCTGGCCTTAAATTTGCAGTGATCCTCCTCCAAATGTCAGGCTTACAGGTTTGAGACACCATCCCCAGCTTAAAGTTATTTTTCTATTTGTCCTTGCGTGACTTTTGCTGGGGAGATATGAATGAACAGCTGCTCAACAAGACTGTAGCCTGGTGTCTAGAGCAAAGAAACAATTCCATTCAAGTCTAGGCGAGCCGAGTTTGTTGGGGCAAATTACTTACAGGAACATGGAACAAAGACAGCTGCATCGTGGGAAAGCCCACTGCAGCATGAGTGCGTTTCAGGAAGGTTGCTTCCGGGGCGCTTTCTACAGTTTGTTCTTGCCTCCATCCAAGAGTCTCAGCAATTGCTTGGGGAGGTGCGTTGTGATTCTTCTAACTTTCTCAGCTTCCCAAGCTCTGTAAGTTTCACAAGCTTCCTGGCCCTTGTTGCATTAGCTTTCCTCTTCTGACTCTCCCAACTCTCCAAAGGGAACTTTGCAATTCAGAGAACATAGCTGCATAGCAGTTCTGTTTGGCTTAGTTGGACACGGTTTCCTTGGAAACTCTGCACCTCTATGGCGTTTTACTGAGTGAGGAAGGGTCCTGGCATATTAAGAGACAGGGGAAGCAGGCAGAAGTTACTGGCAATAATTGTATTGTGATTGTTTAGTCTAAATGACATTAAAAACAAAACATCAGCAAAACATTGATTTTAAAATTTGTTCCCTGCCTACTTCTGCAAGGAAGGAAAAAGTAGCAACAAAACTTGAGAAAGCATCAACATTAAATACTTATTTTGCATATGTGAGGCCCTGGGTTTACGCTCAGGCAACAAAGATAAAAAGAAAATAAAAATAGGTTAGTAAAAAAAACCATGGCTGCTCTTTGGCCCAAAGCCCAGATGGCTCAGCAGGTAAAAACGCTTGCTGTGCACGCCTGATGACCCGAATTCAGGACCCAGTGCCCATGTGACAAGACAGGTGTGCTGGCAAGCACCTGTAATCCCACCACTCCTGAGGTGAGATGGAAGGCAGAGATAGGGGAATCAGCCAGAAACTCACGGGCCAGGAGCCTGAACTGTGGAGCACAGTGCCGGAGATAAGAAGACTGTGCCTCCAGGGGGTGGGACATCAAGATGGCCTGCAGAGTTGTCCTTTGACCTTTACCTGTTGTAAGTTCCACGGCGTGAATGTTCTTAAGCATGTACACACACACACACACACACTTTTAATATACTTTTTTTTTTTTTTAAATACAGGGCCAAAAGCTTTTTGGAAGATTTGACAGATGCCAATAGGTTTTATTTGACCTAGGTAGAGTATGTGCGTGAGTGTTAATGAGTAAGACATAAATTTTAAAGCGGAGACTCCTGGTATTCTGAGCTAAAACAAGGAAAATCTGGTCACCTTACCAACTTATTGAATAACAAAAAGAAGATAGTCCAACTTGTCGGAAGATGTATTCTTTAATATCCTTATGCTGTATTTATAATGTCAGTGTGGAATACTATCATTTGCCAACTCCAGTCAGTTTTCCAGCTAATGAAAAACTGTCCTTGGTAAGATACATATAAGTACATGCATATATTTATATATTTATTTATATATATTATTTATACATTATTTTATGTTATTATTTACACATTATTATTACATTGACTTTCACTGAAATAGCCCATTTAGAAGACATTTTTAGGGAGTTTAATTTAAGCATGCGGAGTTGTATAGATTTCTATTATAATGTGGTATAAGGAACAAATATCAGTAGCCTGACTACTGTAATATGAAGCGGAGATCAGTGGGTCCGAATCTGTATGCTTCTACAAACTCTCTGGAGCCTTGTGATCATACAGAACCCAGTGTCCTTCTGAAATGTACTGAGTCATCTCTGGCTACAGTCTTGGTATATATTTAACAGCTGTACCAAGTGATGTCTCATGTTGGAACAAGTTTTGGGAATGCTGCTGTAGGTGGTTTTCCTGGCTTACTCCCCCCCCATCCTCCCAGCTGGGCTTTGTGGCAGTTGTTTGGAGCAAACACAGAAACCAAAGCCTGAGATAGTCTATTAAAAGCAGGGCTTTGGCCACCCACAGAGCTGGTTTAATTAGCTGGCCTGGACAGCCTCCCTCCCTCTGGCTGTGCGGCTTCTGGGTGCTGCCTCCCTCCATTCCTCCAGGTTCCTTCCCTGTGATCTCTCTGGTCCCCACAACGCCCCTGTGTAGCAAGTATAGTTAATCATCTAGTTCTCCATTGACTGCTGCATACTTTCCCCAAGGCCTTATACTCTAGCATTAGTGTGAATCTTAGAGTTGTTAGTGTCTTGAGTTTGAGCTTTCTTTTTCCTGTCTTTATGTGACAAAAAATAACGGTGCATCTTTATTTACTAAGAGTCAGATAGTTAATGAGCTATGTTCGCTCCTTTCACAAACTCTGAGCACTCAGATGGGGTGTGGGGTGTGGTCGAGGGAAATCTCTGTGAGTTGGGGAGCCTGATTTCAGATTGGCTTTCTCTTTTTTTACTAGTCCTTGCAACCAGTCTCCCCCCCTTCCCCCCAACACCAAGTAGTATTGAATGCCACTGTGATTATGAAGGCCTCGCTTTGCATAGCTGAATAAGCCCAGCCGTCTGCCAGCCACCAACAGCACCATCTCTGTTGTGCCCAGATTTCTGAATCCTAAGAGACCATGGAATCCACACCAATGCAGTTCGCATGAGGGCTTTATTGCAAGCTCGAACCTTGGCTCACGACCCACCAGTACCTGCACAGTGGTATCAGGCCCAAAACGTGGCCCTTTGCGTGAAGTTTTTATAGCTTGCTGGCAAGGGGAGGGGGCTTCCAACTTAGTAGTTACATGATTGGCTGACAGCCAACAGGTGTCCTGTCGTGTTGTGTGTCCTTCCCGCCACCCCCACTCCACCCCCTCACCTCTCCACCCCCCCACCCCGCCATGAGCAGTTTGAATTGCAACCTATATTACCCACAACACCTGGGATTTCCTCTTCTGCTGTCCAACAATTGGTTGCTGGCCTCTGATTGGCCAGTGCCCAGGCCGCCACTGCCCTGGGGCAGCCCATGGACTTCTAGGTAAGGGGAGAGAGGGGGTGGGCAACTCCAGTCGAGCAGAACGTAGCTCAGCTAGGCACATGGGCTGCATTCCAAACCCCCAGCCTGTCTGTAGTTAGAGCTAACGGCCACTCTGACTAGACCACATGAGAGCTCTACTGGGCCACATAAGAAAGCTATATATATATGCGGAGAAACATACTTTAAAAGAAAACCAAAATCGGGTTCTAGGTCTCCTCATCTCCAGTGTTCCTCTGTACCCCGGGTTCCTTTCTCCTTCTCTGCGGCCCTGCTACTCCTCTTCCTCCCACCGAGCAGATCAAGCAGACGGAACAGAACAGTTTGGCCGGAGGAGCTAAGGCAGCACAGCAGCCCGCTTCCAGAAGGCCCTTGTTGCAGCTGGGAGCATGTTTCCTGTTGCAACAGCCTTGGGTACTCAAAAGGGAGAGGTGACTAGCTCGTAGTGGCAGGGCTGGAGAGAGGTTGAAATGAAACCCAGACAGTGCTTTGTATGGAGCTCAGATACCTACCAGTACAGCCCTAGTTCCCCATTCATATCTCCTACCCTCCGCCCCAACATACACACTATGAAAGCATTAGCAACCTCAAAAGTTCCGAACTCAGAAAAACATTTCCCAGAATAAAATGAAAATTTAAGCTAAAAATGCACCACCACACTGCATTACCTAGTAAGAAGTCAGGATGCTGGCCTTGGCGCCTGCCTTTCTTCTCCCCCTGGCAAAGCTTCTGTTCTATGCACTCCACACATCCCTCAAGAGGAAATGGCTAGGTTGTAAATCCTTCAGGAACGGAGTGGTCCCTGTCCTCCCCTGTATCACTGTGAACATATGTGCATTTTTTTATAAGCACAAACACACATACAGTTATGAGCAATTGATAAGTCGTCAGTGTCTGAAGGAACTCTTGAGCCTGGAGTCTAGCAAGAAACAGGATGAGGGCTTTGCGGCAGTGCCCAGGGAGCGCCATGTGTCACACCCTGGTGTTTGGAGAAACATGCTGCTTTAGTGTCATGACATGTTACTGCCAAAGTACCCGACCCAAGCATCTTCGCATCCCCGTAAGTGTGGAGAGCAGAGAGCACGCGCATGCCTGCTTGCCAGCTCAGCCTTTCTTTTGGTCTTCATGCGCTCCATCCGCTTTGGGAGGGGGTCTTCTGTTTCAGTTCATAGAATCAAGACAGGCCCTCTCATATGGACCCTGAGGCCCACCTTCTAGCGTTAGGGTGACAATACTAGCTGGCACTAGATCAGAACTGGAAAGAGTCCCACCATTGAGTCCGTGTGTCTGTTTTGCATCTGTCCTTGGTGCTGTGGCGTAGACTCTGGGCTGCACTCCAGGGCCTCTGTTGTAGAAAAGAAGAATAAAAGAATTTCCTGGGAGAATGAAAATCTTTCTTTCTTCCTATCCAAATTTTCCTTTCACCTTTACAATTGCAGTAGTGTTCTATATTTCCCAAATTCACCAACAAGTAACACGGTTCCTCTGATTGACAAAACAGCAGCTAGTTTTATTTCCTAATACAGCTGGCAAACATACCAAAGACAAACAGGATTGGTTCTGGTCCCTAGATTCAGAATGTTTAAATCCCTCCATTGTGCGTTCATATGTTCTGGGCATCTTGACTCAGTTTTCCTGTCCTGGACATTGTCTCCAAGTAATAAGTGGGGCATTTGACGCATGTTCAACGTACCCTGTGAAGCACATTGGACCATTATGTCATGGATGTTGTGTTCAGTCAAGCTGAACACAAACATGCAGGGTCCCAGTTTATGGGGAGTGATAAATGTTAAAGTTTATGCAGGGGAGAAAACACACAGTATTTTAGGTGCTAGAGATTTCCCTTGTACCAGAGTGGAATTGCCATTTTCTTGCAAAGTCTGAGGACTTTTAAAAAAACAGGAATCAAGGCTACCGACCAGTTGGGAAATAGAATCCCAACCCCAGCTCAGAGCTGCTTTCTCTGGCTAGTGCCACACTCCCTTGACATACGCTATTTAATAAATTCATTTCACAGCCCGTAGAGCACAATCAGAAACAATGCAATTATTGAACCATAGGAACACAGTTGCCAACATCTTGTTGATGCAGAATTGTCCAAACACTTCCATGTGGGGGCGGGGCCGATACAAATTGCTGGCTCAACATTTGACACTGATAAATTGGAGTTTCATTTCCTCTGCTTTCTGTTGGAGGTGCTAATGAGCATTGAAAGGCCAGGGAAACATGGAAGAGAGGGAAGGGAGACTCTGGCCTCATCTACATATTAAGTAATTGAGCCCTTAAGCTTGGCTCCTTTACCAAAGGGTGATAGGTATGCATATTCGAAGCCACTAGCAAAGACTAAATAAAAATTAGCACTGTAAAATCTTGAATTCTACTTTCAGATTGTGTGGTCTGGACTCTTGCTGTGTTAGGAAAAAAATTTGCTTTTCTTAATATAGTTTTATGTTTCCTGCAATGTTCTGTAACCCCACAACTTTTGCCTGCCGCTAGGGTCCATGATGCTTAAATATCTATGTGTAGATATACCTGCAGACGCAAAATATTTTTAGAAACTTCCATATTGGCTCTCAGATCCTTCTCATTCATACTTTCACTTTCAGTGAAAAATGGACATTTGGACATTCAAGGAGAAATTAGAAGTCCTCAGGAGACGCAACTTGATGAGGTAGCTTTGGGCTGCTGGTCAGATCCATTTTCTAACCCCCGTCTTATTTCTCGAAACTCCAAAGGAGCACAAGAAGCATCGTTCAGGACGAGGAGGGGGTCTCTGTGGGTTGGATTTCCTTACAAAGCTGCAGAGGGCTATTTTGCACCTTGGAAGAAGGCACACAAGTCTAGAGGGTAGGTGTGAGGTGGCTGCAGCCTATTGGCCTCTTCTTCCTGGGCTGCTCGAGCCCTAATAGACAACAGGCATTGTGATTACCACAGCCGTGTGTGACAGCCAGCTCTGCGTCCAACACTGTTGCAGACCTTAAGGCCCTGCTACCTGGAATCTGTGCTCCTTGTGTTCCATCCCTTCATCACCATCATGTCACCAGTCATTTTCACTTTGTCAAGGAGAAAAATAGTAGTTTAGGAACTGAGTTATATAAAAGTAAGCCGTGGCTTTCAGATCTTTTGTTTGCTGTTCAGCCTACATATGCGCTGCCCCAACCTATCCTGCATTCTCAGCTTGACTCCCTAGAAGCAGAATGATAACTGGGTTCTCTGGTTCCCTTCCTGCTGCTGCTCACGCTTCTCAAGGTCAGCCTCAGGACCAGGCCTGTTTCCTGTTAACCTTTACTTTCTACTCTATTCTTGGACATTTGTTATTGGACATCGTGGTGGATTAAGACATGTTCACAGATTCTGATTTTCCTTTCGTAAGACGAGCCTCCCTCTTCTCCCACGGGCTTGTTGTAATTGTTAGCGGAAGTTGAAAGTGACAAGTGTGCCACTTTGGAAAGTTGATCGTTATGGGCCTAGTGTTCCGGGGCAGGGGTAGCTGCCGTCCCAAAGACAGTGAGCGTGTCTCATGCACTGCCTAGGTGGCAAGTAGCTAAGGCCTCAGTCAACAGCTAGAAGTAACTGAGCCCTTTGCTCACTAATTCACTGGTAGATTTTCTGCCCCAATCAAGCTAAAGTTTCAAGTGTAACAGTGTGAGGGATCCTAAGCAAGAAGCATCTAGTTTCCCCCAGCCTGCCCCCTCCTCCCACCTCCCAACTCCAAATATACAGAAATTGAGAGATAAGAATTGTTTAGGTTACTAAGCATTGAAGCAGTTTGCCTTCATGTTGTCGATAAATTCACAGCCAGGCAGCTTAGAGGAACAAGGTGGCTTTATTCTTATGATTCTCAGTTGCAATTCTTAGTCCAGCTTGGTAGGAGAGCTCACACTAACACCGGAAGCTGAGGGAACTAGTTGTACCACATCCACGAGGATGGCTGAGAGAGGGGCGAACCTCACTCACCAAACAGCAAGACTGCCAAAGTGTGTTGAAGAATGCCAGCTACTGAACCAGCTTCTCCCATCTTATCGACCTGCCCAGGGACTGGTCCCCCCCCCAACTCTGGGCTGGATCTTCCCATGTCAACTAGACCATCTCCTGCAGGTTTGCCTAAGGGCTTACCTTAACTACTAACTCTTCACAGGTATGCCCAGAGCTCAACCTTCAATTATCATGTTGTCACCTATATGTCTAACACATCACTTAATTTTGGAGTGTTCTGCTATGTACAAATAGGTAGTTGATAGAGAAAGGGGTACCTCAGAAGGCCGTAGATTCTCCCTGCTTCTGGAGTCTGTGATAATGACTCAGTGTGACTTTTCAGATGCTTCCCTTTAACTCTGAAGCATGTACAGCGGATTTGCTAAATTTTTTTAATGTAACTTTTTTTTTTATTATTTACTCAAATGTGCGCATGTGCGTGTGTGTGTATGTGTGTGTCTGTGTCTGTGTATGTGTAGAACCACGGACGAATTTGCGAACCACCATGGATGCCTCCACCTCCTTCTGCCCCGGGATTCACAGGCTCCGCCCTACCAGGACCAGAAGCGCAGGCCGCCCCCGCTTCTGCCTGGCATCTATATGTGGGATCTGGGATCCAAACTCAGGACCTTCTGCCTGCAAGATGGAGGCTTAACCCCTGAGCCACCTCTCCAGCCCGGATTTGCTAAATTAAGTAGTCACTCAGGGACCATTTAAAACAGAATCCCAGACCCCACCCCGAGCGGAAGGAATGGAACATCCTCCTACTCTGGTGTTTTGGAATTTATGTTTTCACAAGTGTTGGGGCTTCAGATGTGCACTGTGCATACTGCCTCAAGACATACTGAGGTAAGACCCACCTAACTAGAATCTTCCCCCTGTCTCACAATTCAGTTTTATAACCAAAGTTTATCATGGGAAAATTGCATGTTAATTTTCTTTTTAGGGATTCCAAATGAACGCCTTTTGTGGTTGGGTCCCGGGGCTCCCCCACATTGCTAGGCCTACAGCTTATTCTCCCTTGCTGCTCTGTCCTATGTTTTGACATAGAATCCCATTCACTCCAAAGGTTCAGCATTTAGTATGACCAGAAATTGAGACAGACTTCAGTGCTGACATTTGGGCTGGTGCCTGGGATTATTCTTAAAAGCAAACAGGCATGTTTATGTGCAAGTGTCTTTCCATGTATATAGAGTTCAGAGGCCCTTTGGGGAAGGAAGAGAACACGGGAGAGAGTGAGTAACTATGGAGAACATTCTCAGGAGGAAACTGGTTGGCCTCCAGAGCTGAGGAGGAAATCCCAGTTTATATCAACAAAGTTTCGGCCACAAACCAGGTATATATAAAATGTTCTTTAAATTTTTCAGTGAAATGCCATCATCTTAATTTAAAATGGGTTCTGCAGACATGATGACCATGCTGGGTGTGATCTTTGATGTCTGCTCTTAGGATGTTGTGTGTTATTTGATCTGCATTTGCTTAAAAGCAAGAAGTCCTGGGGGTTCCCCCACAAATCCAGCACCCTCCCCCTCCCTGTCATTAAGTAACTGTGTCCTGCTGGAAAGTTACAGGCTCAGTTTAGAAGAAACGTTTACTTATTAAGAAAAGAGAGACCAGGGGCAGGACAGTTGCCTGCAGGTTCTCATTTAAATAGGTAAACCTTCAGCACTGCATTCCTGTGCTCTGGTTGCCATAATAAAACACCACAGGCAGGGTGGTTTAAGTGACAGAGACTTGTTTTCTCAGCGTTCTAGAGGCCAGAAGTCTTAAATCAAGGAGCTGATAAGATTGGCTTTTCCTGGAGCCTCCCCCTGGCTTGTGAGGCTTCCTGTTTTTACTGCATCTTTACAAGGCACTGTACTGATGACCGGGTTATCTCTGTGTCTCCAGTTATCCTCTCAGAGGGACATTGGTCAACTTGGACAAAGCCACCCTAACAGCTTCATGTTGATGTAATCGTATCCTGTAAAAAGTGTATGTCCAAGTACAGCCATATGCTTCACCATGAATTTTAGGGGGACACAATGCAGCCCATAGTTAGCATCCGCATTGCCCGTGGTTGACACAGATCTTGGTGCTTCACCAAGACTTGAGTGGGTGCAAGACATGCTTGGGTCTCTACGATAGCAGGTCTATTCCTTGCTAGTCTAAAAATAAACACAGAGATTAGTCTCTGCGTGTTACATGTTAGGACTGCAGAATTCTAGCAGGGGTGAGTGAGTGATGCCCCTTATAGAATGGGGAAGGATGCCCGAGGGTCAGGGAAGGATTTAATCAAGTTTATAATTAATTTTCTTAGTTTACAACCCAGTTCCACCAACTCAAGGGGAAAGCAGGGCAGAAAACCACTCACTTGGACTTCACTCTTGCCCCAAACCCACCACCTTGGAAGTGCCTCCACCTTGAGAGTGGTTATGCAAATGCATTTTTTTTCAAGTCCAGGAGCCTGGGACGGACTATGCTAAGAACACCCAGTCATCCAAAGCTTTTTGTCTAGAAGAAGGCTCCCTGCCCCCAAAGTTTTCTTCTTTCTGATCTCCTAAAGGAAGTTGGGCTTCTCACTGAGAGTTGAGGCTCAAGACTGGTAAGTCTGTGGCCCCCAGGGTTCAGAAAGAGACAAGAGTGGATAAATTAAGTTTATTTATTAAATTTTCAGTCAGGTGGCACAGAAGACAGTGATCTGGTGGAGAGGACAGCCTGGCATAGAGATGGCATAAGGGTCTGGATGAAAGACTCTGGATTTTTGTCTGTCTCCCCCCATTTGTTTTTCCCTATAACCGGGACAAAGCACTTCCTCAGACACAGGCACTTTTTGTTATGGCTAAGTTTTAATCAAAGAATCTGGAGGAAGTCTTCAGAATCACTAAGACAGCATTTTCTCTTCCTCCTCTCCTCCATTTTCTTTTCTGTTCTTTGACAATTTCACACACACACACATCATTTCACCTCATCTCGTCCCCTTCCTTCACCCACTGAAAACCTTCCTGAAACATCTCCATCCTGCTTCCATGTCACTTTGGTGCACTGATGGTTGCCTGCATTAGCAGGTGCCTGAGCACTTTGCTGAAACATGGGCCACATGTCAGTATACCACTGAAGAAAGTGGTTCCCCTTCCTGCAGCCAGCATCAATCATCATAGACTCATAGCAGATTTCCTGAGAACTGTGTGTCGGGTAGGATAGTATGAGTTCTGCCTCCTTGTGATGAATGAACAGCAGTTAAGTCCGGGAGGAGGAAAGAAAGACATATAGGGTGACAAGCAAATGTGATAGTGTGTGCTGTGGGAACACAGGGGGTGGGGACGAGAAAGAGAAGGGGGAGGAAGAGGGGAAGGAAGGGAGGAAGGAAGATGATGATGAGGAGGAGATTGACCTTCATGGAGGAAGGGAGATGTCTGGAGGGCTTCACTGAGGGAAAGTCCTTCCACCAGAAGGCGAGGAGCCCGAGCAGCCAGGCTCCTTTCAACGCGTGGTGTCCTGCTTGAAAGCATCCACTGGATTATCAGTAACACTTCTGCACATGGTAAAGCACTGACAATTGAGATGTGTTCTCTGCAAATCTCCTAGTTGCAGGTTTCCAGGATAGATTGTGGAAGCTACGGCCCCGCATCTCCTTGTGCTGTAAAGATAAAGAAACCAGCAGCTGTCCCCCTGGCTCTGCCTGGTTTCCTGCTCTTTAGGAAATGCCCCCTTCACAGCAGCCATTCCTGTCACTTGACTGTTATTTTGGGATATTTACAAGTTCAGGTCAAGGGTAAATTTTCTATGGCAAAACTGAAGGCCTTTGAGTGGGATATTTGAAAATTAAATTCAGGGGGGAAATTTCATTTTGTTTTGCTAAGAAATATGTTAACAGCCCGGATGTGCTTCCGCTGTTGGGCCAGACTGTCAGAAAATCACCTCCTCAAGAGAGACAGACTAAACCAAGCTAAGAGAAGCCAAGCTAAGGCTATTTATTGCTTATCTGTTTTGGTCTATGGAAAGAAAAAGTTACACTGTGTAGCCCAAGCTGGCCTTAAATTTGCAGTGATCCTCCTCCAAATGTCAGGCTTACAGGTTTGAGACACCATCCCCAGCTTAAAGTTATTTTTCTATTTGTCCTTGCGTGACTTTTGCTGGGGAGATATGAATGAACAGCTGCTCAACAAGACTGTAGCCTGGTGTCTAGAGCAAAGAAACAATTCCATTCAAGTCTAGGCGAGCCGAGTTTGTTGGGGCAAATTACTTACAGGAACATGGAACAAAGACAGCTGCATCGTGGGAAAGCCCACTGCAGCATGAGTGCGTTTCAGGAAGGTTGCTTCCGGGGCGCTTTCTACAGTTTGTTCTTGCCTCCATCCAAGAGTCTCAGCAATTGCTTGGGGAGGTGCGTTGTGATTCTTCTAACTTTCTCAGCTTCCCAAGCTCTGTAAGTTTCACAAGCTTCCTGGCCCTTGTTGCATTAGCTTTCCTCTTCTGACTCTCCCAACTCTCCAAAGGGAACTTTGCAATTCAGAGAACATAGCTGCATAGCAGTTCTGTTTGGCTTAGTTGGACACGGTTTCCTTGGAAACTCTGCACCTCTATGGCGTTTTACTGAGTGAGGAAGGGTCCTGGCATATTAAGAGACAGGGGAAGCAGGCAGAAGTTACTGGCAATAATTGTATTGTGATTGTTTAGTCTAAATGACATTAAAAACAAAACATCAGCAAAACATTGATTTTAAAATTTGTTCCCTGCCTACTTCTGCAAGGAAGGAAAAAGTAGCAACAAAACTTGAGAAAGCATCAACATTAAATACTTATTTTGCATATGTGAGGCCCTGGGTTTACGCTCAGGCAACAAAGATAAAAAGAAAATAAAAATAGGTTAGTAAAAAAAACCATGGCTGCTCTTTGGCCCAAAGCCCAGATGGCTCAGCAGGTAAAAACGCTTGCTGTGCACGCCTGATGACCCGAATTCAGGACCCAGTGCCCATGTGACAAGACAGGTGTGCTGGCAAGCACCTGTAATCCCACCACTCCTGAGGTGAGATGGAAGGCAGAGATAGGGGAATCAGCCAGAAACTCACGGGCCAGGAGCCTGAACTGTGGAGCACAGTGCCGGAGATAAGAAGACTGTGCCTCCAGGGGGTGGGACATCAAGATGGCCTGCAGAGTTGTCCTTTGACCTTTACCTGTTGTAAGTTCCACGGCGTGAATGTTCTTAAGCATGTACACACACACACACACACACTTTTAATATACTTTTTTTTTTTTTTTAAATACAGGGCCAAAAGCTTTTTGGAAGATTTGACAGATGCCAATAGGTTTTATTTGACCTAGGTAGAGTATGTGCGTGAGTGTTAATGAGTAAGACATAAATTTTAAAGCGGAGACTCCTGGTA
This sequence comes from Typhlomys cinereus, assembly GCA_023101885.1. Taxonomy (NCBI): domain Eukaryota; kingdom Metazoa; phylum Chordata; class Mammalia; order Rodentia; family Platacanthomyidae; genus Typhlomys; species Typhlomys cinereus. Next base: position 7,005,770 of record JALPQD010000080.1, on the reverse strand, counting down.
TTCTGAGCTAAAACAAGGAAAATCTGGTCACCTTACCAACTTATTGAATAACAAAAAGAAGATAGTCCAACTTGTCGGAAGATGTATTCTTTAATATCCTTATGCTGTATTTATAATGTCAGTGTGGAATACTATCATTTGCCAACTCCAGTCAGTTTTCCAGCTAATGAAAAACTGTCCTTGGTAAGATACATATAAGTACATGCATATATTTATATATTTATTTATATATATTATTTATACATTATTTTATGTTATTATTTACACATTATTATTACATTGACTTTCACTGAAATAGCCCATTTAGAAGACATTTTTAGGGAGTTTAATTTAAGCATGCGGAGTTGTATAGATTTCTATTATAATGTGGTATAAGGAACAAATATCAGTAGCCTGACTACTGTAATATGAAGCGGAGATCAGTGGGTCCGAATCTGTATGCTTCTACAAACTCTCTGGAGCCTTGTGATCATACAGAACCCAGTGTCCTTCTGAAATGTACTGAGTCATCTCTGGCTACAGTCTTGGTATATATTTAACAGCTGTACCAAGTGATGTCTCATGTTGGAACAAGTTTTGGGAATGCTGCTGTAGGTGGTTTTCCTGGCTTACTCCCCCCCCATCCTCCCAGCTGGGCTTTGTGGCAGTTGTTTGGAGCAAACACAGAAACCAAAGCCTGAGATAGTCTATTAAAAGCAGGGCTTTGGCCACCCACAGAGCTGGTTTAATTAGCTGGCCTGGACAGCCTCCCTCCCTCTGGCTGTGCGGCTTCTGGGTGCTGCCTCCCTCCATTCCTCCAGGTTCCTTCCCTGTGATCTCTCTGGTCCCCACAACGCCCCTGTGTAGCAAGTATAGTTAATCATCTAGTTCTCCATTGACTGCTGCATACTTTCCCCAAGGCCTTATACTCTAGCATTAGTGTGAATCTTAGAGTTGTTAGTGTCTTGAGTTTGAGCTTTCTTTTTCCTGTCTTTATGTGACAAAAAATAACGGTGCATCTTTATTTACTAAGAGTCAGATAGTTAATGAGCTATGTTCGCTCCTTTCACAAACTCTGAGCACTCAGATGGGGTGTGGGGTGTGGTCGAGGGAAATCTCTGTGAGTTGGGGAGCCTGATTTCAGATTGGCTTTCTCTTTTTTTACTAGTCCTTGCAACCAGTCTCCCCCCCTTCCCCCCAACACCAAGTAGTATTGAATGCCACTGTGATTATGAAGGCCTCGCTTTGCATAGCTGAATAAGCCCAGCCGTCTGCCAGCCACCAACAGCACCATCTCTGTTGTGCCCAGATTTCTGAATCCTAAGAGACCATGGAATCCACACCAATGCAGTTCGCATGAGGGCTTTATTGCAAGCTCGAACCTTGGCTCACGACCCACCAGTACCTGCACAGTGGTATCAGGCCCAAAACGTGGCCCTTTGCGTGAAGTTTTTATAGCTTGCTGGCAAGGGGAGGGGGCTTCCAACTTAGTAGTTACATGATTGGCTGACAGCCAACAGGTGTCCTGTCGTGTTGTGTGTCCTTCCCGCCACCCCCACTCCACCCCCTCACCTCTCCACCCCCCCACCCCGCCATGAGCAGTTTGAATTGCAACCTATATTACCCACAACACCTGGGATTTCCTCTTCTGCTGTCCAACAATTGGTTGCTGGCCTCTGATTGGCCAGTGCCCAGGCCGCCACTGCCCTGGGGCAGCCCATGGACTTCTAGGTAAGGGGAGAGAGGGGGTGGGCAACTCCAGTCGAGCAGAACGTAGCTCAGCTAGGCACATGGGCTGCATTCCAAACCCCCAGCCTGTCTGTAGTTAGAGCTAACGGCCACTCTGACTAGACCACATGAGAGCTCTACTGGGCCACATAAGAAAGCTATATATATATGCGGAGAAACATACTTTAAAAGAAAACCAAAATCGGGTTCTAGGTCTCCTCATCTCCAGTGTTCCTCTGTACCCCGGGTTCCTTTCTCCTTCTCTGCGGCCCTGCTACTCCTCTTCCTCCCACCGAGCAGATCAAGCAGACGGAACAGAACAGTTTGGCCGGAGGAGCTAAGGCAGCACAGCAGCCCGCTTCCAGAAGGCCCTTGTTGCAGCTGGGAGCATGTTTCCTGTTGCAACAGCCTTGGGTACTCAAAAGGGAGAGGTGACTAGCTCGTAGTGGCAGGGCTGGAGAGAGGTTGAAATGAAACCCAGACAGTGCTTTGTATGGAGCTCAGATACCTACCAGTACAGCCCTAGTTCCCCATTCATATCTCCTACCCTCCGCCCCAACATACACACTATGAAAGCATTAGCAACCTCAAAAGTTCCGAACTCAGAAAAACATTTCCCAGAATAAAATGAAAATTTAAGCTAAAAATGCACCACCACACTGCATTACCTAGTAAGAAGTCAGGATGCTGGCCTTGGCGCCTGCCTTTCTTCTCCCCCTGGCAAAGCTTCTGTTCTATGCACTCCACACATCCCTCAAGAGGAAATGGCTAGGTTGTAAATCCTTCAGGAACGGAGTGGTCCCTGTCCTCCCCTGTATCACTGTGAACATATGTGCATTTTTTTATAAGCACAAACACACATACAGTTATGAGCAATTGATAAGTCGTCAGTGTCTGAAGGAACTCTTGAGCCTGGAGTCTAGCAAGAAACAGGATGAGGGCTTTGCGGCAGTGCCCAGGGAGCGCCATGTGTCACACCCTGGTGTTTGGAGAAACATGCTGCTTTAGTGTCATGACATGTTACTGCCAAAGTACCCGACCCAAGCATCTTCGCATCCCCGTAAGTGTGGAGAGCAGAGAGCACGCGCATGCCTGCTTGCCAGCTCAGCCTTTCTTTTGGTCTTCATGCGCTCCATCCGCTTTGGGAGGGGGTCTTCTGTTTCAGTTCATAGAATCAAGACAGGCCCTCTCATATGGACCCTGAGGCCCACCTTCTAGCGTTAGGGTGACAATACTAGCTGGCACTAGATCAGAACTGGAAAGAGTCCCACCATTGAGTCCGTGTGTCTGTTTTGCATCTGTCCTTGGTGCTGTGGCGTAGACTCTGGGCTGCACTCCAGGGCCTCTGTTGTAGAAAAGAAGAATAAAAGAATTTCCTGGGAGAATGAAAATCTTTCTTTCTTCCTATCCAAATTTTCCTTTCACCTTTACAATTGCAGTAGTGTTCTATATTTCCCAAATTCACCAACAAGTAACACGGTTCCTCTGATTGACAAAACAGCAGCTAGTTTTATTTCCTAATACAGCTGGCAAACATACCAAAGACAAACAGGATTGGTTCTGGTCCCTAGATTCAGAATGTTTAAATCCCTCCATTGTGCGTTCATATGTTCTGGGCATCTTGACTCAGTTTTCCTGTCCTGGACATTGTCTCCAAGTAATAAGTGGGGCATTTGACGCATGTTCAACGTACCCTGTGAAGCACATTGGACCATTATGTCATGGATGTTGTGTTCAGTCAAGCTGAACACAAACATGCAGGGTCCCAGTTTATGGGGAGTGATAAATGTTAAAGTTTATGCAGGGGAGAAAACACACAGTATTTTAGGTGCTAGAGATTTCCCTTGTACCAGAGTGGAATTGCCATTTTCTTGCAAAGTCTGAGGACTTTTAAAAAAACAGGAATCAAGGCTACCGACCAGTTGGGAAATAGAATCCCAACCCCAGCTCAGAGCTGCTTTCTCTGGCTAGTGCCACACTCCCTTGACATACGCTATTTAATAAATTCATTTCACAGCCCGTAGAGCACAATCAGAAACAATGCAATTATTGAACCATAGGAACACAGTTGCCAACATCTTGTTGATGCAGAATTGTCCAAACACTTCCATGTGGGGGCGGGGCCGATACAAATTGCTGGCTCAACATTTGACACTGATAAATTGGAGTTTCATTTCCTCTGCTTTCTGTTGGAGGTGCTAATGAGCATTGAAAGGCCAGGGAAACATGGAAGAGAGGGAAGGGAGACTCTGGCCTCATCTACATATTAAGTAATTGAGCCCTTAAGCTTGGCTCCTTTACCAAAGGGTGATAGGTATGCATATTCGAAGCCACTAGCAAAGACTAAATAAAAATTAGCACTGTAAAATCTTGAATTCTACTTTCAGATTGTGTGGTCTGGACTCTTGCTGTGTTAGGAAAAAAATTTGCTTTTCTTAATATAGTTTTATGTTTCCTGCAATGTTCTTTTATGCCAAATAGGGCTCCGTGCCAAGATTCGCTGGCTTCTGGAAAATGAGGGGGTGGACCAGATGATCTCTGAGGTCTCTTCCAGCCTTTTTTTCCCCCTCCTCATTTTGGCATGATCATTTTCCTGAAACAAAGCACGTTTCCTCATACGCACACTTTTCAGATTTCTGTCTGGTATTCTATTTCCTTGTGCAGTCAACAAGCTTGTGATGTGCCAGTTACCGTGTAGGAACTAGAAATGCAACTGATTGTCCTGTTTATCATGGTGCCCTTCTCAAGAGCCAGCATTCTAACAGGGTGATAGGTGGCTAGTGCCCATCAAGGTGTGCCCTGCTCAGGGCAAAGTGAAAGCCTGGAGAAGGAGCTTTCTAAGCTAGCGTCCACCAAGGGCAGCTGTTAGGAGCAGGTCACATTCAAACAGCTTCCTTCATTGGAGAGAAATAGTTTGGGTAGACTTGCTGTTCCGCCAAGGTTTCTGAGATGTTTTCTATATGTGTCATGCAAGAAGATGATGGCACCTCCTAAAACATGGCACTCACTGATGCGAGAGCTAAAGGGAAGACAAATGGGGTGATGGGTTTTTTTTAAACTAAGATGCCCAGATTTGCCAGCAGCTGTCTTGAACAACTCCAAGGGGTGATTTGGGGAAGGTTTGGTTCTGAGATCTGGTATTATGGAAAGATTAAAACTTTCAATGTATTAAAAATAGCTTTACATTTTCCTCCTTAAACAAATTGTGAGTCCCAGTCGAACAAAGCACATTTTAATGAAATTGATTATTTTAATGAAATCGACTATTTTAATGAAATTATTAAAGCGGAAATATTTTAAAATTCCCTATTTTCATCATTCCACAAAAATAATGAGAAGTCTTCCTTTGTTTGTTTGTTTGTGTTGCTCTCCTTCCCAGAAATCAGTTTGGGCTGGAGTGTAGCTCAGTGGTAGAGAGCTCTAGGTTCTTCATCCCGAAGTTACTTTTTCTTTAAAAGTCAACACAAAACATCTTCACCTTGAGGAAGCTTCTTTCCACATTCTTTTTTTTTTAAATTCATTTTCTGTTTTATTTTATTTACCTTTTCCTTTTTGCCACCCCCAACATGTAGCATGGAATTTTGGGAGATTATTCATGTTCTGATTATACCACTCCACTGCCTTTAGTTGTTTGAATTTCCCTTTCTTTTGCAGTGAATTGAGTTTACAAAAGGACCTTTGTTTTTAGGTTATCTATGAAATCAGTTTGTGTGCTTTTGAAGGATGAGATCTTCAATTCTTCCTCTGGAATTTAAGTCATGATAATTCCCATCGCCCAACATTCTTGAAGTAAAGCTGTCACCAGTGCAAGAGATTACTTTTTCTCTCTACTTTTTCTTGCAAAAACAAATCCATGTCCAGCTTGTTCATGTGGAGAGGATTCACCTTGAGTCTTCTTCGAATGAAAGGTCACTTGGTAGTTGGTAAGATGGCTCATCTGGTGAAAGCATTTGCCACACAAGCCTTGCAACCTAAGTGTGACCCTTAGAGCACAAAGGTAGAAGGAGAGGACTGGCTCCCCCAAATAGCCCTGTGACTTCCACATGCAGGCTGTGGCATACACATTGCCAGACGATAATAATAAAATAAAAAATTTTAAAAATGAAGGTTATTTTGTCATCTGTGGGATCTTTGTGATGTTTTGGCCTAAGAACTACCTCTTATTTCTGGGATTTGCCATTTTTTAATCCGTCATACTTATTCACAAACAGATTATGACTTCTGTTTTAATAAAACACATTGACACACTGAACTTTTAAGTTGACTGTTTTTGTCTACAGATGTGTGTCTCAAAGTCCAAGCCAACCTTTGAGTAGTCTTTCGTATTTTTATTTAAGAAGCTCTCTACCAGAAAAGCAGAGTTGCGAAGTTCATTTCACTAATTTGTGTGTAGAAACAGTTAGAACCTTTTATCAGCAAGTTCTTTCTGGAGATTATTAGACAGTTATTTCCTCAGTGTATTATTTATTTATTGAGAAAGGGTTTAGCTATGTTGTCTGACTAGAACTTGGCTTATTTCATGGTTTTAAGTAAGTGGGATTGTCTTTTATATATTCTTTTTTTTCCTCTTTATTTTTTCCACTCATACAAACTTAATAGGTACCTCAGGTTTCTCCCTCCCTTCATCCCCTATATACTCTTAATTAAGAAAATTTCTTTGGGACTGGAGAGATGGTTTAGGGGTAAGCCTCTGCCTCACAAGCAGAAAATCCTGAGGTTGGATTCCACATAACAGTACCAGGCAGAATGGCAGTGGCCTGAACTTCCAGCCCTGGAAGGCAGAGCCTGGGAAACATCAGAGCAAAGCAGAGAAGAGGCAGCCCAACCTAGGGTGACTTCTAGAGACACTGTTGGGTCTCCAAAGGCACATACATTGCCCTCTAATACCACAGATACCCACACAGAAACACATACCTCCAGATACATGCACACAGTTTTTTTTTTAAAAGATAAAATAAAAAGCACAATATTAAAAAAAGAAGAAAACTTCTTTGCAGGTAATCTTGAGTTTGTTTTATTAAAGCCATCTATGAAACTAGAAATGTAGGCTCTTTAGTTTGAAGATAATTTAAATATATTTAATTTTGAAATAATACTATTTGCTTGTAAATGTGTCGATCCGACCTTTGCATATTATTGTAAGCTGTCCTATATGTATAGTAGGCACCATAAAAACCAAGACTGAATCTTGCCATCAGTGTGCCAATCAGTGGTCCTGGAGAGGATTTACATAGCATCTAACCACTGTATCATGTGATTGGTAGCAAGATATCAGATCACTGGCCAAAGAGGTAGAAGACCTAGGCCCAGCCTTAGCGTTGGCACTTAGCTTTTTGGTGTTCTCATTTGTAGCACAAAGCCTCCAGACATGGCGGTTCTGTGGATGCATGGGCGCAAAAGGAGGTAAAAGCCATAAAGCATGCCATGGTGTAGCCCCTGAGGACAGTCCCAGCCCAACAAGATCAGCCCAGGCTCTTTTAGGCTTTAGTCCCCTCCTGTCCTGTAGCCTTTGTGGCCTCTCACCGTTCCTTGGACAGCACTTGCAGGATGCTGGGCTTTATTGTCATTGAGCCCAGTCTCATGCTTTGGCTCCTTTGTCTGTCACAATGCATCTGGGCGGGTGTTGGACAGGTGCAAGAAGAATAAAGTTAATTCTCGCTCTGAAATCTCTTACCTCCATATCTAACCACGTTGGTGTGTGAGTTGGGTGTGGAGCCTCATGCCTACACTTGGTGGCCAAGTTAGGTTGCTAAGAGTTTGAGGGCAACTTGGGCTACGGTGTGAGAACCACTCTTAAAAAAAAAAAGCAAAGAAAAAAGTTTCTGACATGAACATATTTCCCTTTGCTTCTTCACTTTATTTTGGGGATGAAACCATCGACGCCCAGTAGACCATCACTGATGACTTTCCAGGGTGTCTCGGGCTTTCCTTGTCAATTAAATCTGGCAGTGTCTATAAGAAATGGAAAATTTAGGCATATTTTCCCACCCCTTTTCCTTTGATCAGTACTGTTTGGCTTGGTGTGGCTCCTGCCATTCTCCAGTTTCCTGGCAGACTCACCTTGAGAAACAAGAGGGGTACGGCTCTGTTTAGAATCCACGGCACATTTCCATGTGAAAACATGGCAGGGAGTGCCTGGGTCCACAGGTGCTACTCTTTTACAAGTGAGCTCTGACTTCAGTGGCCTGGACTGTTAAGTTGGAAGCAGGGTAAGAGGGAGAGAAAGGAAGAAGAGAAAAACTGAGCAAAATCACCAAAGCGTCTCCATGGTGCTTGTGATCCCTCTGGGCCTCCTGCCTGTAACTTCCGTCCTCTGGACCCTCTCATTCACTCATGTCCCCCCATGGTACTTCACTGATGTCCAGAAAGTCATTTCTGTCTCCCAGTGCACCCTCCTGCAAGGGTAAGTGATCTCTATTACTGGGAGACTGTCATGTTCCAGTTGGAGTGGCAAATGACAATTAGCATTTTAACTTCCAAGAGGCAGTTTTTATTTTCTTCATTGTGTGGATTTAATTGGTAGACTTTCAGGCCAGAAGAGAGGGCAAAGACAGGAAATTCAGGCTCACCAGTCTGTCTGCAATCCTCGTTTTCCTTCCTTGCCCATGGGTTGCCCAGCTTCTACCATCTCTGGACCCGCTGGCATTTGAAAGCCTGGATGGCTCTGTCGTCTCCCAGTTGTAAGGATGACAGGAGGGAGAGAGGGAGGCCAGCATGTAGAGTCAGCACTGCTTGCCTATGTGAGACTTCTGCCAACCGGCCTTGTGTTTGGAGCCAGATGCGTTGGCTCAAATATCAGACCCACTGAGCTTATAACTTGGCGCGATTATTTACTCAATGTGTTCATCTACTCACATTGCCACAAGTATCTTGGGAAAACAAATAATGATAATGTGGGAAAAATAGTACCTTTTGGCCCTAAGTAGGTGGCCAGTAAGAGTTCAGGGATGCTTGGACAATGATGTGTAGAAATCATCAGCAGCATTCAAACAAATGCATGTGGATAGTTGTGGGGGGTACGTGATATCAGAGACATATTTCCAGTGGACTCCTTGGGATGGATAGCAGGTGTTGGTATTGAGGTACAGCCCTCTAGATATGTGTAGATGAAGTCAGAGGAACTAGTCTAAGGAGGAGCCTGGGGCTGGATAGTGGCATGTTGCCCAGTACCTCCTGGACCTTCCCTGATGGGCACACCTTCACCTGTAGTCACATGTTGTCTGGCTGAGGTGAAAATCAATATCAGAAGGGGAAGGTTACAAACCATCCCTTTGCCCGGAGATGGGCTGTGAAGCCAGTGCCCATTATGCTGTTTCTTTAAAGAAACTTGCACACATATCCTTCCCTGCTAACACAGGCCCTGGGCCCAGGCCTTGAAAGCCCCTTGGAGAGACTGGAGTCACCTTTTGTACTGTCTGTTCCACTTCATTTTGCTTAAGGTATCTCAACATTATGCTATCTTCTTTCTTTTCTTTCTCTTTCTCTTTCTCTTTCTCTTTCTCTTTCTCTTTCTCTTTCTCTTTCTTTCTTTCTTTCTTTCTTTCTTTCTTTCTTTCTTTCTTTCTTTCTTTCTTTCTTTCTTTCTTTCTTTCTCTCTTTTCTTTTCTTTATATATATTTTACAATCTCTTCTTTAGTACTTATGGAATTCAGAGAAGTAATCTGTCCGAAGAATCTGTGTGTCTGCATGACATGGATGTTCAACTCTATGAGCTCTGACTTGGTATAAACACTTTATTTAGGGGTTGCATTTTACATGGAAAATTCAACAGTATTAGTTTTATGAAAGAAATGAAGACTTTCATTTCGTATACAATATTCAAATCATTTAAACTTTAATGAAAGTCTTACATATTTTCAAATTGTTTTGTATAATAGAATACTTTGAAAATGACAGCTAGAACCATCTGAATGACCTTTAAAAATATACATGAAGAGCTGGGAACATCACTCAATAGTAGTTTGCTTAGGATGCATAAGACCCTGGGCTGTATCTCTAGTAAGACAGTTTTAATAAGACAGTAAAGCAAAGTACATATCTGTATCCATGAAAAGCTGTTTTGTGTATTCACATATTGGTGGGGGGAGGGATTTTTTTATAAACCATTGCGATTGTGTCAGCCAATCATCGATAACCTAAGAGTATTCACTGTGTCCCAAAGCCAAAAACTAGTTTTCCATATTATATAGCCACTCAGTATTCTCTTTCTAAACCACTTTTATGTCCCAGGCATTTAGTCCCAAGACTAGCTTTTTGGTTAGCTCTGAGATCTACAGCATATTCAAGACCTTTTCCCCCCCACTCATTTCTGTGATCTGTTTTTAATCTTCCCTTAAAAGTTTCAGCCTTAATATTTTCATATATAGCAATTACACTGAACCAGTAGCAATTCATTTTTGAGACTGTACCTTAGTTAACAACTTTCTTGACTTATTTCACTTTTTTGAAAAAAGTAAACACTATCATTATTTTATTGTTATTTATTTATTGTTATTGTTTTACAGATTGAATTAAGAACTTCACACACAGTATGCACGCTCTTTACCAATCAAGGTACAGCTCTACCCTTATTTAGTTTTTTGGGAGGATAGGGTCTCACCGAGTTCCCTAGGCTGGCCCCACGCTCAGGGTGTAGTCCAAGCAGGCCTTGAACGTGTACTTTTCCTGCCTCAGCTTCCTGAGGAGCTGACATACACCTGCCCTGCCCGCCTGGCCAAGCTCATTTCTTAACATAGCCTCAATCTTTCCTTTCTCTCAACACAGCACTTTGCTTTTTTGATTCATAGATCTTAAAAGAAAGAACATGAAAGACCATCTAATCCAGATAGTCTACTTGGCAAAGAAGGAAACAGAGGTTTGTCTATGCAGGGGAGGTGATGCACACCCTTGGTAGGGCAGAAGTAGGTTGAGTGTCCTACTTTGAGCTCATCCAATATGGAACGCAGGGCTTGCCTGCAAATCACAGGCTACAGGTTGGAGAGTCTGCTTCTGAAGGGGATCCTCCATACTTCTGATCTGCCTGGGAATGACTAGAAGTGGGATAGAAGTTGTTGAACCGACTAGTAAAGTTGGTAACCAGTAAAGGAAATCTTTTTCTTTTTCTACTTTTACAAGCATATTGAGCATCCCCTACCTGTCCCCTTGCCTTTATCCCGCCCTTCCCTTCATCATTTCTTCCCACTCCCTCCCACCCTTCCGCCTGTGTGCTTCCATGGACTCCAGGGTTCACTCTGACCTGTCTACTCCTGTGGGTGCTCAGGCCTCGGTTGTATATCAAGTTAGCTCTCTTCATGCCACCCACTGATATGTGCATTTCCCTTCACTCATCCAGCTTTAGACCCAAAGGTTTCCACTGTGAGTGCCCATTCTATGGGTATAACAGCTGCCTACAGAGTACTTTGATGTACTGTCTTCCTACCTATGGGTTTATTGGCTGTCTTCCCTATTGATTTTTCCTTCTTTTTTTTTTTTTTTTAATAGATTCTTGTTCTAGTTTCAAGTAACAGGGATATGTACCCTTCTGACAAGCAGATCTTGAATCCAATCAGAAAGCTGTTGGTTGTCTCCTTGATACTCATGCCACTATTACACTGGTGGTCACCTGTTGCCATGGTGATTTATAGTATAACTTACAGATCTCATGTTGTTGTTGGGGCTTGTGATTATTTCTCTCCCCTAGTAGCTCCTGCAATATCCCTTGGTACTGTGTAAAGTATTCAGCCAGTAAGGAGAAAGTCCACAGACCAGTTCTGGTTGATATATTTTGCCCACGTTCTGAGATCCATTTATGTTGCATAGAAATCTTTATTTTAAAGAATGCTTTGGAATGATTAGAGGAGGGAATTTCTCCCCCCCTCCCCATGGTGTTCTTCATAGAGCAGAGCTTTGGTAAAAGTGTTTTATTTTTCTGCTGAAGACCAGCCCCAGGCAGAATTGGGAAGCTTGAGAGGTTGCCTTTATAGGTAAACCCTTTCTCTGCCTTTAAACCCCGACTCTAACAGGAAGCAAAGCAGATGAAAGTGGCTGAAGCGAAGCAGAGGCCCATTACCGGCATTTCCTCTCCACATCTCTTCCTTCCACTCTTGACTCTGCTTACTTTGTCTGCGTCCGCTCAGACGCTCTCTCCTTCAGACAGCCCGGCACTGCCCACACCAGCACTCTTCAAATGTGCTCAGCTCTCAAGGAAAATGTGAGTCACTTCCTTGCATGTCCTTGTCAGCTCAGGTCAGTTTGTCTGCCCTGGGTCGATTCCCCTGGCAACTCCAGATTCTAGGAAGAGCTCAGTCTCCACCCCCAGCTGCCTTGAACAATCCACAGGAAGGGACTCTCATTAAGGGGCTTGGGAACTACTCACTGGAAAGGGCAGTCTGCCTTCTGTCTCTGCCTGAGTGGCGCACTGTCCAGAAATTCATGTACAAATACAGTAGATGCTTTTCCTCAAATCCTCATGTTCTGCAAATTCCTTTTCCAAAAACTACGCCACTTATAGGAAAATATCGAAGGATCATTCAGCTTTTTTGAATTTAGAGCCAGAACTTAAACAGAGGCAGTTGACAGGAATAAAAAATAAAGATATAGCACTCTAATATGGGACTCAACCTTTAAAACACACGGCTGAAGGTAGTTTGAGAAAGAGGATTATGTTGTTGAAATTTGGTGGCAAGGATAAAATGTGGGAACATCACAGAAGACAAGAGAAAGAAAAAAACATTTCCATGACTGACAGAGGGAGGAGAATGTGGGCCTGTCCCCTCTTGATTGTTGTGTTCTGCTGTTTGCTAGCAGCTATCCTGAGAGGGCTACATGTGAAACTGCACTGCTTGAGTGATGCTGACATAATTCTGCTGGCCAGTCCTCTAGAGACTGGTACATGTTACATGATACTTTCTGTAATAGGGCAGGAGGTTTTTAGAAATCAATGACCTGTGCCCGAAGAAGCCAGGGGGACACAGTGGACAAGGCTTGATCCTACCTTCCTGAAACTCATGGTCCAGGGTGGGTTATGAGAATGAAAGGAGCTGTCGATGATATAAAATATCATGTGGAGCAAAACCTGTGCAAAGAGAGAAAGGCAATGACAGGTATGGTTAAGATAGGGGGATGGAGATTAAGAGCTTGAAAACACAAACCAGTCAGGATTTCCTTAGGCAACACATTCCTCCAAGAGTTGAGAAGGTGGTATACAGGTAACTGTACAGCTAACTGTAAAACTTCATACATGTCACCTATCTGCCTGCCCTCTCTCTCTCTCTCCCTCTCTCCCTCCCTCTCTCCCTTCCTTCCTCCCTCTCCTCATCTCCTCATCTCTTGAAAAAATAAAAGGGGAAGGAATATTTCTCCTTTTTTTCAAAACATCAGATGTCCAACTAAAACTAAAACCGCAAGTAGACAAGCAGCAGCTTTCTCATTGAATGCAAGACCTACTTGTCAGAATGGTACACATTACTGATAACTGTAAACTAGAACAGGAACCTAAAAAAAAAAGGGAAGGAAATAGATCAATAGGGAAAACAGTCAATGAACTATAGGTAGGAAGACAGGATGTCAAACTGCTTTGTAAATAGCTGTTGAATTAGATTAAATAGACTGGAAGAACACTTAACTTTCAGCCTAGAAGTCTTCTACAATAGAAGTAGAGTATTTCAACACCCTGATAGGATGCAGCCTAGGGCATCAGAAGAGCAATGAAGTAGACAGCAACGGCCAACCACAATCAACTCAGCAAGGCTCACGTAGAATCAAGCCAACCTAATCTATCTCTATCTTAAGGCTTTGGGAACCTTGCAGAAGAGGGGACATTGAGATTGTAAGAACCTAAAAATGGGAAGGTTCATTGTTGGACAAGACATTCCACTCAAGGCAAGGCTGCTGCATCTAGGATCTCACTACAGTGAGACTTGTCCTTTCCAGACTTGCATAATGGCTGACATATCAACATGCCCCCACAGAGTATCTGGGAACTCAAGAAAGATAACATACAATGCAAACCTTGGGGACTAAGATGAATGAGTGAAGGGAAATGCCCCTATCAGTGGGGTGACCCGAAGAGAGACAACTTGGTATGCCACAGAGGCCTAAACTCCCATAAAAGTAGACAAGCCAGAGGGAACCATGGGGTCCATAGAAGCAGACAGGCAGGAGTGTGAGAGGGCATGGGAGGAATTGAAGAAAGGAAAGTAGGGGACAGGAAGGAGAAGGGACGGAGGGGAGCAAGGATGAGTACTCAATATGCTTGTAAAAGTAGAAAAATAATAATAACTCCCCCCAAACCAGTGTTGTTAGCTAGCCAGAGCAGTCTAAATGGAATTCCATTTCAAAAAGAAAATTACATTTTCTCTCAGCATTTGCAAAGGCTTCATGGAAGAACTGTGTGACATTGTTGAATTATCCCTCCCCTTCCTTTTTTCATGAGGAAACTAAAGTTTTATAAATTCAGATAATTTATCCAAATATTGCAGAACAAATAAACCGTAACACTGGGGTCACCTTCAAGCTTATCTGTAGTCTTATCTGCGGGGTCTCTTTGTGCATCTTTCTTTCCCTCGGGCCTTTAGAATCTCAATCCCGTGACATTTTTCCAGGGCTGTGCAGCAAGCAGCCTGTGGGCATTGGAGGCTCACCAGCAAGAAGCACCGTGCCCTGACTTATATTTCAAAGCATCACCTGTAAAATCAGGTGTGAACTTTAAAAACTGAGATCCAACCTTCTAGAAATCTTCCCCAGGCTAGAGCCAGCACGCCTTCGAAGATACATTAGGAAGGCACACCCTCCAGTGGACCGAAAGAGAATGCCATGCAATTTTGCAGGAGGATTTCCTCCCGGTGCCCTCCTCCCTCTATCTTTACACTGGAATTATGGAATGTTTCCCATGGAGGTCAGAAGGCATTCTCTCTTAACAATACGGAGTCTGTTTCATTCATGTTACAACCGTAATATTGGATTTCTGCATCTCACATCACATCATCCCTGGATTTGTGTCTTGAAACAACATTGAGTGTATTAATAATTAATATTATTAACCAGCAGTTAATAATATTGACCCTTCTTAAGCAGGAACTATAATTTAAGAGGAAGCTTCTCCCAATCCACCATGAAGTCTGATCAGAATGGGTTTTTGAAAGGATCAGGAGATGACTTATATGCCTGCATTTAATCTGTTGTCTACATTCAATTCCTGGACCATTGATAGCTCTGAGAATTGTGCACCTCCCAGGACTCAGACCTTCAGATTGTGGGATCTTTGGTTTCCAAGATGGTGCTGTCATCCTGCCATGACTGCAGGGCTATTGCTCTGCTGCCAAGCTGCACACCTGGTGCTCCTGAGCCACCTCTGTGCTCTCATCCAGAGGACTGTGCAGCTGCCAGTTTGTGGGGATCCTCAGCGGGTGGCCCAAGGGCTTTATAGATGCCCAGGATGGATTAATCTCTCTGATGGGCAAAGAGAGATAAAGGTGTAGAAAACCAGCCTTCAGACATCTAAGCAGAACATCTTTTTTCTTTCAGTACAAAACAACCTGGAAAGGGAGAGATGCAAATGGGTCATCGGGTATGAGAACTAAAGGAATTCAGTCCTCCCTGAGACTCAGTTACTGCTGTGCCAGTGAGTTCCATCAAAGCTGTGCCTTTCTTGATAGAACAGCTACTCTTGCCTTTTCAAGCTTATGGAACTGCTCATGTAGGAAAGCCCTTCTGTGTTTCATGCAATCAAACTTGCTGCTTAAAAACTCCAGAGAGCTTAGTGTTTTAACACATATAACATTAGTTGTTTAAAACACTTTAGTATTAGTATAATTGTTTTGTATTTAAACACATATCAGATTGATTATTTTAAACACATGTACCCTTCTCTTCTGGGGTGACACACGCAAACCCAAGCCTTGCAGACAAGAAACAGTTCTGGGCTGAGAATCAGACACTCCCAGAACCTTTGCCTCTGGGCCCAGCACAACTTCGAAGATACCTTAGGAAGGTTCGCCCTCCAGGGGACAGAAACACTTTATAATAACAGCCTTGGAAGGCAACTGTGACTCTTATATGCTGACTGGTCCATCCAGCCTGTGAGAGGAACACACCATTTCAGTGTGTTCTCCGGAGTCTACTGTTGCAGCATTTGCAGCACTCCGAAGTGGGAAGTAATATTATTATCGGTCATTCCCTAGAGCCACAGCTTTGGTTGTTGGCATTTGGTTGGAGCAGCAGGCCCACGAGCTCATGCTCCACTATGAGATGGATGGGGGATACAGGGGAGAAGGCAGCAGCCTTCAAAGTGTAACTTTCCCACATCTGCACGAGGGCGGGCCCTGCAGCTTTGCCTGGGAATAGCACATTGTCCTTCCCAATGACCCACCCGAGCATCTAGCTTCTGTGTCGCAGCCTCTGGAGGGGACCAGTTGTTTTCTCCATTCTGACTTGTTCTGAAGCGAATTTTTTTTTTTTCAGGCCCAAACAATAAAGTATGTTTTGGCCAGACATTGAAAGAAGTCATCAGATAGGTATTTATGCCATGGAAGTAGATTCTGCTCTTTGTTAATCTGTGGGGACTACTGGCACTTATTTTTTCTTCTCTCTTAATACTTCTGTCTTTGTCCTACAGAAGGGCTTGTCCTTATCTGATTCCAAGCCCATCTGCAGGTGTGGGTGTAGACATCCTCTCTGAACTTCAGTATGGAAATGTCCAGCTTTGTGTAGTGGAGAAATTGGCAATATATTAACCGAGTCATTGTTGCTTTTGACCAACAGAGCTTTTGGAGGCTGCTGCTTTGTTTGGAAACTGGCCTGGGAATATCAGCATTTGAAATATTATTTACATGAAAGAAACACCAGGATTGTTATAATGTATTATGGAAAATTGCTTAATAATTATTATATATTTGATTATTAACACTTAAGTGTTTCTTCACCCTGACCTATAGGAATGATGTGGGTTTGTTTTCCTGGCTGGATGAAGACCCTTCACTCACTGTGTAATAACTCCCAGCCAGTCTAGGTAGAACTGAAATATCTATGGTACCACCTCTAGTAGATGCCACCTAGTGGTGCCAGCTTTACATCTATCTGAGCTCTATATTTTTTTCTTTGTGGCCTTCTTGCAACCAATATTGACGGCTTAAGTTACATCAGGGCTGCGTTTTCCAAGAACTCAATGCAGTCATGTCTACTTCCACTAGGCCCATACAGTAGCTGGCCTACCAACCTTCCACCGTAGGAGAGAGGGAGGTCTCAAGCCCACTGTTTGGAACTGATGCTAGACAAGAGAGAGGAAGCTCTTTTATTTGACAGTTTGGCAACTGGTGAATTGTTCATGCGCTGGCTGGTTTCTGGGCACTTGCCAAATGCAGGCATCCAGTATGGAACTTGATCACACGTGCAGAGGAATGTGAAGTGGAAGGGAGGTTGGCAGGAAAGGGGTCCTAAAAGGTGGGATGGGTGGGTAGTAGGAGTTGAAAATATATAAATTCATTGCATCTATATGTGAAAGTTTCAAAGAATAAAAAGTCGCAACCCCCTATAAGACCTTTCCTCTCTCCTTCCTTCCCTTACTAATGCCTTCCTTCCCAGATCAGTCTTTAATTGAGGCAGAGACAGGTGTTTTGTCCTTGTGTCCTGGCTAGTCGCTTAGCTGTTCAGGGAGAACTGCACTTCTCTTCACAGAATCAGTGTTAGAATAATCCTGGCAAGACCTGAGCCATTCTCATCATACAATATAGAGTTGCCTTATTTTATTATTTACTAACCGAAACCAAGTCAAAAACTGTTTCCTTTTTTTTTTTTATTAAAGTCATCTTTGCTCCTAAATTCTTTCACCACACTGATTTATTTGTAGTCATAATGGAAGTGTTGACTAAAACATGACAAGTTTTTTTCACAAGGACAGGTTCCTGTGCCCTCTCAGAATCTTTTTATCTTATCTTTAGAACAACTTTCAATCTTTCTTTTTTTATAACATTTTTTATTATTATTTCCGCTCATACAAACTTAATAGGTACACCAGTTCCCTCCCTCCCTCTTCCTTCCACCTACCCCCTTCTCCCCCTCCCCTCACCCCTCTCTCCCCATTCCCCAGTGCCTCCCCCCCAATTCCCGGAGAATCCTTTAATGTGCATGCCAGACTCTCCTCTGGGCCCTCCTCTCTGATGACGTACAAGAACCCAGTGGCTTTTCCCTGAGCCCTTTCCTGTGTTCCCCTTAAGCATAGGAACACTACTATGGCTGTCAATTCCTTGCCTCCAAGGATCTTGGTGCCTTTAGCAAATGCTAGACTTTGTGGGGTCAATAGTGTGTGGGACATTGCGCAGGGCATGTAAAGTCCAATTATGATTGCTTTGGCCCTAACTTATGTGGAGTATCTTGCATATCATTGCTCCTCCCATCCTTGTGCTCTTACAATCTTACGCCCCCTCTTCCGCAAATTTCCCTGGGCTTCAGGATGGGGAGAGATTAGGCTGGCCTAGTTCTAGGTGGTTGATATAGAGTCTCTGAAGTTCTGGATTATGGTTTGTTGATTTTCTTTTGCAGTTTTGCTGCTCCTGCAATGCCCTTCACTCCATCCTGATGGGCACTGTATGTCACCCCCTGGCCAGAGACAAAAAGCTGTTAAACTAGAGTCTTGTTATAAGAGTATATTCAAAGGTAAATGTAATAAAAGTAGGAAATCACAGTGAGGGAGGGGTCAATCACCCATTTGCAAAATGGTTACTTTTTATCTGCCAGACTATATGCCCTCCCCTTCTTTCTTTTTAAAATCTGTTTCAGCACATGTCAGCTGACACTCTAACGTTTCTGTTGGCTTCTTTTCTACCATGCTGCCTGTCTAGAGAGCAGTTGACCCTCAGCATTGGTTAAGCCTAGGGGGAGCTGGGGAAGCTGCAGCTCTGCTGGCTTTCTCTAGGGACTTAGAGGCAGGGTTAGGAATCATGAGCTAATGCCTAGAAGCAAAGTGATCCGAGGTAATGGTTTATTTTTTATTTATTTGTTGCATGTATATAGAGAACACTCACTGTATGTCCCTGTGGGGGGCCAAGGTTGACTCTGAAAATCATCCTGGATTACTTCTACCTCTTTTGTGCTTCACTGGGATTTCCCAGCCTCCATCTATCAGGGCCAGAAGTACAGGCCTGCGTTTCTGCTTTTACATGGGACCTGGGATCTGAACTCTGGACCTTGTACTTGTGAGCCAGAGTCTTAACCTCTGAGCCACCTCTCCAGCCCCAAGTGATGGTTTTAATATATCTTACCAAGTTCTAGCCCCCTGCTCTTAAGCCCCCCTTGTCGCATTGTTTTCATTGTAGGATTTCACAACTGTGGAGCCAGCTAGAAACTCTTAGTAAATGGAGTATGGCTGCCACCTGCTGGTAACTACTGAGAATTGATTAGGAAAGAACAATCCACATACGGGTCTATATATTTGCAAACCAAAGGAAGGAAGAATGCATGGCTATAATTTTTTTTTTTAAAGAATGATATAGGAGCTGGAGAGATGACTCAGAGGTTAAAATCATTCCCTCAAAAATAAAAGGACCTGAGTTCACATCCCTAGATCCTATGTAAAAATGCCAGATGACTGTGGCACTGCCCTATAATTCTAGCACTGGAAAGCAGGGCCTGGGAAACCCCAGAGCGAAGCAGTAAGGAGGTAGAGCAATCCAGGACTGTGCCTGATATCACTCTTGGGCCTCCACAAACACACACACATACACAAACACACTCAAGTGCTGTCTACTACACACACACACACACACACACACACACACACAAATGAGAGCAAAATTTGACCTTGGATCACACAGTAGTCATACAGTGTGATCTCCCTTTCTAAAACCAATGGCTACCTACTGATGTGAGCAGTGTCTGAAGGGAAGGCGTGAGAAGAAGGAAGTAACTCTGGGGTAGTTTGCCCTCACTGTATTAATAGTGACCAGCTTCTCCTTCCATTTCTTCTGAGAGTGTGATATGATGCCCTCTTTTGAAGATGAAGACAAGTTAGATTTCTTATCAAGTCTCAAAATGACACATGGATACTGACGTTCCAAGTGTTTCACCTGATCATTTCAGCATCTGTCAAGACAGAGATTATGTCAGCCAGCTCTGCCTATTCATTTAGACATCTCACCTCTGTTGAAGCTCTGCCTTGTTAGAGTAGGAGATGAAGGTGTCATCAGACAGTGGGGGAGTGACAGGTGCACAAGCAATTGATGGTTAGGATAAGCACTACACTAAAGACAGCAGGGACTAAAGGTCACTGGATGGAGTGGTGGAGGTGACACTTGAAACTATTTCAATACTGCTCTGTCACAATCGCAAATGTTTGAATGACTCGTCTTTGGCTAGTGACTGGCATCGGGATCTCCACAGAACAGCACATGAACATGCCAGATGCAAGGTGCCAGCCGTAAGCAACACTGGAAGCAAGCATGCTGCGGGAGTGCGTCAGTCGGTGCTTTTCAGAATCCTCAGCTTTAATGTCAAAGGCGTTGGTAGGAAACTATTGGACTGTATAACCAGAGAATACACGTCTGCCGTCATGGCCAGCTGCGCGCCTGAGCTGCTGTGTTGGTTCATCAGAGAAGCAAGGCTGAGCAGTAGGTGGGGCCACAGGACAGTTTCATCAGAAAGGAGGGAGCCACTGAAGGTATCTGCTTTGGGTCAGGGGCAGGACGATGTCAGACACCCTGGGAAGCAGTGGAGAGCTCATCCTAGAATTACACTGGTGCCCTTTGCTCACGGCTCTGCTTCCGCTCCTCAAGAGAGCAGATAACTGCCCCTAAGGCATCCTTTCTGTAGGAACTCCCCTGTATCTTCTGGTGATGGCTGGAGTAGTGCCTAGCATCGGAGATGGGAAGCTGCAGCACAGCCTGTCAAAACAGTAAATGAAATCAGGACAGGCTGGGCATCAACTCTTCTTCCTCCTCCTCTTCCTCCTCCTCCTCCTCTCTCTCTCTTTCTCTCTTTCTTTTTCTCTCTCTCTCTCTCTCTCTCTCTCACACACACACACACAGACACACACACACACACACAATTGTGGCCCACGGGATTCCACTAGGACCACTTGTGTGACCAGGGATCCGGAGCCATCCCTTGGTGCCTTGAAGGGCTCAGCATACGAGTCAATGACCAACCCTCTCCCAGAATCTACCAGTGGTCCCCACAGTGTGGAGCAGCCTCGTGCAGGCCCATTGCAGGTGACCGCAGCTGGTGTGAGCTCATGGTCACATGGTCCTGTCTCACCTAGAGATGGCATTTTGTGACTCTTCTAAGCTTTCGGCTCTTAAGTGCTTCCCGCTCTCTGTCCTGGTGGTGCATCAATGGAGCAGGCTGACCGCTCAAGTGCCTCTTATTCTCAGCATCTTGGGAAGTACCGAGTCTGCATTCACTGCCACTCACTGCAAAGAGCGTCTTCTTCGGGCAATGCCGTGAGTAGCTTTTGTCTATAGGTGTAAATAAAGATATTTAACACCATTGGCTGCTGTGTCAGTAAAAAACCATGTGAGAAAAAAATTACTGGTAGATTTCTATTGACTATTCTTTTTTCCCTGATTTTTAAAAATTCCTTTAGAGTTTCATATGTCAAAACAATGAATTTTTGCTATTTTCATACCTTAATCCCCACTCTCATCCCCCCCTTTACTCATTACAGGATGAGAAGAACCCTTCTTCTCCCTCCTGTTTTCTTATCTTTTCATATGTGCAGCCCACTGGATTTCATCTGGTTTGCTTCTGATGACATGTGCCAAAGCACTTGCTGGAGCATGAATCATATATCAGCAGGCAAATCATTGAAGAAAACATCTTCTCTTCCTGTCCCCCTATCAGCATTGAGCTTCATCAGTCTCTCGGAAAGGGTGAGGCCTCTTTCCCCTTCCATGGTGAAATGTCGATAACAAATCCCCTATAGGTCTTCTGGACATATCCATAACTGCAGTGAATACAAGGATGCCACAGTCTGTCGTGGCCAGAAGGTAATGTCTGGCACACACCTGCCCCACTTCAGGCACTTACAGTCTTGCTGCTCTCAAGATATTCTCTGAGCCTTGCTCTGTGTGTGTGTGTGTGTGTGTGTGTGTGTGTGTGTGTGTGTGTGTGTGTGATAATAAATCATGTGTTTGCAGGAATGTTTTATGTTATTTATCAGCCAAGGGCACTGTTGCCCTGGAAGGTGCACCAGAATCAATGGAATCACAAAGGAGGTTGTCACCATCTCCCCTTTTCCTTCCTTCCTGTCACCAAGAATCACTAGCACAACGGGACTCTGTTGCTGGTATGTGTCCCAAGAGTTGAGGCCAAGAAAGCAGTAGTGCTCTTACAGGAAGTCATGCATACTGCTGAGATTATACATAGAAAAAAAACTTTATGTTGAAGATTCATACACTGCATCTGATATTATGACTCATTGCAAGACATGAGAATTTGCAATTCTTTTTTTTTGATGTGTTTGTGTATATGCTTTTTAAAGGAACCTATGCATTTGTGCTAGTATCACCTGACTACTTAGTATTTATTTAACAGGGTTGTGAAAATGAGAAAAGATCCCCAAATGAGACTCAGGTCTTGCACTGTGATTTTAAGATCTGGCATTGTGTCTTTGAGTTGTGGAGGTCAGTCATTTGAATTCAGTGCTGCATGGTAAAGTTTTATTGAGAGACAGGGACTAGTTCTATTCTTAATATGCTGAAGCTCGTCAGCAATTCACTGAAGAAGTGGCGTGGGTTCTCAGTCCTTGAGCTGGAGTACTAGCATCTATTTGAAATAATACTGAAATGTTAAGTAAAAACTATGAAATAAATTGAAACGAAAGACTGGAGAATTTTATAGGAAGGCTTTTTTTTTTTTCAATTCTCTGACAACTTCACACTCGAATATAGTAAGTTAGAGTGATTTTTCACTTCCCATTAACCATTTCCACATGCACTTTTCTCACTTTTCTTCCCAACCAGTCTCCTACTTCCACGTCTTTTGTGTGTGTGGCCTACTGAGCTTCATAATGGTTGTTTGCATTAGCCTGGGCACTTTTGATGTATCGTCGGGTATGCTAGAGAAATTAGCTCCCTTCCCTCAGCATTCACCGACAGTAGTCCCTCAGAGAGAGGTGGTGCCTGGTGAGGCCTTTGCTGTTTCCATGATGCAGTGGTGACAGCCACTCTTGCGCAGGTCTCGCAAAGGTAAACACAGCTGCAGTGAGTTCCTGGGTGCAAGGATGCTGCCCCTTCCTCCCCACTACCTGCTGACTCTCCCATTCCTACCACCCTCTTCTAGGATGCTCTCTGAGCCTTGGGACGGTGTGGCAAATATGATCTAAATGTCCTGTGAGGCCCAAGCACTCAGGAAGGGGTTTTAAAGTTTTTTAAGAGCAAATTTTTAGCAAAGTCCTCTCCAGGAAAGAATAGACGCTGACTAGGGGCAGAAGCAGTTCTCAGCTCCTTCTTTTCTTTCTGCTAACCAGCTCCGTGGTATGGTGCATCTTCCCTTTTTCCCACTACCATTTTGGATAGTGTGAGTAACAGCCAAGGCCAGAGCCACACAACCTTATCTTCCCACCATTATCCAGAAAACTTTTAACAGTTCGGAGTCGGCTCTTGTAGCTGATCCCTGCTGTCGAAGTCCCTGTACCTGTGTGTTATTCTCTTCTGACCCCTGTCTCACACCTGTTGGCGAAGGCTCAGTGTTGCTTCTACTTGTTCCTGGGAAGTTTTCAGAAAGCTTGGATAAAGCTGGGGAAGGTTCTGATATATTTCATCAGTTCTTTGTAGAACCAGTGGGCTCAAGAAGGCCACATGGGGTCAGGGGAAGGCATCACAAGGGATTTGCTTGTGGAGTAATGTCGCCATGGGGACTGAGTTCTAAACTTCTGGGATCTTAGTCATGAAGCCTCTGTCATATGCTCTGTGCTGCTGAGAGTCTTCTGCACTTTTGAGATGTTAAGAAGTGTCCCAAATTACTCTCACTTGACAAGAACACTAGAATTTAGCCAAATAAGTTTCATAGGCTCTTTGGAAAGAAAGGTCAGCATTTTAACTAGGTGCATTGTCATCAAGTGAAAAATGATCTAAAGCAGCTTCTTCAGTCCAGCAGAGGGCAGAAGGGAGCAAACACTCATAGCTGAACTACATCTAGGTTGTTAATATGTATGTAGTGGATGGTACGTAGTGTAGCATTAGTGATTCTTGGTGGCAAGAAAGACACAAGAGGGGTGATGTTGATGACCTTCTATGTGATTCTGATGCACTCCGGTGGTGTAGACAGGGTCTAGTTGTTGGTAGACACAGAACCAGCTAGCTCTTGTATAGGAGGAAAAGCAAAGAGAACCTTGAGTTCTTTATACCTAAGAGGAGATAAAAAATAACAAATACCCTTTATTCCCGACCTTGCTTATCAACCACAGCACAGCATCTCACTTTTCAAATATGTATTTATGGTAGTTATTCTGTGTGCAAGGGGAAAGAATATTTGAAGTAGCCAAGGACACTCATTGAAAGTAACTGGACCTACATGAAAATCTGAAGTCATGAAGAGGACTTTTGCAACCCCCTTGAATTCTGAGAACTCAGACTTTGAAACTGCAGCAAAACCTTGGGTTGTTATTTTTTACACTGTAAAAATGAAGAAAGCAGTAAGACAGGAGGGTGCAAGGGAAGGGACTCTTCATCATAATGTTTATATTACTATTAACTTGCAAGCTTGGATGCTAAATTTGACTTTTAACCACATCTAGAGGAAAATTAATTTCTCATGCTTAATCAAGTTATAGGGAAGTTCAAGTTTGGGCACCATCTAGTGTTGGACTTAGAATTCCTCAGGAAACCACACTGAGATGGAGTAAGGAATACTTACTAAAGAACATCTGTGGTGCCTACGTGGACTGGGGAGAAGGAAGCAGGATAGTTAGGAGATGGTGTGTTTCATCCCGGCAGCCCCACATCCTTCCCCGCTTTTCCTGACAAATACCTTTTGTTAATTTTAAAAGAAAAGGATGTCAGATTCCTAAGCATAGTTTGAAAGTTATCCTTGGACCAAGGGAGATGGCTCAAGGGATAAAAGACTTTCAAACAAAAGGACCTGAGTTCAAATCTCCATGTCCCATATAGAAATGTTTGGTAGATGCAAATGTTGTGACTTGCAATTCTGGACTTGGAAAGTGGAGCTTGGGAATTAGAGGGTAGAACAATCCAGGATGATTCCTGATGTTACCCTTGGGCCTCCACAGGCACACATAGTGCCCTTAATATACACACATACAAACACAATGCATGCCCCCCCAAAATAGCCTAAAAGATACCCTTTTATTTATATATTTTGGGCTTTGCACATGTATTTGCACCATTTTCACACACTATTACCTATTTTTTTCTACTTCAAATTTTCTTCTTCCTCACCCATATCCTCTGCTCTCACGTCCTTCTGTGCATGTGTGGTTCACTGTGTTCCGTGTGGGTCCCTGTCAATGAAGTGTATCTGAACATCTAGCACAGTGTACCTGGAGAGAATTGCTACCAGCCTTAACTCTTTTTGAGAGAGAGAGAGAGAGAGAGAGAGAGAGAGAGAGAGAGAGAGAGGTGGTGGTTCTTTAGGTCTTTCCCCATCATGGTCTCATGGCAGTATGCCCAGCTGAAGCGAGTTCATGGTCACAGAGATCTGATACAGAAATGACTATCTGCCTGTGTCCCTTTCCACCTTCCAGCTCTTAACTCTTCACTGCCCTCTCTTCTGCCATGCTCCCTGAGCCTTAAGATGGAGGGGGTGGCTTATATGTCCTGTTTGGGGCCAAACAATGCACAGTTTTATTATTTTCCACATAAAAGTTATCCTTTAAGCTAAGAACAGTGCTCTGTGAGCAAGACAGTCAGTTTAGCTTACACAATAGCTCTTTCCTTCGAGCGTTTCAGTGGGAGGCAGGGGAGCGCTGTGATGGCTTCACCATCTCTTTGGTGGCTCAGAGATTGAGAGTTCACAAAATGAATCACTTTTACTCATCAAGGATTTCTTTTTTTCTGGTTCTTTTTAATTTTTTTTTACCAGTGTACAAAATAATAGGTTTCATTATGACATTTTCATTTAAGTGTATAATGTACTTTGATCACAGTCCATCTTCCCTTCCCTCCATCTAGTTACTATCTCATTCCCAAATAAAAGAAGTATTTCTTAAGTGAAATTGGATTATTGCTCATTTATTCATGTTTTTTGTGGTTCTGGGAACAAAATCCAAGGCCTTTCTGGGCAAGCCCTCTATTACTGAGCTACCTCTGCAAACCTGGATCTTTTTAATTTTTTCAAGTGCATGTAAGTAGAAAGAACTGGTTCAGTTTGGAAACACTGCCTGAAACACCGACTAAGTCACCTGCAATCACATACCATTGCTTTTCTATGTTCTACACAAGTGCCAAGCACAAAGGGTAGCTAATGTGTTGGTATGATTATGAGAAGGTTAGAAACACATAGTATGTCTGCAACCCACATTGAGAACTGCTGATCCCGACAAAAACTCAAGCAGGGAGAAATGGGGCCTGGAAGGAGACTGCTTTGGCAAAAGAAGGCAAGGACCTGACCTCACATGATAGGAGCAGAGGTGGCGAACACGGGCATCGAGAAGACACTGGGTGTTTAGATTTGGGGAGTAGAAAGGCAAGTACTTGGAGCTTGTTGGGTGGCTGAGTGCATAGTGACTTTACTAGTGAAGGGGAGGCCTGGCTTATGATGAGATGAAACTGCTCTTCACTGTGAATGAAGTGTCTGCCCACCTGCTTGGGAAAGGGTGGATGCCGGGGCTGATCAGGGCCAAAGTATTGTTAGCTGGGTCTGCTCAGCAACCTGGAACCTGCTTTTGTGCGATGAGTGTTGGCTGTGGAGGTGAGACCAAGACTAATTATTAATGCGCAGGGCTTTCAATAACGCCTGTTTCTTTTTGCTCCTAGGAATGGTACAGAAGCTGGACCAAAAGCTTCCGGTGGCCAACGAGTACCTACTGCTCTCCGGGGGAGTCCGGGAGGGTGTGGTGGACCTGGACCTAGATGAGCTAAATGTCTATGCCCGGGGCACCGACTACGACATGGACTTCACCCTTCTGGTGCCGGCGCTGAAGCTGCACGACCGGAATCAGCCGGTGACGCTGGACATGCGCCACTCCGCCCTGTGCCACTCGTGGCTGAGCCTTCGGCTGTTTGACGAGGGGACGATCAGCAAGTGGAAAGACTGCTGCACCATCGCCGATCACATCAACGGCGCCACCAACTACTTCTTCTCTCCTACCAAAGTGGCCGAGTGGTTCTACGACTCCATCAGCATCGTGCTATCCGAGATACAGAAGAAGCCGCAGCGAGGGATGCCCAAGGTGGAGAAGGTAGAGAAGAACGGAACCATCATCTCCATCATCCTGGGCGTGGGGAGCAGCCGCATGCTCTACGACATTGTCCCAGTGGTGTCTTTCAAAGGTTGGCCAGCGGTGGCCCAGAGCTGGCTCATGGAGAACCACTTTTGGGATGGGAAGATTACGGAGGAAGAGGTCATCAGTGGGTTTTACTTAGTGCCCGCATGCTCCTACAAGGGTAAGAAGGACAATGAGTGGCGGCTGTCATTTGCCCGAAGCGAGGTGCAGTTAAAGAAGTGCATCTCGAGCAGTCTCATGCAGGCCTACCAGGCCTGCAAAGCCATCATCATCAAACTCCTGTCCCGGCCCAAGGCCATCAGCCCCTATCACCTGCGGAGCATGATGCTCTGGGCCTGCGACAGACTTCCCGCCACCTACTTGGCCCAAGAAGACTACGCGGCCCATTTTCTGCTGGGCCTGATCGATGACCTGCAGCACTGTCTGGTCAACAAGATGTGCCCCAATTATTTCATTCCCCAGTGCAACATGCTGGAGCACCTGTCGGAGGAGACGGTCATGCTGCACGCCCGGAAGCTGTCCTCCGTGCGCTCGGATCCCGCCGAGCACCTGCGCACGGCCATCGAGCATGTCAAGGCCGCCAACCGGCTGACGCTGAAGCTGCAACGGCGGGGCAGCACCACCAGCATCCCCTCCCCTCAGTCGGACGGAGGGGACCCCAACCAGCCTGATGATCGCCTGGCCAAAAAACTGCAGCAGCTGGTGACTGAGAATCCGGGGAAGTCCATCTCTGTCTTCATTAATCCTGATGACGTCACGAGGCCCCATTTCAGAATTGATGATAAATTTTTCTGAGCGTTTGATTGACTTTGGTTTTCTCCCCCCCCCCCTTCCTGGTTCTAAAACTTGCCTAACACAGAGTGCTGTTTGTGATTCTGTCTTTCTGTTTTTACATATCCAGCTTAGATTGGATTTGTTAAGAACAAACTTTACATTTCCTGGTTCTGCAGGACGGTGCGGGCTCTGAGACGATGTATTACTATTTCATATTCTACTTGGGCTTGTCATTTATGTTTTCTACTTGTCACATAAGTTTGCGCTTTTCTTGGTCCTTTTTTTTTTAAAGGAGAACTTGAGCCATAGATAAATGCCCTCGGATCCTCTTGCTTTTTGCCCCCTATCTCACAGTTTTGTGCAAATTTGTTCCTGGGTTTTGGGAAGCAAATTTCTCTGACAGCTTAGAATTCTATTGGAGTTTGTTTTTCTTTTCTATCACTGTTGTCCTGAGCTTTCTCCACTGCAGCTGTTTGTAAGAAAAACCTAGGCACTCCTTAGCTTGTAGGCCGGATTTATTTCTCTGGACCAGCCCACAAGAGCCATTTCCCCTCTTCCCACCAAACAAGGAAAACTTTGAGAGTGATGATGCTGCAGACAGTGTTTTTGGAGCAACTTCTTTGAATGTAATTGTCCTGGAATCAGCAAGCATCAGATGGCTTGGAAGGTGCTTTAGATAGCTGTTCAAACAGAATTAAAGTCTCCAAATGTTAGTTTTAGTGTGTGTAATTATTTGAAGCCTTATTTAAATCCTATTAAAGAACATACCATTATAATTGTTATTTGCACTGATGAAATCACTATCAATGTCATTCTGTGTGTGTGTGTGTGTGTGTGTTTGTGTATGTATGTGTGTGTGTGCGCGTTGGTATCAGTTAACATCCATTCTCAAAATAGTCATGTTTTCATCAATAGGATGATTCTTTGCATTGTCTAGTTCTCTTTTAATCGTGGGATCCCATTTTGCCCTCTTCAATATTCCTGGTTCCTATCTTGCTGAGAGTAATTTTTAAAGCTTTATACATGTTCATTGATTCTGTCTGGTTGGGAAGATAAGACTTGATACAGTAGGTATCTTTGTATTTATTTCTTTGGCAGTTCTAGAGTAAATTTTTTTAATAAAGACTCTTTATTTCTCCTGAGATATTTGGGGGAAAAAACTAGGAGTAACAATTATCCCCCAGATTGAAGATGCCATGTCTGTTCAAAGCAGTCTTACTGGAGAACAGGGATCAGGAATATGGGTGGAGTGTTACAACAGGGGTGTCCTGTCTTCGTGACTGAAATCACTTTCCAGATCTAAGGGCCATAGGACATTGGCTCACTGTGTGTTGTTTGAGTCATCCAGGGGACAGGCTCATCTCTTAAGGACAACTATGATGTCTGCTAATGGAATGTCAACACAGTGTGCAAACTCATAGGTCGAATTTGACAAATTGGAATCAAACACGTGGTCTTGGATTTTTGCATGGGAATTGATGTAATGCTTAAAATTAAAAAGAATTCAACAATATTGGGTCAAACAGAAATAATAATAAAAGAGAAACATACTTGGCTTTGGAATTTTGTTGTTATTTGTAATCTCTCTCTCTCCCCCCCTGTCTTCCCCCTTCCTCTCCTCACTTCTCCACTCTGCCTCCCTTCTTTTATTCTTTGTAACCTGAAAAGCCATCTAGATCCTCCAGCCTCAGCTTCCCGAGTGTTGGAGTGCAGGGGTGTGCCATCACAACCACTTCTGAAATGATTTTTCTTGTTAGTAATGCAGTCATTTTCAGCACGGACAACCACGGCTGCTCAGTCTGGAAGTCTACATCTTGAACAGTTAGCATTCCCTTTAGTTCATTTCCCTTCTTTCATGTCCTTAGCCTCTACATAATATGTGGTCCCAGCTCTAGATAAAGCCAGTGGACACAAATAAATGCTCATTTCCTGGTCTGCCAACACCAATGAGATGCATCCAATGTCAGCTGCCTCTGTCAGGGCTGTGGGTATGTTCTAGGTTGAAGTGGTTGGGGCAGAACCACCTGCCCCTGGGAATAGAGAAAGCCTTTGGCTCCTACTGCTACTGACGATTGTCACATAACTCATGGCGGCTGACAGACATGTGGAGTAATGGGAAAGGAAAGCCTGAGATTTTGGACACCCCTTCCCACCTTTCCCTGCTCAAGAACTCTTCTCACTGGACTTCTTGGTTACAATTGTTTTAACCAGGTTTAAATGGGGGTTCATTTTATCCAGATACTTAAACAAGTATGCCAAACTAAGCCAGCCATTGTAGTCACTATGTGGCCTTTTGCTTTCTGGGGATATGCATGAGGGATGCTGTCATAGTTAGATACAGTCGTCAATGTGGCAATCGAAGGCTGAAGCTCTGGGCACAGTTGTGAAGAATTGATAGTTGAGTTGAGCCCTGGGTGAGCATGCAGGAAATTGTCTGATTGTTGGGGAGGGTCCAGCCCATGGTGAATAAGAGGGAGAGAGTTGGCTAAGGAAGTTGGCATTCTGTATACTTGGCCAGACATGCTAGTCTGACAAATAAGGATTGTTCCTCTCCCAGAGCTCCTGAGGATATGTGGATTTGGTGTGGGCAGTTCCCTCAGCTTTTGGTGCTGGTATGAGCTTCCTGCCAAACGGGACAAGGAGCTGTAACCAGACAATTGTAAGAGAATGAAACTCCTTGTTCCCATATAACCCATTTGGCTGTGAATTTGTTGGCAGCATGCAGGCAAATGCAACAGATGCCCTTGTGCTTTACCTAAGAGCTAGCATATGCTTTCTGATTTAATTATTTCCAGAGCATGTCTTAACCTGTGTAACTAATTGCTGCACCTGCTATCTCTGTTAAAATTCACTATACTCCGGTCATTCTGTTACCTTCTGTGGGTTAAAACTCATGTTTACCTTGATGAAGCAAACATCCAACAGCGATTGCTCAGAAATCAACTGTGAACTGCCAGTTTGTTTGGATTTGCATCTGTAGTACAGTTCAGATGTTGGCTGTGCTTTAAGTACTTTCAGATTAAGATTTCATTACAGGCACAGTAAGATTTTAGCACATCAATTCACCTGGCACAGTTTTCCCTTTCACCACTTCTGGTCATAATGAAGAATGTAAATTCTCATTTAGATTTCACGCACACACACAAACACGAACACAGAAAGATCCAGGAGAACTCTGATAATTTTGGCACCTGCATTTTCTTTGTTATTCCCTTGGGACTTCCTATTAGCATCATAAACCTAGGATACTCTAAGGTCAAGAGGAAGAAGAAATGAGATAGAGTTTGATGCCTTTCTTTTCCTGGAATAGGTTCATCATAGAGTTACTTATCAGTTTGTCCTACATAACTGGCTTTTTAAAAAGAAACATTAATATGTTATTACTCAATAGGCATTCAGTCCTTCAGGGAGGCCTGGTTTCATCTGTTTCAAGAGTAGATTAGGGACTGGGGAGATGGCTCAGGGGGGTAAAAACCTTTGCCTCGCAAGCAAAAAGACCTGGGTTCTGATCCCCAGGTCTGAAAGGTAGAACCTGAGTAACCCCAGAGCAAAGCAATAAGGGGTAGATCAACCCAGAATAATTCCAGTGTCACCCTTGGGCCTTCCCAGGCACACACACTTAAGTGTCCTCTGGTGAATCTACAACATGCACACATATGCATGCATATGTGTGCACAAAAATAAATCCACGGTATGTATGCCTTTAGGGTTAGTCTGGTTAGTCAACTTGCTCTGGGGAGTTCCTAGACTCCATATTTCTGGCTGGACTTACATTCGGGCTGCCCCACCTACCCAGCATTTTAAGGTGCAAACCCAGTCTTTGTGCTTTCCTGGCAAGTGCTTTAACCACTGAGTCAGCCCTGCATATACTACCTTGGTCATAACCACCTCCTCTCCCCCAATCCTCCTCCCAAACTCCAGCACATCCTTCCACCTTGGTGTCCTTTCTTCATGATGTTTTTTCTTTATTGATGTCCAGTTACTGCAGTTAGCAGGCACATGGGTGCATTGCCCTGCAGCTAGCAGGCACATGGGTGCAGTGCCGTCCACTGGAGCATGGGCAACTACAGGAGCCAGTTTCCCAGAAGAGCAATGTCTTTTCTTGGACCGGCTACCAATTGCCAACAGCTCTTCAGCTTGCAGTGACACCTCGTGGTTCCTCCCCATCCTTGCTGGAATGTTGGCCGGCTTGATCTTTTCCTTTCCTTTCTGCCAGTTAAATTTTTTCTTTGACAATTTCCCACATGTACAAGATGTATATTGGTGCCTCTTACTCCCTACCCTGTCTTTTTCCCTATTGCTTCTGTTTCTCTGTCTTCTTTCCCAAATGTGTCTTATTCACATTCATGTCCATTTTTTCTTCTTTCTTTTGTTTTGCTTTGTTATTCATGGAATTCAACCAGGACCATCTGTGTGACCATGGGTTTGAATCCATCTGTTGGAACTTGGTGAGTGCAGCAGTGTGTACACAACTGAAGTCAGTGCCTGGCCTTCTCCCAGAATCTATCAGGAGCCCACAGTTTTGTAGTAGGGAGTAAGGCCATCCATCTGTGACTGATGATTGGCTCAGTCATTTGTGGGCCCAGTGCATGTGAACCTAACTACTCTGAGCCCAAGATGACATTGGTTGTATCAAACCTTCAGAATGACAGTTCACGAACTTCTCCCTGTCTTCTGGCTCTAGCATGCTTCCCGACTCCCTCTCCCATAATATTCGCTTAGCCTTAGAAGGGGTGTATGCACGTCTTGTTTACGCTCAGCCCATAAACATCCTTTCTTGTCAGAATCTTGAACCACATCGACTCTGAATTTATCACCATTCACTGTCTAGAGAAACTTGTAAGACTGAGTGCATCTTTTTTGAGGGTGCATAAACATTAATATTTAGAATGCAGTTCAATACTATGTCAACTGAATTTAAATAATAAAGCAATAATATGTCATGGGCCTATGACTTCCCTCCCTCTCCGTCCCCCTCCCCCTCCCTCTCTCTCTTCCCTCCCTCCCCCCTCCGTTCCTCCCTCTCTCTCTGGCAGGTTCTCTCACTGAACCTGGAGCTTACTGATTTGGCTGAACTGGCCAATGAGTTCCAGGGAGCCATCTTTTACCACCTGCCCCCATCCCCCAGTACTGGGGTTACACATACAGGCAACCATGCCCAACTTTTTACATGGGTGTCGAGAATCTCAAAAATGTGTGGGGCAAGCACTTCGCTGGCTGAACTTTCTCCTCCAGCCCCCCCCAAAGAGAATACTTATAGATATTGATTGTGATCCTTGTTTTCTAAATTTGAGTTGACAGTTTTCATTTACAGATGGGTCCTAACAGTCAAGAAACATCAGGGAGACCATATAATTGGATCTAAGTTGTTAAAAATAAGGAATTATAAAAGCCAATCTGAGCCAAACATAATCACATATGTCTGTAATTTCAACTGTCAGGAGGCTGAGATGGGTGTATCAGGAATTTAAGTCCTGCTTTAGGTACACAGTCAGTTGAAGGCCAGCCTGGGCTATGCTGAGACTCTATCCCCAAACAAAACAAAACAAAAACACAAAACAGAACAAAATCACCACTATTGTTCAAAGATTTTTGCAAGTGTAGGTTTCCTTAGTCCTGTGAGGTAGTTCAGTTGAGAATGTCTCTGTCCAAGATGAAGAGACCTGACAAGAATCCAGTGATGTAGTTTTCCCTTGTGACCAGCTGTTCCATCAATCAATTCCAGAAGATAAAAGGAGTTAAATGTGAGAAAAGGAAAAAAAAGTTAAAAAATTTTATTTCCTACCATATCTGCAAAATGCAGAATTTGAATAGATTTTCTCCTTACCGGATTTTACTATCTAAAATTATCTCTGTCTCTGAAAGGAAAATGATAAACTTTAGACCTATAGCTCACCTCTTTAAAAACCTGAAGTTCCTATTTTTTCAGTGCCTCATTTTAGAGTCTCATGAAGTTGTGTCAGTATGTCCACTGGGTGGCAGGATCACTTGCTAGGTGCCTGCAAGTGCAAATACTGATTTTTTTTATTCATGAGCCCTTTTAAACATCGCAAAACCTGAACATTAAGTCTTAACAATAAGATTCACAAATTAGGTAGCTTGTCCAAAGTTATAATAGATAATTAGATAATTAGATCAGGGCCTATACCCATTTATACTTTCAAAAAGTATAAGCTTTTTATGCCATTATGCCTCCAGAATTAGAGTCTTACTAGTCAGGATAAATTCTGTTGTAGCATTCATAGGAACCTGCCTACGACAACGAATAAATCTCCAGCAAACTGCAGAGTGCTTGCCTCAGCAAAATAGATTGATCTTTAGGGAAGTTTATCACTGAGAGATCACAGTAGAAGAAAAATAGCCACTTAAAGGAAGGTTTCTAGTGGGCATAGGGAAACAGGCAAAATGATGCTACTATCGCAGTAATTTCTGAATTCAGAGTAGAAGTTAGTTTAAAAAAACCTTACCATTAATGAAGCACTGCTCTTTATTATTTTTTAAATTTTTAACATTTTTTCCTAGTTTTACAAGCATAGTGAATACTTATCCCTGCCTTCCTCCTTTCCCCCTCCTTTTTATCTCCCTCCTCTCTCTTCATCAATCCAACCCACTCCCTCCCACCCTCCTGCCTGCTACTCCTGTGAGACTCAAGGTCCCTTTTGGCTTGTCTACTCTTGTGGGGGTTCAGGCCTCTGTGGCATACCAAGTGGCCCCTCCTTGGGCCACCCCACTGATATGGGCATTTCCCTTTACTCACCCAACCCTAGCCCCCAAAGTTTCCACTGCATGTAATTATCTCTCCTGAGATCCTTGCTAGAAGTGATTCTTTATGTTTTGCAATTTTTCTACTTTTACAAGGATATTAAGTACTTATCCCAGCTTTCTTCCCTTTCCCATCCCTTCCTTCACATTCCCTCCACTCCCACTCACTCTTCCAACTGTCTGCTTCTATGGACCCCAGGGTTCACTCTGGCTTGTCTACTCCTGTGGGGGCTCAGGCCTCAATGGTATATCAAATTACCTCTCTTCATGCCACCCCATTGATATGTGCATTTCTCTACTATGAGTTCCCATTCTATAGGTATAATAACAGCTACCAACAGATCATTTTGATGTACTATCTTCTTACCTATAGGTTTATTGGCTGTCTTCCCTATTGATTTATTTTCTTCCCTTTTTGTAGTTTCTTGTTCTAGTTTACAGTAACAGGAATGGGTACCATTCTGACAAGCAGGTCTTGAGTCCAATCAGAAAGCTGTTGGTTGTCTCCTTGGTACTCATGCCACTATTACACTGGTGGTCACCTGTTGCCATGGTGATTTATATTTCAACTTCAGATCTCATGCCGTTGATGGGAGTTGTGTTTATTTCTCTCCCCCAGCAGCTTTTACAGTATTCCTTGGTACTTTGAAGCTATCCAGCAAGAATTACCAACATGGGCTGGTGAGATAGCTCAGTGGGTAAGGCACCAAACCTGGAGAACTGAATTCGATTCCCAGAAGAACACATAGTGAAAGGAGAAAAATGGCTTCTGACCGCCACTTGTGCACCATGTCATACATGTTCTCTTTGTCTCCTCCTTTAAATAAAAAAATTAAATATTAAAAATTAGCAATGAAACAAAGGTCAGTAAACATAATGCAAACAATGGAAT
This sequence comes from Typhlomys cinereus, assembly GCA_023101885.1. Classification (NCBI taxonomy): domain Eukaryota; kingdom Metazoa; phylum Chordata; class Mammalia; order Rodentia; family Platacanthomyidae; genus Typhlomys; species Typhlomys cinereus. Next base: position 6,970,263 of record JALPQD010000080.1, on the reverse strand, counting down.
TGATACTTATAAATATACCATTTGGGGTTTAAAAATTGTGCATTTATAATTCAAGAATTTTAAAAGCATGTTAGTATAATAGAAGGGAGATTGGTTGGAAAGAAAGATTTTCAAAGGGATTGGGATCAGGTAATATGAATAAAAATTCATTGCATTCATCTACGAAGCTCTCAAAGAATAAAAGTATGATAATATAAAAAATTCTGGGCATTTGTTAAGATATTTAGTAGACTATTCCCACTATAAAACATTTTATAAAATTATGTCTTTTAAAATAGAAATAAGAATCCCAGTCATCTAGCTTTCACACAGACCTGTCACCCAATTAAAAATCACAAGATATGGTTTCAATGATGACTCACCGAAGAGATGATATGCTTAATCGTGATCACTGTATTTAAAATAAGTAGAATTTTGTTTTGACTCTTGTTCCTTTGCTCCTCTACTCACACTATGCTTGGGATACTTACACAAATATCTGTTACCATGAGTCAGTTTTCCTCATTTCTGGGAATGAGATGAGAAGGAACTTCCCATTTCACTAGGTGAAATAAAACTGAATCTATTGGGTCTTTTGTGGTGCTAGGTAGATGCTTCCACGATGTTTACTGAAATCCCACAGATGACTGAGTGGGTGGGAAGGTCACACCAGACAGCCCTGTGTGCTGCAGAGTGTAGACATGAGCAGGACCCCCTTGGCTTTCCCCAGTGCTGCCCTTAGCAGGTGACTGTGGGCAAATTTCTCCCTCTCTGGGACTCGTTTTGCTCTCATCATTTGTAAGTTGAATGGTGAGAAATGTGGACCTCTAAAGACACCCCCTATAGTGGGAAAATAATCACCAGGAGAGAAGGTGGATCCAAGAGAAGAATGAACAAGAACACTCTAAACACTGACTGCAAGTGAGATTTGCTTATCCAGGCAGCAGCTCTAGATGAGCCCAGGAGAAGCGGCAGGTGGATAGGATACGATTCTGAAAGACGCTGCTTCTGCTCATTCCAACCTTTCTCCAGGGTGGCATTGTTGTTCTGAGAGCTCCCCAGGGTCAGTTTCTTGGTCATAGGCTCAGATCTCTTTGTGCTCTGCACAGCTGTGTTTGTGTCATTCTATAAAGCTATTGCTTGCAAAAGGGTTTTGCTGGAAAATTGAAACCTTTGTGGCTCTTGAGTCATTAAATATAGCTCAGGCATTGACCTTGGCTAGCTCGCATCAGTTCTGTTCAGCATCCATCTAAGGGAATTCTGGAAGAAAGTCCATTCGGAGGAGTCAGGTGATAAAATAGTGACTACTAGATCATGTATACAATCCGCTAGAATTTGATCTCTCTCTCCCATCCATTCACCTTGGGGTAGAAACCTTTAGGGACAATGTTCTTGGTCATCATCCCGTGACAAGATCGCAGCATGAGCCCAGCCAGCAGGAGCCTCGTTGGGTCATACTGACCTTCTGGTCATCTGGGTTTCTATATGCTAATGGTGTTGAGAAGAAACCAACAAAGTGTTGCAGAGTAATTAGAAAGTAGCAGGCAAATCTAAGGACAGTTTCCTCCTCTTTACTGGGATGGTCCTGGCCTACAAGATCTCTGAGCTTAGCCCAAGTGTCTGACTTAGTCTCTATTCTCATCCAGTTTCAATGTCTGTATTATTTTAATAACAGCTACTTAGGACATTGAATTCCGGTCAAGTTATTGCCTGAAATCTCCCATTTTCTATTTCTCACCTCTGAAAACCTTCCATCTGCTCCTAAAAGACAAATAACATTTTATATTCTTTTTTTAGTTTCCTATGTCTTTCTAGAAATGTGTCTTCTTAAGCATTTCGCCAGGCAGCCAAAAATATTTTGACAAGCTTCCTGAGATTCATATTATGAAAATTACAGGTATTAGTGGTTTAAGAAAAATACAGATGGGTTTTCGCGTCATCCATACTGTTAGTTCCCTCTCGCCATGAGAAAGCCAGAAAGATGGCTCAACAATGAAAAGTACTTGTCATGCAAGCCCAGTGACCTGAGCTCAGTACCAGGAGCCAATTGTTAAAACCAGATGGAGTGTCTCACATCTGCAATCCCAGCACTCCTGTGGCAAGACAGGAGGCAGAGAACGGGATCCGGTATAAAGCTGACATACAGAGGGCAGTGGCAGAAACAACATGAGAGATCTTGCTTCAAAAGAATATGGAGGAAGAGAATCAACTGGCAACAGTTTAAAACTTGTCTTCTGACCTCCACAGGCATGCCATGGTGCATTCCTGCTTGTACTGTCTCTAAGCACACAGACAGAAGATGGACAAATAGAAAAAAATAGCTAAATGACTGAATCTTCAACCATTATGCAGCAGCCCAATCAAGAATCATTTGCTTATACAGAAGGGCAAGTGGATGCTGAAGGCTTTTTTTCAAAGTAAACTTTCCTCTGCTTAAATAACCCAGAAAAACATGTCTTAGAAAAATAATCATTTCATAACCAAATATCTCTAATCAATCCATATAATTTGTTCAAGTCTGAATGACTTTCCCACATAGGAAAGGAACTTGCATGGATGAAACTTGTAGTGTCCTGATAGCAAGATGAATGTGGGGGAGAAATCAGCCCTAAAAAGAGGTGTTCCATGCATACTTCTCTACCCTCACATAGAGTACTCAATACATGAATGGAGCTATTTACCCTGTCTAGCCACGTGACTATTCTTGCTTCCAGTCTTTCTTCTTTCTAGTCCAGTTTTTTTTGAAATTTTTTCCTCCCACATTTTATTTTTTTTCCTAATCATACAAGCTCAATAGGTACCCTGTCCTTTTCCTCCCTTCTCCCGTCCCCAGTCATACTCCCTTGCATTCTCCCTTCTTCCCCCCTTCCTTTCACACTCCTTCCTCGTCCCTCCCTTTCTCCTAGTGCTTCCCCCTTCCTCCTTCCCATTCCCTGGACCATCCTTTTGTGTGAACGCCAAACCTCCCTCTGAGTCCCCCACCCTAGTAAGAGTTCAGGACTCAGTGGCATAGCCCTTCTTGAGCTTTCCATTAGTATGGTGTTGCAGTTAGCCTGCATAGTTGCTGATAAATGACCATCAGACTCCTTAAGGGGACAAGGGGTTTATTTTCTCTTACTATTACTGGTTACAGTTCTCATTCCAGCTGATGGGAGAGCATGCACCAACACCAGAGCTGAGGTAACTGGCCACACCACCTCTACACAACAGCTGAGAGAGGGACGATCCTTATTTGCCAGACCAGCATGTCTGGCCAAGTGTACAGAAGGATGCCAACTTCCTCAACCAACTCTCAGTATTTTATTCATCTGTTCAGGGCCTAGTCCCACCCACCATGGGCTGGGCCTTCCCCATCAGCTAGACAATCTCTTGCAGTTTGGTCTGGGCTTAACTCAACCATTAATTCTCTACTAATGTGCCCAGAGCTCAAACCCTCAACTGCAAGGTTGACACCTGTGCCTAACTATGACACATGGGAACTCTAATACAATTGTTAATCCTTTGCCTGTAAGGATCCTACTGCTGGAGCCTTCTCCCCTGTGATTCATGCTGGATTTTGGGGGATCATTGACATGTCAGCCATTGTGCAGGTCAGGCAAAGTCCAATTCTGGCTGCTGCAGCCCTAAATTGTGTGGAGTATCTTGCATATCATTGGTCCTCCCATCTTTAGGCTCTTACAATCTTGCCACCCCCTCTTCCACAAAGTTCCCTGAGCTTTAGGATGGGGAGAGATTTGGCTGGTCTGCTTCCAGGTAATTAATGTAGAGTTTTTGATGTTTTGAATTATAGCTTGTTGTTTTCAGTTTTGCTTTTCCTGCACCACCCTTGGCTGCATCCTGGTTGGTATCAAAGGTCACCCCCTAACCAAAGATAAAAGACTGTTTAAATGAAGATCTTAATATAAGAGGAGACTCAAAGATAGATAGAAGAATAGGAGTAGGATACAGCAATGTGTGTGTGAGGATCAATGTCCCATTTGTGGGATGGTTACCATCTATCTGCCAGTCCCTATACCCTTCTTGATTGGTGAGATCAAACCTGTTCAGTCTCAAGTGACCAGGAAGGGAAGTAAGAGTGAGCTGCACCAGATGTCTCACTACTTACATGCAATATTTGACAATTATCTATTTTCTCTACTAAAACATGATCCCCTATCTCTCTTTTTAAGGGGGGCCCTCCTTCCCCTTCCCTCTTGTTTATAATGATTAGAGTAGGTATTACAGAGATTTACTTTTGAATATGTCATTAAGTAAGTTTAGAACTAGGATCCACCTATTAGAGAGTACATATGGTATATAACTTTCTGTGTCTGGGATACTTCATTCAATATAATTTTTTCTGATTTCATCCATTTCCCGGTAAATTTCATTAATTCATCTTTTTGATGGCTGAGTAGTATTACATTGTATAAATGTACCACATTTTCATTATCCATTTGTCAACTGTTGGGCAATTGGATCGATTCCATGACTTTGCTATTGTAAATAGTGTTACGATGAATATGGTTGTGTTTGTGTAACTGTATTGAATTTTTGCATTATGGGGGATTATTCCCAGAAGTGGTATAGCATGGTCTTTAATTGTTTTAGAAATCACCATACTGATTGCCAGAGTGCTTGTATGAGCCCACATTCCCACCAGCAATGTCTGAGGATGTCTTCACATCCTCTCCAGCATTTGGTGTTGTTTATATTGTGGATTTTTGCCATCTTGACTGGGGTGAGATGATATCTCAGGGAAGTTTTGATTTTAATTTTCCTGATGGCTAGGGATGTGGAGCATTTTTAAAGGTATTTGTTAGATATTTCAATTTTGTCCCTGGAATGGTTTCTTTTGAGTTCCCAGGCCCATTTTGTAATTGGGCCATTTATCTCCTTGGTGTTTAGTTTTTTAAGTTCTTTGCACACTCTGGATAATGGAGCTCTATCAGATATGTGGTTAGTGAAGATTTTCTCCCATTCTATGGGTTGCCTTTTCGCTTGGTTTACAATCTCTTTATCTGAACAAAAGCAGCTCTTTAATTTCATAAGTGTTGGTTCTAGTGACTGTGCTATTAGATTTCTGTTTAGGACTGTTGGCTTAGCCCAATTAGCTCAAGGCAGTTCCCTACCCTTTCAACTAAGGTTTTTATAGTCTCTAGCCTAATATTAAGGTCCTTGAATCATTTGGAATTAATTTTTGTGCATGGTGACAAATATAGGTCCAGTTTTAATCTCCTGCATGCAGATATCCAGTTTTGCCAGCACCATTTGTTAAAGATGCTGTTCTTTTTCCATTGAATTTTTTGGGCCCCTTTGTCAAAAATCAAGTGGCTGTAATATTGTGGGCTTATATCTGGGTGTTCAACCCTTATCCATTGATCTACATGTCTAATTTGGAGGCAGTACCAGGCTGTTTTCATTACCATGGATTTGTAGTATAAAAAGGTTTGGTATGGTGATACCTCCAGCAGGTTTTTGTTACCCCGGATTGTTTTTGCTATCCTGGGACTTTTGTACTTCCATATGAATTTTTGAGATTGTTTGGTCAATTTCTTTAAAGAATTACTTTGGGATTTTGATTGGCAGAGCATTGAATCCGTATATTGCTTTTGGTAGGATGGTCATTTTTATGATGTTGATTCTGCCTATCCAGGAGCATGGGAGGTCTTTCCACTTTATGGTGTCTTCTGTAATTTTTTTCTTTAGGTTTTTAAAGTTTTCACTATAAAGATTTCTCACTTCTTTGACAAGATTTATACCAAGGTTTTTTTTTTTTTTTTTTTTTTTTTTTTAGGGGCTATAGTAAATAAAATTGTTTCTCTTAGGACTTTTTCACTTTTTTCATCCTTGGTGTATAGGAAGGCCACTGATTTTTGCATGTTTATTTTGTAACCTGACACTCTGCTGAACTTATATATTAGTTCCAGGAGTTTTCTGGTGGAGTTTTCAGGATCACTCAAGTATATGATTATGTCATCTACAAATGGAGATAACTTGACTACTTGCCAATTGGAATCCAGCTTCTGCTAGCCAGCCAAACCTTTTCTGCCATGAAGGATTGTTTCTCCCCTCTGGAACCATAAGCTGACTAAATCTCCTCTCTCTCATTAAGTTGCTTGACTTTTATATAGGAGTAACGGGTATGCCTTTTATATGCTACATAGCAAAAACAACAAGAAAAACTGTACCCCGACAAGGTGGAAGAAGAGAACTGATTCCTGAAAGTTGTCCTCTGATCACAACATGTATTCAATAGTACATGTATTTTCACACTCACATATTTACACATTATGCACACAGATACATGCAATAATAAGTAAAAATTTTTAAAAACTCATGATAAAATGATCTCTAAAAATATTCCACCTAAGACACATGGTACAGGTCTATGATCCCAATTACTATGGAGGCTGAGGCAGGAAGATTGCAATACCAGGACTAGCTTGGACAACTGGGTGAGATCTTGTTATGATGGAAGTAGAAAAGAAGGCTGACTTCAGTTGCAGAGTGCTTGCCTGGATGGGAAGGCTCTAGATTTCTAGAAAGTAAAGATCAAACCAGCGTATTGGAGAAAGAAAAATAAACTTTAATACTTAATTATTCATTCAGCAAATATTTGTTGAGCACATGGGTCAACAAACCTTTATTGAACATCTTTAAAAAAATGGTGGACTGGAGAGATGGTTCAATGAGGACTTGCTGCTGAGCCCGATGATATGAGTTTGATCCGTGGGACTCACATGGTAGAAAGCAAGCCAACTTTCTCAAGTTGTTCTGATTTCCATTTGCATGATTTCTTTCTCCTTCTCTCTCTCTCTCTCTCTCTCTCTCTCTCTCTCTCTCTCTCTCTCTCACACACACACACACACACATACACATCAATCAATCAATGTAAAATAAAAAGTAGAACTAGATCCCAGCATCCTGGAGGTTTTAGTATAGCAATACTGTACACTTGAGGTGTAGCGCCAGTCCTACACATTCAGATGGGAAACATAGCAGTCATGAGAATCTGCTAATCTGAAAGAAAAATAGACACTGAAAGCTATTTTCACACATATCACTCCACATGACACACTAGCTTAGGGCATCTCAAATTTGCTCTGAAGACGCTTTGGGGTGAACATCTGTTCACTGTGAGAGATGACTCTGTATGTTGTAATATGATATTGGCAGTATTTCTTGCCTTGGTTGCTATTGCCAATAGCATCTCACTTTTAACCAATAAAAATGTCTTCAGCTAGAGCTGACTGTCTCGGGGGAGTAACATTTTTCTAGTTGAAAGCCAGTAGCAAATAATTGTAACTTATCTGTTATTTCCTAAGGGTAAATACAGTTTTGACTGGAACTCTATTCTAGTGTAAAGTAAGTGAATGCCTAGCAATGCTGCTTGAATTATAAGTTCAGAAGCATTAATAAGTCTTTTCATAGTTCCTCATTTGTCACACTTATGACTAAGATTTTAGAAATGATCGTTCAGTTAGTTAACCAACCATTTTTCTATAGTATATCCATACTATTACCAACAGGGGCTGTGGCTCAAACTCAGCTATTTAGGGATTTATAGTGGACAAGTGGAGATGCTAATAATGAAATTGATTATATGGAAATAAAGTATCAAAAGGTATATACAAAAAAGTTCAAAGGAAAATGCTGTAATGGTTATTACTGGAGTTAAATTTAGCTGGAAATATTGGACTGTGACATGTAAGAAGAGTTTGAAGGTTCGTAAGGAGTAACTGGTGGAGATGTTAAGAATACATTGAGAATGAAAGCATACTTTAAGGGCCACTGATTGGCCCTATGGGAACGAGGCTTACTGACATTCAAATGTTCACTGCCATTGAAATGATTTTGTGTTGAATAAGTTTTACATATGAGCTCTATTTCACTTTATTGTTTTTGGTTGACTCCATTAGAAAGCATCAGATCTGCAGCAGAAGCTAATTTCCAAAGCCATTCAAAGTCTAATGATAACCATTGAGGGCATTTCTCATTCAGCAACATTTCAGTCTAAGCACTATGCCAAAAATTATATAAACAAAAACATTTTTACGATAGCTATGTTATCAGTCTTCTGTGTGGTTGGTAAATTAAGAACAGTCTCATAAGGCTGAGGTAGAAGGACGGTAAATTGAAGACCAGCCGAGGCACCTTAGTGAAACCCCATCTCAAAAAGTAAGGGGTGGGAGGGAGGTGAGGAGATGGCTGAGAAGGTAAAGTGCTTGATATGCAAGGATGAAGTCCTAAGTTCAAATTCTCAGCACTCACATGAAAAAGCAGACATGAGGGCGCATGCCTATTACCCTAGTACAGTGAGCTGTGGCAAAGACAGTCAGATCTGTGGAGGTCGATGATCAATCAGTCTAGCCAAAGTGTCAATCTCTAGGTTCAGTGAGAAATTATGCCTCAAAAACTAAACTGGAGAGTGATTGAGGAGGATATACAAAGTTAACGTCTATGTACACATACATAGGCTAGTGCACTTGCATACCTATTCATACTTATGTGTACACATGGACTGACATACAGCTCAGTGGTAGAACAGTTGGCTGCTTGCATGAGACCATAAGTTTGATACCCAGTTAAAAAAGAGCATTCAACTTCTGTTTCTCAACAAAAATGCTCAGTATGGAAATACTGAGGAAAGGAGCTCCTGGAAAGGAGCTAAGTCCATGTGAATATTTGCAGTTCATTGTTGATGTGACTGGTTCACAAAATATCAGAAGTCCAATTGCAATCCTCAAAGTATTGTCTAATCAAAAGTTAAAGGAATAAAAGATTAAACTTCATATATTTTAAAAATCGTAAATTTACCTGACTTAGCTCTTATTTTAATTTCATGGATTCTTTCATCATTGGCCTAACACATCCCCACAGTGCTACTCTGAAGTAATGACAAATTCCTCTGGCATTACCATGGGAGTCGTAATGTATAGATTATGTGGCATGGAGGCTCTGAGATGCTGTTTGTTTCTCCAGAAAGAGCCATGGGTCAAGGCACTGGGTTCATTCAGATGCTTCTACTTGAGATTTCCTTAAATGTGTTTGCTTCCTACTAAGAACTGTGAACCATCTTATAGCTCATCAAATTGTCTATTGTTTCTTAGTCTTTATCATAAGCAGAAGTATTGATATTTTTTTGCCAGTATTTCACTGATGATCATAGGTTTTGTAGTTAGTCTCTTCTATTACTTGTTTTCCTCATGGATATGTGATGCTGCAGAATGTTTTACATTTTGAGGCAGACTTTGTAGAGTGTATTGTATCTAGTCTGTTTTGGTACTGTTTATGGATCACTGACTACAAATGTGGTTTCCCTCCTCATTCCATTATCTGTTCTCTGGCACCTACAGCTACAGAGAAGATATAACTGCACAAATCTAACCTTGTGAAATTAATTGGAAAGATAGTCATTGAGAATTCATTTAAAATGTTTTATATATTAATAATGATATATCTCTTCAACATGCACAGAGATCATTAGCACTAACAGGACAAAGGACAAAGCTGTGCAGTGGGAAAGCTACATTAACATTTTTGGAAATGTTTCAAATAGGTTTTTTTGAGGGCGCATTAGAGACAAAAACCATGCACTTAATTCACTCATTTGCTAAACACAGGTGCTAGCTAGCCTTGCGCCAGGCTGGGAAGGCTGGATGAGGCTGGCTTCTGCTTCCTCAATATTCAGCAATCTCTTTTAGTTGATTAAGCTGGCAAATATTCTGTGCAAGTCCATATTCTAACTCTCTGGCCAACCTTCTTCTCATACTATCAGAACATAACCTAATACTGGAAAATCGGTTGTATGATTCATATGAGCTGGTGATTAGCTTTCCATGAGTCTTTACCACAACTTCTGAAGAAATGTTTTCTCGATTTTCATCCCCACTGGTCCACCAAGGCTATAATGCAGGATGACTAGTGCCAGTGGTGTATTAAGCCTGTGTCGGAATCCTGTGTGGATTCCCATCCTCCTCACCCATGTGAGATCACCTTTTTCAAATTTACAAATGTGCAAGTCATTTGCATTTTTGTTCTTTGGCTATAGGTGAGGTTATTTCACTCATTTATTTTTTTTTATTCATTTCTATGGATAGCTAAAGTCATACTTGGCACAGTGATTATTTGCTTCCGCTGCAAATATCAGAGATAGACTTAAATAAAATGCCACAGATCCATGCCCATTGTTGCAAATGCCAAGTTCTTCCTACAGTTAAAGTAAGAGTAACACCACCCTGAGTCACCTAAGATCCATGAAGAGAATTTTTAACATCCATAGTTCCTCATATAGTGGGTTGATTAGACTGTCTGGCCAAAATCCTCTGGTGCCTAGATTTCCCTTTGAATAATTTTGCCACTGGATGGTCCATTTCTTCTTTATGCCCAATTTATTTATTTATTTATATGCGTGTGTGTGTGTGCATATGTGCATGTATGCACATGTGCATATGTGTGTGTGTGTGTGTGTGTGTATGTGTGTGTGTGTTGTGTATCAGAGCGCTCTGTAAGTCCCTGTGAAGGACCAAAGGTGACTTCAGAATCATCCTGGATTGCTTTGCTCTGGGATTTCCCAGGTACCGCCCACCTGGGCCGGAAGTACAGGCCACCATCATTTCCATCTGGCATTTTTATGTGTGACCGGGCATCTGAACTCATGTCCTTCTGTTGTGAGGCAGTGTCTTAACCCCTGAGCCATCTTCCCAATCCCCACTTTTTCCTTTTAAAACAGAGCTGCAAAGAGCCTGTGTTATATTTCCAATTCAACATCTGATTTTTCACTGAAATCTAATGAATTGTTTCATGATGACTTCTTGCCTTACCATACTAATATGTGATTTGCCTTACACAATTTTATCCCAATTTTTTATTCAGATTTAAACTGTATTTGCATATTTGTTCATGTTGATGTATATGCATGCGTCAGTATGTGTCATGTATATGTGTTTGGTGTGTGTGCATGCATAATATGCATGTGTATGTATGTTGGTGTGTGTTGTGTGATGGTGTCATAGTTAGGCACAGCTGTCAACTTGACTGTTGAGGGTTTGAGCTCTGGGCCTATTTATAGAGAATTGATGGTTGAGTTAAGCCCAGAGCAAACCTGCAAGAGATTGTCTAGCTGATGAGAAAGACCCAGCCCATGGTGGGTAGGATTAGACCCTGGATAAATCACAGAGAGCTGATTGAGAGAGTTGGCATCCTTCTGTTCACTTGGCCAGACATGCTGGTCTGGCAAGTAAGGATTGTCCCTCTCTCAGCCATTATGTGGTGATGGTGTGGCCAGTTCCCTCAGCCCTGGTGTTGGTGAGTGCTCTCCTGTCAAGCTGAATTGAGAACTGTAACCAGGAATCATAAGAGAATAAACCCTTGTTCCTTTGGTCATTTATCAGCAGCTATGCAGACAGACTGCAACAGATGGTATACTCTGTGTGTACATGGGGGGTAAGCACGTGTGTGTTGAGAAAGAAAGAGAAAGCATAGGCAAGTGAGAATTAGGAAGAAAAAGAATTTTCTGTTGTATGCTATGGTGAAAAGAGAGGTAGGAAGAATATGGTCTTTAAGTAAGTAAGATAACACTTTGAAAAATATTCATGTAATTGTGAGCAGATAATGAAAACATAGTTTCTGTTCAGAATTGTCATGCTGTATCTGTAGTGAAACTTCCCATTCAAAAAGGAAGTATCACAAATCTGTGAGAAGGTGAACATGTGTTTCACCTCCTGCTCCTAAACTGAGCATGCCCAGTAGTCAATTGATGGCTAGAGTGTTTGAGCAATTGCCTCCTTCTCTGGGACTTGCCTTTGTATTCTCTTAGGGATATATTATACTAAGCCATTCTGCCATTTTTTTTATTATTTTATTATTTGTTCAAATTGTGCATGTATGCGTGTGTGCGCATGTATGTATGTATGTGTGTGTAGAACCACGGACAAATTCCAGAACCACCATGGACGCCTCCACCTCCTCCTTGTTTACTCTGCCCCGGGATTCACAGGCTCCGCCCTACCAGGACCAGAACGCAGGCCGTCCTCACTTCCGCCCGGCGTCTATACGTGGGGTCTAGGATCTGAACTCAGGACCTTCCACCTGCAAGGCAGAGGCTTAATCCCTGATCCACCTCTCCAGCCCCCATTCTGCCATTTTAATATAAAGTCTACCAATCTTTTCGTTTTGTTTAAAACTGCTTCTGGCTTAATGCTTGAAGCAGTTCTTCTACCTGTATTGTTAACTAAAAGCTCTATCTTTACAAAAAAAAAACACCCTCAAAACTTCTGTCAATGTTTGCAGTGTTAGGCTTGTTTCAATGTTTCATTTGTTTGTTTGTTTAGGCTAGGAAGAAGAATTTATTGGACATATGCACTTGTTTCTTTTTCATGCAGTTCTTGAAATAGATTGTCTGAGTTAGTGGATAGCAAATAATTTCAAGCAGTTATTTAAAGTGTTGAGCTGATTTTATACATCTGCTGACAATGTACAATATTTCCAGTTGGTGAACGACCCTACCAGTACATTGAATTCTATTCTATTTTTAATTTTTCAATTTACTTGAGCAAATGTACATTAATCTATTATAATGAGAATTTCCTAATAATATATCATTTTAGATAATATTTCTTGTGCCTATTTCTTGTGCTTATTTGTACACTACTTGGTAAATCTCAAGCAATCACATTGATAACTAGCATTACACTAGCGTTATACTCCTGGGTCTCCGGGCGCAGCTTTGAGAGATCGTCTGGATTAGTTAACTTCAGAGAATGCCTGCAAGGATTGTTTTGATCACCTTAATTGATGTAGGAAGACCCCTCTTACTTGTGGACGGAACCTTGCTCTGGACTCTGTGAAAGGAGCCGAGTGAGCCCAGCAGCAGCCAGGCACTCACGTCTCTCTTCTTTCTGACTGTGGATTCGTGTGACCAGCTGCTTCACCCTTCTGCTGCTTTGACTTTCCTTGCCCTGATGGACTGTAGCTCCCACTGTGAGCCTGGATAAACCTTAAGTTTCTTCCTTTAAGTTGCTTTGGTGTGGGTGTTTATTACAGCAGCAGAAAAAGAAACCAATACATTTGCTTATTTCTCAAATTTGATTCTTTGGGTTTCTAAAGTTAATCGGTGTAGACTGACAAGATGGCCCGCACTAGCCTGTCAATCTGAGTTCTACCCCAGAGTCCACGAGGTGGAAGAAAAGAACTGACTCCAGAATGCTGATCTTTGAACCGCACATACAGTCTGCTGAAGTTTATCTCCGTGTTGTTGATGAAATTCATAGCCAAGCAGCTTAAGGAAACAAGAGGTTTGATTATTACTTATGATTTTGATTACAGTTCATAGTCCAACTTGGCAAGAGAACTCATACCAACAACATTAGGAACCAAGGAGCCACACATATACACAGGAATTGCTAAGAGATAAGCCTCTTTCCTCCAGATGCAGTTGCAATTAAGTTCTTTTCACCAAAGAAGTCACAAGAGAATGAAAAGACAAGATAGTCCAATTTCTCATATCCTTTTATGACTACCTTTACTTTTTCCATTAAAATATTTTTACTTGCCTTAAACATTATGAAGATCACATTCTTTTCTTCTAAAATGCTTTAGCTTTAAGTTTTACTATTTATATTGACACTTGTCTATGTTATAAGGTAAGTGGTTAGGTTTTTTTAATGGTTTGTTTCTGTGTATATAACCAATGAACTTACTAAATTATCTTATGTACTTTGGATTGCATAGGTGTCTTTGTAAACCAAGTGACCACACACACATGTGCACACACACACGCACACGCACATACATACCATACACACACAACACCACACACACACACACACACACAAACACACACACAGTACTCATGCAAGCTCATGGATACTTACCTCTGTGTCTAATGGCTTTCTTTTTCCATGTACCAATGGTACACTGACTTAATTACTGTGACTTGGAATAAATCCAGGGATAGTGGTATATGCCTGTTATCTCAACTTGGATTTACAGAGTAAGACTCTATTTCAAAAACTGAAATGAAATCAAACAAAACAGTATAAGCAAAAAATGTAAGTCTCAAACTACAGATGCAAAAATCATTCTTGAAAGGTCTATTATAAGTTTTCTTGCATTTCCATATAAGTTTTAGAATAAATTGCAAAATGTCAAATACACACACATGCACATGCATGTACACACATACTTGTTTAGATTGATTGGAATAGTGCTGAGACTATAGAAATTTGAGAAATTTTAGTAATTTGGGTAAAATATACAACCATCTCTCAATCTGCATATATAAAGCTATATTTTATAGTTTTAGGTTAGAGATGTGCTAACTTTATTAAACTTATTTCTAGTCATCAGACTTCTTGTGATAATGTAAATACTAATTTTAAATCTAATTGTGCAATTATAATTTTCTTCTGTTTGCAGTTGAGTTCATTATCTTGAACACTTTATAATTAGGAGTCTACTTTGAGAGGATTTTTAAAAAATCTTTTCCAATCTTTCTTAGATCAGTCCACTTTTACTTTACAATTTTCTATTTCTCTGCTTCTATTATGGATTTTAATTTTTTTCCCTTGGAATTCTCTTTTCTATCTGAAAATTCTTGTATGTCAAATTTGAATTCACATTGATCATTTTATTGCAGTTTTTGTGTTGTAATTTCATTTTGGTGGATACTTTGCATTAACTAAATTTATTTTACAAGAGGGGAGAGAGAGAGAGAGAGAGAGAGATTCATATGCTATGTTACAGTGGAAGTCCAAGGACAATTTCATATATGAGTTCTCTCTTCTTATTACATAGATATCTGGGGGTTAAACTCAGCTTTCCAATTTTACCAGCAGGTCCCTTATCTGCTGAGCTATTTTTATAGCTCTCCATTCACTCAATATTGTGATTCTTACATTTTATTTTATGTTTGCTTTTAAGTTTTTTAATATTTATGTGTGTGTGGTATATGTGCACATGTGTGTGCTTGGATGTATGTGACTGTGCACTTGTGCAGAGGCCAGAGAAGTGTTGTGCATCCTGTTCCATCAATCTCTGCCTTACTCTACTGAGACAGAATCTCTTACTGAACCTAAATTAGGCTTGTGGCCAACAATCCTCAGTAATCCACCTGTGGCTGTTCTCCACAGTGTTGGGGCAAGAATACCTAACCATGCATGCCCAGGTTTTTACATTGGTCATGGGCATAGTCGTGCATTCCTATGGGAGAATGGAGGCAGGTGATCACTGGTGATTTTTGGCCACTAGCCTAAGTCCGTCACCTTGGATAAGAGTCATCTAAAGTTCAGCCCTAAGTAGGACATCTATGTCAGTCCTTTTCCCCAGGATTCATGAAACATCACCAAAGAGGGGAGAGAAAAGAGTCAGCAGATGGGGAGGACTACTGTGAGTCATTGTCCTCTGGACACGACGTGACTGTTGCATTTGTGAACTCACAGCAGCTGTGTTACCAGCACAGGATCTGCCAAGTCTTCTAAGTCTGGATGGAGAGGGTCTCAGGAGGTCTTATCCCTGAGGAACTATTGGCAAATTATGGTTGCTAGGGAAGAGCTGTTTTTCTTCAGAAGAGGGGTCAGTTGTCCAGTGGGGAGCCTCTTTCTCTGCTCATGCTCCCCATTACATGCATCCCTCACAGTGGGAGCTGAAATATCCCTTCTTCCTTGCTTCTTGTTGGGTGTTTTGTCATAGCAATGAGATAAGCAATGAATAAAAATGTCTGGGGTTTTCTGTGTCCAGACATGACTAGTGTTGTGTGACGGAGGTGTGTGAGATATTCAGAGCCATGTTGTGTTTCTTATTTAGATGTGCTTGCTTTTACCAGTTTAGCATCGTGTTATTAATACTTGTTATCCTTTTGGAACAAGAAGTGTATTTGTATGACTTCTAAATTGGTCGCATTCTCATTTTAGTAAAAAAAGGTATAATCTTGGATTTGACCTATGATTTAAGAACATTTTTTTCTGTATATAGTTTCCTCAGTAAAAGCCACCCACACTAATTCAAAATTTAGATGACATCAAACTTAGGAATGAAATCTTTTCTCAGTTTTGGAATGTTAACATTGTAAAGCTCCTTGCAACCTGTTTCTCTGAGGCTTTACTGAGAATTTTTGGTGACATAAAAACATGAAAATGTTTCTACTCTGTAGTCCATTCTTTCTCTTCTTTTCTCTTCTGTGATACTTATCAGACCATATTTATTTAAAGTGTGTAGTTCCCATGCTACTTATATGCAAGGTCTTCTGAGCAATAGAGCCTTCTATTAGCAAACACTGGATGACTTCATAGGTTCTTTTTGGTGGAGATTCTTATTAAAAAGGGTCAGGCCGACTGGAGAGATGGCTCAGAGATTAAGACTCTACCTTGTAAGCACAACCTCCTGAGTTCGGATTCCAGATCCCACTTAAAAACTCCAGCTGAGGGGCTGGAGAGGTGGCTCAGGGGTTAAGCCTCTGCCTTGCAGGTGGAAGGTCCTGAGTTCAGATCCTAGACCCCACGTATAGACTGCAGGCGGAAGCGGAGGCGGCCTGCGTTTCTGGTCCTGGTAGGGCGGAGCCTGTGAATCCCGGGGCAGAGTAAACAAGGAGGAGGTGGAGGCGTCCATGGTGGTTCCCGAATTCGTCCGTGGTTCTACACACACAGACATACACACACGAACACACGCATACATGCACAATTGAATAAAATAATAAAAAAATTAAAGTTAAAAAAAAAAAAACTCCAGCTGAAAAAGGCGGTAGACTGCACTTTCAGGTCTGGTGGGTGGAGCCTGGGAAATCCCAAAGTGAAGTAAGAAGAGGGTAGAAGCAATCCGGGTAATTCCCGAAGTCATCCTTGGTCCTGTACAGGGACACGCATCTCTCTCTCTCTCTCTCTCTCTCTCTCTCTCTCTCTCTCTCTCTCTCTCACACACACACACACACAAAACAAAAAAGAAATATGAAATACTTAACTACTGTTTCCTATTTGTATTTTTTCTGGAATCAAGTTTTTGGAGAAATTGTTTTAAAATATTGGACCAAAATGCAAATGGCTCAAGGGTGGGAAACCACAACTAGTCGCAGGCCCCTGCCAAGCCTACGGCGCTCAGAGATGAGCTCTATGTGTAAAGAAAGATGCAGCTTTTACACTTAATCCACTAGTACATCCACCGACAAACACTCTGTTCCCACAGCTCCGTCCCTTGCTTCAGGATGAAGCTCATTACATCACCTGCAGAGAAGCTTGACAGTGGGGCCCGCGTCCCCTAGGGGGCAGCAGAGCAGCAGTTGCCATCTGCTGGGCTGTGAAGGAGGCTTCCGAAGAAATCTTGGGGTTGTGGGAAGCTCCGGCTGCAACTTGAAAATCAGAAGATAGAAGAGAAAAAAAAGTGTTCAAATGTCAGAATGGAGAAAACATAAGCGTGTAAGCACTTATGTTCTGGGATCAGAATTTCGTTTCAATTGAAAACAAGAGCTAGGCTTGTGCCAACTAAATGGAGAAAGAAACATTTATGGAACAAAATTAGAATCAGAAAATTACCAAGTCCCTGATGTGAGGCATTATATACCCTCAAGAGGTATATAATCATCTGCTCAAATGGGATTAAGACATAGAAACAGGAATGAAGTATGCTTCAGGTCAAAAGTGAGCAGAGCTGCAAGACAGGGGCCAGGAGGGTAAGGAAGACAGATCGTAAGCTCTGCTGTCTGCTTCTCCTGCTCATATACCCCAAGGACAAAGCCCATGACCATTCTCCTTAATGGCACATGTTTCTCAGCTCTCTGGTTTTATTGTGCAGTACATTATGTGTGTGCGCACGTGCACAGGTCTGGGCATACATGTATGGAAACCAGAGGGACCCTCTTCTATTGACTCTTATTTTTTTGAGAGAGGTTCTCTCTCTGAACCTGGAGCTTGAGGATTGATTGGGCAGGCCAACCAACCCCCAGGATTCTCCTGTCTTAGCCTCTCCACTACATCTGGCTATGTGAGTGCTTCATAGTTAGATAAAAATCCATATGCATACATAGCATATTTTTTTTACCCTATGTAGGGTAAAAAATTGATACCTATTGATAGGTATCTAGATACCTATTGATAGCTGATTCTGTGTCTCGACTATTGAGAAGAGTTTGGTAATAGGATGAAAGTGCAAGTGTCTCTAAGATCTACTTAGAACCCTTTCTGCACACACCAAGGGCTGGTCCAGCTGAATCACAGGCAAAGTCTGTTCTAGATTTTTTTTACCACACCCCCTCCACCTGTTGATTTACATCATGTCTGTTTCATTTGCATCAAACAAGGCTCCCCTCACTCCAACTCCTGGATGCTTGCATACAGGTAGTATCGTTGGTGCTCCCCAGACTGACTCCAGAGAGATGCAAGCTCAATGTGGTTTTGATTTGTGTTTTCTTGATGGCTAAGGATGCTGAACTTATGTTTCCAAATTGGCATCTGTGTTTCTTCTTTTGAGAAATGTCTGTTAAATTTATTTGCCTATTTACTGATGTGATGATTCGATTTGATAGTTAATGTTTTTAGTGCTTTATATATTATACATAGTAATCCACTATCAGGCAAGGGTTCTCTCTTTCTCTCACTCTCATTCATGTATATGTATATATACATATATATACTAAATTAATTTTTTCCTAGTATTACAAGCACAATAAATAATGATCCCTGCTCCCCTTATTCCCCTTATGCTTCCTCCCTCCTCTCTACCCTCCCCTTCTTCCCTAATAATCTCTCTTCATCAATCCATCCCACACTCACCCACCTTCCTGTCATCTGCTTCTATGATTTCCCCAGATTCCCTCTGGGTTCAGGACTCTGTGTCAGACCAAGTGGTCCTTCCTTGTGCAGACCCACTGATAGGGTCACTCTCCTCCACTTGTCTAGCTCTAGCCCCTAAGATTCCTACTACTTGAAATTATTTCACCTGAGATCCTCACTAGTCCATGGGGTCATGCTGATTTGTCAGCCACCTGGTAAGGTTAAGCATCATTGCAGTGAGTTCCTGGATGCAGCAGCTGTGCCTTGAGTGGAATGTCTTATCTATCCAATCTTCAGAGATAGAACTCTGGTTGCCAGGTTTTCAGGTAGATGCCTTTACACCAGAGCTATCTCACCAGCTCCAGCTGTCTCCATTCATTTCACTCCATTGATTGTTTTCTTTGGTGCTAAGAAACTTTTGAAGTTCATGCAGTCACATTCATTTACCCTTGGATTTAATTCTTGACTTATTAGAATCCTTTTCAGTCCTTTCCTAAACCTCCATCCAGATGTGTTTTACCTGCAGTTTTTAAAACTTTTTTTAATCTTTATTTAGTTTTACAAGCATATTAAGTATTTATCCCTACTTCCCTCCATCCCCCCTCCTTCCCATCCTTTAATCAATCCATCCCACTCCATCCCACCCTCCTCCTTCTCCCTGTCTGCTTTTATGGACCTCAGGGCAAGCTCTGCAAGTTGCAATAAAAATTGCTATGGCAGCAGGTGACAAGTGTAACAGTGGCACAAGTATCAAGGAGACAACCAACAGTTTTCTGATTGGAATTAAGACTGCTTGTCAGAATGCAACACATTCCTGTTACTGTTAATTAGAACTAGGACCTAAAAAAGGGAGGGAAATAGATCAATAAGGAAAAACAGCCAATGAACTTATATGTAGGGAGATAGTACACCAAACTGCTCTGTAAATAGCTTCTATTATACCCATAGATTTGAAAAACACTTAACATTCAACCTAGAAGTCTTTTTCTACAGAAGAGGTAGAGGATCTCAACACCCTGAGAGGATGCAGCCTAGGACAGTAGAAGAGCAGTGAAGTAGACAGCAATGGCCAGCCATAATGAAGAGTTCAGGTAACCCAGAAAGGCTCACCCAGAATCAAGCCAACCTAATTTCTCCCTATCCTAAGGCAATGGGAACCTTTCAGAAGAGGGGCTAGTAAGACTGCAAGAACATAAAGATGGGAAGGACAAAACATTCCATTCAAAGTAGGACTGCTGCATCTAAGAACCCACTGCAGTAAGACTTGTCCTTACCAGACCTACATAATGACTGGCTTTCCCTGTGTTTTATTCTCTCAACTTCAGAGTCACCGTTTTACATTAAAAGTTTGCTATTTGTTTTGAATTGATTGTTCTACAGGGTGAGGGGCAGGGATCTAGTTTCAACTTTTTACATGTGATCATTCAGTTTTCTCAGCATCCTTGTTGAGAGACTGTCTTTCCCCAAAATTTGTTTTAGAAATGTGCATTTTGATAGAAATTATGGAAAACTCAAATTTTAAAATATATAATTTCAGCTATTTTGAGTATGTAGATGATTGTAGGGAAAGAGTCACCTTAAGTCTTGTTATCTGTCTTTGTCAATTGTTTGTCATGGATGATAAAGTGAATGGGGAAAAGGGAACTGTCAATCAACAGGCTCAGTATTGAGCTGCAAAGAGCATTGAGTTCTTGTGTTCTAACCCATGGGACAGTAACTGTAATTGATATTGTATTGTGCACTCCAAAGACTAAAAGAATGTTTTAAATGTTCTTATCCCAAGACATGAAAGTGATGGATTTTCTACAGTTCTAATGTACTTCATGGTATATACACTGTTGCTTTTTTAATGGAAAGTAAAATAAAACTAAACAAAAAGAATTTTAAGATCACACTGGTAAACATCTTGTCAAGAATTGACTCAACAGCCATTTCAAGACTAATACCTGAATTGAAATTTAGCTTTCTTATAAATTTCTGAAGATTTTGTTCAGAAAGTTCACCCCAAGTAATGTTTTTGAACTATGTTTTATCTTTACAATGTTTAAAGGAAAACCTAGTAATTTTTAACCAACTGATTTGCAGATACTGCAAAATAATCTCCAACTTTTTTTCAGTGTGATATACAAAGACCACCAATTGTAAATACCAATTATATGCAGTGCCCCCACCTATCCTATTCCTCAAAGGGAGGACTAAGTAGCCAGTCTGGCTAAGATACTTGTTGACTTGTTTTTATTATTTTGTATTATCCTGTAGAGCTTGTCTTTATCTCATAATTTTATTCTTTATATTAAGTTGGTGTTAAAGATCAGAAAATTGGTATTAGAGATTTACTTGCTAAATTATCTGAATTAGCTGTGCTGGAGACCTATTTTGAATGGGTTATGCTTCACATGGGTTGCTGTGAGCTGATGTGAACTCATCATGGTCTCATCCAGTGCAAACTGAGAATTTCATTGGCTTTTCTTCCCTCATTGGTTTCCAAGACAATAGTTAGCTCCCAACCACAAGAAATGTTATTGCTATGACACACTGGAAACATTGATATTAACTAGAATAATGTATGTGAACAGGAATCCTCCATGTGTTGAAAGGTGTTGCAGTTTGCCTGCATGGTTGCTGATAAATAACCTTCAAATGGCATAAGGGAACAAAAGGTTTATTTTTTCTTATGATTACTGGTTTCAATTCTTAGTCCAGCTTGATGAGAGAGCATGCACCAACACCAGGATGGAGCCACACCTGAGAGAGGGATGATCCTTACTTGCCAGACCAGCATGTCTGGCCCAGTATACAGAAGGATGCCAACTCTCTCAATCAGCTCTCCATGATTTATTCCAGGGCCTAATCCCACCCACTGTAGGCTGGGCCTTCTCCATTAGCTAGACAATCTCCTTCAGGTTTGCTCTGGGCTCAACTCAACTACTAATTCTCCACAAATGTGGCCAGAGCTCAAACCCACAACTGTCAAGTTGACATCTGTGCCCAACTATGACAAAAGGGAACTGAATATTGCAGAATCTTTTCAGTTTGTGCAATTCTGGGATCACCCCAGGGCCTTACACATGTGAAGAAAGGGCTTCGCTACCTAGTTACACTCCTGGGCTGCAGAGAACTCAATGTTATCCGAGGATGAAATGCTTCATCATTAGTGTACTCTTTATGTACAGTTTTCTTTCTTTTCCTTTTTTTCCTTGCCTCATTTTCAGAGACTATCTTTGTTGGTACCCACACATCATTCCTGCTTGATGTACTCCTTGACAGTTACACATCCCTCCCCTCTCCCATGCACAAATGAGTCAGGCAGCTTGGGTTCTGCACAAACCCAGCAACTAATTATCACCCACAAAGGCTGAAATGGTCTGAAATATTAGACTCTCATTTAGTATCATTAATTACCATAGGGAAAGATGTTGAGCCCTGCAAATTAAGAAGGGCACCAAAAGTTTTGCACCCCACCTCCATCCCCACTACCCTCCATACATATGTGTGGGGTATTAAGTTAAAGATATCACACTGGCAACATTTTTTTTTGTTGCATGTGTGTGTTTGTGTGTATAAGAGGATGCTTGAGAGAAAGAGAGAGAGAGAGAGAGAGAGAGAGAGAGAGAGAGAGAGAGAGAGAGAACAAGAGGGCACACAAGTAATATTGGAAATCATCTTAGATTACTATCTTTTTATCATTTTGTTCTGGGGTTTCCCAGGTTCTGCCTTCTAAGGCTAGAATTACAGGCCATTGCCTTGCTTTTTTACTTTGAATATGGGAATCTGATTTCAAGCTCTCTCTCTCTCTCTTTTTAAGCAAAGGCCTTAACCTCTGAGCTGTCTCTCCAAGCCCCAACATTGCTTATTCCATACAGCTTTTCTGTACAACTCCATGCCAGTATTTCTACTGTCCTGGGGGGGCTATTGTGTCTGTCTCTCTATACATGGCAAAGGATACACTTGTCCTTTCTGTGTGCTGTTTAGCTAGTTCTCACTTCCCTCAGATGGACAGAATTGTGGGCACACACATCAATACATGTCTTAGGATTACACTAACTTTTAGATAAGGGCACGGCTTTCTTCTGTTATTCTAATTAGAAAAAAATCTATCTTTATTTGCCTCTCATGTGTTTGTCTGTAATATACCATTATTTTGCTTGCTTGCTTTTTGTGGTGCTGGAAATGGAAGCTAGGTGACTGCTCAATCACTGAGCTGTGGGCTATACTATGTCTTATAGACAATGTCTTTTAAAACAACAAATGAGATATTCTCATATTCTGACTCAAATTATGCATACTCATTCTACTCAGTTCTGATTTGTTGAATGAAACCTGAAAAGCAGTCTAGGCAGGTCGGTAACCACAATTCCACTATCCAGGAAAACCCTGGATTCCCAAGTTGAACTTTGCTACTAGTTTCCCCTTGATTTTTGGCAAGACTTATCCATTATCATATTGTTTTCATTGTCTGCAAAATGAAGACATTCGGGCTTAATGTTCTCTAAAATTAATGTTGTTTGCATAGTTCTGATTAAATTCTGTAATTCTGCAGAAATAAATTATTATGAAACTTAAAATAACTTTGAGCTCTGATTAAAATGAGAAAATAGACTAAAAATCAGGTTTCGAAGTTTTTTTTCTTTCTTGGCTTTCTCTCGCGTTCGTTTTATTTTAAAGTAAGAAACTTGAGAGCTTGGTAAGGTGCATTTAAGAATGGAAAATGAAGGAATTTTTTCATTTGCTGCCAAATTTACATAAACTTGTACATGCCTGTCTTTAATAATTAAAGATGATGTGTATAACTATTAGTTTATAGAGAGAAAAAACTTTCTTATATGTTTAAAATATTCTTTAATAGTCCTAAGAAGGGGATGGTTTTAGATTATATTCCTAATAATTAATTGCATTTGATGAAGTATTTGTTGTAGAGAATTGAAATTACAAAACGTCTGTCATGGGAGGCTGTGTTCAATAGTGTATATTCAACCTGCCAGCATGCTACAATTTTGCTTATCTTGACCAGCATCATAACTGTTTTTCTGAGATGGAGAACACATCAGAGGGCTGTCCCAGTGAATGGTCATTTTGTGGACAAAAGAAGTGACTTACATACTGACTTTTAATTCAGAAAAAATGTGGTCGTGGATTGCTTTGCCCTAAACCATGCCCACCCTTAGGCTTGGGAACATCGTGGAAGAGGAGGCAGTGAGGATGTAAGATCCGGATGGTGGAGAGAAACACAGCCAGATGGTCTCTTTCTAACGTGACCAGGCCTCTGCAGCAGGCACTCACCGCAGCTGGGTCTAATTCTATGAGACCACAAGGTCTGGCCTGTCTACTTGCATTCTCAACATCTCTCCCTCAAAGGTTTAAGATGGAGAGAAGGAGAGCAACTCTTCCCGCTTGGATATTGTCTTCACTCCAGCAAATGTCCCAGCACATGTCACTGACAGGGACCAGATGGGACCAAGCGAGCCATCAACACACACACAAGGACATGAGAGCAGAAGGGCGGTAGGTGGGAAGAAGT
Organism: Typhlomys cinereus; assembly: GCA_023101885.1. NCBI lineage: Eukaryota > Metazoa > Chordata > Mammalia > Rodentia > Platacanthomyidae > Typhlomys > Typhlomys cinereus. Next base: position 6,946,026 of record JALPQD010000080.1, on the reverse strand, counting down.
CTTGAAATAGGGAAAAATGAGGGTTGGGATGGGGCAATCAGGGGTAAAAATGACACGAATATATCTCTAAAGCCATACAAAATAACTGAAAAATATAGAACAAAAAGACTAAGACAATATTATCCTTTGAAATAAGTAAGTCTAAGAACTTGAGCAATTATCTCAATCGGTAGCTGAAAACAGAACCATTTCAGTGCTGTCTTGTGGCAAAACATCAAACATCTGGAATATTCTAAAGGAATTCATAGCATTTCTAAAATTGTAAAATGAATCCTGTGTGTATTTAAATAATTCAAAAGCACTGGTTAATGTTCATGAACTAAATCTCCCTTTTTATGGTTCTACTCCCAGAAGCTAAATATGTTGGTCCTTTCACCACAGGAAGCAGCTTTAGTCTTCTGACCCCTTTTTCACACCAGCACAGCAGTTAGTTGGTGCATACTCAAATCCACATACTCAGTAAAAGGGGTGGGTGTGGATAGAGAGCAGGATACTTTAGTTCCATTTTCTCACACCCCTTCTGTGGTCATGGGTTGTTGTTGCTTTACTTCTGGCTGGGAAAGTGTAAATAAATTGATAAAATCCACAACCAACAGCAAAAACAGAACAAAAACAAACAGATAAATAAATATAAAACAAGAGTGAACCCAGGTAAATGTTGGAGTGCCTGATATATCTTTAGTAATCACATTTTTTGAGATGCATGCTTCGAATTCATTTTTATTTTCCCAGAGATTCATTCAGAAATACAACAAACTTGTGTTATTTTTACCTGTTATTACCCAATCCCATCTTCCTTTTTTCCTACTACAAATCATCTTCTTTATTTCTCTTCTACTTTTATATTTCGTGTGTGTGTGTGTGTGTGTGTGTGTGTGTGTGTGTGTGTGTGTGTGAGACCTACTGAGTTTTATCTAGGTTGCATAGATTTTGTATCAGTGGTTATACCACTGTGAAAAGTATCTTCCTGTCTATGCAACATTAAACCTTAATAATCTTTCATGGATGTATGGAAACTCTTGAGATCTTTCACGTCCATGGTGAACTATTGATAGGCCAAATCTTGTACAACATTATCACATTTTTTAAAAACGAAATAGGTATTTACTACCTCACTTTAAACTAAAGTACTTATAATAAGTTTGAATAGAATTCTATTCATTCACCATTATGAACCACTATAAAATTAAAGTTGCATGGCTATAAAGGCAGTGGTATAGTTTGATAGGAAGTGTCTTTCCAAAGCCCTGTGGTGAAGCCTTGTTAGCTCTGTTGAGAAGTGATTGAACAGTCAGTCCATTCATGACTTCATGGCTGAATGGGATTTTAGGAGCTGGGACCCACATGAAGGAAACAGTTTGCCAGAGCCGTGCCTTAGTGGGCTATCTGTTGTCCAGTCCCTTTCCTCTTTCTCCCTTCACTTCTTAAGCCACCATAAGAGCATCTCTGGTCTACCATGCACTGCCCACCATGAAACTCAGCATTACCTCAGCCAAGAAATAATGGAGAACAGCAAGTAGAGGCTGAAGTCTCTGAAATCATGAGCCAAAATATATCTTTCCTCCTCTTAAGTTGATTAAATAATTCAAAAGTGCTAGTTAATATTCATGATGCAAACCTTTTTAATTGGGTTCTTGGTTATATCACATGAAAATTTGACTAGCACAAACATTGCTAGCAATGTTGACTACAGTATCTACCATATTGGCATGTAAAACACAAACAAAATGTACCTGAAGTTGAACTTCTGACAAAGCTATTGATTTACGACTTCAATATACTCTGAATAATTTTCCTCTTGTCTAAACATACAAACCCTGTGTGAACGGAGCCCATGACTTTACTAATACAGAGTAGAAACCACGTCAGGACTCACTAAGGACCCCTTTCCTCACTGGTTTGCTGATCAAAGGAATTATTGCATTAGTACTACTTAGCTATAACATTGACTCCAACTGCTTTCTTCAGAGGTGAGTCACTTCTCTCTGAGCCATGTGACCTTTGAACTAAGAATAGTGGCAGTGTTTGTGTCTATCAAGTGCAATCAGGTTAGAATGTAGATCATCATTGGTGTTGCGAGGCTTGTTTCCCAAGCTGTTGGGAAGGGAGAGACTTGGGTTTGGGGAAGAGAAAAAAGCCATTATTAGGGAGCAGAGGAATGTAGGGAGCATTCTGAAGACTCCCAGGTCATTAATTCCATCAGTTTCTGAAGCATGATGACTTTGCCACAGAAATAGTCTGCAGATTCCTCCATTTCCTTCAGTAGATTCCTGTTTTTATTAAGCATCTTGGATTTTTTTTGTCATTTACATCAAACAGAATCTGACTGAGATATTTTCTTTGATAACCTTGTGTCTGGTTATCGACAGTGCCTAAGGACCTTGAATGGAATGTCATCGTCTATTGTCTACATTCCACAATCTCTAAAAACTATGTCTATGTTTGAAACTGAATGCTATGAAAGCTTTTCTGCTAATAATTCCCTATTTATCAAAAAAAATGTGAAGGCTAGCTTGAAATGTTCCAATAATAAGGAATTATAGAAATGTGTATGCCAGTCTATGTGTTAAATAGTCCTATATCACTTTATTTCCTGCTTCTTGTTTTTTTCCCCAGATCTGATGGAATCAAGGAACTGGGAGTCTTCAGGCTGCATTCCTCTGCCTCCTTCTAGCAAAACCCAACTCTCTTCACAGCTTGGGAAACATGCCTAGCAACACCAATGATGATCTAGATGCTAACCTGACTGTATATGACAGACACTTATAAACACTGCCACTATGGAGGTAAGAATTGGGAGTTGGCTTACAATAGTCAGCAATATTACTCTGGTCTCTTGACTTCTCTGGAATTCTTTGTGGACAGAAGAACTCTAATTTGGGATGTGCTCTTGCATTCCTAGGCCCAGTTTGTCCTGATCAGATTCAGTGGATTATCCTAGACAATAACTGAGATTCGTTCCAGTTCCAATAGTCTATGATTCATTGGTTTTATGACACATAAAATCAATGTTGATATATTGTCAGAAGTCTTCAATTTTGCTTGATGTCCTGAATCAAAATTATACTTTTAAAAGAAAAAGAAATAAATAAGAGAGAGGAGAAAATGCTGAGCTTCAAGGACAAAAGCAGCAAAAGTGACTCCAATTAGAACTGAAATATAATTGATATATCTGTTGGCAGCTTCCAAGGTGAACCATTATGGGCTTTTGAGTAGTCATCTTGCCATTTACATCTGGCTCATAAACTGATTTTGCTGTTTACTTTTTTGCATTTAGTCTAAGTGTAATGTTTTTCAATTAAAAATACATCAGAATCAGGTTCAGGGAATAATTCAAACGAGAACACTTACAGCCTCAGTCTTGGGGGAGGAAATGTGTTATATTTTAAAAGGTTCAGCTATAATGATGCTAGTGAATTAGTCATATATTAAAGTAAGTTATAGGGAGACTATTAACAATAATGCATTTCTTGGTAAGGTAGAAATTTCCATGGCACTTTAAGAAAGACAAAGTCAGATGGTTTTACTGAGAGACCAGTTTAAATAAAGATGCTAGTGTTTATTGTCTGTGAATTCTTAGGGAATTTTTCCATCCTCATTTTAAGGTCCCTTTCTGGAGAATAGGGATCATATTTGTATCTAATCCAAAAAATTAATATATATTAAATGAGATGCTATGTGTAAAGAACTTTGGTGTTTGGCATAGAGAAAGTGTTGAGTTGCTGTTCCTGTGTCTTACTTTTGGAGGATGACATAAAATCAAGGGATAACAGTAATATAAGACAGTGTCTTCAAGGTATATTGCAGGGTCTTGGTGGTATTCACACAAATAAATGACTTCTTAAACATGTGAGTCATCAGCAATGAATGGGAAGGTTTTAGCCAAAATCTCTACTTTTTGATCATCAAAAGCCCCCTTCACCGCAGTTTCCTACTCTTATTCCATCAAACTTTGAATCTACTCTTATAGTAAGACTCCATTTTAACAGCCTTTTATCTCTGGCTAGGAGGTGACCTCCAATACCAATCAGGATGGAGCCAAGGGCGGTACAGGAACAAGCAAAAACTGAAAACAACAATCAACCATAATTCAGAACATCAGAGACCCTACATTAATCACCTGGAACCAGACCAGCCAAATCTCTCCCCATCCTAAAGCTCAGGGAAATTTGCAGAAGAGTGGGTGATAAGATTGTAAGACCCTAAAGATCGGGAGGAGCAACAATATGCAAGATACCCCACACAAGTTAGGGCCGCAGTAACCATAATAGGACTTTGCATGACCTGTACAATGACTGACATATCATTGAACCCCCAAAGTCTAGCTGGATAACAGGCACTAGGATCCTTAGAGGCAAGGGATTAACAACCACAATAGTGTTCCCATACTAAAGGGGAACACAAGAAAGGGCTCTAGGCAATGCTACTGAGTCCTTACACCTCATCAGAGAGGAGGACGCAGAGGGAAGTTTGACATTCACACTAATGGATGCTCCAGAGATTGGGGGGGGAGAGGGGGCACTGGAGGAAAGAGAGGGAGGGCATGAAAGAAAGGGGAAAAGGGGGGGAAGGAGCAAGGGGGACTGGGGAGGGGTGGAGGGAGGGAGGGGATGGGGTACCTGTTAAGTTTGTATGATTGGGAAAATAAATAAATAAATAATAATAATAACAAAAAAGGGAGTATCTATTATTTATGGAGGTGTTCATGGACTTCCATAAATAAATGAAAGTATGTGTGTGTACTTGTGTGTTTACACTCCTGCTTCTATTTGCCAAATAATCATGTCATTATTTCCATGTTATACAGGAAAGTTTGCTTAGGGGATTGATATTTACACAGTTGGTAGTAATTACTATGTGAAATTGGGTCTCCTTGCTGTGTCTGGTCCAGTCTTCTATTTCTTAAGAATTTGTTAGGCAGGGCAGACCATGACGGAGCAAAGAGAAGCATCTTATTGTGTGTACTTCCACATCTGCTCTGAGACCTGCAGCCACTACCAGAAGCTCACCACCGAGCCGCTGAGAGTCAGAGACAGCTTCCATGGCTTCTGCGTGCACTTCCTCAGATGTCACATCCCGACAGAGGGACGGCTGGTATGAAAACAAGAGAATTCTGAATCTGTCATAGTGGGGATGTGAATGTATGTTTGATTTAGGGAAGAGGACACTAGATAGAATGATCTCAACCAGTAAGGGTCTTTGCCTAAGATCGTAGAAAAGTGTCATGTTACACTTTTTCTGGGGAGGAACGCAAAAACATCTATCACTGTAGATAGGGATCTGATGAGAGACAAAAAAGGTCAGGATTATGCCAAGGTCTAATTTGATGAACTTATAAGTTTAGTGGGATATCTTTTTTTGTTTAATGGTCACCTGTATTTCCTTATTCCCAGCAAATTTTATCTAACTTTCTTTTTATACCATTTATTTATCATTTATTATTTGTGTGTGTGTGTGTGTGTGTGTGTGTGTGTGAGAGAGAGAGAGAGAGAGAGAGAGAGAGAGAGAGAGGGCACTGTGTGTCCTTGTGGAGGCCCAAGAATGACTTTGGGAATCATCCTGGAATGCTTCTATCCCTTTGTGTTTTGCTCTGAGATTTCCCAGGCTCTGCCCACCACGGTTGGAAGTTCAGGCGATTGCTATTTACATGGGACCTGATCCTAACTCAGGCCTTTTGCTTGCAAGGCAGTCTTTTATTTTAATTTTAATACATTTTTTATTATTATTTCAGCTCATACAAACTTAATAGGTACACCAGTCCCTCCCTCCCTCCTCCTCCCCCGGAACCCCCTGCTCTCCCTCCCCTCACCCCTCCCGCCCCAACCCCCGTGCCTCCCGCCCCAATTCCCAGAGTCTTTCTTGTGCATGCCTGACTCTCCTCTGGGCCTCCTCTCCGATGACCTACAAGGACCCAGTGGCATTTCCCTGTGTTCCACTTAAGCATAGGAACACTACTGTGGCTGTCAATCCCTTGCCTCCAAGGATCTTGGTGCCTTTAGCAGATGCTAGACTTTGTGAGGTCAATAGTGTGTTGGACATTGCGCCGGGCATGCAATGTCCAATTATGATTTGCAAGGCAGTCTTAACCCCTGAGCATCTCTCCAGCCCAGGATGGGATGTTTCAAATTACTATTTAAGTTAGACTGAGTGCAAAGTCTAAGATGGCGTTAAGCTGTGCCCAGAGGAAAAGCAGCATACAACAAGAGAAAGTTGTCTATGGAGACAGACTGGAACACATCATAAGTGAGACAATCACATTCTTCCAGATGAAACAGGGCAGCTGTCTGAACCCAAGTAACTATTCAGAAGTCAAGACATGAGACAGACAGAAACTTGAAGGTGACTTCGCAGATGCTCCATCTGCCTTCTTTCTTGGTATCCTTAATCCTTACACTGCCTCTTCTAGTTAAATTAGCTAGTATTATATTTTTGTTGCATGCAAAAGTATTTATAATTAATATGAACATCAAAATTAAATACACAAGGTCTTTGCTTCTGTGAGCAAGAGACCAACATCAGTGATTTCTAAATGAGTAACACTAGGCCAATTACCAAAGAAGTATGGGGACATGTGTCAAAATGCAGGTCCCACGGTGACATTTTCCACAGGTTGAGGTTCAGAATGTCTGCAATATGGCCTGAACACCTGTATCTTAGTGAGTCTTACAGTTTTCTGATTCATAGAAAGAATTGGAAACTGACAGAGACAGAATAATGTCTTAAGGTGTAGGTCACGTCAGTAATGATACATCAGCTACATTGTGGTTGGAGGATAGATTCTATAGTAAAGTTCAACATAATCTTTTTATTATTATTATTATTAGTAGTAGTAATAGTATTATTAGTATTATTTATTCAAGTGTGTGTGTGTGTGTGTGTGTGTGTGTGTGTGTGTGTGTGTGTGTAGAACCACGGGTGAATTCGAGAACCACCATGGACGCCTCCACCTCCTCCTTGTTCACTCTGCCCCAGGATTCACAGGCTCCGCCCTACCAGGACCAGAAGCACAGGCTGCCCCCACTTCTGCCTGGTGTCTCTATGTGGGGTCTAGGATCCAAACTCAGGACCTTACACCTGCAAGGCAGAGGCTTAACCCCTGAGCCACCTCTCCAGCCCAGTTCAACACAATCTTTACCGGTGTTATTACCCCTTTAATGTTGTAGGAAGGGGAGAGGAGAAAGTAGTGTAGACAGACTTAGAGGTAAGAGATTTGGTGGAAGAATGGAGAAGGAACTGAATGTGAGGATGGGAGATAAAGTACAAGAAATGAGCAATAATGAATCATAAGTGGGCAGAGCAGGCACCCCTCTGCTCAATTCATGGCATCCATCAATGTGTTAAGCATCTCTGATCAGAGGCAAGGACAGAAGCAAAGGTAAAAATAAGGCCCTTTCGAAGGAAGAAGCCATTTCCATGTGTCTATGTTTCCATCCTTAACCTGTCTCTGCTGGGGGTGGTGGTGGTATAATTCATAGATTTTTTTTTTGCCACTCATCTTGTTGCCACATGGGTCATCTTTGGAAGAATTCCTTCCTACTCCAACATTGACCTTGCTTTCATTTACATTTGCCCCAGGCTCTTTCAGAAGTGCCAGCCATCAACAATTCATGGAGTAGCTGTAACCGCAGTTCAGTTACAAGGATGCTCATGAGAAGCTTTTCCATCTGAGAAGAACAAACAGCTTCATCGATCTTGCTAACACCCCTGAGGTAAGTATGAGAGCAATAACAATTGTCTCAGGGGTAGACAGGATGGCATAGGAGAAGGGATGGCATAATAGTTCCTGAGTTGATTCCTGACTTTGCCAAGAAGCATTACTGGGAAATGGAAATTGGGTGTGGTTAAACTCTCAGCACCTTGGAGTATCATTGCAGCAAGTAAGCCTGGAAGTTATATCATCCATAATTCAATTTCTTTCATAAGTCTATGTTTGCAGTTGAGTGTATTACCTCAGGAAAGAAAACCACTGACTTGTCTAGGTTCAAGGACTTGTCTATGAGCCAAGTCTAGAATCAAGTGAAATCTCCTGTTTCATGTAATATCTTTGGCTATCAAGGCATTATACTGTGAACCCAAAACTGCATCAACATGAGCAAGACTTGTAACTATGTATGTATGAAACACAAGAATATAGACAGTTCTAGAAACAATGTTAACACTGACAATTGTCAGTGATTGTGAACTGCCCCAAGGAAAGAACACAGTGTGGGTGGCTCCAACAGCAGACATTTATTTCTTTATAGTTTGGGAGCTGAGAGATCTGAGTTCAAGGTTCTTATTTTTGGATCCTGGTTCTCTATCATATTTGAAGACATCCATTTTGAAACAGAGAGAGAGACAGAGAGAGAGAGAGAGAGAGAGAGAGAGAGAGAGAGAGGAGAGAGGAAAGAGAGGAGAGGAGAGAAAGAGGAGAGGAAGAAGAGGAGGAGGAGGAGGAGGAGGAGGAGAAGAGGAAGAAGAGGGAAGAGGAAGAGATTAATGTTTTTCAAGGAAATAATCTTTCCAGGCATTGATTCAAGACCCCACTTTTATGAACTCTTTTATTTTGCATATATATGTTCAGGAATGTGTATAAGAGGGCACTTGACTGTGTGTGCACATGTGGAGGCCTAAGGGTAACATCGGGAATCATCCTGGATTGCTCTTCCAACTTACAGCTTTGCTCTGGGGTTTCCCAGGCTCTGCCTTCCATGTCCAGAATTACATATCCACCCAATGTTTTTGCATGGGATCTGGGGATCTGAACTCAGGTCCTTTTGCTTACGAGGCAAAAACTTCAACTATTTATCTCTCTCTCCAGCCCTTATGAGCTCTTTCTCCTCACTTATCTCCTGGTGGACTCTATAACAAAGTCACACTGAGGGTTGACTTTCAGCATGCGATTTTGTGGAGACCTTGTGAGGTCATGACATTTTCACACAGGTCTACACCCCTCTTCAGTCTTTGGTCATGCTGACATAGGAGTTGAAAGCTTGTCCTTATTGACAGCAATAAATGCACCACTTTCAAACAGACACCCTAGATCTATTCTGCCTTTACTGGTGTTTCTTTATGGAGATACAAAGAGACATAGGGAAAAAAACAACTCAATACAAGTCAAACAAGATTAACAGCTCTCTTAGAAACATGATGGCATCCCCAAAGTTATGTGGCTTCACTGAGTCATTGTGTAAACACACTAGTTGTTCAGTCTCCTGTCTGCAATTCCCAGATTCCCAAAGCACTAAAATCTGATTGCCTTTCTGTGAACACACAGCGGAAAATTTTACTTGGTGGTAAAACTTACCTGGCTGGCCCTGATTCAATGCCGTTTATGTTCTCTTATCCTACTCACCTATTGGTGAAACTTGCTATTATTTTGTATCATACATGAGTCTAGTGAACTTATAATATGTTCACACCTTCATCCTCAGTCTCATCTCTTCTCCTCTTCCCATTACAACTCTTCTTCTCCTTGCCAGGCTCCCTCCTATTTTCAAGTCTTTTCACATTTATGGGCCACTGGATTTCACCTGGTTTGCCTTTGATGTCATGCGCCCTGAAGTACTTGGTGGAGCATGAACCTTACATCAGCAGGGTGTGCCACTGAGTAACCATGTTGATAAGATTCTAAGCATCCGCAGTGCCTACTAAGATAAATGCTCTAGTCTATTCCTAATGTCCAAATATATATGAATTCTTGAAATACATGTTTCAAAAGAATTAGGCAGAAAAATCGAGTGGACACAAAAGCAAGTGTTCTGTTCCAAAGGCTGAAATGACATGTGATATAGTGGGGGGAGGAGGAGTCAGACTAAGCAGAAGCAACCGTTTTCTCAGAGTTCTTCAGACTGCTTATCAGCTGTTAGAATGAGTGTAAGTGTGAATGAGGCTGAGTTGTGCAGAATGGTCAGTCTACTTCTGACTGACTCTAACTATGCCAGTAGGACCATGGAATTCTTCAGATGACATGGTTACATCCACACTAAGCAGTTCTGAGGAGCACAGCCTCCGTGGTTTGAATACAGTCCCTGCAGACATTATGCCAGGCTGATTCGGCAATCGGGTTGACCTCAAGGGGGAGTTGACTCCTGTTTCCTTCTCTTTTTTTCCTCCCACATTTTTTTTCCTAATCATACAAGCTCAATAGGTACCCCCGTCCTCTCCCTCCCTCCTCCCTTCCCCAGTCATCACCTCTTGCACTCTCCCTTCTTTCCCCCTTTCTTTCACCTCCCTCCCTTCCTCTCTGTTGCAGTCCCCCTGCATGGTTGCTGATAAATGACCATCACACAGCTTAAGGGAACAAGGAGTTTACTTTCTTACGATAGTCCGGTTACAGTTCATAGTCCAGCTTGACAGGAGAGCACACACCAATGCCAGGGCTGAGGGAACTGGCCACCATAACAGCTGAGAGATGGACAATCCTTACTTGCCAGACCAGCATGTCTGGCCAAGTATACAGAAGGATGCCAACTCTCTCAACCAGGTCTCTCTGATTTATCCAGGGCCTAATCCCACCCACCATGGGCTGGGTCTTCCCCAGGAGCCAAACAATCTCCTTCAGGTTTGCTCTGGGCTTAACTCAACCATCAACTCTCCACAACTGTGCCTAGAGCTCAAACCCTCAAGAGTCAAGTTGACACCTGTGTTTAACTATGACACTCCCCCACTCCCAGTGCCTCCTCCTGACCCCCTCCCATCCCCTGGAGCATCTTTTTGTGTGAATGCCAAACCTCCCTCTGAGTATTCTACCCTAGTGAGGTATAAGGACTTGGTAGCATGGACCAGAGCCCCTTCTTGGGCTCCCCATTAGTATGGGACCTCTATTACAACTGTTTAATCCCTTGCCTCTAAGGATCCTACTGCCTGGAGCCTTCTCCCCTGTGATCCATGCTAGACTTTGGGGGTCATTGACATGTCAGCCATTGTGCAGGTCAGGCAAAGTTCAATTCTGGCTGCTGCAGCCCTAACTTGTGTGAAGTATCTTACATAGCGTTGGTCCTCCCCATCTTTAGGCTCTTACTATCTTGCTGCCCCCTCTTCTGCAAGGTTCCCTGAGTTTTAGGATGGGGAGAGATTTGGCTGGTCTGGTTCCAGGTGATTAATATAGGGTCTTTGGTGTTCTGAATTATGGTTTGTTGTTGTTTTCAGTTTTGCTTTTCCTGCACTGCCCTTGACTGCATCCTGACTGGTATGGAAGGTCACCTCTTAACCAAAGATAAAAGACCATTTCCTTCTTATTCATCTCTTGTTGGAAGCTGGCCATATGTTTATACCCATGTATGCCTGCTTCAGGTATACAGGTTGGGGTTTCCTTAACATATTATAGATCAATACATAAAATTTAATCTAGAAATGTCTTTCAGCCCTGCTCGTATGGACTTTTCAGAAGGACTTTCAAGAACACAGCCTTCGATTCCAGTAGAGCAATTTCTGGGCTAGGAGTTGGGAACCATGGCTTTAGTTTCAACTTTGATATTAATTTCCAGCATGACCTTGAGCACATAACTTCCCTCTTCTAGATCCATTTCCTTATTTAGACAGGAGACTTGGAATTGATGATCTCAGAGGTTCTTTTTAGAACTAACATGGATCCCGTCAACAGCAAGATGAGAATGGGAGTCAGACCAGAACCCCCAGGCTGCTTAACAAGTGATAGTCTATAGGCAACATTCACATTAATTAGGGTCCTGCACACTCACAAGTCTGCTACTATGTGATGGGAAAGTAGTATCCTACTCATTTAAAGAAGTTCCAATCAGTGGTCCCGCAGATGCTGTAGTATTTCTTGAGGTCTTCCTTTGATCCATGGTGAAACATTCGTTAGTCAACTCTTGTGAAGTCTAGTGGAGGCAGACATCCCTGAAGTGAGTTCTTGGGTGCATCAGTCCTATCATGACCAGAAGAATTATTTATTTAAAGTGTCAAAGAATAAAAAAGAGAAAATAATATTAAACTTAAAAAAAGTTTATATCACACGCTGAAAGTCAACCTTTTAGACATAGAGTCTACCAGGAGTTAAGTGATGTTAAAGGAGCTCGCTTTGCTTATGAAAGGTCAGGGATCAATAAAAAAAGTCGACCCCCTTCTCCCTACCCTCACCCTGAATTCTTTCCTCAAAAGCACTAGTTCTATGGATTCCTTGCTTAGTGATCCCAGAGAAAGCACACTTGTGATTTGTTTCCTGGCTACCCAAATTTAAACCCTACTAGACTAAATAGCATTTTCTACATCTTTTTCTTTTGAGATAGGGGTCTTACTTTGTTGAGTAGCCTGTTTTCAAACTCTTAGAATCAAATAGTCCTTTCATCTCAGTCTCCCTAGTATCTAGGAGGACAGTTTGACAACATTATATTTTGGGGGAAAGATAGGCAAATGGTGTTTTGCATTTTGCTCATCAAAATGTTTGTTTTTCTTTTCAGCTGCAAAGTAACGGGTGCAATTCCAGAAATCTCTGAGAAACACAGGAAGAGAAGATGGTGTGTTTCATAGTTAAGCACAGGTGTCAACTTGACTCTTGAGGGTTTGAGCTCTGGGCACAGTTGTAGAAAGTTGATGGTTGAGTTAAGCCCAGAGCAAACGTGAAGGAGATTGTCTTGCTGATGGGGAAGACCCAGCCCATGGTGGGTGGGATTAGGCCCTGGATAAATCAGAGAGACCTGGTTGAGAGAGTTGGCATCCTTCTGTATACTTGGCCAGACATGCTGGTCTGGTAAGTAAGAATTGTCCATCTCTCAGCCGTTATGGTGACCAGTTCCCTCGGCCCTGGTGTTGGTGTGTGCTCTCCTGTCAAGCTGGACTATGAACTGTAACCGGACTGTCGTAAGAAAGTAAACTCCTTGTTCCCTTAAGCTGTGTGATGGTCATTTATCAGCAACCATGCAGGCGGACTGCAACAGATGGAAACCTTCAAAGGCTGCAGCCGATCCCTGGTTCATGGACCTGTCCCTCAAGGCTCTCTGTCAGCACCTGACTGTGCCCTTCCACAGCTTGCTCCTTTCTGTGCTCCCGCAGTCCAACTTCTTCCCAACACCTGCGATGCCACCATCTCTCCTCCTGCTCTCAGGTTTCCCTTTGCTTAATTTTGTTTTATCTTCACTATCCCAGGCCTCTCAGATTTCAAGGCCGGCGTCACCGCCACGACGTTCTCGCCGGGCAGTGGACATCGCTCCCCAGCTTACTGTCACTCACTGTGGATGGCCTGGAAGGTCTTTCCCAGCTGCTGTAGTTCTTCGTTCTTGTCCTCTGTGTCATCACCCCACTCGGGTCCTTGATGACAGAGGTCTCTCTGGTCCTGCTTTCTCCCCAGGGCTGGCTCCCTTTTCTAACAGCCATTGTATGCTATGTATAGGTGACAGTTGAGGACTGAGCTCTGGGTACATTTGTGAAGAATGAGTACTAAGACAACTTCTGAGCAAGCCTGCAGGGCATTATCTAATTGATAGGAAAGACCCAATCCATGGTGGGTGGGCTAGTCCCTGGCAGGTGAACAAGATGAAGGAAACTGATTTAGTAAGTTAGTATTCTTCAGCATATTTGGACAGACATGTTGTCTGGCAAGTGAGGTTTGCCCTTCTCTAAGCAATAGATATGGTGTGGCCAGTTCCCTCTGCTCCTAGTGTTGGTATGAGCTGGACTGATAATTATAACCAGACACTTGTAAACCGGAATAAAATCCCTTGTTCATATAAGCTGTTTGGTTTTGAATGTATCAACAGTATGCTGACAAACTATAACACATCATATGCCTTCCATGTGTCATGTCCTGCTTAAGCACAGAAAAGGAGGGATTCCTCCAAGCTGCATGCTCAGAAAAGGTGAGGGCAGAGGTGCTGTTGGATGCTTAGAATGGTGGTGTCCTATATCTCAGAAAGTTGTTTCCTAGGCTGGAGCTACTAGGTGCCTCGTCTGAGCGCTCCACATCTTCACCCACAAGCTAGAACTTTTCTATTTTGCGCCCCTAATGAGAAATGATGTCATAGGCAGACAGGCGCATGATGTGACCCGAGTGGCAGGGGTTAGGTTTCTGAGCTGCTCTGTTTCCGACACTTTAAAAAGGAAAGTTTAAATCTAGCTATTGATTGAGCGAGATTTGAGTCTGTCCCCAGCTGACGCCTGCGGAGCCTGCACCTGGGCGCAGACACAGTCCCAGCACGAAGACTTCACTTTCATCCTCCAGAGACGGCGCCTTTCTTCCAAGTGGAGGGGTTTAAAGCTGCTGTGATCAAAGCTCCCCTTTCATGTGCCGGTGACTCAGAGCAGGGAGGCAGCAGGGATGTGTCGAGGCCCAATGAGCTGCAGGGAACGCAAGGGCAGGCATCTTTTTCCACTGGCGCCTTGCAAGCTCTCAAACATATTTTCTGCCCAAGATTCAGAGTGTTCACATCTCAGGTGGCTGCGCAGACCATGAGTGTATCAGAGTGTACTAATTAGTTAGGGAAGAACTCCAGGAGCATGATTTATATCACTTTTATGATGGGTGAGAATAAAAAGTGAAATAAATCTCTGTATCTTCCTTTGATCACACCCCTTTTGATCATAGCCTCACTTTTCTTCTTAGTTTAGATATGGTTTCCATCTTTTTTTCTTTCCTGGGAGCACTGGAGATCAAACTAGGCTCCCCTGCAGGCTGAGCAAGCACTCTACTACCTCCTGTTTCTTGAAAGTATGTTCTCTCATTCATTTGATTCTTTTTAAAATTTTATTTATTATCTTTTACCTAGTTAGACAAGCTCAATGGGTAGTTACCTTTGTCCCCCTCCTACTCCCTCTCCCTCTCTTCCTCCTTGTTGTCTCCTCATCCCATTCCTCCCCCTTCCCGCTCTCTCTCTTTCCCCTTTCTTTCCTTCTCCTGTCTTGGTGCTTTACCGCCTTTTCCCTCCTACCCTCCAGAACATCTGTTTATATGGGTGCTGAATTTTCCTGAGTCTTCTATATTAGTGAGGGTTCAGGACTCTGTGGCATAGCTTGGGGCCCCTTTTGGGGCTGCCCACTAATATGGGAACTCTGTTGTATCTGTCTAACCCTTGCCTCTAAGGATCCTACTGCCTGAATCCTTCTCCCCTGAGATCTGTGCTAATCTTTGATGGTTGGTTGATTTGTCAGCCATTGTGTAGGTCAGGGAAGGTCAAGTCACATTGCAGCAATATCCTGGCTGCCCTCATCCCAGACTTGAATGGAGTATCTTATCTATCAGTGGTCCTCCCCATCTTTAGGCTCTTAACAATCTTGCCACCCCTGCTTCCACAAGGTTCCCTAAGATTTAGAATGAGGAGAGATTTGGCTGGTCTGGTTCTGGATGAAGATTGTAGGGTCTTTGGTGTTCTGAATTATGGTTGGTTGTTGTTTTCAGTTTTGCTGTTCCTGCACTACCCTTGGCTGCATCCTGATTGGGTGTTGAGGTCATCTCCTAACCAAAGATAAAAGGCTGAATTCTTACAACATTCTGGATAATTTAAGAATTAGTCACTGCCTGGGTATAGCTTCTCTACATGACTTGGAAGAATGGCTTGGGATTAAAGTGATGGTTAAAAATCCAAAAACAGAAGGACACATGCATATACGTGCATATGCACACACACACATATACACATGTAAACATATATATGGAGATATAAACATATACACATACAAGCATATGCACACTGATATATATGAAGTATATTTGTTGTTTAATTTCATCCAAACGACACTTTAATTTTGTTTCTCTTTCAAAATTACAATTAAATTTATATTTAGGTATATATCTAATATATATTATGATAGACATTAGTATATATATCATGTGGTAAGAAGGTTGGTACTCTTCTTTAATGCATATGATCAAACAGGTACTAACCAAATGTGATGACAGAACTGCAATTGCTTAATAGTGTTGAGGTATTGAATTGTGAAATGATATAAAATTTTACAACTGTTCATTTAAGTATTCACCATCATGCTTTGATAAGCTAATTGAAACATGAGAATATCTTTTAGAATAATAAGTTTGTTTAGTGGTATTTATGCCATGTTAGTTCTCCTGAACATCGATATGCCTGACTTCTTAGCATAGTTTTATGAACATTCAAATTAAAAACGTTTTTCATGTTTATTGGAAAAGAATAAAACCAAACAGAAAAAGGGGAAATTTTAAGTTTGAAATTACAGTAGGTAAGAAGTGTCCAAATTCAGTTTACCAATGATTATTGAACCAAGTCACACATTCAGCTTTACAAGTTTTGTTACCTCTACTTAATTGATGTATTTAATCCCTTGAAACTTTAGACATCATACTTTATAAACTTAGAAGATAATAAAAAATGCATGCTAACTAGAAGAATTTATTTATTTATTTTAATTTGTTTTTCCCCAATCATACAAGCTTAATAGGTACCCTGGTCCCCTCCCTTCCTCCACCCCTCCCCAGTCCCCCTTGCACTCTCTCCCCCTTTCCCCCTTCCTTTTACCCGCCACCCTCCCCTTTTCCCCAGTGTCCCCTCCCATTCCCTGGAACATTCTATTGTGTGAATGTCAAACTTGCCTCTGAGTCCTCCATTCTAAGTGAGGTGTAAGGATTCATTGGCATTGCTCAGAGCCCTTTCTTGGGTTCCCCTTTGGTATGGGAACACTATTATGACTGTTAATCCCTTGCTTCTAAGGATCCTAGTGCCTGTGATCCATGTTAGACTTCGGGGGATCGTTGACATGTCAGTTGCTGGGCAGGTCATGCAAAGTCCGATCATGGATATTGCAGCCCAGACTTGTGGGGAGTATCTTGCATATTGTTGGTCCTCCCCATCTTTAGGCTCTTGCAATCTTGCCACTCCCTCTTCCTCAAGTTTCCCTGAGTAGAAAAATTTATATAGGTAGCATTTTTCATATTGCCGTCACACTCTGGACCAAGTTCTCTATGGCAAGGCAGATGGGAGTGGTGAGCCAATGGGATTTCTGTGGACACATAGGCCCCAAGGGACATCGGCTTGCCATTCTGAAGTTTAATCAAGAATCATGGAATTGAAAGGAGAATTGATGCAAAGATGGAAGAAAGAGGTCATAGCTGCTTCAGAGAGACTGTGGAAGCAAGTCATATGCACAAGTAATAGAAATAACCCAGATCAAATTGCTGAGTGGATGGGTTCAAAGCACAAGAAGCTAAGATTGCATCTGGTCCACATTTCTTTTTTGAACCCTCAACAACTTGGAAAGTCAAGGTTGGGTACTGAGAGAAACTGCATTGGGAAAGACTGCAGGATTTTTTTTTTTTAACAAAGTTGTAAGCAAGACTTAGTCATTACAGCAAAGAAACTAAATATATTTGAAGAACCAGACAAGGTAGCCAGAGCTAAGTCCAAGAAAAGAGTATTAACAGAATTTAGTAAGTTGCTCCAGAAAGACCTCCATTCTGGCCAGTTGTGTGCTACAACATGCTAAGAACTGCTCCAAGTGGTCAAGGCCAGTGGAGTAGCAATTAGAATTAACCTTTCAGATAGAGCATACTCTTGGTTCACCTGGACTCCCAGAGGGCTAAGGCTTATCTTGGGTCTACATTCAGCACCATTTACTCCTCACATTCTCTCTACTGAAGGAATACCAGGCATTTATCACACTTTGAATCTCCCTAGACACCCTCTTCCACTGAGTCTGCAGTGCTGAATCCCCATCTAGCACAGCTTTCCCTCGGGAAATGGGAATCTCTCTCTCTCTCTCTCTCTCTCTCTCTCTCTCTCTCTCTCTCTCTCTTTCTCTCTATCTCTCCCTCCTCTCTCCCCTCTCCTCTCTCTCACTTCCTTCCTCTTTCTTCTCTCTGTTTCTCTTCTCTCTCTCTCTCTCTGTTTATATAACACCATATACCTAACAAATCCTTTAAGTAAATGCAAAGATAAGACTTTTACATCTTGTAAGTGATTGGATTACTTTTCCTTCTGCAGTTCACTCACTGTGCACATTCTAGGAACTTTGGTTCTTTACTGTGGGGTAACAATACGATGGTGAATATAAAGGAAGCAACATAATGCAGTGCCCAAATCGGGATATATTGCCTATTAAATTTAGTATTTTGTATTTAGAGCATAGAAAATACAAATGAGTCCTCTCCATCCACCTTACACTGATGTTAGGTGTTACCTTCAGTTTAAGAAAAAGTCTGTCTTCTAAAGTACAGTGCTGCCCCTTTTATCAGTTCTCTCAGGCTGTACAAGAACAAATCCTTCTGTTCTCTTGACAGTCTTACTACTTTAATCACGATAGTGATACAATAGTGACATTTTACTTTTGTTCTGTAAACCCTTGAAGAAAGATGTTTAAATTAATTTCATAAGCCGATCAGATTTTCTCTAAGTTAACTTCTTTTTTTTTTTTGAGTTCTGCCTTTCCATTTCTCTTTGGGATGGGCAGATGATTCTGTGTCTTTATTTTTTCCCGTCTACTTTCTACCTCATGGTCACACTTTAGTGGTCCTCTATTCAAGGCCAGGTGGATGCTTCTTACACAATCTTTATACTTTAAAACAATTTTAAAGCACACATACAGGAACAAACCCCAAGTGCACAGAAGGTACTGCTGTTCTTGGCAATTCTCCCATCTCCACCAGTGCTCACGCAGAGTGCTTGCTTTCTGTACTTACAGGGCATTAGTCTTTTGGCCCTGTTATCCAGAGCAAATAATGCTGAATGGAATAGCAGCAAATTATTTGGTGTATGCATCAATATGAAAATGGGGTTTCCAAATGGATTGTAATATGTTCTCCAAGAATGCATTATCCTTTAAATGTGCTTCTAGAATATACTTATGTTAGGTTATGAAAACCCCACTTCTGCTATTAGAAAAGAAAGAGTGTCTCTTTATTAAAGGAAGATTCTTTTTTTAAATTTTTCATAGTTATACATGCTCAATGAGTAGGTATCCTCCCCTCCCTCTCTTTTTACCCTGTCTCTTCCCTTTCTTCCCCCATTTTTACTCCCTTCCCTCCCTTCCTTCCCTCTTTTGGTATATCCAACCTGCTCCCTCCCACCCTCCTGTCCATCAAACTTAAATGGGCTCTGGGATTCCCTCTGAATTGCCTGCTTTATTGGGTCCAGGCCTCTGTGACAGACCAGGGTGTCCTTCCTTGGGCTACACACTTATATGGTTACTCCTCTATGCCTGTCTAACTTCTTGCCCCTAAGGATACTACTGCCTGAAACTCCCCTGAGATCCTCACTAGTCTATGGAGTCATGTTGACATGTCAGTCATTTGAAGGAAGATTCTTGATAGATGGTTGCTATAGTTAACCACTGGAGCTAGTATCTTTTCCAAGTAGGAATACCATGTTCAGGGATAAAACCAAGAACTGAACTATTTCTAGTGTGTGTGTATGTGTGCACATGCGTGCATCTGTGTGTGTGTGTGTGTGTGTGTGTGTGTGTGTGTGTGTGTGTACCTAAACAAAACAATAAGGAGGTAAAACAAACAATCCAGTATAATTCCTAATGTCACCCTTGGGCTTTACAGGCTCACATACTCAAATGTCCTCTTGTGAACACACACACATGAAGCTAACTATATGGTATATGTGAATGCAAGTTACTGAAAATCACATGAAGAACCAGAAAAGGTTTCTCAGCCAAAACTTAATCGGGTTTTGAGAGATTAGTAACAATTTCCAAGGCTAAGGAAAAGGGTCCCAGAGCTCTGCACCATCCTGTTGCTCTCTGAAAGTACACTTGTCTTCATCTTTAGTTACAGCCTTGAATCATCTGTGGGTTTAGGTTGGTGGCAAGACATAGAAGCTGAAAATAAAAGAAGCAAATGACCAGACATAAGGAAGAAGAGGCAGCCAGGTAGGTAAAGGGGCAGCCAGGTAAGTAAAGTGACACCATTTGAACTCTTTGCCCAGAGGTTGGGTGGCATTAAAATGGGGCCTAGTAGAATTTTTTTCCTTTACTTATTTACTAGTTTATGTTAAAGTACTTTACATTTCATCAACATGTGGAATAAATAGTTAGGAAATGGATAGTGTAAAATTAATCGTTACAAATACTAAACAAATACTAAACTAAATATGTCTGTTTGCCAGAGGTTGGGCGACATTAATAGGACTTAGTAGATACTCTCTCTTCACCTACTTTGTACTTAAGCACTTTGTAGTACCTTGATGTATGGAGTAAATTGTAGGGTATCCATGTGGAGCATATCGGTTATCCATGTGGAGTACAGTTGTTACAAACACTGACTTTGAATGAAGCCATTCCAAGTTCTGATATTTCTCTGAGCCTCAGAAGACTCACATGAAGGAGAGACCACTGGGATAGAGGATCTCTAGGGCCCTTCCAACTGTGATGTGGAAGCCTAAAGAGGGTGATAGTAATGTACGGTAGCCCCGAAACGATGCTGCGGGATAGTCAGAACCTTCCAGCACAAGTGCTGGAGGGGACCTTAAAGACTGCTTTGTCCAAATCTCTTCTCTCAGAACTACAGCTCATCCCTTCCCACTACCTTTTATAATTTTTTTATATTATTATTTATTCAGTTGTGCATGTGTGCGTGTGTGTGTGTGTGTGTGTGTGTAGAACCACGGGCGAATTCGGGAATCACCATGGATGCCTCCAGCTCCTCCTTGTTTACTCTGCCCCGGGATTCACGGGCTCCGCCCTACCAGGACCGGAAACGCAGGCCGCCCCGGCTTCTGCCTGGTGTCTATAGGTAGGGTCTAGGATCCGAACTCAGGACCTTCCACGTGCAAGGCAGAGACTTAACCCCTGAGCCACCTCTCCAATCCCCCAGTACCTTTTATAATAATAGCTATTAAATGCGTCTGAGGGTGCGTCCACCAGAACCCTCTGGGCAAAGAGGTAGCTTTGCTTCCTTAACAGCTGGCCCATCAGACACTCATCTCATTAACAAAGTGTGTGTGTGTGTGTGTGTGTGTGTGTGTGTGTGTGTAAGTGAAAGAGAGAGAAGAGGTAGGGAGAGGGTGAAGAGAGAGAGAGAGAAAGGGAGAGGAAGAGGAAGAGAGAGAGAGAGGGAGAGGAAGAAGAAGAGAGAGAGAGAATAAAATCCCTAGAAAATACTTAGTAAAAGTTACTTTTTAACAGATAGTAAATATTAAAGATGACAATAAATATTTAAAAAGAAAATATAAAAAGCCATTTGTCTTTTTTATTTTACAAATTTCAGAGTGTCAGCAATTGGTCACAAACCTCCAATTTACTGCTAACAATGACTTGTATTCATACAACAGTGAGACTCTTTATGCTATTGAATTCTTCTATTGTTATTTAATTCAATTGGCTGAAATTATTCCTTAATCTTTTCCTTTTTAATAGCAGGGCTTTTTTGGGACCAGTCATAAACTAACTGCTTCATTTCTACATCTCACTTGACCCAGGTAGCTACAGCTGCTGTGTGAACTGAGATTTAATATGAGCAGAAGCCAGGAAGATTTCCACCAAGGAAGAGCACTGGAAATGAATGAAACCTTGATATTATTCATCATTCAAATGATAGACTTGTGCCACATCAATCGACTGCCATGTTGAACATATCGAGGAGGTTGATGGCAACACGTTTAGTGTAGTTACCAATCTCCAGCCTTTGGTGTTGTGTTTGCCAAGTGAGAGGAATGGAGTTCTGAGAAGACTGCTTCTGCACAGCTCTCCACAAAAGTATACAGGCAAGTATAGGTGTTACCACAGTGAAGCCTGGCATGGAGGAGGGCCCCAGGAGACACTTGACTTCTAGCCTTGTTTGGAAGTTGTTTCTCAAGAAAAAGGCCTATTTTATCTTCCATCTTTTGGCCTCATTTGTCACTTTCATCTAATAATCTAATAAGAATTTAAGTTAAAAGAATTATAAAGTTTTCTCCAGCTTTGAAACCACAAAGTAAATATGGTGAATCCACAGATGGATGCTAAACCACATCAGTGAATAAAGAACTTGCCATACAATGTGACCTTGATTAATATGTATTAAGCAAATGAATGGCAAGCCCCATTTATATGTATCAACTTTTTTTAAAGGACTGAATATCTATGTTTTATTTTTTACCAAAATATTACATATGTTTCTAGTTCACATTTTTTTAGGGAGCAGAGAGAAGTGCAAGGTTTGGAAATTATGTTATTCAAAAGTTATCTGCATTTTTTGAAGCATATTTTTTTAAGTAGGGCCCTTGAGACTCAAACTTGATATATATTTGGTCAAAACTCAAGAACAAAGTTGACCTCCCTGAGTAGACTACCAAAACAAATTTCCATATACCAAGTTGCCTTTGCATGTCATTGTTTTCCCAAGGTTATTTCTTACCAACTGAGTGAAAAGAGGCAATGAGATAGACAGTACAATTTTTTAGGATCTTGTTTTAACTATTTCAACCCCTTCTACTGGAGACCTAAACATTAATGAGATTGGCATATCCTACTTTAAGTAGGCATGAAGCCAGGGTAACAGATGGACCCTGAAACTGTCACTTCATAACTTGTGTATGAATCTCTCGAATTGTCAAGTGGACACAGTCCTTAACAGCAAATGTCAAAACAGTTTGTCAGTTGGCTTCCAGATGCCTCACCCGTGCATTATTCATCAGCTACAACTCTCTGTGAGTTTTTCTAGACCCTCACTATTCACCAGGAAAAATCAGTTAGTCATGTGGATGGATAAGTCCATAGCCGAACATCACCAGAAGGATTACATCTTCTTGTGTTCTGCCCAGTGTCTCACAGACTGTTCCTTACCTCTCAACTGGAACCTGTTCTGTTGAAACAGCCACTTACCATTTTCTTCCTAGGAAGAGAGTCCTTCCATTCTTGTTCACAAAGAGAATAGTAAGCAATCAAAATGTTTTCTCTCTGAAAGACATTTGCTACCATCTGTGGCATTGCTGCACATTTGACTTTGCCACAGGGGTCCATCATTGTGCCTTTGAAACTTTTATCATCTGCCACATTCTCTTCCCAGCTGTTATCAATTTCTTCCAGCCTCTCAGGCTTTTTGCTACCTGTTTAAGATGGATGTCTGACCTCAGGTTCACAGATACTTGAAGCTAGGCCTCATTATCTATGGTCTTCATCCCAGAGTAAATAAACACTGAGCACATTAGTTAGCTGGCCTCCTTTCTCATGATGACCTCGCCACCTCTGAGAGTCCACTTAAGACCTGGTGTAAACCATTAAGGTTGATGATGAAGCCTCCCAGTTGCTAAGTGATTTGGCTCTGGTGCCATGAGAAAGGTATTATATCTCATGAAGCTCATTGATTTAATCATGACATATAAGATAGAACAATGTGATGGTTTGAACATGACATGTTCTATATAGGCTCATGGAGTAAAGCCAGGGTCCTCAGTTGGTGGAGCTACCTTAGAATATTCCCGAAGCACCAGGAAGTGGGGCCACTGGCAGAAAGTCCCTGGGAGTATCATGTCACTGGCCTCATCCTTGCTGCCTCTGTTTCCAGATAGAAGATGCTCACGTCTTTTAAAATTTGTTTTTATTCTTTGACACTTGCATGCGTAAATATAATGAACCTGTGTGTGTCCACCCCCCTACTACCTATTCCCATCTCCCTTCCTCTCCCACTTCATATGTTCTTCTTTCCTGTCAGTCTTCCTCCTACTTTTATGCCTTTTTGCATGTGTGACCCACTGGTTTTCATCTGGGATGTCTACATTGTCAATTGCCTGAGTGCCTGCTGGAGAATAGATGATTCACCATTGGGTAAATCATTGAGTAGAGATGCTCTCCTTTTGCTATCTGGCACTAACCTTCAATAGTCTCTCAGAGGGGTATATTAGTTCTTGAGACCCTTTCTTATTTGTGGTGAAATACTGATAAGCCAACTATTGCACAGGTCCTGTGGAAGTGGACAACACTCCAGTGAATTCTTAGGTGCAGCAGCCCTATCATGACCCAAAGGTATTCTTTGTAGTACCACTCCCAACCCATGGCTCTTACATTTCACCACCTCCTCTTCTACAAGGTTCCTGAGCCCTGGGATAGAGGGTAATTTCAATATCCTTTTTGAAGCTGGGCCCACCTCACTCACTTAGTATCTATACTTTGGTTAATTGTGGACATATGTGAACTTCTGCAACACAAATTCCTCCTGCCTTGATGTTCTACCCAAACACATGGGCCAAGCAGATGCTGAACCTAATGAATTCACAAGTCAAATAAATCTTTCTGCCCCTAGATTGTTTGCACCAGATATTGTGTCATTGCTATTTAAAAGCTATCTACTGCAACCTCTAAGTCCCATATTCTCATTTAGAACTGAGTGGTAAACAAAACACTCCACAGAGTTCCACAGAGAACGTACATGCTGGTGAATGTAAGGATGAATATATCTCAATATCACCATCAAAACCAGTTATAAACAGTCAACTACTGTTATACTATGTCATCCAGTTATAAAAGATGGATAGTAAGAAAATAATTGAGCATGATGGTCACAAATTTATCTCAATTTATAGTTAGCAACTCCAGAAGAATAAGGCAATAATATGAAATAAATGTACATGGGCTGGTAATTGACTTGACATAAGTAAAGCCATTTGAATTAATTATAATGTAATATGTTGATGCTAAGGAATTCCAATCATGCATGTGAATTCTGCACATTCTAAAAGCAACCAAAGCTAGAAGCATTGTAATTTCCAACAGCTCAAAAGGCTCTGGCAGGAAGAACTCAATTCAAGGCCTGACTGAGCAACTTAGTGGGACTTTATGTTAAAATTTAAGAAAAGAGGGACTGGAGAGATGGCTAAGGGGTAAGACTTTGCCACCCAAACAGAAGGTCCTGAGTTTGGATCCCAGGTCCCATATAAAAACACCAGACAGAAACAGCAGTGGCCTGCACATCCAGGCTTTTGTGGGCGGAGCTTGGGAAATCACAGAGAGAAGCAAGAAGGAGGTAAAAGCTTAGTGATCCAGGATGATTCCTGGTCACCCTTGGTCCTCCACAGGGGCACACAGTACTTTCTCTCTCTCTCTCTCTCTCTCTCTCACACACAGAGATTAAATAAAAATAAATTAATTAAAAAATTTGAGAAAGGACAGGGCATAGATCTGAATAAAGGGGACTTGAATGACATATATAGAGGTTGTAGCTTCAACCCCCACTACACAATACATAATAAATTGATTAAGATAAAAAATTGCACCATGGTAATGGGTATAAAAAGTGACATCTTGGATAAGTAAAAATGTCAGAATGTCAGGTCACCCCAAGTACGAAGGACCCAGTGTTATCTAGTTCTTGGTGTATTGAAATAGCGAATTGCCAGGCTATTTATCTGTTTCCATATTGTAGGCTCATTATTCCACAAATTCTTCATAATTAGATCAACTGCTTTCTTAATAATTGATTCACAGAGCATTTCTTTCTTTAAGTCTCCACTAGCATTGTAATGGGTTGGATTACACCTTTTTTACCCAAGAGAGGAGTGAGGATCAGGATTCCCACACTCTAATTTTTACTCCATCTGAATCCAACATCCTCACAATAGAGAGTAAAATTAATTGTCTTACTATTCGTTTGGATACTTTCAAATATCTTGTGGTCAATTCTTACAATCTGAAGGTATGGTTATTTACTTAGATGAAGAAACTGGGATTCACAGAGCTCCACCGAGAAACGAGATCAACTGCTTTGAAGCTCTCATCTGTCTAGTTTCAAACTCTATTGTCTTTTCATTGCGTACTTTTTAAAATTTTTTTTATTATTTATTCAATTGTGCGCGTGTATGTGTGTGTGCGTGTATATGTGTGTGTGTGCGTGTAGAACCACGGACGAATTCGGGAACCACCATGGAAGCCTCCACCTCCTCCTCATTTACTCTGTCCCGGGATTCATAGGCTCCGCCCTACCAGGACCAGAAACGCAGGCCGCCCCCGCTTCCGCCTGGCGTCTATACGTGGGGTCTAGGATCTGAACTCAGGACCTTCTGCCTGCAAGGCAGAGGCTTAACCCCTGAGCCACCTCTCCCTGCGTACTATTTCTTAACTCAAACTTATAACAGAAAAACTTGGTGAGATAGAGGGGCCTGGTTTCTTTGAGGTACTATGGAGTGGAATTCCAACCCCAGATCAAGACCCAGTGCTCTTCTGCCCCCTTTTTCTTTCCCTTTCCTGACTATGATGCTTATATATTGTGGAAAAGCCTGGGTAATGAGAATGCCTTTTTATATTATTCTCTCTCTCTCTCTCTCTCTCTCTCTCTGGAATTCAGGCTTCAAGAACTACTGTGATATGTCTTCTCCTGGAAATTCCAGAGTACCCTCAGACTGGCTGGGTGCCATCTCTTCATGCTACTGTATGCTTGGTATAGTGTCTGTTTTATACTTTATCTTATGTCATAGTTAGACACAGGTATTAACTTGATGATTCAGGATTTAAGCTCTGGGCACATTTGTAAAGAATTAGAGTTGAGTTAAGCCCAGAGTGAATGTACAGGAGGTTATCTAGTTGATGGGGAAGGCGCATTCGTAAAGAATTAGTAGTTGAGTTAAGTCCAGAGCAAACATGCAGGAGATTGTCTAATCCACGGGGAAGGCCTAGTCTGTGGTGTGCAGACTAGTTCTTGGGCAGGTGAATAAGATGGATGGAACTGGCTGAGAAAGTTGGCATCCTTTGGTATACTTGTCAGACATGCTGGTCTGGCAAGTAAGAATAGTGCCTCTCTCAATTGTAATGTGGATATGGTGCGGCAGTTCCCTCAGCTCTTGGTGGTGAGGGGCAAAAGCTGGACAAAGAACTGTAACCAGACTACCATAAGACAAAAATAAAACTCTTGTTCCCTTAAATCATTTGGTTATGAATTTATGAGCAACAGTGCAGGCTGACTGCTACACCATATCTTTTAAAAATCTTTAGCAAACATTAATGCTGTGTACAGCAGAGGTTGTGTTTTATTCATTCTTTAATTTCTCTGTGTTTCAGGTTACTCTACCTCAAAATTCACATGGTCATTATTAAACTTAGAAAGTTTTTGGAAGACAATTAATTCAAACATTTTGGAGTTCTAGCATTTGGCACATAGTAGACTTTTAATGTTAACTAAATGTAGTGATTATCACTTGTAATCATGATGTCTTAATGTCATCAACTAAAGTACACAAAAACCTAAAATACCAAATAGATGAATTCATACAATGTGTTATGTTCAAGACACTCAGACTACAAAGATGACTCAGGAGCCCAATTCTTGTATTGCTGTTAAAGAACATGAGTAAGATATAAACATAAATAACTGTGTTATAGAATAGAAAAGAAGAGCAGTAAAGATATAGAACCATAATATTTCTAACTGAGAATATATTTGTGTGGAATCAGAGAACACTGTTAATTGTGACAGCATTTAGTTGGAATTTTAGAAAAATATAAGATATGCCTATATGTACATTGGTGGTGTTGCTGTACTTAGCAGAAGCTATTCAAGTAATAACTATGCAAGTAACAGAAAAGAAACATCTGGAACTTTGCTTAGAATAATGACAACTATGGATAGAAACTTGGGAATGCTCGTGAATGCCAGACTGCAATTCTTTTTAATGTATTAAATTTGACTTATTTTCTATATAATGTGGCACCTGAATTTTTTATGATCAACAAAATAATGACAGCTCATGAAGTAGGAGGTGCTCCTAGTTCTTGATCAGTTCAGATGGTGGGGAGGCAACTCTGTGAGGAGAATTCTGGAGAGAATAGGTGGCCTCTAAGCTTGAGGCATGACGCTCAGGTTTGGAGCCTGATTTTGCTCCTGTGTGAAGCTCATAAAAAGTGCACTTCCCATTCAAGATTGTTAATTTGTAAAATAATAAATATTGTAAGCATTAAAGATAATATGATTGGGGAAATGTGAATTAGTCCATCCACTATGAAAATCAGTATGGAGGTTCCGCCAAAATCTTAACTGCCGTATGATTCAAAGCAAACTATTTTTGAATATGTATCCAAGGGATATTACACATCACAGAGATACCTGTTCATCTACGTTTATGGCTGCTTTATTCACAATGACCAAGCTATGGATCAGCCTAAATGTGCCTCAACAGATGACTACCTAAAGAATCCATGGCACATATCAGGGCATATTAAAAATTATATTATATTATTTATTTATTTATTTATCTATCTATTTATTTATTTAGTGTGTGTGTGTATGTGTGTGTGTGTGTGTGTATGTGTGTGTGTGTGAGAAGGCACTGTGTCCTTGTGGAGGACCAGGGTGACTTCCGGGAAGCATCCTGATTGCTTCTATTTCCTTCTTGCTTCACTCTGGGATTTCCCAGGCTCTGATCACCAGAACCGAAGTGCAGGCTGCTGCCATTTTCACCTAAGTGGGACCTTGGATCTGAACTCAGGATCTTGTACTTGTGAAACAGGGTCTTAACCTGAGCCATCTCTCCAGCCCAACAAAAAATGTTTTATGTGATTACAGGTACATACATATATAAATGAAACGATTACTTATAATCATAAAAATCTATTTAAACGTTTCCCATTTACCAAGGACAAAAGGTTTGCTTACAGAGACAGAAGTGCTTGTTTACTTTTACATAAAGAATTTATTTATTATCTGATATTTGTGGCTGTTGCATGCACAGTATCTTTCGAGTTTTTCAGAGCTCTTCAATATTTTGATGTGGTGATTATCAATGTTGAGGCCACTTTGCATGAATATGTAATATGCAATGGCAGAAGATGATTTGGACATTTTAGGAATTGTTAGAAATTCTGTACTGATCTCAGGCCAAAATTCCTTCAATCATTTTTTTTTTCAAAACTCAAGTCAGCAGCTCAGACAATAATTTTAAAAATCAAACATTCTAGCACTAGGGAGATGGGTCTGTGGTGGGATATTTGACCCCCATGCATGACAATCTAGGTTTGATCCCCTATACTGCCAAAAATAGTTCAAATATTCTAACATAATGCACTAATTTTATATTTACATATTTTGGGATGATGGTAGAAAAATATCCAAAGTGTCTGTTTTCTATAATCCTACAATTATGACATGTACCAATTTATTCAGGAACAAGGTTGTGTGAAGACCTGGTTCCTAATCCAGGTAAGTGTGCTAGAAACACCTATAGTTGCTCTGTGCTTGATTGTGCTTGATTTTTTTTCTTGTCCCATCTTTTGGCTCTTACAGTCTCACCTTCTCTTCTTCAAGGTTCCCTGACCCTTGAGATGGGGTAATTTAGATGTCCTGAATAGAGTCAAGTCATCTGTAGTTACTTTTACTTTGTATTTGGCCACTTGTGGGTTATCTGCATTACACATCTTTCATTGCACAGGGATATTTCCTGGTTGAGTGCTGAGTGCCTCTCTGATCTATCAGTATAATAATAAGTGTTTAGATGGTGGCTTACCATCAAGTATTTATAGTAAACATAAAGAAGTTTGCTCCTCTCTAGCCCTATGGTCTCCAAATCACAGGTATTTGGCTTGGTTTACAGTGCCAGGTGTGTGTTCCCTGCCATGAAATGGGCCCCAATGCCAATCAGAATGCACTTGATTATCCCCCATTGAGCCACTATTGCACTGGACTCCTCTTGACAGAATTGGTATTGTAGCTTGCCGTGTGATTGTGAATTAATTTTTGCTTTCTGTGCATTCAGAAACCTTTTACTGTTGCCAGTTTTTTTTTTTTTTACATTGTCACTTTCAGTGACATGGTCCTATATGGGGTTCCCACTTTGAGAAGCTGTGATACACACACACACACACACACACACATTGAATATTTTCAGCCATAATGAACAGCATTATGTCATCTTTATTTGTGGCCACACCACTCTGGACATGGCTGATATTGTCTAATCTTGGAAGCTAAGTAGAGCCTGGCCAGGGTAGTACTTGGATTGGGAAAGTTGTCATTTTCAAGACAGTGAAGAAAGTGGAGATCGCCGTGTTAAGCAAAATAGGTCAGACTAGTAAGACAAAGACCACATACTTTTCTTATATATGGAATATAGATTTTTTTAAAAGACATGAAAATAGAATGGTGATTATTAAGCTTGAAGAAGGGACTAGTGGCAGATGAAGAGAGGGCAGAGAAGGTGAGGGGCTAAGGATCAGTACACTCAAATGCATACATGTATAGAAGCATCTTAGTGAAAGCCATGATTTCATTTAATACACATTGTGTACAGATAAGCTCTACATGGATCTCTTTTAAAAACACTGAGAGGATAAATATATCAGTATTAAGAGCAGAAAGTAGTTATCTCAGTGAAATAGTCTGGTGCTCTTAAGGAACAAGGCTAATCCAATTCTCCTTCCTACACCCATTAAATATTAAAAACTCACTGATAGGAGAGCCTTCCAGGGTATCCTATTCCCTTCTGTTGAACCATGGGCTGCTGAGAGATTATCAGAAAGAGCCAGTCATTGAGTTTTGTTGTGTATCACTGCTGAGCCCACCTTGTTCCAGTGGATTGCACTAAACCCATGGCCATATAGATAGCCATGGTTAAACTCAATAGGTCACAAACAAAACCAAAAATTAGACATGAATGTGAGAGAGTCCAAAGGAAGAGGGCAGCTAAGCAGGAATGATAGGAAGAGGGAAGAGAGTGGACTGAGAATAGCTGGTATGCATTATATACAATATAAAATTGTCAATAAACACATTTAACAAATAAAGAAAAGAGAATCCATATCCGAGTTTTGTGATTCTTCCAAATCTTTACTTGGGCATGCCTTCAGATCCTAAAGATTAACAGACCTTAATTAGTGCCTTCTGTGATCCCATTCTCCAGTGTTTTAATTTCCCAATGCTGAATAGGTGAAGACTTGTTAGATCCCGGGATTGGGGGAGGGACACCCATGTCTTCTTGAACCATCATGATGGATATTAGCAGTCATGGCCCAAAGACAGCTCCCAGAATTCCTTTGGAATCACCGGAGGATTCAATGATAGCCTCGCCCTCCTCATTGGCAGTACATTCATTGTATTTCCACTTGTGTTGGAAATAGGGTTAGAACTCTATAGTGGAAGGCTGCTTCTGTGACCCGCAGCTGGAGCCTGTGGGTAATTTGCATAACCGAGTTTCCTGGATTTATTTTTGTGTCTAAGAAAAAGATAATTATTATCGGGGAGTAAATGTTTTTTTCCCCCCTTCGGGAAATGTGGACAATCAAAAAAAGTTACAACAATAAATGTTTATTAAACATGTTGTATACGAAGGCAATATAGTATGGACTGGAATATAGATTGCTATGAAGGCAACACTTTGTGATAATTTTGGCCTTTGATTCTTCTCTAGAGATTTGAACAAGAAGAACATTCCCCTTTTATTTTATAAAAAAAATGAGCACACTGTCCATTTCAAGTCCTTTTTAATCTGTAAGGTGTTTCCTCACCTTTGGGGACTTTGCTTCTTGGTGGGTGCTGGAAAGAAGTCTATCAGAGAATTCCCAAACAATCTCAGCAGCTTCGTTGGGAAACTTTAAAAACCTTGGAACTTGCTCATGGAGTAGTTGTGATAGAGGCCACTCAGGGGTGTCATGCAGGCCGAGAACACCGAGTCTGAAGTGCAAGAAGAAAGGAAGAACGCTAACCTGGCTCTTCTGCCTCTTCGCCCCTAGAAGCCAAACAAACAAATATGGGGAAAGCAGGAGAGGAAGCCCACAGGGAGAGGAGGAAAGACAGATGCCTGCAAAGTTACTGCAGCAACCACGAGGAGCAACCACATCGTGACCACCAGGCAGGATTCATAAATCCCTCCTCCCACTCCTCTCTTCTTAGGGTGAAGCAGTCTGCCCAGCCCTGACACCCCAGCTTCTTCCAGGGCTCCTGGAACGTCGGCTGGGACCGATGCACCGTTCCGGTCCAATCCATTTTCTAGTTTGCAGAGGAAAATCCGGTCCGGCGTTTATTTTTAGCAGCGCTTCCCTGTGACCGAATGCTACAGCTCTTCAGCTCGGAAAACGGAGGACCGTATTGGGGAGTGAAGCCAGGGCGGGTGGGGGAGCGGGAGGAGGCAAAAACGGGAGGGGGCCGCCCTGCGCATGCGTGCCAGCGCCCATGCAAATCTGCTGTACATCCAGCGAGCAAAGTGGGATGATCTGTCACTACACCTGCAGCACCACGCTCGGAGGACAGCTCCCGCCGGCAGCCTCCAAATCCAGGTAAAAACCCCGATTCGGAGCGGGCATTGTGCATGCATTTCGGTACCAGACGCGCATCGCCACCTAGTCCAGTAGAAGCAATCTGCTGCTGCTAGCTGTCTCGGCTGATCGCAGCTTCAAGGTTTAAGAAATCCCATCTTTCAGGAAGCCTGAAGGGAAGGAAGGAAGGAAGTACGGGCGAAATCATCAGATTGGCTTCCCAGATTTGGGGATCTGAAGCGGGCCCACATCTTCCGGCCAACTTGCATTGAACTTCACGGCACTCTTAAGGGACCGCAATGGAGAGCAAAGGTATGTGGCTGTGTCCGTGGGGCACTTCTGGTTGCATGCGTGTGGCCAGGGCAGCCCTCCGCGAGGGGACTGCAGTGCTGGGCGAGCAAGCATCATATTAGGTCGATAGGAGGAGATGCTATGTCCGTTGCAGCAACGGGAAGTGTGGCAGGAAGGACACTTCTTTTTAACTCCCACAGCTTGGAAGCTAGTGTTTAATACTCCATCAGTTGCGTAGTGAAGTGTGATGAGTTTTTTTTTGGGGGGGGGTGGTGGTGGCGGTGGTGGATGGAGCAGAGTACCTCCCAAAATGGAGGGGGAAGAAATGTGTTGGTAAAGCGATCTCTTGTCTGTCTAACGGATGGGCTGGAACATATATATATTATTTGCTTTAGGATTGCTGGCAGGTAAATTTGTATTCGATATCCAATAATGCATTGCTAAAAAATGTTCAAATTCTGCACCCCCACCCCCATGAACATGGGTGTGTATGACTACAGCTTACTGCATTTTGAATGCATATCTGCTGAAAACTGGGTCTATTTGAAATAGCGTGCATTGGAACTGACCTCTGAGAAGAACGGTGCATGGGAGTACCGCTTGGCTCTTTGGGATGATGCGTTTACTAGTTTGGACATGTTCATATTAATAATCCCCTTATAAGCAAGTCTGCGTAATGAACACCTACCAACTGCTATCTGAATTATAAAAATGAACTTCTTGTTGGCATATTTAATGCATATAAGAAATCAACTGTTAAAATTATGAAATTCGATGTCATTTGAATTTAACCCCATCTGTGCAGGTCTCCTCTCTTTCCTCTTAAAATGCCCACCAGGCTGTGAGAACCCCTAAGTGATGTGGCCAGACACTTAGTAGAAATATTGAATTATTTAATTTTGGAAAAATAAGAGAAATGATGTCAACTTTTATAAAACTATATTCATTACCCAGAACCCAAGAAGCTATATTTGAAACAAGGTTTTATTTTTAACCAGAATGTCAGTCACTGTGGCAATATTTTAGGATCAGGGAGTGGTGGCGAGTTACCTATTTCTGGGCTGATTAATAAAATTGGAGTGTTGAATGATCACAGCTATATGCTCAATTAAGGTTATTCTGAGTATATTATTGGTAGGTTTGACATATTTGTAACTCGGCAAACATTTGCAACATGAAAAGACTGGAATTGATGCGAATTAAGATTAGTGGGCATTTTTAAAATTCAGATGAATTATTTTTATGACACAATGATGTGTGTCTTTATTTCTGACAATATGCACATGGAGAGAAAATTCATGTCTATAAATATACACAAGTTTGCTAACTATATTACGGAATCCATTTAAAAATGAAAAACTCGCCTTTCTTAACTCATGAATGTCTGTAGCATTCTAGTTCCTGGAGCCTGTCCTGTGCACAAGATTAGCAACAGAAAGAATATCATTTTACTATGAACTAGTGTTTTCATACTTTGCCGACACCTGGTATTTGGCTATTAAATCTGGTTCTTTGGCAATGATTCTTGGTAACATTTTTTTTCGCCTTCAGTTTATACATCAGTTCCGGTTCCATTATAAAACGAAGGTGCATCTCTCAGCAATGGCTACTCTCCCTTTTTCTTTCATTACTTGTAGAGGATGCTGCATGCCCCTCAGAGTTTTAGGTGGTTTACATGCTCAGTTGATAGCAGTAGAGTTCCAGCCATGCTGCAAGTCTACGGA
The DNA here is from genome assembly GCA_023101885.1 of Typhlomys cinereus. Lineage (NCBI taxonomy): Eukaryota > Metazoa > Chordata > Mammalia > Rodentia > Platacanthomyidae > Typhlomys > Typhlomys cinereus. The sequence goes on along the minus strand of JALPQD010000080.1, from coordinate 6,911,956 downwards.
GTTCAGCAAGGTGAAGAAATCTCAGAAATAGATCTGAGAAGAATTGGGCCAGAAGTTCTTGTCAACAAAACAACAGTGATTTGGTAGAGTCCAGGTGTCCCACAAAGGCAATGAAGATTTTTGTCCTAAGCCAATAGTGTAGTCATTTTGCAAAGGACCCAGACTTGCTTGGGACAGAGAATGAGATGAAAGTTTCATTTTCATTCCTGGACTTCACAAAGCAGAGCTGGCCAACTAGCAGTAGGCTGAGAACAGCTAATACACTCTGGCCTTGCTTTCTAAGTAGATGCAAATGGCACCGCTTTAACTGTAGCTAACATTACATTTTTACTCTGAAAGGGAAAGCAGTTTGCTGAGGAGTTTGCATACACATTCCATTTTAACTAGAGCATCGTTCATGCATCACATCACTATGTTCAAACTACTTTCCCCAACAGATTCAAATTAAATGTAAGTACATGTATTTATTATTTCTCTATTGGAACTAATTTTAGGTCAAGCCCCAGTATTACTGCATGATTCCATTGACTGTACAAGAGTTCTCCATCCCATGAAAAGAATCTAATAACCCATTTAGTTGTGAATCTTGATCCTACCATTCAGCTACATTACTTACAGCATTTGAAAATTTTCACTAGAGTATTTGTTCGCAGTGGACTCAGCCAGTCAACTTTGTTTACTTCTGAACAAGATCAATTCTTTTTGCTTCCTTGTGATTTTATATCACTTCCTGTCATCCAGGGGAGAGAGGAAAATTGATCAATTACAGTCAATTTCAGTGATCCTTATGTACTTTGGTAATTATATTGCCTTAAAGATTTGGGTTGGCGCAGTATTGCAGCATTGACAGAATTCAAGCTTTGCAGATCCCAAGGACTTGAGATTCTCAAATAGCATCTACTACTTAGTCCTGCAGTGCACAAACTTTTCTGTGCTCTAGAACTGTCTGACATGTTTCATGAACTTTCTTGGGCAGGGTCACATTCATCCAATTAATTAAAATAGAATGTTGGATTGGAAGAAAGGACTTTTCTTTTAAATATCCCAGGTGCAATATGTTTGACAACTTATTTAGATTATTTGATGATCAAAAAGTGGTTTGTTGACACATGTAAGACTGAAAAATTTTCATTTTTACTCTAGTCTTGGTGAATCAGAATCTGGCTTTTAAAAAACACTCTAGGAAATATGTATGCACAGGTGATGCTTCAGAAGCATTTGAATTAACTTTTGTTTCTCCTGTCTCTTCCCCACTTGCCTGCCTTACATTTTCCTTTGTTAAGTTGTCATCTTCATGCTGTCTGTTATCTGCAGAAACATCTGTAGGCCTTCTACAATGTGAAGATGCTTATGCCACATGTCTAAGAAATTCTGGTTCAATTGGTTCTAGTTTGGGAGCTGGTTATAGCTGTTGTTAAGAAGTTCCGCCAAGTGATGTTAATAGCTAAAATTACCCTGATCTTGGCCTGCTGTGAGTTCATATTCCAGGACATTGGCCTCACTTGGGCGCTTGTTAGAAATGCCAACCTTTAGATTCTTCTCTAACCTGGATCCATCAAGATCTGAAGGTATTTGTACATGTGCTTAAAATTTAAGAATCACTTGTGTAAATTTCAGGAAGCTGATTATGATTAAAAATAATACTAACCCAGGCACTTTAACAGAGATGTTTTGGTGTCATTTCATTAGGATGAAGGGTATGGATATATGGTCAGGTTCTAGAACTTCTGGGTGCTTTTAGAAGACATGCAAAGGAAATTTCTCTGTTCTGACACAAGTCACTCATGTCAATCCCAGATTATCTTCAAGCATTTATTCACTAAGTTCATGTCGAATTCCTTGTAATTCTCAGCAACCTAATGATATTAAACTATTTATCAGGATAGATCTAAACAGAGTGAATATAGCTCCCATCATTACACATCTCTGTTCAACTCTTTTGGAGTCCATTGGATGCATCCCCTGTTCCACAGTGTCTTTCCTGATCTCTACATGAAATTAATATTTTGGTGGTATGCTTCATACAGTTTAAGTGCTTTTTGTGTCCTTCAGGTGCTGTATTTCTAACGAATGATATTGTAATTTTTCTGATCTTTGTTTGAACAAGTACTTAGAGATAATATCAAATATTTTTTTTCTGAAAATGCAAAAGGAAGTTAATTGGCCCTGGTGGCTCACATCTGCATCCAACCTTTACTCAGAAGGTGACGAAAGGGGAGGGGGTCAAGAATTTGCAGCCAGCCTGGGGTGCATGAGATCCTGTCTTATAAACAGAAACAATACCTAAGATGTGCTCCTTGGTCTTAAAAATCGCACTCTCCAATCTTGTATCTCTACTAATAATTTAATGTTCTAGAAGACATAAGTCAAGTCTCTAATATTTTTCTGTAGATGCCCCAGGGTCCATCTACCTGAGGAAAATGCTTTAGCTTTCACAATAGGCACAATTCACATGCTGGATTGATAGACAGGCCTTGTGCATGCATGCATGCATGCAGAAGATTGCAAACTGGGAGAGGAGAGCAGTTCACATACCAGGAGGACAAAATGTCATTAGTTTCCTGAACAGAGAAGGCAGGAACCTGACTGGCTTTTTCAATAGAGATTTGCATATGTTCCCATGAAGATGCTCTAGGAACCAGCTTGGGGGTACAAAGTACTATATTTAAGGCATGGAACAAGTTACTTTGCTGAAGCTGAGCTGGTTTCCAACCTGCAGGAGAAAGACACAGGCTCAGAGGACACAGAAAGTAATTTTTACCAAGAATTGCTTCCTTGTCGAACAACAAAAGCCAAACTCAGCAATCACTGCAGGGAAATGTCAAATCTGTGCCACGAATAGGCATTGGACATCAGGCATCTAATGTAAGCTTTGGGCAAATCTCTTCCTTTTCTGGCTCCCAAGATATTTAAATGCTATAGAAAGCTCAACTCATTTGAATCAAATCCTGGATTTCCACATTGTTCCAGACACATGGCTAAGAATCGGGACAGATTTCTTGACTTGGCCTCTTGGCACTTGATGTCTGAAACCTATGAGTGGTCAGATTCGCACCCTGTACATGCCCATTCATCCTTCAGAGTTCTTGTAGGTGATCCTGGTGGGTAGAAAAATAAAATCTTACTGTGATTAGAGTCCCGTAGAGAGGACTTAATGTTCCACAGCCACAGTGCTTCCCTTTTGTCTCTCCCATGGTTTCTTTAAGCAAAATCATTGTATGGGGGAACATGTGAAATCCACTCTGAAAATTGTTCCAACCGACTGGCTTATGAGTTAGGACCCTCTCGTCTGACTTAGGTGGCTATTATCTGAGTCATTAACCTCTATAATGACTCCAGGGGAATCCAGTGAGTTGTTACTGGTCTCTTAGCTCTGACTTTTCATCCCTTTAAGCCTGTGAAATACTGACCCTATGAGATAGTTGTTTTGTGTCCACCAAGTGACCAGTAGTGGTCCTCACACTTGATAAGATTGTTTTCTGAATTTATGTAAATTAACAGTTATAAATAGCATCATGAGACATTGTGTAGCAGTCTCCCTTCTACTTTCATGTCCTTGTGTGTCTGCGTATATGTGTGTGTGGGGGGCACTGAGTGTCATCTGGATTGCCTGTTTTGGCATGTGCCTGAGCACTTGCTGGAACATAGATATCTATTAGTAGGTACAGCACCAAGGAAAATGGCTCCCATTTCCCACCGCTAGCATTCATCCTTAACGGTCTCTCAGGAAAGTGTGGTGTCTCATGAGGTCTTTCTCCTTCCATGTGAAATGTCAGCAGACTAAGTCTTGCATGGGTTTTGTGGAAGTAAACACAGCAGAGAGTTCATGGGTGCCGTAGCCCTGTCATGTCCAGAAGACACTATCTGGCCACACCCCTCCTCATCTTCAGGCTCTTGCAAATGACTTTCATGTATGTTATCTCTTTTAAAGCCCCATAAGTGCATTGATTACCTTCATTTCATAGAGAACCAAGGAGAAGCTAAGAAGACTAGGTGACCCAGGCATCTTTATGCCTTTCATTACAAACTAAGATTTACTGTAATCGTCTATCCCTTATAACACAGCAGCATGATTATGAAATAAAAGTTATTTTGTAATTTTAGCAGCAAGAATACTGCCCAGATGCAGGTCTTACCAACTTTCACAAGGCCTTACTTTGCTAAAGGGACTTCCTTTAGTGAATATGCTATGTTGCTTACTAGGTTAATTATTTGATTAATTATTGTGTTTATCTTGATACTGGAGATTGAATCCTTGGCCTTAGCTAAGTGAAATATGTATCTGGTCACTGAGTTTCACACACTTTTGACTGGACTCTACATTTTGGACAGTAATTTCCCAGATACATTAGGTCAAGTATCATAGGTTGAATGAGCTTAAAAAATGGGACTGAGGGGATGGTCTAGAGGATCAAAATGCTTGTTATGCAATCACGAGGATCTGATTTCTGGTGCCAGTATGTGCATTAAAAAGTTGGGTGTAACAGCATGCGCATCTGTCACCCCAGGCTGTGCTGCTGCTGGGGAGACAGGTATAAGAGAGACAGCGACAGAGCAGGACACCCAGCATCCCGTGCTGCCCTCTGCATTGGCATGCATGAATATGCCCCCATATACACATGTGCACATGCCATACACACACATATACCACACATATATGTTTAAATACAAAATAAAAGCAAAATTTAGAATGTGCAAGTGCTGTACATCAGCAATGATTTTCAGTCAGAGGAGCACATAAGAAACACTGGGCATCTTTGGTATGCAGAACACACTGTTTAAGAAAAATTCCTGGGCTGGCGAGATGCCTCAGGGGGTAAAGCTTGCAAAAGCTTGGCAAGTTGAGATTGATCCCCAAAGGTCACATGGTGGGGGACAGAATTGACTTCTCAAACTTGCTCCCTGACTTTTTCTAACTACAAGTCACTATGTTTAGCTTAACTAAGAATTCTAGGACCCTGACCTAGGGCTGGGCCTTGTCTCTTATTATCACTGTCCATGTCAGAGCATACGTTTGAAGGCAGACTCAATTCCTTATTATAGGCTTCGGTTGGGGTAATGAAATGGATGGTGAGGGTCTAAGGCATGCTGTCTCCCCCAGCATCTTCTCATTCTTTTCCTCATTAGCTTTCTGGCTTACAGGACACAGTATCATTTTCCAGGATTCATGCTGATGGCTCTAATTTTAGTTCCTCATCTCTCCAGTTACTTTTAAAAGAGCACTGTCTTCTTTTCTTCGCTATGTGGGACTCGTACCCAGAAAGTCTGGATTCTTTAGCCACTGTGATGCAACTGATGACAACCAGGTAGACACGCCAACGGACACCTGTTGCTAGACACGGTTTTTTCCTTTATCTGGAAAATATACTCTGCCTGGATTATTACCTAAAACAAACCAGGTTACCAGGGATTCCAAGAGCACAGGTCATCAAAAGGGTCTTTAAATTGCACATGTTAGTTCTATTATGCACTTAGGCTGGTTTCAAACTCCTGATCTTCTTGCCTTTGTTTCTGCAGAGCTGAGGCTCCAGGAATATACCATCAGTCTCTTGTTTCTGTTCTGTTTACAGACTGGTCATAGTGGGAAACAGCCCAAAGTGCTGAGCTGCAGAAGAAAAATCAAGACTTTTTTCAGAGGCCATTCAAAAGTCACCAAATATACCCAACCCTCCTTTAGCAAGCAAGCAAGAGGAGGTAGTCATGTAACCTTTCTTTTCTGGCATCTCCTCAACCCTTGAAATTATTGCCCATGGAAACTATCAGATTTTTCTCAGATCCTCAAATACTGATGGCATGCAAACAGACTGAAAAGACCTCTTAGTTCAGGGTAATTTCAGAAGTTTCTTTCAGCAACTTGGAAACTGAAAAACCTCAATGTGTTCTGGCTTCAGAACACATTGGGATGTTTTTTACCCTCGATTTCATTCACAGGCTAAATTGGGTTTAGATGCTTTACAAAGAAGACAATTGCAAAAACATTTATTATATGATCATTCTAATTGCGAGTGAAACTCTGGGAAGTTGAAAACAGTCTTTTCCCAAAGCCCTTTCTTTCATTTTGGAATATTCTCAATGTTTCCAGCAGGCCTTAAAAATGAACTTAGTTCCATTCTTTCTTTGCATTAGGATTTAAAAAAAATTCTTGCTGTGTGTCAAGGACAAAGATCTTATAAATCCTTCTTGATTGCAAGTTTACAAATAGTTAAAAAGTAAGATGACCCAGGGACTTTTTACCTAGAGGCTTTGCCTCAGCACAAAATGCAGACTGTAATGTAAATGCAGGAGAATCCTCACTAGTATAGGAGAAAAGGAACCCCAGAGCTATGTGTGGCCATTAACATCAGTCTTTCATAACAAGATGATCAGTTGATGGAATCAGTAAATAGCATTTCTCCAGAACTGACTGTGGGTTGAATGTCTTAAGGATGAACTTTTCAAACTGGGCTACACATTCTGGCAGCATTCTGAGTTTAAATGTATATACTGGGTTTGATGTTTGGAGGCATAGAAGAATGTGCTCTGGGGAAAGAGAATGAATAATGGATTTCATATTGGAAAACATAGATTCTGGCTCTGTCCCTTCTATTTATGCTTCCAAGGAACCCTGGAAGACACTTTTCTTCTCTTCAGTGCTCAGAGTTCTAAATTCCCTCCCTCTTCTCTCTTTCCTCCCTTCCCTCCCTCTCTTCCTTTACCTTTTCTGTTTCTTTTTTCTTTGTCTATTTACACTTACATTCTTATCATGGAGAAATTACCTTTTCAGGGTTAGGGAGATATGTCAGTTAGTAAAGTGATTGTTGTACAAATTTGAAGGCTAGAGTTTGAACCCAGCACCCACATGAAACCAGGAGTGGTGATATACATTTATCATCTCAGCACCGAGAAGATAGACACATGTAAATCCCTGTGGCTTGTTCACCAGTTAGTCCAGTTGAATTGGCATGGTCCAGGTTCAGCGAGAGACCCTATCTCTGGAAATAAAATAGAAAGTGACTGAGGAAGATGCTTGATACCGACTTCTGGCCTTCATGCACTCACACATGCACAACTTGCACACTCATAGCACAAGTGTGTACACCAATAGAAACTGCCCTTTCAGTTTTTTACTATCCTTTCTTTAATCCTAGCCTTAATTTTTACAGGATTATAATGGTGATCAAAATTACTCTATTAAAATTTAAAGATCTAGTGCCAGCTTGAGGCAGCTTTTGAAAATTATTTTTTTCTTTGACATCTTCATACATAAATATATGAATTTATGTGTTTTAACCCTTTATTACCAACTCCAGCCTCTCTCCTGTTCTACTTCTAGCTCATCTTTTCATACGTTTATTTCTTTCTGTATGTAGCTCACTATTTCATCTGGGATGCTTGTAATGTTTTGATTTCCATAACACAATTATTGTGCTTATAAAGGGATTGATAACTGATGTGATTCTAAATGAAAAAGCACTAAGATAGAGCTGAGGGGAATTGTCTCATGGCATATTAGTTACTTTTCTGTTGTATCAAAATACCTTACAGAAACAGCTTACAAGAAAAAGAAGAGCTTTACTTTGGATCACAGTTTCTGAGGGATCTCTGCCAATCACAATGGGGAGGACAGGGAGGAACTGGTTCCATCTCCAGTGGCAGCAGTAGAATCAGCAGGTGTCCATCATCAGGCCAGAAAGCAGAGATTTCGGCAAAACCAGGATCTGTATGCTTTCTAAAGACCCTCTTTTAGTACCTACTTCCACCAGTCAGAATCACCTCCTACAAATACACAGCCTTCTAAATAGTGCCACAAATTGAATACTGAATAAACCTGTCAGAGACATTTCAGATTCAAGCCATAGCATGTGGCTTCATGTGTGGCCTGATTGTGACCACATACAAGTCACTAATGTATATCTTCAGTGATGGATAGTTGTGGAGAACTGTGGAAATAACCCTGATTTAAAAAAAAAACTGACCTCTGTGAGTTATGTGAGTTTGAGCTGGTCATTTATTTCCTGGCCTGATTCTTTGTCTGGGAAACAAAGGTAGACAGAGACTGTGAGAGTCAGCATTTGTGGAGGTAAGGAGGGCATACAGTGCACATGTTCTATTTCATGATCCTGGATGGTAGCTTTTCCTTTCATCTCTTTAGCTGTGGTGGTAGCAGTTTTGCTCAGCAGATTGCACATTGTTTATATAACATTCTTTTCACCTTCATAGGTGACCTCTCCATAATTAAGGTTTGTTTACGTGAGACTGAATTGGTAGCTCCAGTATCTTCTAGACTTAACAAGCGCTTTCTGCTGAAAACAGAAAAACAGTAACACTTATACATAAGAGTCCAAGTGTAGACTATATTACTGACACTACAGAAAGGGATGTGGTTTTCTTTTCATTTTCATTCATTAGTAATATGTTATTTAAAATTAAATACATGCTTGTCTGTCTTCATACTATTTGAAAATCAATAACTATCTCTTCCAATGCCCAAATGTTTCCAGATCATCTAAGATGATTGGTTGTAGTTCACAAATGAAATTCATCCGAAGTCCAATGGCTTCACGGTTAATAAGCTGGATTTCTTAATTATGACAAGATGATAAATAGCTAAATATTTACAAATACGAATGATCTGAAAGAACTATGACTTAACAGTACTTATGAGAACAGTATATGTAAATATATGCTTTAATTGCATTAACAAAAATTTGTGTGTCCATGATTAAATAATGTATTGTACAAATAGAATGTAACATATTTTGGGTTGAAGATTGAAGAACAATTGAAGGACAAATTGCTTCTAGTCTTTGCAATATATTTTATCAATATTTTATTTCAGCTGAAGTATGGTGCAATTAGTATTGAGGTCAGTTATAATCTGCTAAACAGGTTTACTTAAACCAGCAAATCTCTTTCTTCATGTCCTGTTGTTTCAGGACAAACACTGAGAAAATATTTGAAATGATAATGGAGTCTTTTGAAATGACATTTCTATAGCTTTAATTATGCTCTAGTACTGTGCTTTACATCTGTTCATTCACTTATTAATCTGAACAATCCAATAAGCTAGGCACCACTGTCATCCCTAGATTAAGGACCAGAAAACTCAATGTGGTGCTATTAATAACTTACCCAAGTCACAGAGCTGATGGGTGTGGACCGACTCGCGTCTGAGAAGAACGGAATGTGTCCAGTTTGCTATGACAGCAGTCCTTCCTCGGGTACAGAAAAGCAGTCCAGGTGTATAGCTGCAGATTTCACCAACTTTCAGAACTCCCTGGTTTTGTTGTTTTCATGACTAAGAAATGGAATTTCTATGCCAAGAATGAAAGATAGCAAAATGTTTAATAACCACTAGCATGTTCATGAACATGAGCTGTGGTCAGAATTACTTGTGTTATAACAACAATTAAGAAAAGCAACATTCATGGATTTATATACATGTAAGCCCTGAGCCAGTGAGAGCTAGACTTGCCTGCTGTGGGGTGGGGTTTTAAGAAAAAGCTCAGTGCACCTCACATGCCTTAGGTTGGTGCCACTGAGGGGCTTAATTAAATGGAGGGCTACAGCTTGTTTTTCTGACCTCCCCCCCAAAGCTATCTGTTTTATCTAGGAAAGTTGTTGGTATGATAGTAAGTTTAGAAGACTGAGCATCACACATATTACTAATAATTTTTCAATCCCTCTAACTTGCAAAAGGTATATTTCCATGCCCACTCCATTTGATCAATGCTTTCTTTCAAAACTGAAACCAACGAAGAAAACAATACATAAAACATCAAGCATAAGACAGGTGGTGAGTAATAACATGTGTTATTGCTCGGTCGGTATTTTTATCATCTGGTCCTAAGTTCATTTCTGTTTCTGTGGGGAGCTGCACTCTTCTCTTCAGCTCCTCACCACTGTGTTAATTCCCAACAGAAACAGAGACAGCCTTCAGTATCTTGCACATCGTTGCGTGCGAACATTGCTGATGCCTTATGAGATTGTTACCTGATATGGAAACTTCTTTCTTCATCTTCACACGATTTTCCTTCCTCTGTAGTTTGCAATGGTCCGATTTGGTCACACTACTCCACACCTTTCTTTCAGCTGTTGACTCTTGCTGTTTATGTTGCTTTTTGTTTGAGGATTCCCTAATTGTGTTTTATGCACTTGCTTTTCTCTGGTTGAACACAATAGAACAAAATGCTGTGATGCACAGTTGAAACATCAGTTAATATGCACTAGTTTTAGTGATGCTATAAAAGCAGAGAGCACTGACATCAGTTGATAATCAACTGCTTTCATTAAATAATTAAGTCCAGATTTCTGGGGTCTGCACCCAGAGTTTTTGAGTCAGTGGTCTGGGGGTAGACCTCAGAACTTACTTTTTCATTATTTCCATTTTCACTCTTTGGCACTTCTATACATGACACAATGAAATGAAATCATTTTCACCTCATATTACTGGATCCCATGCAGCTCCCTTTCCTACTGAAAAACCTTTATTCTGAGTAGCCTTCCTCTTACTTTCATGTCTTTTTCTCTGTCTGTAGTCCACTGAGCTTCATCTGGCTGGCTTGCATTAGGACGATGTATTGGTATCTATATCATTGAAGAAAGTCATTCCCTTTCAACATCCATCATTAACCCCCAGCAGTCACTCAGGGAGGGGGGTGCCTCCTAAGCTTTTCCCCCTTCCATGATGAAATGTTGACAGGCTAAGTCTTGTGCAGGTTTGTGCATATAGCTGCAGTGAGGTTATGGGTGCAGTAGCTGCCATAGCTTGCTTTTCTAACAACTTCTAATAGCAGAGTGTGCTACTGAAGTAGAGCTCATTCCTTGAGAACTAAGGGTGCAAAAACTATGTATAAGCTTTTCTTATACATGGTTTTTGGTCTAAACATAGATACATATTTTTCTGGACTTTCAAAAAATAGGTAGTTAGAGTGGTAGTGTTCTCATGAGGGAAGACCATACACAGCTCAGTAAAGTAAATGAGACCATCTCTTGGAAATCAACATCAACTAGACTCATTGCTTAATTAATGCAGGAACCTAGGTTTGGTATCCATTTATCTATTGTTTCATCTATGTACATTGTAATTGGGACTAAATGGAAAAAATGACAGTGTATTTTATCTCAAAAAAGACTTTGCAAGTTAGTCTTGTATAAACATAAACTATAAGAAGGATTGACCACTGGTAATGCATAGGAAAATTTAGGTTTTAAATTTGTTTTTATCACAATAGCTTCTGGATTGATCATTCTGGCTAGGTTTCATAGGACTGAAACTAATGAATACAAATAAGGTTTATGTCGTTTATTATCATGCCACATGAGAGAAATATAATTTGTGCAAATGCAGGGAGAAGCTCTAAATCTGGAAAGGAGATGGCATTTGCAGAGGGAATAGAATTAAAACATTGGAAAAGCATTCTAGCTGAAGGAACAGTATAAAAGTAGAGAGGAATGGGTATGGTTAAAGCAAGCAGGAAAAGCTTCAAGGCTTTGTTGATTTATTCATTTAACAGATACAGGTGCTGGCTTCTGGAGCTCTGTTCTAGGGGCTGAATCTAGTGACAAGAACCTTGCCTTCTTCACACACAGAGGATGGGACAGGATGCAGATTAATGTATCACGGAGGAAATGTTGAAAGCAAACTGTGGAAGTCTGTTAAAGTGTGTACTGCAGGTGATGATTTCGCTTGCTTTACAAATATATTAATTAATGTAATCATTTTGAAAAATTACGTTCCTGGGACTTTCAGAACACAAGGCTTCAACTATTCACTAGCTTTACAAGAACGTATCTACAGCACAAAGCCAAGCATATCTGAGAGTACACTGGTGTGGCCAGTGGAATTACTGCAATCCAGCATGTGGGGCCATGACTCATGCCAACCTCTACAGCTGACACATTGCCTTGGCTTCATGGAGCAGTGTTACCCTCCTGCTTACTGTAGTCTCCTTGCTTCCTGGCATTCTAAAACAAAAACACACAAAGTGGTACTTTAGAGAGGAAAGGCCCAAACTATTTGCTTTAAAGAATGTGTCAGGCTTACAATATTACCAAGTTTTGGAACATTATCACTATAGAGCAAAAACTATGCAGGTCCGAATGTTTATGCATTTTGTAATTGTGTTACATGAAGTTTTTCTGTACTTCAATATGTAATCACTTATGTGAAATCTGTGTTTTAAGTATCAGTCATATACTGTCAGTGGTGTATTCTGTTATTCCCTCCTCTTTAGAGAAGATACAGAAGCTAAAACAGCAATTTCTGAGCATAATTCTAGTCTTGATTTTTGTTTGATCATATTGGTCATGACTCCTGTTTCTAGTCCTGGATTTTTTTTTCATCTAAGTAATGAAGACAAAATAGTAGTTGACATTTGTAGCTACTTGTTGTCTTGCTTGAAGATTAAATGAGGTATTTGAAAGTGCCCCCCCATGGTAACCACCCAGTAAAATGTAGTTATTATTATTTTAAGCACTATATCTCAAAACTGTCTCAATAACATCTGGTTGAGGTCATAGTAATAGGATATTTTAACATCCAATAGATTCAGAGTTGCTTAATTATTAAACATTCTTTGGTGATACAGGGACCTGGACCCAGGATCACTGAGCCCCAGTCTAAACCTGACTGGTTTATATGAACGCAAAGAAATATAAGAAATCCCTTCTTATCTGGAGCCTTTCATTGTAATTCAACATAAGAATTGCAAAATATGGCAGCCCCATAAATATATGACTTTTGGTTCAGTCTTAACCTCATTCCAGGGTCATTTAAATGGAATGGCCACATTCAGAGGTTGAGATCCAGCATAGTACCTTGTACAGAGATTTCAGCCTGGTTGGTGAAAGATTTATGAACAAGATTTTGAAAATGAAGGTCAGCAGATGATTTTCATTTCCGAACCATAATGAGTGGCCAGACAGATGGCAGGACTGCTTTATCTTGTCTCTGGGTGTTGTGTGACTTCTCCTGGGAGAAACACACATTGCATGGTCTGGAGGAATGACTGCCCATCCCAGGTTAAGTTTAATCTTTGTTTTCCTATTCTACTTCATCATACATATCTTCTGTGAACTCTTATTCAGCATTTAAGGCTTCCCAGAAACTCACTACCTCAGCATTTGCTTTGTGTGCCCCTCCCCCACAAGGAACTCCAGCTTAACACATCTGTGCCTACGAATAGACCAGACGGACCCCCTTTGTCTGTTTGTCCCGTTCTCATCCCTTCTTTATTGTTTTTTGCACTCATGAATCCGATTTATGTGCTGGTCCAAATCATTCAGACCTGCCAACGTTTCACTTACCTCACAAAGATCACAGTCCACCACGGGTTCAACCAGGCCTTTAAAGCCCCATACCACTCCCCAGGTACCTGCCGAATCAACATCTTTAATTCTCCTGTGAACAGAGTCCTATTGGACCTGATGAACTGGGCATTAAATGCTCCCTCTTCCTGTCAGTAATGTCTGTCTTTCCTCTATTAGTCATGGTAACCTCAGTTGTACCCATGATGGCTCCTCTGAGTCAGCCCATCTGGGAGTGACCCTTTCATGTTGCCTCAGATCATGCAGGCTTTGTCTCAGAGAGGGATGGGTCGTTGTTTTGCTCAGGTCTTCTGTTCCTATTGCACCTCATAAGCCAAGCTATGATTTCTTTTTCTTCTTGCTTAAAAATCCCTTGCAACTCAAGCATCTAAGAGGCAGAATATTCCCTGACCATCAAGATTCCTGCACAAGCATGCTGAGTCGTGGGTTTTCCCCTTCCTTTGTATTAAAGGTCAGACCTTTACCATTCCTATTCATTATCTGACTTTCCTCACAGATTCCAGGGTTTTGCCTTAAAAGAAGGGCTCTTGAGCACAAATATAGCTTGCATTCTCTTTCCTTTGCTTCCTGCCAACTGGAAGAAATACAAAGCAGTATCTCCATCTCATCCTCTTTCTTCCCCCCACTTTCCTTTCAAATCAGAAGCTAACCAGAGACTAGCCATCACCTTTCCTTTTCCCTTTGTGATGCCTTCCTCACTCAGGCAAGTTCTTTCTGAAAGCATAGATGAGTCTCTGCTGTAAGTCTTATTATCCACAGTAAGGCTATACAACTGACACTCTGACCTACTTACGATACCCTCTTATGTCTGTTACTTTTAGGGGTTGCAATACATTCTTTAAACCATCAGTGGTTGTGAAAGCACCTCCATACATATGCAATTGACCCCATTTGTCAAGAGGCTTTCTACCCTATACCAAATAAAGGAAGACAACTATCTTGAACTTCCCTTCAAAAAGGCTGTGCTCTTGGGCCCCTTGGCTTTTGTTGCAGTTAGTCTGCATGTTGCTAATAAATTCACAATCAAAAGGTCCTATTCTCACTTATGTCTGGCCACATCTCTTAGTCCATCCTGGCAGCAGAGCTCATACCAACAGCAAGCACCAAGGGAACTAGTAACACACCATTGTCGAGAGAGGGACAATCCAGTATGTCTGGCCAAGTATATCAAAGTATTTCAAAGAATGCCAACTCTCTGAATCACCTTTCTCCATCTTTCCTACATTCCCTGGGGATAATCTCACCCACCTAGTACTGGGGTTCCCCTCAACTAGACAATCTACTGAACTATTTCTCAAGACTTGAGTGAACTATTAATTTTTCACAACTGTTCCCAGAGCTTGAGTTTTCAACTCTGAAGTTGACACCTGTATTTAACTATCATACCTTTCATTGCACATCTAACATCCATCTCAGGAAACATTCAACTACTGCTACAGCAAGGAGACATACCATGCCCATGCCACAAGAGATTGCGTCCTTGTATATTCTAGCTTGACATAGATCTGTTTCAGTTGGATACCTCAGTACTTATTTCAGGACCATGCAAACTACTTCTTCTTAACTAATCTTTGATTCTGTTGGCTTCATTCAGGTACCAGTTGTGTTGCATGACTTTTCCAGGGGAGGCGTAAATGTGTCTATTCACCTCTAGATAGAAGACCAGTGACAGACAAAAGTCACATTGCCATTGAAATCTGACTGGGCAGACTAATGAGCTTAATTGTATTACTTACCAAAGTATGATGGAGGACTTTTTTATATAGGAACCTAAATGACTTAAAGGCAATTTCATCACCGAAAAGTTCACCCAACCTGGGTGATTGAATCATGAAAATTGTATTCTCTAAGCTCCTATGTGACTTGTAGGCAGCTGGACAGAATGGAGAATCTTTCTATCCAGTAGTTGCTACTGTTTAAATAACCTTGAGGTGGAGGCTTTGCGATTTTTACGTATTTTAGGAACTTCCTGAAACTCATGAGTTATTTACTTCCTAAGCTTTGTCCATTACTTTACTTCATGAGTCTTAAAAAGCCTCTCCTATACCAAACAATTTTTCAATTTAGAGACATTGCTGTGTAACACTGAGCAAACCTCTTCTGATCTCACTGACCATTGCTTCATGTCTGGGTAAAGACAGGATGTTGTGTTGGACACGTGGAAGTTTCCTGGGGTGCTCATTTTTTCAGCAATGCTTTTGAGCATAGAACTGGTCCTTCATGAAGTACATGACACCTGAGATGACATTTTTCTTCTCTTTTTCTTATTTTACTTATTCTTTTTGCTACGATAATTGAGTATTCATTTGCAAAGACAGCTATTCCTTATCTCTTCTACCAGTTTGTCTTTCTAAAGGAAAAAAAACTTAAACTTAAACTTACCCTAAATACAATTCTCTTCTTAAGTTTGTCTTTCTAAAGGAAAAAAAACAAAAACTTAAACTTACCCTAAATACAATTCTCTTCTTAAGTTTTAACTGACTCCCATGAGCACATTCTTATTCCTAAATACATCTTGTCCATCTTTCCATCTTCCAAGGCACTTTAAGTGAAATTTTGGTTAGATAAGTATTTACTAATAACATTATCATGAGTGTGTAAAAAAATAGTTTTCATGACTAATACAAAAACTATGATTACTCTTCTTTTTTCTAAGTCCTCACAGCCCAAGGTTGGTAGTTGACTTGTTTGTGATTATGTTGGCTTTTTTTAATATTGATTACTGTGTAGCTTCCTACCAGCTGTTTTTATTTTTATCTCAAGACATTCAGATGCAGATCTTCTGTCAAGGTCATTTTCTGGTAGTCTTATCTGTGGGACCTTTCCTTTCTGTGCCTTCTTTCCTTCCATTCTCTATGCATTGGTTAGATTCTGGGATGTCTCCTACCAAAGTTCTGGAAAAAAGTTATGTCTCATCTCACATTATTAAAACAGTAATATCCCAGTAATATCCCCTCTCCTCAATTTGTAACTGACAAAGGTAGTCATTTGTGGACACTATCAAAATCTTTGTGCCTAGGAGAGACATTGGGAATGATTTTTAGTTCTTCATTTCACATGGAAAAAAACAGAGACAAAGGAGAATTGAAACTCAGTCTTCCTGAAGTCAAGATAAAAACTCAGTTTTTATAATTCTCATGCTAATACTCTTCTCACTGAATCATTAGCTTCCATCCTCATGTCTAAATATCTATTAGTAAGATTAAATTTTTTAATCAGTGACTTTGAATCTTAGAGATCTGAAAGTACCAATTTTAAAGAACCTCTGAAAACTTCAGAACAGTAATTTACATGAATAATCTAAGCTTTGGACACAGATTTGGGAATCCAAACCTTCATCTTCAATGCCGTAAGGAGACAAGGGTTCCTGTTTAACTGATAAAACAGAGTTCTTTTCATATGAACTGGTCAGTACCAGTTGATACATTCATGTAACAGATTCAGGGGAATGTTTTCTGAATAAATCTTGGAAATTCCATTTGCAATATAATTTTAAGAGGTTTCAGTGTTTTCATCACCCTGGAAGCACACAGCAGATGTATAAATGAAGAATGGAAATATCTTATAGAGGCAGAGAATGTGATCTCTATGAACGCTTAATACCATTCTTGCTAAATTTATGGTCTCATGATTTAATTAATGATGAGAAGTGCTATGTTATGAGGAAACTAGGAGCTGTAAAAGAGATATGATCCAGACATCAATCCTTTATCAGTAATATAATACCAGCAATGATGTGTTGTTAATTAAAAGCAAAAACCCAACCAAATTCAAAGATCTTATAACATCTTTCCAAAATACATTAACTTTTTATGACCACAGTTATTAAGATAGCAGTTATCCTAATAGTTTCGCTTGGTCATTTTTTACTGAGCTGTAGTCCACATGTCCCTTTATCCTTTCCTGCTGTGCTGATTTCTGTCACATGATGCAACAGTCCTCCTGTATGTCATAGTCATTTCTCAGCTGAATGATTCATGAAGACGAGGATTATAATTCTCTTTTTTGTACAATAAAACTTGGGACATAGTAAGAATACCATAAGAAGTGGAGTGAACCAGAATGTAAGCTATTTATATGTAATTATTGGCTTTCATAGCACTTTTCCACGGGCTATAGAGGTAAAAAAACCATAGTGACCCATTGTAGCACTGAAGCTTCCATGATACTAGTTTCTCTTTGGAAGCATCACCCACTGCACACCCTTAACTCAGTTCTAGCTCTTTAAATAGTGGGTCATTTTCACTATTATTTAACCTCCTATTACTTCTGGATCTTCACCTGTGGGAAGTCAGGTTTTGCATACGTTCTCTCTCCTGAATCTCAGTAGAAGCAATTTCCCCCATGCTTCAAAGGGGAAACAAAGCTGCCTTTTTCTGTTGTTCTTATCTGGCTCCATGCAGAGAAGTGAGTCCTGGTTGTCCATTGCTCCTCTGTCTTCTCTCCAGTCTGATTTTCTCTCTGTGGTTGAAGATAGAGCTGCAGATTCCTGTGAGCTTGGGGAGGTCAGGTCTGAATACTTCTGTACATCCTAGGTTTTGACTCTACTTAGACCCAAACAGTTCCACTATTAAGACTATTCCAAGTAACAAAAAAGACAATTCAATTTGAAATCCTGGCATTCCTGGAGGTGTGGCTAATCTAACCTTGCTCTTTAAAATAGCTTGGGATGGACTAGTGGAAAGGTCTTTTTTATCCTCTACTTAAAAGTAAGAATTGAAATTACTGGGTAAGGATGCCTTCCTGCTTTCCACTGTAAGTTATTTTACCAGACTTTTCTCAGCGTTTGCCTCTTTCCTCAACAACTCTTTTGCTTCTTTTTCATGGGTACCCTTAAAGTTCTTTCAAAATCAGTTTTTCTAATAAGAACTTTTCACCAAGTTACTGCAGAAGACTCCTTAAGATTTCGGTCTAACAAGGTACAAGTAAGGTTGAGATGAAAATAATTCTTTTCTTTTTTGCTGACTGTATTTCTGGAAAAAACACTGCCATGGGTGTATGCATAGAGATGTAGGTTTGTAGTAAGAGTCTACGTTCCATTTAGCTCTGTGATCCCTGGTTATGCCACATTTCTTTTTATATGAAAGTGGTAGTTAACATCCTGCCTCTAGGATCTGAGAGATGAGAAAGAGAGAGCGAGAGAGAGAGCAAGAGAGCGAGAGAGAGCGAGAGAGAGAGAGAGAAATGGATGGATGATGGAGGGTGCTTTGCAAATGATGTGCTATGTGTTATTCATAGACACAGGACTATTCCTATTGTTTCTGCTTAGTCGGTTAGGTCTGGATGAGCAAATTGGAGATGATAGGGAGGAAGGGAAAGGCAGCAGGCTGGACTTGGGTGATCCCCACCCATTCCAGTGGCTTCAGCATTCAGCCAGTGCCCTCAGCATAGGTGCTTCACCTCACATGCTCTTTTATGTCTACAGGAAGGCAAAGTGGACCAAAAAGGTGAGGGCAGTCCCGAGACTTGCTTCCAGTGTTTAAGAAGTCTGTGCATTCTCAAGTAGAGGAGGATATATTTTTTTAAATTTCAGTGTATCATTAGGTGTGGATTATTAAGTCAGAAGACCTGCCAACTCTGGACCAAATAGATATACTTTGAACACATAATTCTAGATAATTATTTTAGGCAAAGGCCAAGGCTCAGTCTTTTAAACACTGAGAAGGAACTGGTGGAATGTACTCAGTCCATCTTTCTGTTGTGTCTGGGAGGAGAACCTTGCATGTGTAACAGCCAGCAAAGTGTTAACAGATGGAATGCCGAGTGAGCAGCCCACACCTGCAACGCTTTAGCCACATTTTGTTATAATCTGTTCTTGTTTTGTGAGCTGTGTCTCCTTTCTTTCCTTCAGCAGCAGGGACAGAAAGAATATTCAGACTCAGGCGCAGTGCTAAGTGCTGTGGATGCTCAAGGAAGATAATTCCTGTTTCAGTGGCTGTTAACTCCTGTAGAAAATAGCACATGATAGAGTCAATTGGGAAAGATGAAGCCTTGAGATGGCAGGAACAAGGGGCAGGTTCTTGCTGAGGAGATAAAGCGAGTGTGAAACACATAGAGATCACAGCTGTTTGTCCATGAACTTCCTTACTGAAAGACTGCACAGATCCAGAGAAGCACGGAGAAATAACTGTCTTCTGGGAGTCAAGCTGAAATCACATGAAATGCTGAATCTGGATAACATGGACGAAATATTGATAAGTCATATTATTACTTAAACATTCAAGATGGCCTGTCAGTCTCTCAAATTTCTGAAAGATTTTATTTGGATTGCTTTTTAAAAAATATTTGTCTAGGAATAACTTGTAATAACCATTATATTTCTAAATAAGAAGACTAAGAGAAACTTCTAAAATTATGAAGTACAGGTATTTAATTGTGGGAATAGTTTAAAATGGATCTATCTATCTATCTATCTATCTATCTATCTATCTATCTATCTATCTATCTATCTATCTATCTATCTATCTATGTAATGGAATATTATTTAGCTTTAAAAGCAGAACCCTGACATTTGTAATGGCATAGGTGAACTGGAAGACATCATGCTAAGTGAAATACATTAGACACACAACATCAAATAGTCTGTGAGCTTTCTTGTTTATGGGATTTTATGAATAGGGTAGTGGGTCTCAGTTTATCAGGTATGTGTATGTGGTGAGGGGTGGTGGCATGGAAGAAAAGGTAAAAGAATGGAAGTTAGCAGATATTCAGGATAATTAAGACTAAAAGTCCTTTGCATAAGATGTATGCTGTTTTGTATTGTGTACTGGAAGTTTGCTAGGAGCAGACTCTAAGTACTTTCATGAGTTGGCTTAGTGGACAAACTGATTTAATTGTGCATATCAAAGCAACATATTCCACTCCTTAAGCATGTACAATAAAATTATTCAACTTTACAGATAATATATATGCTATACTTTTTTTTTTTTTAAGAGTTCTCTTCGTTAAAAGAAGTCTTTCTGAAACACACAACCAGGATTATAATCAGGGCTTCCTGTGCTAGTTTCCTCACCAGTGTATGAGAGTCAAAGATGCTGTAAAGATCTTTTCTGATATGGAAATGTCACCATATTGGTCTGTTAGCACAGTATATTTTGCACAAATACCTTCTAAAATAATTCACATTGTGATCAAAGTTCTTCCTAATGTCAACACTAACATTTTGAGGAGGCATTATTCTTGTGGGCTTAAATGCTTTTAATAATATTTTTATTCAGCTATGTTAAGAAGAGACTTCCACACATAAAATGTCAAGATGTGTTGGTGAGAAGCCCTTGGTCTTCCTTCTTGGTGGCAAATCTTTAAAAACTAAAATGTATCTTTTCATTATGATGCTATAGGACTTTATTTGGGTTTTACTGCCAACTAAAACCCCAATTTAGTTTTAACAGAGCACATTAAATGTAGCGGATCTTAAATTTCTATAACTGTAGCTATAATTTAATTTTATTTGAAGAAGCATGATATTTTTCTGGGCTTATACATGTGATCTTTGGCTATATTCCATATTATTCGTCCATTTTGAGAATATCGTGTCCCTTTTTGGACTGTGGGGTTTTAAGGAACCTGGTGAAATAGAGAATACGTCAGAGATAAGCAGATTAATGATAGGTGAAAGGAATTGAAGTTGCTTAACTGAAGGGAAAAGTCTTAGGAAATGTGCTAATTACCACCCTCAGGCTGAACTGATGTTGGAGGGGTGGAACTTTTTGTAGGGAAGAGGATGGTCAACTGGGTTGGGAGGGAGATGAGAAGATGGGGAAGATAATAATCAGAATGCATTCTATAGAAGTATGGCATTGTCAGGGAACAAATTGAACCAATACATTTTTTGAAGGATAGACTTTGGTCTTATCTTACATTATGGGGATAGAGCAGAGCTGAGTCAATAAGAGGGATTGAAGTTTCCACCTGCAAACATATCTTAGGACAAGAGTTGATGACTACTGAGATTTTATCTTTCCTTGAATTTGCATATAAACAAAACAGTCTTTTAAAATTAATTTTTGCTCCTTTATTTCCCTTTGGAAAGAGAGATTTGAGCCCATTTCTTTTGTAATGGAAATGATTAGTTGCTATGACATAACCAGCTCAGAAGACAGAAAACACATCTTCCAGTGCTCATTCTCCATGCGAAGTTCTGGAAGGAGCTTCCACCTTCCCAGCAGGGCCATTCTGTCAGTCTGTTCAAGTATACTTACTGCATACTCAGATGTGCAGTGGATGTGATTGCTCATTGGGCAAAATTGAAGTAGAAGATTGCATAAGGATGCGCTATACAACACACTCATTTCCAAGTACCTCAGGTGATTGCTTTGCCCTCACATGGGATGCCTCCTGCCAGAAAGCTTAGGACCAGTGGATTTGTTGATTATAAGTGACTTGTGCTTATAAATTATTTCATAATGTGTCCTAGATCACTGCACCCTTTTATCGGGAGCTAGAAATAAGTGTGTGGTAGGGATGTCTTGCACCTATCGTGATTGAACATTCATTACTTAAGACATTTTCACATACAGAAATGGTGGTATGTTCTTGTGGGTTTTCTGTGATCCATGATAAACACCCACTCACTGCTTTTCTATGTTTTGAACACGGGAAGGGAAAGACAGGTTCCAGGTTGCAGAAAACACTGAGGTATGGCAACACAAAGGAGCTCTAAACAGCAGGGATGCTGTTTTGCCGGACACGAAGCTTGAAACCAGCAAAAGATGTAGTTGCTTCTTGGTGGCAGGTGAAGACTTGAAACAAAATGTGAGAATGAGGAAAGAAAGCTACAGATGTTAATGGAATTTACCAGAAAACTAAATGGGTAAGATAAAGTTACCCCATGTATTTTAAGACAGCATGAGAGAAGACATCTTTCTGAGGATACGTTAGTTTCTTTGCAGCATTAACATAAAAGAACTTTCTGAATAGGACAAGGAGACGAATATTTTAAAATGAAAAGAGCCATTAGATAAGCTTCTGATCACTGAGGAGCTGTTGATCATCAGATATTCCATTTTCATGGTGCTCTGTGGTTTCTCTTGGGAAAGCAGGAGTAAGTCATCTTTCTTTTAGGGAGAAAGTTGAAACAATGTTAAAAGGCAGGTCTCTCAGTTGAATACAGACCTTGCCAATCAGCGAGGTTTCTGATCATCTTTGTTATGCATCTTACCCTTCAAAACTCCAGAGGGACCAAGGGAACTTGGAGAGCGGCTAGAATCTTTAGCTCACCTTTTCTGCTCAGTGTGAGTGTTTGGATTCATGCTTACCTTTTCATCAACTTTTTCCTTTCATCTCGTTCATATTGGCAGTAAATCTTTTGGAATCGAAGTCTGTTTAATTATCTTTTTGGCTATTATGCCCCTTTGTGAAGATCTGACATACAGCTAAGTGTTCAAAAATATTTTTGATACTATTCTTATGCATGAAACTGTCAACATTCTTCTTTTTAGTATGACATAATGTTGACGTTCAGAAGGGTGTTAAAGTCAGGTATAATTCTTGTATACAATTTTGTTTGCCTCGTAGTACAGAATACTGATTATTTTGTCAAAAGCATTTTATGTCATATATTTAAAAAGTGTCATGAGGTAGGGTGGGAACATGGCTTAACAGATGAGATGCTTGTTCTATATTTGGATGCCTAGGACACACATGAAACCCAGGAAGGTGCGGTGGCCACTGTATTGCCAGTACCTGGGCAGCAAAGTCACTGGATTCCCTGGTAAAATCTGGCTTCCTAGCCTAGCTGATTGGCAAAGTCTTTGCTCTACTAAAAGTTCCTGAGAATGTTAAAAGTGGAGAGAGAGTGAAGAAGTCACTTATGCAACTTTGAGTCCATTATGCAACTTTGGGTCCACATGTATATATGTGCACATGAAACTGCTTACACATGTAGACATGCATACATACATTCACATAGGCCGTAGACACATACACATGCAAAAAAGTACCATGGGGAAATGATCAGGAAAGAGGGGTAGAGGAATGTAAGAGACACTGGGACTTCAATTTAGAATTTTAATCATTTAGGTCATAGGAAGTCTCACTGAAGAGGTGACATTTGGACAAGGACTACTTAGGCAAAGGAGCAAGCAGTGATCTATCTAGAAATATGGCATTTCAAGTGGCAGGATTAGCAAATAGAAAAGTGTATTAGAATTCCTACCTGGCATATTTTCTGAGCATCAGGAAGGCCAGCTGCAGGCAGGGAAGGTGAATGTGATGGAAATGGCCCAAGGGAAAGCATGACACTGCTCCATCCACCTGCCTCATGTCTCCTGACTCGTGCCTTCCATCATGACCAAATCTCAGATGTTCAAGAGGGCACACCAGGATTGAGTCAGCTCACTTTCTTCCCAACATAGAACATTTTCCACTGTAATCAGCTTCTTCAGAAATCTCACACAAGTCTTCTGAACTGAGGCTGAGAGCTGAAATACCAAATGCCCTCTATCACAAGTTTGGGATAATAACAGTAATTTCCCTCTTAGAAAATGTGCACATCTCTCAGATAGCAATAGCTCAGATTACCAGTATGTGTATGCGTGTGGGAGAGACAGAGACAGAGAGAGAGAGAGAGAGAGAGAGAGAGAGAGAGAGAGAGAGAGAGAGAGAGAGAGAGAGAGGCACAGACAAGTTTTCAGAAAAGAAAAATTCACTTTATCGTGTCCGAAAGCACTGAGAGTCTAGAGTATATCTCCAAAGAGTTTTAGACCTAGATATTGTTTCCTTTTAAGGAAGTTGTATGCTTTCTCGCAAAGTTCCTTTCAGCCCCTTCTGTCTTAAGTTACCTTGGGGGAGTTTCTGAATCACTTCATTACCTGTTGGCTTCTGGAAAAGCCTAGTTCCATAACTCTGTTAGCAGAAGTCAACTCTTGGGCTAAAAACCAAGTGTACTGGGAACAGAGATCTGGGAAGTTGTGGAATCCTTATAAAAAAGTTAGCTTGTTAGAGTAACGTGGGAACAACCAATCGTAGGAAACACTGTGTGAAAAAGAAATTACACATTTTCAGCATTGCTAGCTGCAAGAGCTTTCCTTAATGCGTGAGAGTTGGTAGAGCATTTCTTTTCCCTTCCTTCATCCAGTCTCCTCTTTAGTCTCACGTGGTGTTGCTATACAAAATGTTACCATTTTGTCTGCCTGCTTGTGTCACCACCCCTAGCTCCTTGAAGTTTAAGATACATGGTAGTGAGACCTTTGGGACAGTGATTTCTCCTGGTGACAGGAAGATAAGCATGGTTGGGTGACTGAGTCAAGTCACCCACTCGGTACTCAGTACCCAGGTTGTGCCTCATCCCATCCACTCTTTGGATGTCCTGATCCCGCAGCCTTATGGCTCTAGCCATTATCTACTCTATAGCCCTGTATATCTGCCATGTGTTAACTTTTGAAAGAAGAGCAATGCTTCTTCTGTACTTCATTATACTATTAATATCTCGACAGTTACCCTGGACTCCTCCCCATCTGACTTGCTGATTCTAGAAACACTAACACCCTTGAACAGCAGCTGCATCAGCTCCTGTGGAAGCCAAGAAGTGCTGCTTTTAGTTGCTGGCTTTGGGCTACTCTGCAAAAACTTTGCAGGTTCACTGCAGGTGAAGGGAAGGGGCATTAATTCAGATCCAGATGACTAAGAAATGTGATTTTGTCTATACTTGTGTAGTTTCATAAAAGGACAGATGATGGTCAGTAGTTTCATAGCCCCCCCCCCCCAAAAAAAAAAAAACAAACCATGAGTGCTTCATTGTGGCTCACTCAGTGCAGTCCTGGGCATATTAGAGTGCTCCTTTCATGATGCAATCCCATTCCTAGATGCCATTTAGATAGCATGAAGATAGCAGCAAGCATCTTGTCTTGTTTTTGTTGATTTATTGACTTGACACCTGGGTAAAACTGAGTCTACTAAACTATTCATTTATAGCATCAACTTTGGTGAGGGAAATTTAAAATGTGACTCAGATCCTAAACTGTGAGTCTTTGTGTATATATACGCATGTGTCTGTGTACGTGTGTGTATGAATGTGTATGTGATGCATGTATGTGCGTGTATGTGTGTGATGCTATTATTTTGAACTAGGACCTGTGACTTGTCCCCTATTTTGTTTGTTTTTTTCAAGTATTGCTTGTGTGACTTAAGATCTTTTGTAGTTTCATAAGTGATTTTCTCAACCATGCTTGCTTAGGTTTTTAAGAGTTTTAGCATATAGGTTTTTCATTTCTCTGCTTAAAGAGAGAAAGACAGCTGGTGTGTGTATGTGTGTGTGTGTGTGTGTGTGTGTGTGTGTGTGTGTGTGTGTTTGTGTGTGTGTGTGTGTGTGTGTGTGTGTGTGTGTGTAGAGGTCAGAGGACAACTTGTTGAAGTAGTATTTCTCTTTCTACCATGTAGGTTTGTAGGTTCCATAGATCAAACTTAGATTGACAGGTTTGCTTTTTATGGGGCTGAGTCATCTTTCTGCCCTATTTCATTCTTGTTTGATGCCTTTGGAAGTCAATTTTACTTGATTCTTTTGTCCTACATTTTTTTTGATATGAGAAACTTCACACAGGACATCAGGCAAGCTAAACAAGTTCTCTACAGCTTAGCTGTACCCCATCTCTTCATTTCTTTTTGAACAGGTAATTATTACTGTAAGGAAATACAACTCCCTTTTAAAGCTTGATTTTTTGTGTTTTCATGCCACTGAATTCATTATTTCCAATAGTTTTCTTATGAAGTTATTATGATTTTCTACATATCAGATCTTATTATCTAATATAGGACTAGTGCTGTTTCTTTTATTCTGATTTGGATGAATTTTCTTTCTTTTTGTTGTCAGTGATCTTGCTAATATTTCCAACGATGCAATGAGGAGAATTGAGATTGAGCATTGCTGTCTCACACCAGGCCTTGAAGACAAGTTTCAGTTTTCTCCACAGATGAAGCTCTTGTTAGCTGTGAGCTTTTCATAAACAGCCTATGCTATTTTAGGGAAGTTTCCTTCTATATATATTCTTTGAAATTTTTGTTATAAAGCATGTTGAATTTGTTAAAAGTATTTTCTGCATATTTTGAGATGATCATTTTTTTAAAAATCTGTTTGTTAATGAGATGCATATGACTGTGTTAAACAAACCTTGCATACTAAAGACAGTCATGGTATATAATCTTCTTGATGGATGTAGAATTTGACTTGCTAGATGCTCAGTTTTGTTTTCAAAATATATGTAATTTTTATTTTACTTTTTGGCATACTTATGTATGTGTGCTGTGTAACCATATGCGCATGCATGTTCATATGTATATATACATGAACATGTGTGCAGGTGCAAGTATTTGTGCATGTGAGCATGTGTGTCAAGGTCTGAGGTTGATGTAGAGTATTTTCTTATGCATGGTCTCTCACTGAAAGCAGAGCTTGCCCTTTTAACTGGTCTAGTTAGCCAATTTGCCCCTAGCACAGCTCAGTTTTTAATGCAGTTGTGCAAGCAGAAGGACTGGAATTTGGACTCCCAGATTCCTCATAAACTGTGATGTGATGGTATGCTGATAATTCCAGCCCTGGAAATCAGAGTCTGAGAACCTAGAGTGAGAGTGTGTAGCCAGACTAAATCTAGTAGTGAGCCCTGGGTTTAGAGACTCAGGCTCAGAAGAATAAGGTGGAAGGGCACTCAATCCCACTATCACTCTCAGGCTTCCACATGCACCTGTACCCATGTGCACCTGCACACACATGTGCCCACCCACATGCAATACATACATATATATGTCTATATATGTATGTATACATGTTAATGCAACCATATACACATACACGTGAAAAGAGAAATATCAATTCAATTTTATTTCTCCTATACTTTAAATAGTTCTGTATGGCCTTTGTAACTACTTTCTTTCTGCTTGCCTTCAGCTAAACTTTTCTTTGTTTAGTTCCTTGACATTGAATTATTATTATATGGCATCTGTTCTTTTCAGTATAAGCATCTATTGCTTCAATCTTCCAAGATATGTTCTGCTGCACTCCTGGTGTTTGTGTGTTTTGTTAAATTTTACTGCCTCGGATATTTTTAAGTTTCCCTTTTGATTTATTCTTTGACTCGCTGATTGTTCAGAAGTTCGGGCTTCACTGTGAATCTTCCAAGTTTCCTGCTAGCATAATTTCTAGCTTCATATTATTCTTATTGGAACAGATGCTGATATGGCTTTAGTCTTCTTAAACTTTATCTATAAAGGTAAAGCATTTTTAGATAGAAGGGTTTTTTGGTAGTAATTTGGATATATCATCTCAATTTCTCAGGACCCATAGGTATTTCTGAGAAATTGCTTGTAGACATAGTCAGGTTTCTTTGTATGTGATGTGCGCCCTTTCTGGTGCCACTTCCAAATTTCTTGATCTTTATGTTTTATCAGCTTATTAATGTACATTGATGAACATCCAGTAGGTCAATTTTATTAGGTGCCTTTGAACTTCCTATATATGCTTGCTCATATTTCCCCCCTCATGTTTGAAAAGTTAATGATTATTGTTTCTTTTTAATATACTTTTAGTCCTTTCCCTCTTCCTTCAGAAATTCCCATTACACAAAAATCAGCATTTTCCCCATCATGCCTCAGATAGCTATAGACTTTTTCATTGAATTCCAGCTCATTTTTCTCTTTCTTCAATGACTTCAAATGATCTGCTGTCTAGTTTGCTTATTCTTCCTTCTTCGTGCTCTGATCGTCTGTTGAAGCTCTCAGTAACACTCTGGTGTTCAGACATAGTATTCTTCACCCCAAAAATCTGTTTGATGCTTTTTTAATGTTTTCTTCTTGTGCTGCTTGCCTAGTTTCACTAATTATTTGGATTCATTGTATTAAGGTTCACTGCATTCCTGTAAAAAGACACTTTTGAATTCTTTGTCAGGCAATTTCACAGATTTCTCATATTTGGGAGTCAGGTATTGGAGGTACCTGATTAGTCATTCTGATTAGTCATAACTATTGTAACCTTGCAAAGGTATTTGTGCATCTGAAGAATGCATGCTTTTCCAAACCTCATTGGCTTACTTTGGAAAGTCAGCACCTTCACTCGCCTTAGATCAAAAGGACTGTGCTAAAATTTACTGCCACCTTGGTTGTAGTGATGTGGAGCACAAGAGTCAAGATGTACAACAATTGCAAATTTGGAGTGGAGTTGGTGTTAAGTAAGTTCAGAAAGATGGAGTCCTCAAGATGGAGATTGGTGGTAAAGCTATGAGAATTTTCTCATGGATGTTGTCAGTTTTAGGTACAGGTGTCAACCTGATGGTTGGGCGTTCGAGCTCTGAGCACGTTTGTAGATAATTGATAGTTGAGTTAAATTGAGTTAAATCCAGAGCGATCCTGCAGTAGTTTGTCTAGTTGATGGAGCAGACCGAGCCCATGGTGGGTGGGACTAGGCCCTGGACTGGTGAATAAAATGCAGAAAGCTGGTTGAGGAAGTTGCATCCTTGTGTATATTTGGCGAGACATGCTGGTCTGGCAAGTAAGGATGGTCCCTTTCTCAGCCATTATGTGAAGATGATGTGGGCAGTTCACTTGGCCCTGGTGTTGGTTAGTGTGAGCTCTCCCGTCAAGATGGACTAAGAACTGTAACTGGACTATTATAAGAGAATAAGCCCCTTGTTCCCTTAAGCAGTTGTTATGATTTTATCAGCAGCATGCAGATGAACTGCAACAGATGTGATGATTATAGAGCTCCTCAATGGTATCTTTGAAGGGGGATGGAGTAGGTACATGGCCAGACAGCAGAGGAGGTGTGACATACTCAGTGTCATGGGCCAGTTGTAGGCAAATGTATAGCAGCAGTGTCCAGCTACAGGGTGTGCATGTTGGTGAATGTAGGGACCATAGGCGGTAGCCAAAGCCATCTGTGAGTGCAAGTGTTGCACTTGGGACTTAGAAATAAGAATGTACAAGATTGCAGGGCCCAGTTGTAGGCTGAAACAATCTGATTTTGTGTGTATGGACAATTGTAAATGTGCATCTCCATGCAACTGCAGGGTTCAGCTGCAGGTAGGAGCACAGTGATAGCACAGTGAAGGGGCTAGGAGCATGGCCAGATGCTTGCCACATGCAACTTGAGGAGACGAGCTGATAGCATACCTGCTACCTGGGTCAGTCCTCACAGGTTCCTGGCTGGAGCACTGACACAGGTAGCAGCTGTCTTCCATTGCCTTAACTTAAACCAACCTAAATCTGACTTTGATATTCTAGACCTGGTAGTAAAATATCTGTTAGTTCTCCTGCACCTTAGAGTACTGTGGCCACTGGATTCTGGCGAGAAATGTGTGCCATGCACGGATCAGGAGAATCTTTATCACTACCCCAAACCATTCTGTGCTTTGAAACTGCTCCCCAGGCAATCCATGCAGTTAGAATCCTGCTGTCTGCTGCCGGTTTCCTCCAGAAGCCCATGTCTTTAGTGCCAAGAATAACATTACCTTCACCAAGATGTTCTTTTTTCGAGACTTAACACATAGGAGATTATTAGAGTTGAGGGTCTAGAGGCCAAGGGAGCCACAGTTTAGTTGTAAGGTGAAAGAGCATTAGAACAGAAGAGACAGCTTAAGGTCAGAGAGGACATGAAGAGGGCCTCCAAGGGCAAGAGGACACGAAGAGGGAGTGATTGGAAAGACCCTGGGGC
This sequence comes from Typhlomys cinereus, assembly GCA_023101885.1. Lineage (NCBI taxonomy): Eukaryota > Metazoa > Chordata > Mammalia > Rodentia > Platacanthomyidae > Typhlomys > Typhlomys cinereus. The sequence continues at coordinate 6,882,012 of JALPQD010000080.1, read as the reverse complement.
TTGGATAGCAGGCGAGAACAAAATGTTCTTAAGAGATCACTTTGCCATGCAGATACCTCCTCCCCAACAGTCCAGCCTCCGTAGTAAGTTTCATGTCTCCTGAGAGCGATGATCTTTGAACAGCTTCTGCTTTCATGACTGCAAAAATCCCCTAGTCGAGAACATACAAGCTTATGTAGTATACTTCAAAAATCAAGGGAAAAGGAAGGAAAATGCAAGTTAATATTTTAACCTGAAGCACATTCAGGAATCTGGGAGTGGAGTAGGCGAAGGTAGAATGGTGCATGCTCAGACAGGGCACGTTGTTGGGGAGCAGGAGAGACTACTCATGAAAATAATAAGCCTCTATTCGGGTCTGAATCCCAGCTCCTTTTGCTCCTTTCATCATCCATTATCTGTATGGGTCTACTTTTTCCTCTTCCTGCACCAGAATAGTTGGTTCTCCCTTTTTCTAATGTGTTGTCCCTTTTTGCCATGAATTCTGTCATCTCTAGACTCCAGAATCATCATTGGAACCTACTGTGAGATTTCTAATCCCCATCCTGCCTTTACAGCTACGTATACACTCAAGTCTCTCCTAAAGAAAGCAGCATGAGCAAAGCCTTTCTCTTCACCTTCCACAGTTTTCCAGCTCCTTCCTTAAACTTCTTCAGTCTTCACATTCTTTACAGGCTGCAATGACTTCTGTCTCCAGGGCTGAGCAGTGCCTGAGAAACAGCCCGTTCGGCTCCAGTCTTGGGAGACAGATGGGCTCTGCCACTCACAAGATAGTCTCCTTGAGGAATGTACTGTAAGCCTTTCTAAGCTTCAAGGTCTCAAATACTTTCTCAAATACTATCGTTGGGTCAGACCTGAACGACTATTATCAGGATTAAATAAACTCTAGGTAAATTTTATCACAGTCCATGCATTTAACAGATAATTAAAAATATGGGCATATTCTTCTCCTCCATGCATATGGTACCTTTAAATGCTCTATCCTGAGCTGGTGGTACCTGCTGTCATCTGTCACACCATCCTGCATCCCCATGTGCTCCCTCTGTGCTTTCACGGTCCCTGATAAGTTGTCTAGTATTCATTTAATATTCTATCTCCTCTTCCAAACTCTTGGGGCTTTTGAAGGAACAAATGTCTCTGCAGTACCTTGTCTGGCCCTGATGAGGATAAGCACTCAAGTCCTCGTTGATTTCATTTCATTGTATGAACTTAAAAAAAAGTGCCTACTAAGTACATGAGTAATGTTAGCCCTTTTAGTATTTATTTATGAAAATATTGTGGAGTAGTACTAAATATTCATTCTACAGATAAGGAAATGAAGTCACAGGGAGGGGAAATTCATCCAAGGCTTCCACAAGAGTAAAAAGGAAGCTAAACAGGGAAGCTGACACATTTGCCTTCTTTATCCATGTCTGAAATCAGTGTTATTAGTCTCAGGTGATAACATATTCCCTGCCTATTTGGAGGACATTAAGCGACACACTGAGATAGACATCAATACATTTTGTGAATTGCAAAATGTTGACCAAAGTAAATTTAATGATTTATGTTAAAAGTATTATACAAATATATTTCACATTGTTAACATGAGAGCATTATAAAATAATGCTATGTAGAAATGAGGTGACTAACATTAAGGTAAGACTTTCACTCAGGTTTTAAATTCTCAAGTGGCACTGTCCTTACTTCCTGTTCCATCAAAATAAAGCAAGATAATGGAGGTGGTTTAGCACAGGTTGTCTCAGGAGCATGGTCCCATGGCCACCTTTCAGCAGCTGGTTAGAGTAAATGAACTTTCTAAGATGGGTGAAGGGGAAAAAACCTAACAGGGGGCTTCTTGATGTTTAGTCAAGTCAAAACTCAAACACAGTCAGTTGGTCTTGGTGTCAAGGAGTTCTTGATAGATTTCTATAAGATCACCCATGATGATCACTCTCTGCTCCCTAACATGCCACAGATTTTTGGTGGGTCTGTCATGTGCTTCCATTTCAGCCACATCAATAGTTGCCTGTGGACATCAGGAAGAAGAAACCGGAAGTGCTTGCTAGGATTTCCACAGATCAATTGGACCTTCTGATTCACAATCTTTGAGAGTTCTCAGAAGGGCCACCTAGAACAAGTACCAAGACTATTTCTGGGAGCACAGACACTAAGTACCATCTTGGTGAGCCAGTGGTCTTTTATAGTGTTTTATAGGAAAAAGGTGGTTCTAGAACTCAAATTGACCTTGCAATTAGATTTTCAGATTTTTTCTTGTCAATTATGATTAATTAATCATTGTTTATAATTGCACTGAAGGTAGAGATTGAGCCTACATCAGAATGAAAAATATGCTTAAGTCCATTTGTGGCTCAATAATTTCAATTCTGTCCCATGTGTCCATAGGAAAAAATGAGGAATGAATTTTCTGGATGATCAACATATGAATTGCTTACAAATAATAAAAACAAGCCTTGCAGAGCAGTAAAGAGGTAATCCATCAGACAAGACTTACGTCAACACCTGAATAATAACAGCTGTCCCTAGAGTTTTTTTTTAAATTGTGTAACAGCTGCTTAATATACCAGGAAGGCATTCATTTCTGTAGCCTTGTTAGGAGGTGCCGGTGGGGATGAGTGTGTCACCTTTGACATCCTGGAAGAGCTCCTCATGTCATTTATCATCACACCAGCGTAACTGAGATTTGAAGATGCCGTCATTGGCTAATCCATCCCAATCACCTCACATCTCTGGTGCTGCCAAGGCATGCCACTAACTGTGAACAGAGGGTACTTACAAAGGCGTCTGAATCCATTCACTTGCTAAAGACTGTATGTAACTTATTGTTATCCAGTATGCACTTTTGCATATGGTGCTGTACGTCAAGTCTGATACATGCAACGTATTGTTCATGTTCAGGACACAAATGAAGGACAGTCACAATGAGATTGTGCACACTGAAAGTTTGGGTGTCCAGTGGCCACTTTCAATGAGATCAGCTGGCTGCAACTGGTTAAAGGGTTCTTTAACCCTTTCGTATCAGATTATTCTCTACAAATAATTCATGGAATTTAGAACAGCACTATACTTAGGATCAGAGTATATACAGTGCTTACTTCTGGACCAGAAAAGAGCCATATGGGTTGAATTTGAGTGAGAGTCTCAAGCATGGTGCTCCTGGACCCTCTCCATGTGAAATCAGGACATGCTACTCTTCTGGCACAAAGATATGCTCCCCAACCAGGAAGTGTACCTGACTCTTGGGGTTTTATCATCCAGGTGTGATGTGAATAATGTCAACCTCCAGCTTTCCATCCCTCCTGACTAACAGCTGCTCAATGCCACAATCCTTGAGTCACACAGAGCATTTCACTGGCAGAACTAGCCCCTGCCAAAGTCACCTTTATAGGTTAAACTCAGGTTGTCTTATGAGCCATCCAAGACACTTATTTTGGGGATTCCAAGGGTTTAGAATCTTTAGGGATGAAGATAAAGACCAGAATAATTATTGTACAGCACCTTAATTTCTAGAAAGTTATATTTTATTCTAAAAGTATTAGCTATCAGAAGCCACATACAAGAAATAAATCTTAGAAATGACTTAGTCTTAATCTTTCACTTGACAGATGAGGAAAGAGAGATCTGGAAGTGAGTGGAGTCTCCAGTTAGTGACCACTGGACAGTGGAGGTGGGACTGAGGTCAGAGTTAAGGTCAAGTTTCCTTATCTTAGTACCTCAGATCCTGGATTAGTAAGAAAACATGTGCTACAAGATCCATATGTCTGTGTGAGAAACAATGAAGTTTGTAAGAACGTCCACAAAGGTGTGTGCACAGCACCTGTGCAGTAAGGACTTGCCCTGGGAATATCGGGCTTCTGCTGTTGCATTTTTTTCCAGAGCTGCCAGATGGCAGATGAAAGACTCTTTAGACTACTGCTGGGGTAATTACTAAAATGTATATCTTGAGATGTGTGTCATGGTTTCTTCTGCCTAAATAAACCTTGTTGTAAAGATATCTCAAGAGCCCGAGTTTTGTGTTCTGACTCTCAGTCAACTCATGAGAGATGATGGGAAAACAGCCCACCTGCCACTGGCTCCACTTCTCTGTTGGTGTGAGAGGAGGAGGAGAATAATGGCATCATAGACAGGTAGGATGAGATCCACCCGGTATCCTCAGTCAGTCATGCATGCATACATTTGCATGCATGTGTGAATTTGTGTGTGCATGTTCATGTGCATGTGTGTGCATGTGTGCTTTTGTGTTCATGTGTGTGCATGTGTGTTTGTATTTTTGTGTGCCTGCATGTGTGTATGTACATATGTGTGCATATGTGACCCAAATAAAGTAAACGCAAGGAACACTAGTGTGCTAAAGCACTGAAGCAGCTTCCTCCATCTTGTCCACCTGTCCCACCCACCAGGGTCTGGGTCTTCCACATAAATTAGACATGCTCCTGCAGGCTTGCTTAGGGGTTTCCTTAACTACTAATTCTTTACAGGTGTGCCAGCCTTCATTGACACCTATGTCTGATTAGCAATATCTTCCCTACTCTACCCTTTGATTCAGATATGCTTGCCTTCTGTGACCTGCACCAACTGTTGTCTCTCCTGTCTTTGCCTGTCCCTCATCACCTACCATGTGACATGAGTTCTATTTGTTTTGCTTCATGGGCCAGGTGTCATGCATTAAACAAATGGACTTCCTCAGCTGATGATATTTTTGAACATTGAAATGACTTGAAGACTTGTGCCTTTGAGCCCAGCATTGGGTCCTTAGTATGTGTCCTCACACAGATTTAATTAGCCTAATTTAGAGCAGTCAGCTCATGAGCCTGACACTTGATGACAGGACACTTCCATTTATGATTATGGGTGCATTGCCTCATTCTCTGGCACACAGTAAATGCTTAAATTTTGTGGGTTGAATGGATGTGGAAATACACTTCTTTGTGTGTTGACTGCTAGGATTCTCAGAGAACAATTTAACAGAATCCATTAACTTATAAATGTAGACACGGTGGTTAGAAGAAAAGAAGCAAACCACACTGCACCAGAGCCGATCTGGCTGGGCCATTCCAATGCTTCTCACGTTCCCTCCTAGGTTTCCTGCTGTGACATCCCTGGTCTTTCTTGCTGAGAATTTCTCCTGTCTGTACCAAACCTCACCTTGCATTCTGATGTCTTTGACTTTCAGCGTGGAATGACCTGAACGACCCCTGTAAAAACTCTCTTCTTCATTTTCTCTTCCTGCCACAACTTCCCAGCCATAAGTCACCACCTGTTTTTCTCACCTCAGTCCACTGGGTCTCAGCTGCTCCAAGGCTCTTGGACATCCTCTCTCGGGCTCTGCCCCTTTGTTTTCTGTAGCTGTCATCTCACTTATTTATGCACCTGCCTATGGCATGGATGTTAGTCACTCCCCCCACTCTATTGTTTGTTTGAAATAAGACTCAAAGCAGTGATGCTCGTGGGTTTCGCTGAGGATCCAGTAAGTTTCCTTCATTGTCTCTGCTGTATCTGTTTCCTTTAAAAAACATGCTTTGAAAGAATAAGACACGTGGGACAAGTTATTTTTTTTTCTAGTGAGGGAAAAAAAATAACCCTGAGAATCAAAATCTTTTGCCAACATGAGAGAACTGGGGAAATGTTTGTTTTTGCTATTTTTGTCTTTTAAATGTTAGGTTGTACTAGCCTGCACACACCTGGTGACAAAGGAAGTGGAAGAGAGGTTGACTCCTTTAGCTCAGAAGAGTTGTCTGTCCTGCCCTGCCGCTCTGAAAGGTCTTCCCTCCAGTTCTGGCATCTGAAGCCAGATCCGCTCATCTGCCCCATATCATAGATACCTGCGAAGTCAGAAACAACACCCGCAATGACTTAGAAAGTTTAAAAAAAATAAGGTGTTTGACCTTTCATTGTGATCTTGTCCTGACGGTCTTGATCAGGCATCTGCTCTTGTATGACAATGGGAATCCAACTCTCCCTGTGACCCAGATAGAACAGAGCTACTTATCTCTTGAGTCAAATCCAAATTTTCTGCTTATCTTCCCACACCCCAGTCTGTCCCTCTCACATTCCAGCCTTCTTCAGCAGCTCATGTTCCATGGATGCCTGACCTTCCTGTCTCCTCCCTAGGCTCCCTCCTCATCTCCACCTGAGACTTTCTCTCTCACCTACATGTTTCTTTCTCCTTGAAAATATTTCCTGTTCTGCAAAAGTAGCATACAAAGTGGCGGGTCTAAAAAATGTGACCCCAAATTCAAATCAGGAATTTTACCAGGAAACTTGGTAGGAATTAAAAGTCCCAGGTCCCACCCAAGGCCCCTTGAGTCAGAAACTCTGAGGTTGGCCTAGCACTCTGGGGTTCCACAAGTCCTGTAAGGACTGTGAAACACTTAGCATCATTATAGAATCTTGGCTAGTTGAAGCATTAAACAGTGAGTAGTACATTGTGCATTACTGCTTCTATGATGTTACTTATGATGGAGTGAATTTCGAAAGTCATTAGAGAGAAAGCTCAATGGGCTCAATGGAATTGTTTTGAGTCAGTCAGAAACAATATTCAGAAATGACTGCAGTGTTTCCTTATTTAGCAAAAGAGCTTGCACTCAGACTACTCCAAAGAAATGAGTTAGGACTGCCCACAGAAACTCTGATGAGGCATTCATTCCACTTGGGATGAAACCTCTGCATGAGGTGGGAAGAGACTGACTTTGCCTCACCCACCTACCTCTGGGTGGGAGCACTTACACTAAAGAATAAATCAACAAGATCCCATCACAGCCATTCAGCTTGGGCATGATCGGGAACATTTTTTAAAAATTCTAGTTTTGGAGTTTGTAGTTTGTTTTCTTTCTTCTTTTTCCCCCTGACATTTGCATGCATGTATGTGTGCTGTGAATGCCTAAGCATGACATCTGGAATCATCCTGGATTGCTCTACCTCTTCATCGCTTCACTCAGGGTTTTCCCAGGCTCTGCCTTTCAGGGCCAGAAATGCAGTAGCCGCCATTTCCATTCAGCATTTTTAAATGGGATCTGGTCAAACTCAGATCCTTTTGCTTTCGAGGCAAAGGCTTTAACCCCTGAGCCATCTCCCCAGCCCTAGAGTTTCTTTTTCTTTAGTCATCTATATCTTTTCACAAGGAGAAAAAGAATAGATTGAATTACATAGCAAAAGGATTAGACAAGGTTTTTCATAGTGAAGCAGCTGGGCAAGCAGTTCAACATAAGGGCAATTCTCTGGGGTTCATGCCCTGAGTGATTAGAGTTTTGCAATATGTTCTAAGGCTTTCTGGATACTACTTCCAGAGTTTCTCTGTGGTCTGAGTATTTTAAATGGCAGACAAGGAATAGAGTGTAAGGGTGAGGTATTTCTACTCTATAGTTAGTGATTATAAATGCTGGGCTCAAAGTCACTTTCAGAACTAGGCTTAGCCAGTCTTCAGGATAGGCACTTGGGGGACCAGGTGTGAGGAATTTATAGTTTTCAAAGCGAGCAGGCAATGCATGGATTCACATGTTCCTTACTGTGTTGGACTTAAGGACCACACACACAGAGTTAAGGTGTTTCTGGGGGGAGGGTATTTAGGTTGGAGTCTCTAAGACAGCTGCAGAAGGAAGACTGAGAGGACATTGGAGGAAAGACTTGTCTGTATCCCAAACTTCTTGTTCCTATGCTTCTGCAATAGCACACTGAAAGCTGTGACTTAAACCATAGAAATGCATTGTCTCATGGCTCTGAAGGCTGGATGCAAGTTATGGATTAGACATTTAACAGACTTGTCGCCTTCTTTGTAGAAGGGTAGGAGGTCTGTTCTTGACTGTTTCCTATGTTTGGGTGGTTTACCACCTGTTACTGTTTCTGACCCCTCATGGTCTTCTCTCTGCATGCATTTGGGTATTTGCAACCAAGTTTCGACTTTTTTTTTCAATATTGTGGACACATTTGTAAAGAATTAGTAGTTGAGTTAAACTCTGAGCAAGCCCAATTGTCTAACCAATCTGGGGAGACCCAACCCATGGTGGGTGAGACCATTCTCTGGACAGGGAATTGGTTAAGTAAGTTGGAGTTCTCAGGCATACTTGGAGCGATATGCTGCCTGACAAGGAAAATTTGCCCTTCCCTCAATAGTCCTGTAGATATCGTGTGACCAGTTCCTGAGACCCCTGGTTGAGAATTCTACCAAGCTGAATTAAGAACTGTAACTGGATGATTGTAGATCAAAATAAAACCCCTTATTCCCAAAAGCTGTTTGGTCATGAATTTATCAGCAACATGCAGAATAACTGTGACAAATAGGGACATTCGTCATATTGATTTAGGACCTGCCATAATCCTCTAGATTAATTTCATCACCTGTGAAGGTGGCATCTGGAAGCATGGTTATATTCTGAGTTACTGCTGGCCAGGGCATGAACATAAGTTCTTTAAACACACATAAAATAAGCTGACTCTAGTACAGGCTCACACTATAAGCTGGACAGAGGCCGGAAGGGGACGCCTGCCTGCTTCACCTCTAATTTGCAATGTGACAGGGATACAGATTTTGTGGCTTCCATTCTATAAAAAGAATGGCTTGCTGCTGTTGTGTTAGCTTTCTTTCAATCCTAGTCTTCTAGATCAGGGTATCTCTTCCTTTGAAGGTCTTCTATCTTGTCTAGGAAGTCTCATATCGGTTTTGTATGTTCACATATTATCATACTAACTATTTAAGTTGTAATGATCTGAGCTGAGCCCAAAGATGCTCCAACAGAGAATTCCAAGCAGTCGTCACAACAAAGGAGGGAGAACTGATTCATGCTTCTATTACACTTTTAAGAACACTGCTGTGACCTCTTGTTTAATAGAGTCACTGGGTTCCCAGAGGGGTCTTCATTCCCTCTTCATCTTCTATACTAGATGGCTTTATTGAAAGATGAATATCTCCAGTCTGACTTCATCTAGGATAGCTGCTCTAAGTAAGTCTTGAGTTCAAGGTTGGGTCCCCATGAGAGTTTTGACACTAGTTATGAACAATTGGCTGCTCATCAGCCCATCATAATAAGCGAAAAGTACATAGCACAGATCCAGCTGCCTTTGTGGATCTATTTCTCTTCTCTTGTAAAGGTCTCATGTGCTCGCCTAGGGAAGATGGACTGGAACCCATTGTAGGGTTTTACTGATTGAATGTTTTTGCTTCTTTTTGGCTGTTTTGATGCTGTTGTCTTTTGCAGTGCTGAAGATCAAATCTAGAGACTATGCATGCTCGTCTATGTGCCTCTAGCTCCTGTGATCAATTGATCATCAGCTACTTGTCGTTTTCACACATTGCTATTGGATAGAAAGATGGGCTTCACTGGAGCATTTTCATACACACATGTCCTCTGCTTTGACTAATGCCAGTTTTAATCCATCTTCTAATACTTCCCGAGTTTAAGTAAATGTTAAACATTCTTCAAGTTTTGTAAGATGGTCATTTGCATGTCTTGGACAAAACACAGTCCTTTGATTCTTCATTCATAAAACACTTATGAAATCTCCTTTCTGACTCTTCCTAGGCAGTGCAAGTAGACCAGGTGAAATGATGGGTAAGGAACAAAGGACTTTATGGACAAAGAAGTATTTGGTTTTTTTATCTTTCATCCGTCCATGATAATAGTGTCCCCTTATAGTCTCAGAAATACCCGAGTTTGCATAATAAGCTGTGATAATCTTAGAAAATAACTGTTAAATGTCTTCCTGTTTTTGCTAATCATGTCATTATTCAGATGACTTAAATATTCTCATTGACAACCATTTATAATCACTGGGTATGGTAGAATAGGTCTGTAAATCCCACTAAAACAGGACAATTGGGACTTTGAGACTACACAGGGCTACCTAGCAGGACTCATAGTATAATTTTTTCTTTTTTACAAAAGACTTCTTAAGAGAAAAGATAAAAAAGACAGAATAACAACTTTAATGTGAAGTAGAAATTACTTTTTTTAAACAAAAGAGAATAACCATCATAATATATACATACTTTATGTGTGTACCCATTCTTGTAGTCTACAAGACAGCCACTGAGCAGGCAGCATCTTGCCTGTACCTTTTGGAAGGAGGAACAGCTAGTGCTTGGCATCAGCTACTGCACTGCCTCGTGCCTGCGATCTCCTCTACCACAAGACTATCTACCAAGACTATCTACAGGGTAATTTCTGCCTCTGCCATTCTCCATTTCTTTGCTGTCCTGAAAGACATATACTCAAGTCCTTTCTTCCTTGAGGACAAAGCTTCTGATCACACTGGTGGACAGATGGTGATAGGGCCCATAAAAGCAGGGGGAGGCTGCAGGACATAAGAAAGGACATGGTGACAAAACCCTTGATCTGCACTTCTTTGCATCCTTGCTGTGTGACAGAATCTGTGAATCCCTGGGGGCTCTGTCCTGTGCACTCATTCCTGAGGTCAAGACTTCACATATCTCCCCTCATTAGACCTGATTTCTCTTAAGGGGAAAGGCGTCCTCTTGCAGAGTTTTGTCCTTTAGTAAAGTCTGGATAATATGTTACATTTTTTCTTTCCCTTGGATAAGCAGTTTCTACTGAGGATTTCAAGATAAGAGAATATCCTTTTCCCAGGGAATTTCATTCATCTTCTTGAGTATTTTTTATTACTATTAAATTACCATTTTTTAGCAGTACAAATTCATTTAGGAATCACAGAATCAACTCTGCCTGTCTTGCTCATATAATTGAAGAAAATGGGTGCTCTGGGATTAGTAAGTGTCCTTTACTTGCAGAGCACAGCCCTCATGCCAGGTCTCTAGGCTCAAAATTTATTCCTAACATATACTTCAGTCGTTTGTTGATTACTTTGTTTTCATGCATGTGTTGGACACAATCAAGATTCAGCCACAGATAATGAAATTCTGGACAGGCTGCATAGTTTCTGTGTACCATAAGACCTGAGGTTCTGGGAGGTTTGCCTTGTGGTTCTATATATTAGAATTGCCATATTGTGGCATCAGTATTATAACATTTATGGTGTCTTGATTAATCACTAAGTCAGAAACTGAGGCTGTGGCATTGTGACATTTTGTCATAATCTATTGTGCAATTAATTGTTCAGAGGTCAAATGAAACAGGGCTTGAAAAGTCCTGAGCATGTAATGTGAATCCCTGAGACTAAAAAACTGGATACTAAAGTGATCACTTAGTGGGAAATCCTAGTCATTAAATGCTCGTGTGGATACTGGATTGAATTGAGGCAAGATCTGCAGGGTCTGGAAAGGTTTTTGGGTGTACCTTTCATGCGTGTAGGTGTTTTATTATAATTCACAGTTGATACCTCACATGTTTCTGGTAACAAAGTTATTGTTATTCATGTTTTCATTGCTAACCCCACACCTCAGATCTCTTTGGGGCTACTCCTTTTCTGGGTATCTTAAGGCAACCTACTGGCATGAGTATGGATTCAGCACAAATTGATTTCAACAAGGGAAGGAGCCCTTCCCCATGTTTAGCTTCAGGAATTATAGGGAGGTGGATTGCTTAGGCTTGCTCAGTTCACATATAAAACTACTCTCTGATCCTCAGTCTCATCAAGGCCTGTTTGAAACATCACCTCCCAGTGAAATAGATCTATTTCAGGTGATCGCTCATGTGCTAAACCACCCTCTCTGTCCATCTCTGATGCATACGTCTCTTTGCTGTTATTATCGTAACCCAATTTGTGCTTTTCTTACATATCCCAGAATACTTTGCATTAAATCCGGCACACAGTAAGAATGTTCATTGATAGGGTGTTGCAGTGGGGAGGGGAGATGAGAGGACCTGGTGGCTTCAGGACTGACTGTCTTTAACTCCTAGAGGAATACCCCAATCCTTTTCCCCAGTGCTAAGTGTGAGATGCCACAGTTCTCTCATACTGGGGATGATTATTTCTGTGGTCTTCCTGAGTTCTACCCAGCAGAGAAGCTCAGCAGTGTAAATGCTTATGGAAATTTCATAAAATCGCTGAATAGAGAGAACAAAAAGAAGCCCACATAGCCTTTTCCTCCGTGTGAAGAGATGTTTGTGGTATCACTTTTACAATTTACTAAACAACTCTGTCTTCTTTCTTATCGGTCTCCTTGAGTTTGCAGTGGTGAATGTGATGATTAGTCATGGGGAAAAGCTGCATGCATCTTTCCAAGCCACTAGGCAATATGTGTGCAGGAATTTGAGGTAAACAGAGTCGAATGGATAAGTATCCATTTACACTGATAATTTTCATCTGTGCTCATGGACTTTGAATTTTCAATTTTGAAAATCCAAACCGTAAAAATAGAACAGTCTGATCTTGTAATGATTTATTCGTTTGTCTTTGGTATATGAATCTTATTTTTTGTATGTTTATTAAAAAATTGAGTTTCTCTGAAAGCATTTGCTGGGGAGATAGGTATTGGGGGACATTCCTCTGTTTGTCACCTCTTGTGAGGTCATCCCAGGCTGTTCTCATGAATGTATGGCATGGTGGAACACAGAAAAACCCTGTATTATTTCTTGCCATTGCCACTCTCCAGTAGGTTATTATAAAAGACTGTTGGTCTGGAAGCCAGAAGAACCAGGTTCTGGTTGCAGCTTGCTTATTAACTTGCTATAATGTTAAGAAAGCTGAAGTCACTCCCTGGGTCTCAGTTTCCTTATTGGTGAAATGCAGGACTTTGCCTGAGCTCTTTACTGTTAGGATTGAAAGGGTGGATAGTTGCCTTTTAGTCCAAATTCATATCACAGTGAGTAAAGTTGAATATCTGTGAATTCCTTTGTTTGTTTATGAGAGAGAAAGAGAGAGAGAGAGAGAGAGAGAGAGAGAGAGAGAGAGAGAAGAGAGAGAGAGATACTACCATGGTGCACAGATGGAGAACAACTTTTAGGAGTTGGTTCTCTCTTCCATATGGACATCCAGAGATTGAACTCAGGTTGCATACTTTGCAGGCAAGGACTTTGTCCACTGAGCTATCTATCTCACCAAACTCTAATGTTGCTATTTCTTATTTGGAAAATTTTGCTTAGAAAACTCCTAACCTGGCCTGAAGATAGACAACTGGCAAGCAGTAAAGGGCACTTTCATCTACCTGTCCAGTTTTTTCTTCCTTCCTTCCTTCCTTCCTTCCTTCCTTCCTTCCTTCCTTCCTTCCTTCCTTCCTTCCTTCCTTCCTTCCTTCCTTCCTTTCTCTCTCTCTCTCTCTCTCTCTCTCTCTCTCTCTCTCTCTCTCTCTCTCTCTCCTCTTTCTCATGTCTGTGTGTATCAGAGGGCACTGTGTGTATGCCTTGGAGGCCCAAGGATGACTTTGGGAATCACACTATATTGAAGCTATCTCCTCTTTGCTTTGCTCTGGAGTTTCCCAGACTGTCTTCCAGGACTGGAGGTATAGGTGGCTGCCATTTCTGTTTGGTGTTTTTATGTGGGATCCAGGATCCAAATTTAGGACTTCCTACTTTTAAGGCAGAGGTTTAACCACTGAGCCATTTCTCCAGTCCTGTCTGTTTAGTGCTTTTATCCATGAGTTGAGTTAACTTCTAATTGTTTAGAAACTAATGATTAGAGAATACAACCAGGTCCTGGACTTGCCACTGAAATCTCCATTACAGTGTTTTTTTTATCAATGACTTCTTTGGACTTTGTTTACCTTTTCAAGAAGAAGTAGTAAATGGAGCCATAACCTCAAAGCCATCTCTTAGCACTTCAACTGTGTTCCTTTCCCCTATTTTGTCTCATTTTCTATCCCACTAGTAAAGAGATTTTTTTCTAGCTCATAAATATAACCACATCACTCTTTGAATGGTTTTCTACTCTCTTCCTGACATCTCTGGATTATCCAGTCCCTTACTTGACTCATGAGATATAGTCTTTGCCTTCCATAACTATCTCTTCTCTTTCCAAATACTTCAATTAATTTGTGCAAAACCTGTTTTCACACAAATGACATTACAGTTTCTCAGCTAGGATGAGGATATACCCTGAGATATCAGGTAGGCCTGGGCAATGGTCTGTTTGTCCTTCACAACTGAGAGGAGCCAAATTTGAATTTGTCAGTGCTTAGCCAGGATTGTCCTCCTACAGTTCATCTACCTGGGTAACACCCTACTCACTTTCAGGACTTCATATCTACCCTCTCTGTGAAGCACTTTCTTGAGTCTCAGGAGAGTCAAACTATGCTAATTTTTGCTCAGCACACACTTATGTAATAGCATGGATAACATTTACATTCATCTACACATCAGAAGACTTCTGAAAGGTCTGGCAGTTGATAAACATTTATTGAGTGCCTTAATCATCTATATGTCAAAGTGCTTCATAGTCATTCAACCTTTGGCAGCAACACATGGTGCATTTATTATTTTCTTATGATTTTTCAAAATTGTTATCTATCTATAGATATATCTCAATAGATACACATGTATTATATTATGACTATTTGTTATATGTCATTTATACTGTTTACAGAAACATCATCAAAAATTTAAAATGTTGTCCATATGTTATCAGTTTTAAGCCTTCTTTGTCTCTGGAGGTCTGTGCACTTCAAAATCATTGAGAATCTCAAATGAGCTTATTCCTTTGTGAGTTATATCTGTTAACATTTAAGATATGGAAATTGAAAAAAATAACAATTGTCATTAATACATTTCAAAAAGTAATTATATTAATACAGCGATATATTTTATGAAAAACTATATTTTCTGAAGGAAAATTTGAATAACAGTATTGTTTTATAGTTTTATAAATTTCTTGATACTGGCTTAGTGAAAAATAACTGGTTTTCACATCTGCTTCTGCACTAAAGCTGTGTTGAGTATTTTGTGAAAATATATTTAGAAATCAAGCCACATGTAGATATAAAGTCAGAAGATGAGGAATGTTTCACTAATCTTTCCAAATAATATTCTTTATTTACTCTATATCAAAACTCATGACATAATAGTTTCTTAAAATAGAGCATGGTATACAGTAAGTGCACAATGTCTGATGAATGCATGAATGACATTGTATAACTGTGTGTTACATGACTTACAGATAATTTTCTGATTCTAGTTACACTTATCTTGCATAAGAAAGTTCTGTGATGATCTCTTTACAACCTATTCATCTGACTAAATAGATAGCTCTTGTATTCTTTCACCTCTGATCTACTAATGTGATGACAAATATATTGTTAGTAGACTTTACATGTATATTGTGCCATTGAGTATTAGGGAAATAAAGCAATATCATTTATGACTGGACAACTAGAAAAAAGCCCACCATAAGTAACCTTCTTTGTCTAAACTTTCTCAGCTGTAAACAAAAGTTTGGCTTGAAGACTTCCAAGGTATCTTTTAGATCTAACAGTCTTCTTATTTATAAGCAGTCACGATCTTATGTCCAAGCCACCTGTTCTGTCATACAAACAAGTGAGTCTCTGGTTTCATAATAGCAGTTGTTTGTAGCATACTTTTTAGAGTGTGAAAAGAGGAGTCATAACACTTGCATTTATGATTCAATTTTCATCCAGAGAAGTGGAATTGGAAAGAAGGATTATAAATCATTCTTGGAATATTTGGACTACAAATGAGCACCCACCCACATTTCTGGTGTTTCAAAAGTGATAGCAAAGATGATACATTCTTTGCTGCTTTCTAGAAAGTTCATGGAGTGAAAAAAAGTTCTTAATAAAAAGCAAAGCTAGGTTGGAGATGGCTCAAAGGTTAAGACTGTCTCAAAAACAGAAGGTCCTGAGTTTGGATACCAGGTCTCATGTGAAAAATGCCAGGCAGAAATGGTAGAAGCTTGAATGTCTGGTCCTGATGGGTGGAACCTGAGAAAACCCATCCAGGATGATTCCTGAAGTCACCGTTGGTCCTTCACAGGGACACATAGTGCTCTCTGTCACACACACACACACACACACACACACACACACACACACACAAATAATGTTTTAAAAAAGCAAAACTGGGGGGCTGGAGAGGTAGCTCAGGGGTTAAGCCTCTGCCTTGCAGGTGGAAGGTCCTGAGTTTGGATCCTAGACCCCATATATAGACGCCAGGCGGAAGCGGGGGTGGCCTGCGTTTCTGGTCCTGGTAGGGTGGAGCTTGTGAATCCCG
Organism: Typhlomys cinereus; assembly: GCA_023101885.1. Lineage (NCBI taxonomy): Eukaryota > Metazoa > Chordata > Mammalia > Rodentia > Platacanthomyidae > Typhlomys > Typhlomys cinereus. Next base: position 6,865,945 of record JALPQD010000080.1, on the reverse strand, counting down.
GGGCAGAGTAAACAAGGAGGAGGTGGAGGCGTCCATGGTGGTTCCCGAATTCGTCCGTGGTTCTACACACACACACACACATACATACTCATGCATACACGCACAATTGAATAAATAATAAATAAAATTTTTTAAAAAAGCAAAACTGGGTGAAATGAGATGGAAGCAGGTATGAATAGCAGACTTTTACTGATATTAGTATAGAGATAGTATAAAAATAAATGGAATTAGGGAAACAGCTAAATCAAAAAGTGCTTGCCTAGCATAAACAAATCTTTGATTTTGATTCCCAGAATCAGAAAAACTAAAGGTATTTAAATGATGGATTTCTACACATTTTGTTTCATGTTCATTTCATTGCCATCAAGTTGTGAGCTAATATTTTGGATTCGTTTATTTTCAAAAATCTTTATCTCTTTCATTTTAGGAGTAGTCTGTATTGGCTTGGTTATAATTGCATGGGAACTGAAAACGACTTCCTATTGATATTAAAATTTGATGAATGAATGCAGCCCAAAGAAATAAACAAAACCTACCATAACTTTTATAATTAATTCATTTTCACCATTACAGTAATGTCTTCCTTATGACAAGACTTCTTTCATAATGAACTTAATTCAATACTTGAGCCAGCAGTGGGTCCCAATTCCTGGCCACTGTGATTTCAGGAAAAGCACACATGCCTTTATTGAGTTTAGGGTTAGCATTTCCTGGAAGAGATAGCAATCTGATCTCTCATTTTGGTATCTTTGTTCAGTCTTCATTTCCTTTCCTTTATTTATAATTAATTAATGAAGATTAGGTATTTTTTCTTACATACTTTAGTCAACATTAACATATTGCATTTAATTTCTTAAACCCACTCTATATCAGAGTTGGAAAGCAACATGTGCTTTGTAACTACTTGGATTTCAATAAAAGCTAAAACTCTTTGTTTTTAATCTTTGACACTTTCATACATAAATACAAAGAATCTGTGTGTTTTCAGCACTTATTACCCATTCTCATCCCCCTTTCTGCTCAATTTTGAGACAGTCTACCTTCTATTTCAATGCCTTTTTGTGTATATATGACCTCTTAAAACAGAAACCATAGTTTTTTTCTTTTTTTAAAATTTTTTAATTTTTTTCTGCTCATACAAACATAATAGGAACCCCTGTCCCCTCCCTCCCTCCACCCCTCCCTGGACCTCCTGTTCCCTCCCCGCTTTGTCCCTTCCTTTCCCCCCTCCCTGCCTTTCTCCCAGTGCCCCTCCCTCCATCTCTGAAGCATCCTTTAATGAGTATATCCTCTGGGTCCTCCTCTCTGATGAGGTGAAAGGACTCAGTGGCATTTCCTAGAACTCTCAGAAACCATAGTTTTTAGTAGCCTTAGATTAAAACATTGGTCTGATTTTGTTGTATTTTAGGATTAATGCAATTAAAAATCCGATAGACCTCCAAGTAGCATTTGTACACATTTCTTTTGCTTCATTGTACTTTTCTGCACTTTCTAGGTCTTTCATATGAGGCAGGTCTTACTTAATTTACAAACCTAACTATAACTGAAATTTTAGAAAGAAAACATTATTTAGTTTTGCACTAGATTATTGAGTTCTGGATGGAAAATTAACAATAACAGGCACACTATTTGGGGCTAGTTTTTTATTTTGAGAAAGCTATGTGCTTTGGTTACTTTCTTGTTTCTAATGATAAAACTATATTAAGAGAGAAAGTCTTTCTTTTTTCTTATTATACATCTAGGGAGAAGATCACAATAGGCAGGGAAGTCATGGTAGCAAGAAAGGGAGGCTGGCTAGCCACATTGCTTCCACACTCAGGAAGCAGAGAGAATGGACAGGAAACTGCACCAAGGTATGAAGGCTGCCCCCAGTGACCTGCTTCCTCAGCGAGACGCCACCTCCTAAAAGCTTTACAAGCTTCCCATAGAGCCCGGCCAACTGGGACCACATGTTCAAAGATGTGTGTCTATGGGGAATATTTCATTGTCAAGTTACAACAGAATGTGAATTATATTTTCATTGCTGTGAGCTAAGACAAACTCAGAAGCAATGTATGATCCAGACCAAGTGTGAGAAGTGGTTCCGACCTCTTGGTATGCCTGTGACTCTTCAAATTTTATTGGATGATAGCATCACTTCACTTATTATGAAGATGGCTTTTATATATCATGATGGGTTATTTGGTTGGCAGAAAAGGAAACATTAAGATATGCTACAGGAAAGTAACTGCATTAACTTCAATATAACTTGAGAAAATTGGGACTTTTTAGATTCCTCACCGATAGAACCAGAACTCGCTCTCACTCATTAATTGAAGGAATTGGAATCTATGTGGCTATACTAATGCTCAGGGGTTTTCTATCTAACATGGGGCTGTTGCTCCTTGCCATTCAACCTCATGGCCTTACATAATGCATGAGAGTATGCCAGGCTAATTGTATAGCACAGAGTTGATGGATGTTACCACCAACATTATAGAATATTCTGTATGTGTGGCAGAGTGAAATCTTTGGAACCAGCTGGAAGATTTTCATTTCTTTAGCATTTCTTCTGCCAAAAACATCTATTGATTGCAGCTGGAAGGAAATCATTCTGAGGGAGAAAATAGTGTTGACTAGGAGTCAGAGCTTGCTTAATATCAGGCAGCTTGAATGTGCTTTATGTTTAATGGTAATGATAATTTAGCCCTAAAGCTGCTTCTGTGACCCAAGAACCCACTAAATCAGGAGAGCTATAAATTGCTACATAGCTCCCCTCAGGGAGAGGACCAGAGGGGACACGTGAGATTCGATGCTCGCATTTGGCTGAGAAAGCTCATCTGTCTCAGCCTGCGTGTGCTCTGAAGGAGGCCAGCTCTGGGGCATGTGAAAGGCCAGAGAGTATGTGACCTACAAGCTTCAGGCCTTAATTCTTGAGACCCTCCTATATGACAAACACTTCCTGAATGGGTGTTTTTTATAAAGGAAGTACATTTGACCTTCAGAAAAAATCTTTAAGGTGAGCATTATTGTTCTGTTAGTACTTTTAGGAAATCTGATATTCAAAGTGATGATGTAATATTCCTTGAGTTATGCTCGAGCCTTCTAATTATAAATTTAGTCCTCTTTATATTTTAAAGGTCCCTCCTCCTGCTTCCCTCACCCCAGATGCTGATTACTGCACATTGAGGAGCCTGCCCCATCTCCATACACCCCAGCTAATGTTTCTTTCTAGTTTATGGCTATTCTAGGATTTTCTATTCACATATACCATTATGAAAGTTCAAAGCTAGCATCCACATCTAAGGGAGACCATGTGACATTTGTCTTTCTGCATCTGGGATGCCTCACTCAATATAATGTTTTTTAATTCCATCCTTTTTCCAGTGAATTTCATAATGTCTTATTCCATCTTGTATTTGTACCACGTTTTCATCATGCATTTACCCACTGAAGGTAAATGGCAGATAAGAAGAGCTTCTCTGGTCAATGATTTACTCACTGATGGGGACATCCATGCCTCAGCAGGCACTCAAGCATTCGCCAATGTAGATAACCCAGTGGGCCACACATTCAGAAAGGCATAAAAGTAGAAGGAAGACTGGCTGGAAAGGAGAGCAAAGTAGTAGGAGAGGAGGGGAGGTGGGAATGAGTGGTAAAGGGTGAATACATACAGACTCATTCTAACTCATTCTACTTATGTATGAAAGTGTCAAATAAAAAAAGATGAACAACTCTGCACTTATCAGTTACTTTCACACAAAATATCATACCTGCTTACTACATTATATGGCCACAGACCTTTCAAGGCAAGCCTCATGTGACTGCTTTCTGAACTTTGGTTTAGTGCCTGAAAAAAACATTTCTTTTTTTAAATACATTTTTTATTATTATTTCTGCTCATACAAACTTAATAGGTACACCAGTTCCCTCCCTCCCTTCTCCTCCCCCCGAACCCCCTGCTCCCCCTCCCCTCACCCCTACCTCCCCATCCCCCAGTGCCTCCCGCCCCCATTCCCCGAGAGTCCTTTATTGTGCATGCCTGACTCTTTCTTGAGAGCAAGAATGCTGGTCTTCCTTCTTTTCTTCCCCCATGAACTTTCTCACCTTGAGGCCTTCAAGAGACAGGGGATTACCTCTAGAGCAATCAGTTGGCAGAAACAACAGGGGAACTCAGTTTTCCTGAGAACTGAAAATTCACTGACCACCTCTGTATTTGATACATTCATTCAGATTTCTATTTAATTCCTAGCTAGAATTCTGGTTTATTTATTTATCTATAAAATGGGGGAAAAAGGGACATATTGATAGAAAAAGACTTACCATGGCAGACTGACACTAATCTGTAACAAAAAAGAAGCATAGGGACAGTGTGTTTAAAACTTGGATCAGTTGGGAAAGTGCCATCAGGCCTTGAAGTTGTACAAAAATGGTAACCAAATATGGGATACACAGAAGACCCTCTGTATAGCACACAGTCTTTTTCTGTGCAGACTCAAGTCTACCCTAGACAGTGAGATTGCTACAGACGAGGAGGCTCAACTCTTCTCCAGGCAGCAATTCAGTGAAGTCATGGGAAAGATGATTTTGGAAGGTTAATTAATGAGATGACTGCTGTAACGATTGAAGTCACTGGCGACTGTTAATTTGGACTTTGCAGTGATTCAAATTCATGCAAATGAATTTTAAATGAAATGGACTTAAAAGGAAAACAAATGGCAGAAATAAGCTAACAAGGGAGAATGCTCAAGAAAACCTGCCTTCAATGAGACAGATGTCATCTCTCGGAGGATGTTTTTTCAGATATTTTATTAAAAGTTACTTGTGATTCTTTTTTGAGGTCCATTGCTGCTGCTCCAGGGAGGGTATTGGCAAGGCTATGTCCTTTTTTCTCTAATCTTTCTTCCTTTCCCTTCTTCCTTCTAAACTTACCCAGGTGAATTGAGGCACCACAGAAAAGCTCAAGTCAGACTGAGTCAGATACAATTGGGGAGGGGGAGAGCTTAGCCAGAGGTATTTTTCAATAGAGAGTGAAGCATGTTGGGTGGGAAGGCTTGAATTCTTTACAGTACTAACTGTATGACAAGCTTGAGTTACTTGCTTAGATCTATGGAGCTCATGAGAGGTGACACCATGGTTTAGACTGAATCTGGTCATGGATACAGAGGGACCAAAGGGCTGCCAGAACAATCTCTCCTTAGTTTTGGATGACAGGAGAATGAACCTTAATACTTCAGTCATTTCTTTTTCCCATTGATTCTGTTGTCTGATCTCAGCCTCGTCACTCAGTAGCTCTGGAAGTCATTCCTTTGTTGCTTTTTTTTTTTTTCTTCTGGTTTGTGCTTGTTTAAGGATTGAAAGTCATTTATACAGATATATCTATGGTGGGTACAGCTTTTCAATTTTTCTCTTTCATGCTTTTCATCTTTTCTGATTACCATCAGGATGTTCTTTTATTAAATATTCATTTATTTGAGAAAGAGTGAAAACGCACGCATGCCATGATGCGCAGATGGATATCAGAGGACAACGTTTAGAAGTCAGTTCTCTTTATTATGTGGACTTCATGTCACCAGGCTTGCTAGCATGTGCCTACTGAACCATCAGTGATTTAACTTGTCTATAATGTCAGATTTGTCCTATTGGCTCTTGGTGTGGAACTGTTTTGGTGATGTTACCTTGCTCTTCTTAGTTAGGTCCCTCAGTATTTTTAAGCTGTCTGTCTGGAAACTACCTTTTTACCTCCTTACTCATTTTTTACCTTAGCAAGTACACAATTTCTACCATTTTCTTTTCTAAACTAAATCTCCTTTGAAAATTCATGATGATTTTCTTTTGCATTTTCAGAGCAACTTCCCCTTATGCCAGTCTGTAACATGGGTTGTGCTTATGCTGACTTCCCTTTCAGTGGTCCAATGCTAGATTTCTGTGTTTCTCCTTCTTCCCCAATTATCTTCTGATGTACCTCAGATCTGTGCAGATCCTTTCACTGATGTTTAGGGGGCCGATTAATGTGCCTGTGATTAAATAAGGTCGTACCTTCTGATGCCAATATCTAGTTCTGATTGGTTGTGAAAAAGATAATTTTTCTTGCTTACCTAAGATCATTTTTAGTTATATATAATTTTTTCAGAAATGCAATATTTTACTATCAGAGCTATCCTGTCTGCATCATTCTCTACTTCTTAAGTTTGTGCTTCCTACATGGCATATACATGTTGCTAAGCATTGCAACCTTCATATTTTCAATAACGGGAACCTGCTATTGATGCTGATGAAGGGAAGACACAAATGCTAGAGGAAAGGGAAAATTATTTTTGCTTGCTTTCTGTACTGTTTTCTGGAGCATGGGATGTGTAGATGCTCAGTCTCTGATTTCTACTTCTCTGAGTTGGAGTGCTACAATGGCAGTCATTTAGTGGGTTCTGCTTTTCTATCCCTGAATAACGTAGCACTTAGAGATGGGGTCACACACGCATCCCATTCAAATACGCATCCCATTCAAACACGCATCCCATTCAAACACGCATCCCTTTCAAACGCATCCCATTCAAACACACATTGAATGTAATTGTTGCTTGGCATGATGTCCTCTAATCCTTGGAGAAAGAAGATGACTATTGTGGAGTGTCCTGGTGAAATCTGGCTTCAGCAACTGAACCGGTTCATTGATGCTGTGTTGACTTTCAAGCATGGTTTTATCCCATGCCATAGTCCATTCAAGGCATGCAGAGAAGCAGTTCATTGTCCTGGCTGTATCACTGAGTGGGACTAAGCAAAGCTCACTTTGCATCTTAAGTACTTTACAAAAAGCTCAGCACCTGGTCTCTAAGATGTAACCAGTTGCAGTTTCTGCAGAACAAATGCAAAGGCCTTATAGAGATCTTGACTCCAGTTGGTTTTTCAGTTTGGTATCTTCGGTTTCTAATTTGGTAACTCTGTCAACACGTAGCTTGTGCTTACTTCTTTTTCATATCTTAACTATAATTTCACATTGCATTTGTCACTAAAGAAATGAATAATTTTCTTTGAAAACCTAAGTTACAGAAAACTATGATAAAGAATATAGCTTTCAGGAAATGTCTTCTCAGGATAACCCCTTATTTTCCAAATAAGCCAAATTGCTTGTGTGCTGTGGCAGAGCTGATGTACTCATGAGCTCATTTTCCTCATGCGCTGATCTCTGCTTCTCTCTACTGTGTCTATGATCTTTGCAAAGCCCGGAACTTGCTCAACTTCACAAAATCATGTCAGACCACAATAAAACTTCTGGTAGCAGCATTTAAGTACCCAAGGGGACGTTCTTGAAAGCCAGAACCTGATCTTGGTTGGAAGAGGCCAGCCACAGAAACAGTATAGCAATTTGGCTTGCCAAGATCTGGGTACCTGACCCCTGGCAGTTTTGAGATCAGCTCTCAGCCTGCCAAGGCATGGCAAACTTCATCATTTATTTTGTGCCTATAAAGCTCAATGTAATAATCTTTAAAACAACAAAATGCTAGATTATTTAGTAGTTCATTATAGTCTTTCTATTTTCTTTTTTTTTAATTTTTTATTATTTATTCAATTGTGCAAGAATGCATGTGTGCGCATGTGTGTATGTATGTGTGCATATGTATGTGTGTGTGTGTGTGTGTGTAGAACCACGGACGCATTCAGGAACCACCATGGGCTGCCTCCACCTCCTCCTTGTTTACTCTGCCCCAGGATTCACAGGCTCTGCCCTACCAGGATCAGAAACGCAGGCCGCCCCCACTTCCGCCTGGCGTCTATATGTGGGGTCTAGGATCCGAACTCAGGACCTTCCACCTGCAAGGCAGAGGCTTAACTCCTGAGCCACATCTTCAGCCCCTATAGTCTTTCTATTTTCAAAAGCCACTGATGTGTGTCCTGTTGTAGTTTGTCCTAGCTGGATATCGTAGCCCCTCTGTGTGAGCTGTTTTGCACCTGCCCTTACAATGTGCTGACAAGGGTCTTCTCCATTCTTTTTTTTTTTTTGGATTTTTTTTTAATTTTTCTGCTTATACAAACGTAATAGGAACCCCTGTCCCCTCCTTCCCTCCACCCCTCCCTGGACTTCCCTGTTCCCTCCCCCCTTTGCCCCTTCCTTTCCCCCCTCCCTCCCTTTCCCCCAGTGCCCCCTGCCCCCATCTCTGAAGCATCCTTTAATGTGTATATCAAACTTTCCTCTGGGTCCTCCTCTCTGATGAGGTGTAAGGACTCAGTGGCATTTCCTAGAATTTTTTCTTGTGTTCCCCTTAAGTATAGGAACACTATTGTGACTGTTAATCCCTTGCTTCTAAGGATCTTAGTGCCTTTAGTCCATGCTCGAATTTGAGGGTCATTGCGCAGGTCATGCAGAGTTCTATTATAATTTTTTTGGCCCTAACTTGTGTGGAGTATCTTGCATATCATGACTCCTCCCATCCTTGTGCTCTTACAATCTTACCGCCCCCTCTTCCGCAAATTTCCCTGAGCTTCAGGGGAGAGATTAGGCAGGCCTGATTCCAGGTGGTTGATATAGAATCTCTGATGTTCTGAATTATGGTTTGTTGATTTTTTTTTCAATTTTGCTGTTCTTCTCCATTCTTTAAAGGAGCGATGATAGAGAGAAAAAGCAATGAAATATTCTAGGAGGCTTATTAAATACATGACCTTTCCATATAAAAGCAATATAAAACATCAAGTTTTCCCATTATCTTGCCACAAGAACTACTATTGAAAACATGAGCAATTATTAATATTTTGGTTTTCATGTAATTGACAAATGTGGAGCTGTGTTTTCAAAAGCTGCTTATTTTATTTAAAATTTATTTATTTACTTATTTACTTAGCATGCACGCGTGCACACATGTGTGTGTCTCTGTATGTGTCTGTGTGTGTGTTTCAGAGAGCACTGTGTATCCCTGTGGAAGACGAAGGGTGACCTTGGGAATCATCCTGGGTTGCTTTTACCTCCTCATTTATGCTTCACTCTGGGATTTCCCAGGATCCCCTCACTAGAGCCTGAAGTGCAGGCCACCACTGTTTCTGCCTGGCATTACACAGTACCTGTTACCTGAACTCAGGATCTTCTGCTTTCGAGGCAGAGGTTTAATCCCTGAATCATCTCTCCAGCCCTCAAAAGCTGTTCAAAACCAAAAGTATTACTTGATGTCAGAGAAAATGTGGTTCTACCGATATATTAAATTTTATGCAGGATATCTAAATCACCCCCACTTCTCCAAGGCTTAGGGAGCATCCTGGAAGAAGGGTCAGTGAGAAAGTAAAAGCTTGAAGAGGCAGAGGGGGTGCAGCCAGTGACTATCTTCTGGACATGACAGGGCTGTTACTTCATGAACTCCCTGCAGTCATGTGTACTTCCACAAGACCTGCGCAGGACCTGTTCTATCAATTTTCCATCAGGAAAGGGGAACAACTCAAGAGGCTCCCTATCTCCTTGAGAGACTACTGAGGGTTAATGCTGGATGGGAACAGGAAGAAGAAGGAGATCTACTTTCCTCAATGATATTCACCACTGATATATCACCAATACTCCAGAAAGTGCTCAAGCACATGTCAGATGAAACTTGGTTGGCCACACACTTTGAAAAGACATGAAATTAGGAAGGAGACTGGTAGGGGAAAAGCAGGTTTGCAATGGGAAAATGGAATTTGGTAATAAGGTGAAAATATATAAATTCATTATATTTTTACATGAAACTAAAAATGAGAATAAATTTTGAAAAGCTTTTGTGTCAGTAGATACATATAGTTCAGTAGAAATATAGCAACACTGGTGCAAATATAGGTCTTAAACTACATGAAACACAGTGGGCCACTCAAGTGAAAAGATTTCAAAGTAAGAGGGAGTCTAGCAGGGACGATAAAAGATTGTAAGGGGAAAAGGAGGGGGGATAGGATTGGTGACTAAAAGGTGAAAATATTATAAATTCACTATATTCATGTATACAACATTAAAAAAGAAAATAAAAACTAAAAGTAAAAAAAAGTAGGTCTTCTAACTTATAACTTATGGTATTAATTAATTATAACTTAAAAAAATCCCATCCCAAGTCACTAAAGAAGAAAGATATATAAGAATAGCAGTCATTGCTGTAACCCACATCAAGCTTCCTGATAATGTCTTACCCTGGGATCCTCTGTAATCTTGGGTGTGGAACTTCATATCTGATAACTTTAGAGACTCTTTTATAGATAGATCACAGCACTGATTCTTTACAAGTTTTCTGTGGATTTCCAACGATGATCTTTGTAAAGTTTTTCCCATTAGAGTTGCCAAGCAGCATATATCCCATAAGCATTGCTGTTTTTCATTTCAAACATTTCATGAATGAGAGCAAGTCAGAAGCTGACTTGTACCTAGAGTCACAGACCACACATCTAATTTTTATGATCCCACACCAATAGATGTGTTCTTGCCTGATACATTATCTGAATCAAAGGAGATTTTGCCATAACCTTGAAGTAGCTGCCAGTGCTATTATAGGATGCTGTGTAGGATAATTCTGCTTGGAGGGGGAGGGGCTGTGGAATGCCTGGCAGGGAGAGTGTTTAGCAGCTTCTGTCCACCAGATGCCAGTAGCACCTCCCCCAATCCCAGATATGAACTAGAAACAGACATTGGCACCTTTCCCTGGGGAATAAAGACAAAAATACCTCCACATAGAACCCCTGTATTCAAAAGCCAATTTGTAAACATGGCAAAGCTTAAAAAAAAAACAGCATACATAAGTTCAAGATAAGTATTTTCAAATCTTCTTTCCTTATGCAGTGAGGTTTTGATGCATGCATGAGCCTCTTTGACAATTATTTCGGTCCCTGTCCCTTTTCCCCTTGTAATTGAGAGATTCTTTAGTGAAGAAGGCTGAGGAAGGCTTGAGATGAAATGGTAAGTCTTATACAGTGTCTTGGGATTGAGGTGTCCCTTTTTGATGGATGGTTTTAACTTAATAAATTTACATTTAAGTATATGCATTAGAAATGTCTTATGCTAGATATCACTGGGATAGAAAACTTTCTGGACCATCAGGATAAAGAAACTTCTTTATTTTTCACTCCCCCTCCTTCATTTTCTTTCTATCCCCTCCCGTCCTTTTCCCCATCTTCCTTTTCAATTCTGAGAATTTATTACTTGCACCATTGAACCTGTACCTCTGACGGACCACAACCCCAAGCAGCTTCTCAGTTCTCCCATCTCCACTATCATTTGCTTTAAAATCCTTATGCCTGACTCTCCTCTCCACCCTCCTCCTCTGTCTCCATCAAATCACTCGGCAGGTCTGAGCACCATCACTTGCTTCCTGGCATGAGTCAGACTCCTGATAAAGCTCCATGTCCGATGGCCTCATTTAGAGAAAACCATCTTCTTTCATTCCACAAAAGCATGGAATATTGGTTTATATGTTTATTCAGTTAGTTTTGAAACTTGTTTTAGTAATAATAAGATTTTATGGCTCTTTATTCTGCTCATGTTTGAAGGAATTCAATAGTTATGATCAATTAGTCTCTATGTAGCATAAATATGTAATACAAGTGACAAACTATATAGAATCCATATTCTCTTAGCACAGAAGTCAAGTGATCAATCCATGGTGATGGATTGACTGAATCAGTTTCTCAGTTTTCCTCTGGCTTCATGTTCTATTCTTAGTGTAATTTTCACTGTCAATGTCAATTCTTAGGTTAAAGAAAAAAAATGTTGTTCCCTTTGAGAAGATACTAGTACCACATGAGTTTGGGGCAAAGAGAAGAAAAGGTAAATAGTATGTGTATATGCAGGGGGGAGGGCTTTCAGTGGAATCCTTCCTCTTTCTGTAGACCTTAACATTGTTTTGTTTATAGTTTAACACCTACATAGAGGGGTGGCTGGGATGGGGAGCTGGATCCATTTTCACTGTAACAATATAGAGATTGTGTTAATAAGGAAGAAGTGGGAATAGACTGGGTCAGGCAGCAGCCCTCTGCATGCAAAGGATTCAGAGAGAAGCTCATGGCATTGATATTGTCAATATATACGTCATGTAAAAATAGCTCTTCACAGGATGTTTGATGTCTGACCCTGAGAAGGTTTCTTATTAACACTGAATTATCACTCCTAGTGTATTTTCCTTCCATTTGAGTACAAAAGCCAAAGCATTCTTTGTCATTGCCTCCAAAGAATGAGGTGAACACTTGCCTCTATCTACTTTAGTATTTTATTTCTCCATTTACCTGTCAGAACTGGATGATTAGTTCTCAGTTTCTAGGCACTGCCAACAGTTGTGAAATACTGAAGAGACACTATTGTATCTGTGAAAATGGTGGAGATTTCCAGCTCAGGAAGGAACGAGTGCTGTACAGGACTATCAGCACATGAGGCTGTGCTCACGTTGACCATTCCTGTTCTGTCTCTTTTCTTCAGTCTCCACTTACCAAGTAGAAACAGAACTAATCACGCTGATCTTGGGTCTCATTTGAGTTGATCTGTCCCAGAGATGTAATGAATGCTGAGTTACAGCAAGACACTAAAGAAGGATAGAGTTAATTTGAACCTTAATAGAAAGTGTACTACAAAAAAGCATATATAATTTAAATTTGAACTACTTTGATTCTGCTTGAGTACATTTCGCTGTTTTGTTATTTTAATAAAGATGTGATTTTCGTCATTTGTGGCAACAACTGACTTCTATTTGTCCAAAAGTCTTAGTAACAATCAATCATCTCAAGGATTCTATGATAAGATCATATCTGGTTGAAGAAGAGCAAGGGTAAGTGAGTCTATTCTTAACGGTTTTCACAAGTATAGACAATGACTGAGCCCTGTGTTACAACAGTTACTCTTTTTGTTGATGTGAGACAAAATTTGGACTCAAGAAACTTAAAAAGAGACAATGATATTTCTTTGACTTAAGTTTCAGAAGGAATATAGTCCATTATGGCAAAAAATGCATGACAGGTGGCAAAAGCTAAAGATACTCAGGTCATGGCCCATCATCCTAGAGGATGAAAGAAAACAAGTAGTAAACTTCAAGAGCAAGCAACTATCAGGAAGCAGGATGGAACTACCCAGCCTTAAGGACTTTCCTTTGTGACATGTCTTCCTCCAGCAAGGTTTCACCTCCTAAAGGTGCCACAAACTTCCTAAGCATTATCATCCACTAAGGATGCAAGCACATGAGTTCTGTGTGGGCAACTCATATTCAAACCATGACAGTGGTGCAGTGTAATCCTGCACGCAGGAGGCTAAGGTAGGAAAATCACCAGTTTGAAGCCAGTCTGGGTTATAGGATTAAATTTATGTCACGCTTTGGAATACACAGTGAGATCTTCTCTCATATGTACCCATCTCCCTGCAAAGAGTCTGGACATATATTCCCAATAGTAGCCACTCAAGTAGGTGCGATATTGGTATTTTCAACCTGAGACCTACGAGGCAGGTCTCCAGACCAGTCTGAGAAATCTTCTCTAAATTAAACTTGGCCCCTGGGCATTCCTGAGAGGGACTGTCTTGATTGTGTAAGTCATGTGGGAAAAGCCTGTCCATTGTGGGTGGGACTTTTCCCTAGAGACAGTGTAAACTGAAGAGAGTTAGGTTAGCCTTGGCAAATAAGCAAGCGTATAATCGTGCATTAATCTGTTGCTGTCTACCCTGACTGTGGTGTGTAGTGTCCAGTTCCCTTGGACTTCTTTCATAATATTCCCACAATAGAGGAATGTAGCTTGGAATAGTCTCCTAAGTTCCTTGGGTATTTTCTTGTGGCAACATGTAATGAAGCTAAAACAGTAGGGACCAGGAAAATATGTAGGAGTGACTGGGAAAAAGTAAGAAAAATTCTTTGGAAATAAGAATTAGGAGTTACCACTTACCATCATACCCAGCCCAGTCATGATAATATGAGAGAATTTGCTATTATTTAGCAAACAGAACTGCAATTAATTGTAAGTCAATCCAAAAGATGGTGAAAAACATTTTTTTCTCTAGTTGTCTCACCTATAAAGAGCATTTATGATTCCTGTTTGTGAGACACTTACATATGATGGTATAGAATGACTAACAGAAGTCCTTCCCCATAAAAAAAGCTTTTTCTAAGGTAAATAGGGTCATAAATATTCCCACAGTAACAGAAGTGAAAGTCCTGAAAAGGTGAATGTGTCTGAGCATTAATTCCTAACTTTTTGTATATAATCCATTTTGACTTTTGTTACTGTGCCCCTCTACCTGACATACTCAGAAGGGGTAGCCTTCAGGCTTCAAGGGTGGTCAGATGCTTTGGAATTAGAACCAGTGTCATCCGATGTAAGGTAGAAATCGAAATTATCAGAAGTTTTTTTTATTCTAGATGACTTATTATTTACTAATATAACTAATAGATATAAGTTGTTTGTATTTATGACATAAAAGAGACTTTATTAATATCTCTTTATGTAATTTACCTATTAATGGTCTATCATTCATCATTTATCTTCTATCTATAATCTTTCTTTTATCCATCTATCATCTATCTCTTACCTATTATCTATCTATCTATATATCTACCTATCTATCTATCATCTATCTACATTGTAAAATGAGTAATACCCAGTTGATAACATCTACATTCTTCATCTATAAAGGAGAACCTGCAGTTCAGAGAGCAGTTACTCAAGCAGTCACACAACTGATGATATCCAAATTGTTTTGCCCAAAATCAAGTCAGATTCAGAAGGAGACTATCACACTGCATGTTTTCTCTCATTTGTGGATCCTAGATTTTATACAAATGTATAATGTATACATATATATATATACACACATACATACACATATACATATGTCATGAAAGTAGAAGCAAAACTGGAAGACTGGAAATGAATGGGAATAATTAGAGATGGAGGAATAAGAAAGGGGAGAGAGGTTAGTGAACATACTATGCTATTATTAATATCCTTAGAAACCCTTTCACTCTACATCAATCCACCACATTCGCAGAATATGTGCCTACTACAAAATGTAAGTCTGTGTAAATATCAGTGAGCCTGAGGGCTTGATACTTTATTTGTCATGTAGCCTTGTCACCCAGATTTCCAGAGTCCACTGACCCAAGTAAAATGCTTATTTTATATGTAATTATAGTTTTCTTGAACTTACCTTTCTCTGGTAGAGAGCTTAAAGGACAGAGAGGTACAGAACTCACTTGACAGCTGTAGTTTTCATGTGTAAGTCAATGCCTTCATTGCAACTTGAAGCACTAGAATAATAGTGAACTCAGCTTTTTAATGTGCAGGATAAGGTATTGATCAGCAACACATGACAGTCACTCTTTATTTCCATAGTGTTCATATTAAAACATAATTAATATTTAGGATACATATTCTGTCCAAAGTCACAATTTTCCTATTCAACATACATTATGTGTTATGTTTTATTTTAGATGAAAGACATTCTTCTTCATATGGTAATGCTTAAACCCATGAGCATTTTAGTTTCATTTAAAAACTTTTATAGGCCTTTTCTTTTGGTGCATGTCCCAAGAACTGTTAATCTTTAGCAATACAGAATTGAAAAGCATCAAGTCTTGTATGGGAGAGACTCAGATACTGATTTAAAAAAAGAATGTGAAAACTGATTATGGTCATGAAGTATTGCAAATATTGGATGAGGTGAGCAGTAGGTACAGTGCTGGCATGAGCTCAAGGCCGTGGGCAGTTGTTTGGGTGGCCTGAGAAAGCCCATGCAGATGGGAGCCTTTCGCAGTGAGGAGGAGTTCTCCAGAAGAGGGGAGCTGGAGAGAAGGCAGCAGTTCCGGTGGAGGAAGCAGCAGGTGCAAGGCAAGGGCTAGGAAACAGTGGTACATTCCAAGGACACGAGCTAGCCAATATCTGAAATTTGGGATCAGCATAGGGTGATGCTGGATTCTAGACATGAAAAGAGAGGCGTAGACACTTTTCTGGAATGCATTGCAAGGCCATGAAGGGTTTAAATTTTATTGGTAGAATGGAGCTCTGAGATTTTTTTTGCATGAAAGTGGCCACATATTTGCTTATAAAGGATAATTTACTGTTTTGGTTGCTTCCTTCATGACTCTTTGGCTCTTCTTCTTTGTAGTCTGTAATAAAGCAAATTATTTCCTACAAGACATATACAAGCAAGGGAGTAAGTTTTCATGCTGTCAACTGACCAATGAAAAGGCATTTCCTTCAAAACCAATGTATTCCCTAAAAAAGCTGTTAGTAAGAAAGAGAATGTGCATAGAATAAGCCTTAACTGTTCATTGAGCATCATGTGAAAAGAATTCACAGGTGGAAACATTAAAATGAGATTTCAGAACAACTTCAATGATACACAAAACTCAGAGGATTCATTACCACTAAAAATTCCAATAAGAAGGAGAAAGCTAGATTGTAGTTATTTATGAATTAAGAATGAAAGCTATTGATGAAACATCATACTTCAAAGGGGAAGGTGTTAATCAATAATAAGATTTACCTCCCTGAGCTTTGTGTGCACATGGCTGCCCTATTTATTAACAGTTGTTGAAATTCATGTGGAGTGCTTGGCATTGGCTCTGGAGGGGTCAATCTCTTGATTACAGATAAAGGATTGATAGGATCACTTGCTGGGTCACAGAAATAAATTTTTCACTCTCTGGGACACCATCAGTCTAGTCAGAGAGTAGCACTAATAGCTTTATTAATGTGAGAGTCAAGGTAACTGACTGGTCAGGCTGACTCAACTTTGACACAGTGGCAATGTTCACTCTTAACCTGATAAAGTCATGCCTGGGGATTTAATAGATTGCTCAGCATCTATCCAACCTCTCCAGTGGCTTGAGATAACTCCAAGAGTGCATCCTCTACACTTTTCAAGTCCATCTTGGAGATTAATTAACCCTGGTTTGATGATGTTCCCACTTGCTTCTAATGTAATATGCAATCCTGATTGTTACTCAGTTAAAAGTCATAGTTCAAAAATAAATTACTGTTTTCTACATTTTCCCATTATTTTTCTTCCTATTGCTTCCTTATGATGTCAGTTCTCATTTTTTATATTCCTTTTAAGTTTGGGGACAAAAAGAATAATGTATAATACCATCTCTACCAAATCACTTCTAGCTCATTTACAAGATGCATGTGTACTTGAATAAAGCAGGGAAACTACAAAGCTGACATTTAATATTTTCAACTTTAGGTATGAGAATTTAAAATTCTAAGTGGTTGAAAAATTTCTTGGTCTGGGGATGTGGCTCATTGATAGAGCACCTGCCTGGCATATGCAGGGTCCTGGGTTCACTTACCAGCACAACAAAAACACACAGAAGCACCAACATATTACTGTCCCTATAAAGATAGTTAACAGTTCATCACATAATATTATTGTCCCTATAAAGATAATTAAAAGTTCATCATATAACAAAGAGACACACATCTCATGAATTTTAAGAGCATGTTTTCTTTGTAATAGCGAAAGCAAAACTAACAGGATCAAATACAGTTTTCAAAATAACATAACTCATGATGCCATTGATAATTTTCCATGACAGAGCATTTTTCTTTTATACCACATTTGTTTCCTATCTCATTTTGGTGGATTTTTTAATTCCTAGGATATTAGAAGTAACATTAATACTAGTTTTAAATGCCTTATAAGTAATGTCCTGTACTTCATATCAGAAGACTGAGTATTGACAAGGCAGATCTGCCACTTACTGTAAGTGAAAGCCTGCACACAACTCTTCCATCCAACTTCATTCACCCTCTGCGAGATGGACTCATTTTGAGTACTAGCCAGTTTACAGACCAGATGTAACAGTTCAATGTGTACTTGGAGATCTACAAAACACCAGACTTTTTAATAAAAACTTTTTAAATACCTTGTGCTTGACTGGTTTATCTATTCATTCATTTTCATCTTATTTCTGAGGGGTTGACTAATTTGATGCAATTTCTATCATGTCTCCTTGTTTATGTGTGGATATTTGCTGGTAGTTTTCAAAGCATCCATTGTAGACATACCAATCAGAGTCCTTGACTGAAGTAAATTCCAGGCAACCATTCATTTTATTGTGTAATTGCAAATTGTCCAGGAGGACTGATGATCACTTGGTGAGGACTACTGAATATGTGCAATTAAAGGATTCAGTAGAGGATAAGTCACTGGGTTTCTTGAAGTAGAAATGTGTTAAAATCTAAATCTCTCCCTTCGTTAGTGGTCCTGGAAATTAAACCCAGGGCTTCATGCATTTTGGGCAAGCACTCTGCCAACTAAGCTCATCCCTAGCTCTTTTTCTAATTTCTTGACTAAAACAAAGTAGTGGTTTAAAATGGAAGGACAATTATGTACACATGTATTTCACTGAGAAACACACCATATAAGCTAAGTCCCAAGCTTTGTCAAAACCCATTGTCTGCTCATCTTATATTGGCCAGTCTTATTTGGCATAAGGAATGGTATGAGACCATCGGACAGGAACTTTGCAGAAAAGTACATGACAATGTTTTAAAACACATAGATGCCATAATCACAAGATTCGGTGATGAATCACTAAAAGTTTACTCAATACCTTTCCAGGTAAAAATTTAATCTTTATGAACTGAACTTTCAAAGCCATTACCAAATATAGATAAAATTCAATCATACATAGTTCATCAAAGATAATGTCAACTTTGGAGTCAAGAAAATGGCTCAGTTGATAAAAGGCCTGCCATGCAAACACGAGGACAAGAGCTGATATCCTCAGAACCAGCCTATAATGCCTGTTGTGGAACAACGCTGGGAGTGCATAGGAAGATTTCTGATACTCATTTGTCAGCCAACCTAGCCAAACTGATGAGCTTCAAGTTCAATGAAAGACCTTGTCTCAAAAAAAAAAAAAAGAGGAAAGCAATCTAGGAAAGACATCCAATGTCTACCTCTAATCTCTACACACATACAAATCTACACATGTGCACACATGCACATAGACACAGGCTCATGTACACACTCATACATTTGCATACACAAACATGCTCATATCGTATCTATACATATACTACACACAATACTCCATACATACTCATACACACAAATGTGCTCATACCCACATTAACAGTTATGTATATCACACACAAAAGAATACCCTTGCCACTCATGCATGTGTATGCACCACACACACACACACACACACACACACACACAACAATAACAATACCCTCCCACACAGAAGATGTCATTTAAAAAATTTTTAAAAACATACAAAACATATAAGCAGCAGACTTTAATTTATCTACCTGTTAGCAGTGAAACTAGTGTAAGGCACGGTTCTACAACATTAAAAAATCAGGTATGTTAATATGTAATTAGCATATAAAACATAGAGTTCAGGGAATTTTGAGATAGTCATAATTTCACATCCATTACAATTGACAAGTTTTCAGACATTTTTAACACTACAGAAAGAAGACCACATGTTTACTACATAGTGGTCTGCTCCCCTTCAGCCCCTGCGCCCATTAGGCTACTTTATATCTCCAAGGATTTGCCTAGTAAGAAAGTTACACCTTAGTGGAATCTCACCCATGATCTTTTGCATCTGACTTCTTTCCCTGGACCTGTTTTCAAGATTCCTTTGTACCATAGTCTGCATCAGTAATTCACTTTGGATTGAGTCTGAATGGCATTCTAATACATAGGTAAGTTACATTTTGTGTATCCATTCTATGAGTCCTTATTTGTACCAAAGTACCTCACAAGATCTTTCCTCCAACTTCCATAAAAAGAATACACCTGGCCTTTCTAGGAAGGGATAGGAAAAGGTTCATAAATAAAATTATACTGTGCAGGAGATGATCAAAATCTGCATTTCTTTTTTTGCATGTTTTCATTAGATTTCTTTTGTTTGCAGAAGAATGGAATAAAACACACCACCTGGAAGCTGCAGCTGTCCTGTAAGAATGCTTCTAGGAACACATTTTTCTTTTCATAGACTTACTAAAGGTTACAGAAACTACTGTGGACAATTCCTAAATTTTATCACGAGTATCTTTTAAATTATATTTATTTGTCTAATTATACAAGTTCAATGGTACCCCTTTTCTTCTCCTTCCTCCTCCATTCCCCCATTGTACCCCCGTTGCACTCCTCCCTTTTCCTTCCCTCCTCCTCTGTTGGTGCTTCCTGCTTTCTCTCTCCCATCCTGCAGAGCATCTGTTTATGTGGGTGCTAATTTCCCTCTAAGTAGTCTATACTAGTGAGAGTTCAGGACTCAATGACATAGATTGGGGCCCCTTCTTGGGCTATCCCCTAATATGGGAACTCTATTATGCTGTTTAACCCATTGCCTCTAAGGATTCTACTATCTGAAGCCTTCTCCCCATGATCCCTACTAGACTTTGGGGGGGTTGTTGACATGTCGGCCATCGTGCAGGTCAGGCAGAGTCCAATCACATCATGAATATCTTGAACAGTATCTAAGGGATGGGGATTATCACAGAAATCACAAAGCATTTCTAGGATTCGTTTCCCTGGTCTTATTAACTGTGATGTCTGTATTCTGCAGGCTTCTGCCTCATGGACTGATAGCTACTAGTCTAAGCAGTCAGCTTTCCCTAGCTGCACAGTCCTAACTTGCTTCTTCCTGTCTCTCATTCCAGGCTCTGGGAATTATACTCCATGGCACTCGTCTTTTTCTGGATCTTAAAATGTTTTCTGCTTCCAGAACAAATACATAAGATTAGCTGAGGGCTTTGCCCTTCACTAACCTGTTGGCGTATCCTCTATCTCCAATTCGATTGATTCCATGCCTCTTGTTGATCTTCTCTGTAGAACTTCATGTTATTTCTGGCACTGATATAGTTTGTGATTTTGGTTCACATATCTGCTTGACAATGTTGCCTGCAGTAGAGCTTCAGCTCCAAAAGGATTGGATATTTTAAAAATCTGTGTTGTTTGTGCCTCATCTGCAGCATCTAAAATAGTTTCTGTTCCACAAAAGGTGCACTGTAAATATTTGTTGAACCAACAATTGGCTTTAATTACCGCGTGTGCTCTGCTAGCTCCAAGTCTGGCATCTCTCTTCTAGATCTGACATTCCAGTCTGGTGTGGGTTGCTGTCTTGACATCTCTATCTGACATTCCCCACAGAACACCAGAGTCAGCAGTTCTAAAACTGGCCTTATCGACTGCTCTGTGCAGCCTTGCTTCCTCCCCTACCGCAGGAAGACATGGAAACCCTTCTTACTACCCAGGCAGAAACACAAGCCTCACCTTAGATTCTTTTCTTTCTTTAGTCCTTCATATTGAATCAGTCATAGTGCAAATTGGTTGAACATAGCAAACAGTTATTTAATGCAGTTTGATTTTTTGCTGTCACTACTGTAGTGCAAGCCCTAGTATCTACAAGTACTAGTGTTCTTGCAGTGTGTTGCCACAATGACTTCATAACTTTTCTCTCTGTTTTTCTGCTTGTAATTGCCCATATTCTACAGTGTCAAGTAAACTGAAGTATAGTTGTTGCAGCAGGATCTCATGTCTTCCAGGCTTTGAACTTGCTTGGTAGCTAAGGATGTCCTTGAGCTTCTGATGCTCCTGACTCCACCATGGTGTGCTATAGTAGAACAGTAAAGTGACTTGCATGTAGGAGAGTTGATGATAAAGTTATATATTGAATGTGCACACAGAATGTAATTCTAAGAATTACATTAAGCAAAATCTTCTTTGGTGGTTTTAGCTTTCTTACTAATTAAGATAACTGAGGGTTTGGGGAGATGGTTCAGTGGATAAGGTGCTTGCCATGTAAGGATGAGGACCAAAGTTCAGAGCTCCAGAACCCTTATTGAAGCCATGCAGCTGTGACAGGCAAAGACAGGAACACTTCAGTAAATAAGCTGGCTGGCTAGCTTAGCTGATTGGTGAGCTCTGGGTTCAATTGAGAGACCTGCTGTAATAATAAAGGTACAGAGCAGCTGAAGAACACACCTGACATCAACTTTTGGCCTATATGGGTACAGAAACATGTGCACACATGCATTCTCAGATATAGAGGCCCCCACACCTATATACATATCATTCACTCGACACGAAAAAATTTAGAAAGAGAAAGCAAAGTAATCATTAGCTCATTACTAAGTTACAGCATTCTTGAATTTTATAAATCTCTATCATGCCAGGATTAATAAGTGATGAATATTCTAATCTGGTAAAAATGGATGAATATAGATTCTAGATCTATTTATCATCTATTTATGTATAATCTATTTCTTGTCTATCATCTATCTATATCTATCATCTATCTACTATTTTTATGTTTCTATTTAATCTGTACCTGTCAATATCTATTATCTATCATCCATTTCTATATCATACATCTATTTTTATATATTTACTATTTATCACTTATCTATAATCTAGTATGTATATATTAGCTATCTGTCTCCTACCTGTCTATCTAATCTATATTTATTATTTATCTATTTCTCTTTCTACTCTATATCCATCATCTATTCTAAATGATTTTCAACCATTTTCAGCAAAAGAAAAAAGGAAAGAACTTCTGTGATAAATTTAACTCCAACTCTTAATTATTTTTAAATCATTATTGCCAACCATGTGTGGAGAACATTTTTGTGCAATTCATTCACTTTTTATTATTTTATAAATTTTATTTTTATTTAGTGTGCGCACGTGTGTGTGTGTGTGTGTGTGTGTGTGTGTGTGTGTGTGTATCAGAGGGCACTGTGTGTCCCTGTGGAGGACCAAGGGTGACTTCAGGAATCATCCTGGATTGCTTCTACCTTCTTTTTGCTTCCCTCTGGGTTTTTCCAGGCTCTGCCCACCAGGGCTGGAAATGCAGGCCTCTGACATTTTTTATGTGGGACCTGGAACCTGAACTGACAACCTTCTGCTTGTGAGGCAGAGTCTTAACCACTGAACCATCTCTCCAGCCCAAGTTATTTACTTCAAAAAACCCTTTTTGATTATGAATATATTGCTAGGCATGTTGCCCCTGGAAAAAATGTGATTGGTAGTTAGTCTTACTATAATTCATCATATTTAATGGTGAAAAAGAATAAAAGAATGCAAGAAAAGAATTCAATCACAGGGGTAACATTGCCAGTAGTGTCCCACTCCAACAGCTGCCTGTTCATGTTGGCCTGGTGAGGGCAAGCTGGGGAGAGAGCCATCATTTTGCTTGTGACCCCAGGTAATGACCCATTTACAAAAGGGACCTCACAGCAATGTGACATTGACCTTTCCTTTCGGACTGCTCCAACAGAAACAAGCAGTTCTTATTGCTTAGGTAGGTGCTGTCATTTGGCTATCCAACACTGATTTGGAGGCTTTTACATATGTTGGTTTTGAGGCTGGGAAGATGGTTCAGTGGTTAAAGTCTTTGCCTCACAAAAGAGCTCCAGATCCCATGTAAAAATGCCAAATGAGTATGGTGGCCCAGTTGTAATTCTAGCCCTGCAAAGCAGAGCCTGGGAATCCCCAGAGCAAGCTTGCTAGCCAGACTAGACCTAATGGAATGATCTGCATTTAGAGACTCAGACTTACACCAATAAGGTGGAAGAGCAATTCAAGATGATTCCTGATATCCCCTTGGGCTTTCACAGACATCCAGGCTCAAGTGCATTTGCATGTGTAAACACATAGAATTCCAGATGTATACAACCTGCATGCAAACACACACAGATGCATGCACCCTATACACACATACATGAAAGAAAAGGACACCTTAGGGTTTGACTAAGAAGTACATGTACAGTGAAAATTTTAAAACAAAAATATTATACCACTTAACCTTCTCTTCAGTTAAGTTCTTTAGGTATATTGCCAAAGGGAACATTGTGTAGGAGGGGACTGAAACTTGTTTTTAATAACAAAACCTCTTACACGGGTACCAGGAAAAAGAGAGAGGAACCACTATACTGTACAGTTTACCCATCAGTGAACCCCTTTTACCTTGGCAGATCCCAGGCACTAATGAATACAGGAATCATGATGGAATCCTGAAGATCTTACATATAGGGAGACGTATGGGAGGAAGAGAAATGGGCTGGGGAGAATGGGGGGATGGAATGGGAAGGGGTGAACATAGGTAGTAGGCGATGAAAACACACAAACTCATTGGTGATATAAATTAAACCAAATAAATTAATTATAAAATAAGAATTCCCTTTACTGTGCTTTTGTTTACTAATCTCAGCTATGAAGTGCTGTTCTCCCAAAAAATCATCTGTGTTCTAGTATCCAAGAAGAAATCATTGCTCTGGGAATTCTGCTCCTAGGAAATTCCATAAATTCTCTGAATCATAGTTTTCCCTCTGTCAAGCAGCATAAGAATTCTTCCTCAGGGCACTTTAAATGACTTTTTGAATTATTGAAATATGAGCCTTGAAAATATGTTTAAATAGTAAAGATCTTAAATATGCTTTGTGAAGGAGGCATCAATGTTGAAGTCAAGATAATTCTTAGACATCTGATGTATTCAGTGAATCAGTTTGATATGCTTCTGGATGTATAAACAAAACATGGATGCAAATCAAGTTATGGAGAAAAGATAATCTATTTGCAGATGCACATATGTTATACATCTCTGAGGCATGTCCTTTAGAACAAGAGTCAGAGTTTCCTTGTAAGATAACAGTTAGTAAACAGACCTGCTTGTGGGCTGTGGTGGTATCTGTTACCACTACTCATTGTCACTGCAGATGAACACAGGAAGCAAGCAGACAGGTGAGCCCAGTGACATTGCGAGAAAACCAGCATTGCAAGAAATCCTTGCAGAAGAGGAGCACTAAAGATGCAGGAGCCTGATGTGGGAAGAGATGGAATCCAGAAGCCTCCATTCCTGTCAGGACTGCCACACCCAAGAACTCAACAGCAATACTTACCTCAGCTACATCTTCACAACAATTGATCTATCTAAACCTCACCGTAGAAAAGCAAGGCTCTGGAAAGATCCAGTGTCATCCTGAGAGACTGAATGTATCTAATACAAGTCATAAGAGGTAGAAATTATTAATGTGATATTAGCCCACTGGTGGGCCAATCATGCTCCAGAGGATAACCAGGCACATACCAATGCAGGCATCCTAGATAAGGCCCTAAAGACCTCACAAAGAGGTGGAAGGGAAATGTGAAGAAGACTGGATGGAAAGGAGAATGAATGGGTTGGAATGGGAAAGGAGGGCACAGGAGATAAAAGACAAGATCATTGTACTTATATATGCAAACTTCAAAAATAAGCTTAAAAACTGTATCTACAAAAATTGTAATGTTATAAAACTTTCACTTAGTAAAAATACTATTCTTGTAAAGTGTGGTTCTAATTCTGATATGCAGAAGTTTGTGGAATGAACTCAAATTGGAGACCAACCTGGGCCCTCCTACTGAGTCCCAGGCAATCTATTAGTCTCCCACCCCAATACCACTCTTCAAAATGCTTCTATCATGTAAAGAAAGGTATAAAGAACTTTTTCAGTTTAAATTCAAACATAACAAGGGAATATAGGCTGAATTTGAACTGCTAATTTAAAACAAATTTTCACAAAGAAAACTGGGCTTTGATCAAACCCCAATTTTTATTTACTTACTCTGGATTTTCACCTGTTTTGCACAAGAGTCATCTGGGCTGTGAAGTCAGAATAGTAACATCACCCACTGGGTCTCACCTTTCCTCCTGAGATGCAAGAGCAACGTTCTTCAATGACCTCATAGGACTTTTCCTTCTGAAGAACTGGCTTTGCTGGGATTCATTTCTAATTATGGGGCACATATGATCTACCTGCATTCTTCTGACAAGATTTGCCTCCTGATATTTCATATTCTCTTAGCTTTTCAATTTTTGAAGACAATTTTCAATGATCATGAGTAATTAAACATGGTGCTAGGAAATACATGTAAATAGTAAAAAGGTTGAAAATGAATCAAGCGTCTCACATACTTTCCCCATTTTTTGGTTATTTTTCTGTTAGAGTTGCTAAAAATCTACTCATTCACCAAAAATCTCAGAGAGATTTCAGTTAGCTCTTTGTGCTGAACATTAGAGCTCTAGACTTGCTGTTCTTCGTGTCTACTACTTTGGAACTTCAGGCTTACATCTTTCTGTATCCTGTGCGCAACCTGTGAACTTGGTAGTCACTTTTATCCTGTTTTTATATATGTACATTTAAGATTCCAAATAAAATAGCATCTTGCAGTATTGTGCTTTCTGTGTTTGACTTCTTTTAACCTGATGTTCTCCATTTCCTTCTGGCTTGTGGCAAGTAGCAGACTCCTTTTACAGGATGAGCAGGCACTCTGTTGTACATTTGTCTACATGGTGCTCCAATTTTTCTGTCCACCTATCATTCAACATCTACATTTTTATGTCTTGACCGTTGTGAAGAAGAAAACTTTAATCTCATCTGGGCATACAGTTGCTATTATTAGGTGGTGGTTTTACTTTACATGGGACTATGTCCAAATGAAGGGATAGCTAGGTAATATGACAGTTCTATTTTCAAATTCTTTAAGAAGTCATCGCTAGTTTGCATAATGGCTCTACCAATGAACATTGTCATTCAGAGGGTTCGGGTTCCTTTCCTCCATATCCTTGTCGACATTTATTATTTCTTAGTTTTTTTTGGTTAATTCTAGCTGTTGTGAGGTGACATCTTATTGTGGTTGTGATCTGCCTTGCTCTGATGAGACTTTGGAAAAAGTTTAATCAGTCCCTTTGTCCATTTTTTTAAGGTGAATTATTTAGGACTGGGAAGATGGCCCCAAAGTTAAAACCTTTATCTCACGAACAAATGGACCTGAGTTCAGATCCCCAGATCTCATGTAAAAATGCCAGACTGATATGGCAGCCACTTAAAATTCTAGCTGTGAAAGGAAGAGCCTGGGAAATTCCAGAGAAAAACAATAAGAAAGTAGAGCAATCCAGGATGATTCTCAATGTTGCCCTTGTCCCTCCACAATCACACATACTCAAATACCATCTTGTCCACGCCCCAACCACACACACACACACACACACACACACACACACACACATGCACGCATGCATTCACCCCATACACACGGTACATGAAAAGAGCAAAATGAATTGTTTAGCTCTTTATAGCATAGCATGTTTATGTAAGCCCCCATCAGATAGTTAGCTTGCAAATCTCTTCCTTAATCTTTAGTTTGCTATATAATTTTACTATTCTCTCCTTTACTGTACAGAGTTTTAATGGACTGACAAGAGGTTTCTCGATATTGAATTAGATGGGCATTAATTTTTCAGCACCTCCTTCATAGCATTTGGGATACAGCCATGTCATCCTTGTACTTCCCAGTGGATCTGCAAATGGCTTATTAGTTCAGTGGGGTTTTCTGATTCAATACTGCCACAAATATGGGGCATAACTCATACAAAATGAGCACATCTCTAAAACAAGGACTCATCCCTACTGGATATTTGGCAAAACTTAATTATTTAATGCTTATAAAGAGTTTCAAGTCTGTGAATAAAATGCATTACTTGGTTGCTGAGATATATTTTCTTCCAGTGCTCCTCAGTAGGAACTTTGTTATCAGGACATAATGAGAATAATTCTGAAAGGAGCTGGCTTTTGAATTTGTTTGTAGAGTGCATGAAGCTATGGGTTACATTCTAATGAATCTTCTCTTTCTTCTGCCCATGCTCAGATCATTAGCTACCCAGAGACTCCCTCCTTCTGTTAAGCATTTATGTAATTTACAAGTCTTTAATAATAATAATTTTATAATTGTATAAAAAGAACAAATGATTTTTTTCTGCTACGACTTAATAGTGTTGGCAGTCTTAGTGATGTCTAATGGTATGGAATGCAGTGAGCTGTAATTGAAGATAGTATTAACCTTTTATATTGTCAACATGCCTTGGGAATAGACCCAAGGCCTACTTCTGTAATATTCAGCTGAGTTCAGAAGGGTATTGATTTTTAGATGGCATGCCACTTAATACCCACTTACAAAAATGTGAAAGTCACAAGTTATGCTGCAAAGAACATGGGACTGGAGGCATAGAGCACAGCTCTTCCCTTTCTTAGCAAGCCTCTTCCATTCTGGAATTGTAGTTTCCAGTAAAATATATTACATTACTGATTTTCAAATTGTATTTCCTTAAATTTAAGTCTTATGCCACCAATAATTATTTTCCGATAATCAAAATAAACTCTTATGTTCTCATATTCATATAGTAACATCATTTTTTGCTGTCATCTATTTTAATGTGGCTTTCAAGTTTCCATATAAAACGTTTTGCTCATTTGGAAAAAATCACATTCACACAGACACTATTAAAACTGCTCTACTATTTGAAGATCTTAACTGAAGGTTCTAGATGTTTAAAAATTTTGAGGTTTATGAACTACACAAGCTCTATTAAATGAAAGAAAAAATAAATCTGTCAGTCAATCAATAAACACCATTTGGAAGTGCAAACTCTGAAACTGCTGGGGAAAGCTTGGCAGATCACCTGCCATATGTTTGCTCTGCATCTTACTCCCTGCTAAATATTAAGCACAGCCAGGGTCTTTGGAACCATAGAGTCTTATAGGCATGGTTTAACTGGGAAAGAGCTATAATATGCCTGCCTGAGTACCTCAAGGCACAGACACAAAGGAACTTGTGATTTGCACTTGGTAGCACTTTCTGTTTCATAAGTTGAGCTTTAACAATACCAGTTCCAATGTGTACTTTTTTCTTCCGTGAATATCTCATAATTCTAACCCACCACAATAATTTCAAAAACAAATATTAAAAGCCAGGCTTGCATCTTTCACATATTACACAGAATAAAATGCATGGCATACAACTTTGTGTGCAACGTATATACAAATTCTGTCTACATTTATGTTACATATAATTGAAGAGATAAAAGCTACTTGTTAATATAATCATGTTATCATTTACTAGAAAAGTCTTAAAAAGTGAATAAATATTTGGAAGTGGAGGTTGACATTTTGTTGATGTAGCACTTAACCTTACAGTGAAAAATGACACCATTCTTAATGTTCTGTGAAGCTGCCTCTGCAAGGCAGCTTGTCAGTCATTGTCACTTCAGAGACACATTCATTGACAGTGAGACAGGACCATGTCCAAGCCTCTGCTAGGCAGCTCACCAGTCCTTGTCACTGGAGGGATGAATTCACTGTGTGTCATGACCATGTCCATGATCTCTGCTATTAGTTGGCCTTATATTTTGTGCTGCTGGCACAACAAAGAGAATGATTGGTCTGATTGTCACTGTGTAATGCCAGCAGTATGCTCTGCATGCCAGAGTATCTTGAAAAAGCCATGGAAAAAAAGGAATCTGTCACTGGCTAGCTTGGATGGGAGCAGCGTGTTGCACCCTCATATGTTAAATGTCAGTTTACAGTCTCTGTGGGCTCTAAAATTTCTATTATGAAACACAGCAAGTTTACCAATTAAGTTTAATCTGTGTTCATTTAGTGTCCTCAATAGTAATTATTCTGAGTATGTACTTACATGAGGCACTAGACTAAAAGTTTTCTTTCATTAGCTTAAATTTTTTTCTAAGACTTCCTGAGGATGCAACAGTTTCCACTTAAGAGAGGAAGGAAACCAGCACAGAAAAAGAATCTCTCTGAAAGTCACAGTTGTCAAACTATAGAACAGAAGTTTAACTGAACAGCCTGAATCCAGAGCCCAGAATATAGTGTCAGTGCCCTGTTGTCCCCAGATAGTCAGGCCACATGGTAAGGACTGTCATGTGCCATGTAAGAAAAAAAAATGTCTGAAAGGAAATACAAGTATGAGTGAAAGCCTTCCCAGAGGTGTCAGCCTGAACGCTGGTGGCCAAGAGAGGCAGAGAGCGAGGCCATCGTGGAGTCTCCTGGAGAAGGCAATGGGAAATTGGCACCACTGAAGAGTCATTATGGAGTCAGCCAAACGCATTGTCAGCATTTTGCAAGATTTCCATTGCCTCATCCAAAGGGATAAGGGAAGGAAAGGTGCTAAGAAAAGAAGAATAATGGAACCATGTGCACGTCAGCTGTGTTCTTAGTTATCCTTTGCTTGGCACTAGCCCAGAGGTAGCTTCACAGGTGACTTGTGCAACTTTCAACCTTCTTTCAACCTCGATAGTCAGTAAGCCTGTCTTTTGTCAATGCTCATCTCTCTTCACAGCACCTGGTTGCCCTGACTACATTTTAACCTCCTTTGCTGTCTTTGATATAGAATCATGGAAACGTAGACTTTTAGAATAGAACACTCTGATAATATCTCTGCATTAGTACCAGGTCCGTGAAGTCAGCACTGGTGACCAATATGGCCATGCCATTTCCTCACAGAAAAAGAATAAGTGGGCAGAGCTGTCAGTTACTATTATTCTCCCAGTCTCCACACCAATTCTGATACATGAGTAGGATCTTATGTCTGCTTACAGTACACTTGCCACCACCACATCCGTGATTCATGGGGACCAGAAGAAATACAAATGTGGCACGGTAGCCTAGAGGTAATTTATGTGCCCATTTGCTAAGGGTTGATCTGTGCACATTTCTGACAGGATGAGATATGGATGTGTGATGCCGATTTTGTGCTATTTGTTGTGGTGTCCAGGAAAATTTTTTGCAGTGGTAGAAATGCCTGTCCAGTACTGTTGCAGCTACCTTTATTTTTGCTGCCATGAGACAACAATTTAATACAACCAGATTAAGGGAGAAAGAAAGATGTATTTAACTTATGGTTCCAAAGGGACTGGAGCAGGAGCTGGAAGGCAGCTCAGGTCTTCATTGCTGTCATGAAGACAGAGAGAAAAGAGCAAACTATAAGAGGAGGCAGGGCTGTGTCCCTACCCCTCAAAGCCCAACCCTCTGGCACATCTTCCTCCAGCAGGATCCACTTCCCAAAGGTGCTGTGACTGTTCTACACACTGACGTCAGCTAACGGTTTAAACACACGAGGCTGTGGCAAACAATTCAAACTGAAACCATGACAAATACATTAGTGTCTGGTCACTTGTAGCATTTGAACACGTGAAATGTAGGACTCTCTGAATGTATGTATATTTAAACTTTCTGATCCCAGGCTCACTCCTGGAATAGTCCACAACTCAGTGTTCCAAGCAACTACCAAAACTTGGTTAAATTTGTTATTAGAGAGAAGCCTGATGATATTTAGAAGTTCTAGGGTTAAAATATATATATAGACAATAGTAGTCTTTATATAGATTATGGTTGTCTATATATAGACAATTGAGTCTTTATTTAAGACTCAATGACTAGCTGGCCTTTAAGGTCATGACATGGGATTGTGTGACTCCAGCAATTAAACGGACTCAATTCTGTATCTTATCCATGCATTTTTACAGAAGTCCAGTAGAGATGTCATCACTGTGGTATCAAAATACGTTAAAAAGCAAGGTCCCCTACATCCAATAAATAACATAAAAAATGAAAAAAGATAATCTATTTTTAAATTATATAAAACAAGTCATTGTTCTTTTTTATTAACTTGTATTTTGACAGTACTAAGGAGTTACAAAAATATGTTAAGGTCTATTTTAGGTGCCGTTACATCTAGGTGATTCCATAATGAAGTCATTAAAATTATTAAATGATACATCAAAATAAAAAGATCAACAGAGCTTTATTTCTAGAAACATGTCATTTGACTGACCATTTAAAAATTTTATTATTATTATTATTACTTATTCAATTGTGTGTGTATGTGTGTGTGCGCTTGTGTGTATGTGTGTGTGTGTAGAACCACAGGTGAATTCCATGGACTGCCTTCACCTCCTCCTTGTTTACTCTGCCCCAGAATTCACAGTCTCTGCCCTATCAGGACCAGAAATGCAGGCCGCCCCTGCTTCCACCTGGCGTCTATATGTGGGGTCTAGCATCAGAACTCAGGACCTTCTGCCTGCAAGGCAGAGGCTTAACCCCTGAGCCACCTCTCCAGCCCCTTGACTGACTTTTTAAACTGTGAGGATGTCTTCTAATTATTTTATGACTGTAGTAATAAATAATGATATTTAAAAATATTTTGCATGTCTGTAGAGATGGCTCAGTTGGCAAATGCTTCCTGCACAACTCACTGAACCATTAATACAGTAATATCTTATCACACTCACACACACAACACACATATTGCATCAACGTTAAAATCAAGTTGTTTCTGTATCTGTGGGATTTTATGTTCTAGTGAAACTTGACAATGAATATTTCTAGCGCAATCTCCATCTCTCCTCTCCTTCTCTCTTTCCCTCTCCTTCTCCCCATCCTCTTCCCTCCCCATCTCCCTCATCCTCTCTCTCCCTCTCCCTCATCCTCTCCCTCTCCCCTCCTATTTCTCCTCTCTCTCTTCCCATCCCTCCTTGAGCCTAATCCCAGGTTTGGTTGAAACGAAAGTCAAAACTTAAAAAGAGTTCAGACATTCTGAATATTGAAACAGAGGTCAGTTGCTTTGACATCTTCTAAAAACATGCCATTTAACTGACTTTTTAAACTGTGAAGATGTCTTCTAATTATTTTATGAACGTAGTAATAGATTACAACATTTAAAAGTATTTTGTAGGTCTGGGGAGATGACTCAGTTGGCAAACACTTCTACACAAACATGAAGTGTGACTTCTTAACGCCCGTGTAAAAACTAGGAGCTGATTTGTATGTCTGTAATCCCAGTACTGAGAGGTGGAAATAGAAGGATCCCTGAAGCTGGCTAGTCAGTTAGTCTAGGTAACTGGTGAACTCCAGCTTCAGTGAAAGATCCTGTCTCAATAAATGAAGTGGGAATGATTGAGGGAGACAATAATGATCTCTGGCCTTATGTATAGACATACCATGCCCTGCATACATGCAACACAAAACAACATACATCCATTAATACGCATGGATACACACAACTCTGCTTATTAATTATGAGCTTATATTTAAATCCAGTTTTTTTGCATTTTCATCATTTTCTTCCTAAATGTCAATTTGAAGAAATTTTAATTAATTTAAATCTTTAAAATAATTCATCAGCAATTTTTCCCTGTCATGTATGTGTATATGGGGTTTATGTATACAGGTATGTGATACGCATATGTTTGCATGTGTGTGCATGTGTGTGTGTGTGTATATGTACATGAGTGCATTTGAATGTGTGGGCCCAAGATTGATATAGGGAGACTTCATTGATTGCTCTTCTACCTTATTGTCATGAACTTGGGTCGGTAATTAATACTAGACTCTGTTATTAAGGGTAGTCTGGCTTTACCTCCAAGGGTTGAAATTACAGATGGGCTAAAGCAACCACCAGCATTTTCATATGGTATCTCATTATTTAAATTCAGGTCCTTTTGCTTGTGAAGCAAAGGCTTTAACTACTGAGTTTTCACCCCAAAACTCATCAATGACTTATTACACAGATGTCACTCACACAAAGTTTGCTGCAATATATACTGAGATATGATAAAATGAATCTTCCTAAGACTTTAATTTCCTCCTTGAAGACAGATATGTATTTGTCCATAAATACATATATACACACACTATATATATACATATATACATATAACTACATGTATGTGTGTGTGCATTGATTCTAGGACATTTGCAGATAGCAAAATCTTTACACGCCCAAGTTCCTTTTGCAAAATTACATAGTATTTACATATAGTCAGCCACACATTTTACTCTATGTTTTATATTTCCATTAGAGTCCTTTTAATACCTAACACAACCTAAATGCTATGTAAATAGCTATTATCCTAAATTGTTTAGGGAATAATGATGATAAAAGTTTATACTTGTTTAGTACAGGCACATTTTTTTTTCAAATAAGGCTGGAGAGATGGCTCAGCAGTTAAAGCCCTTGCCATGGAAGCAGAACTTAGGAGTTCAGATCCAGAACCCACATAAAGTGTCAGGTGGATGTGGCATCCCACCCATAATTCCATGCTCAGGGAGGCAGAGACTAAAAGTCCCCAGAGCATGTTAAATAGTGAGATTAACTCTATCCATGAGTTCTGGGTTTGATTAGAGATCCTGACTCAAAACTATTAAGGTGACAAAGCAGCTGAGGATGATTTCTGATATTGACCTGAGACCTCTGTATACACACACACATGCACACACACACACACATAAACATATGCATGTGTACCCCCGCATGCTCACACATGCATGTATACCCTCACACTCACCACACACTTGCTGATACATGTGTACATGTGCCCACATGTGTGCTAACACATGTGCAAAACATGCATGTACTGCTACTTGCACATGAAAATAGAAAAAGAAGTGTATATGTGCACACATTTACAAAAAGGAAGAAATGAAAAGGAGGAGGGGAAGGAAAAGAAGGAATAAGGAAAGTAAAGAGAAGAAAATGGAAAACGGAAAAATGAACTTCAAGAAAAATAAGATTTTGATTAGGATAGAATCAATTAGCTACAGGAATTGGAGTGAGAGATATTCATATCTGCTCTGGGCTTTTAGAGATGAATTTGGATTTAAGTATTGATCATACATATACATAGTAAGAAACACTCATTGTCAGAGAAGCAAGAATATAAAGTATTGTGAGGCAGGAGGGAACAGGGCCACTTACATAATTCCTCCTGGGCCAGGCATAGGGAGAGATGCTGGGATGTGAGCTACCAATCATAATCTCTGGCTACTGGAGTTTTCTGTTGGGTACTCTGACCTTATTTAACTCTGTGCTAATTACCGTGATTTGGAACCAGTTGAAGGAAGTAGCAACTCTTTTTCCAAGGTGATGGAGACTGATGCCAGGAACCCAGCTGCAGGCCCAGAGGGTACAAAGCAGGAAGTGATTTAGAGGTGGGTTGAGAAGATCTTAATTTAGGCCTTGACTCCATAACCTACGACATAATGAATGTTTAGAAATTGCTAAACCCTTTTTTTCACATACAGTCATAATCTAAGCGTGTGACCTTATTTGGAAACAGGGATTCATCACAATAGTTACAGTTGCCCCTAAATTGATTGATGGCATTCTTGTACAAAAAGGGCACATGAAGTGAGATATGAGGTGAAGATAAGAGATTGGAGTAACGTGTGCACAAGACAAGGACACCAAGAATGTTCAGACAGCATCAAAAGCCAGAGTACAGGCATAGAGTAGTTTCGCCCACAGATTGGGGAAGGAAGCAACTCCATGTTTCAGATTTACAATTTCCATAACTGGAGGGGAATAACTTCTTTTTTTGTCTCAAGGCACTCAACTTGCAATATTTTCATGGTAGTCCTAGAAAGTGAATATATCTCCAAACCATTATTTCTCTCATTGTAAAGTAGGGATAGAGGTCTCACCTCTGAGTTTTGTTGAGATCAAAATAAGCTGGAATCCCATTAAGAAGAAGTTTGTTCATTATAAAGCACACTACAAATGCTACAAATTTAACCAGTAATTTTTGAGGACTGTTGAACATGGTCAAGCGTGACCAAGTTCTAACTGTCTCAGTGAATGCCTTACCTGCCTTGTCTCTACCAGTCTTGTGGTATTTGAAATATAATAGTCATACTATTTGCAGATACTTATTTACTGGGCAAAAAATGAGTGTTTAGGTCCAGATGAAATGCCCAGAACATGTTTACCTTCTGTCATTGATTTTCATTATTCAGTATCCTTCCTTTCTCTTTCCCCACAAATACTTGAAAACACATGATGCTATCATGTAACAAATAAGTGCATATAAAATCAGCTTCCTAATAGGCATTTGAGTGACAGCTCTGCCTTTCTATTTCTGATTACCTCTTCCTGGAAAAATGATGACTTTCCCTTCCTGCCTTATTGGAAGTAGATGGGGAAAAAGAAACTCTTACACCATGTAGCAAGTGGGTTTGGAGTCCCGGGAGAAAACAAATGTGTGAAGCCATTTAGCTCAGCTCACTTTCAGATGATTTGGTAAATATTGGCTAATTTGTTGGTATTGCTCTCCTGAGAGAACGAGAAGTTGTGTTCTTCTGAAACACAGAAGCTGAAATGGAGCAGCTCTGATATAAACAAGGAAGTAAAAGTAATCGATATTTCTGCCAGAGTGCACTCTTGAGATTTTAGGGTTTCACTCACTGCCGTATACCCCACCCGGACATGTAAGTCCTCAGATACCCATTACCCTTGACTCTGTGTGTGTGTGTGTGTGTGTGTGTGTGTGTGTGTGTGTGTGTGTGTGTGTTTGCATGTGTGCGTGTTTGTGTACAATAGGACACTTGAGTGTGTGTACCTGTGGAGACCCAAGGGTGACATCGAGAATCATTCCAGAGTGTTCTACCTACTTTTGCTTTGTTCTACGATTTCCCAGGCTGTGCCTTCCAGGGTTGGAATTATAGACCTCTGCAATGTCCACCTGGCATTGTTACATGGGATCTGTGGATCTAAACTCAGGAACTCAGGTCATTTTGTTTGTGAGGCAAAGGTTTTGATCCCTGAGCCATCTGGCCACACATGCCCTTTATTATTCTCAAATAGCTAATAGTCCACATTTCAGTCAGTAATGAGGACATAAGAAAAACCAATGAACCAATCTAATAATGTTGATCAAGTTCAAGGCCTGATTGACAGCAGAGTTTCAGTGCAAATGCTATCAGTCTTGAGATACAGCACAAGTTGCAGTATGAAAGCAAGAAAAAGATCATACCGAGCTTGAGGTGGCCAGGTAGGCAGTCCCCTCTTGACTGCAGAAGGGTCTGTTATGTCCTGTTGGGGCCTTTGATTGACCAGATCATGGAGGACACTGTGACTCCAGGTTCAAAGATAATCTTTCCAGAAATATTCCCACAGAAACCCAGAGTGTTTGTCTGTGATACTTTGGGCCCCAGTCAAGTTGACATAAAAATTATTCATCCCAACACCTTTAGAATAACCAAACCAAAAGTTATAAAAATATAGGCAAATAAATTGAAAAAATCATATATTTCTGTTAAGACTGAAAATTAGTATTGTAGAATGCAGTCTGACATATTTCATAGAATAAAACATTATGTAGCCATAAAACCCTGCAACTGTGTTCTTGAGTTTCATTCCAGAGAAACGAAGCTATACTCACACAAAATGTGTGTGTGTGTGTGTGTGTGTGTGTGTGTGTGTGTGTGCATGTGTGTGCGCGTATGCACGCTGTTACTCAGTGCAGTTTAATCTGCTCTAGCCACACTGTCCAGCCGTGGTGTTCTCCAGCAGGTGAATAATGTAACAAACCTCAGTCCACATTCAAATCTCTCAATTTGTTAACTTCGTATCTGTGAAGTCATAGGAAAAGAATTAGAGGAAAAGGAAAAAAATTACTTGTGGGTACCTTTAATATGGCATATAGTATTATGATAGTACTAAAAATACTCACATGCTTAAAGTACTTTGTGCATGCTTTATAAAATTACATATTGCCATATGCTTATTATTTATAAAATTATGTGGTAATATTAAGCATCAAAGTTATAATCATACCTTTCTTTGGGCCTTTGATACTTATGATAGACATATAGTAGGAACACTCATCCTTTAAAAAATTAGATAATTATAATTCTTCCAAGCATGTAGATGTTTAGATTTATTTAAAATACCAGTTATCTTTGGGTAGTCATAATATTACTCACAATAAAATTCTTTACTTTGAAAAACTTCTATGATTAGCACAGACAAATGATACCGGAGGTGTAAAAACCAGCTGTGTATGTGTGTGTATCTATGCATGAAATGTTTAACCTATGCCCCTTTTCCTCTGCTAAGGACTAGCTTCTATCAGTTCTTAATTCACACTCACTATACTGACTATCTATAGTAATAGATCCACCATTTTTACAGATACTCAGTGTCTAATGAAAAATGACTTTATAAACTTATACCCAAATAAAAATTTTTCACATATTTTCTTAGACAATGAACGTCTTTTGGTTATTTTACTGCAAACAAATTTAGGCCTAACAGTTAAAGAATATGATGTGATCAAGAAGCATAGACACAAAGTGTTGAAAAATACTGTTTGTCTTAGCAGTAGATAAATAACCAGCAGTACTCTGACAGAAAAGGGTAATTTGTGGTAGGAAAAAACTACAGAGTGCCAGTTGACAGGAGTTACCTATTTAATCCAGTCTAATTGTATTTATCTTATATACTAAATTACTAGTTAATCCATAACCCTTACTTCCAAACTCTTCAAGATCTTATGAAATAAAACTCATGATATTAGATTATTTTGTCTGTATTCTCTTTCTTTTCTTCCTTTATGCTTCTCTTTTAATATGCTTTCAGTTTTCCAAATTATTTACCTTTCTTATACTGTGTTACATAAACCTGTTTGTTTGCAAATATTTACTAAGTACTTTGAACATGACCCTCCATACCTTAGTGCCCTCCTTTATTTACTATCCCCTCTTGTAAATCCTTTTTGTTTCATAAAATAGTTTTCTTCTAGTTTTATATCATCCATACACAAGACTATATGTATCTGTATAAAATCTAAAATCCAGTAATGAGAAAAAAATGCAATGGTTGTCTTTCTGAGATTGGCCTCGTTTTCATAATGTGATCACTCTAGTTGCACCATTTTTCCTACAAGTAATATAGCAATTTCTTCTGTATGACTGAAAAACTTCTATATATATATATATATATCATATCATATTTTGATCTGTTTCTCTATTGATAGATACTTAGGTTGATCCCATAATAAGCTATTCTGAATTAGTGCCACAATAAACATCCATAGACAAATATATCTGCCATATGTTGGCTTAGAGCCCTTCAGTTAAATATTCAAAAGTGGTATTACTGGGTCATAAAGTAGTTGTATTTGTAGCTTTGGGAACCCTTCACCTTGGTGTATATAGGGGCTGGAATAATTTTTATTCCTAGCAATAGTGTATAAAGGGTTCTGTTTGTTCGCATCCTCATCAGCATTTGTCTAGGATGAGATGGAATCTCAATGTAGTTTTGATTTGTGTTTGCCAGTGAGGTTGAATATTTTTTTATATGCTACTGCTTTCTTCAGTATCTCTTACAATCTGAAAAATTCTGATACTTCCTTCCAGATACTTGGTAGCAAAGTACTTGCAGAAGTATGACTTTTAAAAATTATCTATTTTCTGAAATCAAAGATTTCACATTGTATTACAATTTTCATATTTACTTAGGTTCCAGAAGGTTTCTGCCTGAAAACCATTAGTGTTTGATGCTAATGCTTCTAATCAAATATTTAAAATGAGCTGCTCATTTTCATTTTTAATGCAGAAGTTATCTTTTCAAGCAGAGCAAATTCCAGTGGCTTTTAAACCTGCAGAAAAATGTTAAATATCCCTCAAACTAAGAAAAAAAGGCAAATTAAAAAATTAGCATTGATCTTTCCTTCCTTTCTCCCTCCTTCCTTCCCTCTTTCCTTCCTTCCCTCCCTCCCTCCATCCCTCCCTCCCTTTCTCCCTCCCTCCCTTCCTTCCTTCTTTCCTTCCTTCCTTCTCCTTGAACTTGAGAATCTCCTATCTTAGTCTTCTAAGTGCTGGAATTATAGATACATACTACTAATCCTAGCTCTGATATGCTTTCTTTAAATTTTAATGATGGGAAAATTATAACATTGTTGACTGGGCCACAGGGAAACAGGCACTCATACACTAATGATACAAAAGCTGATATAATTTTTATTGAGGATATTTGGAGCCATCTGTCAAAACTGTAAATACATGCATTCTGATACAGAAATTCAACTTCTAGGAATTAATCTTGATCTATTTGGGCATGTGAGATGCAAAATATATAAAGGAATTCGTCAGTGATTTCTCTAATGTTGAAATATAACTGCAGTTAACTAGCAGCTACGCAAATGATGGAAGCTCCACCTTGCAGTCACGCTTTGCTATAGACAATTTCGATGCAACCAGTTTAAGAGAGCAAGGGAGAATTATTTGGCTTATGATTCCAGAGAGGATAAAGCTCATTATGGCCAGAACTGTACTGCAGAAGGCAAAGCTGGTGATAGAAGCAAGAGGCTACCACAGCCATTGGAGACAGAGAGAGCAACCCAGACAGAGGAAACAAGTCAGGGCTAACAAACAGGTCCAGGCCCTGTGACCTCCCTTCCTCCAGCAAGCTTCTATCTCCTAAATATGTACAAAACCTTTCCAAATA
This sequence comes from Typhlomys cinereus, assembly GCA_023101885.1. Classification (NCBI taxonomy): domain Eukaryota; kingdom Metazoa; phylum Chordata; class Mammalia; order Rodentia; family Platacanthomyidae; genus Typhlomys; species Typhlomys cinereus. The sequence goes on along the minus strand of JALPQD010000080.1, from coordinate 6,825,921 downwards.
TTAACTAACACTACCTAAGAATTTAAATATATCAACCTGCCTTGGGGGTGGCAAGTCAAATTTAAATGGATCACTGCATGCAATGTTTGTAAGCAACCTTGTGATGTACAAAGGTACAGGGTATGACAGTAATCTGCTACCTGTGTGCTCTTTGGTGATACATTCACATCATGTCTCTAAGAAACTTCATTAAAACATGACAAAAAGGCTGTTGTGGGGAGGTATACTGGAAGGGCGTGGAGTTTACTTTCAATATGAGTAGTCTCTTGGGCCTTTTGAATTTTAGAAGATGCAAATACATTACCTAATCAGAAAATAAATTCACATAATATTTAACAATTTATACAAATACTTAATATTTGTTGTTTAAAACTAACTTTCTTCTTGTTAGAGTTTGTTTTATTTTCCTAATGTAATATTTTATAATAAACATAACAAATGATTTACTTAAAAGTTTAAAAAATGAGCTGTGTAGCATTTAAATCAATTTGTTGTTTCTGTTAGCATTCATTGGTAAAAAATATAATTAAGCATTTAAATACGTGGAGTCCTTCTCTGTCTTTTTCCTCTGTTTCTTATTCTCTAGATTTTGTTCAGCATTGGCTAAAATTGGGAAATTTTTGAAATATGTGCAGTAGTAATTGGGCTCATGGATGATCATTGTGAATTAATATTTATATATTCATTTAAATAAAGTGCTTCTATGTTGATATAAATAGAAACAGGAACGATGGCCTTTGAACACATGCCTGCCTGATTTTAGTAGGAATTGCATTAATTCTTGATTTGGCTTCATCTGGGAATTTTTCTTTTTGAAAATTGAGATTGTTCTAAATTTACCAAGAAGATGCACACTTTATATATATTTCTATAAAATATTAGTTTTTTTTTTTTACCAATTTTTGACATTGATTCTTGAGAAGGTATGCAAAAGGAGCTCAAGTGATTTTGCCTAATAATGCCAAACCAATCTAGCTTAAGACAGAGTGTGCTTTCCCACAACTAATATTCTTGCATAATCTGGAGATGACCCAATCTTAAAACTGACTTTACACTCTAGAGCATGTTTCTGGAGATTTCCTTAAATAAACACATTTTCAAACATGCAGTTTTGTCCACTTTTCATGATTGCTTCTCAAATTCCCATAGTGCATGTCAATGAATGTTTGGATCCTTCCTTTCAAGAAAAAGCTCAAGAGGTGGTGGGGGAGAAGAGAGAGGCCACTGGGCTTTCATCCTTCTCTGATAACCTCCTCACAGCCTTCCATTCCTCTTTCTGCATGAAAAGTGCCACATGTTTTTTCATCTTGGGACAACATGCCACTCTAAGCATTAGTGGCTGAGAAAGAATGGAAGACTCACACCTTCTTCACAATGAATTGTTTATGTTCTTCCTTTGTAACAGCAACTTATCTGGCTAAACTCCAGAATCCAAGTCAAACAACATAGGCACTTTTGCATAGAAGAAAATGTAAATAACATTTTAGGGAATGCTATTTAGAGGAATTTTGAGGGAATCATAATGACCTGGTGGCTTTACACCTCCAGCAGCATTTGTAACACTTCATACTAGATATTGTTACTTTATAAAAGGATGGAATCTTTTATAAGTGCATCCTCTGATTAGAAATTTGAGATCCATTGCCATCATCAGAAAGCATACTTGACTGGCTTCAATAGTTTCTTTTCCTTTGTATTCTTGAAAACAAAAACAGAATATAGCAAGTGAGTTCCCTGGGGCTCACGGTCCTTAGCACTGGCATTGCCTTTGGTCTCTGACTTTCTCCCCTCCCCTCCGTATTGGGCAGCAAGCAAACTGAGAGCAGGCAGCGTTGCTTCTCTCCCCCTACATGGTTGCTTCTATCAGGGCATCTGGCACCTAGCTGCTGCCCAGTGGATGTTCAGTTGATTGAATTGGGTTTTGAGTGATGCAATGCTCCCTTTATTCTTAAACTGTGCCTCAGAGCAGTAGTTAAATGACTTTCTTGAGCTTCTCTAGTTCATGAGGACTGGATCAGAGACTGGCTCCTGGAACAATCACCCCAGGAAAGGGGAATATGGCATTTCTGGATGAGCTAAGGTCTTTGCTCAAACTCCACCAGTGCCCCAGCTTCCTAACTGGTCATGATTGTTTTTCCGACGGGGGGTTGCCTCCCTTAGGTGTTTCCAGGTGGAGGGGAAGATAGACAACCTCTGATCCGGTGAGTAGATTTCTAGCTCAGTGCTTTCTGCTCAGGGTGTTTCCTGTGACTCTCCTGTGTACTCATCCTTTAGGGAAGAGTGTAGTCACCTTCTGGTGACTACAACAGGGCTCTATCAGATGACTCAGCCACCCCTGCCTCCTTGCTTCTCTTTGGACTGCTCGAGAGCTTCTGTCCCTTTTTGCTTGCTGCATTTTGCTTGGTGCCCTTGGGCTGAAAGAGGGCGGGCTGTGTGAAATGACTGCATCTCCATGCCAGTTGGCACAGAGAAGCCATGCTGTGCATATTTATTTGTGCTCATGCTATTCGACAACGTTAGGAGTTAGTATTTGGCTTGTATCTAGGAAAGAATTGGAATGAAGGCCTTTTGCTCCCAGGGGTGCTTATCAACCACAGTGCAGATCCGAGTTCTCAGTTCTGCATGTGAGCCTGGGAATATCTTACTCCTTCATGCAGGGCCAATGTTTGGGGTGGAAGACATGGACCTATTTTCCTTCTTGCTCTAAAGAGAATTTGCTTACCTATAATTTCACTGATGCTAGTCGAGAGTGACCTATCAAACATTTTGTCAGTGTTCCCAGGTTTCTTGATGGAAGTATAATTCTTCATGATGGAGGTTCTGTGTATGCATGCCTGGGAATAAGCATACTTGTGTGTATTGCTCTTTTCTCTGTTTGCATGAGTGTGTCTAAGTTCTTTTCTGTTTATTTAGCTCCCTTTGAAACCTCTCTCAATGGAGATACAGTTATCTTATTTGCAAGCCTTTCACCTTAGTGAAAGCTACTCTGCTCCACGAATTGTCTATATATTATCTTTCATCTTTGAAAACACATCTGCAGAAGGGTGGAACCATTCTCCATAAATGGAGGGAAAGAGATGTAATTGATATTTTTGTCTTATGAGGGTCAAAAAGTCACAAGACACCCTGTCACAGTGCGCTTAGAACTTCCTTTTTCCACAGTGCTGTAGCAGGATTCCAACCCTATTGTTAGACTTCAGAACCCATTTCCTTTCTGCGTGCATCTATGCAAGTAGTTAAGTGTAAAATTATTTTCATGGAGGTAAATTTCAGTTCAATTACACATAGTATTTCACACCCAACTTGCAGAACTAAGAACAGAAATTCCTTTATAAAAGAAAAATATTCTCTAGAAAAGATTTGGGGAAATATTTCTTTGGTTAAAAATTAATTCCTTCATCCTGGAAGGAGGGAAGACCTCATGAGACACCACACATCCCTGAGGATTGTTGAGAGTGAACATTGAGATGGGAAGGGGGCTACTTTCCCCAGTGGTGAAACTACTCATATTGTCATGATCCAGCAAGTGCTAAGGCACATGCTAATGCAACATCTCTGACAAACCTCAGTGAGACACCCCTACCCCAAAGACATGAAACTGATTGGGAAAGTTTCCAGTGGGAGACCGGGGAAGGTGGGATAACATAATGGGGCTGGAAATGACATAAAGTCATTGTGTTCATATATGAAACTGCCAAAGAATAAAAATTAATAAGCTAAATGCAGGCAAGAAATATGAGGGAAGGGTTTATGTGACTGTGGTCATAAGAAAGAAGAAATGCATTTGAATAGAGAGTCACCAACGGATTGCTTGATGAAAATTCATCTAATAGAATACTTGCCATTTGAAGCCATGCGTGATGTACCAGAATTATTATGTTAGAGTCAGATGGTGCTAGAAGTGCACGCCCCTGATTTTATAGATGTGGACTGAAGTGGGTGTCTCAGCACTGTGCTAGTTCACCCATCAGAGCTAAGCATCCCTGAATTCTGTGGGTACCAAGATATGCTTGGCTTGTGGAGCGAGCATTCCAGCTGATTCAGTTTGTCCCGAAGGTGAACTCAGAGCTCACTACATCAATATTGTGCTTAAAGCAGAATACACAGTAGTTTAGACCTTGGAGTTTCAAAATGTAGTCAGGGACTTTCACACGGGCCTTATAAATTAAAATACAAGAATGGTATTTACAGTCTACTGTTTGAAGTGGGTGCTGCATACAAGGAAGATGTAATCCATCAGGATTCAAAAACTCAATTTCCTCAGTCAGTAGCTTGGCAGAGGCAGAGCCTGGGCAGTGAGCTGGGGACATGCTGACTGGCTTAGGCAAGGTGGCATTTTTCGTACTGTACAGTTTTTATGCAGAGCACACACCAAGCAAATGATGCTCAGCAGGGAAGGATGCAGAGGAGTTCTTTTGCATTTCAGTCATTGGGGTAGATGAAATATGGGCCTTGGAGGCCTTTTTCCCCCAACCTCTTCAAATACTGTAAGCAATAATGCTTACAAGGAAGAAGAATGTGAGTTCATTTGTAGTCTAGTGAAACATGGAAATATTTTTCATCTTTCAGTACATTCCCACAGGCATTTGTGCATGTGCGTGTGTGTGTGTTCATTAACCCAATTAAATTAAGTCTTATGTTTCTCTGAATCCGAAGTTAGGAAGCATTTTAATGGTCATATAAACTAGGGGAATAGGCAAGGTAGATGAAAATGAAATGGGGTCGGAATAAAAGCTCCTTTAAGAGCTGGGGAGATGGATCAGGGGTTAAAATCTTTGCCTCACAAGTAAGAAGATCTGAGTTTGGATCTCTAGAGCCCACGTGAAAACGCTAGGCAGGAAAAGTGCCAGCCTGAAATTTTGGCACTGAAGAGCCTTGGAAACCCTACTTCATAGCATTGCAGTGGTAGAGCAATCTAGGATGATTCCTGATGTTTTCCTGGGACTCCACCAGCACACACACTCAAGTACGCCTTTGTACACACACACACACTCACACACACACACACACTCACAGATGTGTGCATACATACAAAAAATCCCCTTTCAACTCTTTAACCGGTGTCTGACACAATCAATAGGTTGCTTTTTTTCCCCCCCATGAGAATCCACCTTAGCAGTTCTTTCCAATAGGTGAAACCATTGTCTAATTGGCTCAGACCGGAATATCCCAAGTTGCTGCAATCCAATTCCTCTGTTCTTGCCAAAAAGTCACCCAATTGGAGATGGTTTTCTGATTAAAGACATAGGAAATAAAAACCTAGCTATATCAAATATTCCCAATTCCGTTTTTTGAATGGTGAGCACTTATAATTGGATAAGATGAGAGTAATTCATCTTGAATTTATCATAGTAGAGAAAAATAAACAAGTAAAATTAAATTACTTGATAGTACAGAACATTAAAACTGGACTTAGTACTTGGATGTACAGTCATGCACTTGGGTAGAAGGCGGTCATCGTCCTCAAATATACCATGATCCAAGGTGCCAATAAAATCTCTAAGGTAGATAAAGACTTTGACTTTGACAGCAAATATCTCACAGATGTTAGCAGGAAGTGCCTAGAGGAAACTGGGCAAGTTAGACTGTGAGTATCCAAAGAAAGTCCAGCTGGACTTTGACCTTTAGTCCCTTCCTACACCCTAGCAAGGAGCCTCTGCCCAGGCCCTGCCCACACTCTTAGTTTTATATGCTGTGAACATGCACTTTCCTGCTACTGAGCATTTCTGTTCCTTCTGTGATGTCAGCTTGAATGTCCCCTATTGACTCCCTCTCCTTTATGTCCATCATGGGAAGAAAAAGCAAGGGATTTCCTTATTTTCTTATTCTTCTCCCACATTTTATATTTTTTCCTAATCATACAAGCAGACATCTCCCTTTTATCAGGGATATAGGTATATGAATTGCTCTTTTTTATTATTTTAATAATATCTGTTATCTATCAGACTGCAGATTGCATGCCTTGTTCTTAGCAAGTGTTTCATAATTAGTTGAGACTTGAGAAACGTGCTAATTTGAGGCATTAAAATTTTTTGACAGTTTCATACAGAAATACTATGAATTTATGTCATTTTTACCTGGTACTGATATTTTCCTCAACCAAAGAGGAGACAATGTTACTGTTTCTTTCTAAGCACTTAAGGGTCAGTCTCTAACCCATGAGAACAGGCAAGACATTGGCAGTTGCAGGCATTGTTATTTTTCTCTTTTCATCCTTAAATTTCATCTGGAAGACTTCGCTTCAAACAAAAGTGAAACTGAAATTTAGAAGGTTTCAGTTTCTGGGCCAGAGAATTAGAGAGCATATTTTTGGCTCCAGTTCTGGGGAAGAGAATATCCAAATTTATCATTAACATGCTGCCTTTTGTATATGTATCTTTTATCATCATTTTATACTCAAGTTACTCCCTTTCTTTTCTTCTTCCTTTTCCTTTTTCTTTTTTCCTCCTCTTTTCCTGCTCTATTGTTTCCCTTCCCTTGCTTCTCCTCTCTCTTCTCAGAAGGGTCATTTAGAGATTCATTCATCATCTTTCCTTAAAATAAATGGCATCAATCTTCAGAAAGTTAGGTAAAGTTAAATCAAAGGTCATGGGACACACATTGAGTTTAAAGATTCCTTACTGACTTGCATCCAGATTATTCCAAGTAGCACCCTGAGTTCCCAGTGGGAGTTCTTTTAAATTTTATTTGTGGGTACCCATGAAATAGCTTGGTGGCTAAGACAACTGCTTAAAAATCTGACAATTGGCATTCTCTCCCAGGAAGCTCACATGGTAGAAGGAGAAAACTTACTTCCTATAGTTGTTTTCTCACCTCCACCCGTGTACCATGGCATGCTGACACTTGTATTCTCTCTGTGCTCCGTAGGAATGAATGAATGAATGAATGATTGAGTTAGAAAGACCGTGCTCATTGTAGCCTTAGAGGTTCCAGTTCAATAGACAGAATTGTGACAGTTATTCCAAGGAGTCCCCTATACTTCCTCTCACAGGAGGTTCAACAGGAATACCTCTGCCCAAAGCGTTCACTCTTTCCCAAATGAGGCCATTTGTTTGTTAGTCAACTGCAAATCTGCTTTGCTACCCTTTTTATACAGTAATGTTTATATCAGTCACTGGGACTCCTTCTCCTTTTCCCGATGTTTCTAAAATACCTACGATGACACTGTATTTCTGGGATTGATTATAAGGAAGGGTAGTTAACTACAGAGGATTCATAAACCAGTTCTTTTTTTTAAATTTTTTTAAATTTATTCAATTGTGCGTGTGTGCGCGCGCGTGTGTGTGTGTGTGTGTGTGCGTGTGCGCGCGTGTGTGTAGAACCACGGACGAATTCGGGAACCACCATGGACGTCTACGCCTCCTCCTTGTTTACTCTGCCCCGGGATTCACAGGCTCTGCCCTACCAGGACCAGAAACGCAGGCCACCCCCGCTTCTGCCCAGTGTCTATACATGTGGTGTATGATCAGAACTCAGGACCCTCCGCTTGCAAGGCAGAGGCTTAACCCCTGAGCCACCTCTTCAGCCCCATAAACCAGTTCTTGTGTGAGTTTCAGACCTTATTCAGTCAGCATCTTCTAAGCTCCTCGTCTTCCACGATAGCTTCCTAGAGCTTTATTCTCACTACAAAAAGTTCTCCTGAAACCTAGTCACCTAATGGTGACCAGCATCACCCAATTCACTCAAGAGTTTATTTGAAATGTGGAACCTGGATGCCACCTCAGGTGCCCTAAGCCAGGTCGGCCTTCTCCAAGGTCATCAGGTGATTTTTATGGACATTTTGGCATAAGTGGGAAGTCACCCGGGCAGCATTCTGGGCAGCCACGTCCCAAATGTCCCTAGAATCCCAGCCTCTCCCAGGCCCCTACTTTTAGGCAGCTCAGGAATATTATCTTTTCTATCATGAAGCTCCTAGTACTTCTTGCCTTCTATCCTTCAAATATCAGAATGGCAATCTAGAAACCAATTCATACAACACATGCTACTGAAGTTACTAGTTCACTGCATAAATTGCGCGCATACACATTCACATATACATGCAAACATTTCTTAGTTAGACATGAAAAACATATTTTAAATACAGTTAAATGTTATAGCTAGTCTGCTATGTAGGACAACCTTTTAGATAAAACATTTCTAATGACTGAAAAATCAGAGCATTTCCAACTCATCACATTGCTAAATAGAGATCGCTGATCAATACATTAGTCCTATGTGATAAATCCTAATAGATAAATTGGAAGTTAAATATTAGTTATTTCTGTGTCAAGCTTTGCTGTTTTGTGTACCCATTAAAGTTTTTTTAAACTTTTTTATTCTTCTTTAAATTTTTATTCTTTCAAACAATTATATTGAGTGAAGTATCCCAGACACAGAAAATTAAGCGCCGTATGTACTCCCTAATAGGTAGATCCTAGTACCAAACCCACTTAGAGACACTCAAAGATAAATCTCTGTAATACCTACAGTAATTGCAAAGATTATAAACAGGAGAGATGGGGAAGGAGGGCCCCACCAGAAACAAGGAGAGAGGGGACCATGTTATAGCAGAGAAAACAGGCCACCATCAAGGACTGCAAGGGGTGACATCCAATAACCATCAGGATGGAGCCAAGTGCATTGCAGGAGTAGCAAAACTGAAAAAAAAACCAACAAACCATAATTCAGAACATCAGAGACTCTATATCAACTACCTGGAATTAGCCTAATCTCTCCCCATCCTGAAGCTCAGGGAAATTTCTGGAAGAGGAGGCAGTAAGATTGTAAGAGCACAAGGATGGGAGGAGTAATGATATGCAAGATACTCCATACAAGTTAGGGCTGAAGCGATCATAATAGGACTTTGCATGACCTGTGCTATGTCCAACACATTATTGACCCCTCAAAGACTAGCATGGACTAAAGGCACTAGGATCCTTGGAGGCTAGGGATTGATAGCCACAGTAGTGTTCCTATGCTTAAGGGGAACACAAGAAAGGGTTTTGGGAAATGCCGCTGGGTCCTTGCACCTCATTGAAGAGGAGGACCCAGAGGAGAGTTTGGCATGCATAGTAAAGGATGCTCCAGGGATGGGGGGGGAGAGGCATTGGGGGATGGGGAGGTAGGGGAGAGGGGAGGGGGAGCAGGCGGGTTGGGGGAATGGATGGAGGGAGAGGACCGGTGTACCTGTTAAGTTTGTGTGAGCAGAAATAAATAAAAAAAATTAACACAAAAAATTTTATTCTTTCAGAATTTCATATATGAATGTAGTACATTTATGGTACTTTCACACATTAATCCCAGTCCTATCCTCCTTTTCTTTCCATTACTGTCCTTCTTCATCCCTTCCAGACTCCCTCCTATTTTCTTGTCTTTTTTGCAAGTAGTCCACAGAGTTTCAACTGAGTTTCCTTCGTTGGCAGGTGCCTGAACTTGCTGGAACATGAATCATATATCTATGCATATACCAGTTTCCCCCATTAGTATTAACCCTCATCAGTCCCTAGGGGAGGAAAGGGGCTCTTGATATCTTTTCCTTTTTATTCTTTCATAGTTTTATATACTAATATGGTGAATTTATGATATTTCTCACCTTAAGCCCCAATCCCATCTCCCTGCGTTTACTATTACAACTGTTTTTCTCCCCTACCAATCTCCCTCCTATTTTCATGCCTCTTTGTATGAATACACTTACTTTTAATCTCTGTCTCATATAAGTGTCATTTAGTTATTTGATAAACATTTTTATGTCCTTGTCCTAAAAACCTTCTCATTTCTCCTCTACGCCATCTGAATTTTTTTTCACATTTTCTCATTTTTAAGGGGTTTCTCTAGAATCTAGCTCACCATTCTGAGAATGGTCACTACTCACTGATCACACAATGAAATGGTGATCAGAAGCAAACCACAGGGAAAACAGAGAGTAGCAAGAGAAAGCATTCTCATTTCTAAAGAAGGCGGTGTAACGTCTCAGTTATTGCTACCAAGCTGTAAAGTAATCCAGGTCCTTTCTCACTGGTCATGTGTGAAGCAGATGAGCTACTTCTAGTCTCTTCTAAAACATATTGCTTGGAGATTTTCATATTTCTCTGATCAGTTTATCTATTATATTCTATATCTTAGTTTCTTCACAAGTCACTCTGGGAATTCTTTGAGCAATAACATTCTGGGAGTCGATGTGGTGACTGTGTGTCCAATTTTATTGAATGTTAGATACAAAAATAAATTCTGGCTCACCAAGGATCTAGTATGATAAGATATGGTGCCATGTTAAAGCTTGAACTGATGATGCAAATCTAAGTAAATGGTAACCTAATATAAACAACAGGATTCGCTGAAAGATTTCTTTGACTTTTCAGGTAGTAGAACAGTAGGCTTTAGCAATAATAATAAGAAACAAATTTAAATAAAGTTTCCCTAAAGCTGAGATATTGCCTTCTTTTATTTTCCAATGATCCAAATACTCAAAACCAATCCTTTCAGTACAGTCCATTATGTTGGAATCATGTGGATGACTATAGTATCTACCAATGCATTTTCTTTCAAGTTGTATGTGTTTTATATAAAAATTTTTATGAATATAAAACTAAAAATCATAGAACCTTTGACATTACAGTAGGCTACAATCATAAAGAAGCTAACATTGTCCAGTTTGTATAGGAAAACTTCCTAAGAATAAAAGAAAAAGTCATATTGTGGTATGAGTTTTCTTTTTTAAAAAAAATAACATGAATATAAGCATGTGTATAATTTTGAGCTGGATACCACTGTGTATTTTGTCTTTATGACTCGTCGTGTATTTCCCTGTGCATAATCTCTAGTTTTCACTATTGCCCAATATTCCATCATATGAAAACACTATAATTCATTTATCTGTCCTCTTATTGTTAAACATGGGTCCAAGGGAGGAAAGCAGGAAGCAATAACCTTAAGGTGGAAGAACATTAGAGCAGAGGAGATATTTAAAGGTCAGAAAGAAATGGAGAGAGAACCTCCATAAGAACATGGCTAGGGGAGGACAGCCATCGTGGTGTGGCCACATGACTAGAGACCAGGAAGAACAGCAGTTACTACACTTTGAAGTAATTTGCTGCATTTTACTAGATATCATATTGGGTAAATCTGACTGGCTCCAAAATGTGTGCTCTTCATAATTTTATTAGGTTGTTTCCCACTGCTCTATATTGTTTTTAGGGGAAAAATGACTTTCTGTCCTTCACTGAATGATCTCTGCATTCTCTAAAAGAACTCTTGGTTTTAGCTTTTAGCCTTTTAATGTTTCACTAGGATAAGTATACTTGTACATAAATTTGGGCCACTTCTATGATATTTCTTATAATGGAATTCTGTAGATTGTGACTGGTAAATTAAAAATTACAGACATGTCCTACTTAGCTTTTAAATGTACAGTGTGTTTAGTGTATTATCATTTAACACATACCGCTATATATGAGGAATTACAATGGAGGACTTTCAGTCTTATAATTACAGACAGGGGAAGACTTCTAGTTTTGACATTTCCTAATAGGAAAAATCATGAACACATCAGACTGTGTAAATAATGATTAATTTTTGCACAACATGTAATTAGTTATAAATCAAATAAATGTCTTTTATGTTCTTTAAGAAGAGTTTATGTTATGTTACTTTCCTTAACACAAGAGGAGGAAAAACACAGGATGAGACAACTCTGAGCTCTCTAAGGCAGAGATGGAGACTTATGTGGAGTCCGTCTGTCTTGATGGAGCTATGGACACACGGAGGGGCATGGCAGACAATGCAGAGAAGCTCCCTTTGATAATTATTGGAAATGAGCATAGACCTGATCCAATTCATTTAATTTGCTTAAAATCTATCAATTTCAATTAGACAGCAATATAATGGGAGAAAAATATTCCTATGAACAAATAAACAGATCTGAAAAACAATTCTGAGTCTGTGGCCTTTGAAGGTTGGAAATCTTTCTTGGGACTGAATTTGGGGTGAATTGGATTCATTTTTTAATCATAAAAGTCAAGATATCACAGGAGCTGATTCTTTCTCTGTCTCTGTCTCTGTCTCTGTCTCTGTCTCTCTCTGTCTGTCTCTATCTCTAAACACACACATGCACACACATGCACACACACACACACACACACACACACACACACACACACACCCTTTTCTAGGGCAAGTTTCCTGAAATGTTAGCATCCTTTCTCCCCTTATCTTGGTACAACATAAACAACATTCAGTCATTTGCTCAGAAGTGCTTCCCTTTAAAACTTAGTATGGAGCTAGGGAGATGGCTAGTAAAGTGCCTGCCACTCAAGCATGAGGACTTGAGCTCAGTCCTTAGCATCTACTCAAAAGCATGACTGATGGCCCTGACAGTGGGGTGGGTGGAGAAGGGCAGCTCTGGGCTCATTTGTAGAGAATTGGTAGCTGAGTTAAGCCCAGAGCAAACCTGCAAGAGATTGTTTAGAAGATGGGGAAGGCCCAGCCCATGGTGGGTTGGACTAGTTTCCGGGAAGATGAATAAAATGGAGGAAACTGTTCAAGAAAAGGGGCATCCTTTGTATACTTTGGCCAGACATGCTGGTCTGGCAAGTAAGGATCATCCTTCTCTCAGCTGTTGTGTGGATATGGTAAAGTCAGTTCCCTAGGCCCTGTTGCCAGTGCATGTTCTCCTGTCAAACAGAACCAAGAACTGTAACTGGACTATCATAAAAGAATAAATCCCTTGTTCCCTTAAGCCCTTTGATGATGATTTTATCAGCAACTATACGGGTGAACTGCAACAGTTATGAAAAATTATTTTAGTTAAGACAGGCCTCTGGGGCAAACTTGTAAGAGGTTGTTATAATTGCATAATTGTTGTAGAAAGACGCAGCTCAAAGCAGGTTAGGACCATGCTCTGGGCAGATAGATAAGATGGAGACTGAGTTAAATGGAATTTGAGAAGCTGGAAATCTAAGAAGTAATTATGCAGTATTGGTCCTTGCCCATTCTGCTGTGGTTGTGGATGTGGCTTGGATGGTTCCCTGCATTCCTATTGGTATGAACTTTGTTTCAATAAACTAATCTGAAATCATAATCTAAAATCATAATCATGATCATAAAAATCATCCTGCTCCCCTAAACTGCCAGAGAAGAGTTGATAAGCTAAATCACTAATGAATAGTGTCTCTCTTTTCTGAAATAGTGTCAAGTACTGTCAAAGTTTTTAGATGTTAAAAATGCATTGGGCTTTAGATTTCCATATTATTACCAGCTGAAAACATTTCAAGTACAGAACTTACAGTTTTCAGTTCTTATCATCATTATTAACACATATATCAAAACTTTGATCATGTCCTTCTCCCAAATATTCCCTTTCTATCCCCTTTCTCCTCACTCCATCCTGTCTCCTTAGCCTTCCCTACTAATTCTTCTAATACTATCAAGTTTCCATTTCCATTTCTAGTTCCTACATGTGAACATTCAAATGCTTGTGTTTCTGTCTGGCTCATTCCACTTAGCACAATGAGAGCTACCTCATTCATTTTCCTTGAAATTATATGATGTCATTTCTGTATGAATGAAAAACACATCATTGCATATCAGCATCATATTTTCTTATCCACGTCTCTGCTGTTAGGCACTTAAGATGATTCCTAACATTGTGAATGATGCTGCAATCTACATTGGTCTGTAAGTATCTCACAAGCATGTTGTCTTCTTTGGGTACATGCCCAGAAGTGGAATTACATACTGAGATATACGCTAGTCTTATTTTTATTTTTGAGGAGCTTCCATACTGTTCTCTGTAATAGATATAATGTATATTCACTTTCTCACATACAACATTCAAGGACTTCTTTGCCTCACTTCATTGTCAGCATTTGCTATTCTTTGTTTTTGTTATTTTTGTAAGAGCCATTTTTAATATGGTGAGATGGAATCTCAAGATAGGTTTACTTTGATTTGTGTATCTAAAATTTTTCTGGGTTCATTATGCATTCTGAGCTTTAGTGCTCTATCAGATGCACAGCTGACAAAAAACCTCTCCTATCTTCTAAACTGTTTCTATACTCTTTTTTTAAATTTATTTATTTATTCAATTGTACTTGTGTGTGTGTGTGTGTGTGTGTGTGTGTGTGTGTGTGTGTGTGTGTGTGTGTAGAACCACGGACAAATTCGGGAACCACCATGGACCACCTCCACCACCTTGTTTACTCTGCCCGGGGATTCACAGGCTCCGCCCTACCAGGACCAGAAGTGCAGGACACCCTCGCTTCTGCCTTGCATCTATACATGGGGTCTAGGATCCGAACTCAGGACCTTCCGCCTGCAAGGCAGAGGCTTAACCCCTGAGCCATCTTTCCAGCCCCTAAACTGTTTCTGTACTCTTGAGTGTTCTTTTGCTCTGTAGGTTTCTAATTTGATGAAATCTCATGTGTCAATTCTTGTTTTAATTTCCTTAGCTATTGGAATCCAATTCAGAAAATTGTTGTATGACCAACAATTTGAAATAATTCTATGAATTCTTATGGTTTCAGGTGTTATATCAAAGCATTTTATCTATTTAAATTTGATTTTTTTTACAGGCTGAGAGGTAGGATAGCTAGTTTCTGTCTTCCGTATGCAAGGATCCAAATTCCCAACTGGTTGAAGAGGCTGTTTTTTCTCTAACATTTGTTTTAGGTATCCTTGTAAAGCATCATTTGGCTATAGGTATGTGGCTTTATTTCTCAGTCTATATCCCTTTCTCTCCTCTCCCCTCCTCTTCCATTCTATTGACATACATATCTTTTATGATCTTGTCATACCATTCTTGCTACTGTGGCTCTGTAGTGTATTTTGGAATCAGGTGATACTTGCAATATTGGTGTTTTTTTGGTTTGGACTGCTTTAGCTATCTAAGGTTTTTTTTCTAGTTCTATTAAGAATATCACAGGTAATTTGATGAGATTGTGTTCAATCTGTACATTTCTTTTGGTAATATGGCTATTTCAATAGTATTATTTCTGTCCATTTTGAACAGGGGAAGTCTTTTATGTTCTAGTGTTTTCTTTATTCTTTCTTTCTTTCTTTCTTTCTTTCTTTCTTTCTTTCTTTCTTTCTGTCTTTCTTTCTTTCTTTCTTTCTTTCTTTCTGTCTTTCTTTCTTTCTTTCTTTCTTTTCTCAGAACAAAGTTTCCCCTTTGTTATCCAGTTCTTGCAATTATGTGAAGGATTCTACCATCTAATCTCAACCCCCCCCGACTCTAACTGTATTGTCTTCATTTTAATCTAGTTGTAGAAACACCAGTGAGCAAAATAATCTATACATCAGATCCTTTCAAAAAGGAGATCTAAAGGAAATGATTTTAATTTTGGTAACAGTAAACAGTAGCCCTGAGGGAGGAATCCCTTGTATTGAAACAAGAGAATAAAACACATGGAAGAGGAAACTTAGAAATGAAATAACCTGTAATGTAGGTACATCAAATGGCATGCTAATGTGCATCCATACCATAGTGCTCTGGCATAAGTCTGAGTGCTTTGGGAAGATGACAGTCACACTCTTTTCCTTGGCCAACAGTGAGGGGTGGATGGGAAATGCAGTGCTTGGAGTTTTCCTGCCACTGTGACTAATCTGATAAATAACTCATTCATTTTTTTCTAGGTTGACCATGTTTGTCACTTAAAAATAAATTAATTTCCATCCCTTTCATTTAATGACCTTATTACAATTGCAAATTTATGAGTGGTATTGTAGGAATCCAGGCATAACTGTTGAGATGAAAGCTTGAATAAAATATTGGACTTTTATACTCAGAGACTCCATTTTGGATGATTGTAATGGTATGAGTATCAATAAGAATATGTCTGTGGGTTATGTTTAGCACACCTGAGGTCCTTCATCCTTCAATTCTCTCCAAGGACTCACCTAACCAGGGAAGTGGCTCATACATGCTTTCTGCTGTTGTAAGTACTTGTAACTATTTGTAAATTTCTGGGAAAAGTCTTGAATATATACAAGGTTAACAAAAAAAATAGCTATCCCAAAAGATTGGTCTTTTACTGGAATATCTATCTACTTACATGTTTCAGGGATCCAAACATGACTGTCTGCTAAGATCAGAAGGAAGTCAGTGGGTCCCTGTAGCCTACAGCATTGTATTTGTGCAGTGAACACCTTATTATCATACTGATTCCAAAACTATAAGAAGCAAGTTACCTAAGCTGTATCGTTTAGAAAATAGCATGCTATTTCCTTCCTTAAAAATCAAAAATGCTCCTAAAAAATTCTCCTAAAAGCATGAGAAAGGACGTTGTCACAGCCAAGAAAGCACAAATTGCATCATAATACACTTATTTCTTGTCCAAGAAAATTAATAGAAAGGAAATTGTACAAAGAAAGTCTTCAAGGAATAATTGACTTGAACAAACTTTTGACTAGTCAGAAAAAATACACTTTTGCTTTGAAATAAAAAATAAATAAAGCAAAATGAAAAAGATCAGCAAAAAGAGCCATAACTAAGAATAACTACATCTTCCCAGCAAGGCAAACGAGCAGAGAAATGTCACCATCTAGTGTTTTCAGAGTTAGTTTTCTACATACAGTTTGTGGTCCCAGAGCATTTTATCAGCAGAGATTAGTTTTTCCCTTAAAATTTTTGGAAACATTAAGCTTTACAACTTAAAACAATATGGCAATCTAAATCTTACAGTAAAATTTGGGACAAATAGGGAAGACATTTCTGTTTATCTGGTTTCCATTTGAAACACAAATAATTGTTCTTTGATTTCCTTAGTTTTTTTTGTCTTGAAATGATAAGTATTTTACTTAGATTTTTGAAATATTAAATAAGCAAAAGAGGAAACCAATAGCATTTCTAACATCTAGCTAGAAGTAGTATGTCCTTTTCATAGCATATTAACTGTATCTTCAATCCTAATTATTTTATTATGGTCTTCAACTTATTTTTTGAAATATTGTGCCAAAGTCTACACCCTGAAAATGTCCGATTTTTTCCCATGTATTCTGCCGTATAGATCCAACATAACTTAATAAGTTTTTTCTTTTTTAGGGAGGGAAAAAGGACCTCAAGTAGCCCAGGCTTTCCTTGAATGTGTTATATAACTAAGAATGGAAGTAAGGTTCTGATGTTCCTACCTTGACCTCCTTAGTGATAAAATGACAGTATGCCTGATGTTCTGTATGCTCCAGAGAATGAACTATATCAATGGTGTTTTTGATTTTGAATGAATAAGTTTAGTAAGTATATAGCAAGCAAAAAAAGAAAGAAAACTTGCAAAAAGAAAATAAGGAGAAACAGCAGATCAATATCACAACATCTTCAAATCTGAGACTGACAAACATCCAGCAGAAATGACTACGGAAGCCTCAGGAGGCTTCCAAGGAGCCGGGGTTTCGTTAGAGAGTTCTGAGCAGGGTAGAGCATCCTCTCTCCAGATGTGCTTCTGTCTAAATGTTCCCACCATAGGCATAAACAGTAGCTGAATCTTTAGCTTCAGGTTTCCAGCTGTGCTCAAAGACACAATGGTTTGACTCCCACAGTTTACTCTCTGTTCTCAGGGACTTGGGCTGTTTTGCTGTCCTCCTTTCTCTTTCCCATAGGACAGGGGATAGGTTGGGGACAGCCTGCTTCTGGGCAAGGCGTCTTGGAGGACACTTTGAGATAGCACACTGAAGTCTAAAATATGAGGAGAGAGCTCCTGCTTTCAGAATCAGCTTCTCAGTGAATCAAAACCAGAGTTTTGTGCATACTAGACCAACACTTATAAATTGAGCTGTATCTCCTGCCCTAGGAATTCTCCATTTTAGTGTTTATTTATTTTTAATATAGAAGCATTGTGCCAACTAAATAAGCCACATTATTTTTCACATTCCGATTATGTCCACTAGAGATCATGACTTAGCCTAGTAAAGCAAAAGTAGCTTCTCCCTTGCCAAAATTACTCATTTACTTTCAAGATCAGGCAAAGAAAATGGTATATGAGCTAGACAAGGTATGAAATGACAAAAATCTGATAAAACATAGTCAAATACAGAGAAGTCAGGCAGGTTGTGGAAGGCAGATGAGCATGTGCTTCTTCCAGTTAATTCAAGTGCATTTTAAATTTAGTTTTATTCTTCTACAATTTCATACATAAATACATTTTCACCCCTTATTGGCCAGTCCCGCCCTCTCATTTTTCCACTATGAACCTTCTTCTCCATGAGTCTCTTCCCTAAATTCACATTTTTCCATATCTGTGACCCACTGGGTTTCATCTGAGCTTCCTTTAATGGCATGCACCCGGACACTAGCCAAAGCATTGAAGATATATCAGTGGGTATATCATTGAGGAAAATACACTTCTCCACCCATGTCCAGCATTAACCCTCAATACTCTCTTAAGAAGCATGAAGTCTTGAGATTTTTCTCCTTCCATTTCCCTTCCATGGTGAAGTGTTGATAAACCAAATCTTGTGCAGGTCTTGTGGAAGTTAATCTACTTTTCATGCTCATTTTCTTTCATGACAAAGAACAGGCTTTCACTGTAATGCTACCTGGCTAAGATTGATGATAACACAAAGTAACATGCAATGCTTGAAATTCAAGCACTATTAGAAACCTGGAAGGTCCAGATAGTTTCTTGATAAGCCCTAGATCAATGCAACACAAGTCACCTATCCAAATCTCTTGGCTGTTCCTTTGGTATATAATCCCCAAGACTCTACTCTTGCTGATCCCTTTACCTGTTTCCCCAGGCAGCACTTCTTCCATTGTTTGCTCAGTTGATATCTTCCCAAGAATCTTTGTTGTATCTTTCTCAACTACCTGAAATGCAGATAGATTCCCTGGTCTTACCAATTGCCAAGAAGGGAAAAGAGGATGAATAATTTGCATAAATAGTGATTTATCCCATATATCATCTATCAACTACTGTAAATATATGGCTGTAACCAAGGCAGCATTTACATCTGTAGCTCTTTTTTACATTATAGCAGGTATAGAGCCTGGAGTGAACATTGGAATCATTTGAGAGGATTTAAAAAGTTCTCATACTCTTCAGATTTTTCTGGAATGAGTTCCCAGGCACTACATTAGTTTTGAGTTTCCTGGGCTAATCTATTTATTATACAGCAAGGTTGGGAAACACTACTTCATGACATCTTTCTTTTGGGTATTTTAGAAAATACATTATGTATCACTTCAGATCCCCCTAAGGCTAATTCAGAGATCTAGTGGGTCTAGGTTCTCAGCAAACACTTGCTGCAATTATTAGGTTTTAAAGCAAAGTAATACAAACAGTAGCCAAGTAAGACAATCAAATCAAAAGAAGGGGAGATTCTTGATAGCTGCTTGCTTTTCTTATTGCTATACAACAAGGTTCTGTTTTGTAGTTAAAAATAAAGGAGAATAAGAGGAAAATGGCGTGCTTATTGTTGAGTATGTGCCACGTTACCTTCTCTTATGTGCTGATAGACCAGACTGGGAAGAAATCTCAGGAGGATCTTATGCCTTGCAGAATGGCAGTAAATGGGTTTGAGTCTTTCTTCTAAGATCCTACTGTTTTATGATCCTTAGTAATATGGACATATGGATGCACAAAGACTGGAAACCTATCATAGTATAGATGAGTGTGGCACTGATTGTCACAGAAACTTACAAGCAAATGTGGTGGCCATGTGTGATTCCCAAGATACTTTTCATTGGGCTAAGTATAACACCAACTGATCATAACAGATGCCAGGTATGTAAACAATAAGTTTGTTTACATCTGTCTGACTATTAATTATCATTATGCTTGAATGTGAATCAAATCATACTTTATCACACACCTGGTTTGACAAAGACATTATCATATTCAATTGAGCCAGTATAGTAAATAGAAATTTTGTGTCTAGGCTTGTACCTGACATTTGAGAGAAATGTAAAAAAATTTGTAAGGTATACTATGACCTTCTGGGTACTTTTAATACACTTTCAAAGAAGACATTTAGAATCTGAAGTAATTGAGAGTAGTATAATATCTAAGGTTCAAATAGCTAGCTTAGAGATTCTTGCCTGTTATAGTTAGGCACAGGTGTCAACTTGACTGTTGAGAGTTTGAGCTCTGGGCACATTTGTAGAGAATTAGTGGTTGAGTTAGGCCCAAAGCAAACCTGCAGGAGAATGTCTAGCTGATGGGAAAGGCTCAGCCCATGGTGGGTGGGATTAGGCCCTGGAATAAATCATGGAGAGTTGGTTGAGAAAGTCGGCATCCTTCTGTTCACTTGGTCAGACATGCTGGTTTGGCAAGTAAGGATTGTCCATCTCTCAGCTGTTATGCAATGCAGTGATGGTATGGCCAGTTCCCTTGGCCCTGGTATTGGTGCGTGCTCTCCCGTCAAGCTGGACTGAGAACGGTAACCGGACTCTTATAAGAAAGTAAACTCATTGTTCCCTTAAGCTGTGTAATGGTCATTTATCAGCAACCATGCAGGCAGACTGCAACATTTGCATATATACTGCAGCAAGTGTGTCATTTCTGAGACTTTAGAGTAATTTAAACAGTAAATTAAAGATCAAAGCTGAGCTATAAGTTATTAGATCATGTCATAAACCAATCTATATACTGTATAGCATGATATTCTATAGAACTGAGGAACAGAAAAGGGATGTCCCAATAGAAAATGTAATTAATGTAGGTTCAGAGGCATATGCTGGATCAGGTCACTGGTCACCATAGCCTCCTTGACATTGTATGAGTTTTCTTCAGGGCAAATGATAGAAGGGTTGGGATATCAATGAGAGAAGGAAAATATGAAAACCATTACTATGAGGGCAATGAGCAATGCTTTGAGTGTCCTAAGTGGATTATGTATACCACTGAAATGAATGGATAGAGTACATGGTGGGATGTGGATGGACACATGAAGCCACTTGAGGAACACCATTGGCTTCATTACATGACCCATGGCCCTCCATGAGCAAAACTACTTACTGCTCAGAATTCATGTGGACAAACCATAAATTCAACCTGTGAAGTACTTTGCAACAGTATGTTCCTCATTCCATCACTAGAAAGAAACTTCAAGAATGGATTCCACCATCAGCACCTTGTAAGTAAAAACAATGGAAAATAGTGTCAACATGTAAAATACAAGATTTCGCATGCAATTATATGTCTACTGCTTCCGACTAATGTGACTAAATTATGTGACTGAGAAAAGAAAAAAAAGGGGCTGTTTAGAGGGATAACCTTCATTTTTTTCCCATGCAATCTTTCTGGTTTGGATTAGAAACTTTAAGAACTAATAGCCATATGCCAAAGGTGTTAGAGAGTAGAAACAAGTTATCTTAGAAATGTTGTCTTGCATAGTCTTCATCCCCAGTTTATGAATATCTTGAGAAAAATCTCAGTTATATGGGTCATATGTGCCCCTTGCTTTGATTTGCCCTATCCAATCAGTCCCTGAAATATCCTCAGCACAATTAGGACTAATACTTAGAATCAAGACATCCAACCTGTATCATATTTGCAAACATTTAGTTTATTTGGCCTCTCTATGTGTCAGTCATTAATAAGAGTCTCAGAGACACAAAGGAGTGATTAAAAGTCATCCGCCAGGAGCCTAGAGTTTCCAAAGCAAGTTCACTACAAATTCTGTCTCTTAAGTGGGTGCCCGTTTATAGCTCAGCCCAGCCGAATGCCTTTTTTTAGTATCCTCTTCTTGAAGCTGCCTGGCTGAGCTGGTTAAGTGCCAGAATATGTGGAACTGACCATGCTAGAATGGACTCGCTCTGCATTCAGTCTTTCAGAGCTGGTAAATTTAGAACAAACTAAAGAGTCATATTATGTCTGTCCTGCTTATCAAGTTGGCAGAAGGGGTTAGAAGCTTAAGCTAGGAACTTGCTTTTGCCAGAGGGCTGAATTATTTAATCGTCAGCAATTCTGAGGTTCATGATGAAGTAGAAATAATGGAATTATCTGCTTCCCAGTGTAAAAGCATTTTCAAGGTAGGTCAGAAGGAGTTTTCAGCCTTTTCTGTTTTGCTGGGTGTTCTGGGCTTTGTCCACATGACCTTCTTATCTCACCAAAAACAAGAGGATGCATTTAAACCCCCTTCTCATGTGCTGAGTCCTTAGCTGGTGTTAATGCCTGGGAAGGTTGTTCCTCTTTTAAGAAGTAGAGAGCCTTGCTGGAAGAAGGCAGGTCATGGGGGTGGGTCCTGAGGTTTCATAACCTGGCTCTGCTTTACCTCCTGATGGCTGAGCTCTTGCTTCTGATACTTTCTGATATGTGGTTTCTGCCATAATTGACTATATCCCCTCTGGAAGTGCAAGCCAAATAAATCCTCCTTTCTCCCCTTGAAAAATCCTCCTTTCTCCCAGCAGAAAAATGACCACAACAAGGGAATAGAGATAATCAGAATATAGTACACACAGGTATGAAACTCTCCAAGAAGAAACATTATAAAAGATTAATTAAAAATATCATTTAAAAAGGAAAAATTCTGCCATGGCAAAAGCAAGCTCCACGTGTTTTTAAAAGCAGGCTTTGCATCCTGTAGGAACTGCTCTTAAAGTTTCGAGTTTGGTGCAAACTCTTTTCCTTTGGTAAACATTCTTCCACATGGCCATGGGTGGTCTATCCACCCTGTCACCTGGGTGTCTCTTCCCCACATGTAGGACAGGCTGATGATGCCCCCCCCTCCATCACTGGGTCACCGCTGAGACTGTGACTCAGAAGTAGTTCTGTGGGGATTTTAATGACTGTTACAGTCAGTGTTGAAATGGGAAGGATTGGCAAGGAAATGTCTTGCCAATGGAAAATGAGCGTTTTCCATCTTTCAAAAAAAAAACTGTTCAAGCACTGTTGAATAAATTAAATAAAATAATATGAACCTTGCACTTGAGTAATGAGAGGCACAATCAACATTTTTAAACAGTGGACTGGAAAGTAACCTTTTATTCCAATAAAGACACCAACATCAGCACATCACATGATTGCGCTCTGTGTCAGGCACCCGTGATGACGAGAACATTGTACTCAGCTCTCCCGTCACCCTGGTGCTGCCCCTTGCATTATTTAAGAAGATGAAGCTCTGCCTAGCAGTTGCTTTGGTGAACAGCATGGTGAGATACCATCTGAAGTCTCCGAATCCCTGTTCTTCCACTGATTTCCAACACTGAACTGGGTCTCATCTTTCTAGCTTCGACTTCCTTTCTATGGTGTGTAAGTGCTTCTCTTCCTCTACCACAGAATTGCTTTTTCTGACGATGTTCCTTGGTGTCCAAATGGGGTGTCCTGATCACAAAGAGATTTCACAGAAACTATGGTGAAAGCAGGCAGCTTGGCCTGGGTTTTTCCAACTACTGCGCGGGAGGTCTCTGCCCATCAGCCAGCATCTTATGGCTCACATTGTCGCACCACAATGAAAACATTTCCAAAGTTACAAAGAAACTGCCAGAAGATGAACAGAGGGGCTGAGAGATGGCTTGAGGGGAGGGGGTTAAAGACTGTGCCTCCCAAGTAGAATTTGAATTCAGATCCCATGTTACTTGTAAAAGCGCTGGGCTGAAATGGCAGCAGCCTGCACTTCTAGCCTTAAAGGCAGAGCCTGGGAAAACCCAGAGCAAAGCAAAAAGGAGATGGAGAAATCCACGATGATTCCCAAAGTCACTGTTGGGCCTCTACAGGCACACACAGTACTCTTTGATACACACGTATCCACACAGACACACACACACACACACAGACACACACACACACATGAGAATGCACAGTTAAATTGTGAACACCTATGTATGCCTGTTCCTCATAGGCAGTGTTTCTGTTCCAACAATAAATATTTGTATGCACATAGTGTTCTCAGCAGTGGGACCACAGCATTTGGAACAGGGGGATTTACACCCTTGTACTAAAGTATTGTGGGGGTGGATTCTGGATTAACATTTGTTTGACCACAGGAACCTTCAATCAGTATATTTATGGGTTCCATTGGGGGAGACATGGGGATACAGAATTTTGTTGGATACTTCTGACTGGCCTTGCTTTTGTGATATAACCTAAGCTAGCCACAAATTCATGACAATTTCCTACCTCAATGTTCTGAGTGCTTCTGACCTTGAATTCATGATCTTCCTACTACTACCTGATTAGATTGTAAGTGTGTACCACCATGCCCAGTGATACTGTAGTTCTCCAAATTATGACAATTTACAAGTTTAATTGCTTATTGTTTTTTCCTCTCACCACACGATCTTGCATAAAGGGAGTATTGTTTCTGACTTTTAAATTACAGTAATCCCCAATGCAAGACTATGCTTGGCTGAGAACAGCCCCTCATGAATATTGATGTTTAGTTAATGAGTCAATCTTAAAAGTTATTGTTGTTCTTCTGTTAACGTTGGAAACTGGAGATTGGAGATACTACATGAATGGCAAGGACAATATCAGTTATCGTTTTTCTTTCTTTCCATGGGCCAGACTCTGTACCCAGCACTCTGGGTTACTTAAGCTAAGTAGTCCTCAATGCCACCTGGAAGGAGCTGTCATTTTAACAAACAATAGAGTTGATGTAATACATAGGTAGTTAAGCCAATTTGCAGCTCAAGTAATGAGACAGTGAGAAGTTAACTTAGCTAAAGATCACACAGACATTAAAGGGCAAAATTAAGCTCCAGGGGTCAGTGAGATGGCTCAGTGAGCAGACCTGGCAACCTGGAGTTTGAGTCCCAGAGTCTACCTGGGAGGAAAGAACTGATTTTCTGAAGTAGACTCTGACCTTTACACAATGCTATGCACACATCCCATCTCTCTCTTTCTCTGTCTTCTTTTCCCTTATGTAAATAAATTAGGCCCCAAATCTAGGCTCATAGGATCCCAAATCTCTTTAACTAGTTTAGCACCAGAAGAAGGCTCAGTTATTCATTTGATGCCTTGGATTTGGAGCACATTTGGTTAATTTAGGTGCCTAGGTTCTCTGTGGTCCATTTAACATCCTGTAGCATCCATTCTTGGCTGTGCCGTGGGCTTTGGGCCATCAAGCTGGCTTTTCTTAGAAACAGCCTTCCTACTCGACTCCAGACCCATCAAAGCTCTATCTGCACTTTGACAAAATTCCTAGGAGGTTTGAACGTGTAAGATACATATGTATGAGGAATATCAACTTACCAGGGATACCAAGAGCAGACTCTACCCTCCCTCCCCTCAATGGATGAACAAAGCACTGTCTCAATTTTCATGAGAGTCTGTGCTTTAGAGAGAAAAACGGCCATTCTTGAAAACTGCATATCGTGTTTCCTAGTATTTAATTCCAATTCTAACAAGCTAGTTAAGGGATAGAGCATAAGCCAGATGAAAGGGGTGGAGGTAGCCAAGAGTGAACAAGCCAGTTTCTGGCTCCCAAAGGTTTTATAGTATTCCCTTTCCATAATGCATAGGAAAATCGTTGTTTTTTTTCTTTTGCCATGACTCAGTAGTAGGATGGGGATCAGGTATGATGTCAGCTTTTCTAGCAGTAGTGGGTAGAGAGATGCATTCAGATTTAGCACATCTGCCACCATGAAGGATGAGCGCTGCTGATGTTTAACTACAAATCAGAGGAGCAGAGCAGGTTTCTCACTCGGGAAGGTGTAGGTGATGAGTTTCAGCCCAAGCTGAGGCTGCCATGTTCTTACAGGAGGGAACGAAGTGTTGCCTGCTTTCCCTTACAGCTGTTCCAGGTTCCAACCTCTACCCACTTCACTGGTCAGAGCGTTTAACACCAGAGAAAGAAACAGCTACTCCATGCATGTCAGCTTGCCATCCAGCTGATGCTCCGTGTTGCCAGGTTGTAGCCGTGTTTGAGTTTGAGGCTGAATTCTGTGCTTTAATCAGTGCGTTTGTTTTCTGTTTTGTCATGCACGTAACTGGTGAGTCTAGCCAGCACACTATTTGCAGGGGACATCTTCTGGTGCCTAGAATGCAAACTGGCCAGCTTCTCAGATGGCTCTCCTCTTCCTCACTCACTGCAGCTCCCCTTCCCTTCTCATTTGTTCTAAAGTTAGACTCAAGACTACAATTATGTATATTTCCTTTCCGTCTGCTTACAATCACCTAACATTTCTGCATGCAGAACAAGCGTAATTCATCCTGTTTTCTCCTTTTCTTTCCTTTGTAAATCAAGCAGCTGCCGCGTCCT
Source organism: Typhlomys cinereus (assembly GCA_023101885.1). Classification (NCBI taxonomy): domain Eukaryota; kingdom Metazoa; phylum Chordata; class Mammalia; order Rodentia; family Platacanthomyidae; genus Typhlomys; species Typhlomys cinereus. The sequence goes on along the minus strand of JALPQD010000080.1, from coordinate 6,799,815 downwards.
TTCTCACTAATTCTTGCACTACAACGCAGTCAAAGGGAAACAATGCACTGCATCTGCAATCCATTTCACCTTCAGTGGATGGTGCCGATAGGTGCTGATGGTTCCTTAGCATAGTAGTTAATAATAGAAGATTGTATCGACACTGTATAGATATGTGTATGTTTTGTGGAATGTGCTGTGATTTGAGGCATGAACAAGTCAATACCGTTGTAAGACTTCAGTGTTGTGAGCAAACTGATCATCAGCAAAACTCTTTCTGGGTGTTCAAATCTTAACAGTTCCAGCACATTCTTTTCACCTTCCCATAAATTTTTGCTTACTTAATCCTTACACAAGATTAAGGTCTCAGTACATACATAATTTACCTAATTGGGGAGATAACTGAATGCATTTAAGTCAGGTGATAGTGGAAGATTTCATAGTCAATGGCAAGTAGAGGTCAGACTCCAGCATGACTCCACTTTCCGCAAAATCCTCCTCCACACAGTTTTAAATTCTATAAGTTCAGCACATTTCTTTGATGTCTGATGCTGGTTGATTGGGTGTAGTGGAGCCTGTTTGTTAATCTCATTCCATTTGCTCACTACCCAACTGTTTGTATGTAAATAAAAGCATTTACCTGGTATTAGATACTGTACTGAGGGGATTTTCTTTTCCTTAAATAACTGAAAATAAAGAAAATTATAGTCACTGAGATATATTTTGACTTTTTCATTTTTTAAAATATTAGTGTAAAAAATAAGTGGGTTTCATTAAGGTATTTTCGTGCACAGATTGCTCTTTTTCATTTTCTTTTTAAATGTTGTGTGCATGAATATAATGAATTTATAATATTATCACCCCTTAGTCCCACATTCCTTTTCCCTTTCCAGGTCTTCATCTCTGCCAGACTCCCTCCTATTTTTCAAATCTTTTCACCTGTGTGGCCCACTGTGTTTCATCTAATCTGTCTTTGATGACATACGCCTGACATGATCCATGCTCCAGCAAGCATGAATCAGTGGATATACATCGAGGACAGCATCCTCCTTTACTTCCACATCAGCTTTAGTCCTCATCAGTCTCTCAAGAGGTGTGGCTTCTTGAGATCTTTCTGCTTTCATGGTGAGATATTAATGATGTAATTCTTGTAATTCTCCTGTAATTCTTGTGTAACTATACATATCTGCCATGAAATCTTGTATGTCATGACCATGTCACATCCAGGAGATAGTGTTTGGTCCACCACTGTCCTGCTTCAGGCTCTTACAATGTGGCTGCCCCCTCTTCTCTGATATTCTCTAAGCCTTGGGGTGGGGGTGGGTGATTCTTAGGGACATGCAGTTTGTAGTCATTTATTTTCTGCATTTTGGCATGTTGTGCTTTTCAGTAATTAACTCCTTTTGTTGTGGCAAAAGGCTAGGTTGAGTGCTGAGTGCTCTTCCAATCTATGGTTATAATAACAGATATTTACAAGGAAGTTTGGTGTACTGTCTTCCTAGCTAAACATTCCTAATTTGCTCTTCCTTTCATAGTTTCTTGTTCTAATTTATAGTAATAAGAATGTGTTCCATTCTGACAAGTGGACCTTAAATCTGATCAGAAAGCCGTTGGTTGTCTCTTTGATGCTTATGCCACTATTACACTGATGGTCACCTATTGCCATGGTGATTACTATTGTAACTTGTAGATTTAATGAGATCTTTGATTACTTTTCTGCCCCATAAACTTTCATAGTACTCTCTTGTATTGTGTAAGATACCAGCAAGGAGGAAACTTCCAAACCAGTTCCTACTGATGTTTTTGTACATGTCCTGTGATCCATATGTACTGCATCTTCTGTAATAAGGTCTTCTTGTCAGTTTTTGGAGGGCAATTGAGACCAATGACAAAAATCTATACTGTTTGGGAGACCTTTGAGACCTCTCTGTCCAACAACTTATTAAGAAATATCACTTGCCTGTTACTTCTAGCATAGTTTTAATTGTCACTGAGCTCTATGTGGAGCATTCCAGGGAATTTTTTTGGCCCTGTTGTACTCTTTCTCTCTCTCTCTCTCTCTCTCTCTCTCTCTCTCTCTCTGTGTTCCTCTACATAGGGGCTACATTCTTGTTTCTTTTTAAACATTTATCTTTAAATGTTATATTAATAACATATTATTTATTATTCATCATATTAATATTAATTCCATATATTATTAATATTAATATTATACAATTAATATTAATTAATGCCATATTAATAGCATAAGAGGTTCCTCTCTGGTTGTATCCCACAATCTTAATATTTTTCTTTTAATCTCTCAGTCCTACATCTTATTCCCTCATAATGCTTTAATATACTTTTACCATTATTTCCTCCCTCACCCTGCCAACCATGATATTCTATATCTCCCCCTCCAAAAGTTTCTCCCTAACCTTTCTTTTCCACCCTACCACTCACCAGTCCTTTTCACATTTTCTGACTCTTACAGGAAATCCAAGCCTAATACTTCAGTCAGGAGATCATTGCTAACATTCACTTATAAGAGAGAACATGTGGCATTTGTCTTTCTGTTACTGAGATATCTCACTCAATATTATATTTTCCATTTTCATCCATGTACCAGCAGATTCCATAATCTCATCCTTCTTGATGGATGAATAATAGTCCATTGTATATATGCAGCACATTTTCATTACCCATTCCTTTGCTGATGGGCATGATGGCTGATTTCATTTTTTTGCTATTGGCACACATTGTTCTTGATGGTCTCCCCTCGACAATCTCCTCTCCTACTCCTTTGTCAGCTCTTTCTCAATGCCGCCAATAGTCTTCCAGTTTCCCTTCTTCTTTCATCTCTCATGTATGCCATTGCCTTCTTTTACTTTTCCTATCCCTCTTATGATCTCTACTTCTCCTCTCATTATATTCCCACAAACAGTAATAGTTTCTTCTTTCCCCCACATCTCTCCATTTGTTGTCATTTGATTTCTTGATGATAGTTATCTGACTTAAGTAAGAAGGAATCTTGATGTAGTATTGACTTACATTTTGTGATGGCTAAGGATCTAGAATACGTTCCCAAATATTTATTAGCCATTTTTCTTTCTCTTTCAGAGAACAGTCTGTTTAGTTCAACAGCCCACTTTATGATTGGGAGATTTGTTTTTTCTTGGTGTTTAATTGTCTTTAGTTCTTTCTATATTCTAGATAATAACCACTCTGGTGTTTAGCTGACATCGTTTTCTCACATTCTGTAACTCCTCATTTTGGTGATTGTTTTATTTCCTGTGCAAAAACTTTTAAATTCATGTAATATTATTTATCAATTCCTGGTTTTATTTCCTGTGCTATTGGAGACAGTTTTTGGAAAGTTCTTGCCTGTGCCTCTATCTTAAAGTATTTCTCTTTAGAAGCAACATTTAGGTTTCTATGACATTGTGAGCTGATTTTCATCCAGGGTGAAAATATGGATCTAATTCAATTCTTCTGTCTGTGGATATCCACTTTCCTCCATTGCACTTATTGCAGAGACTGTTTTTTTATTTCAATCTTTTTTTTCAGATCTTTCCCAAAAATTTGGTGACTGCAGATTGTTAGCCATAGTCACCCTTTCCTAAAGCTTCCACCTTAGCTAGACAGACCAGATCTCTAGTCTTCACTTCCAACCAGAAACTGCCCTACTTCCATAGTAACTCCCATACAACTCCTTAGCAACATATAAGACCATAAAAGATTGCTACCCCATCCTAGGCTCCTCTATTCTTGCACTTTCCATTCTTCTTCTCCTCAAACTCCCTTCTGCCATGGATCCTCTCTAACCTTAAGTTGTTTCTTCTGTGATAGTGCCTCTCACCTTAAGGCTAAACTATGCTCCCCTTGGTCACCAGTCCCTCAGCTCTAAATAAACTCCCATTTCTTTAGTCTCTCCCTTGTGTCAGTTTTTCTTTACTCATAAACCTCCACGTGTTATCCACACATGGTTGAAGTTGCTCTCCATATCTTTCTGCCTTAACTCAAAGCAGACGCGCAGGTTTATTGCTGGGTTCTGCATCTGATTGGTTGGTTTGCTGTCTGTTTTTATGCCATTGCCTTGCTGTCCTTGTCTCTGTGGGTCTGTAACATAATTAAAAGTCATTGTTATACAATCTGCACTAGTCTTTCTGCTTGGTTTCTTTGACTACTCAGGACTTCTTGTTTCAGTATAAATTTTGTGATTGTTTTTCTAGTTTTTTAATTCTGTGAATGCTGTGATTAGAATTTAAATGAGGATTGCATGGAATTTGTAGACTACTTCTGATAATGCAGTCATTTTCACAATAGTAATTCTTCTAATCCATGGGAGTACTTTCCATTTTTAGTTGCTGCTTCAATTTCTTTCCTTGGTGTCTTTGAGTGTTAATTTGAAAGGCCTTTATCAATGAGGTTAGGTTTATTCTTAGGTACTTTCTTCTTTTCTCTTTTGGAACCATGATGGGCGGGACGTTTTAGCTATTCTTCTGTTGCTCTGATAGGTATTTTGACCCAAGCAATTTAAGGGAGAAAGGTTTACTATTTGGTTTGTGGTTCACATCATATACAGCTAGGAATAATTTGAAATTTCCTCTTTACTTTCTTTTTTTACTTGATACATCTTTTTTTTTTCTCCTGTCTTATTGCTGTAATTAAGATTTTCAGCATAATAGTGAAGACTAGAAAGAGTAGAAAGTTCTTGTCCATTCTAGATTCTAGAAAAAAATTTCAGTTTTCCTTTTTTCGTATGAGGTTAATTATCATTTTTTATTATGTATACAGATTCAATTATGTTGGGATATATTCATTCTGTTTTCAGTTTCTTCAGGACTTCTAGCACGAAGAATACTGGGCTCTGTCTGATCCCTTTTATGCATCTAGACAATGTGTAAGGTATTTCTGTCCTTAAATCTAATTAAATGTTGTATTATACTAGTGATCTGCAGATGTCGAACCAACCTTGTATTTTGGGGATGAAGCCAACTTGTAAGAGTTTAACATGTTCTTGAATTAGATTGCAAATAGTTGTTAAGAAATTTTTCATTTATATTCATGAGGGAAATTGTCCTACGGTTTTCTTTTTTGTGTGTGCATCTTTATACAGTTGTGTTATCAGAGTAATAGTGAGTTCACAGAATGAGGCTGTTATCCTTAGTTATCCTTTCCTTTTTATTTTTATAACAGTTGGAGAAGTATTGATATAAGGTTTTCTTTAAAAGTTTGATGAAAAGCTTTTTTTATGAGGAGACATTTTATTGTTGTTTCAGTGTCATTACTTGCTATGAAACTCCTTAAGTCTCTTAAATGGTCTTCATTTAACTTTAGTAGGTTAATAAGCTCTGTTAGTAAGTCTATGTAATATTTATATGACATTTTAATAAATTTATGGTAACTACTATTATTCTTTTAGTACTATCAGTAACTGATTACCCAGTAGCATAAGCATCATGGGAAAGCAATTGCTTGGCTTATTCTTTTATATTTCTAGTAACTAACTTGATGTACATTAGTAGGCTGTTTGAAGTCTCCCTAATATATTAATACAGAAGTTTATAGTTATGAACTTTCTGCTTAGAATTGCCTAGCTGTCATTTTCTGCTATGATTTTCATTTGATTCTAGAAGCTTTTTAATTTCCTTTCTAATTTCTTCTATGATCCACCATAACTTAACAGTATATTGTTCAGAATAATGATATCTGTGTAGTTTCATTCTAGAAGAATCTTAAATGAAATAGGAGTTATTTCAAGTATTATGTATTTGGTAAAGCTTGCTTTGTAGTCTATAATGTGACTAATTTTAGCAAAGATTCTGAGGACTGTTAAGAAGAATGTGTATTCTATATCTGTTGGAAGGAATTTTCTGTAGACATCTGTTAAATCCAGTTGATCTAGCTATGAAATTTCTTTGTTGACTTTGTTTAGAAGGCCTAAATAAAAAAGGAGAGGGAGGTATTAAAGTCTCCTACCATTTTTGTATCAGGACCTGCCTAAATTTTCATAATAGTGTTTGTTATATGGATTCGAGGCCTCTAAAAACTATAACTTTTCTAGGTATGGCAATGTTTATTGGAAGCTATTTACTTTCAGGGCTTGAAACATATTATCCCATGTTTTCTTGGCTTTTAGGGCTGCTATTAAGAAGTCTAACATTATTCTGATGTGTTTACTTGCGTGTGAGAGTTTCTTTTTTCTTAACTCTTTTATAGGAACAGGGTCTATTTTTTATCATTATTTTTCTTATTTATTGGACTTCACAAATGACTTTTAATCAGCCACATTATTTAGAAGTCCATCAGATTTTGACAGTCTAATAAATTTATAGAATTGCTGATTATAATTTCAGTGCTACAAGTAGTTGATTTTCCAGTGGAAGAAATGGGAAACAATGACAGTTATTTGATATTTCGCAATCCATACTCTGATGAATGTATGAGAGTAAGAACCATTGTTGTGCTAATGTCTCAGGAGTTAAAACTTCCTACCTCTCAAGCAGAAAGACCTGAATTCAGATCCCAGATACCAAATTTTGGCGCAGAAATGGCAGCAGCCTACAATTCCAACCCTGAATGGCAGAGCCTAGAAATCCCCCAATGCAAACCAATAAAGAGGTAGTGCAATCCTGGATGATTCTTGATGTCACCTTTGGGTCGCCATAGGCACACACATTTAGGATACCACTGGTACACACACACATACACACACACACACACACACACACACACAGCCCAAAAGAACTTATGAAAGAGGAAAGACAATTAATAATCTTGTAAGAGTGGAAGGAGTGTTCAGCACTGAACCGCAGAGCTGCCTCCACTTAGCAGGAACAGCTAATGATAATTCCAATCATCGAAGTCCAATTATAATGACACAAAAGGTAAAAATATGACTGTTTTACAAATACATAATGAGCATATGTTAAAGATTATGTAACTCATTGATGAGAAGTCAGCAAGATAATAAAACTTTTTAAGAGAAAAGGAGAGACTGATGCCTTAACAACAAAAATGGATCAAGTAAGATTAAATCAGTAACACATCAGATTAATATCCCAAAGGGAAATAAAACTGCTACATTTGGGGTTATTATTCTTCCATACAAAATAATTTTCAACCAATAAATCTTCAAGATAATATCTTATATTGAGTCTTAGTCCTAATCAATAGCAACCAATAAGCCAATATTGTGTCCCTAGAACCCAAACAATTATATAAATCTGTAGACTTAGTAAACAGAGCTCTATTATGACTGAAAGATGATACAGCAATATTTTAATTTTATTTCTAATATTTGTGTTTGGTGTATGTGTGTATACATGCACACACACATTTGTATTGTACTGAAAATTTAACTCTAAGCAAGCATACTACCACAGAACACTTTTATGACAGGGTCTTCCTATAGCAATCTGTAGGCTCAGGCAGGCCACAAATTTGTGCTTCTCAACCACCTGAATTGTTGGTATTATAGATTGATGCCAGCAGGCTTGCGAGATACTTCTTTCTTTCCTTAACAAGCAAGCATGACAGATCTTCTACTTTTAAAGGAAAGTGAGATTTATATTTTATTGAAAACTTCCTATTAATAACTGTTGACTAAATAAAACATGCTCGAGGACTGGTAACTGTGGCGCGCTATCTTGCAGTCGATGCATAAATCAGCACTGCATTTCCCAAGTCAAAAAACATCATATTCCTCATTGGATACCCCTTATTATGTACGGAGGAGCCCTTTACTTCATTATTAAAACCTATTTTTCAACTTCTGAAAGCAAAATTTAAGTGTCTTTAGCAAATATTTCAAGACTCAACTTCACTGCATTTTTCAGAAAATTTTTTCTCAGCTTTACTTTCTTGCATAAACACAACTTGAAAGACAATGCTGCTGACCCTGTCAATACTTAAAGGATTCGAGTTAAGACAGAATGGAAGACATGTCTAGGCAAAATTAGATTAACTCATGTATAGCCTTATTACAACATTCTTAGGTTTAGAGGATTCCACTTGACGACTTTTTATCCCCAAATAATTTTTCTTCCTAGTTTTCTTCCATCGCTTCAGTCTTCCACCACTTAACCAGGATCATCATGCCCCAGAGAGATGATAGAGTCAATTCAGAAAAAAAAAAACAATGCTCAGTTTTGCATCATAGAGTGGAATTCCAAAAGTGCAAGAATATTGAATGCAATGTAGATTCTTGGGAGATTTTCGTTCTCCCCTCCAGAGACTGACTGCATATGCAAAGATGCTCAGTTCAATGTTCATTCTTTCACTCATGCTACTATTATTATTAAGAATCTATAATATTCTGGACACTGTGTATACAGTAGCAAACAAAACAAAGCATTCTCATGGAACTCAAGTTCTGATGGATAGAGGACATGAGGAAATAAAAAATGAAAAATATGTCAGAAGGTGACATTTGTCATGTAAAGAAAAAGGCAAGGGAAGGAGACAAAGAAAACTACAGAAGGAGTGCAGGTGCCATTTTATATTTTACAATTGTGAAGAGTGCTGTGGTACCCACTAAGTAAGGGAAAAGCAATGCAGGTCTCTGGATCTTCAACAAAGGGAACAGGCTGTGGAAATGTCTGAGACAGGAGGTGGCTAAAGCAGTATGTCAGAGAGAAGAAGAAAGGGCTTAGCACATATGATTAGGGTTATGTTAGGTACATTTGGATTTCTGAGACAGAATACTCTACAGGAGCAATTTAGTGAAGGAAAGATTTATTTTGTCTTCTGGCTTTAGAACAACTCATTCCATCAGAGTAGGGAAGGTATAACAGAGTTCATGGCCAGGAAATGCATGTTAGAGACTACTCCTGTGGCAATAAAGAAGAAGCAGCGGACATGCACATGACCTAGGGACAAACATCATTTTAAAAGGCCAATTGTGGTAGATACAGGTGTCAGTTTGACAACTGCAGACTGAACTGTGGGCACATCTGTGAAGAATTGATAGCTAAGGCAAGCTGTAAGCAAATACACAAGGGATTGTCTAATTGATGAGAAAAGACCCAGCTCATGGTAGAAGCTGGTTCAGTAAAGTTTGGCATTCTTGGACAGACATGGTGTCTGGCTAGAAAGGTTTGCCCATCTCTGAGCAGTCCTGTGGATATGATGTGATCAGATTCTTCAGCCCCTGGTGTTGGTGTGAACTCTCCTGTCTAGCTGATAAGGAACTGTAATCAAGAATCATGAGCAAGAATAAAGTGTCCCGGTTTCCACAAGTCATTTTGCCATGATTTTATGGGCAACATTCAGACAAACTGTAACACCTACCTGTAGTAACCTACTTATAACATCCATGAACAGTGCTCACAACCTTCAAAATAATGTGACAATGTGAGGCCCAAAAGCTGAAACATGATTCTTTTGGGAACATTCCAGAGACCAGCAATAACGTAATCAACAACACAGCTTCATACTTTATAACCAGGAAGGAAAACTAGTTCAGGTCCCCATGGAGCAGAGGGCTGATGTTATGAACTTGCTCTTGATCACTGTGATTGTTCACTACAGAACTAGAAAAGAAAACACAGAGATTGATGAGGAAACAATTGAGTTATTCAGGGAAGGGTGATAAAGACTCAAGCCATCTGGATAAGAGAAGAGAGGTGAGAGGTTATTTGCTCCGGATGTTATTTGAGTAGTGAATTAAACTTCTGTGTCAACAAATGACACATGACTGTGATCAACAGATAAAGAAGTAACTGGAAGCCTTGTGCTACACTGATGGGTCCTGATAAATGTTCAGCATTCTTGTCCTTTGTTCTCAGCTGAGCTTTGGGATTCAAAAGGAGGAGCAAACTCTGGAACAAGTGTACAGAAATCTGGAACAGAGAACTGTTTTGTGAGAACAGTTACAGTCCCCATGGAGATGTGCTGCACCCAACACAGTGTTAGTGTGGGAAAGGGCCAACAGGTGCCTAGTGAGCTTTGGAAGATGGGCAATACTGACACTTCTCCAACATTTAACATTCCGCATGTGAAAACTTAATATTTCTTACAACTCTAAGAAGGAAACAACAGTGAAAGGAAAGCAGATGAAAAGGATGAGTGAATGGGATCAGAAAGACTCTCTGCGTCCTATGTTCCATGGCAGGACCATGAGAGCTTTGTGGTTGTATGAATTAGGTTTTGTTATCTAAGATCAGTTTGTTTGAAATATTCCCAGAGGATTTCAGGTAATAGGGACAAAAATCCCTGCTTCCACAAGAAGACCTTATGTAGTCATCAATCATAAGACACTCTGGAAAAGCAACTCTGGAGAAAATCATGTCTTATCAGAGATGACTTGAAGGGGGAACAATCATTATTCTAGAATCTTGAGCTAGATGAGGGACTCCAAGTACCCAAAGTTTTCTGTCTCTGTAGGTCCCTTTCTCCATGACTGCCTTGTTCTTATTGTCTATGCATAAGAAAGCAGAATGGTGCTTAAACTTCTCTGGGAAAACCACTAAGATTAGATTGAGAAAAAAAAAAAAAACCACTAATAGCGTCCAGTTTTATCTGCAGCTGAGCCTTAGTTTCCTCTGCACCCGTGCTCCCTCATGGCTGAGAGGCTCCATCTGAGAAGCGAAGGTCTTAATGCAGAAAGTTCAGTTCCCTTACCTCTAAGCATGGTACATGCTGTACTGCCATGTAAGCATTTCAACCTCTCTGACCTTGTTCCTGTCAGTCACCCAGTATCTGGCTCAGTGCTTTGCTCATGTCGCATCACCAAATAACTCTCACCTTATCAGCAAACAATGCATGGGGAGTGTGCCTACAGACTCGACTTATTATAGGGCCTTGCTAGAAGAAGAGGGCTTGGTTGGCCTTGGACTGAGTACCATGGGAAAGCATATTGTGATTAAAAAAAAAAAAAAAAAACTCTGACCAACTTATTTTTCAACTCTTCCCTAAATGGCTTCATTTGGTTTCTTCCTTAGAAAAAACATTAAGCATATTTGGGCTGTATTCCACCTCCTGCTTTTACTCTAAGTTGTTCTAAGGCCTTAAAACCAAGTCGAACATGTCCAGAAGCTGGTGACCTCCAAACCCATGTTGGCAAATTCAGTCTCCACATGTTTTAGTATAATGAAAGTGCTCTAACCAGTCATTCATAGGGCCAGCTAGAAACTCCTGATTCTCAGCAAACTCTCAGGTAGAGGTGCTGACTGTACTCTCGTGAGAGAAAAGCTGCTATAGTGACTTGATGATGTCTGCAGAGAAACGAGGCTCAGCAGTTACTCCCTTCCTCGCTGACTGCCTTTCCTCCATCAACAGGAGAATTGGAGGTGTAGAGCTGTTTTCTAATGCCTGAGATAAGGGATGTGCACAGACAAGTGGTCACCTGGATACTGGAAAACTGGCTTTCTGGAGAGACACAGAGGGAGGGAAATCCAGACAAAGTGTGCTGTGAAACCAAGTGTGAGGAAGGGTTAGAGAGCAAGCTAGTTAGCGGGGATGGCGTGATCAGTTCGTCTACTTACGGAGCAAGTGATACTTGCCTGGCCAGAACTGAAATTGATGGTATCATTTTTTTAAAGAAGGGTTTATAATCTCAGGCTAAGATGTCTGTATTTCACAAAGTTAATACCTTAAGAAAAGTGAGAGGTTTGGTAACGAAGTAATGGAGCACGAGTAATTATCTCCCAAGCTTCCCTCTATCTGGTTTTCAAGCAAAAGGAAGTGCTTTGTTTTAAGGATGGATGTGTGGTTTCTGAGGAATTTCTCAGCACTTGACTCCTGCGGGCTTTATGATTTAGAATAAGCACATCTATATCATCTAATTTTTTGTATGCTGGATAAAAGTATCTTCCTACTGAAAAGAAAAACCTTCACATGTTTGTAAAACTTCTGGAATTATTTGCAGTTTTTGTTGATATAGCCACATACATTTTGGATAGGGATGAATTCATTAGGTTTTAAAGGATTTAATCCCCTGAGAACTGTAAGTTTTCTGAATAAATTAACTCACTATAGAACACCAACAATGTGCAAAGCACCTTGTACTTATCAATTATTTAATTTCATAGTGTCAGACTTCTCCTTTTATTTATATTCTGATTATATATACTTCCCAAGATCTTCACATACTCATTTCGGAGGAAATCAATGGAATGATTAGGTGCTATTGTGTAATTAATGCACAACTTGAGTTTCAGATTCAGTTCAATAGTAGAAGGAAAGAATAATGGTCTCAAAATCAGAAGAACTAAGATTATAATCTTTTCTTCATCAATTAAGTAGTCCAGTGCCTTAAGAAATTAATATGTAGTCTATATTCATATATTACCTGTCATACATTAATATATACAGATACTTTGTATCAAGAAAATTGCTCTCTAAACTAATGATCATCAGATCATAAGACATTAGAAAGAGGATAATGAGTCCAGCAGATAGGTAGGAAGGTTAAGTTTCGATGTTTTGTAGCAAAGAGTTTTAATTCTTTCTCTCATTGCTGCTACAGATTACCTGACAGAAGTACCTTAAGGGAGGAGAGCTTTGGTTTGTCCAATAGTTCCCAGGGATACAAACCATTATGGTGGGGAGGCTTGGTGGCCAGGAATAGGTTAGTCCATGGCACAGGGTGTGTAACATCTTACTTGTTGGAATAAAAACAGAGAGCATGGATCCACAATGGGGCTGGACCCAGTACTTCACTGGCAGTTGCATTTCTCTGCCATTTAGGCCCCTTGTCTAACCATTAGTGCTAACATCTGGGGAAAAGTATTCAAAGCTGGCAAGGGAAATCTCATATTCAAACCATAACACACAGTACTATAATGGCACAAACAAATTATTATTTTTTTTGTATTTAGGAATTTTTTTATTTCCACTCATACAAACTTAACAGGTACACGGGTCCCTCCCTCCCTCCAACCCCCTATCCCCCTGTGCCCCCGTCCCCTCCTCCTTCCCTCCCCATCTCCCAGTGCCTCCCCCTCCCATCCATGGAGCATCCTTTAATGTGCATGCCTAACTCTCCTCTGGGCCCTCCTCTCCGATGACGTACAAGGACCCAGTGGCAATTCCCAGAACCCTTTCCTGTGTTCCCTTTAAGCATAGGAACACTACTGTGGCTGTCAATCCCTTGCCTCCCAGGATCCTAGTGCCTTTAGCAAATGCTAGACTTTGTGAGGTCAATAGTGTGTTGGACATTGCGCAGGGCATGTAAAGTCCCAATATGATTGCTTCGGCCCTAACTTGTGTGGAGTATCTTCCATATCATTATTCCTCCCATCCTTATGCTCTTACAATCTTACCGTCCCCTCTTCCACAAATTTCTCTGAGCTTCAGGATTGGGAGAGATTAGGCTGGCCTAGTTCTAGGTGATTGATATAGAGTCTCTGATGTTCTGGATTATGGTTTGTTGATTTTTTTTTCACTTTTGTTGCTCCTGCAATGCCCTTGGCTCCACTCTGATGGGTATTGGATGTCACCCCCTGGCCAGATATAAAAACCTGTTAAAGGGGCTGGAGAGGTGGCTCAGGGGTTAAGCCTCTGCCTTGCAGGTGGAAGGTCCCGAGTTCGGATCCTAGATCCCACGTATAGACACCAGGCGGAAGCGGGGGCGGCCTGCGTTTCTGGACCTGGTAGGGCGGAATCTGTGAATCCTGGGGCAGAGTAAACAAGGAGGTGGAGGCAGTCCATGGTGGTTTCCAAATTCGCCCGTGGTTCTACACATACATGCACACACATACATACACACACGCGCACACATGCATACATGCACAATTGAATAAATAATAAAAAAAATAAAAACCTGTTAAATTAGAGTCTTGTTATAAGAGTATATTCAAAGGTAGATGTAATAAAAGTAGGAAACCGTGGTGAGGGAGGGGTCAATCACCCATCTGCAAAATGGTTACTTTCTACCTGCCAGACTATATGCTCACCCCTTCTGGTGAGATCATACCCCATTAGTTGTAAATGATCAGGAAGGAAAGTCTGTGAACTTAACCAGATGCCTCATTACTTACTTGCAGTCCTTGATGGTGGCCTATTTTCTGTGCTGTAACATGGTCCCCTCTCTCGTTACTGGTGTGGCCCTCCTTCCCATCCCTCCTGTTCGTAATCTTAGCAATTACTGTAGTTATTACAGAGATTTATCTTTGAGTGTCTCTAGGTGGGTTTCGTACTAGGAGCCACCTACTAGGAAGTACATATGGCGCTTAATTTTCTGTGTCTGGGATACTTCGCTCAATATAATTGTTTCTAATTCCATCCATTTCCCGGCAAATTCCATTAATTCATCATTTTTGATGGCTGAGTAGTACTCCATTGTATAGTTGTACCACAGTTTCCTTATCCACTCGTCAATTGTTGGACATTTGGGTTGATTCCATGACTTTGCTATTGTAAACAGTGCTGCTATGAACATGGTCGTGCTTGTGCTATTGAGGCGAATTTTTGCTGTATGGGGGGTTATTCCCAAAAGTGGTATCACAGGGTCATATGGCATTTCAATCTTTAATTTCTTTAAGAATCTCCAGACGGCTTGCCAGAGTGGTTGTATGAGCCTGCATTCCCACTAGCAATGAAGAAGAGTTCCCCTCTCTCCACATCCTCTCCAGCATTTGGTGTTGTTTGTATTGTGGATTTTTGCCATCCTGACAGGGGTGAGATGATATCTCAGGGAAGTTTTGATTTGCATTTCTATGATCTCTGTCCTTACGAGCATCACTATTTCTGTAAAGGGACTAATGTGTGAGAAACTGCCTCTAAGGTATCATTCAAGGACTTTAGGAATTGCACCTGCGCCTGTCTCAGTACTCTTTCCAACCATTCATTCCTTCCCTTTGTCCCCTGAATCTTGAGGCATTTCCATGTGATTTCCATCACAAGAGCTCTGCATCAGATACTTTGATAGAACAGACTTGGAAGTAGGCAATAGAATTTGCTGAGAGCTTCCCATGGAGTTTTCCCTCTTAGAAGCTAACTTTCTTTTTAATTGCATGATGCTTTGACCAAGTCTCTGAAAATTTTGAATCTTTTGGCAAGTTAGCACAGTTTGCCTATGGTTGCTATTCAATCCAGTAACTGTTATATAATTCCGTAATAGTAAACCCCTAAGGTCATGATAGCAGATTTATATGTTTTGAACAAAACAATCTTATGGGCATATTATGAAAAAAATATTTAAATATTAAGTTCTTAACCATTATACAGATTCTCAGGAACATGTAACACACACACACACACACACACACACACACACACACACACACACACTGCTACCTGCTATTCTTAACCTTTGAGTATGAAGGATTCTAGAATCAGATATTAAGAAATGATTACAAATATATTGCAAAATGAACAATGTTGAAATGATAACATATTTCATCCTTTTAATCTCCATAAAAATATGAATTACTAATTATGTTTCTGTATAAAGGAAACATTCTAAGAATTCTATGATGGAAGTTGAAGACCTGTATGGGTCATACTTGCTAGTTGTGCCGTCTTAGTTGTGAATTACCCTTTTCAGCCTTAATAGCTTCGTGTATAAAGTGAGAATGGCAGTTCTTGCATCATAGGATGTTTTGTGGATTCAAAAAATTAGTATGTGAAAGATAACTGTAAATTCTAAAGCACAAAAGTTAGTATTATTATGAAATTTTATTTTTTGTTTATAACAACACCATCATCACTGTTTTAATTTTTATGCAATAAAATACATTATTTGATATCCCAATGTCTTTTCAGAAAGTGCTTATAAATTCCAAACAATCATAGATACCCAAATTCAATTAACAGTTAGTATTATGCAATGACTAAATAGATAACCAAAGAGAGGAAATAAGTTGATTATTAGTCATTTTCATCAATGCACTGTGAAGTTAGTATCCAAGGCTTTATATTAAAATTATCTTTCTTAATTTACCTTTGGAAAAATATATTCAGTTGATTTTGAACATGAAATGGTTTCTTTATCATTGCATATAAACCCAGAGTTAAGTGGTATCCACCAACACCATTGATCTGATTGTTATAATCTTAAAAGATACCCATATTCTACTGGTCCTTGATCCTCCTTGTTTCACCACCTTAGACTCTACCCAGGCTGTCCTCCTGCCCTCCATAGTCCAGCATGAATTGGATTTGTTCACAGAATGGTTGAGACCCTCAGGAGCCTTCATGTATACAAACAGCATCTTTTCTGATTGGATGGTTGATGCTACTGCAGAACTGATTGGTGGTCACTCTGAATTCCCAACCTTGCTTAAGTTTTGCATTGAGGGTTGATTTGCTCTATTACTACCAAAAAATAGTATTTGTTTTTCACTAAGAGACATTGTATATGGAGAGGAACTGAGTAGCTCTTTTCCTTCAGATGCCACATTAACATCAATCCTGCAGACTCGATGCAATTCTGAAAATGATTTAAACCGTCCTTTTCTATGAACCATGCTGCAGATACCCTGAGGGATCAGTAACTCTGAAAAGTATAAGAACTTTTCTATTACATTTTTTAGCCTCTTTTTGAAATAATGAGTTGTAGAGTTATAGAGGCACAAGGGGCAAATATAAAGATACAGAAACCATATTAACGAGAAATCCCATTTGTCAGCATTTTAATAGAAAGTTTTTTTTCTATTCAGTCATTCAAAAATACGACATGAATGGCTTGAAAAGAAGTGGAAATAAGCTCTCATTTGTCATCAGTCACATGCACATCTTGAACACAGCCAAATGGATCCCCATGGAGTTCCAAAGACTTGCATGTATGCTTACCAAAGTCTTGCTACTAAAATTTAAGGTTGATATACGCTCTGGTGGCATGTATCTGGAGGAAAATAGAGTTGTGCTGACTGGTCTTCTGCTTCCTGAATGGTTCAGGTGAAATTATATGATCACGAAGGTGTGTAAGAGGTAGTCACGCTCCCCCTAGAGATGCTAGAGTCAATTTTGCAAGCCTTTTTTCTGAGTGAACTGTTGTTAATAACAAAGATAAATGAACAATAACTCATCATGTACCTAGACACATACTAAATAAATAAGGATTTGTTGTTATGTTGTAATTACTGTACCAAGCCCTCATTGACATCATTTTATGTAATCTTCATAACATAACTTCATATAATTAATCTTCACTGACTTGTGAAAGGAACACTTTTACACACGTGTATGGTAAATATTTTATGTACAATTTGATGAGTTTTTCCCTACTTTTCATTATTCAGTCATTTCACTTTGATAATGCAATTCAGCACCATATTATATAATATATTCATGTATTTCTGCTACTAGTCTATGCTCTTTTAATTTGCTAGATCTCAATCAAATATATAAAAATACATTCAACGAAAGTATAAGTAATCGTGTGGTTTCACCAAAGAAACTGAGCTCCTAGACATTACTTCTCTGTGACTCAATGAGATCACTTTCCTCCAGCCATTCAATGTAACCAACCATAGTCCATCACATTTATTGATTTATTTAGTTTTGGCTAATTCTAAGGGATTGGAGGGTAAAGGATATTCAGAAAAACAAGACACCAATGAGTAGGAAATGACATAACGTGAGACAGTAAAGAAAGACCCAGGAATCCCCTGAAGTCTTCTATAGATCCTGTCTTCTTGGGTAGATTCATGAGAAAGGAAGGAGAATAACTGCTGTGTCTGCAAGTTATTGGAATCTCTTATGGCTATTTAGGTGGGAGCAAGAAAATTGCCACCAGGTGGTGCCAAACTACAGCAGAGTCAAGTTTGATTATGTATTTGGATGTTTGAAAGTGCCCTCACTCACCTCCAAGGCTTGAAAAGGTCTAAAAAAGAACCCGTTATGCATTATGAACAATTTGAAGAATTGTTGGCAGACATTTTGGCCGTGTCTTCTTGCTTCCAATCCCTCTGTAAGGTCTAAAGTAAGATGGTAAGATCATTGTGAGAAGGCAGGAATAACATTGCCCAGCATTTATAATTATTTCATAAATATTATTTACACCTGACCTGGAGAGAACTATCTGGGCCTCTCTTCTGCTCCTTAGATATTAGATTAACTTGTGCTAGGGTCACTCTGACCTTACTGAAGCAGAGTGACCTTTTCTCACATGGTATTGGATCCAACAGAATGCATCTATTTTCAGAATGAAAATGATCTGTAAGCAATTGCTATCTTTTGTCTTTTACCAATCCCCTGGCTTGTTGCACATGGATAAGGCTGAAATAAGCCACCAGCAATCCTGTGTTTGATTCCAAACTGTATGAAGGGAGAATAATTCTCTGTGGAAGAGTAGAGATGGCCTGCAGTTTTGTAAAAATCCATTGATAGAGGGAAAGCAATAATGAGTAAAAGCCTGTGGAAGACTTCTGAAGAGGTGCTTTAGCCAAGCCAAGAATGCAAACAAAGGAGTATGACATGATGGCTTGAGAAATAGACAGTGGGTGCTACCCTGAGGGTAAGGAGCAGGAGAACATGACTCTAGCCACAAATTTTACAGAAAAGTCCAAGGATGGATGATATTATGATTTGAGTGACATTTCCTCCATAGACTCATGTGCTTGAATACTTGTTTCTCAACTCTTGGATCTGAGACTAGATATTTATGTAACTTTTAGGAGGTGGAGCCTAGATGAAGGAAGTGGGTCACTGGGGTGGTAAGTGATATGTTAGAGCATAGCAGTGATTATAGTCTGAACTCTGTTTCCTGATCCCCCAGGATGTGAACAAGTTACTTCACCTACCATCACAGACTGGAGCAGTCCCAGCCACCATAACTTCCCACCATGGTGGACTATACACCTTCAAACCATGAGCAAAAGCAATGCCTTCTTTCTTAAGTGATTCCTGGCAGTAAGAATTGAGGCAGATATACATGCCAGACAAGAAAGCTTCCACTGAGCTCTATGTGCAGTCTTGAGTTATTTCTTTCAGGTCTTTCTCATCACACCAATAAGAAAAGCAGCTGACATAGAAGATAAATAAATATGGAAAATGTGGTTGGCAGTTTGGCATGCAAACAGAAAAAGCCAAATCTCCTATGTAAACATCTCCTAAGGCAATAGTACAGTAGCATGTTGGGTGTAGAGTGCCTTAAGTTCTGAGCCCACAGGCTGTGTCCAAAGAAACTTCTAATTTGAGATAAGACTTTGATGTGTTACTAGGCTTCCCTGTTTTCATCCAGAATCCAGAAGGTGAGTTCTATATAAACACTCTTATATTTTGTTTTAGCTTCGTGTTCTGCTTCTAGAAATAATACTTGACCAAGGCAAGTTATGGAATGAGGGGGGTTTTTACTGGTCTATTTTCAGGCTGTTGTCTATTGTGATATAAGTGTGACGGCAATATTAGGGGTCTGGGGAGCTGACCATGCTATGTGCACAGGAAGAGAGAGACAAGGACCAGTGTTGCTTCCTACCTTGTCAGCTCGCCAAATCCAATTTGCTCTCTCTCCATCTTATCCACCTGCCCAGGAAATGGTCCCATTCGCTGTGGGTTGGGTCTTCCCACAGTAATTATGCAGTTAAGACAATCTCCTAAAGGCCACAACATAGGAGTACCCCGAAGTCCATCTCTGAAGTGTCAAGTTTACATCTGAAACCTACTGTCATAATATTCACAGATGGAAAAATATGAATACAAATTATGATGCTTATGTAAGAATCAGGACATTTTCACATGGGTTAGAAGAAAACGCACAGGAAACTATGCAAGTGAGAGATCAAAAGACATGTGCCTATGAAATGCCCAGGCACTTGAAGAGTTTACAAAAAGCATCAGAGAAACAGTGGCTAGCCTAGCAGTATTTTTTCATTTCTTGTACTCTTTCTGAAAGACCATGGGAATTATCATAGGACATACAGGTATGGGACACAGCCTGCTCCAGATACCATAAATAGTTTCTGATTGAATTCAGAAACCCCCAATCATCCAGCTAGATGATGCCATGGTCAGGGAGTTAGATTTCCCTATGTATTTCCAAAGAAGATTATGACCTCAGATTTGATTTTCATTTACATCAGCAGAATCCTATTCTCCAGCACAGCTCAGCAGGCTTTCCTGAGCTGGTAAGACTGATTTTCCCCCAGGATTTAAATTGCTATAGAAAAAGATAAAACAATGATTTCAAAAGCAGTGCTTTCTAGTGTCTATAAAACCAGCTACGTTGAAATTCAGGGGTTAGAAGGTAACATCTCTGTGAAAAAGCTGGGTATTTAGTTAGTGATACCTCTTGTAGCCTGTGCATAGGAGCTCAGATTGTGAACTGCTCTGTGTTGGTAGCTAAGATGTGACCAGAGCAGCTGAAAATGAAATGATTCTTTTCCTTTCCCTGATCCATTTGACAAAGGGGTCAATTTAGTGTTCTCAATTTCAGAATGTCTCTGGCCTTGTCCTGCTGCTGCAGGTGACTTCCTATCCAAGCAATGAATTTTATAAATGGTTCTTTCCATTTCTGAAAGACCAAAAGCTACCACTGAGACAAATCCAAGATGCTCACTGTCACTGCCAAGATTGCCTTCCCAGAACCAACAACTAGTAAAGGAAGATCACATTGAGAAGTTCTTTAGAATGGATAAGTTCTAACAAGCAAGGACATCATCCAGTGGTCAGCACTGGTCCCATGACAGCTTATGTGCCTTCGGTGTCTCCATTCTACCCCAGGTCCTGCAGAGGATATAAACGCAGCAAAATGAGGCAATGATCGCTAGCAGCAAAGGAAGAAATTGAAGGTGCATGTAACCTGATGCATGATCAGTAACAAATATGTAAAATGAATGTTTGGAAATGGAAAAAATGACTGAGAACTCAAGACGTCAAGAGTCACTCCACACAACAAACAAGACCAGCAGGCTCACAGGGGAAGAAGAGATGGCTGGGAAGCCTGGAGGAACAGGTCAAATCCCATCTAGGTCAGGCCATGTGTGCTGAGAAGTGAGGGAAGGAAAAAGCTGTGGAATCCCAAGTGAAGAGTGTTCATACTTGGACCAAGGGAAAGGTCAGAAGGAAGATTGAGGGTCTAGCTGACGGGGCCTGTGACTACAGCATGGGATGTTCACATGGGCAGACAAAGACTTGAAAGACCCCATTCGTTTCTTACTCATCCTGGTTCAATCTCAGAGCCCTCAAACTACGAGATTCTGACAAGGGCCTTCTCACCTTACCTGTGCAAGCCTCCTCAGTCCCCTAGAACAATTGAGTTTCTTCTTGGTTTTTCCAGACTTTCCGCACTGCCCTCACTCCCAACAAGACCTTGGAAGTTTGCTGTTTGTTTTCATATGGGCCTCCTCAGATCTTACAGTGCCTAGTTTCAGGAAGTCCTCCCCCTTGCCAGAGGCCAGATAACCCACTATTCAGCTGGTGGGACTGTACTTAAAGTCAGAAATAATGAACCAGGAATTGCAATGAGAAAGTCTGATATAACTACGAACCTCAAGAAATTGAGTGTCCTCACATTGAATGGCCAGTGACTGCTATTTTTATTCATGTTTGTCCTTTGAAAAGAGTTAGAACTTAAACGATTTTTCAATTTTCATAGTTTATGGCAGATATTTTAAAGTTTGAAAACTACAGCAATTCTAAATACAAAACTCAAAATACAAAATTATTTTTAAGTGCTCAAAGATATTTTTAATGCTTCCATAATTTTAATGATTTTGAAATTAAATAACCAGGCTTAAGGCAAAAGTGAGTTATGCTGAATTTAACCCAATATCATAAAATTTTAACACATACCTGCCTAGTAGTTAAAAGTTTATTTTCTTACAACTACAAAATTCTATAAGTATCCTTTAGTGAGAACAAAATTGATTCCCTCAAAACATTCCAACTTCCTGAATAGCATAAAACATTCTTAGTTTCAACATTTTCAAATCAGTTCCTATATATTTTTTAACTAATTTAATATAATGTCATTTTGGAGGTAATTGATGGATTAAAAACTGATCATATGGGGGCTGACAGATGGCTCTGCCTCACAGACTGAAGGACCATAGTTTAAATCCTTGGTCCAGCGTAAAAAGCCAGGCAGAAATGGCGGTGACCTGCACTTCCAGCCTTGATAGGAAGAACCCAGGAAATCCCAGATCTAAGCAAAAAGGAAGTGTAGAAATCCAGGATGATTCCAAAAGTCACCCTTGATCTTTCATAGCGACATCCAGTGCCCTCTGATACACACACACACACACACACACACACACACACACACACACACACACACGAACAATTTAATTAATTTTTAAAAAAGACCTGATCATATGATGTAAACCCTGAAAGATGTGGGGAAATTTTTGAAGTTAGTTTACTTAGATGACTTAAGACACTATCATGTCATGTGGGCTCTGGAAGATGAAAATTTCTGAAGTCATCTAAAATGTTTGCTTTTACAATTTAAAGAAGATCTTCAAGGCAATGGCAGCATATGCAACCGTCACTTTTTTTTTTTGACTTGCACTAGAAATACATATTTACTAAGAAAAATATCTCAATCTGGGGAAATTTTACTCTTCCCATAAGTGTTTTCCAATTACAAATCTTGTGTTACAGCGTTAACAGGAATTCTTGTTAAACAGGAACACTATAGATCTGACTATGGCCTACATAGTGGAGATTTTCAGAGAGCTTACTTCTCTCTCAGAAGAGTGAAATTGTAATTGAAATCAAGCATGTGCTGCATTTTTTCCTCATGTTGCCAAGAAATACAGTACCAAACAACTTAGGGACAAGGGATTTGATCCTTACTTTCAATCTCAGTTATAGTTCACAGTACCGTTTGACAAGAGAAGTCATACTAATGTCAGAAGCCCAGGGAACTGTCCACACCGTATCCACAGGAATTCTCAAAAGAAGGGCAAGCCTCCTTACTTGTTTGCATGCTTGCATGCTTAATTATGCTGAAGTGTGCAAAATGACTGAGCCGTCTTTCTCCATCTTATCTACCTGCCCAGGGAATTGTCCCACCTGTTCTAGACTCTATCTTCCTACATCAATTAGACAATCTTCTACAGGTTTGCTCAGGGTTTTCTTGACTACCACTTCTTCACAGACGTGGTCAGGGCACAGCTTTCAGCTATCAAGGGAATTCGTATCTAACTGGCACAGCATGTAACAAGCAATAGGATTGGTGAGGTGCAGAGTATTTTGTAATGGGGCACCCTGCCATAGGAATGCCTTGAGGGGTGGGGTAATAAGATCTTAGTGAACACATGTGAGGGATGGGTAAGATTGATTTAGGAGAAAGAGTGGCTGGGATTCAACTGTTCAGCTGAAGGATGCAGAAGACCTTTATAAAGAAAACATGGCACTGTGGAGGAATTTTTGGATGTCCAACTGTGGGTGTTAACAGTCGTGACATTTTAATACATTGTTTTTGTTTATTTTGAAACAAAATATTTTGAGACATAGTTTAATCATATTTTGGAACAAAAAACTTTTATTTGTATGATTCACTATTCCGTGTAACGTTTGTGGCAACTTAATTGTCTGTGAAGTAATCTCATAGCCAACCAGCCTCTATTTACCAACTGTATTAGGGTCAATTTTTCTCCACTATCAAAAAGTAAAGCATTTGGTTGAAGTTTTGTGCATATCTGTATCTCCTTAATAGCTAATGTACTGTTTGAAATTTATGTTAATTTTAAGACTTTCACATATTAATCAAATAAATGTACCTTAAACACTTGCCAACATAAATTAGCATCATTTCAAATGGTTTTTTGAGAAGCATTTTTGGAAGTGTCACATATGGGACTCCTAACAACTGCCTTCAGCCAGAACAGACTGGCTTCAAGCTGTGCCCTCAGGCCTTGGTATCAGGTAGGTACATTCTCCTAGCAAAGTCAGCTTCATGGATCAGCAGCTGCCAGCTGTTCCCTAAACATTCTTTGAGTTGGGACTCAGGGAAAGCATTTTAGTCTCTGTTCCTATTTTTTTTGTTTTAAATAAGAGCTTCGATTGCATTAAAAATAAAAAAGCAGAAGTCTTGATTCAGGATAAAGTCCAGTAACTTGTTCCAGTACCAAGCACTGGTTGTCACTCTGCAGCCATGGAAACAGCACATTGGAATTTGAAGAGGATCTGTGCAAAGCATCTTGTACAAAGTATCCACAAACATAAGGCACTGAACAAGTCCATATACCAGATCTGCTGCAGCACCCCATATGTAAGATTTTCGGAGTCAGATGTGCTACCATTGCACCATGAGGCCCCTATGTATCAGCTTTTGGAAAAGGAAAAAACAGACCTCTACACCAGAAGCCCTAGGGCTGGTCTTCTTCTATCCCCAGAATGTCAGTTCCCTGAGGCTATGGAGCACAGGCTCTTATGTGTTCTAATGTTGGTCCCAAGATGATCACAAATGACATTCAGTAAGGTCAAGTTGAAATTTGGAATAAGTGAATGAAAAAAAAATGAATGAATGGTGAGCCTGAATCCTATATTATTAGAATAACAGGAGTTCTCGATGGTAACATCTACACAGTGTCTTCATGTCTTGGTCCTACCCAACCTAGAGAAGATTTCTATGGAGATAAGGGGGCACTACAGCAAGGACCTCCTCTTGTGACTCTTAAACTTTGCCAAGAGGGAACATAACATGGACAGCACGAAGGGATGGCGAGATCTCATCTCTTCTTTGCTTTTGCACTTTTTGGGATCATCCCTGCAATACTTAATTTTCATCTGCATTGCTTTTTAAGTTATGGCTGGAATCTTTGTTTATCTGTACAGGTTACATTACAACTATGTGATTTTTGTACTGATCATATCAACCAAAACCACAATGAGCTCTTATCTCATACAGCTAAAATAGCTACTATCAAAAAGACAAAGATAACAAATACTCAGGTTGAAGTGGGTAAAAGGGAACTCCTTTAACAGCTGTTGATATCATGCAAATTAGTAATGCTACTGTGGAAAACAGTATGGAGAGATCTTAAGAACATGTGTGCGCGCTTGCACACGCATTGGTACTAAGTATTGAACCCAAGACTGTATAGTTGCTAGGTAAGCATTCACCACCAAACTGCATCTTCAGTCTTCTTTTTCCTTTTTTGCTCTAAGACAGGGTCTCACTGTATTGTCTAGCTGGACTTGAACTTATTCCTTAGCTCTGCAGTTTTTGAGCTTGTATCTTCCTTCCTCAGTCTCTAGAACAGCTGAGAATACAGGCTGGCACCACCAGACTCTGAATCTTTTTTTTTATGTTTAAGGGTTATTATTATTTGTGTGTGTGTGTGTGTGTGTGTGTGTGTGTGTGTGTGTGTGTGTGTGGCTGCTGTAATCAAGTCTTGCACACTGAGAAGAGCTAAAGATTCTAATTTTCCTGGTTGAAAATAGGCTAAGTACCAGACTGCAAAGTTGCCTTTTCCAAAATAGCAAAAATTGTCCTCAAAATGAAGATACATCATGGATGGGAGGAACATTGAAATCCTTCACTTCTATTTTTCTTCTTGAGTATTGAACCCAGAGCTCACCCATGCCAAGCAAGCACTCTCCTGCTGAGCCCCAGTCCAAGTTGAAGACCTGCACTGTAAAGATCATCATCCATTTTAGAAAACATCCATTTTGAACATCAGATTCTGAAAGAGAAGTAGAAAATTTATTAAAAGATAAGAGAGAGCAAAGACATCATCGGCTTAAAGGCATGCTGGAATGAAGATCTGGTGACAGACATTTTGCAAAGCAAGGCAGCGTGGGAGGTCTTCAATTTATATTTTTAAATGTGAACAGATGGGCTGAGCATCCTTATAGAAAGTGGATGTGTGTGTCTGTGTGGTGAAAATGTAGTTCACGAAGGCTGTTCCTTTGCAGGTGGGAAGAACGGGAGCCTCTTCCCTTTGCAATGACAGGAAAGCTAAAATCACATCCCAAAAGCACTTTGCATGTGGTGACCTAGTTCCAGTCATTTTCTTATTAACTCTCCAGGGAGAGTTGCTCTTCCTCTCCAGTTAGTTGGCAATTCAAGTGAAAAAAGAATATTTCAAAAGCAGTTTGAATGTTGGCACGTGAAGGACACACACACACACACACACACACACACACACACACACACACACACACACACATACACATGTCATTGTGACTCTCCTGGCTATCACATGAATTAGCTGGAAAAAAAGAAGTGAATATGTATTTCCTGATCATAGATTGAACTCAAGAGGTAAAACCGCCAGGATATTAAGGGATAAAGAGCAAAGAATACATTTTGAAAATCTGCTTAGAAGTCAATGTGTCATTGATTTCCCTTGCAAGATAGTAGAAGGTTAAGAATATGGGATCTAGAGCTAGAAGACCTGAATCCAAATTCTGTCTCTATCCTTTTGGAGCTGTGTGACCTCAGGCAAGTCACTTAGCCTTCTGAGTGACCTCTCCAGGAAAGGTTTTGTAAGGGAGGAAAGCAGTAACGCCTGGCATAGGAATTTGGGAGGTTTAAATTAGTTCATATACTAATGTACTTAGAACAGTTTCTGATCCATCTCAGTTTCTATATAAACCACGATTATTTTCTATTTTGTATTTTTCTAATGGGATCTGAATTTTCACTGGAGACAACATACCTAGGTACAAAGGACATGGTTATCCATTAAGAGGTAACTACAGTTGCAGTTTTCAGTACTTCCCAAATCCTTGTTACCAACCCAGCATGCTGTCTGTTTGCCCTGTCTTTGCTGCCAAATGCTGTGCACTTGTCCCAAGAAAATAAGGTTTTTTTGTTTTCAGTGCTAGGGAAGGAACCCAGGGCCTCAAACACCTATTAGGCAAGCATTCTACCATAGAAACATAACTCCAGCCCATTTACTTGAAACCACTACTCGTCCCAAATTAAATGTATTTTAAAATTGATTGGATGAGTTCATACTATTTGAATGGCCCTTTACACTTCTATCCAGACCCTTACATTTGCCAGTGAAATACAGATTTCTCAAGGTTTGAAAAGTCAATGAAACTGCTGTTATTAGGCTAAAGTATGTGGGATTCACACATTTGCAACTGTAATGTCAGGTGATTGTATAAAGTGCTTTTGTTTCCTCTTGGCCTTCACCATCTCCCTATCTATCCCCAGTGCTACATCAAGTCCTGCTGTGCCATATGGCAAAGTCTCTTGCTTTGCTCTCAGTCTCAGTGTCTTGCCAGTTCTGCTCCAGCCTTCCGGCTGCAATGTTGCCAAAAAGCACCAGTGTTCCAGGTGAAGCTGGCAGAGTCATGCTTCTGCCCTGACACAGAGGCCCTCTGAGGAGCTTTGGCTGCTGGAGTCCAGCACAACAGAACAGTGGACCAAATATTTAGAATATTATGTTTGAGAGCTCCCATGTTCATTTAAAGTATGTATTTTTCTTCTCTCTCATCATAATTAGATAGAGGTGTCAACTTGACAGTTGAGGGATCAATCAAGCTTTGGGCACATTTGTAAAGAATTAGTAGTTCAGTTAAACCCAGAGAAAATCTGCAGGAGATTGTCTAGTTGAGGCAGAGGATCTAGACCATGGTGGGCAAGACTGGTTCCTGGACAGGTGAATAAGACAGAGGAAACTGGTTGAGAAAGTTGGCATCCTTGTGCACACGTGGCCAGAAATGCTGGTCTAGTAAGGATTGTCCCTCTCTCAGCTGTTATGTGGATATGGTGAAGTCAGTTCCCTCAACCCTTGGCATGCGCTCTCCTGCCATGCTGACAAGGAAAGTCATAGGACGCCACAGGAGAAAATAAAGCCCCTTGTTCCCATAAGCCATTTATTTGGTTGTGAGTTTATTGACAGTATGCATCTAATTGCAATACCTCTCTCTCACTCTCTCTCCCCCTTCCTTTTTCCCTCCTTCCCTCCCTCTCTTTTTCTCATTTCTCTTTTTCTCTTTCTTTCTTTTTCTTTCTTTCTTTCTTTCTTTCTTTCTTTCTTTCTTTCTTTCTTTCTTTCTTTCTTTCCTTCTTTCTTTCTTTCTTTCCTTCTTTCTTTCTTTCTTTCCTTCTTTCTATCTTTCTTTGTGTCTTTATTTCTTTCTCTCTTCTTTCTCTTTCTGTCTTATTTCTTTCTCTCTCTTCCCTTCCTTCCTTCCTTCCTTCCTTCCTTCCTTCCTTCCTTCCTTCCTTCCTTCCTCTCTCTTTCTCTTTCTCTTTCTCTCTCTCTTTCTCTCTCTCTTTCTCTCTCTTTCTTTCTCTTCTCTTCTTTCTTTCTTTCTTTCTTTCTTTCTTTCTTTCTTTCTTTCTTTCTTTCTTTCTTTCTTTCTACTTCATTCATTCTTTTCTTTCTTTCACACTGTCTCACTCATATTCCAGCTGACTAGAATTCACCATGTAATTAGGACTGACTTCAAACCTACAGTAATTCTCTGCCAGCCTCAGCCTCTTAAGTGCTGCAATGACAGGCATGAACCACCAAGCCTGACTTTAAGACCCTTTTTCCCTTATATCAAGGACAACAGTATAAGCTCATGCTTCAAAATATGGAAGTATAGAAAAATAAAACAGATAAACCTCCAATCAACCATCGAAACCAACAGTACACCAGCACATTTCTCTCCCTTCTCCTGTGATCCAACAGATTAGACACTTCACCCAGCTATTAAGCATTCTCGAAGGAGCCCTCTAATGAGTCTGATTGTGATTTATGTGCTACTCGTTTCATGAACAGAGGCCACAGTATTCTAATAAAACATTGGCTTGCTTCCCCCGGGCACCTTTACAAGCCAACACTTCAGTTTGATTCACCCAGTGCCTCCTTATCTCTGGCCTCATCACAGGTATGCTCTGTTGGGTGGCAGAGAGGATGCAGAATGTGCTGGATTTGGAGCTGAGCCTTGGAACACAGACTCCGTGTGGTGTTCTGTGGAGGGGAGGGGGCTTTCCTCTGCTTTCCTCTGCCCTCCACCAGGTCAGCCCTGCCTCCTGGTCAACTGGCCAACTCATCCTCAGAGGCAAGGGGGAGGGTGGGTGTTAAACTATGCTATGAATTATAAAATGAAAGATTACTTTCTCCTTGTGCTTTATTTTTACCCTAATACCAAAGCTGATTCTTCTGATTTTCTTTTTTTTTCTTTTTAAACAGGGAATAAGTCTACATCAAAATGCTAAAAAAGCATTGTTCAACTGCCTTGTCTCCCAGAGGATTTGCTAATACTTCACCCCACTCACCCTTTCCCCTCTGTGACCTGACTTGTCTTATGATTAAAAAAGGAAGGTTATTTGGATGATAAAAGCACAATTTTGAAATGTCCTTCATGAGAAACAAGTCTGTTGATGATTTAATTTTTCTTTCCAAATGCCATTCTTATCCTTCTTATAAAGGACATCCTGAGAGTGGAAACAATTATATTAACAGAACAGTTACAATGTTACAAGATAACAGTTAGGAGCATCAGCCGATTCTCAGTTCCAGCCACCCCACAGAATATTTGTCAGGCTTAAAAGTCTATTATTCTCTCAAAACCCTTTAGGAAAGAAACTGTGTGTGTGTTGTGTGTGTGTGTGTGTGTGTGTGTGTGTGTGTGTGTGTGTGTGTGCATGTATATGCATATATGTATAAAAATGTATATGTCTGAATGAGAAGGAAACCAGAGACTTCCCTGTCCTTCCTCTCACCCTTCTCCCATCTTCCTTCCTGTTCTCTCCTTTCCCCCTTCTCCTCATTTCCTCTCAAGTGTTCATCCAGTTCTCTCAGGGTCTGTGTGCAGGACACATGGGAGCATCTGGTTCTACACGTAAGGTCCCCCATTGTTGAACAGTACAATTGCTATCAAAATAACCCTACTAGATGGAAGTTCAGCTTTAGTCTCTTTAGTGAAGCAGACCTTCAGGATTCCTATGAGCTAGCCAACTCAGGCTTTTATTACTGAGTCTTGAAGCCATGCTAAGAGTTCAGTCCTCATTATGTTAGTTGTATGGATCTGTTGATTGCTGTGTGATAAACATTGAACCTTTTTTCTCTTAAAGTTTAGTGTTTTTCAAAGCAAGCAATACTGACAGACTGAGGTTTGGACTCCTTTTGAGTTTTGGTACCATTTGTTATGACAAAATGGAACTAGTCATTGCAGGTTTATCAAAATATAAGAGTCCTATCTATCTGACTCTTGTATATGATCATATACAAGATTAGCTTCATAGCTCCAAGATATGGCTCAAATTGGACACATAGCCCTCCACAATATGATCCTTCATTAGGGGTTTCTAGTATAGCTCTTACTCCAATGTAGAAGGGCTAATACTGAAGAGAAGTGCTTAAATTCACCATTGTATCTTTACAGCTAAGTTAAGGCAGACTAAGTACTGTTTACTGGAGACATAAGAGGAGACGCACTGATGTGTTCACAAATAAAAGTAGCTCACACACTAGCAGTACTCATAGTTTTGAATCTCAGTTCTTTGAAAATATCCTGGTGCCCTATTTATTTTGTGTATCTTTTAATTTCACTAAAGTTCTTACCTGATTTATTTGTCATGCATACAAATTTGGTAAGGTTTTATTTTATCTATTGATTATTAGAAACACAGTAAGCATTGCACTTTAATGGGGGTTCTCTAGAGAAATAGAATCAACCAAAGACTGATTTATGCATTATAAAGAATTGACTCAAGTCTTATGGAGGACGTTTAATCCAAAACATGCAGGGTTGGTGTCCCATTCGAAAAGACTGTGGAAGCAGAGAGAGCCAGTATTTCAGAACAAAAGCCATAAGGCCAAACTCCTTTACTGAAGAAGGAGTCAACCATTTGTTCTACTTAGGCCTACATCTGATATATGTGGCCCATTCCTATTCATAGAAGGCAATCTGATTTAGTCTCATCTTCAGCACCTAGACTAATGAACATTTGACAGCCAGTCAAATGGTTCCATAAAACAAACCATCACTGATACATTAACTTTTTTTCCACCTACCCAAGGCGTCGTCATGACCCCAGAGTATGATTCATGTACATCCAAGAACCTTTCACCTACAAGGCAAGAATACTTTCTCAAGACAACTTTCTAAGGTCTGAACATCAAACATAGTATATGAGTTGGTGGTGTGGGTAGGCGCTCATCACTCAGACAGTGGCTAGTCCAGTATCAAACACAATTCCTTCTTACCCATATTTTTTTTTATAAATTTCTTGCTGCCTTTGTATACTTTGTTTTTCTTGATGGTATCTTCTTGATTCATCTCAGTAGCCACTTGCTCTTTCCTTCTTAGTCACCAACACTCATTATACTATGCTCATTATATGCTAAGGACTTTTGTCGGCCTCTAGCAATGTACATGCTCCCCTCCCTAAGAGAGTTTTCAAGATGACCTAAGGAAGACAGTTTTGGGAAGACTAAGGGCAAGAAAATTGAACCAGGAATCATACAGAGAAAGTTATTGTTTGTGTAGCCTGGGAGACTGGAAGAAGGGAAAGAGCTTGTTTTCTCCAATTAAAAACTTTTTAAAAGAAAAAAAATGAAAAACAAAAAGAAAGGAAGATGGAGTTGTGTTTATCTCTTCTGTCTCCTATCCAGCATCTAAATTTATACATTGAAAGTTTTGAGAAATCCTAATTCATCCTTGGAATATCTGTGTATTAATTTGTTCCTTATATCATCCCTTACATAACAGGCGTGTGGATAACACACAGATGCTGAAGGTTGAGTGTTTTAAAATTGGTTCTGATTGCTATCAAAATAACCCTACTAGATGGAAGTTCAGCTTTAGTCTCTCTGCTGAGCTTAGAAAGTTCTCGGAAGGGTGGGAGTCTTTTCAGGCTCTGGGACCAGCTCTTGGACAATGCAGCGATGAGATGTGGAGAGACTGGGCCTGGTTAGAGCGAGGAAAGGTGGTGGTCATGCTTTAAGTATGGAAGCTGCTAGAATAGCGGCTCTGGGGTTGGAAGAACAAGTGTGGAAAGGTGCAGAAGCCAAATCTCTGCCCTGGGGACCCTACCTAGCACTAAGACCAAGAAGTAAAACCAGCCTTTCACGAGGCTGGAGATCCCTGTTAAATCTTCTGTTCGCTAATAGATGACACAGAACTTCTGCTCTCCTGGGTGGGAGAGTGGCGGCATGGAGTGGACCCTGCCCATTGGCCTGTGCTGAATGGGCCCTGCCCGCTGGCCTGGGCTGAATGGGCCCTGCCCACTGGCCGGCACCAACCTGGTGAAGTAGATCTGGCAGCTGGCCCAGAGCAGAGTGAGTCAGTTTTGTGCGGAACTTCAGCATAAAGGAGAAAGGTGCTATTTTGAGGTAACAGGCATATGATCTGCTCTTTTTGGGGGCAGGTTTCACAGGCCGCGATGTTTGCAGAAAGAATGACTTTCCAGACTTCTGCTGGAGCGCTGACAACAATTTCATTCAATCGTTGCCTCTTGGGCAGAAGAGCTCTCACGTTTGACATTGACAGTCCATTAATCGTGTTAACAATGGTAATAGCTTCGGAGCAGGGAGATGTTTACGTGTGGCTAATCAACTCCCTGCTACTCTTTTTCTCTCAATGATGGAAATGAAAGTGGGGAGTAATTTGGATGGTGGGAGAGGCTCTGAAGCATTGGAAAGTTAATGGAATTGTGACCCCTAAGTGAGTAGAACTCCCCCTTGGCTCCTCCCTCTTCCACAGCCGCAGCCTTTGCTTTGCTTTCCTTCTAAGAATGAATGCTGCAAAGCACTTCTGTATTTGGATTCATTATCCAGAAGGGAGTTGCTAAAAGGCGGATACTTGCCTCTTTCTTACACATATTGCCATTATTACTTGTAGCAGCTATGCAATTCCTTTGTATCAAGTTCAAGCCAATAAAAATTGCATGACAATGTAAACAGTGACAAGTATGGAATGATTTCTACATTGGTGAAGCTTGGAGCCTACCTCCAGCTATGTTTGATGTGGACCATATGAACACGGGGGATCTTTATCTTATTTCCAGTGTATAGAACACTGAGGCATGGGTAAATCATCCAGTTAAATGTGTTTGGCAAAATCTTTGGGGTTCCGTCCTTCTTTAGGCTGAGAGAACCAGGAGATCTCCGATTTTGTGCACATGGGCAATCACAGCCCATGGTTTTATTTCCTGTTCCTCAGAATTCCTTGACTTCTTCCCTTTACACGTCTCTGCAAGTCTCATCAGTTAGTCACTTAGGCAACTGCCCTGGAATGTCTCCTGACTCTCTTTCTTGCCGCTGAGTTCCTCCCCGTCGTCCCTCTTTTCCCCTCATCCTTGGAGCCTCCCCACTTACTCTGACCGCCATAGAAACTTTCAGATCCATCATCTTCTCACAGTCTGACTGGCCCCATTCAGTTTTGGGTCTTACTCTTTCCCTTTTAAAAACCACCACAGAAGCCCTCCTCTTATCACACCTCCCTTCTGTTCCTTTCCAATTAATTTTTAGAGATGTATTTCTGAAACACGAACATGAGTTGGATTTTCTTTTCTTACTATTGACGGGCATGACATCCAACTTTATTTTTGGAACACATTTCTCCATAAAGAGTAGGATTGGGAGTCAGACAGACCCAAGTTCAAATCTTCACTCTGCTACTTACTGGCTATGTGGCCTTAGATAGTTTCTTTATCTTGATGTTGTCATCTGGGTACTAACTAAGCTTTGCAAATACCTCATTTCCCTTTAATGCTATATACAATAATACTCCCTTGTCCTTGGAGTGTGTTGACATGACTTTCTTAGCTGAAGAAACATCTTTAGAAGTGGAGTGCACCTCTTCTGTGTGGAAGCTTTTAGTTAATGGTACTAGGCTCTTCGAAGATTGTGAAAACATATTCCAGCACTGGAGGATCCATAAGTGTTAAGAAGACTGAATGCTCAGCTAGCACATAGGAGACACCCACCCTAGAGGATTATCTAAATTCACAACAGATATGTGTGGAGAGACAAAAGCAGTCATTGGATGAGTCAGTTGAGGTTTGGAGGGGTCATCATCTCAATCACAACGGACTCTAAACTCATTCTTCATGAAAGTCTGTTATAAGAAATGATACACAATGTATGAAGGTAAGTGTGTGGCACTTGGCCCAAAGCACGTGTTCAGCTAATATCTAGTTTTCCAGACAACTTTTTATTTTTACCTTTCTCTGGAGTTCTTGATTGGAATACACCGATCCCATCTGCTTCCCATCTCAGAATCTTTAAACATTAGACTGTTATACAAGTAACCTCTTCTCCTGCCTCTCTCACATGATGACTTCTACTCAGCACAGGCAGGTCACTTGGTTTCTGTTTTTGTATCTAGACTATCTTTCTTTGGCCCTTGGACACAAGGTCACAATGGCAACATCATGTACTTGATTTGACTTGGTTGGGGTTCCCTGAAAGAATGCATCTGTCTCTACCATCTTTTTCATCTCAGATTCAAGGACAGTGACTGGTACAAGGTATTTAATACAATGTTAAAAATAAATAATTGTACTCTTTCAATTAGCAAGAGAGACCAGACAGTCTTTCTCTAGCATAAGTGGTGGGGTATGAAGTACAAATGCTCTCATTTCCCTGAAACTACCTCATTCTTCATTTCCTTTAGGGCTCAGCATGCGTCTGAATTTGCCGCAGTGGCTGGTCTAAGTTTCCGATTTACATGCGAGGTCAACCCCCAGGAAGGCACACGGGTGGTCACAGTGGAGTGGGCTCAGACTGGAGCACAAACAACTAAATCTGAGGACGAGTCTGAGCATAGATCACATGAGAGCTTCCCTATATGTTAGAAGACAGATAGTCACAGGGAACAGGGCAATAGGTTGCATGCATGACAGAGCCTACAGAAGCAGGTTCTGATCTGAGCCTTGGGTGCTTATGAACATGATCTCACTGGGCAAAGGGTCTTTGCAGATGTAATTCTCCAGACCAGATTGTCCCAGATTATCTGAGTAAACCCTAAGTCAGATGAAGATGTCCTTGGGAGAGACATATGCAGAAGATCCTGTGGAGAAGGAGACTGCACTCAGAGAAGAAGGCCCCAGAAGCAGCAGTGGAGGCTTTGCAGGAGCACAGCTGTAGGAACACTGTGGTGGTCTGTTACAGCTGCAACCAATGCACACAGTGCTTGGAGACACAAAGGGTTTCCCCTGGGCTTATCTCTTTTGCAGTTAAAAAAAAGCCTTTTTTCTCTACAAAAAGATTCTATAAAATATTCCATGAGATGTGTGTGTGTGTGTGTGTGTGTGTGTGTGTGTGCAAGAGAACGCTTGAGTGCATATGCCTATGGAGCCCCAAGGATGGCATCAGGAAGCATCCTGGATTGCTCTACCTCCTTGTTGCTTTGCCCATCACTTTCATGTGGGATCTGAGGTTCCAAACTCAGTCCTTTTGCTTGTGAGGCAGAGGCTTCAATCCCTGAGTCATCTCCCCAGTCTGAGATTCTTCTTTTCTTTTCTTTTTTTAGCATTTTTTTTTAAGTGAACGCAATTTCTTTTCTCTTTTCCCCCTCGGGTTTCAGAAGGAATTTCTTGCATTCCACAGTCCCTTAAAGTATTCCTACTTCTGTCTAAAAATCTACTCCCCCCACATTCATAATTCGTAGTCTCTTTTCCTGGAGCCCATTTTTAGCGGAAATGCTGACGTTGGGAGATGCTTCTCTCTGTGAAGATGCCGAGAAACTTAGGGTACTTGGGCTAAATCTTGATTCTAGTTGTTCAAAAAGATCATGATCATGCAGAGCTCAGAGGGGAGGGAAGGATCGGATGAAAGAAGTGCTTAGGGGCTCCGTAAAGTGCGGGATGCTATGTGGAGATGATGATCTCAGTGTTAGAACTACTGTCTCCTATGTATGTACGAACGTCGCAGAAAGTACAATTCGTGATGTTCTTTCAAGTTCCCAGGTAGGAAGCGAGGTGCGCCTTTTGCTGCGCTCTGCTGCCATCGTGTGGCTGTGTTGGTATTTGTTAGTGTTCCTGGCTTTCTTACTCAATAATTGTTTTTCAAGGCGTTTTATAAATTACATATTTATTATTCAGAGATCTATAAAAAGTGATATAAAAATTACAGCAGATGAACGAATCTAAAGAGGAAAACCTTGTGGCTGGTCTGAGAGACCCTGGGTGGCAGCAGATACTCTGGAATGGTGAAAGCCGGTCCTGACCAAGGGGCAGCCACTGGAAGTTACCAATTACCCTCTTGGTCAACACCCGCAGTGACCCAATCCTGTTAGCATCTTTTCTCCAGACTGTCCTAGTAATTCTGAACTCTCTGGCTTTTATGGCTGTTGTACTTTTCTGACCCTTGCTTCCTTTTGCTTTATAGTATCAATAGTTGATCTCCCTCTCCATCACCTCTCTTATCTGTGGTTTGCTCGCTTTGTTAGACAGATTTTGCAAAGCACTATGTGGAAACATTAATTAAGACTGAGATCTGGGACCAGACTCCTGGGATTGAGTCCCAAATCCATCAATTTGGTTCTCACTGGTCAATCTATGGAAACCACTTAAACTTAAAT
This sequence comes from Typhlomys cinereus, assembly GCA_023101885.1. NCBI lineage: Eukaryota > Metazoa > Chordata > Mammalia > Rodentia > Platacanthomyidae > Typhlomys > Typhlomys cinereus. The sequence continues at coordinate 6,763,536 of JALPQD010000080.1, read as the reverse complement.
ATGCCACTTTCCTTACCTGTTGTGCTAATTAGATATGTGGGTGTCAACATGACAACTGAAGACTAAGCTCTGGGAACATTTGTGAAGAATTTGTAGTTAAGGAAGCCCTGAACAAACCTGTCTAATTTAGTGAAGAGACCTAACCCATTGTCAGTGGAACCATTTCTTGGGTAGGTGTATTAAATGAAGGAAACTGATTTAGTACTTGGGCATACTTCAGCATTCTTTGCAGACTTGCAGTTTGGTAAGTGAAGTTTGCCCCCCTTTCTCTTCAACTGCTGGGAATATGGTGTGGTCAATTCCCTCCTCTCCTAGTTTTGGTATGAATTCTCCTACTCTAAGAACTGTAAGAGAAACTGTAAGAGAAAATTAGAATCAAGAATAAAACCCCTGTTCCCTTCAGCTGTTTGGTCATATAGTCTTAGCTGCAATGTGCAGACAAGCTGCAGAACCTCTGCTAGCAGTGCCCATTCCATACATTAGTGATAAAGATGCTTGTGATCAGTGAGTACACACCCCAGCACCTGACAGTAGGTCTCCAATATTCTCCCACATTGAATGTGAACTCCTTAAAATACAATCTCCTATTTCTCTTTATAGGCCTCAGTTACACATACCACTTTCAGGTCATATAATTTAATAGCACTTTTGCTATGTAAGTGGAGAATCATTAATCTTTCTGAGAACTTTCAATTTAGTTCTTGGAATTCTCATTAAATCATCAAGATACTGTACTAGCTAGTCTTGGGTTGCTGTAAAAGAATACCCAAAGTCAAGCAAGTTAAGAGAGAAATGAATATTTATTCAGCTTATTGTTTCAGAGCAGAGATACAGTCTTTCATGGTAGAAGTGACATGTCTGGTGACAGAAGCTGGAGACAAACTAAGTCACTCCCATCCAAGAAGCTGAGAGCTGCTAGACTGCTAACTGTAAGAGCAGGCCTCTCTCTCCCAGAAGTAGAGGGGGACTAATCCACCTTAAAGCCCATCTTCTGTGACTGCATTCCTCCTGAAATGCTCTACTTCCTAAAGGTGCCATGACCTTCCCGACAACTAGAGCTGCAAACACATGCACTGTGGGGGACAACTTAGACTATGACACTCCACCCTTGGCCCCCACAGGCTCATTGTTATCTCATTATGCAAGCCATACTCAGTCCAACTTTAAAAGTTCTCATACACTACATCTGTAGTCCCAACACAGTCCAAAAGTCCGAAGTCCAAAGCTTTCTATAAAATCAGAAGACAAATTACATACTTTCAACATGGGGATAAACATGGAAATAAACACTCCCATTTCAAAAGGTAGGACTGGGGGCACATCCAGGAAAGATCAGTCCATAACAAAACTGAAAACTAGCAGGACAAACTCTAAATCCTGTAGCTACATGTTCAGTAGATGAACTTCTTGTTGAAATCTCAGTTCCAAAGATCTTCAGTTTCACTCATCAAACACAACTGTCCATAGAACACATCATTCTCTTGGGCTGACTCCTCCCATGATGTTTAGCTTTCTTTGGAAGATGATCCATGTTGGCTCTAGCAGCTCTAACATCTTTACTTCTCAATGGCAAGCCAGGATTGAACTCCATTGCACAAAATACCTTTCTTGGGCCTCTAACCTGTAGGTTTTCTGCCACATGTTGCCTGACTTTCACCATCTGAAACCTTGGAGGAGGGATCCAGGACCTCCTCTCTCTTGCATCTTCAATGCTTCTGAAGCCAATATCACATGGATGACATTGGCAAGGTCTGCTATAGCTTTGGGTTGAAGACTGGTCCCCTGGACTCACAGCTGATTTAGCTTCTTGGTGTTGACTGTAAGAAAAATCTCTCTCTTTTGGGAAGTTGTTTTAGAAGAGACTTATCCTTTGGAACTCTGCCCTTCAGCTCTTCCCTTCCAAAAGGACTTGTATTTTTCTGGCTGTGAGACTTCTCTGAGGATATTGCCTTTAGGGAGCAGCCTCTTCTATTATCCAAATTGAGAGAAGACTTTGGTTTACAAATGTAGCTGATCTCTTTAACAAGAGTGGACAATTTGCTCTCGGCCTCTTCCTGGTTCAAGTTTGCCACCACATTTTTAGTCATTGGACATCACTGTTTTTGTTTCTTTCTGCCTGATTCTTTACTCTTTGTCATAACTCTGAACAAGAGCACTAGAAAGTAGCCATGTCACACTGTCAAGACTGTCTTGCTTTGAAATTCTTACACCAAACACTTGAATTTAACTTCAGGCAAGCTTTCATGATGAGGTCAAAACTTCACTAAACTCTCTACCAAAACATAGCTCCATTTGCCACTCTTCAAGTTTCCAACACAATCTCTGTTTCCCTCTATACCATCACAAGCTGGGTTTCCACTGTCTGTGTCACTCACAGCATTGCTCTCTTTCAAGATCTCACAAGAAAGGCCCATTTGTCCAGATCACCAAGACACAAGGACTTTCCCAGCACAAAGTTCCAAAGTTTTCCATATTTCTTCCAACAAAAAGTTCCAAGGCACACTGGGCACATTATAATATTGGCCATACTGCTGGATACCAATTTCTCTCATCTTCACAAACAACTTCATCTTTTGATACTAGAGTCTTTCAGTCTTATGTAGCAATACCCCACTCTCAGTACCAATTTTGGTACTGATTACTTTTGTGTTGCTGTGTGAGAGAACACTCAAAATTAAGCAACTTAAGGGAGACAGGGAGACTTTTTTTCAGTTTACTGTTCCAGAAGAGAGGTACAGTCTTGGAATTTTCATTAAATCATCAAGATACCTAAGGCAACACAGTGACTTGTGATTTGTGTGTCAATATGCAGACTTTTTTAAAACTTGCCATAGTTTTAGCTAATAAACAGCAATGACAAATTTATCAAGCATTTTCTATGCTTCATATGGCTAACTAGTTAATAGTTATCCAGCTCTGAAATAAGATCTTAACAAAATTACTCCCCCCCAACTGCAGGTAGTGTAGACAAGGTTAGAACCAAAAAAATTCTGCCAGGAGCTTACATTCCAAAGTAACCTCCACACTGTGAACACACTATCTACTTTTTTGGTTTCAATTCTGTGATGAGTTCTTTGCACTTCAAATCAGAAACTTTTTTGGGCTTTTAAACCTAGGGAATGTACAGTGCCGAACTCAAGGCTGCATTCATGTTGAGTCAGGCATCAACTTGCTAGAGCCTATTTCAGGAGCAGCACTCCATGTGATAATGAACTGTGAACACTGGTTTCCCTGGTATATGAATAGCTCTAAGTGCAGCAACAGTCTGGAGACCACAAGGACCAAGTATTTTTAATCTGGTTACAGTAGGTAAGGTATTGACTCCTCTAATTAGCATATCGTGTGAGGTCATCACAAAGCAACTGCTGCTCTGAATGCTGGTTGGCATTGGAAAGACTTCCTGAAAATATTAGTCCCAAAGCACAAAGTGAACCTGGTACCATGCCCCTGACATAGGAAGTGCCACTCTAGATGTCTCAGTGAGAATATATATGATATAGATTTCAAACTTCATCCTTTGTTGGATTAGATAAACTTTGGGCTGGAGAGATGACTCAGAGGTTAAAGTCTTTTCCTCCCTTAGTTGAAGGACCTGAGTTTGGATTCCCTGATCCCACATAAAACTTTAAGGTAGATATGGCACTAGCCTATAATTCTGGCCCTGGAAGAAAGTGCTGGGAAGCCATACAACAAAGCAATAAGGTGACAGACATTCCAGGATGATTTCTGAAGTCACCCTTAGACCTTCACAGGCACACTCACTTAAGTGCCCCCTTACAAACATAAACACATGTGTGTGTGTGTGTGTGTGTGTGTGTGTGTGTACAAAAAACAAACTTTGAGTGATATAGGCATACTAACATATGCCTACATTATTGATCATAATAATAAGAGCATATATCTTTTTCTTACTTTTCTTCAATTTGAGATTAACTTAATCCAAGAAACAAATTTATGAATGAGTAACTCATCATCTCTAAGAAAAGACAACCAAAGTACAGAAAGATTAGAACTTGTAATAGGACAATCTAGCTCCAAAGTTCAAGAGTTCACTGCTAAGGAATGCTAGCAGTCTGCTTTTATCAACTGATGTTAAATATTGGACTATTATATGAAATTTGTCTCTGTTCCCAGCACACTAATTATGCACATGCCTACCATGTTGAAGGAGTGTGTTCACACTAAAGTTTGTCAATCCCTAATCCAGAGGGTCTCTTCAAACATTGCTATCTTTCCTTTTTGAGTTTAGCTTGACTTTTTTCCTTGCAGGGTAGTGATGAGATTGAAACTCCCCCAGCTCCACTTAGACTCCAATATCGTACCACAGACAAGGCCTAGAAATAAGCAAGGATAAAGCTGGTATTCTGTGAAAGAAACCCTAATTATCAAGCCAATAGTTAAGGTGTGAATTGTGAGCTCGAAAGGATAAATAGTGTAGGCAAAACATTTCGCTTTGCAATGCTGAGGTTCTTAAAGACAGACCTTAAATCTAACCATTCATCAGATGCTTCATCATTTTCCTCCTTTCAGCAGTATTCTACTCATGTTGAATAGATCTAGCTTAGCCATTTTTTGTTTGTTTGTTTATTTATTTGTGTGTGTGTGTGTGTGTGTGTGTGTGTGTGTGTGTGTGTTTATCAGAGGCACTTGTGTGTCCCTGTGGAGGACCAAGGATGACTTCAAGAATCATCCTAGATTGTTTTTATCCCCTTTTTGCTTTGCTCTAGTTTTTCCCAGGCTCTGCCAACTAGGGCAGGAAATTCAGGCTGAGGCCCCTTTCCACCTGGTATTTTTACATGGCACCTGGGATCCAAACTCAGGTTCTTCTGCTTGCAATACAGAGTCTTAACCCCTGAGCCATCTCTCCAGCCCCTAGCTTAGCTATTTGGAACTAAAGCTTTTTATTTATTGCTTTCACAGTAAATACTGGGTCTAAAACTCTTGAGATCACAAAAACCAGGCTGAGCTTCTTTGGTGCTATCTAAAGTCTTCTTTCTGTGCCCAGGGCAGGTTTTCAGTTTTCTAGACTTTGGTGGTTTCCATGACAAGACATTGAGGGTCTTCATTACCTAGGTTATTTAAACAGTAGCCTGCAGGAGTCTAGAAGATACAGCATATGATGAGCATGACTGAAATCACCAAAACTTCGCATGCATATTGGAAAAGAGAATGACAACTAAGTTTTACTAAAAGTAATATACAATTCTAAAAATTATTTGTGACAAAAGAGCATATATAACTTTGTATGCATATTGGAAAAGAGAATGACAACTAGGTTTTACTAAAAGTAATATACAATTCTAAAATTATTTGTGACAAAAGAACATATATAAGTTTCTTAATGTGTTCATTGTATATATTATATATAGGATCTTTTTTTTGAAGAATTACAATTTATTTATTTTTTGGTCATTTTTTATCTAATGGAATTCTAATTCACTGTATTTTTATTTTGATAGGAAAATTTTGGAAGTAAAATTTGTATTTTTAAATATTAATATTATTATTCTTATTATTTATGAGTTTTTTGAACACTTTTTGCAACAAAGTTGACCCTGCCGCCTACCATCCTTCCTCCTCCTCTCCTACCTTACCATCTCTTCCTCAATCCATTCCTATCCCTCCTATTCTTATGACTCTCAGCTTGTGTGAATCTCAGAGCTCCCTTTGGGTTGCCTGTACTAGTAAGGGACCAGGTTTTTTAAGTACCTTCCATAAGCAAACCAGTGGTGGGAATGCTCCCCTTTATCTGCCTAGCACCTGCCTCTATAATTCCTACTGCATATAGCTACTTTTTTGATTTTTTTCCACTTGTTTAATATTATTTATTTACTTGAGAGAAAGAAAGAGAAAAGAGAAAGAAGAAGAGAAGAAAGAGAGAGAGAGAGACAGAAAATTTTCAAAAGTTAGTTCTTTCCCTGCACCATGCATGATTAAACTCATGTCCCAAGTTTACAGGTCTGCACCTTTATCCACTGAGCCATCTCACTGCTAATATTTGTTAATTTGTTTTGAAGGTGAAACTTAAGCTCATTAAAATACACAAGTCTTACTTAAAGGCAAAGCCTGATAGTTAACACAAATGTAACCTCAGTGAACCACATGTACAAGACTTTTGTGTTGTATTTTCACTTCCATTGTTAAAAATCCAAAATTAGAAGCTTTGCATTTAATTTCACAGTGAAATTCCAAACAGCTTTACAAACAATCTAGAGTGGTCATAAATGATATGTTCAGAAATGTTATTTTCCAGTTGCTTTTAACACGGTATATGTTTTCAATGAATGAGAATTTCATTATTTTGCACTCCTTTTCAATGCGTAGTGCTGGGAGCATTTTTGAAATGTAGTCTCTCGTTATTTTTAATTTCCATATCCATTATCATTAATTATTTTGAATAACTTTTCATGTACTTATAGGTCATTTGCATACCTCATTGTTTCCAAGTGCCAGTTTAAGTGTTTTTTATTATTAATACATTTTTATTATTATTTCAGCTCACACAAACTTAATAGGTACACCAGTTCCCTCCCTCCCTCCCCCTCCCCTCCCCCCTCCCTTCCCATCCCCCAGTGCCTCCCGCCCCAATTCCCAGAGAGTCCTTTCTTGTGCATGCCTGATTTTCCTCTGGGCCCTCCTCTCCGATGATGTACAAGGACCCAGTGGCCTTTCCCGGAACCCTTTCCCGTGTTCCCCTTAAGTATAGGAACACTGCTGTGGCTGCCAATCCCTTGCCTCCAAGGATCTTGGTGCCTTTAGCAAATGCTAGGCTTTGTGGGGTCAATAGTGTGTTGGACATTGTGCAGGGCATGTAAAGACCAATTATGATTACTTCAGCCCTAACTTGTACGGAGTATCTTGCATATCATTGCTCCTCCCATCCTTGTGCTCTTACACTCTTACCGCCCCCTCTTCCACAAATTTCCCTGAGTTTCAGGATGGGGAGAGATTAGGCTGGCCTAGTTCTAGGTGGTTGATATAGAGTCTCTGAAGTTCTGGATTGTGGTTTGTTGATTTTCTTTTGCAGTTTTTCTGCTCCTGCCCTTCCTGGTGGGCATTATATGTCACCCCCTGGCCAGAGACAAAAAGCTGTTAAACTAGAGTCTTGTGATAAAAGCACATTCAAAGGTAGATATAATAAAAGTGGGAAACCACAGTGAGGGTGGGGTCTATCACCCATTTGCAAAATGGTTACTTTTTATCTGCCAGATTATATGCTCTCCTCTTCTGGTGAGATCATACCCCCTCAGTAGTAAATAATCAGGAATGAAAGTCTGTGAACTTAATCAGATGTCTCATTTGAGTCCTTGATGGAGACCTATTTTCTCTGCTGTAACATGGTCCCCTCTCTCCTTGTTTCTGGTGTGGCCCTCCAACCCTATCCCTCCTGTTCATAATCCTTGCAATTACTGTATTACAGAGATTTTTCTTTGAGTGTCTCCAGGTGGGCTGGGTGGGTTTGGTACTAGGAGCCACCTATTAGGGAGTATATATGGCGCTAATTTTCTGGGTCTGGGATACTTCACTTAATATAATTGTTTCTAATGACATCCATTTCCCAGCAAATTCCAGTAATTCATCATTTTTGATGGCTGAGTAGCACTCCATTGTATAGATGTATCACTGTTTCCTTATCCACTCGTCAACTGTTGGACATTTGGGTTGATTCCATGACTTTGCTATTGTAAACAGTGCTGCTATGAACATGGTCGTGCTTGTGCTATCGAGATGAACCTCTGCTGTATGGGGGGTTATTCCCAAAAGTGGAATAGCAGGGTCATATGGCATTTCAATCTTTAATTTCTTTAAGAATCTCCACATGGCTCGCCAGAGTGGCTGTATGAGCCTGCACTCCCACCAGCAATGTAGGAGAGTTCCCCTCTCTCCACATCCTCTCCAGCATTTGTTGTTTGTATTGTGGATTTTTGCCATCCTGACCGGGGTGAGGTGATATCTCAGGGAAGTTTTGATTTGCATTTCCCTGATGGCTAAAGAAGTGGAGCATTTTTTAAGATATTTGTTAGACATTTTAATTTCATCCCGATAAAATTTCTTTTAAATTCCAGGGCCCATTTTTTAATTGGGCCATTGGTTTCCTTGATGTTTAGTTTTCTAAGTTCTTTGTGCACTCTGGACAGCAGAGTTCTATCAGATGTGTGGTTAGTGAAGATTTTCTCCCATTCTGTGGGTTGCCTTTGAGCTCATGTTACAATCTCTTTATCTGAACAGAAGTTCTTTAATTTCACAAGATCCCAACTGTTGAGAGTTGGTAGCAGTGACTGTGCCATTGGATGTCTGCTTAGGAACTGTTGGCCTAGCCCAATCCGCTCCAGGGAGTTCCCTATCCTTTCAACTATGGTTTTTATAGTCTCTGGCCTGATATCAAGGTCCTTGATCCATTTGGAATTAAGTCTTGTACATGGTGACAAATATGGGTCCAGCTTTAATCTTCTGCATGTGGAGATCCAGTTTTGCCAGCACCATTTGTTGAAGATGCTGTTCTTTTTACATTGGATTTTTTGGGCCCCTTTGTCAAAGACCAAATGGCTGTAATTTTGTGGGCTTATATCTGGGTCTTCAATCCTTATCCATTGATCTGTGTGTCTATTTTGGAGCCAGTACCAGGCTATCTTTATAACTATGGTTTGTAGTATAGACTTAGGTTTGGTATGGCAATACCTCCAGCAGTGTTTTTGTTACTCAGGATTGTCATTGCTATCCTGGGTCTTTTGTGCCTCCATATGAACTTTGAGATTGTTTGGTCAACTTCCTTGAAGAATTGCTTTGGGATTTTAATTGGTATAGCATTGAATTTGTATATTGCCTTTGGTAGGATGGTCATTTTTACGATGTTGATTCTGCCAATCCAGGAACAAGGGAGGTCTTTCCACCTTCTGGTGTCTTCTGCTGTTTCTTTCTTTAGGGTTTTAAAGTTTTCATTGTAAAGGTCTTTTACCTCCTTGGTTAGGTTTATACCAAGGTATTTCATTTTTTTAGGGGCTATAGTAAATGGGATTGTTTCTCTCAAGGCTTTTTCACTTCTTTCATTCTGGGCATTTAGGAAGGCTTCTGATTTTTGCACATTTATTTTGTATCCTGCCACCCTGCTGAACTTCTCAATTAGTTCCAGAAGCTTCCTGGTGGAGTTTTTGGGATCATGTCATCTGCAAATAGGGATAGCTTGACTTCTTCCTTGCCGATTTGAATCCCTCTTATGTCCCTTTCTTGTCTTATGGCTTCAGCTAAGACTTCAAGTACAATATTGAATAGAAGTGGTGAGAGTGGACAGCCTTGTCTAGTTCCTGATCGAAGTGGGAATGCTTCCAATTGTTCCCCATTGAGCATAATCCTTGCTGTGGCCTTGTTTTTATTATATTGATAATACTGTCTCTACTGTCTCTAGCGTTTTGATCATAAAAGGCTGTTGGATCTTGTCAAAAGCTTTTTCTGCATCTATCGAGAGTACCATGTGGTCTTGGACTTTGGACTGGTTTACATGATGAATTACACTTATTGATTTGCGTATGTTGAACCAACCTTGTGTGCCGGGGATGAAGCCTACTTGGTCCCCGTGAGTGATCTTTTTAATGTGTTTTTGAATCCGATTTGCTAAGACTTTGTTGAGAATCTTTGCGTCTGTGTTCATCAGAAAGATTGGCCTATAGTTTTCTTTTTTAAGTGAATCTTTATTAGGTTTTGGGATTGAAACGATATTAGCTTCATAGAAGGAATTTGGTAGTGTTCCTTCCTTTGCTATTTGATGGAACAGTTTAAGGAGTATTGGTGTTATTAACTCCTTAAATGTCTGGTAGAACTCTGTGCTGAATCCATCTGGTCCAGGACATTTTTTGGTGGGAAGATTTGAGATTACTTCTTCAATTTTCTTATATGTTATAGGACTATTTAAATAATTCACAACTTCCTGATTCAATTTAGGTAAGTTGTGTTTACTTAGAAATTCATCCATCTCTTTTGTGTTGTCAAACTTCACAGAGTATAATTTTTTGAAATATGATGTTATAATTCTCTGGATTTCTTGGGTATCAGTAGTGATAACTCCATGTTCATTTCTAATTTTGTTAATTTGGGTTTTCTCTCTCTAGCTTTTGGTTAATTTAGCTAGGGGTGTATCAATCTTATTGATTTTTTCAAAGAATCAGCTTTTTGACTGGTTGATTTTTTCTATCGTTTTCTTAATCTTGATTTCAGATATTTCTCCCCTTAGTTTGCTAATCTCTTCTCTTTTACTACTTTTGGGATCAGATTGCTCTAGTTTCTCTAAAGCTTTAAGTTGCATTGTTAAGTTGTTTATTTCTGATGTTTCCATTTTTTTGATGTAGGCATTAAGAGCTATGAACTTACCTCTTAGAACAGCTTTCATTGTGTCCCAGAGATTTTGGTAAGTTGTATTTTCATTATCATTCACTTTCAGGAAATCTTGAATTTCCTTTTTAATTTCTTCCTGAATCCAGTTCTCATTCAGCATCATATTGTTACGTTTCCAGGAGTTAGTGTATTTTCTCTTGTTTGTTGTGTTGTGGATGTCCAGCTTTAGGCCATGGTGGTCTGACAGGGCACAGGTTAGAATTTCAACCTTTTTGTACATGTGTAGATTCGTTTTGTGGCCCAATATGTGATCTATTTTGGAGAAAGTTCCGTGTGCTGCTGAAAAAAATGTGTATTCTTTGGTGCGTGGGTGAAAAGTTCGATAGATATCTGTAAGGTCCATTTCTTTAAGGGTTTGATTAAGTTCCAAAGTGTCTCTGTTAAGCTTTTGACCTGTTGATCTATCCCATGTTGAGAGGGCGGTGTTGAAGTCCCCAAGAATTATCGTTTGGAGGTTCATTTCTTGCTTTAGATGCTGTAGGGTTTTCTTAATGAATGTGCAGGGGCCTGTATTGGGTGCATATATGTTCAGTATTGTGAAGTCTTCCTGATGAATTGTACCTGTGACTAAAATGTAGTATCCATCCGTGTCTCTTATAGTTTTCTTTGGTTTGAAGTCCACTTTGTCTGATATCATAATGGCTACCCCTGCCTGATTTCTGCTTCCATCAGCTTGTAGAATTGTTGACCAGCCTTTTATTTGTAGGGCATGCCTATCTTTTGTGGTGAGATGGGTTTCCTGCAGGCAGCAGATTGATGGATTGTGATTTTTAATCCAAATTTGTAATCTGTGTCTCTTGATTGGTGAGTTAATTCCATTAACATTTAGTGTTATAATGGAGAAACTATTTTTAATTCCAGACATTTATTATGTTTAGTAGTTTTTATAAGTATATTGCTTCGCTTTTAATAGTGTTACACTTGCCTTCTGTTCTCCTGGATATGCCTGCTTTTTTCTTCATGCTTGAGTATCATTTCTAGCATTTTTTGAAGGCCTGGTTTGGTGGACATGTATCCCTTCAAGTTGTCTTTATGCTGGAAGATTTTTCTTTCTCCCTCGATCATGACGGATAGTTTTTCAGGGTAAATTAGCCTGGGTTGACATTTTTGCTCATTCAATACTTGAAGTTTGTCTCTCCAAGCTCTTCTTGCTTTTACTGTTTCAACTGAGAAGTCATTTGTTATTTTAATAGGTTTACCTTTAAAAATGACTTGTTTTTTCTCCCTTGAAGCTCTCAGCACCAGTTCTTTATCTTGAATGTGGAGTGTTTTGACTATCATTTGCCATGGCGAGCTTCTGTTTTGGTCATATCTGTTTGGGGTGCGGAATGCCTCTTGTATATGGATGGGCCTCTCTTTTTTTAGATGAGGAAAGTTTTCCTTGATGATCGTTTGAAAAATTTCCTCAGGAGTGGTATTTTGAGAGTCTTGCTCTGGTATTCCATGAATACGCATGTTAGGCTTCTTCAGGGTGTCCCATATCTCTTGGATATTTCTCTCAAGTATCTTTTTGGCTTTAACCACCTCTTCCATTGAGCTGGTTAGTACTCCCACTTTATCTTCAAGGTCTGAAATTCTGTTTTCTGCTTCATTAGTTCTGCTGATAAGACTCTCTGTGGAATTCTGGGTTGAAGATAACTTATCTTTTAGCTCAGTTTTAAACTCTGCTTGAGTCTGCTTTAAGTGCTCTATGCCAGTTTTTGTTTCTTGCACTGTTTTTCTCAATTCCTCCAAGTGTCTGTTGTGCTCCTCTTCAAAGCGATTGATTCGATTATTTAATTCCTCCTGGTTTTCCTCTTTCATAGTATTGAACATGGTAATGATCATATTTTGAAGGTCGTTATCCTGGGTCAGGCTTTCTTGGCCATTTTCCATGGGTTTGTTCTGGTTGGAGTCTAACATTATGGGATTAATTCCTTCAGTGGGAGATTTTTTTACTTGAGTTTTGTTTCTCATGGATTTGCACTTTGACTTTGGCATTGTCGTTTTAACTCTTAAGATCTTCTTTTAATTTCTGTGCGTTTTTCACTAAACTGAATTATTTGGCCTGGGGTTTTGGGGGTGGGTGGAGACGGAGCTTACCTAGGTCGAGGTCCAGGCTGGACCGAGCATCCTGGGCAGTGGAATGGGGAAGGATGGATGGGGCATCGGCGGGGTGCTATTTAAACCTGGGGGACCTGAGGGCAGGGCCCAGGCGCAGAGGGGATGCCCTCTCCTCCTCCCAGGCCCTGTGTGAGTGGCTCCGGCTGGATGGTGGGAGAAGCTGGGTCCCTTGGGCGGCCTGGGTTCTGGGGGTGGGCGGGGGCCGAGCTTACCTAGGTCACGCTGTGCAGGCCTGGCTGGACCCTGCGCGTGTCCGGGGCAGAGGAGCGGAGGGAAGGGAGGATGGGGCGTCGGCAGGGCGCTATTTAAACCTGGGGGACCTCAGGGCGGGGCCCGGGCGCAGAGGGGGTGCCCTCTCCTCCTCCCAGGCCCTGCGCGCGTGGCTCAAGGCTGGATGGTGGGAGGAGCTGGGTCCCTTGGGCGGCCTGGGGTTCTGGGGGTGGGTGGGGACCGAGCTTACCTAGGTCGCGCGGTGCAGGCCCGGCTGGACCGCTCGGGCGCATCCCGGGCTGCGGAGTGGAGGGAAGGGTAGTTTGTTTTTTATGTACAAATTTAGGTTGCCTTTTTGTTATTGATGCCTTTTTTTATCAATAGGAGAGATAGATAGATAGATAGATAGATAGATAGATAGATAGATAGATAGATAGATAGATAGATAGTGTGTGTGTGTGTGTGTGTGTGTGTGTGTGTGTGTGTGTGTATGGTGTCTGTCTGTTATCCAGTTCCCCTTCTCCAGGTCAAGCAAGTGGAGTATATATAACAAGTAGACCATTTGTAACTGATTTCTTTCCTTTAGCATGATGGTTTCAACTACTGCCTTATTTAATAATCAATCCTTCATAATTTTTGTGATCAGCTGTTTCATTGAATGAATGTACATTTAATTTCTCTATTCATACTTTATACTTTAGTAGGTTTAGTTTGATGGTATTGTTTTGAATATGTTTTTATACGAGTAGGCGTGGGAATGTTGACATACTTATTTTCGCTTAGAGGTTTGCCCTCTTAGGAACCTTTTGTTTATGTTTCGGATTTGTAAGCTACCTTAAGATTAATGTTTTTGCTTGCTAATGCTTAAATAATTCAAAATGAAAACAATTAGGGTTGTAGCTTTCCCTGTGGGAAAGTTTTTCAAATTATTTTTTGTTAAATAGAATCATGGACATTTTGTCATTTGTTGTCAGCCAATTTTAAACCTATGTCTTTAAAGAATTTAATTCATTTCACCCTCATTTGAGTACTTATCTAATATGTTATAATATCTTTTCATTGTAGCATTGATAATTCATATTTTATTTAATTTAATTTCATAATCTGTGTCAGAATCAGACAAACTAATTAATTGTTACAAAAAACTTTCATGAGGCTGGAGAATTGGCTCAGGGGTTAAGACATTATTTTCAAGCAGAAGGTCCTGAGTTTGGATCCCAAGTCCCACTTAAAAATTCCAGGCAAAAATGTTGGCAGCCTGCACTTCTGGCCCTGGTGGGTGGAGCCTGGAAAATTCCAGAGCAACGAAAGAAGCAGGTAGAAGCAATCCAGGATGATTCTCGAAGTCACCCTTCGTCTTCCACAGGGACACACAGTGTTCACACACACACACACACACACACACACACACAAATAAATAAAATATAAAAACTTTCACTTATGTTCTTACATTTTACTGATTTTTGTTTGTTATTTCTTCTCTTATTGTGTGTTTAATGTTTTCGACTTTTTTAACTTCATAAAGTAAAATCTTAATTTACCAATTTAAAGTTTTTCTTTTGTTCCCATATGAGCAGTTCTACCACATTTCTAAGACTCATATGCACTGGGCTACATTACTTTATTCTCCTCACCAAGCATTCTCAAATATTGTCTCACTTCTTCTGGGAGTTCTTGTGTCATTTACACTAAATATTATTTCAGCCATAGGTTATTTGAAGATGGGCTTTATTAAATTGAGAAAATTTCCTTGGATTGCTGGTTTCATGAGAATCTTTATCATAAATAAATATTGAGTCTTTCCATGTGCTTCTGCATATATCTACATAAACAAGTGATTTTTCTCTTCTCGTCTGTTGTTGAGACAGGGTACATTAATTGAGTTTTCACTGGAGAAATAAGAAGCAGGAACGGAGGAATGATGCAAGTTTAATTGATGGGTGCTCAGTTATAGTTAGAAGAGAGACGTTCTGGTCTGCTGCTATGTAAAATAGACTGAACTTCACTTTTTTATATGAATATTCTATCTCCAGCACTATTTATGAAGTGACTACCACCTCTCCATTGTGCAATCTTATCACTTATGTTAAGGATCATTCATAGAAACTCGGGTATATTTCCTCATTCTTTTCTGTTTCATTGGTTTGCACACATTTCTTTATGCTAGCACCATACTATTTTGTTTATGCTGATTCATAATATATTGAAGTCAGGAAGCTGAGGCCTCCAGCTTTATTCTTTCCCACATAATTTTTGTATCTATGGCCCCTTGTAGTTATAATATAACAACTTGGATTTTTCTATGTCTGTAAAAATGCCATTGATATTTTGATAGAATATTATCTTTAATTTGTATATAACTTTGAGCACTACTGAATATTTTCACAACATTGTCCTCTAATCCATATGGGATTTTTTTCATTTACTTGTGCATTATTTAGGCTCTTTCTTTTTGAAATTTTGTGTATGTGTGTGTGTCTGTGTGTGTGTGCATGTGTCTGTGTGTGTTTGTGTGTCTGTATGTATCAGAGGGCACTGTATGTATGTATGGAGGCCCATGGGTGAATTCAGGAATCACTCTGGATTGGAGCTATCTCCTCTTTGCTTTGCTCTGGAGTTTCCCAGGACTCTGCCTTCCAGGTCTGCAAGTGCAGACTGCCACAATTCCCACCTGTCGTTTCTATGTGAGGTTGGGATCTGAAATCAGGACTTCTGCTTGAGAGGCAGAAACTTAACTCCTGAACATTTCTCAAGTTCTATTTAGTCTGTTTCAATAGTGCTTTATTGTGGTGGGACTGGAGAGGTGGCTCAGGTGTTAAGCCTCTGCCTTGCAGGTGGGAGGTCCTGAGTTCGAATCCTAGACCCCTACGTATAGACTGCCAGGAGGAAGCAGGGGTGGCCTGCGTTTCTGGTCCTGGTAGTGCGGAGCCTGTGAATCCCGGGGCAGAGTAAACAAGGAGGAGGTGGAGGCGGTCCATCGTGGTTCCCAAATTCGCTCGTGGTTCTACACACATACACACATGCACACATGCACAATGGAATAAATAAAAAAATTTAATAGTGTTTTATTGTTATAGTGTAATAATCTTTGGTCTCTAATTGAGTATTTGTAGTTACCTAAAATTTTTGATGCTTTTGTAAATGGGTTTGATTTAATTTCCTTTTCTGATCGTTTGGTGCTAGCTCATAGAAACTCAAATAATTTTTATGCTAATTTTCTATGCCTGGTGTAGTCTTTAGGGGCTTCTCTAGATAAAATTATATGACTACAAGCATAGCAAATTTTACTTATTCCTTTCTTATTGAGATGGCTTTCATGGTCTAACTACAAATGCTGAAATTTCATAACATTAAAATAAATAGAAAATGGTCTAGGAAGTGTCATTTTGTTTTGTTATAGATCTCAGAGGAAAAATTTTCAGCTTTTCACTTGAAGACTATGAAAGCAATTGGAGATTTTTGAAGTTTTTTGAAAATTTTTACTTCTAAAAAAATGGTGTTAAATTATGAGAAATGGTTTTGTATTTATTAAGATGATGCATTTGATTTTTATCTTTCATTCTGTTATAAAAATAACAGATTTTTATTAATTGAGCCATCACCGTATCCCTGAAACCAACTTCATTTGGTCATAGTTCTTACATTGTGTTGTAAAATTTGGTAAAACCATGTTTTTTTAAACATTTTTTATTATTATTTCTGCTCATACAAACTTAGTAGGTACACCAGTTCCCTCCCTCCCTCCTCCTCCCTCCGACCCCCCTGCTCTCCCTCCCCTCACCCCTCCCTCCCCATCCCTCAGTGCCTCGCCCCCCAAACCTGGAGAATCCTTTAATGTGCATGCCAGACTTTCCTCTGGGCCCTCCTCTCCCATGATGTACAAGGACCCAGTGCCATTTCCCTGAACCCTTTCCTGTGTTCCCCTTAAGCATAGGAACACTACTGTGGCTGTCAATCCCTTGCCTCCAAGGATCTTGGTGCCTTTAGCAGATGCTAGACTTTGTGGTGTCAATAGTGTGTTGGACATTGTGTCCGCATGCAGAGTCCAATTATGATTGCTTCAGCCCTAACTTGTGTGGAGTGTCTTGCATATCATTACTCCTCCCATCCTTGTGCTCTTACAATATTACTGCCCCCTCTTCCGCAAATTTCCCTGAGCTTCAGGATGGGTAGAGATTAGGCTAGCCTAGTTCTAGGTGGTTGATATAGAGTCTCTGAAGTTCTGGATTGTGGTTTGTTGATGTAAAACCATGTTTTATGAAGAAAATATGCATCCACATTCAACAGGGGAACTGGTCTATAGTTTTACTTTGGTGTGACCATTGTCTTTTTTTGTACATCACAGTGAGGCTAACTTTCAAACTGAGTTTGGAAGTGTTCTTTTGGAAAAAAATAGGGCTAATATTGATTCTTATTTGCATGTTTGGCATAATTCATGAGTGAAGTAATATTGCCTGGGACTTTTCTGTATTGAGAGACTTCATTGTTAATTCAATAGTCTTACTTGTTGATCTATTGAGATTTTCTATTTTTCATGATTTAGTCTTGACAAATTGTATGTTTCTGGAAATATATCCATGTTTTGCTAGTTCCTTACAAGCCTTTTTTCTTTTTGTGACATTGTTTGCAAAATCTCCTGCCTCATGCCTTATTCCTGATTTTATTTTTTAGATTTACATGGTTTTTCTTTAGTCTAGCTAAAGATTTAATTCTTTTAAAAAATCACCTCTTTTTTTAGTTAATGCATTTTTAAAAACTTTTTTTATTATTTCTGCTCATACAAACTTAGTAGGTACACCTGTTCCCTCCCTCCCTCCTCCTCTCCCCCGCCCCTGCTCCCTCTCCCCTCACTCCTCCCTCCCCAATCCCCCAGTGCCTCCCCCCCAATCCCTGGAGAATTCTTTAATGTGCCTGCCAGTCTCTCCTCTGGGCTCTCCTCTCCGATGACATACAAAGTCCCAGTGGCATTCCCCTGAATCCTATCTTGTGTTCCCCTTAAGCATAGGAACACTACTGTGGCTGTCAATCCCTTGCTTCCAAGGATCTTGGTGCCTTTAGCAAATGCTAGACTTTGTGGGGTCAATAGTGTGTTGGACATTGCGCAGGGCATGCAAAGTCCAATTATGATTGCTTCGGCCCTAACTTGTGTGGAGTGTCTTGCATATCGTTGCTACTCCCATCCTTATGCTCTTACAATCTTACCGCCCCCTCTTCCGCAAATTTCCCTGAGTTTCAGGATGGGGAGAGATTAGGCTGGCCTAGTACTAGGTGGTTGATATAGAGTCTCTGAAGTTCTGGATTATGGTTTGTTGATTTTCTTTTACAATTTTGCTGCTCTTGCAATGCCCTTCACTCCATCCTGTTGGGTATTATATGTCACCCCCTGGCCAGAGACAAAAAGCTGTTAAACTAAAGTCTTGTTATAAGAGCACATTCAAAGGTAGATGCAATAAAAGTAGGAAAGCACAGTTAAGGAGGGGTCAATTACCCATTTGCAAAATGGTTACTTTTTATCTGCCAGACTATATGCCCTCCCCTTCTGGTGAGATCATACCCCCTCAGTTGTAAATGATCAGGAAAGAAAGTCTGTGAACTTAACCAGATGCTTCATTACTTACTTGCAGTACTTGATGGAAGCTTATTTTCTCTGCTGTAACATGGTCCTCTCTCTCTTTGTTTCTGGTGTGGCCCTCCAACACCAACCCTCCTGTTCATAATCCTTGCAATTACTGTAGGTATTACATAGATTTATCTTTGAGTGTCTCTAGGTGGGCTGGGTGGGTTTGGTACTAGAAGCCACCTATTAGGGAGTACATATGGCGCTTAATTTTCTGGGTCTGGGATACTTCAGCTTAATATAATTGTTTCTAATGACATCCATTTCCCAGCAAATTCCAGTAATTCATCATTTTTGATGGCTGAGTAGTACTCCATTGTATAGATGTACCACAGTTTCCTTATCCACTCATCCACTGTTGGACATTTGGGTTGATTCCATGACTTTGCTATTGTAAACAGTACTGCTATGAGCATGGTCATGCTTCTGCTATTGAGGTGAATTTTTGCTGTATGTGGGGTTATTCCCAGAAGTGGAATAGCAGGATCATATGGCATTTCAATCTTTAATTTCTTTAAGAATCTCCAGACGGCTCGCCAGAGTGGTTGTATGAGCCTGCATTCCCACCAGCAATGTAGGAGAGTTCTCCTCTCTCCACATCCTCTCCAGAATAAACTTAACCAAGGAGATAAAAGACCTTTACAATGAAAACTTTAAAACCCTAAAGAAAGAAATTGCAGAAGACACCAGAAGATGGAAAGACCTCCCATGTTCCTGGATTGGCAGAATCAACATCGTAAAAATGACTATCTTACCAAAGGCAATATACAAATTCAATGCTATACCAATTAAAATCCCAAAGCAATTCTTCAAAGAAGTTGACCAAACAATCTCAAAATTCATATGGAGGCACAAAAGACCCAGGATAGCAAAGCCAATCCTGAGTAACAAAAACACTGCTGGAGGTATCACCATACCAAATCTTAGTCTATACTACAAATCCATAGTTATAAAAACAGCCTGGTACTGGCTCCAAAATAGACACACAGATCATAGGATAAGGATTGAAGACCCAGATATAAGCCCACAAAATTACAGCCATTTGGTCTTTGACAAAGGTGCCCAAAAAAATCCAATGGAAAAAGAACAGTATCTTCAAAAAATGGTGCTGGCAAAACTGGATCTCCACATGCAGAAGATTAAAGCTGGACCCTGTATTTGTCACCATGTACAAGACATAATTCCAAATGGATCAAGGACCTTGATATCAGGCCAGAGACTATAAAAACCATAGTTGAAAGGATAGGGAACTCTCTCGAGCTGATTGGGCTAGGCCAACAGTTCCTAAACATTCAATGGCACAGTCACTGCTACCAACTCTCAACAGTTGGGATCTTGTGAAATTAAGGAGCTTCTGTTCAGATAAAGAGATTGTAACATGAGCTCAAAGGCAACCCACAGAATGGGAGAAAATCTTCACTAACCACACATCTTATAGAGCTCTACTATCCAGAGTGCACAAAGAACTTAGAAAACTAAACACCAAGGAAACTAATGGCCCAATTAAAAAATGGGCCCTGGATCTTAAAAGAAACTTTACCAGTGATAAAATTAAAATCTCTAACAAATACCTTAAAAAATGCTCCTCTTCTTTAGCCATCAGGGAAATACAAATCAAAACTTCCCTGAGATATCATCTCACCCCGGTTAAGATGGCAAAAATCCACAATACAAACAAAAAATCACCTCTTCATTTTGTCGATTTTTTTTATTGCTTTTTCTATTTTCCTATTTCCTTCCTTCTTGCCACATTCTTCAGTAGTTCCTTCCTTTTGCTAACTTCAGGCTTAGCTCTTCATTGTCTAGGCTCTCCACCTTGTTGGTTGTTTGGGATATACTTCTTCAAGTAGGAATTGACTGTTATAAATTTCTATTCTAGGGCTTAGCTATTGCTACAACTTATTAATTTTGGTATTTTGTGTTTTTATTTGCATTCCCTTCCAGATATTTTGTAACTCTCTTTATTATTTCTTCCTAGATACACTTGCTTTTTCTTACTCAAGGAAGGGCTATTAAGTTTCCACCTGTGGAAGGTTTTCAATTTTCCTTGTGCTTTTCAGGTCTAGCTTAGTTGTCATTCTCATTAAAAGGTACTTGATATGTTTTCAATCTTCTTAAATTAGAAGATACTTCTTTTGTGATCTAGATGCTATTTGTGCTGCAGAATGTCCTGTATGCCCTTAGGAGCAACACATATTCTGCTATTGTGGAGTGGAAGGTTCCTCACATTTGTTATGCCAACTCCACATGTAGTGACACTTAGTTCCTCTGTTTCCACACTGCTGGCCCATTTGGACATTATCTCCATAATCAAAAGTAGGACATTTATTAATATATATTAAGATATATAAATATATATGCTATAAGATATATGTCTTGATATTAATATATATGATTTCTTTAAGAGATAATCCAAGCACTGTTACTCATGAGTTTCTCAAGAAGAGGCCTAAAAGAAGTAAAAGACTTGAGAGCTTTCACTCACCATGTCATAGTTTTTAGTTTTTGTACTATATTAGTGTTTTAATTTAAAATCTCTGATCCTTGATGGAAGAGGTGGGATGTCCTACCTGAAGCTAAGTATTCCACAGTTATATATTCTCTGCTGACCACCATCTATTGCTAAGCAAAACATCTTGGGCTAAAGGTTGCTACTACATAAATCTGAAGATCAGTGTCAGCTTCTTACTTTTGACTATTAATGACATTTAAAAATGTTTTGGTGCAGGTCTGGCAAGATTTTCTAATATTCTAGACATGGATGGTACATTGTAGAAATCTAATGTCTGTTCCTTTGATTTTAAAGAGTTTGTGTTTTGGTAAGTGGTAAAATAAAAGTTTGGTATTCTTTATATATTTGTTAGGAAGTTTGAATGCTGTCTCTCAATATCTTCCTTCTCCTAGTAACCTCAATCATAGACTTAAGTGGTCTTCACTCTTAGGCACGACCTTTCTGGCATCTCAGCTGAGTGTGCGAGTTGCTTAGTGAGACTGTTCCAAACTGAGCGTTGGTTAACAGCTATTCTCTTCATTCAGAGAAGAAATTTTTCTCCACCAAGTGCTCTCTAGTGAGCCTCAAAGAATGTTCACATGCACATAAATAACTTATCCTTTGGGCTAGAACCCCAGGCCAACCTTTGTGAAGAATCCTTGCTTTACTTAGTAGTGATTTCTCTTTAGTACTTTGACACAAATTCCAGTAATTTTAGCAACCCCACACTCTGATGTGTGCATTCATGTTTCTATGACATTGAAATCTTTGTTTAGGCCTTGTGTCCCACACTGATTCCTGGAAAGGGCCCTTGGCAGGAAAGCTAGAAGCCATGTAGGGCTCATCTCAGGCTTCCATCTCTCATTAAGATTAGAGTCATGCACTATACACTACTAATTCATGGGGACAACTTCCTAATAGGATTTTTTTTTAAATTTTAGGCATGTTTATAAAAAGAGAATATGGAGCAGGAATTCAAAAATTTTGTGTATCTTTGATTTAATATGACATGACCAAAAATCAATTCTTATTACTAGGTCTTCTGGCAAAACGATTCACTAAATCTGATAATTTGTATATTTCAGGCAGTTGAAGCAAAATCAAGAGGTACTTTCTATTTATTATATTTTACATGTGTAACATGCATAGATCAATCTAATGCTTGCTGACTGTGGATTAAACTGTGTGGAGCACTAGTTGATTGTTAAGCAGTGTTGTTCTACTTGTTCTACTCTCTAGTTATGTTGTATGTAGAAGAGAGAACTTAGTGTGTATCTGTAGAGGCCCAAGAGTTCAGGATTGTTCTACCTCCTTATTGCTTTGCTCTGGGGTTTCCTATGTTCTGCTTTCTAGGATCAGAAGTGCAAGCCGCTTGCCATTTCTGCCAGACATTTTCACATGGTAACTGGGGATCTTAATTAGGTATTTTTGCTTGTGAAGCAAAGGCTTTAACTCCTAAGCCACCTCTCCAGCTCTTCCTTTTCATTTTTTTCAGAAAGAAAACACATATAGAATATTAAAAATACTTAAAAGATAAAATATAATTTCACAGTATATTTTATAATTTTAATTTTTAAATTTCTTTATCTCTCTTTTTATTGCTCATATTAGGGGCTAACTCCTAGAGTCCCAGGATCACATGTATACCAAGCAAATATTCTATTATTGAACATTTGTTTTAACTTTTTATTTTGAGATAATCTCTCACTAAATTCTTTTGGTTGCTCTTGAACATACTCTATAACCTTGATAATTCTGCATCAGCCTCCCCAGTACCTGGAATTACAGAACTGTGCCATAAGGGCTGGTTTATTTTTTCTTAAACGAATGCTGAACTCTCTAGTTATGTATCAGAAGTCCTTAGTATTTGTATGGTCTAGTAAACTTGAAATGCTCCATTCCTCATCACTGGTTTGTAAATCATTTGTAATTTTCTGGTGAAATAAAACCAACTAGAGGGAGGAAGAAGGAGAAAGACAGAAAGAGAGAGTGAGAGTGAGAGAGAGACAGAGAGAGGAAGGGAGAGGAAGAGAGAGAGAGAGAGAGAGAGAGAGAACAGAGATTATAAAAATGTAAAGAATTAGCTGTCATAACTCTGGAGATTGGACAGTCCCAACCCTTTTCAGTCCATTTCTGATTTCCTGGTCATAGTGACAGTATGAGGTTGAATTGGAAACCTGCCAGGTTCAGGCCTCCGAGAAGTTGTTCTCATCTGAGTCTAAAGTCCAATAAGGACTGATGTCTTAGCTCAAGACAGTGGGCACACAGGAGTTCTTCTTACTTAGTATGTTGGCCTGCACAGGTCTTCAGTTGATTGGACAAAGACACTTATTGTAGGAAGAACATTTGCTTCTTTCACTCTTGTGACTCATATGTGAATCTTATTCAGCAACGGCCTTACAGATGCACCCAGAAAAAAGTTTGGCCACATGTCCTGGCTCTCTGCACAATTTTATGTGTCAAACTGGCAAATAAAATTGACTCCCACAATTTATTCAAGCATGATTTTATCTTGATATCATTTGCTTACCACATGTAATTAGTTATTTTTCTCCTCCTTGTGGCCAAATGCCTAACAGTATCCTGACATCCTGTGAGTCTATCACAGCAAGAGGATAATGGTCCATGGTACTTGGAATTTGGGGCTAGTCATTTTTCAACAACAGGTAAGAAATGGAAACCTTGATCTAGAAGTAACCAGAAGGCAACCCTCACATCCTTCTTCTTAATCCATCAATTTCTCCAACTAGACCCCATGTGTTAAAAGTTAATCAACTTCCCACAATGATGCCACCAGCTGGGGCCATATGTTCTAATACAGAAGTTTGTGGAAGACATTTCCCATCCTAACACTATATCATAAGTATCCACCATTCTGTCACAGCCAAAAGGTCTAGATAGGTCTCCTTCTCATCTTGAACTCCTTTCATACACAGCATAGGATTCACCCAGCAGCTTCAGCATTCTTCTTCCCTTGTGCAGTGAGTGTCCACATTCTACTAGCACCAATGTTCATTTTCTTATTTTTATCTCTCCTGCATTTATTGTAGCATAGGAACTTACAATTTTTTGAAAGAGCAATGTGATCTTCCTTGTCTCCACACTAATATAGAGTAATCTCTTTTGAATCATAAATTTGATTGTAGAGAATGCCATCTTGAATTTTTCAATGCTTTTACATGATAAGTCTCTTAGACTAACCAGTCATTTGTATTATTTAATCTTATGTGGTACAGACATCTCCTCTCACTTGAACTGTGGATACTTTGAAGGTTTTAATTTTCAAAGCCTTTTGAAATCTCTTTTCTTCATGTTAAAGGCTAATGAGAAAAGTGGTCATGGTATGTGATAAGAAAGTAATGTAAAGATTTATGAAAGAAGAAACAACTTATGTGAATCATTCCCAGGTTTTAAGAGCTGTATCTATTTTAATGAGTTATTGCCATAGGAACACATTGTAGATCACATATGGCAACTGGTTTTCTTGTCCAACTTTAGGCTAATAGTGCCAAATATCAAGCATTATTTATCATTACTGATGAGATGAGTAAGATCAGTACATGTGTTGGGAGGGGTCTACAAGTACAACTCAGTAAATAAGTGCCTGTCTTTTAATGTCTGCCTCTGGAACAGAATAGTGGTTTAATCAGAGAATAGCTCCCATTAGAATTAACAATGCCCATGTTTTAGCTAATTCATCCTTTGATTCATTTGTTGACCTTATCCTAGTCATGATAGATGAGTTATTTTAGTGTCCAAGGAATTACTATTGGTAATTACAACCAGTAAACTGGACGACCCACACAATTCATGGCAAAAC
This sequence comes from Typhlomys cinereus, assembly GCA_023101885.1. Lineage (NCBI taxonomy): Eukaryota > Metazoa > Chordata > Mammalia > Rodentia > Platacanthomyidae > Typhlomys > Typhlomys cinereus. Next base: position 6,738,909 of record JALPQD010000080.1, on the reverse strand, counting down.
TTTCAGGAGCAAAGAGGCCTGAAGTCAGCTCCTTGTTGGATAAATGTATAGTTGGCTGTCCTGTGACACAGCTCCTTTTCCCAGCACTCAGGGGTTTCCACTTGTTCAGTGAGAACACTTGACTTTAGGAGGTATCTGAAATCACTATCAATTTAAATTTGGATATGACAAAAATTCTACTCCATGATTTGTATTTTAAACATATGTACAAAGGCTTTGAAAATTAAAACCTTCAAAGTATCCACAGCTCAAGTGAGAGGAGATGTCTGTACACTAGACATCAAGGCCTGCCTGTCTCTTCCTCAGCATACCCTGACACTAAGAAACAGAAAACGTTTATGTTGCGGCTTCACTTAAAAGTGCTCACTTAGAAGCTTAGCTTTAGGGTCCATCACCCAATCATGTACTAACTAGGAAGAATTTTCCAAAGAATTTGCCTTTATTTGCAGGAGATTGAGAAAATGTGAGGAAAGCTATAGGCAGGAAATTATAGTTTTTATCACCATGGTCAATAATTAATCCTGGCCAGTGGCTAGCCACAATGGCCAAGTTCCCACAGCATGATCCTAGATCAAATGTTGTTAAGAGTCTTACAGGAAGTAAAATATTTCCTCATAGTTCTGGATTGCATTTCATATTCACCAAGCTGTTTAGAACCCAATATTACATCTCTGCAGTCAAGTTTAGTGCAGTGTAAGCTAAGCTTGCATGAGAATCAGAGTTTATCAGCTGTGATGTGTCATTATAAAGAATTTTAACCACTGCAATACATGTCAAAGGTCAATTAGAGACAACTTCCCCCAATTAAGTTTGTCTTGAGATGAGGAGGAAGGACATTTTGTTAGAAACACAGGAATAGTTTAAGAAAATGATGAATGTGAGTGAGACAGGGATTCTGTGGTCTGCTTAGGCATCCTATCATGTGATCAGGCCTAGAAAGACAGATTCTCTGTGACCCACTCACAGGAAACAGCAGATAGGGGTAGGGGGTCTACACAGGGAGATTATTCCATCCATAGTCATTGGAAAAGCCCAGAATGTCTCCCATAAAGGATTCCAACAAAGCTCATGAAAATGAGCCATCAAATGCTTTTTGAAATAGGAAAAATCAACAAAGACTTTCTTCTTTCTGACAAGTATCCTGGAAGTTGAGCTGAAATCTAGGTGGTCTGCCTTGTCCCATCACCTGGAAACCTGGCTGACTGCCAGGCATGTGACTTGTAACAGCATCATTTATCAACATCCATGGATTGATACTATGTGACAGATGTAGCTCTGGTCTTTCAAAACACACTAGTGGAAGAGAATTTTCTGTCCTCATGAAGCTTACATTTTTAAGTGACAAGAGAAAAAGAGAGAGAGAGAGAAGACTTGAAAGGAATAATTAACCACATCCTAGTTTACACTGTAGATTAAATATATTCTCCATTTGTCACAGTATCATTTTTCTGAACAATGACTTCCTATGATAAACATGTAATGAATTCTAGGATTAATAAACTAAGTCAGAGTTAAAGTTATTTATTTATGCAAGTATCTGAAACTGATTTTCTCATAGATTATCCTAAAATAGCAAATAGAACTGTAGGATTATAACTTAAATATTAATAACTAATTTTGATTCATTTAGTTGCTACTCTAAGCATAGTGTTGTTCGAAGTACTTTGAATATAATATGTAGATCCTTTGAAATATGTATAGTTATTTTTACTAATGTTTAGAAGTAGTTAAGATTTAAGGAAGACATATATACTATCTAAAGTAGCACAGGTAATATGTGGCAGCCAGGTTTTGCTCCAATGAGGCTCCAAGTCAAGTCCTTTACTGCTCTTATGCTGCCTCTTAGTCAGCAAGTCTTTCTCAAGTTAATATTTAGCTTAAAGTTAGAGACAGTGATTTCTCTATTAGTCTCTTTGGATGGGATGCACCAAGAATACAGAGGAATTTTCACCAAGCTAAGTGGATTAGATCTTATCAAAATCACTCAAACCTAATTTGTGTCAGAAAGTACAGCCATGCAGTTTAAACACCTTTGTGCAAAACTTAAAACATTTTCTAATGCTGGCAAGAGCCTCAGTATCTCTAGAGATAAGTAGCTCAAAAATACTGGTCTATTTGAATTGAGGAATAGAAAGTTAGAGCTTTAGCATTTGACCCATAGTTTGTTGGGGAGCCATGACACTGACGATGACATTTGTCCATGAAACATTCCTCTAGAAGTGGTGTGGACAATTTCTTCTTCTTCAGAAACAACTTTCTCCAGCTTCTATGATTCTAGTCTTTTCAGCATGCACCTGGTCACTTTCCCTTGGAAAAGGTGAGACCAATGAGGAGAGAGAGAGAGAAGAGAGAGAGAGAGAGAGAGAACACAATACATGTGCCATGGTATGCATGTGGATGGAGGTCAGAGGAAGAACTTTCAGAAGTCATTTCTCTCCTTCCACCATGTGGGCTTTAGGGATTGAAGGCAAGTCACCAGTTTTGTGCACAGGTATCTTTAACTGCCGAGTCATCTTCTGAAACCTCTGTAATTTTTTGCATATTCAAACTTTATTTTTCATTATGAATCTTCTCATAAACAATTTTAAAATAGCAAAGACAAAAACCTTAATTCGTCTAGATCTTTTTAAAGTGCAGTGTGAACTCTTGTTTTTATAAGATTATGGAGATATTTTATGCCTTCCACAGGTTTCTCAGGGTCAGTATTAATTGTTGTATTGCATTGTAAATATAGGCTGCCCCTTCAGTGATGAATTCAGTAGCTGATACTCTTCGTCCCCACACCATGGCACTTAGTACTGTGACTTTGAAGAGTGTGTTCTAATTGGCTTCTCACTTTCTCACTTTAAAATTACTTTTTCTTTGTTTGCTTTTGAATCTGTTTCCTTCAGTTTCACACATCTAGATCAGAACTCTGTAATAATATAGTTGGTGTCTCAGGCTTGACAGACCAGGAGGTCAGTGTCTCCCACACAGGCAGTTGTAGCCCAAGATCATTATGGCAAGCCAAAAATGAGGGGTGTGGAGATGCCCCCATGAAACCTTAACTTCGAAGTGAATTGGGTCTGCAAGCTATACTTTACCATCTCTTTACTTAACTTCTGAGTTTGATGGATCTGTTGTGTGGAATACTATGTAATGAAGTAGATTTTTTGAAAATATAACTCAATGTTATAGAAGGACTTAACATGACTCTAGATGCAAGCTATTGGAAATTTTTATGCTGCAATTTCATAGCAGCCTTTTTGAGGTCCTGAGATACCTTTCCTTCTCTTTTCTTTGAATCTTTTTGAAGTCGTGTGTTTCTACTGTAGATATTTGGGTTTATTAGATTAGTCGTTTCTTGGAAGTATTTGACCAGAAACAAGATTCTGAGTAAAACTAGGTTTTGAAATTCTGAAACCTGTTATCTTACAAAAGTCCACATTTATATGGAGCACTGGAGCCAGGCACTGGGAGTTTTGGATACATTCTGCGGATATTCTTTCCTTCAGGCTTGCTTGTGTCAATCCTTTGTTGGTCCTTTGATCAATAAAATGAGCATACATGAGATCTTCCACTTTCCATGACTTTCCATGGTGACAGGTTGTTTGGCCCAATCTTCTTGTGGAAGCAAAAACAAATGTAGTGAGTTCATGTGTACAGTTCTGTCCTACAAGATCCCTTCTGGTTCTTAAATTCTTACTGCTCCCTCTTTGAGATGTTCTCTGAGCTTTGGTTTGTATAGTGATATAGATGTCTTATTTGAGGCCAACCACTCCAGAATCACTTTTTTCTGTACTTTGGCCAGTTGTGGTTATCTAAACACCTTCCACTGCAAATGGAAGCTTCTCAATCAACTACAGAGAGCTGCACTGATATGTGGGTATAATGACAGGAATTTAGAAGGCAGTTTGATATCATATCCGTATCAACTACCAATGGTAGTTGTTTCTCCTAGGATGGATGGCCAGAGTTTCAGTAGGTACTTGGCCTTGTTTACAGCACTGGGCATGTATTCACCACTGAAAACAGGCATTAAGGGAGCTACTTTGCTCCATGGTATATCCACTGGTACATAGTCCATGCTCCACTAAGTGCTCAGGCACAATCCAGTACAGACAACTTAGAGTACACTCTCAGTGGAACACACACACACACGCAGAGAGAGAAAGAGAGAGAGAGAGAGAGAGAGAGAGAGAGAGAGAGAGAGAGAGAGAGAGAGAGGAAAGTAGGAGGGAAGAAAAGTTTTTAATGGGAGAGGGAAAGGCAATATTGGGTAATATGGGTGAACATGACTTAAATTCATTGTGTTCATGTAGGAAACTATCAAAATATAAAAAAATACAGAAAGAGAGAGAAAAAGAACTTTAAAAAACAGAGGGGAGGGGTTAATTTCCAGGAGTCACAGGCGAAGTCTCATCTAGAGTTTCTGGTAGAAAGGGAAAGATGCTTAAGCTGACTTGAAAGACAGCATCTCACAAGAGGCTTATAGGAGCACAGAACCATGAAAGCATACCCCTAGCTAGGAAAGAAAATGAATAAATGTCCAAAAGTTCAAAAGTCTACATCCAATTCAAGTTAGTGCAGACATTCAGTCTTTATCTGTAATGTCTAAATCCAAGCAGCTCCAATGATACACCAGCTCTACTACTTTTTACAAATACTATTTTGGTCTCAAAATATCTGAGTGAAAAAATAACATGGTTCCACCTGTTTCAGGTAAGGAAGGGTGGTCCTAGGGTGGTTATAAATAAAAGCATATTGTACAAGTTACAGCCAGAAATCTCCATGAAGACTGTACAGTTTTCTGAATGCCAAGTTGTAGATGTTGGAGATTTAACTTAAAGCTGTAAATAATCATTATAGGCTTCTGAAGAAGCCAGTGAAATCGTGAAACAGATTTAGCAAAATCTGTTTATATCCCTTTACAGAAAAAAATCTTTTCCTAAACAATTACAAAAATTGTGATCTTTTTCTTTGAAGAAGTTGATGATGTTAGACAAACCACTTTAGAAAGTAGATATTTACATCCATCCTTTGTTTCCGTGTGAAGGTGTAGGAAAAACAGGGTGAGAAAAAGCAATGTCAGATCGCATTTGCAGCTTGCTGAGAATCATGCCATGTAAATATGGTCAGACTTTGCTGTCCTCGCATGACTTCTCTTTGAAAATGCAACACACCAACACTCAAAAAACTCATTGTATTTTTGTGCATCACCATGAACACTCCCAAAAAGAAAATTTAAATGTCATTTTAAACAGCTTGAAAAAGAAAACACCAAAGAATAAATGACCAAAAAAAGTAAAAATTATATCCTGAAAACTACGAATCACTGTTAAAATGAATTAAATGTATAGACAAGTAGAAAAGCTTCCTGTGTCAATGTATCAAGGTTTAGTATTATGAAAATAACAATATCAATCTCCAAAAAAGAAAAGATTCCCAAAGGAAAAAGGCAAGTAAAACAATAAGAAATGGTTGTTTATTTAAATTTTGTTCTCTATCCTTTATTAAAGATAAATAAAATAAAAATAAAAATTATGATTCTGATGCAGTTAAGAACATTATTTGAAGGAGTAACTGTTAATTTTGTGTGTTGTGTGTGTTCACTGGCATTAAGCCTTCACATCCTAACATAAGAAACAGAATGTAGGGCCTGTTTCCATGCTTCTTTCTGGGATCATCGAATAGTAGTCAGGTGTTTTATTTCACTGATCTTGTAATGACTGTACTTTAAGAATGAAAGTATACTCCAATTCAAATTTTTTAATTGAATGGCATTTTGAGTCTGAGATATTCATATTTAATTAAACCATAAATCAGTGTGTTACATAAGTATTTAGTAGCTGCCTTATTGACATTCTTACTACTACTTCCTAGAAGATTCCAGTCCTTGAAAAATCTCTTCAGGAAATCAGAAAGTTACAGTCAACTCATAGCTTATGTTTTTCTGAAAACTTCTGCATTGGACTTCAGAAGAACTGAACAGTAATGGCATGTGTACAAACATTATATAGATCTACTAGAGGTCAGGTTGAAGCACTTAGGATAGGCCAGGAGTGAAACTTTTTTGATTATTTCATTTCAATAGCTGCATCCTAAACAAACTTTTACCTTTCTAATTTGTTTTGGCAGTACCTGGGAATCAAAGTCAGAGCCTTACATGCTAGGCCAACACTCTACCACAGAGCTTCACTGATGCCTGCCTTCTTATATGACTAATAGATGACATAACAGATGGTTATGTTTCTTAAATAGAATTTCTTTCTAATCACAAAAGTTTCGACAGTGATTGTACAAAAATTGACATTACAGGAAATGCAGGATAAATAATAGGTAAAAAGCATATTTTAATATATTTTTTATTCTTTGACACTTTCCTACATTAATACAATGGTTTTGTATCATTTTCATCCCTTAGTGTCCAATCCCATCTCCCTTTCTGTCCCATTTCATACTGTCTCCTTTCCATCCATTCTCTCCCCATCTTCACAAGGATTGACTCTCACAAGCTTCTGGGCGAGAAAAGCAACCAACGATCTCTCTGTTCCTTTCAACACTTGTTTGTTTTTTGATCATCGTACTTGGAGTCATCTGGCAGACATACTATTGACTTTCAGGAAAGAATGTACAACCTAAGTTGCTTTTGTGCATAACTGAAATGTAATATTGTAATGTACATTTTGATAATATTCTCAAATATTTTGTGCATGTGCATGAGAGAGAAACAGAGACAGAGAGAGAGAGAGAGAGAGAGAGAGAGAGAGAGAGAGAGAGAGAGAGAGAGAAACACAGAGGCTGATGTCAAGTGCTTTCCTTCATTGCTCTCCCCCTCAGTTTGTGAGATAATATATCACACTGAATGTGGAGCCAAATTAACTGACCAGAAAAATCCAGGTATCTGCCTGTCTTTCCATTCTTGGGATTACAAGTGTGCACTGTTGTGCTCAACTTTTTAGAGGTGCACTGAGGATTCAGATGGGTTCTCTTTGCTTGTGCAACAATCATCTTACCAAATGAGCCATCTCCTCAGCCTCTGATTAAGGACCTATTTTAAGATTAACCATATATTCACTTGCTTTTGTATATAAGTGAAATTTATATTATAATAATTATAATAAATCTGATTAAAGCTCCATCTTCACACAAACTATCTTCTTTTTATTAAGTTATTATTTTTCTACCTTTATGAGCATATACTCATCCCTGATTCCCTCCATCCTCCCCTCCCTCCCATCTTCTCCCTTCCCTTCAGATCAATCCCTCCATTCCCTCCTATCCTCCTGCCTGTATGCTTCGATGGACCTCAGGGTTTATATCAAGTTGCCTCTCTTTGGGCCACCCCACTGATAGGGACATTTCCCTTCACTCATCTAGCCTTAGACCCCAAAGTTTCTGCTGTATGTTCTGATCATTCTTGAATTTAGGTAATCCATGGGGGATGTTGTTATGTCAGTCATTATGCAGGTCTGGAAAGGACAAGTCTCACTGTAGTGAATTTCTAGATGCAGCAGTCTTCCCTGGAGTATACTTTCTTTTCCAATGGTGAACTTTCCCATCTTTAGGTTCTCACAATCTCATCACCACCTCTTCTTCAAGGTTCCTAAAGCCTTAGAATGGGGAGAGATTAGGTTGTCCTGATCTTGGGTGAGACTTGCTGAGTCACTGGTACTCTGCATTATGGTTGTCCATTGCTGTCCACTTCACTGCTCTTCTACTGCCCTAGGCTGTATCCTGTTAGGATATTGAGAACTCTACATCCATAAACTATCTTCTTAACCCAGTCTCCAAAGAAGCAGAATAACTTGGAAATCTAAATAAGACTTCTAAATTAAATTCAACAGATAAATATTGTTATTTAATATTATTGATTTGCTTAATATCTATATCTATATCATCTATATCTACATCTATATATATTCCTGCTCCCCCTCTGTTACTCTTCCCCTCCCATCAGAGTTGCATTGTATGCTATTTGTGATGTTTATTACAATTATAATATCATAATATATAATATATATTATTATAATATATTGTATTTATAATATTATAATTATATTGTATGCAAATTGCTTGATTATTTGGATTGATGTCCTCCTGATACTGACTCATTGTCTATGATATTAGTTCTACAGGTAAATCAAAGATTAATGTATCAAAGGGGTATTCTGAGAAATATGTGTACAAGATCCCCAAGAAAGGACATCTGAAGTAGTCAGGGATGTAATGGTAGAAGGTGACACTGCTATTTGATTTTTCTTTTTCCATTTTCATATGTGTATATTTGTAGGTGGAGGATGTATAATTTTGTACATATAAGGACATGTGTGTATGTACAGATCACTGTGTGTGTGCCTATGTGTGGAGGCCTGAGGTGACATTGGGGATCATCTTTGAGCACTCTTCTACCTTATTCTTTTGAAACATGGGTCTCTGATGGAAAGCAGAGCACAGTAATAGAACTAATCTCGCTAGCCAACTTACTCTGTGGTCCCAGGGTCCACCTTCCAAGGCTGGAATTACAAGCAGGCTGCCACACCCACCCAATGACTTATGTAAGATCTGGGGAATCAAACTCTGGTCCTTTGGCTTGAGCAGCAAATTGTTTAACTGTTTAACAGTAGTGTGGCCTTGTATTCACTACAAGTATCAAGGAAGAATACTCTGGGCAAATGGAGAGGAAAACTGTGCTTTTCAAAGTAAGGAGGAAAAATTTAAAGAAATAGAGAGACTGACAATTTTAACATACATAATTACTTCTTTTTGCATCTTCAGAACAAAATGTGTCACTCAAAATATGGAATAGCCCGGTTTACAGTGACTTTACTAAAAAGAAATTCAGTAGGATTGTGTGGGCAAAGGGAGTGTTCAACAAGTCTAGGAAAAGAACAAAAAGTGCTACCATGGAGAGAGGACATGTAGATTCCTTTCTATATGCTGTGGGAGGGAGATAAGGGGGGACTGTCTGGGAAGAGTCTTGAACATTCCTTGGGAAGTTCTCAGCTGCTACATCAGAGTACTGTCCTCGGCCTTCCCCTGTGTTTCACACAGTTGCTAAGATGCGTGCACATGTGTGTCTGTGCCTGTTGATGCATGCAAGTCCCTTCAAAGGGCCGGTGGGACATTCATTTGTTCACCAGCTCACAAATTCAACAACGCTCCTGCCCGATTCAGATCAATGTTCCCACTCAGAGCCTCTTCCCCTCCCCTGTCCTTTCCATGGCTCCGCCCTCATTAGTCTCAGTAGAGCTAAAACTTGCTGCTAGGAACATTGGCCCCAGACACAGGCACAGACTCATCCCGCCTCCATGCTGAAGTCCACACCAGTGCAAAGCTGCAGAGCGATGCATACCTTGGCTGTTTCCAGGTCTTTAAAATTTTTTTTTATTATTTATTCAATTGTGTGTGTGTGTGTGTAGAACCACGGACGAATTCGGGAACCATGGACTGCCTCCACCTCTTCCTTGTTTACTCTGCCCCGGGATTCACAGGCTCCGCCCTACAAGGACCAGAAACGCACGCCGCCCCCGCTTCCGCCTGGCGTCTATACGTGGGCCTAGGATCAGAACTCAGGACCTTCCGTCTGCAAGGCAGAGGCTTAATCCCTGAGCTACCTCTCCAGCCCCATTTCCAGGTCTTTAAATGAGTGGCATTCCTTTGCGGTAGAAAGTAGATGATGTGCAAGGAAAACTCAATTGCTAGAGAAAACAAAAGAGTCCCGAATTTGTTTCAGTGTAGATGGTCAAGAAAGTTTAATAGAGGTGCATCAAAAGTAAGGGCAGAAATAAAGTGTCTTTTAAAGATTATTGTGCAGAGAGGGTTTGTCCTGAGTCGATACATTTCAGTTCTGTCACTAGGAGGTCCTTGGCAACTTGGGGACAAGTTGTGCCATCTGCCTGCCTTTCTGTTGAAGGACAGGCCTCTCGCAAATGCCTGTGCTGGTGTGACTTACACTCAAATTTAACCCTTGGAATCCCATGTGAAGTCATATCACAATGGATTTCCTTTTCCCACTTACGTATTAGAAGAGTTCCTTCTTGACAAATGTGATATTGGTTTTCCATGTTTCACATTCCACACAGATAAAAAGACAACGCTCTTCAACTACAGGAGCTTTCAGACTATTTTTCCTGTTTTACATGCAGACTTAGCAGTGTGCTGTAGAATTCAATGTGATTTTTGTTTAGCACTTAGGTAATGTGAGAATCAAAGGAGGTGATTTTTATTGGAGTTAGTAAGAAACCTTTGTTCCCCCTTTGTGTTTTCGGAACTTAAAATTTATTGAAATTCCATGAACACAAACAGGAGGCAAATATACTTCATTTCGCTCAAAAGCTAGTAACTGTAAATGGATACATAATGTAAATATAAATCAAGAGCAATATCTCAAATTTGTGGAATTTGTTCTCTTTATTTCTTCATGCATTCCTCCTATATTACAAAACAAGGTTCATTGATACCTGATCTCTTTTTGATGCTAACACTTACCAGTCTGAGAAGCAGGATTCTCATTTTAGTCTTCTGAATGAGGGTATTGTGACTATATTTTTTTAGCCTGTTAAAGATAATATTTTTAGCTTTCATAAATCTTCCTTTTATGGACTTAAAATTTTCCTTTACAAAATGACATCTTTGACGGTTTTGTACATGAAATAAGAATGTTTTTGCAATTTTCACCTGTCTAATCACCCTTCTTCTTCTCATTGAAAACTTTCTCTCTCTTTGTGTGCATGTGCGTGCGTGCGTGAGTGTGTGTGTGTGTGTGTGTCCTAATGAATTTACTAGGGTTGCCTGAATGAGCATTTACCTGAACACTTGCTGAAAGATGGGTGAAACATGAGATATCAGCGGGTACACAACTAAAGAAAGGGGTCTCTTCCCACAACTGACATTAGCCATCTCTCAGGAAGGTGTGGTACCTCATGAGCTCTTATGTTTTCCTTGATGACATGTCGACAGGCCCAACCTCGTACTGGTCTAGGGCAAGTAAACACAGCCGCAATGAGTTCACAGTGCAGTGGCCTTGCTGTGCTCAGAAGACACTGATGACATTTCTCCTCACCCTCTGACTCTTACATTGTTTTTATTATTATTGTTTTAAGTGTCTCCTGACCACAGTGAGTTCATGTCATTTTTACTCTTATTACCCAATCATATCACCCCTCCTTTTCCCACTGCAAACCTCCTTCTTCCCTCCCAGTCTCCCCCTGGTTTCACTTGGCTTGTCCTTCATGGCATGTGCTTGGGCCCTTGCTATTGAGGAAAATATTTTCCTTTCCCCCTAATCCCACATTAATCCTCAATAGTGTCTTGAGGAAGTGTGGATCCTTTTCAGATCATTCCCCTTTCCATGGTGAAATGCTGACAAGCCAAATCTTATGTGGGATGTAACATAGCTGTAGTGAGCTCCTGGAGGCAGCGGCCCTGTGCGTCCAGAAGACACTGTCTGTAGCAGCCCTCCCTCCCTCGGAATCCTCACTCTCACCATCCTCTCTTCCATCATGTTCCCTGAGTTTTGGGGTGGGTGGGTGATTTACATGCCCTTCCTACAATCCACAGTAATTTATTTTCTGCACTTTGGTCACTTGTGATTCCTTGCATTAAACTCCTTTCATTGCAAAGGGAAGCTTCTAAGATGAGTACTGAGAGCTTCTCTAATCTATATAATCTATGTAAACAAAAATAAATGTTTAGATGACAGTTTGATATCATGTCCTTACATTGGTTCTTACATTCTTCCTGCTCCTCTTCCATGTTCCCTGAACCTTGGAGAAGGGGCAGGTGATGCAGATTTCCCGTGGAGGACTCAGCACTCACAGTCTCCTATTATCTGCACTTTCACCGGCTGTATATTAGCCACTGCAAAAAGAAGCTTCTTAGACAAAGGCTGAGAGTGGCAATATTCCATGGGTATAAAGACAAATATTAAGAAAGCAGTTTGATACCATGTCTATTTAGCAAAACTTTTGTAGCAGGATCTTCCCTAGGGTCTATGATTTTCTTACTCATGGGTTTTTAGTCAAGTTTATAGTATCAGGCATGGTTTCCTTCCTGTGGAGTGGTCCTTAAATACTGTACAATGAGAAGGCAGCTGATTACCCCCATAATATTCATGTTATTACTGAACCAATGGGCATATCTTGACAGTCTGGTTGTGACTGTAGCTAGATAAGGACTCATAGCTGCATAAGTCTATTGATGACTTTTCTTTCCAAGTACCTGCATAATGTCTTTTGGTATTGTGAAAACTAGACAATGAGGAGGAACTTTCTAGATCAGTTCCAGCTTAACTTCTCCATGGGTGTGGTGTTTTCAGCAATAGGTTCTTATCATTAGGTTTTTTGTGGATAATCAAGAACAATGGAAAAAGTTTGTATTGTTTTTGGGATCCTGAGACCCACAGCCTGTACAGGGATTTTTGTGTAATCATTTTTGGTTTCTATGAGGAGCATCTCAATACTGTTGACTCTTCTCATTCCCCTTACACTGCAGCCTGTGCAAGATGCTTCTGTTCAAACTTTTAGTACTAAACCCACTTAGAGACACATTTGAAGATAAATCTCTGTAATACCTACAGCAATTGCAAAGATTATAAACAGAAGACAAAGGGAAGGAGGGCCCTGTCAGAAACAAGAAGAGAGGGGATCATGCTACAGCAGAGAAAATAGGCCTCCATCAAGGACTGCAAGTAAGTAATGAGACATCTGGTTAAGCTCACAGACTTTCCTTCCTGGTCACTTGCAACTGATGGGGTATGATCTTACCAGAAAGGGAGGGCATATAGTCTGGCAGATAGAAGGTAACCATTTTGCAATGGGAGACTGACCCGCCCTTCACCGCAGTCTCCTACTCTTATTCCATCTATCTTTGAATGTACTCTTATAATAAGACTCTATTTTAACAGCTTTTTATCTCAGGCCAGGGGGGTGACATCCAATTCCCATCAGGATAGAGCCAAGGGAATTGCAGGAGCAGCAAAACTGAAAAAAAAAATCAACAAGCCATAAATCAGAACATCAGAGATTCTATATCAACTACCTGCAACCAGGCCAGCCTACTCTCTCCCCATCCTAAAGCTCAAGGAAATTTGCGGACGAGGGGGAGGTAAGATTGTAAGAGCACAAGGATGGGAGGAGTAATGATATGCAAGATACTCCACACAAGTTAGGGACGAAACAATCATAATTGGACTTTGCATGCCCTGCGCTATGTCCAACACATTATTGACCCCACAAAGTCTAGCGTGGACTAAAGGCACTAGGATCCTTAGAAGCAAGGGATTAACAGCTACAATAATGTTCCTATACTTAAGGGGAACATAAGAAAGAGTTCTAGGAAATGTCACTGAGTCCTTATACCTCATCAGAGAGGAGGGCCCAGAGGAAAGTTTGACATATACATTAAAGGATGCTCCAGGGATGGGAGGAGGGGGCACTGGGGGAAAGTGAGGAAGGAGGGAAAGGAAGGGGAAAAGGGGGGAAGGAGGGGAGAGGTCCAGGGATGGGTGGAGGGAGGGAGGGGACAGGGTTACATTTGTATGAGTGGAAAAATAAATAAATAAATACATTAAAAAATAAAAAGTATTTTTAAATAAACTCATGAAATAGCAGGCTTCCATATGGCTCTATCCTTTGTGTTAATTAGTCTCCCCACCTCCTCTTCTACACTCTGCCCTCCTTCCCCCCCCTTAAGCCATTCCTCCCATTATATCCCTTTACTTAGTGATACTCTTTTAACCAAAGCAAAGTTATGAAAGTAATTTTGTTTTAATATTTATTTTGATGAAACAATATACTAGTATACTAGTGCAATATACTAGTGCAATATATACTAGTGCAATATACTAGTGCAGTATACTAGTGCAAAGTTCCCTCGGCTGCACTGACCCCAAATCCTTCCAAACCACAATTCATCCCAGTTTCTTGACTTTTTAGAGTTCATAAGCCTAAGTATTACACATTATTTTCTCCATTACACAATTTTCAATGTACTATACATTCTTTTATCTATGCTTATTTTTGTTCTTTTAGGATTCCATAAAGGAATATAATGAATTACTTGTTTTTTTTTTTTTCTGCTTGTTTTGTAATCCCATCCTTCTTCCTTTCCCACTACAAACCTTCATGTCTGCAAGTCTCCCTCCTCCTTTTATGCCTTTCTGTATGTGTGGCCTATTGAGTTTCATATCCTTAATGTAAAATGTTTGCGACTTCTTTTTTTCAAATGTAGTTGGGCTGTTTTTAATGATGTGTATCTGAGCACTCACTGGAACATGCATCAATGTGGGTACACCACTGAGGAATACATATTCTTTTATAGGTTTTCTAAATTCAACAATGAATTTCCTAGACCTATTGGTATCAATCCACATATCATTGCTACATTTCTGTAAGAGTTGTGCAATGTTCATATGTAGGAATGTTGATCACCAGTGTAATGAACTGGTATTAGTATCAATGTTATGTAAGTTTGACGTGCACTAGTAATTGTTGGATGCTTGTATAGCTACATCTGGAAGCTAGTGTCTAACAGGAGAATTGCCAAAGGAAAAAAGTGAAATTTAAATTTTGGAGGATAGATCTAAGGGCAACAATGTAAACTCTATCAAGAGTAAAGGAGAGTTACTATTTCCTTTATATTATTAAATATTATTATTAAATATTTTTAGACCTCCATTATTCATTTTACCATTTTATTTCTTTGGAAAAGAGAGCAGACAGTGAAAGATTGAAGCATGTACATGGGTGGAAGTCAGAAGACAACTTTCAAAAGTCAGTTCTTTTCTTCCACTATATGGGCTTCTAAAGATTGAACTCAAGTCACCAAGTTTGCAATCAGACACCTTTTCTTCTTAACTATCTTGATACCCTCATATTATCAAATATTTTGTCTTTGAAATCTGAATGATTGCACAATAATATGCTGATGTGGATATTTATGTCTATCATGATTAGTGAATCTGATTTCTTATCATATATTCAAAGGTAATTTACATCTCCTGTGTAGCTCATATCCACACTGTGATTTTTTCATGTTTTATTATTTTCAAACTTAGCATAGAGGTACAAATGTTTTCTGAATGGAAAATTTAACAAAATAGCTCCCAATTAATTAATATTTAATGCATAATGAATAAATTTATCTATTTTTTATAGACAGATATCTACAGAATACCTAAATGTGTAGGTAAAAGGACTCAAAAGCTCTTGGGTGAAAATATTTATTGAGCAACTTATATAAATTCCATGTTGGAAGAGCAGCAGTGCTAAGGGGGCTTTTGAGACATCATGACTATCTTGTGGCAGAGTGCAGACCTGGGAGATTCCCATGTTGATTGCTGCGACTGCTGTAACAAGTTCTTTAAGACTGCATGAAAAGCTTAGGATCACAGGAGTGTTCTAGTATAGGACAAAGGGTGAGAAACACCCTTTGTCACTCTGTGTCCACTTTAGAAATGAATTTTGACTAATGAGCAAATGCTTTCTTTTGAAATTCATGGCTATTAATCACTTTGGCTTTATTAGGTAAAACAGTTTTGCTCCATTTGAATCACATCTCATTTTTAAACTTTTCTCACTGGTGATGTGCTCTGCATGTGACAGAATTTATTTTAGAATAGAAGGAGAAAGCCCAACTGTAGAAGCAAATTCTGCAAGTATTATCCATTTGAAACTTGTGGGTAAGGATGGCAGGGATAGGGAGAAATGACCCGGAGTCCTGTTTATTCATTTAATCTTAGTAGGTGTTTTAAGAAAAGAACCTTAGGAATCAATTATTTCTTGTCTGGCTTATTCAGTTTAGTCAAATTATTATTATTTGAGTTGAGTTGAAACCACATTTCTTCTCAGGTTCTTGTATCTTGGATTAGAAGATTGAAACAATACATGGAGAGGCAGGATTTATTAACTGACAGTGAAAAGAAGAAAAAAATTCCTTGTGGACACTGGGAAAGTCCACAAGGGAGCAAGGAGCTACTAACAGCTGATAATTATGGGGTCAGGCAGGTTTTTCAGAAAGTGGCTTTTTCTTATTGGTTGGTTTTAGATTTTTAAATCTGAGTGAGATCTTTGAAAGAGAGAGAGAGAGAGAGAGAGAGAGAGAGAGAGAGAGAGAACCTACAAGTATACTACAGTACATGGATAGAGTTTAGAAGACAACTTTTGGAAGTCAGTTTTATCCTTTTACCATATTTGCTTCTTCTAGGGATTGATAGAACTCAGGTCTTCAGGCATGTGAGCATGTTCCTTACTCATTCAGCTGTCTTTTGGGCAATGGTTCTATTTAAATTATAGCTTGTCCTCCTGTATAGACAGTTGCCATTAAACTCCGTGAGAAAGTCAAGAACAGCACTTGTTAATCATTGAACATCATATATGAAGATGTGGAGTGTTTCCTTCAGTTTACTTACTTTACAATCTATATGGAGACTTTTCTAATTGCTTATTGTGCGCCCTTGGAAAGCAGAATAAAGATTCCTTTTATACCTTATTCAAGTCTGTAGCAGTAGCAATAATGCAAAGTTGTGTCTCACTTCTGGTCAGCATAGGTTTCTTCCATTATCTTTTTAGATTAATGAGTTAAAGTTTCTTCAAATTTGTAAGGTGCATGAATAGGTGGGTGAATGTATAGGTTCAAAATTACCTTTAAACCCTATAAATTTCTTACAGTGATAGTGAAATTGTTTTAAACACCTATCTTTTTTTATAACATTTTTATTATTATTTCCGCTCATACAAACTTAGTAGGTACACAGGTTCCCTCCCTCCCTCCTCCTCCCCCTGACCACTCTGCTCCCCCTCACCTCACCTCTCCCTCCCCATCCCCCAGTGCCTCCCTCCTCCAATCCCCAGAGAATCCTTTAATGTGCATGCCAGACTCTCCTCTGGGCCCTCCTCTCCGATGACGTACAAGGACCCAATGGCATTTCCCTGAATCCTATCCTGTGTTCCCCTTAAGCATAGGAACACTACTGTGACTGTCAATCCCTTGCCTCCAAGGATCTTGGTGCCTTTAGCAAATGCTAGACTTTGTGAGGTCAATAGTGTGTTGGACATTGCTCAGGGCATGCAAAGGCCAATTATGATTGCTTCGGCCCTAACTTGTGTGGAGAATCTTGCAAATTATTGCTCCTTCCATCCTTGTGTTCTTACACTCTTACCGCCCCCTCTTCCCCAAATTTCCCTGAGTTTCAGGATGGGGAGAGATTAGGCTGACCTAGTTCTAGGTGGTTGATATAGAGTCTCTGAAGTTCTGGATTAGGGTTTGTTGATTTTCTTTTGCAGTTTTACTGCTCCTGCAATGCCCTTTACTCCATCCTGATGGGCACTGTATGTCACCCCCTGGCCAGAGACAAAAAGCTGTTAAACTGGAGTCTTGTTATAAGAGCACATTCAAAGGTAGATGTAATAAAAGTAGGAAACCACAGTAAGGGAGGGGTCAATCACCCATTTGCAAAATGGTTACTTTTTATCTGCCAGACTATATGCCCTCCCCTTCTGGTGAGATCATACCCCCTCAGTTGTAAATGATCAGGAAAGAAAGTCTGTGAACTTAACCAGATGTCTCATTACTTACTTGCAGTCCTTGATGGAGGCCTATTTTCTCTGCTGTAACATGGTCTCCTCTCTCCTTGTTTCTAGTGTGACCCTCCAACCCCATCCCTCCTGTTCGTAATCCTTGCAATTACTGTAGGTATTACATAGATTTATCTTTGAGTGTCTCTAAGTGGGCTGGGTGGGTTTGGTACTAGAAGCCACCTATTAGGGAGTACATACGGCGCTTAATTTTCTGGGTCTGGGATACTTCACTTAATATAATTGTTTCTAATGACATCATTTCCCGGCAAATTCCAGTAATTCATCATTTTTGATGGCCGAGTAGTACTCCATTGTATAAATGTACCACAATTTTCTTATCCACTCGTCAACTGTTGGACATTTGGGTTGATTCCATGACTTTGCTATTGTAAACAGTGCTACTATGAGCATGGTCATGCTTCTGCTATTGAGGTGAATTTTTGCTGTATGTGGGGTTATTCCCAGAAGTGGAATAGCAGGGTCATATGGCATTTCAATTTTTAATTTCTTTAAGAATCTCCAGATGGCTCACCAGAGTGGTTGTATGAGCCCTCATTCCCACCAACAATGTAGGAGAGTTCCCCTCTCTCCACATCCTCTCCAGCATTTGTTGTTGTTTGTATTGTGGATTTTTGCCATTCTGACAGGGGTGAGATGAATATCTCAGGGAAGTTTTGATTTGCATTTCCCTGATGGCTAAAGAAGTGGAGCATTTTTTAAGATATTTGTTAGACATTTTAATTTCATCCCTGGTAAAGTTTCTTTTAAGTTCCAGGGCCCATTTTTTTAAACACTTTTTATTATCTCTACTCATACAAGCTTAATAGGTACACCGGTTCCCTTCCTCTCTCCTCCCCCCCCCCTGCTCACCCTCCCCTCACCCCTTTCTCCCCACCCTCCAGTGTCTCCCCTCCCCCAATCCCCGGAGAATCCTTTAATGTGCATGCCAAACTCTCCTCTGGGTCCTCCTCTCCGATGATGTACAAGGACCCAGCGGCATTTCCCTGAACCCTTTCCTTTGTTCCCCTTAAGCATAGGAACACTATTTTGGCTGTCAATCCCTTGCCTCCAAGGATCTTGGTGCTTTTAGCAAATGCTACACTTTGTGGGGTCAATATTGTGTTGGACATTGTGCAGGGCATGCAAAGTCCATTTATGATTGCTTCGGCCCTAACTTGTGTGGAGTATCTTGCATATCATTGCTCTTCCCATCCTTGTGCTCTTATACTCTTACTGCCCCCTCTTCCGCAAATTTCCCTGAGCTTCAGGATGGGGAGAGATTAGTCTGGCCTAGTTCTAGGTGATTGATATAGAGTCTCTATGTTCTGATTTATGGCTTGTTGATTTTCTTTTGCAGTTTTGCTGCTCCTGCAATGCCCTTCACTCCATCCTGATGGGTATTGTATGTCACCCTCTGGCCAGAGATAAATATCTGTTAAACTAGAGTCTTGTTACAAGAGTATATTCAAAAGTAGGAAACCACAGTGAGGGAGGAGTCAATCACCCATTTGCAAAATGGTTACTTATTATCGCCAGACTATATTCCCTCCCCTTCTGGTGAGATCACACCCCCTCAGCTGTAAATGATCAGGAGCGAAAAGTCTGTGAACTTAACCAGATGTCTCATTGCTTACTTACAGTCCTTGATGGAGGCCTATTTTCTCTGCTGTAACATGGTCCCTTCTCTCCTTGTTTCTGGTGTGGCAGGGCCCATTTTTTAATTGGGCCATTAGTTTCCTTGGTGTTTAGTTTTCTAAGTTCTTTGTGCACTCTGGATAATAGAGCTCTATCAGATATGTGGTTAGTGAAGATTTTCTCCCATTCTGTGGGTTGCTTTTGAGCTCGTGTTACAATCTCTTTGCCTGAACAGAAGCTCTTTAATTTCACAAGATCCCAACTGTTGAAAGTTGGTAGCAGTGACTGTGCCATTGGATGTCTGCTTAGGAACTGTTGGCCTAGCCCAATCAGCTCGAGGGAGTTCTCTATCCTTTCAACTATGGTTTTTATAGTCTCTGGCCTTATATCAAGGTCCTTGATCCATTTGGAATTAATTCTTGTACATGGTGACAAGTACAGGTCCAGTTTTAATCTCCTGCATGTGGAGATCCAGTTTTGCCAGCACCATTTGTTGAAGATACTGTTCTTTTTCCATTGAATTTTTTGGGCCCCTTTGTTAAAGACCAAATGGCTGTAATTTTGTGGGCTTATATCTGGGTCTTCAACTCTTATCCATTGATCTGTGTGTCTATTTGGATTTGTAGTATAGACTAAGGTTTGGTATGGTGATACCTCCAGCCATTTAAACACCTATCTTAACTAAAACAAAATTTATTAAATTTAGCTATAATGTTATCTCTCCAGTGAGAATATGGGCCATCTAAAAACAGGTTTTCAAAAGTATGTTTATTGTAACAATCAATATGGGAAAATTTATGAATGGAAAATCCTCTTCCCAAAATATACTTTCAAATAATGGTGTTCAAAATCAGTCATAATTAGGTACATGCAAATTAAGTTAAATTATAACCGAATGGACAAAAAATGAAAATCAAAACAGCAAATGATGTTGGAGAAATGTGCAACATATTCCTAGTCAGGGTCCAAATTCATACAAGCATTCTAGTGCAACAACACTAACTTCATACTGAACATTACCCTATATACTTAACAATATCACCTTTAATGTTCAACAACACTACCCGATATACTTAACAAACCTATCTTACATACTTACATTTTGCTACAGAATTCTGATGCTTAGGAATTACCCTGAGAATCCTCCTGTAGTAATGTGAAAATTGCCCATGAGGGTTTTTTTTTTAACTGAAACATTTTTTATGCTAGCACAATATCAACAAAAGGCAGATTATGACAGAAGGAGTATACACACTTTTGTAAGTGCAATTGCAATAGGGAAGACCAAGGTGACTGGAGATCAGTGATGCACAGGGTGTATTTAGGAAGCAGTGGGAGGAAAGGGGAGGGGAACCAGTCAGGAGAATAAAAGGAAAGAACACTTTCTGGAGGACATGGTTCTTTTGTTTCTTTTTCCTCTTTAACATAGCACCAAAACACTGTTTTACAAAACCAAGAAGCAAAGAAATAATGTTAACGGATTTCAACTAAATAACTTAAACCAACAAGTATGGAATGCAAATCATAACAGATAAGCCTAATTAGGTTGCAGTGAAGACCACTAAGAAGAGGGGGGCATGTCATCACTGTCATTCCTGGTGTTCTCTCTGAAACAAAAAGAACTTTAGTTTAATTGAAAGTTGGAAGCCATCCCACAACTTATTTGGCCAAGGTATAGAAAGTTAAGAGAAGACTGATGGTCACTGAAAAGGAAAAGGCAGGAGTATTCATCATAATGGGGTTCTTGGGTGAATCCTGAAATGGACAGAAGGGCAAAGAGGAAAGCTCGTGAAAGTGGGAAAAAATCTGTAGCTTATTGAATCACAAATACTAGTAAATATCCTGAGATTGATATGCGTGTCTATGGTAGCTATATAATTTGTGAGCAAAAGGTGGATGAAATGTACGTAAAGTCTGTACTCTTTCAGCTTTTGTACAAGTTAAAATTCAAGTTTCAAAAACTGAAAAAGGAAGACAATAATTTGAGGGCAAGAGGAAAAAGCTAAGCTGTTTGCATTTTGTAAAACAGCAATTTGCCATATTTTATTAATAAAGTAAGCTAGATAGTTGTGACTATCACATTGTTGAAGCAACTGCTATCAAAACTGGTCTTGAATCTATTCCTAAGATATGAGATTCAAGCATGTCTTGTACTCCTACAAGAAACACAGCAAATGCACTTTGTACAGGTATCACACTGCATTAGTTTTGTAGTTTATGTGATTTTCTGATTTCTTTGTGAAAATAAAGTTGCTATTCACTGACTAGACATTTAACCATTAATGTGCTTAGTAAAAGTTTTGGGACCCAGTAAATTTTTAATAGGTTGTTTTTTGTAACTAACTTAACACAGAGTAAGCAGATAAAGACACCAAATGTTTACATAGATAATAAGAGGTAGCTTATTCCTATGTTCAACGTGAACAGAAATTGCTTTATGAAAGCCGCCATTTCACAATGTCGGAACTCCATCACATAATTATGAATCATACACTCTGCAACTTTTTTAAACAAGAAAATAATGCATTTGAAACTTAAACAAGCTCACCTCTTATGCACCTGTCTTTTCAATCCATTTAATCCTAAAACTGGAAAAACCAAGGCAGGAAGAGCGTAAGTTCTAAGCCAGCTTTGACAACATAGCAAGAGTTTGCTTCAAAAAATAAAGTGCTAAATTATTTCATTGTGAAACCACACTGCTGAGTTTGGTTTGGTTCATGGTATCTAGGTCAGTTGGAAAACAGAAAGAATAGCTAACTTAAAATCTCCAATTACACACAGATAATGCAATTTAAGACTTAGTTATGAACACAAGTATATACCTTGCATTAAAGTGAAAAATATAGTTCACTAAATTTTCTTACTTTGACTGAAAAATACACAGAACCAAAATTTGAAGACTCTTATTCAAACTAAAATCTGAATTTTTTCCACATTTTTTTTTCCTTTACTTTGTTGTGTATATTACAGTACACATAATGTGACTTTCTTCTAAAATCAAGCACTAGCTGTTTAAGGAACAATGAATCTCAGCCACATGTACTTTAAGAAATATTCATTGGCTCCCAAGCAGAAGGTCCTACATTCAGATCCCAAATCCCATGTGAAAATGCCAGGAAGAAATGGCCATGACCTGTACTTCTGATCCTGGAAGGCAGAACTTGGAAAATGCTAGAGCAAAGCAAAGAGAAGGTAAAGCAAATCCAGGGTGATTCCCAAAATCACGCCTGGGCTTCCACAGGCACACACAGTACCTTCTGATACACACACACACACACACACACACACACACACACACACACACCAAATAAACAAACAAATAAGTAAATCTTGAAAAAAGAAACAATGAAGTAAATATAAGAAAACTTTTAAAAATTAAGTAAAAATAATAAAACTCCAGTGATCAGCTCCCTTGAGGGGTGTATTTTAGGCAAATGTTCATAATCTACAGTAAGAAAATATTTTCCATTAAAGTGTGCTATGCTGTTTGTTTGACGCTGACTTCTGAGAGTTCTGTAACAAAACTCTCTGTGAAAGCGATCTATTTCATTTCTCAAGCCCATTTATGATTCCATTTTCTTTGAAATCAATATACTTGGTGATTATAATTACTGGGGCACTGTTTTAAACATGTCAGCAAGCCATCTGAATATTAATCTTGACAAAGTAGACCTCCTGCCCTCTTTCTAGGGCTTTCACACCTGTGAAGGGTCAGGAGATTCACACTTAAGCACTTCCTGTTCTCAGTAACAGGAGCCACTACCTTGGATCTAGAACTGGGAGAAGCTGGCAATTGCACCTTGTCTTGCAGAGATAATTAGAATCGTCAAAGCACCTGCACTGGCTTCACCCCAATGAATCTGAGACACAATCTTGCAAATAGGTATAGAGGCTTGGCACAAACATGCCAATGATGTTCATGTGGGTTTTGAATTTACACATGGACCTGCTCATTCTGCTCAAGGGAGCAGGAAGGGATGGAGGCCTGGTCGTATTAATTCATCTGCTACTTTTGAAGGAAAAGCACTTCTGTCCAAGTGAAGCAGGCGCTCTGGGGTTTGGGTTCCAGAGCAGCAGAACTCTACCGGAAAACTCTGTCTTCTGCTGCAGCACAAAGGACTATTTTTAGATGTTTTCTTCTGGCTAATTGTCTCTGCCTCCATGGGGAATTTTGATGGGTGGAATCCCAGATGAGTTAATTTTCTCACTAATTCCCGCAGAGAAGGGAAAAAGGAAGGGCGAGACTCGTTTGCCTTGGGGCCTCTGGACCACCCAGTGACAGCAGAGAGGTGGTTCTAGCAAGATGGCAGTAAGACAGGACTGGAAGAAGTGCCAAAGGGTATCTTTTTGAATCTTGTATCCACCCAAATAGCCTTACTTAGAACTCAAATCTGGAAGGAGCAGAGAAACCACAGACGTAGCATTACCTGTGAGCAGAAAAGGCCCTCTGTGTGTTCTCATTTTCTTCTACTGCTTCTGAAAGGAAAGAGGGAGGTTTTCTAGGCAATTTGAAGCTTCACTTCAACTTTTGAGAAACAGGGAGGGTCTGCAGAGATTAACTAGCAGAAAGAGACAAAGGGATGAGAGTCACTTGGACTCCTTTAGGAAGAACCAGTCAGATAATGCTAGTTAGCCTTAGGACAATAGGAGGAACGGTGAGTTCCTCACTAAGTGCCAGGGTTAAACTTTTAACAGGTATTGTGTAATAAACTACCTGGGGAACCACTGGATATCTGACACCTCAACTGTTGGGATGTTGGTATGGATACTGGTATTCATTGGAAAATAAAAGTCATCCAAAACCTCAGAGGAGGCCAAGTGATAATCTCCAGCATGATAATATTTATTTGTAACCAGAGCTTTCTAAACCTCACAAGAGGTGTGTGGAATAGATGCTGTCGTTCTTTTTATTTTTAAATGAAAACAGTGAAGCACAAAAAAAAAAAATTTATTGAAGGTCATGCAGCCAGCAGGAGTTTGAATTCAGGCTGTTTGTGTCCACTGCCTGTGCTGCTAAAGATGCGCTGATTTGCCATGTATCCTCAAAGGTCCCTTCTGCACCGGGATTTCATCCAAGGCGACATCCTGTCCTATGCCTAGCCTGTTTCCCAAGCTTGTCTCTTCACACTTTCAGAAAGACACCGATTGCCTCTGGGAATGGGGTTTGGGGCGCACAAAGTGAACATTGTGGAAGAATTTCGAGTCTTTTAATCGCTGTGTCGGCTCATAGAGAGGCTTTTTTTGGCACTTGGGCGAATTGACAGAAGCAGAGGGAGGGTACTAGAATACTCCAGAGCACAGCGCCACTGCTGTCAGATCCGCGATTTCCCCGCCTCTCTGTAACTCCGGTGCTCCTTTTTGGCCCGCTGCCCACCGCGCCTGTGCTTGCCATGCCCTGGACACTGGAAGTGTTGCACGAAACTGTCATGGAATTGCCCCCTGGTCCCCCCCAGATTTATGGAAGAGACACCCAAGGTGGCGAGAGACTTACCCAAGGTCACTGAAACCCCATCCAGGAAATCCGGGTGTCCAGACTGCTACAGGCAAGCACTCTGCGCTGGCCTAGGCACACTGTCATCCAAATGCTCACGTGAGGCCACACCCCGCTTCCCTGACTCCCCCCACCGCCCTTTTCTCGTCCCTCTGCTCCCAGGAGGCCCTTCTGACGCTCAGCGGCCTCCTGGGTCCAGCTCTTCCTGCGGGCGCTCCCTTCCGCCGGATTCCCACGCCAGAGTCGCCCTCGCTTCGTGGGCAGCCCGCGGGGAGCCCCGTCTTCTCTGCCGGCCCAGCCACGCGCCACGCCCCCAGGACACAGACCGTGGGGGGATCCGGCGCTCAGGGGTGGCCCCCGCCCGGGTCGCGAGGCCTGTGGCGGGCGCGGGACGCTGCGCTGGGCGCTCGGGGCTCCCGCGTGGAAACAGGCACCGAGCGGTCGTGACGTCCTCCGCGTCGCCGGGTCCGCACCTCCCGCCCGCGGTGGACACGCGGGCCTCGGAAAGTCCCAAAGTGTCGCGCCCAGCCCGGCCCCGGCCACCCACGTGCGGGCTCGGCGGTTCCCCGGGACGCGCGCGCCATGGGCTCGGGACCCGGCTGCCCCACTCAGGCCGCTCTTTGGTTGGACGATTAGCGGAGGTGGGCGGGGAGTGGCCGAGCCCCACGCGCGCGCTTCTCCATGAAGATTCTTGAGCTTTCCCTGAAGAAAGGAGTGCATATGCTGCAGTGTCTCTGTGGAAGGAGCCTGAGGTCCAGCTACAGCCCGAGCGGTGAGCGCGCGTCCCCTCCCCTCGCGCCGCGCCCTGTCTGCGGTCCCCGGTGCTAGCCAAGCGGCTCCGCACCCCGCGCCACAGGGCCCGCATCCGCGAGTGCGTGAGTGTGAGTGTGTGCGTGTGTCCGCTGAAGTCACCCGCGCCTTGCGGATCGCCGGCTCCGAGCTGCAGCCCGCGGTCCAGGGGAGCGTGGGGGACCCGCCTTCACACTTGCTGGTGACTTGCGACTTGCGAGGGCCCAGCAGGGCTCGCAGTGGTCCAGGGTCTTCTGGCAGAAGTTGCTGGTGCGTCCGACAGGAGAGGGGACTTTAAACAGGTGGCTGGCAGGAAGGTATTTTCTTTTTTCTTTCCTTTTTTTTTTTTTTTTTTTTAAATGGCTTTGGCTGAAAGTGGACTTCTGGGGTCGCAGGGCGGGTGGGGGTTGGGGGGCAGGATGTTTTCCCTGGAGATGAAACGGTTTCTGTCCTTAGTGCTGAAGCAAGAGCATTCCTTTTAGCCTTGGACTTCACCTAAGATGGGGTCCCTGAAAAAGGAAAAGAAAATCAGACCCTTTTAGTGACTTATAATACTGACAAGAGTTATCAAGATATTTAATGAATAAAGAGAACAAAGCTAAAGCTAAAACCAAGTAAGTGATTCCATTCTGGGACTTGCAAAGTGCTGTGGTGTTCCGTGGTATTTTCTCCCATCGTCTAATTTTATTTTTAAGATGAAAGTTTCCTTTAAAAGCTATCATCTATTAATCTTGCAAGTGCTAATTCAGTTTCAGTGCTTTTTGGTTTGGGGGTGGGGTGTGAGGAGACAGGAAAGGCACATATCCTGCCTAAACAAGTGTCTCGAGAAAGATATATTTTTGATCTATAAATTCCAAATAACTTTAGCAAATTCAACAGCATTATAATAGATTTTTGTATTTGAGACTTCGTGTGTTATTTTAGGGGATCTGATTCATTTGGTAATGCTACCTATTTTCCCTCTGTTTTAGAGCTCTGAAAATTATATTTGGAAAATCGGGATGTGTGTGCGTGTATGTGTTTCATTCACCCATTCTAAAACTTTGATTATTCAGTAGTCATTAAGAAAAATAAAACTATTTTAAAGAAAGTACTTAATTAGATAATGTAACTGCATGTGAGATTTGAAAACACACTTGTAAAATTAGCAAATTTTTGAGAGCACTTTTTTGTGTACATCTATGTAACTCAGAAGACCATTGAAACGTTCTTTCTGCTTTAGCATTGCATTTCTGAATGCTGAAAGATACACCTACATTCTCAACTGTAAAATTTAACATGTTAATGATTCAGGAAATTTCTAGAGATGTGTGTGCAGATTACTTCAGTTCTCCTAGTCTATGAAATGTGTACAAATGTGAATAGATTGAAATTGGATTATATGCTTCATAGATATGGAAATTTTTAAAGTATGATTGGTGTTTAAGAAGAATGTTTCTTCATGTAAAATGACATAAAAGTTTCACTTAGCATACAGAGTTAGTTTCCCAAATAGTAACAGTTCCAAATAACAGGACAATCTGTATGATTGGGTAGTATAGGCTGTAAAAAAGCATGAGATTTAAGAATCAAGGACTATAGTTACAAGACAGTTGGAATAAGTCATGCTACTTTCCTGGTTCTTGTATCTGTGACTTCACCCTGTATTTAGCATGTTAACACTGTGATGTTTTATTTAAATTTGCATTTATAGTTAGATAGATATTTTATTTTAGGGGAACTAGAAGTTTGGAAGAATTCTTCATAAAAGGAAACAGTCCCAAGTAAGGAAAATGGAAGAATATGCAAACATATACACACACACACACACACACACACACACACACACACACATGCACACACACACGCACATGCACACGCACACACACACACTCTTCCCACAGCTGTTGGTAACATCTAGTTACATTCTAAGGTAGTGTTTCTGGTATGGTGTTCATTTAAATAATGGCTCTTTTCAGCTTATGGCTGTATGTTAATAATATGACCATTGTTTCAGTTCATATACAAATGTAGGTTATGTTGACCAAACACTGAAGATGGAATAAAATGAATTAAGAAGGGCTTAAGAGAGTTTAACCAAACTCTCGTTATAGGACAGGCACAGTTTCAAAGACTTAAACCAACATGCATGGTAACTGAGATGTTATTATGTTCTGTTTTAAATCAATGCCTTTCACGTGACTTGTGCAAGCACAATGACTTCATGGGAAATCTGCATACAGTGTTTATATGCCCAATGTTCTCATGCAGATTGGGGTAAAGACAGTAGAAATTTTTCATGGAGTGAATTTATAAAAACAGAATGAGACATTCATAAAATTTTAAAACTTTCCTGCAAGGAATGCAACAAAAATTCTGAACCATGTCATTATGCCACAGTGGTTTAACTCCAGTCACTTTTCTACTGCAAATAACTCAAGATCTCAAGGAGGTGGAATATAATGTGTTATAGTAGAGCAAGAGAGTCTACCAAAATGTTAATGTTTTAGAATCATGTATGCTTTAATGTTTATATTTTAATCAAATACCTGGGCCTAATATGCATTTCTTTTGAGCTCTTTAGTGTAAGCAAAGTGTTATTTCTCCTATCTGAGTTATTAAACATCCATGTCTAGTCTGGCTTAGCACTTCAGAAGGATGAATGTGGCATCAACTCTGAACCTGAAAATAAAACTTACAAAATTGAAGAACATTTCATAGTTAAGTCAATTCAGTATCTTTTGATACTTTTTTATTTTTTGAAATGAAATTATTTTAAACATATGGAGCATATTAAAAGAGAGAAGAGTTTAAACTTCTAAGCAGTCCTGCTTGAAGTATATGACATGACTATTAAACTGATCAAGTACTGACCTTTAATTCAGAGGGAGAGTAATCAGATTCATTTTCCTTAAGAAGGAGAACTTTTACAAAGAAACAAGGCTCACTGAGTAGTGGCGATAGAAGCAATGTCTCTCATACTTTTCCATTCCTCTGCAGAGATAAAAGGGAATACAGCAGCGTTCCACCAAGGTTAAGGTTGTTGACTTCTCATCACCACAGCAATAATGACCTTTCTGATGTTGTAGGGAGTGATTCCTGTCTAGGCTCATGAGAAAGCTCTCTCTGAGAGAAGAAGACAGCCTTTCCTACAGGAAAAGTTGCATAAGCATGTTGGGGTGTGGCTATGACTCTTCTGAGACATCAAATAAGTCTAACAGCCCAAAGGATTATCAGATGCCTAGGCACGGGAACTCAACATTCACATCCTGTTTCATCGCTGTGAAATTCAAACATGTGGGCAAGATAGCTCATCACCCAATCCTATTAAAAAGCACAGGATTGAAGTTTAGTTATGTTGGTGTCTTGGAATACAGCACGTGAAACCTGTCCATTTACAGATGAATCCATTCATATACTCTGCAGCAGTTCTATGGTATCTAGGCTCATTAATTGATATACAGGAAAAGGGAATGACTAAAGGAAGGATATTTGTTTACAATGTGATTGTCATTTGTAAGTTTATTTCCCATAAAGACATTTACAAAGAGCATTAAACAGTTGTTGAGAACTCCACTTATTTTTACTTATATCCATATTTTTATATCCATATCTATATTTAATCTATTCATAGGTTATGTATCACATAATGTCTACCATACAGGCAAATGTAAATAAAAGTCTTAATGGTTGAGGATATTTTGGATCCAAATTCATTATTCAAAAGTTTCCAGTTTATCCAGTTATCCAGAACATGCATACAACATTTACCAAATCCTAAGATAAATGCCAAAAATCTGCCTTTGAAGGACAAATTTTCAGTTGTTTAGAGTTAATTTTGAAATACATCTGACTTTAGTATCTAACTGTCTTCACATTTCCAGACTTGGAAAACTTTATTGAATAATAATTGACTTATTCATTATAATTATCTGTGTTTTAGAAGCTTTCTTTGAATTGATATATACTTTAAGCTTAAAATTCATTATTTCACTGACAAACCAGGTGCTAAAGCAAATATGAGTTATTTAATACATGAAATGGTTCTTCAATTTTGTGAGTTTTACTTTCAATTTTTAAATTATTTATTTATTTGTGTGTGTGTGTGTGTGTGTGTGTGTGTGTGTGTGTATTTGTACCCATGTGTGTCAGAGGGCAGTGTTTGTGCCTGTGAAGCCCCAAGGGTGACTTTAGGAATCCTCCTGGATTACTTCTGCCTCCTTTTTGTTTTGATCTGGGGTTTCCCAGGCTTTGTCTTAGAGAGCTGGAAGTGTAGGCCATCGCAATTTCTCCCCCCCCCCCCTTTTTTAAATATGGGATTCAGGATCTGAGTTCAGGTCCTTCTGCTTGTGAGGCAGAGTCTTAATCCCTGAGCCATCTCTTCAGTCTCATTTTTTTCATATTGTATGGTAGATTTTCACTGATTAATGTCAGAAAACTCAGGAAGGTATCATTTCTTGTTAGTTCATTTGTTTTAGGTAATTGTGTGTTATATGTGAGTGAAACATAACTAGGAATTTTATACAAACAAAATTTTCAAGTGTAGCTTTATAATCACAATTGTAAACTCCCATTCATCACACATGCCTGGTAGTATCATGCTTTATTTTGAATTATCCAAATGGAATATTATGCTGAACACCTCATTTGCTTCCCTTTCATCTGAATATTTTCTTTGTTAGTTATCTACATATGTGTTCTGACTTTTGATATAGAATTTTTCACTGTCTTACTGCAGAGTTGTCATTAGCATTTTTCACCCTGTGTCTTAGGTTTTTCTTTAGGGCATAGTTTAGAATAGTATTATGTTATTGTTGTGAAGTTAGGTGTGGCCATTTGGTTAGCATTGACTTAGGAAATGTGGGTAATGACACATTACTGCATGGAAACTTTAATAGCCCAGAACACGATTCAGCTTGAACTCTTTACTGATGGTTCTGTTCAAGGTAGTAGTTCCTTCATTACCTGTCCCTGAGTGTCTGTAATTAAGAGCTCACAAAGTGACCCCCTTATGCACATGTAGTACAAACAAGAAGTTAAAACTTCTTTTGCTAAGCATTCTCACTTTTAAATTAGTATTTTATCTGTCCTATTCTGATTGATAGAACAAAGCAGTGCTAGTTAAAATATAATGTAATATGAGTTTATGAGTTAGTTACGTTGTGGGCTCTTTCCAGTCAAAACACTCCCATATCTCTCTGTTATATCATCTATAGTATATAATGAATAGGTGTGTTCACTTTTGCTCCTGGTAGCTTAATAATTAGCATATTACACAGTATGAAATTATCATCACTTTTCCAGTAAGCTAGTGTATACCCTTAGCCTAAGCTATTGGATTGTCCCTTAAATGATACCAGCCTTTTTACTAGATATGCACCAAATCTCACGGATGTTTCTAAAGTTTTTGTGATTATCCTTTCAAAGTTGTGACTTAATTGTGAAGGAGGTGTGTGAAAATTCAGTTCCTACATTCTGCTTAGCCTGAAATGTAAAAATTAATTTTTGATGCTCCCTGTCATATCTGGATATACAAGGTCTAGCTCAGTTGTTTAGAAAGCAGTGGCAGTGGACTCGGGACATGGCTTTGTGAGAAAAGTGCTTGCTGTACAACTGTGATGACCTGAGTTCAAATCCCTGGAAATATGTAAATGCTGGATGGTTGTGTTTGCCCATTTGTAATCTGAGTATTCAGGAGGTGGAGACAGGGTATTATTCCCTAGACCAAGTTAGCTAGATAGACTAACCAAATCATTAAGTTCTGGGTTTTAATGAGAGATTCTGACTGGATATATAAGGTAGAGAGTACTTGGCACAGATACTGCTATTAACCTCTCTCTCTCTCTCTCTCTCTCTTACACACACATACACACACATATGCAGTGAACACAAACAAAAACAACCAATGGTAGTAGAGCTCTAGCAGGAAGAGAGAGACATGCCAATAAAGGAGATGTGCTACATGCTCAAGTGAAGTACTTGGGAGCTCAGATATTGTTACTTTAAGAAATCTTGTTTGATTTAATATTTCATGACAAGAGCCACCCCAAGGGAATCTAATTCACTTGCTGTGGAGTTCATACTATTCTCAATGAGCTTGAAAAATACCTAGGAGTTCAAAAGGAAGTGCCCAGGCATGAGAGATGACAGCTGGGGCTCAAAGAAGTGTCTTCTCTGACCATTTTTTAAGGAGAATGAAAACAAATTTTTTTACATGTGCGTGAATGTGTGCATGTGTATGTAAAGACAGCACCTCAGTATACACCTGTAGAGGTCCAAAGGTCACTTTGGGAATCATCCTATTGCTTTGTTCTAAGATTTCCTAGGCTCTTCCTTTTAGGACTATAATTACAGGCACAGCCTCATTTCCTACCTGAATTTTTTACATGGGATCGGGGGATCTGAACTCAAGTTCTTTTGCTTCCTAGGCAAAGACCTTTTAAATCTTGAGCCATTTCCCCCAACCCCCAGAGTAGTAGTATTTTTACAAAACTAATTAACCTGCAACTTAATTCAGGTCTACTGAGCATTGTCTGTGGTCAGATATCCTGTCTAGTTAACTGCATTACAGCTCTCCTCTGTACTTGAGCATGTCCACATCTCCATGGCCAGATATACTCCATCAACTTGTTAGAATGGAGCCAGTATTATTCTGGGGCAACAGAATTATAAGGAACATCCAAGGAGTGTTAATAGATCTGCTCATCCAATTTCTGTGCAGCATCTCAGACAATGAAGCCCTCTTGCTTTGTTCCACTGAGTGTGTACAATGGCTATATTTGTGCCATGCTCTTTGCATTGCAATTATGAATGTCATGTCAGAACATTTCTAATGCCATTAAATACTGGACATTTGAAACTAGTTGGATGCCAATCAGGGAGAAGCTGTGAATCTGCCAAGACAATCTCTCTTGCTGAAGTGATTTTTTTTCTTGTTTATACATAAGCATCTAGTACCATCCCACCCCCCCCTCCACTCATTACTGTTTATAGAAACGATAGCATTGCAGTTGGTGTCACTGATTGCCCACGTTGTTGCTTCAATGAAGCCAGCTGGGATGCGATTGCATGGTCTTTAAATAAAACTTAGTGCCACAAAATGAATATCATTTTTTGAGGGGAGAGGGACTAGTGCTAGCTGTTTTCTGAGAC
Organism: Typhlomys cinereus; assembly: GCA_023101885.1. Lineage (NCBI taxonomy): Eukaryota > Metazoa > Chordata > Mammalia > Rodentia > Platacanthomyidae > Typhlomys > Typhlomys cinereus. The sequence goes on along the minus strand of JALPQD010000080.1, from coordinate 6,706,305 downwards.
TCTAATTATTTTCACAATTTGGGGAAGGTGGGGCATTGTGAAAGTCATGGTAGCTAACATCTGACCTTGACACTGAGGAGGAGCCTTCCAGTACTTGAAGGACACAGTCCCAGACACAAAACCTTTCTCATTGGGATTGTGATGATCTCCTCAATCACCCCACTCCAGTAGGCTGCATAAAGTAGAGGACGAGCTAGTCAAAGACCAAATCAGAAAATTAATCTATTGGGGAATATGGGCAGTAATGATCTGTGCTAACCTGGTGACAGCCCTGTGCTCTCAAGCAGCATGGGGATTCATATCAGGGAGTGACATGAAGAAGAACGAGAGCTGGGTGCTGCATTTGTTAAAACCACAACAGGATGGACTGGAGAACATGCACCACCACTGCCCCATGACCTGTTATTTGTGAATCTCACTTCAGAATGGCAGGGAAGCAGATCTCATAGCCACGTGATACAAATTAGGATGCTAAGGCTTCTCTGGAGCAGACTTACTTGTTTTTGTTCATTCTTGTATGTTATCCTGAAAAATTTAATTTTGAGACAGGATCTCATTATCCTAAGCTGTCCTAAAACTTACCATGGAGCCCAGGGTGGATTTGATTCATGGTAATCCTCCTACTTCAGCCTCCCAAGTCCTAGGATTACAGACATGATACACCATGTGAAACCTGCAAAATTTAAGAGTTTTAAAAACTATTTTGTCTGCATCAAATATGAATATTCTTGTGTGTGAGTGTGTGTGTGAGAAAGAGAGAGAAAAAAGAGAGGGAGACAGAAAGGGAAAGGGAGAGGGAGATGGAGACAGAGAGAAAGAGGCAGAGAGAGAGAAATCACAACCCTAAAAATCCCTTATTTTCTACTTATGTGAATTTTTTCACAAAAATTCACCACAGGAAAATTATGATTATTCATTTCTTCCCACGTGATTAAACAATTCTAATTGCTAATACATATTAAGATATTTGAAATTATTTGATTTCCAAAAATTAATTCAGAGGAATTCTCAGTAATGGTTCTTGAAGAGATATTTTTGAGGTGGTACGGAAAGAGTCTCTTTTTTGTATTCCTAGGCTTTTTATATGACTTAACACATGCTGACTTTTTGCATATAAACCTGGTGTAGTAAGGTAGGAAATTGTAGATAGTGTATTTTATTTGTATGAAAAAGTACTAATGGATATATAATCATACACAAGATTGTCCGGGACATGATTTTAAATTCCTGAAAGGATGATACAACATGTGATTGCTATTATTTTAATTCCGATCATTGACATTGAGTTTTTAGGTAATGCTCAATCTCCTGTGCCTTTTCATTTTGTAAACATCTCCCATAAAGAGATCTTTGTAAGCTGTGGGCTCAGGGGAGGAAATAGGTTATTAACCCCCACACACACACAAACACACTTTAATCCTGAGTTTAAATCAATGGATAAAATAGGCAAAGTTGTCTAGTGAAGACCTGATAATTGTTGTGAATTAAATCTTGCTTCATGTTTACAGACATTTTTTACTTCTTATTCTGTTCATGATATGCAAAAGTACATATTGTGTGATGTTTTAATGCTAAGAACATAATAAGGGTTTGGAGATGGCTCAGTGAGTGAAGCACTTTCCCTGCAAGAACTAATTTGGCTCCTCAGCGCCCACATAAAGGCCAGGCACGTTTCTTGCCTCTAATTCAGATGCTCAGGATGCAGAGACAGGTGATCCCCATAGCCAGCTAGCAAGCCAAAGAAGTGAGATCTGGGTTCAAGTGAGAGAACCTTTTTCAATATATAAAGAAGACATTTAACATTTACCTCACACACACACACATGACCTTCACATGCGCATACACACACACATGCATACATATCGTATACATGCACGTGCAAAAAAGAAAATGGTAGTCCTTTATTCTAGGACTGGTGATTTACATCTAGGCACTTTACTCTTTTCCAAGTTATTTTTATCAATTTAGTTTGTGGGGAGATGCTCAGGTGACCAGCTTTTCTTTCCTCGTGAAGCCTTGGTTTCCTTCACAGCTTTCATCCTGTTGGAGGATGGGGAATTATGTGACATGTTCAGTTTTCTAGTCTAGTACTTCAAAATGAGAGGGAAAAGGCACCCTCATGTAATCCTAGCTTTAAATTTCCAGTTATTCTACTATGATTATGTTTTACCTACAATGAATGTGAAAGATTAATACCAATTTCGCTGTGTACACTGATCCTTCAGCTATGTGATAACATGTGATTCTTCTCATGCTCAGGCATGTGTGTATTAATGTACTTTCACATTTTTTAATTTCCTGAGAAAATAAAAATGAATATAAAATTAACCAAATAGCTCTTATTTCATTTGGTATGGTTTTTCTTTTTTCAGAAAGCTATTATGCTACAAGTGGTTCTGTAAACTTTTATTATTTACTTATTATTGTGTGTATTTATGTGACTGGTGCACATGCGTGTGTGTGTGCTCGTGCATGCAGACATGTGTATTACAACATGCTTGTGGAGGCAGAGGACAGCCTTTGTTTTTTGTATTGTTCCTCATCTTTCCACCTTCTTTCAGACTGTATTTTTTTTTTTAACCTCTGCTGTGTAAGTCATACCAGCCAGCCTGTGAGCTTCTGGAAATTTCTGGGTCTCTGCCTGCTATTTGCTTCAGGCCATTTACTATAAACCTTTGAAAATAGCATTATATATCATGTATATAACCAGCACACTCCATCTAAAATAGTAATTTTTAAAGACTGCACTGTGTTCACTTTTGTGTAGGTGGCATAATCAATCTAACAAATCCCTGTGGGACTATTTGTCATTGTATGCTATCTATCCTATCTCTCTCTCTCTTTCTCTATCTATCTATCTCTCTATCTACCTATCTATCCATCCATTCATCCATCTATCCATCCAAACCACCTATGTTCATCTGCCATCTATCATTTTTCTTTCATCCATCTATATATTCATATACATATTTTATTCATGTATATATTTTCACTTATCTATCTATATATATTATTATCAATCTATCATCTATATCTTTGTATGAATTCATTATTTCTCATCTACTTGAGGGTTGCAATTCTTCACACCCTCACTGGGATATCTAGTACTTAGCATGGTGCCTGCTACCTGAAGGGAACATAAAATAATTTTAGATTAAATGATTAATTGTGTTTCATGAGAAAATTTATTTTATGGTGTGATGTGTATTGCTGGTGCTTCACCCATTGGCAACAGAACACTCCTGGTTTCTATTGATGGAAATGAATGCTCTCTCAACACAGTCTAGGAGGATGAGCAAGGTATTGTACAGTCAGATAAAGAGTCCTTTATGGGCTAATTCCTGGGTTACCTTTCTTTTCCTGCTAAGGTCCTAAGAACTGGGCAGTGTGTTGAACATCCACCATTCATTAGCTTTTGTTCTGTACTGCATAGCTCCTCTCACATTGTGAAAATATAATTATACATTCTCCTTTTCATTCCTTGTACTGAAATAAGGTTAGAGCACATTGAAATTTTTGTTGTTGGAAGCTACAAGAAACTTGAGATGTTTACTTTAAAAAATATCCTTGAAATTGCTACTCTCTTCTTATACCACAAGTAACTTATGTACTCAAGTTAAGAAAAAAACAGCTAGATTTGGATTATAACAGCACACAGGGTGAGGAGACAGAGGGAACAGCAGAGAATCTCAAAGAGCAATGTCTGGAAGATAATTAGATTCCTTTATAATTCTTTAAGAAGCAGCTTTTCCCTAAACCAGAACACCATAAGTCATAGATTCTGGTCTGTCTTTAAATACCAACCTGGACCATAATGTCAAGGAGTATTTGGGAGATTCAGAGTGAAGACAACCTACATGTAAAAAAGGGTTAAGTCTGTGAGTAATGACAATGGAAGGAATCATGTTAATGAGAGTTGGTTTGGGGGAAAGGGTTTGTGCACTTGTATATGTGTTCTACCTATTGAGAGGTGATGGTGACCTGGGGGTGGGGAGGAGACTCCTGAGGCCTGGCTATTGTAGATGAGTAAGAGTGCAAAGCTAGAGGTAAAGATGAAACATGTCATTTTGAAATCTAGGAGCAAAACAGATTCAGCAGGATATGTGTTTTAAGGCTATGGGATACTACATGGTCCACTAAACACATGGTAGAGAGAGGGAGACAAAGTCAGTGAACTCTGAAAAGGATTTGGACACAAAAGAATTTATGTCTAACCCTGACTTTCCTTAGCTGTGTGACTTAGAGCTAGTTACTTGATTTTCCTGTGCTCATATATGAAGTGGACTTAGAGATAATTAATGTCTGCAGCATGCTTATGTCTGTGAACTTGTGGGAATGTAATCAGTACAGTGTTTTCTGGATGTCTTTTTTTCTGTCTCTCTCTTAGTCTTTTGCATGATTGTAATGAAGAACATCAAATGTGTTAAAGGTGTGCAATTTTTTATCTGCATATTGGACTTTTTCTTATTATTTAAAACAAGTCCTTTGTTCTGATAAAAAGGCACCACTGTTTATATCTTGCCAATTCAATCTGTCACAGTTCTCATTTCCATAAAACTAATAACCACCAGGTTCCCTTAAAATTAAAGAACGTTGCCTGAATTTAATTTCATTGATACAAACAGACATAAAACATTGGGACAGGGTGGAGTAGCTCACGCCCATAATCCCAGCAGTTGGGAGGCTTTCTATGGGTCCGAGATCAGCTGGACTGTATAGTAACTTCCAAGCAAACTTGGACTACATAGTGAAATTATCTCTCAAAAATATAATAGGCAAGATAATATAAAATGCTATTAGTGAATAATTTTTCTGTAATAGTTAATTTGGATGATGTTATTTTAAGTGAAATTGGATAATGGAATTTTGGGATTAAGCCTAGTGGTGAAATGATAATGGCCCATGATGTTCCATGTTGAACTCTTTCTTATGCTGGCAGATGATTTAGAGGTTCATAACAGGAGACAAGTTAAAGTCATATCAACCCTTAGATTGTCAAACTGGTGGGACTAAACTAGTTCTTTTCTCCATCAGCCTTGGACTATGAAGTAAATGCACTTTAGTTTTCAAGTCCTGACATCTGTACCCCTTCAGTCAATGGTGATGTTGCATTTGTTGGCTGATTTCCCTCACCAAATAACTTCTAGGAAGTACTGAAGGGTGGTTGCACATTCTGTGAACTTGTCCTGGTGTGCCTTGGCATATCCATTAGCCTTACTCACTGGAACTACTGAGCAGCAGGAGCTTTGCTGTTGTCTTCTTTCAATCTTAACAAAAAGCCAGACTGGGTCCTTGGAGTCATTTACAGAATTCCCGTGGAAGGCAGATGCAAGAGAGCAGGGTGTCACGTGGAAATCTAAAGATAGGTCTTTTGCTCCCACGGAGCGCATGCTCTGCCCTGGGAGAGCCTTCTGTGTGTACTTCTCTTTAAACCACTCTGTCTTTTCATAATGAGCAAGCATTGCTGCCTCCACTACTTAGGCCCAACTCCCACTTCCATTGAGACAATGAAGTTATTCCTGTTCCCTCAGCCTGACTTTTCTTGCTGCAGAATGAAAGAGTGATGTCATCAGGAGTGACATTCCTGCCATGGGTTATGAATTGGTCACAGTCATCAACACATTTGGAAATGTTTGCAGTGCTCCACCTTAAATACCAGACGAAGATACTGTTGTAGAAGTTCATCCTGGAAGCAACTTTTTTCTCTCAAAGTAGCCTGCAAAGGGCACTGGTATGGCATGATCCTTTCCCAGACCCTTAGGACAGATAAGACAGATCTTTCAAGAATCATAAACAAGAACTCTTCAGCAGGACAGTCTTCACTTGAAGGGAAATTATTTAGCTTCTGGTGAATTTGGTTCAGCTCAAAATACATGCATTGTAATAAACATATATCTAACATCTCAGATGTAAGCGCCTGCTATGGAGGGATAAAAGGAGGCTCCAAGTTAAAAAAAAAACTGGGAATATGTCTCTTATTTGTATGACTTCAAAAAATAGATCTTCTCATCACAAGAAGGAAATGCCAATCTCTATCCTAGGTCATAAAATTGACAATCAGCAAAAAAGTGTCTGTTTAGTTGAAAGAATTTCAAAGGTCATATTCACTGGTTGTTCCTTTACTAAAGAGTTTAATATTTGAGTTTGGAAAAAAGCAAAGACATTGTGGCACATTACACATTTGCATGTTTTTATAATTCATACTAATAAAACCTATACCTTGTGATACAATGCATCTATATGAACCCCATAGTAAAAGGATATGTATTTTGATAAGTTAAAGAACATACAAATGACTAATGTTTATTTGTTTTTCCCCAATCATACAAGCTCAATAGGTACCCCAGTCTCCTCCCTCCCTCCACCCTTCCCCAGTCCCCCTTGTACCCTCCCCACCTTTTCTTCTTCCTTTTACTTCCTCCATCCCCTTCTCCCAATGCCTCCCCCTCCCTCCCATCCCATTCCCTGAAACATCCTTTTGTGTGAATGCTAACTTTCTTATGAGTCCTCTACTCTAGTGAGGGGTAATGACTCAGTGGCATTGCCCACAGCCCTTCCTTGGGCTATCTTTAGTATGGGAACACTATTATGACTGTTAATCCCTTGCCTCTAAGGATCCTAGTGTCTGTGATCCATGCTAGACTTTGGGGGGGGGTCATTGACATATCAGTTGCTGGGCAGGTCATGCAAAGTCCAATTATGGCTACTGCAGCCTTAACTTGTGTGGATATCTTGCATATCGTTGGTCCTCCCCATCTAGCATGACTATTATTTTAGAAGAGACACCTGCATGTAGCATAAAGATGAGCTCTCCCCAGTATTTTTGTGTTTTTGGTTAGTACCTCTGGTAAGTACTCTTGAATTATGTGACTAAATGTGTTAAGCCAATTGAGAAGACAGTTACCTTCTTTTCCTCACTTGGATGGAAATATTCTAATTGTTTATAATTATCTAAGTAGGCTTGGTTAAGCAATCATGATTTTGTTTTCCAAAATGCAATGCTGTGAGTTCTATGACCTCAGGTGGGAATGATGTTCACAGCATTGAAAACACAAGTAGCACATGACAAACTATCTTTTAGGGTTAAGATGTGATCATATAATAACATACCAAACACTGATAAGCAGAAGGAACAACTTGCTAACTGTATGCCATATTTATTTCATATTTTTAATGAAGGAAAACACTACTGAAAGATGTGAAATCATTAGAACCCACCAAAGAAACAACCCCCTTTCCCTGACATGTAATTTTTTTGATGATTTTTTGTTTGTTTCTCCTTAGCCATGTGTTTAGGTACTTCGTATTTTCCATATATGGTGTTTTGTTTGTTTCTAATAAGCATATAAATAGTTAGATGTATTAGATCTACTTTACCACAAGAGCTGCTAAGATGGGTCAGAATCCAAGTCTTTCTCTTTTTAATGATGTGATTCCTGTCACAGGAATTGTAAAAAGTACCCTTTGTCATCTCCCTTTAAATTGAGAAAGACCACTTCTTGTTTGAGCCAGAACCAGTGAGTCCATGAGTATGAAGCAGATGCCTCCAGGGAGTTAAGAGGAAAAATAAATGAAAGGAAATTGGAGTGCTAAGAATTTCCTCTGGTTTCGGATCTGTATCCTCTTTAGCAAGTTTCTTCTAACAGCATAACCACTTTGCAAATTAAAAAAAAAAAACTTGCACTTAGAAGTAAGCTAAAGTTTGTTCTGATTGGTCACTCCAACTCATGAAAGTTTTCCATGTCACCAAGTGTTCCAACATACTTCAATATAATTATATACATAATGCAAATGTTAGCTAACAAAGGTAGTCAGCATATTATGTAGAAAGTATAAGCAGTGCAGGATGAGGAATTATAACATCTGGATGCTACCAACAATTATTGGAATTGGACACACTGTATTATTAGGCAGATAAAGGAAACTGAGGCCCAGCAAACCAGAGATGAGGAGGCGACACTCCACGTGCGTGCACATGGGGTGAGTTTGTAAATCCATCTTTTACTTAATGCACTTGGGATTTGGAGATTAAGGAACTAGGCTAAAATCTTGTTCTTTCATTCACACCATACAGACACTTGGGCAAGTTTCTTACTCTGTGTGAGATTTTAAATCTGCATGTATAAAACAATTATGTTCATCCTGGCTTTGATTTCACTATTTCTTTTTTTTTTTATTTCACTGTTTGTTTCACTGTTTGATTTCACTGTTGTGGAGTTTAACCATGACAAAGCAAGTGGTTGTTCATAAGTAACTGATTTGGTATCCAGAGATTTTACAGTAGCATCTTGGTACATACATACCAGCCTGAGTACTTTACTCTGTGTGCTGCAAAGAATGGTATTCCATCAACTCAGTACATTTTCATCTTGTAGTGTGGAAGTGGAATAATTTGCTAAAAGTCGGGATATTTAATACATTTAAACTTGCTTTAAATTCTCTAACCAATGAATAGGACATACAACATGTGTGGAAATTAATTCAAATAGCCTGATGAACTTCTGTTATTGTATACTTGTATCCCTCTAAGTCTCACAAAGTGATAGGAAAATATACAGAAACAGTCATTATGGGTTTCCTAGTATGTGCTGACTTCACTTGGTTTCAAGAGTTGTGTAGTATGGCAAGGGTACAAAACATAAAGGAATTGAAGGGTTAGGAGGGTAATCTAGGGTATGGTCATCCACCCAGCATAGAAGATGACGAGAAAATCCATTTTAGTTAAAGGAAAAATATGCATCAAGACCCAAAGCTAAGAAAGATTATGTGCTTCAGTCTAATGAATTTACTTGTTCTTTCTCCCATCTCTACATTCATTTGTTGATGGACTTTTTGTTAGGCAGTATGTTAATTGTTCTGGATTCAGTGATGCACTTACTTTTATGGCAGAAGTAAATTCATAATTAAATAAACAGTTTGTGTGCATTTACGAAAATGTCAGGAAGTGCTGAATGTTGTAAAGACAAGTAAATGAATTAAGGGGGTAGTTGGTTCAAGGAAATACTTTTCAGATAGAATAGCCTTCTGTGAGGGAATAGCCAAAGACAGTAGAGGAGCAAGACTAAATTGCATTGGGAACACTTAGTCCGGTTGCAAGGACTACAAGTGCAAAGCCCTTGAAGAAAGAAAATGCTTGGCACGTGTGGCAAACATTTTAGAATTTATTTTGAAGTTCATAGGATTTTGGGATATCATGGAGGATTTTGGACAAGGTTGCAATATGTCCTCCATGTCTTAAATGGATCACCCTAGCTGTAGTATGCAAATAGACAGCAGCAGGGAGACCATTTGGTAGGTTATTAAAACGTTCCTGGTGAAACCTCTAGAAGAGGGTAAAGATGTGTGATGTTATGAAATATGATTTAGGAAGTATGTGTCGAGAGAGAAAGAAAGAGAGAAAGAGAGAGAGAGAGAGAGAGAGATTAAAGATGACCCCAGTAGTTAGTCCTAAGTGGTAGCAGAAGAGTGACATCCTTTACTGCAGGGAAACAGTGTGCAATAGGGTGACATCATGCAGGAGCGACTCAGGTAGTCTGTTATAAGTGCACTGACTTTGACAGACTAATAATCTGATATAAGTGCATTGACTGACAGAATAGAAGACACAGTTCTGAAATTTTATTTTACTTAGTTGGTACAGTGCTGCCTATGCACATAGTATATATTGGATGGTATTAGAGTTGATGGCAGAATTAAAGAGGGAGTGAGCACTGATACTCCCTAATTCTGCCATAAGAACTGAACTGAACAACTATAAACTAAGAGAAATTAAATCTGCTGCTTTGGTGTAGGTATATTTTGAGTTTTTGCTCTAAGAGTTCATGTGTTAAAAACCTACTCTGCAGACCAGTTGGATCTCAGAGGTAGTATTTATGGCAGTGTCTATCTAGTTATTTCAGTTAGAAAATATTTGATCAGGGTTGGTGAGATAGCTCAGCAAGTAAAAATCTGCTTGCTAGCCTGGATGCTGAGTTTGATTTCTGGAAGTCCACATGGTGGGAGAGAAGTGGCCACTAACTTCAGTCTGTACACCGTGGCATGCATGTATTCACCTTCCCTCTCTGTCTCTCATAAATAAATACATACTAGTTTTTAAAAGGACGTATGAGTCCAGGTTTAAAAATAAGTAAAAAATATTTAATAAGGAATCTATATGAGTGGTTATTTATTCAAAATGTGAGGACTGAGTGCTTTCCTGCCACATAGGAATATACAGAAGCATCCAGGGATGGTCAAACCAGCTCAATCGCATCCTACTAATTGGGCTAAAAGAAACCATTAAGATTTATAGCTGATTTTATAATCATTATACACTACTTAAGGGAAAATAATGCTCTTTATGGAGAATAGATCTAGAATCCAAAGACCTAAATTACCTTTTTACTTTATAATTTACAAAGTAATTCTTTGATGAGCTTCATGTATTAATATGAAATTAAGTATGTTAATTCATTCTTTGCTTCTAAGAATTATTAGGAATTTAAATAAATGGAGATCATCTCATAATCGAAAAAAGATTTGTGTGTATGTTTGCATGTATAAACATACATGTATCTACAATATAGAATGAGGATGATTGATGTGCACATGTATTTTAGGTAATCACATATTTACAATAAGCATACATGCAAAACTAAATATGCTGGTACCTAGCTTTCTTTGTTCAGTATTATCTTTGTTAGGTCTCTTCAGAGTTTAGGATAATTTTTATGATTGCAGCTCACAACACTATAGAAATTATGTGTTAGCCTTAAATGTGGAAACAAATCTTAACTGATGCTTGTCTGTGTACCACAGCCAGGTTTCAATCTCTGTTCTGCAGAAAGAGAACAAAATGCTAAGGCAGGTTGCACCATGATACTTCATGAAGGTTACATAGCATTCCAAGGTGGAAAGTGGAAATCATGTCAGTTCTAGTGTGGCGTGATTGCCAAGGGATTAACACAGTGGAGTCTATCTAGAAGACAGTGATCAAGGTTTAGTAGTATGTGAAATCATAACCTGTAGAGAGAAAGTCACTTGAAACACTAAAGAGGAGTATTTCAAGAATATGGTGTTCTGTTGATTTCAAAGAAGTAGAAATAAATTCAATAGTTTGAAAGGCAACTCTGGGCGCAACAGGAAGGATTAGCAGCTATCACTACAGAGACCACACAGTGAATGCTTCAGCTGCTGCTATAAAAGAGCAGATGTTGGAAGACTACAGAGATACTTCAAGATGATTAAAACATCTGGTTGGAGGCAGAAACCCATGATTTATGAAGTTACTTCTAACTCTGACAGTTGATGTCAAGTCTAAGGTGCTATGAGAGGAAAATCTAGTGAATGTCTTGAGTTCTGGTGGGGGATGGGTGGGAGAAAGTCAGATATGCAAAGCATACTTGGTTGTGTCCAAATGTACTAAGGATCAAAACCTGCCATTTCATTGCTTGAATTTTTAGCTAAGCATGTGTATCCATGGTCTAATGTTCTAATCCAGGGGGTCCAAATAGTATCATGGGAGTATAGTTTATCACTTCTAAATGACACATGAAAAATTATAGCTTTTGAGGGCTCTTCACATTTTCTTTCAAGAGGTAAAATTCACTGTAAAATTGGAATCCTTTAATACATAGCTCTAGATAAGTGGATAAATTGAGTGAAATGTGGCCTTACAAATGGACTACTTAATCATCAATCAGTCCATTTAGCATACTTACCAGCTAACTGAATTCCTAATTCAGTTAATGTTTTGTGAATCAATGTTTTTATAAGGAACCTAGGAGGTGACCAAGTGCTTTTACTGATGAGGAAAATAAAATGCAAAGACATAATCTGCTAAAAGGCACATTGCCTCAGAATAGAGATCAAGACCTAGCCTCTACTGCTCAACGAATATGTGAATATTACATATTTCCATTGGCCTCATTCATTGACATTTCCCACAATAATTTGTTGAGGGAAGTTTCTCTGGGAGTTTATCTCACAGCATTACTTCATCCCCATAGCATACTGAACATGATTTGAAGTGCTCATTTTAGAACTGCTCCCAGACATTTCCCATATCTGATTATTTCTTTTTTTAAATTTTTTTATTATTTATTCAATTGTGCGCGCGTGTGTATGTGTGTGTGTGTGTGTGTGTAGAACCACGGACGAATTTGGGAACCACCATGGACCGCCTCCCCCTCCTCCTTGTTTACTCTGACCCTAGATTCACAGGCTCCACCCTACCAGGACCAGAAACGCAGGCCACTATACGTGGGGTCTAGGATCTGAACTCAGAACCTTCCGGACCTTCCGCCTGCAAGGCAGAGGCTTAACCCCTGAGCCACCTCTCCAGCCCCATATCTGATTATTTCTAAAGAGTAAATATCCCCAACAAGGCGTTGAAATCTCAAGAAATTCTCACATCTCCTGGATAATTTCCTTATAACTACATTGCTGTTTTATTTAAATCAACACACTTAAGGATCAACTTTGTTTGAACAGTAATTTAACATGTTTAATGATATGAAAAATAATTATTTCAACATAATCAGTTTAAAGAGTTCATCTGAATACCAACTAAAATAATTTTCATATGATAATTTTGGAAATACTGAAAAAATAAGCTATTTAACTGAATTCTCTGCTGAAGCAATGTGTAATAACCCTTTCTTCCTTTCTATCCTCCCTGATATCTAGTGAATTTCAAAGAATAGCAACTTTTCTCTACGTTTGCATTTTAAATAGGTTTCTCTCTGTGTTGTCAAAAAAAGATAAGTAAGGGCTGGAGAGGTGGCTCAGGGGTTAAGCCTCCGCCTTGCAGGCGGAAGGTCCTGAGTTCGGATCCCAGATCCCAAGTATAGACGCCAGGCGGAAGCGGGGGCGGCCTGCGCTTCTGGTCCTGGTAGGGCGGAGCCTGTGAATCCCGGGGCAGAAGGAGGTGGAGGCGTCCATGGTGGTTCGCGAATTCGTCCGTGGTTCTACACATACACAGACACACACACACACACACACGCGCGCGCACACACACAACACACACATAACACACGCATATGCACACAGTTGAATAAATAAAAATAATAATAAAAAAAGATAAGTAAGAAGTAATTGAAAACAATTTATTATAAGACAAGTGGTTGAATTTCCATTTATATACTAAATAATGGTAAGAATCTCTTGACTTTAAAAAGTGATTAAGAAAGTGTATGAGATAAATATTTCCTTCCTTCTCAACTACTGATCAGGTATGTATAAATTCATGCTCAGGAGAGACATGAAATGTAAATGAAGGCGATTTAAAGGGAATTCCTTCAGATGGTGCTAAAGGCAGGTCCAGGAAATATAAATAAATATATTTAGCATTAATAAACATTTCAGATTAAAGTCTGGGGATTTGATTGTGTGGTATGATTGTTCACATTATAGTTAACATCTCTGTATATTCTTGACAATACTTGGGGTGATCTGTTGCCTAGAACTACTTTTCCTGTTTGAACACAGTATAACACCTGACATAGTCATGATACTTGAGAGACAAAACATCTTGATTTAATCTTGCCAGAATTTTTAACTTTAATAACTTTATGCTTTGTGAAAATTGAGATTTCAAACAATGTGCATAGTTACTATGTGCTATTTTACTCTAATGTATAATGTAATAATTATAATTTTCTTTGTTTTTATTTTTAATTCTATTAACAGTGAATATATTCGTTTTATCATCTGCTTCTTACCTTCAACCCTATTCTTTCTCCTCTCCAGCTAGTTTCTTTCCCTTTCCCATGTCTCCCTGTGTGTGTGATTGCCTGAGCTTTATCTAGGGCACCTCTACTAGTGAGTGTTCTCACCCATTGGTGAGTAAACTGTAAAGAGGTTTCACCTCCCTCCAGACCAGAATAAGTGTAGTATTTTAGGTGTGTTATGATGGAGAGAAGGGCAGGAAATTCTACTAGCTTGTAAGTGAATGGAGAGCATTGTTTCCAGATTATAGTATGCCTTAGAGTTTGCAAAAACACTTATACACATGAACTCTCCTGAAATACTGAGCTTTTCTTGGAGACAAACATTAGCTTCATATTTGAGATGAAGAAAACTGCAGGTCCAAGAGGTGAATTTATAGATGAGAAGCTCCACTGCATAAAGTAGAAATAAATTTAGCATTGCTAGTAAAGGTATCAAATATTATTCAGTTATGAAAACAATAATAAACACTGAATCAAACAACTGATCTTTAAGCGTATATGTTATGGGAAACAGTTTTGAAATGAAACACCAGTTAAAATGTTTACTGACCTATTTGGTGCATTGCAGAATCACATAGCAGATGGTGACTTTCCAAGAGATCATGGTTTCATGGGGATAGGCACATATGATTGCTTTCCTATGAAGCAGCCTAGGGCATGTGCTGCAGGGAGGAGTGGACAGACCTCTTCAGAAGAATAAGAAAGAAAATGTTTAAGTGAAATGAAGAAAGGATTGTGAAGGAAATGTCATGATTCTTTTTAGTGTGTTATACTCTCTTTTTGTTATCCATTATTTGTATATCATGTAAGCATTTAAAGTATATGAAGTAAAAGTGTACTTCTTAATGTCATTCATTCCTATATATCCATTACATGGAACAAAACATTAGCAGCACCCAGTAGCTCACCTATGCCTCCTTCCAGTTATTGCCTTCCCAAGGGCTATAATTAACTTGCCTTGACAGGACAGATTAGTTTGCCTATTCTAAAGCTTTAAATGAATGAACTAAAATAGCAGATTTTCCTTGGAATCTGGATGCTGTGTGCAGTGTCATGTTCTGAAAGATATGCTTGGGTAGTTGCATGGGGCTCTGGTTGTAGTTTGTTCATGTTCATTGCTGTAGACAAATCTAACATTAACCATCCATTCTACCATTGATGGACATTTGAATTGTTTCCAGTTTGGGATCATTATGAATGATGCTTCTGTGAACAAATTTGTACTTGTCTTTTGGCGAATGTAAGTATGTGTGTATAGTGGCAATATTCATAGGTATGCAACTGCTGAGGAATATGTTGACGATGCCAGAACTTTGAATGAGGAAAGAATGATGAGTGTCTTCCCTAGTGGAGGAAAAACCTTTCACAAAGACCCTTATTGGGTCACAGAAAGAATGAAGAACATGATGGACAGTTGGGTCAGTAGAATATACTGTGCTTGAGAGCTACAAGTGGAATATAGGTCTGAAGAATGGAACAAGGAATACAGAAGGCTATTTAGAAGGCTTGTGCTATAGTACAGGATGATTATTAATCAGATGCAAAGGCATTCAAACAAGTCTAACACTGTAGTTGTTGTCTTAAGTGAAAATGGACTTTTCTCATATACTAAGAAGTCTAGAAATTTGATGGCTTTTTTAGAAACCTCAGGAAAGCCATTGAGGATCCAGGAGCTGTCTTTTCATTCTGTCACCATTAGTATGTTGATATTCATAGGCTTCTTTATAGAGTTTCTTTCAAAGTAGCAAGGAAGGCAATGGATGATGCCAGTCACATAGCTTCTCTTTCACTTGGGGGTGTGTTTTCCAAATGTTCCTCAAAGCTTTCTTCCCAAGTCTCATCACCATAAGTGAATGAGCCTTGGCTACAAGTAAGGCATGAAAACTAGACCATGGTGCTGGTAAGAGTGTTTTTTCTTATTAATTCCCGAAGACCAAACACTGCTACTCTGGGAAAAAATGGGAGTTTAAAGCAAAGAGCAAAAAAAAAAAGGTTGTTAGACAATTATGTGAGTCTTTCACAACAAGGATGACCTCAAGTGAAGACATCTGTTGCAAGTGATTTCACCAACTCTTAATTTCACCTCACATGGAAAATAGGAAAAAATAAAAAAATGAGAAATTTAAATGGCTACTCCTTTTAATGATTTAATGCCCAGCAAGCCTTTTTATTATGACTATTTTATTTTATTGTTGTTATCATTAATGATTGAGTGAGATAACATTATCCTAAAGTGAGCTTTGAGTTACGTAAAATGATATCTTGCTGCTTTTCCAGAGCAGAAATGAAACCAAAGAGCAGGCACACATTGTGAGCTGTTTCAATTATAGGCACAGTGGTGTAAGGAGATTTCTATGATGCATAAATTAAAACATCCCATCATAAGGCTAACAGATCCAAAATAGCCTCAATTTGGTCTTTCATGTGACTTCATTTCTGCCTTCTAACCTGAAGTTGCTGATTTCTGACAAATTAGTTTGTCATAAAATCAGTTGACTTTATTGCAGAAGCAAAAGTGCATTGGTTCTAGTGTTATTTCAAAACCTCACATGTACTGCCCTAAAGAGAAAACTGATCTTCTGATTAAAGCAGGTTTTAGAAATCAGGTCAGCTTATAAATTTAGTTCCTGAACTATTTTGTACAAGCAAATACAATGGTCATTCAGTGAAGCTTCACAAGGCATTACTCATGGTTCCTGTGATCCTTTGTTAGATAATACAGAATGTGCTAGCATGTCAAGAGTTAGAGCTTTCTGGGCTGGAGAGATGGCTCAGGGATTAAGACTCTACCTTACCAACAGAAGGTCCTGAGTTTGGATCCCAGGTCCCACGTAAAAACATTTGGTAGAAATGTTTGCAGCCTGCACTTCTGACCTTGGTGGGTAGAGCCTTGGAAATCCCAGAGGGGAGCAAAAAGGAGGTAGAAGCAATTCAGGACAACTCCTGAAGTCACCCTTGGTTCTCCTCCATAGTGACACACAGTGACCTCTGACACCCACCCCCACACACAAACCCACACCAAAATAATAAAAAATACAAAAAAAGTTGGAGCTTTCTTATTGGAGGAACTACAGAGCAACAATAGAATCACAACTGTCCAATATTGATTTAGAGCCAGTGGATACGCTCCAATTTCATGCATTATATAGACACCACATATCCTGTGAAGAGTGAAGGAATATGAGTAAACATGGAAGGCATAATTCAGATCTGGGTTCACAATATATTTGAAAAAATATATTTTCATAAATGATTACTACTGATAGGTGTAATGTTCCCTTAGTAGGAAACATTCTTCATACTGTTTCTTAATGTGATGGTCATTGATCTGTTTAGACAGTATATATGGAGTCAGGAGGAATCCTGGTTGATTAGGCAAATTTCAATATCCTGAGAGATGTTACAGTTTTAGAATACAAGTGGGCCTAGGAAAATATGAAGTTACCATTAAGAAATTGCTGATATTGGAGTAAGGAAGTAATATAAACAATGTTTCTATTGTTTTGGGGATATTTTTTCTATTCTGTAGATTTATATTTCCAAATCAGAATACTGAGTTGTGTATCCAATGGCCTGACTCACAAGCTCAACAAAACATCTAAGGAGAAGCTGACATGTACAGCTATTCTGGGTTATGAAGGTTGAGCAGTAAACAAATTAAAACCATGATAGTCTTTTTTTGCATGTATTGGTAAAGGTGTGTATATGTGTATGAGTGTGTGGGGGGGGTAGAAGAAGGTACTATGTGTGCTATTGGAGGTCCAAGGACCACATTGAGAATCATCCTGGATTGTTCTATCTTCTTTTTGCTTTGCTCTGAGATTTCCCAGGCTCTGCCATCTAGGGAAGAAGTGTAGGCTGTCACCATTTCTGCTTCGTATTTGTTTGTTTGTTTGTTTTATGTGGGGTCTGAGATCAGAACACAGGTCCTTTTGTTTTAGAAGCAAAGACTTAACCCCTGAGGCATTATCTCCAGTCCCCAACTCATGATATTACAATAAGAACATTTTCCATGACTTGAAATAATAGCGTTCTAGAATGATGAAGGAAAAGGTTGAAATAAGATACAAGCTTCAGTTAATTTTGGCTGCAGGGGTTATACATATGCAATAAGAATTTTGCATATCTTGCTTTTTACGTTTATAACTAAATTATGAAACACTTTTAAGTAGTACATATTTTGCCCTAGAACACTTGACTTTGCAAAGGTCCTAGGACCAACTTCAGTAGTAGATGCAGACAGTTTGGTACACATATGTGAAAGTCTTCAGAGAGGCCTGGGCATGGGGTGATGGCTCACAAAATACAAAATAAAGGATGAGGATATGGATGCACACAAGATGGTTGCAGTTTCCTATCTAAGCTGGGAGAGACACATGCATGAAGGAATCAGAGACATGAATCAAACAAAGACCGGTTTGGGAAGAAAAACATATCAAAATCCATATCTATCTCAAGGTCTTAAGTCAGCCAAGGTTTTATGACTGGCTGCTTAGTGCTTATGAAGAGTTGACAGGTATATTTGTATACAACTTACAGGTGAGACAAGTGAATAAAATGAGCTAGTGTTTAGGCAATGGGGAAGTTACCATGACAAATATGAAATCACACCACTTTCCAAATGGAGAAATGGAGCCACTACAAAGCTCTAGCCACTTGCTTCTAGGCAGGGATGCAAGTTCAATGTGACCAGCTCTTCTGGAACTATGGCTAGTATCCTTTAGGGGCTTCTCCATCCTTCCAGAGGAAATTGACAAGTCCTCACCATGGCTCCTCAGGCTGTGAAGGGTCTTCGTGCCTGTGCCTGCCCCTGAGACCTCCGTCTCCTTCTCACTGTTTGCCTTCTTTTGCTTCCTAGGTTAAGTTGAATTTAGAAGTTTGTGATTTTCATTTCTTTCTTTGTCCTCCCAGCCCACTCTTGGTTTATGTGGCAGAGTCTTCGCTTGAAGGATCTCCTATATGCTATGTGATCATGTGCCTTCCCCATAAGGACCTCACAGAGAGCCAATCCCAACTGGTCCCCTTAGTTTTCTGTTATGAAGCTACTCAGTTAATGTGATGGGAATTTTCTTCATTTACCTGTATGCTAATTATCCATCTCACTCATTTGAATATAAGTTGCTTAAAGGAAGGGAATTTATTTGTATTGATCACTGATATAACAGTTTTAGCATCTGACACCAGTAGGCATTCAGCAACTGTGGGTAAGTGGATGTGTCACTGACTAACAGGACTTAAAAGCTTTGTGTTTGACTCATGGTCCTTTGTTGATGGATCCTTTGGACATAGATCTACTACAGAAGTATTTCCTAGGCTTTATAAGGAAGGTACTCACTTCTTTTATTGAAAACCTATTCTAATGACCATGAGTATCAATTTATATTATACCATTATGTTTTTTAAGTAAGGCTTAGCAATGTAGTATCTACAGTACCTGTAAACTTATAAAACTAGCAATTTACAATTTAAACCTCAAAAATGTTTATATAAAAGTGATTCAACTCAAAATATTGATTGAATGCTATAGATGCTTTTTGATAATATAAAATTACCTAATTTTAGAACTCATTCTGATGCACTTTTCTATTGAATATTTCTGTTCTTTATTTAAATTGTAGCTAAGCAGAGAATACTCATTCATAAAAACATATATTGGACAGAGTTGTATTAATCATTTCTTTTTTAATGTTAGTTCAGAATAATTAAACTTCACACTTCACAAAATCTTTATCAGTTGAAATTTTAAAATGCTGAATTTAATTCTGCCACTCAATTTTTTTTATTTGAAGATAATGTTAATAACGCAACAGTAACGAAAACCACATTGAGTTGTCATAAAGCAGTCGGCGGAAATGGACACAGATTATCTCTTTAAATCTTTTCTACTTATCTTTGCTTGGGAAGGGATTCTCCTAGCCATGGCTGCATGGAGCTAGATTTTCTAAAGGATAGCCACCAAAGGAAAATATTTTCATCACTCAGACATAAGTAGTTTTACATTTTCGAGGTCAGGCGGCTTCTCCATTTTCTACATTGAACTACTACAAATCATTGTTTGCTTGATGTACAGTGAAATATCCGATATCTTTCTAGAATAAAACAGAAGCACTGGTTTCAATGTTTTGGGCAGTAACCAACTGTAGAGTCATCAACTGGATGCTCAAGAGTATGTCTGTGAATGTTTATGGAAGCACACATTTACATTTTCATGTAGCACACACAGATGGATGTTTTTATGGTTATTTCTATAAACTTTAAATTTCCATACATAGTACTGGAAAAGTGACTGAGAAGTTAAGCTCAGATCCCAGATCTCAAGTAAAATGTCAGGATGAAGTGGTGGTAGACTGCACTTCTGGTCCTGGAAGACAGAGCCCGAAAAACCCTATAGCAAAGCAATAAGGAGGTAGAGCAATCCAGGATGATTCCCAAAGTCACTCTGAAGATTCTATAGGCACAAACAGTGTCTGCTTGTACACTCACAGACACATACACACGCACACCTGCACAGGTGTATATTAAATAAATAAATAATTCTCCATGGATAATCTCCTATCTATCCTGACTTATTTTGAGAAACACTTGCTCAAAAGATCCAGTGTGTTTCAACGGCCATCAGCCCAGACTTTGACTGTGGGAAACAGGGCTCAGGACTAGTCTTGAAACATCTAGACTTAAAAATACATGCAAGAAGACTGGCTCAGGAGATAAAGGTGTCATTGTGCATTCCTGGTTACCCAGTTTGATCACTGGAGCCCAACTGGTAGACGAAAAAACTGACTTCCAGAAGTTGTTCTCTGACTTCTGTACACCTCCCCTCTGTCTCATTTCCTTTCCCCTCCCCTCTCTTCTTTCTTTTCTCTTACCCTCTCTTCCCTCAAATAAATAAAAATTTGATTAAAATACACATAATAAAATGAATGCTTTATATGCCATCTTTGAACTTAGTTCTTGTCTATTAAAGGTTGGTGTAGCACGCAACATTGAAGACTGCATTTTCAAAGCTTTAAGGATGGTGTTTCAAGACACCAAAATTACAGTGGGAATAGTGCTCCACGGAGCTTTTCATTGCGAGTCTCCATCCAAGCTGGAAGAGTGCCTGACACCCCATGACACTGCATTCTCTTTTCTTCCAGAGAGCCTGAGCTTGTCCTATTCTTGTCATAGGTCATTATTCAATGTGATAGTTTAAACAAGGACCTTCTCTCACAAAGACACATCCTGAATGTTCACTTCTGTACTTTAGTCATACAATGGTAAGAAATGCACCACAGGCTGTGGTTAGCTTAGGGGGACATATGAGTGTGACGGTCAGTATCATATTCATTCATCACCTGCCAAGCGGACCCAGAAGTGTGTGGCACTTCATAATCTATATGTGTGCTGAGCTATGAAACAAATGTTAGATCAACAAAGCCAGATCTGTCCCTTGCCCAGATTGTTCCTTGGATTAAAGAAGAATCTGAGGGTTGTATGTGCATATGTGGACAGAAGGATTTTTGCATCTCTGAGATAACAACAGAAAGAACTCTCCAAGAGAATCACTTGCTCAGACATCTTCCATCTCCCATTGTTCTTTCCTATTTGTCCAACAAGACCCAATAGATTTTGCATTTTGTATATTCAAATCGGGCACTTCTGGAAATACTCGGCTCTTTTGAGAAGAGTCTCAGTTCAGTCTTGGGCTCAAAATCCTGGTGCTGTTAACTTTTAACACATCACTTGAATTTTTTATATTTATGAGTCATATACTCTTAACACTTTTTCCATATAGTGATTTCTCAAGAATGTAACTCTTTCCTATGTATAGCATAAAAGACAAAACTTTCAACCTGTTTGGCCTTACCATCATGTTCTTCTTCCATCTAGCATATCCCATACAACTGCCAGATGGTGTATTAGTTACCTGTGTTATTGCTGTGATAAAATGCCTGACAGAAGCAACCTAAGGGAGGAAAGATCGATTTGTGATTCGTTATAGGAGATTCCAGTCCATCATGGTAGGGAAGGTTTGGTGGCATGTGCCGGTCAGTCCATGTGAAGGGAAGCTGAGGTGGCTGGTGGCATTGTGGCCGGCAAGAAATCAGAAGCAATACACTGGAACCAGAGGCAGCTAATTACAACCTTTAGACCCACTCTAAATGGTCTGCTTTCACCTGCTATACCTCACCTCTCAAATGTTCTACTGTCTTCCACAGAGTCACATCAGCTAGTGACTAAGTGTATCTGATATATCAGCCAGGGGGTAAAGGTTGCAGTTACTTTTCATATTGCTGATAAGATCCTAGGGCCAAAGCAACTTATGGAAACAAGGGATTTATTCTTGCATACACTCCTCAGTTTTACTTCATCAGCATGGCAGAGGAGTTCACACCATCATCAGGAGCAAAGGGAGCTGGTAACACCATACCTCAAGAACAGTCAAGAGGGGACATACTTTGTCATTTGTCAGTATGTCTGTATGCCTGTAAAGTATTCAAAATACTAAACCAGCTCTCTCATCTTATCCTGCTCAGAAAGTGGTCTCACCTACTATGGGCTGGCACATACCGCATCAATTAGTTAATCTCCTACAGGCTTGCTTATAACTAAATAGTTCCTCCTAGACATGCTAAAGGTTCAGACCTCAATTTCCAAGTTGACACAATTGAGTATAGCTGGCACAGAGACGTGCGGCATTTCACCTTACAACTATGATGCATATGTCAATTTTCTGACTCCACTATGCCGGAGGCACTTTCCTTTTAAAACGTTGCTTGTACACTTTTTCTTGTTGGAATGCCTTCAGGCTCCTCTCTGTTCGTCCAGACTCCACCCTTCCTTCCAACACTGATCCAGACACACTTGTATTTGCTGCTGTGGACAGCAAGCAGAATGATTCGTCCCTTTTGCACATGACACATGAATTCATTCCTGGACTAAAGTCACTTTCTTCCATCCCTTGTGTCTGTTTATTGAACTCATACTGAAGTGTGATTTGTGAACCAGCTCATTTTATCATCTTAGAATATATCAGACATAATTTGGTCTTTTAAAAATTAGTTCATGATTGTGTCTTAGTTAATTTTTCTCTTTATTCTCTGAAACCTTCACACACAATCAGAAAAAGATTATGTGTCTTCACCCCTTACCCTCCCTCCTATCCTGCTATCCTCCTCTCCTATCTCACTTCTAGTTCTCCATTCCGGCCATCTCCCTCCCACTCCAATGTCCTGCATGTGTAATCAACAGGGCTCCATTCCGGACACCTGCATAGCAAGCGTTCAGATATCTGCAGAGGTACAAACAGCTCACCAGTGGGCAAGCTCATAGGTGGAGAAGCTCCCCTTCTCTTATCTGGCTTCTTCCCCAAGAGTTCTCTCTGGGTAGTTTTGTGTCTCCTGAGTTCACCATGGACCCATGGGACATGCTGATATATCAGCTATTGTGTATGCCTAGTGGAGGCAGATTCTACTGCTTTGAGATGGGTGCAGCAACCCTGTATGAATGGAGTATTGTGGCAGGCATACAAGGGGTCAATGCATGAGGGACTCAAAGGACAGTGTCTAAGAGTGATAGCCTGCAGACTCACAGTGAGCAGACTTGTGAAGGTGAGTAGCAGGAGATGAAGCTTCAGACATAGATTGAAGCTGGAGTGTTGGCTGTAAAAACTATAGCTTCTGTTCTAAAATCTGAGCACTTTATTATTTAAATGACTTGAAGTTTTAACAGTACAAGGAAATGGGTCAATCAATTTCTAATCATGCAGCTTTGAAAAATCTATTTTTATTACCATATAGAAATTTCATTTATTAATGTTGTTCACTGTGGTATTTCTATTCATGCAGATGGTGAGAGAGCACACATTTATCCTGCTTTCCAACTAAGTTGGATGCTATTCATTTTGAAGATAAGATAGGTAGACAATAAAGAGCTACTTAGGTTAGTTTGCATTATCTTATCAATCCACTTAATATCCTTTTGAAAATTGTAGGATTCATTTTTCATACATATGCACATACAAACACAAAACATCTGCATATAAACACACACAACACATTTATGTATACACATGTGCATATTCACCTTACATGTACACACAATATAAGCACACATATACACATTTTGTACTGAGACTTGAACCTAAGATCTTGCAACTATTAGGTACTATTCTACTACTAAGCTATATCCTCAAGGTTACTTGTACTTTTTAGGATAGGGTCTCATTAAGTTGTGCAGGCAGCCCTTAAATAAGTTGTGCAGGCAGCCTTTAAACTTACACTTTTTTCCATAATATGAACATACCTTGAATTTTTTAATTCATTCTTTGAGAATTCCATTCATGTACATAATGTATTTTATCATATTTGTCCCACTTTCCCTCTCTTAGTCTCTTCCCATTACTTCTAAATCTCCTCCTCCTGTTCCTCCTCCTCTTTCTTATTTCTTCTTTCCCCTTACTACTTTCATGCATTTTTACGTATATATTTGTTTGTAGTGCATGCATGTGAGGGTTTGGAAGTTAAATTCAGATATTTTCTTCAGTCATTCTCCACTTTATTTATTGAGGAGTGGTCTCTCAACAGAACCCAGAGCTCTCCAGTTGGCTAGTCATCTAGTGAATTTGCTTCCTAGGTGCTATATAACATACCTGCCTGGACATTATGCAGATCTGGGAGTCCAAACTCTGATCTTTATGCTTACATGACAAGCACTTTGTCCACTGAGCCATTTCCCCAGATTCCCTTTTCTTGGACCACTGAGTTGAATTAGGGTTTTGTTATTTTGCATGAGCAAGGGCTGGATGTTATTTACTGGAGTATGGCAGCTTTCCAGTGGCTACACCATTGAAGAAAGTGATATCCCTTCCCTCAGCCCTTAATCGCCAAATGTTGCTCAGTGGGGGTGGGGCCACCTGAACTCCCTCCTCCATCTGTACTGGAATTTTGCTTTCATTCTCTTTTATTTTTAATATCACATACATAAATATAGTGAATTTATGATATTTTCACCCCTCAGTCCCCAATTCCATTCCCGCTTCTTTTTCCCCTTACAACCTTTCATCTCCCCAGCCAGATTCTTTCTTATTTTCAAATATTTTAGCTTGTACAGTCCCCTGTATTTCATCTAATTTGTCTTTGATCTGTGGTGGAATTTATCTGCTCAATCAAGCGCAAACAATGGCAGCTGCCATGAGTTCATTAGCATAACTGCCATATCAAAAGAAATTGTGTTGCATGCTCCTCCCTATCCTTGGTCTCTTACATTCTTTCTGCCCCCTTTTCCAAGATGTTTCCTGAGCCATGGAGGTGAAAAAGATGTTCCTTTTAGAACTGAGTAATCAGTGGTAACTTATTCTATTAACATTGACCACTTATGAGTCTCCAAATTTATCACTTGCCTCTCTGCAAAAAAGAAACTTTTCTCAACAAGGCTGATAGTAGTCTGTGTGTCTAAACATAAATAATTGAAGGTACTTTGACAACACATCCATATAGCAAAACAGTAGTAATATGTTCCTACTTAGGGCAGCAACCTCCCTAGCCATTGCATTTTGGTTTACAGTACCATGTATGAATTCTGTTATATGGAACAGACCTGACATCCAGACAGAAAACAGTTGGTTACCCTTGTAACAGTCATGACGCTGTTGCACCACTGCGTACTTCTTTCCTGACAGGTTGACATTGCAGAATGCAGGGACCATTGCTGGATAAGACCATTGATGACTTTTCTTCCCCAGTGACGGGTCTATCACCTTCCAGCACTAAGAAAGCTATCCAGCAGAGAGGAAATTTCTCAGTAAGTCTCAGCTTGATTTCTCAGTCCTGTGTATGATATTTTCTGAAACAGCTACTTTAGGTAACCAAGAGCAATGGCAATAGTCCATATTGTTTTGTAGATCTCTAGGCCTTTCTAGTCAACAATTCATAGGAAGGTATGTATCCCACGCTTGGCACTGAAATTATCATTTAATAACCTATGATTTTTGTGGACCTGCATTATCCACCCATGCAGGGTACCTTTGCTCAAACTCTTTTTTATTATAGTTTTTAATTAGCTTACAAACTAGTTTCCATATGTCCCTTTTATACCCCTTAATTTTATTTAAACCTCCCTACCAGTCCCTTCTCTCACTAATCCTTTAAACTTTCCATACTCAGTATTATTCCATCTGCTTTCATAACAAGTATATTCTACTTTCCACATACCCACCTATAAGCATACATAAATTTACACACAGAACACACAACACACACATATACACCTACACATGGCACACATATGCACTCATATCACATGCACACATACACACCCTACACATGCACACATGCATACCATACAAAACATACACCACATAATACATACGTGTACCACTCATATATACATACACCACACAAGTACATATACATCACACACATTCATATACCACATAATACATGCATGTACATACACCATACATATACACACACCACACATGTACACACATAGCACACATGCACACACCACAAATACCACCCTCCACATACACACCACATACACACATACATGCAGCACATACCACACATATACAGATACACTACACACATAGATACTTGCACATAGCACATCATACACACATACACACACACACACACACACACACACACACACAGATATAACAGAACATTCCTCAGATGAGTCACTAGGCCTGGCTTTCTTATATTGCTTAAGGGAGTAAAACTTAGAAAGCTACTTCAGTAATTAGCCTTTACAGCCACAGCCACACAGCCCACAGTGTACACAGTTGGAACTGTAGCTGTGTCTCCTGTATACACCAACCTTTTCTTCTTCACTGAGATTCCATCCTCTCTTCATTAAGTCTTTGCCTTTCCAATAATATGTAGAACCTTACTTTGCCTAATTCCTTCCAGATTCTATGTCACTTGGGTAGCAGTCCCTTCTGTAACTGAGGTATAGCACCAAGGTTTGGATCCAGTGTCCCTATCATGAGGACTTGCCTCTTCTTCCCAGACCTCAACAGTGATGAGCCTGTTGTATGAGGACTTTGGGCCCTGAAGTCCCCATTAGTTGTCGCCTTGAAAAATTATCCTGCTTTCTTCAGATGACCTCTACTTTACTGCATGACTTTTAGACAAATGAAAGCATGCCTAAAATCTCAGCAAGATTTGAGATCCAGTTTCTTAGTTTCTACTAGACTCTGTGAGGGATAGAACTCTTCTCATGGCATAGTGCAAAAGCTACTTTTGAGAACTCACAGAAAAATCTGATGCAGCCAGGCTTAATATGAAGGGATTATTTGGCTCACCTTCCTGAGGAACATAGAGGTAGATCAGATTTCAGTGCTGACTGGTCAGGCGACACAACTCTTTCTGCCAGAACTTGAATTTTTTGTTCCTTCACTTTCTGTCTTGTAATCTACAGCATTGAGCACCTGGTCCTCCTTGGGGGTCATAGGTAATAGCCACCTGGAGCAGGCTGAAACAGCTCAGCTCAATGGCACAGACTGGGGCAACTGAGCAAAACTACAGAAACCTCTCTAGCCCAGGAGTTATCATTCATTCACAGGTGGAGAACCAGGTTACCTCACAGGGAGAGGAAGATAACTTGTATGGACCTAGCTGTGAATTCATTCAAGCAGAATGGCGATGCTCAGGGGATATTGAAAAGAAAAAACACTATAATACTCACTATAATCTGGACCAACTAATTTTGAAAATCATTCAAGCAAATATAAAATAATTTTCTTAAAGATTATGTTCATATGCCTTTTATAGGTGAAAATTGCTGGCGTCATCAGTAACCAGCAAGTCTTAGAGACCTTTGAAGTGGAATTTCTGTTCCATGCAGTCTTTTGAGAAAATATGCAATACATAAAACATTTTGTCTGTCAACTCCATACTTTATTTTGAAGGGATTTTAAATTCAACATTTCTGAGGAAAATAAATGAAGCAACTGGGATGCTCACCAGTACTCTCTTTCCTGCCTTCATAATTAGACCCATCCAATATGAAGCAGTCTTCTCTGATTTAATTTTTGAATGGATATTGGAGTAATTAGTCTGTGTTAGCTTCATTTGTAGACAATGAAAATGCTTTGATCAATCAATAGTAATGGATATATGTCACAAGATAATGCGGTTATGCAGCTTTGAATTACCTTCTTGGTTCCTAACTACTCTGATTTATCTTTTCTCTTTTTAATGTTATATGCATTTTGTACAACATTAGAGTCTACATGACTCTTGGCTGTGTCCTGTATTGTGGTCATTGGGACTTTGGGCAGCAGCTTTCTGTGTTGGGTTTACATGAAAGGAAATTCTTTGAAGTGCTTCTGCACTGTGAGATTCTTTCTTCAGTTAGCAGTTGCTCCACTCCATGAATATCTGCATTTGGAATACATCTTGTTCTTGTTTATGTGCATGGCAACACCATTCCTTTGATTGCCCTTTTGGAGAGAGGACTATATTCTAATTATCAGCATATCCTGTTACCACTGGTCACACAGTTTCCACACTTAGTGATTCGCCAAGATCAGCTACAGGTGTTTATAATGGTATGTAGTATCATAATTGTATCTAGTGAAACAAAGGAACTTAATGTTACTATTTAAAGTTGAGCATACCAAGTAGAATGTTAGAATCACATCATCATAGTGCAGAAGAAAAGAGGGATAAAACTCAAAGTAGGTCTTTTTGGTTAGAGTGAGAACAGGAGACTTCTTCACACAGCCTCAAAGTATCTCAGTTGAGCCCTCATTAGAGTCTTGGTTCCTTCCCTCAAGGCTGTTCCATCTGCTGCTGTCAGCAAGCTGGTGTTTGGCCACCACACTTCCACCATGTGCAAGGACCCTGGAGAACCCTCCTTCCTCAACCAAATTCTTTGTGTGTGTGTGTGTGTGTGTGTGTGTGTGTGTGTGTAAAAGAGGATGCTTTAAATGTGTGTGCACCGGTGAGAGGCCCAAAGGTGACGTCAGGAATCATCCTACATTGCTCTACTTCCTCACTGCTTTGCTCTGAGCTTCCCAGGCTCTGCCTTCCAGGGCTGAAGGTGCAGGCTGCTGCCATTTCTACCCAGCATTTTTGTGTGGGATCTGGGGATCCAGAGTCAGATTCATTTGCTTGTGCGGCAAAGGCTGTACACCAGAACCATCTCCCCTGCCCAAATTCTATCCTTTGAACCTGGGCTGAATCATGTCTGTGCCAAAGATTCTTCCCAGTTAAATTTATTTATTTACTATTATTTGTGTGTATGTGTGTGTCGTATGCATGTGATGACATATGTATGCATGTGAACATATATGTGTGCATGTGCTTCTCCATGTGTACATACATAGAGCCAGAGGTTAATACTGGATTTCTTCTTTTATTATTTTATTATTTCTTCCTTACTATTTTTGGGGAAATCTCTACTGAAGCTGGAGGACTGTGCTTATCTCTTTTGCTTATCATTGTTTATCTACACCGACCAGCCCATAAATCCCCAGGATATGCCCCTCAAAGTTCTTTGAGATGCACGCCACTGTACCAGTCTTTTGTGTGGGTGCTAAGGGTCTGAACTCAGATTAGTTTAATAAGCACTTCCTCCACTGAGCCGTCTTCGCAATCCCTAACACTCTAATTTGTAATATATTTCTAATATTATGTGGTAGGCAATTTAGGATCTTCATCTCATATATATTATATATATGTATATATTCTTCAGCCTACTCGTTTTTCTCTTTCATCAGTACCATAATGTGTGATAATGCTGGAGGTTATAAAAGGTAATTTGTCATTGATCTCTCAAATTCTAGCGTGGACTAAAGGCACTAGGATCCTTAGAAGCAAGAGATTAACAGTCACAATAGTGTTCCTATACTTAAGGGGAACACAAGAAAGAGTTCTAGGAATTGTCATTGAGTCCTTACACCTCATCAGAGAGGAGGACCCAGAGGAAAGTTTGATATACTCATTAAATGATGCTTCAGAGATGGGAGAGGGGGCATTGAGGGAAGAGAGAGAGGGGGGAAAGGAAGGGACAAAGCAGGAAGGGAACAGGGAGGTCCAGGGAGGGGTGAAGGGAGGGAGGGGACAGGAGTTCCTATTATATTTGTATGAGCAGAAAAATAAATTTAAAAAAAAGAAAAAAAGAGAAAAAATTCAATTCCCACATTTGAGATCTGGGTACATAGGAGGCATTGAAACAGGATGGAGCGAATGAGCCAGATGATAATATGCTGGGATAATAAAGCACAATCTTGTTCAACTGCACTAGGCTAGCATGTTTATTCTTTATTTGTTTCCATTCAGAAACAAAATATACCTTTCTTTGTTTGCTCTTGTAGGGATTGTTGGTAGATTTTTTTTCCTTTTACTTGGACAATTGAAATGAAGTAAATGACTAAATCTCTGCTGTTAAGAACTTGTGATTTTTTTTAAACTAGGTCTCATGATAATTTCAAACCCAGAGGGTGGGGTAGGATTCTATGAAGGTGGGCACCTTCTTAGGGCTCTGTTCTGTTATTCCATCTCTTATAATAGCTGGTGTTGCCCGTTGGCAGCAGGATGGTATAGGACTCTAAACATATAGCTTCTCTGATGTGATTGCCCATGGCCTTGGTAGAAACCTAAAGTATGAGAATTTCTCTTGGGTAAATGTTAGTGGGAGAAAGAAAATAAGCCTAAGCCTACTGCCTATGCAAAAGAGACAACTTCCTGTATCCAGATGAAGGCTACAAGGAGAGCTGACCTAAGCTATGGCTAAGAACACACATGTGCATAGTTTTACAGTGTTTTCAAACAGCACACTTCTTTCAAGCCTCTGCATTTTCAAGAAAAGCCATAAGCAGAGAGCTATTTATTTCAGTGATGCCCATTCTGCAGAACAGAAGGCCAAACAGATTCTAAGAAGAGAATACTTGCATCAAGAATTAAAATATATGACATCATGCCAATAACATGCTATATGTTGAATGGAGTGTTAAATTCTATTTTCGAGTTTGTACAAGTCAGGAGTTACTGAAGCAGTAAACTAAGTTCTAAAACAACAGAAAATCTATAGTGGTAAAACAAACTTATTTTCTATATAAAAATATTTTAGATTTTTTTCCAGCTAGTGTTCAAAAGTTCACTCCAAGCATATTACAGTCCTGCAGACTAGTATTTGAAGACTTTGTCTCAGGCACAGGAGTAGTGAAATCATTAGTATATGATAAATACTTATGTGAGTAATTAATAATCTCTTTGGAAAGTAGTGTTGAATATTGAAACATAGAAAACACACATCAGAAAATCACTGCACCTTTATAACACTTACCTATTTTAACCTATATTCTTTCATTAGACATCAAAAGTACTATGTTGCATAGTTTGTAGTCAGACCAGGGTCTGATTTTCAGTCCCACCAGCCATGAACTTATAAGTTATTTCAGTGTCCTATCTTAACATGACTTGGTGTTTTTCTCATCAGCAAAAGTGAAGAAAGCGGTTACAACTACTTAGATTGTTGTGATAAGCAAGAGAGAGAAGATAAGCACAGTGCTAGGGACATAACAATTGTTGGATATGTATTTCACTATGAGGTAAACAAAATGAAAATATTTGCTTGAAAATTTCAAATTGCCCAAGATTAAAGGCTGATATAAGATCAGATCTCAGATCTGCTGCCTACCAAGGATATTTTGATTTTATCAGTTCTTAGCAAAATCAAATATAGAATTTCTTCCTGTCTTCTTCACAAGTCAGGCACTTAACATTGGTACAGAATTGTCACCTGTGGATGCCCGTGCACAAAATTAAATATTCCAAAGTGTAATCTTTAGTTCCTGTTAGGAACTTCCAGATTGCCATCCATGGAGGTTTCCTTACTATGTCACAAGCTTGAAAAACACAAGTGATCAAGCAGCATACAAAACTATTAATATCAATGTGTATCTTCAAATGAAGTTATTTTTTAATTATCTGTGTTCACCTGCCTACTATAAATAATTCCCAACTAGTTTTCACAGCAGATCAGATTTACCTGGGTGAACTGTCAAGTTATTCTTGTCTCTTCCTCTCTCTTCAGCCTGCTTCCCATCTTGGCAGCATGCATCCTTACAGGATCCTGAACAGCCTGAATGATTCCCACACTTAAAAACAAATATAATTATGCTACATAGTTATTGAGAATTAAGTATCTTGTATACTAGTAATAATTTCATTTGCTCTTATCTTGTCTTTACTCGGTCTTCATCTTGGTCTAGGTAGCTAAATGTTATCGCACCTTTCACTGTGCAAAGACCCTGTGTCAAGTTGATGTCTTGTGCGTAAGCCTCCTGTCCTCTCAGCTCTCCTGCCTCTGTGAGCTGAGTGGAAGGCAACCTATGCACATTCATAGCATCCATTCTGAATGCTCCAGCTGGGGTTGTGCAGATCGCAGTCCTGGAAACAGAAAGGGAAGTTGCATGGCCAGAGATGCCTCTGGATGCTTTCTTGTGAAGTCAGCTTCCGTTGCCCATGACAGTCTCTGCTCATGCTTGGGTAGACCGCATAACACAATGTCGTCTTCTTTGGGGTGAGAGTTCCTTGGGGTGAGAGTTCTTTGGGGTGAGAGTAACCCTGCCTAATTCTTGCCACTACAAGGGAGGCCACCAGCCATGGCATCCTGCATGTAGCTTCCCACAGCTTGCTCATCTTTTCACATCTCGTTCCTTTGTAAGCAAACCATCAACTCCTCCTGATTTAAGAGCTACTTTCTATATCCAATCTGATGCCATCATCAGAGACTTTCAAGCCCTCGATACTTGTTTATACACAGCAGAAATCATGTAATTCTTCAGTTTGATCTTATTACCTTCAGCAGAAAGCTCCTCTAAGCCTATTTAAAATTGGGTGATAATAGATCTCTCTTTCATTATCTTTGATCCCCCAGTTGCCAACCATACTATCTAAACAAGGCTGCCCACTGTTTCTCTCCCACCACGTGTCACATTGGGAAAACCATTTTGTGTCTCTGTACTCAGATAAGGGCTTTCTCTAGCTCTTTGGCATGGTGATATAACCTTTTGTGGTATAGCGGCTGTTCCCCAAAAAGTAACAGTCAGAATTAATACTATCAGAATCATAAAGCTTATTGTAATAAGCTTTTGAGGACTCTGGATTTAACTACCACTCAGTCACACCTATATCAAATATTTACTAAACATTACTTTTGTGTTGTGATTAGATGATTAGATGATTCATTAGGAATCATGTGGCTTGAGGACCATCATATTCTTACATGGTTTCCCCCCGTCTAGTATGCAGGTCACAAATGATCCCTGAAACCAGTATTTAGGTCACATGTGAAGACTCTGTCCTACTGAGTGGACATAGATCTGTCTCAATGTCTGTCCTAGGAGTCTTTGCCAAGGACTCATAGTTCTCATGGAAATCAAGGAACTTGATTATTTCCCTGTTTGGTCATGGCTTAGGAATTCCCAATCATTTCGTTTACGGACCAAGTGGGAACATTCTTCATATGAGGGCAGAGATTTCACAAGTGCTCACTCAGGACCCCAGGCCTTACTAATGTAGAGTCAGGGCCAGCCTCTGACTTCCACTCTCTAGAGACTCGAAAGGGCATTCTTTCAAACCTAAGTTCTTGGAGCAGACAAGCTATTTCAGCACCTAAGGGGCCTACCTGCTTGCAGATTTGGTGACCTGAGTTTGATAGCCAGAAGCCCACATGGTGGATGGAAAGAAATGACTTCTGAAAGTTGTCATCTGACATTTACCTGTGAGCAATGGTGGGGTTTCTGTTCTATCTTTCTCTCTCTTTCATAGATTAATAAAACATCTTTCAAATGAGTAAACAAATAAAATATTTAAAAATAAAATAACTTCTTTGATCAGATCAAGTTAATCATTTGCACCATTTTGATCACAAAGCAATTATTGAAAGTTTAATTGATTCAAACTGCATGTGATGGAGTTTCTGAAGTTACAGATGCAATACCTCAATTTGAACTTACTTAAGTAAAGAAACAATTCTTTGAGAATACTGATTGCTCACAGAAAGCACTATGTAAAAGGATAGACCACCATGGAAATTCGAACCCCAGTAAGAACTCATGAGCTCTTAGCCTATCCCTGTGCTCTTCTAGCCTTGGTTTCCTTGGCTTCATGGGCATTTCTATGGCCTGTAGCAGCTGTGAGAAGGGCACCGGCACTCTTGGGTCACATGGGTGGCAATCCACTGTCACCGATGAAAGTGGTGCAACGTGAAAGTACATCTCCAGGGACTTGAGAGGCGATGTCTTTTGGTTGAGATCCTTGCACGCATTAGTTGTCCCTACAAAAGACGAGCTGTTGTGACTAGAGCAAGGGAAGAGACTGTGAACTGATGGAAACAACAGATGTCCAAAACACAGAGGGAAACTAGTTTTTAAAACTTTAATTTCCACATAATTAAACAAAACCTGTTTTACCTTATTGAAAGCACATTCATTTTTAATGTGCCAGATTATAAAATGGCAATTATGATATGTCTCCTAATGTTATATTTTAGGAAAAAATTTTCAATAGTTTACTTTAGGTATCAGATTTTCTTTAACACTTTGTGTGGTGACTAAACACAACTTTCAATGGCATATGTGGTATTTATTTTTTTTTCTTTTTTTAATTTTTTATTATTTATTCAATTGTGCGTGTGTGTGTGTGTGTACGTGTATGTGTGTGTGTGTGTGTGTGTGTGTGTGTGTGTGTGTGTGTGTGTAGAACCACGGACGAATTCGGGAACCACCATGGATGCCTCCATCTCCTTGTTTACTCTGCCCCGGATTCACAGGCTCCGCCCTACCAGGACCAGAAACGCAGGCTGCTCCCGGCTTCCACCGGTGTCTATACGTGGGGTCTAGGATCCGAACTCAGGACCTTCTGCCTGCAAGGCAGAGGCTTAACCCCCTGAGCCACCTCTTCAGCCCCCATAGTGTGGTATTTAGATATATGTCAACTTATTGTAGCCTGAGCCTTGGCACAGGTGAAGAATTGTTGAGGCAAGCCCCGAGCGAGCCTGAGCAAGCAGATGGCTTGATATGAGAAGGTCTGGCTCCCATAGTGGTGAAGGTGGGGTAGATGGGGGACAAGTGCCTGGGCAGGTGGATAAGTGGAGGGAGCTGGCTTGGTGTTTAGAATTCTTCAGCACAGTTTGGCAGCACAGTTTGGCAAGTAAGATTTGCCCCTCTCAGTAATCCATATGGACATGGCGTAGCCAGTTTCTTCAGCTCCTGGTGATGGTGTGAACTTTTCTGCAAGCTGGACTAAGAACTGTAAATGAGACTATCAAGAAAGAATAAAGCCCCGTCTTGCCCTTTTAAGCACTTTGGTCATGAATTTATCAGCCACATGAAAGCAAACTGCAACAGCATATGTCAATAAATCGTTAACTCCCACTTGGACACCACGGGCAGCACACAGGAGAGTGGTGAAGCCAGTAGACCTCCGGCATGTGTGGCTTTCCGTTCTGGAACACGCTTCAGAAATGACCCCTTTTGGAGGCCTGATGTGTTCGCAGGGGAGAGTAGAGTAACAAGCCTTGCACAGAGCTGTGGGGTTACTTTAAAGCCCCTGTGGACTTGGGGCAGACAAGGCCCCACAGTTCTTTTGCCATGTGTATGCATGTGCCTTGTCCATGAGGTGGGAACATGCATGATGAACTACACATCAGTTAGATGCCTGATCCTTCGGTAGAGATGAAACACTTGACTGCAGACACATACCAAGCATTCTATCTTGCAAAGAAGTGCTGGGTTTTGCCTTGTTTGTTAAGCATGTATTTGGAAAAGAAAATATTAATGAACAATTATGATTGCGGATTTTCTTTGTAGTACACAGAAAGTGAGTGTAGTCAGCTAGCATGTCTGCTGTATATCTTTCTTCTTAGATTCTCTGTGGGTATGTAGGTTTTGATAACTTCTTTACCTTAGGTCACCGTGATAATCACCAGCAAAACAAACAAGCAAACAAATAAAATAAAGTGATGCAAAGACTGTGTGCCTTTATTACTAGCAGAATGGTAACAATATTATACTCTTGCCCCCATACACCTTCTGTTGTGTCATTACTTGTTGAATTTTAAGAACATATATGTAATCTCAAAATTAGTACATTTTAAAATTACTAGTCATTGAAACACTGCATTCTACATGGAAGCTAATTGGACACCTTCCTGTTTTGGAATCAGCCTTTGTTGCACACGGACAGCTACAAATGTTTATTTGAAGAATGTGAATTATGGTCCCAAAGGTGCCGGAAGTTTGCATCTGTCTACTCTGGGATCTCAAAGGTTAGACTGGAAAAAACAAGAGCACAGGGAACCATGATGTACATTTTCCCTTTTCTAAAAAATGATATCAGTATTATTTTGTAGTGTAGGGTAGCATTGGTTTTACATTATTAGTGGCCTGACTAGGTGCAAGATTCAGTAAAATAAAAAGTTCAATGGAGTTTATTTTTATTAACATTACCAAAAATATTTTTGCCACATATAAAGAATGTTTAAAAGGATTCCTCTGCGTCCCAGCATACTGGCTACAGCACTTTCCTCGCTCCTGGAGCCAGAGAGAGAAGCACAATACAGAAGCTCTGTCCCTAGAGGGGCTTGCATCTGATGACTCCCCAAGGAATACATCTCTGCAGCAGGAGGCTGACATGGAGAAAACACTCAAAACTAGCCACTTCCAAGATCCAGTAAGGATAGACTGAAAATAATACAAAAGTAGCTACAAATCAGTGATTCAGTGAATGCAAGAGAAGGTGCTCCTCTTCTCTACAAAGGAATTCCAATTACAACATGTGGCAGAAAAGAGGGGCTGGAGAGGTGGCTCAGGGGTTAAGCCTCCGCCTTGCAGGCGGAAGGTCCCGAGTTCGGATCCCAGATCCCACGTATAGACGCCAGACGGAAGCGGGGGCGGCCTGCGCTTCTGGTCCTGGTAGGGCGGAGCCTGTGAATCCCGGGGCAGAAGGAGGTGGAGGCGTCCATGGTGGTTCGCGAATTCGTCCGTGGTTCTACACACACATACACACACACACAGACACGCGCGCGCACATACACACAGTTGAATAAATAATAATAATAAAAAAATTTAAAAAAAAAAAAAACAAAAAACAAAAAAAAAAAAAAAACAACATGTGGCAGAAAAGAGGAAAATAGAGAAACCACTTTCAGCAAATCCAGCAGTAAGGAGTTGAGGTAAGGTGCCTCCTAGGTGCTAAATTCTATAGGCAACATTTTGGGAAAGAAAAAGATACTTCCATAGTCTTCATATCACTTCCTTATGACCTATTAAATCGGAATAGGGCACTTTTCAGTGAAGAAACCCGGATTCCAGCTTCAATAGTGACCAGCTCGTCATTTATATCACCAGGAATAAGACACATTGATATCAATGGCTCTGATAGAATAGTGGGCAGTCAGCAAAGTAACTGATCAATATCCTGAGAAGGTATCAGAATGGTGAAAGCCAGAGAAAGATAAAGGATGTGCTCCACATTAAAAGAGACTGGGGAGAAATAAAAGCCAAGTTCCATTTGAGCTCTTGAACATGAGTTTTGCACTTGAAACTGGACAATAGTAGAAACCTTGGTGAAGTTTGATTAAGACCTACAGTTTGATACAGCAATAGTCACTTGATGGTTTGAAAAGTTGCACTGCGACTGTGTGAATGAACATCATTAGGAGAGGCTGCATGGAGGATAATTAGCTTAAAATAGAAAGTAAAGTTCCTTGAATTTGTCCCACAGAAAGCCCTAGCCGCTGCAATCACAGAATTTCCTGTCTCTTTATACTTGTTGAAAGGAGTTGGTTGATTTTGCGCGGGACACTTGTGGCCTCTCCAGAGTGAGTCATCAGAGCCAGTGTTCCTACTGACCAAAGCCCCGTAGATCCGAAGGACCAGCTGTCCCTTGGACCCCTTCCACATTCCAGCACAAATGTGGGTTTCGAGAGAGCTTTGTGGCGTCAAATCCAGGATATTGGTTTGGGAGCCAGAGAATTATTTTCGAGGGGGCTCAAACATCCTTCTCAGTGGGGCACTGGCACATGCGAGTTCTTCCTGTGACAGTGTTCCATCTTCAAACTAGGCCTTTGAAGCTTCTGTCTCTATGAGTTTGAGTCTGTGATGTGCGCTGAAAAGCACAAGCCTCCTCCTCCGTGGACGCAGCGTGTTTTTTCACCAGTCAGAGGCAGTGAACATACTTTCTGCTTGGTTGTTGTCCCACAAACTGGCTAAAGTAGAACTGTTCTGCCACCTAGTGGTAACTTGCAAGTATGTAGGGCCAGATAATAAAAATGCACAGGTCCCAGAATTCACAGAAATTGCCACTTTGTCAATGAGGAAGCGGATCTTGGAGGTGATTGCCAGTGATTCTCCTGCGTTTCTTACTGATTAGTGCAGACCAGAACCAAAATTAAGGCCAGTGTGTTTGAAATTTACTTGTCAGACACTGAGGAGAGTCAAAAAAATTTGATAACAAAAAACAAAACCATGAAGCCTTTATAGATTAAATATATGTTCTTTCTTTTATTTTATTCCAAGCAGATACTACAAACAAACATCTAAAAAACACAAATGGAAGCGGCTGCTGCATTTGTAAGCGGTTCTAAAACATACATACTTTAACTCACAAAAGGCTGAGACCATAGGGCATTTCTTTCATATTGCATATTTATCTCTTTTTGCTTCCTCGATTCCTTGATTCCTACAATGCCCGTTGCAAAACACATTTGGGGAAAACACTGGTAAACACAAACAACGTCTTTGAATGACCAGGTCTGATTTCAACTCTCCCACATCTTATGAAGGTAAATGAATGCAACCAGATATGCAACCCGACCTTTTTCTTCTGGACCTGCATTTCTTCATTTGCAGTGGTGAACACCTTTTTGTGAGATTCTTATAAACTAAGCAAATGAAGTTACAATTGATTGTAAATTTTAAGGTACACGACATGCTTATTATTTATTGCAATTATGAACTGAATGGAGATGAGAAAAGCAATTCACCAATGATATGGAGCATTCTTGCAGCCAGATCTCCTTGTGCTTTCTCTTTGGTGCATGTTCATGATAAATGTATTTAGCCTGTAGCCTATGCTGTAGTATAGTCTAACATATTATAAGACTGAGCACTGCACATATGTAGATTCGTATGTCTACTTTTTGTCTGAGTGTGCACATGTGTTTAAGTGCCTGTTGGGAGATCTTGAACATCACTCAATCATTCTGTGACTGATTGGTAGCACTTTCAGGACTCAGCATCCCACTGAAGTAAATTCTACTGAAGATAATGGATCTATGCAACAAGGGGAAGGACAGGTGGAGACTGTCAAAGTCCATGTATGAACTTTCAGTGTTTTCTTCCTCCACTGAGAGAACACCAAGCTTGCTCTTTATGGCAGCAACAAAAAGTAATAATAGTAAATAAGAAATATGGCAACAACTGCATGATATTTCTTTTTTTTTTTATCTTTTTTTTTTATTAAAAATTTAATTATACATTTTAAAAATTTTTTACCAGTTCCCTCCCTCCCCCCTCTTCCCCCTCCCTTTCCCCCAGTGCCTCCCCCCCAATTCCCAGATAGTCCTTTATTGTGTGTGCCTAACTCTCCACTGTGTCCTCCTCTCCGATGACATATAAGGACCCAGTGGCATTTCCATAAGCCCTTTCTCTTGTTCCCCTTAAGCATAAGATCACTACTATGGCTGTCAATCCCTTGCCTCCAGGGGTCTCGGTGCCCTTATCAGATGCTAGACTTTATGAGGGCAACAGTGCGCTGGACATTGCGCAGGGCATGCAAAGTTCCATTATGATTGCTTTGGCCCCAACTATTGTTGAGAATCTTGCAAATCGTTGCTCCTCCCATCCTTTTGCTCTTACAATCTTACCGCCCCCTCTTCCGCAAATGTCCCTGAGCTCCAGGATGGGGAGAGATTAGGCTGTCCTAGTTCTATGTGATTGATATAGAGTCTCTGAAGTTCTGGATTGTGGTTTGTTGATTTTCTTTTGCAGTTTTGCTGCTCCTGCAATTCCCTTCACTCCATTCTGCTGGGCACTATATGTCACCCCCTGGCCAGAGACAAAAAGCTGTTAAACTGGAGTCTTGTTGTAATAGCACATTCAAGGGTAGATGTAATAAGAGTAGGAAACCTCACTGAGAGAGGGGTCCATCACCCATTTGCAAAATGATTACTTTTTATCTGCTAGACTATATGCCCTCCCCTTCTGGTGAGATCAGGAAAGAACGTCTGTGAACTTAACCAAGTTTCTCATTACTTACTTGCAGACCTTCATGGAGGCCTATTTTCTCTGCTGTAACATGGTCTCCTCTCTCTTTGTTTCTGGTGTGGCCCTCCTAACCCATCTCTCTTGTTCATAATCCTTGCAATTACTGTGTTACATAGGTTTACTTTTGAGTGTCCCAATGTGGGCTGGGTGAGTTTGGTACTAGGAGCCACCTATTAGGGAGTACATACGGCGCTTAATTTTCTGGGTTTGGGATACTTCACTTAATATAATTCTTTCTAATGACATCCATTTCCCAGCAAATTCCAGTAATTCATCATTTTTGATGGCTGAGTAGTACTCCATTGTATAGATGTACCACAGTTTCCTTATCCACTCGTCAACTGTTGGACATTTAGGTTGATTCCATGACTTTGCTATTGTAAACAGTGCTGCTATGAACATGGTCGAGCTTGTGCTATCGAGGCGAACCTTTGCTGTTTGGGGGGTTATTCCCAAAAG
Organism: Typhlomys cinereus; assembly: GCA_023101885.1. Classification (NCBI taxonomy): domain Eukaryota; kingdom Metazoa; phylum Chordata; class Mammalia; order Rodentia; family Platacanthomyidae; genus Typhlomys; species Typhlomys cinereus. The sequence goes on along the minus strand of JALPQD010000080.1, from coordinate 6,665,871 downwards.
TGGGATAGCAGGGTCATATGGCATTTCAATCTTTAATTTCTTTAAGAATCTCCAGACGGCTCGCCAGAGTGGCTGTATGAGCCTGCATTCCCACCAACAATGTAGGAGAGTTCCCCTCTCTCCACATCCTCTCCAGCATTTGTCGTTGTTTGTATTGTGGATTTTTGCCATCCTGACCGGGGTGAGATGATATCTCAGGGAAGTTTTGATTTGCATTTCCCTGATGGCGAAGGAAGTGGAGCATTTTTTAAGATAATTGTTAGACATTTTAATTTCATCCCTGGTAAAGTTTCTTTGAAGTTCCAGGGCCCATTTTTTAATTGGGCCAGTGTTTTCCTTGGAGTTTAATTTTCTAAGTTCTTTGTGCACTCTGGACAGTAGAGCTCTGTCAGATATGTGGTTAGTGAAGATTTTCTCCCATTCTGTGGGTTGCCTTTGAGCTCGTGTTACAATCTCTTTATCTGAACAGAAGCTCTTTAATTTCACAAGATCCCAACTGTTGAGAGTTGGTAGCAGTGACTGTGCCATTGGATGTCTGTTTAGGAACTGTTGGCCTAGCCCAACCAGCTCGAGGGAGTTCCCTATCTTTTCAACTATGGTTTTTAAAGTCTCTGGCCTGATATCAAGGTCCTTGATCCATTTGGAATTAAGTCTTGTACATGGTGACAAGTACGGGTCCAGCTTTAATCTTCTGCATGTGGAGATCCAGTTTTGCCAGCACCATTTGTTGAAGATGCTGTTCTTTTTCCATTGGATTCTTTGGGCCCCTTTGTCAAAGACCAAATGGCTGTAACTTTGTGGGCTTATATCTGGGTCTTCAATCCTTATCCATTGATCTGTGTGTCTATTTTGGAGCCAGTACCAGGCTGTCTTTATAACTATGGATTTGTAGTATAGACTTAGGTTTGGTATGGTAATACCTCCAGCTGTGTTTTTGTTACTCAGGATTGTTTTGGCTATCCTGGGTCTTTTGTGCCTCCAAATGAACTTTGAGATTGTTTGGTCAACTTCTTTGAAGAATTGCTTTGGGATTTTGATTGGTATAGCATTGAATCTGTATATTGCCTTTGGTAGGATGGTCATTTTTACAATGTTGATTCTGCCAATCCAGGAACAAGGGAGGTCTTTCCACCTTCTGGTGTCTTCTGCAATTTCTTTCTTTAGGGTTTTAAAGTTTTCATTGTAAAGGTCTTTTACCTCCTTAGTTAGGTTTATACCAAGGTATTTCATTTTTTTAGGGGTTATAGTAAATGGCATGGTTTCTCTCAAGGCTTTTTCACTTCTTTCATTCTGGGCATATAGGAAGGCCTCTGATTTTTGCACATTTATTTTGTATCCTGCCACCCTGCTGAACTTCTCAATTAGTTCCAGGAGCTTCCTGGTGGAGTTTTTGGGATCACTCAGGTATAAGATCATGTCATCTGCAAATAGAGATAGCTTGACTTCTTCCTTGCCAATTTGAATCCCTCTTATGTCCCTTTCTTGTCTTATGGCTTCGGCTAAGACTTCAAGTACAATATTGAATAGAAGTGGTGAGAGTGGACAGCCTTGTCTTGTTCCTGATCGAAGTGGGAATGCTTCCAATTGTTCCCCATTGAGCATAATCCTTGCTGTGGGCTTGTTGTATACAGCTTTTATTATATTGATAAAGGTTCCTTCCATTCCTACTGTCTCTAGCGTTTTGATCATAAAAGGCTGTTGGATCTTGTCAAAAGCTTTTTCTGCATCTATCGAGAGTATCATGTGGTCTTGGACTTTGGACTGGTTTACATGATGAATTACATTTATTGATTTGCGTATGTTGAACCAACCTTGTGTGCCGGGGATGAAGCCTACTTGGTCCCCATGAATGATCTTTTTAATATGTTTTTGAATCCGATTTGCTAAGACTTTGTTGAGAATCTTTGCGTCTGTGTTCATCAGGGAGATCGGCCTATAGTTTTCTTTTTCAAGTGAATCTTTATTAGGTTTTGGGATTAAAACGATATTAGCTTCATAGAAGGAATTTGGTAGTGTTCCTTCCTTTGCTATTTGATGGAACAGTTTAAGGAGTATTGGTGTTATTAACTCCTTAAATGTCTTGTAGAACTCTGTGCTGAATCCATCTGGTCCAGGACATTTTTTGGTGGGAAGATTCGAGATTACTTCCTCAATTTCCTTATATGTTATAGGACTATTTAAATAATTCACAACTTCCTGATTCAATTTAGGTAAGTTGTGTTTACTTAGAAATTCATCCATCTCTTTTGTGTTGTCAAACTTCACAGAGTATAAGTTTTTGAAATATGATGTTATAATTCTCTGGATTTCTTGGGTATCCGTAGTGATAACTCCATGTTCATTTCTAATTTTGTTAATTTGGGTTTTCTCTCTCTTGCTTTTGGTTAGTTTAGCTAGGGGTGTATCAATCTTGTTGATTTTTCAAAGAACCAGCTTTTTGATTGGTTGATTTTTTCTATCGTTTCTTAGTCTCGATTTCAGATATTTCTCCCCTTATTTTGCTAATCTCTTCTCTTCTACTGCTTTTAGGATCAGATTGCTCTAGTTTCTCTAAAGCTTTAAGCTGCATTGTTAAGTTGTTTATTTCTGATGTTTCCATTTTTTTGACGTGGGCATTAAGAGCTATGAACTTACCTCTTAGGGCAGCTTTCATTGTGTCCCAGAGATTTTGGTAAGTTGTATTTTCGTTATCATTCACTTTCAGGAAATCTTGAATTTCCTTTTTAATTTCTTCCTGAATCCAGTTCTCATTCAGCATCATAGTGTTAAGTTTCCAGGAGTTAGTGCATTTTCTCTTGTTTGTTGTGTTGTGGATGTCCAGCTTTAGGCCGTGGTGGTCTGATAGGGCACAGGTTAGAATTTCAACTTTCTTGTATATGTGTAGATTCATTTTGTGGCCCAATATGTGATCTATTTTGGAGAAAGTTCCATGTGCTGCTGAGAAAAATGTGTATTCTTTGGTGCGTCGGTGAAAAGTTCGATAGAGATCTGTGAGGTCCATTTCTTTCAGGGTTTGATTAAGTTCCAAAGTGTCTCTGTTAAGCTTTTGACCTGTTGATCTATCCCATGTAGAGAGGGCGGTGTTGAAGTCCCCAAGAATTATCGTTTGGGGGTTGATTTCTTGCTTTAGACGCTGTAGGGTTTTCTTAATGAATGTGGGGGGGCCCGTATTGGGTGCATATATGTTCAGTATTGTGAAATCTTCCTGGTGAATTGTACCTCTGACTAAAATGTAGTATCCATCCGTGTCTCTTATAATTTTTTTTGGTTTGAAATCCACTTTGTCTGATAGCATAATGGCTACCCCTGCCTGTTTTCTGCTTCCATTTGCTTGTAGAATTGTTGACCAGCCTTTTATTTTTAGAGCGTGCCTATCTTTTGTGGTGAGATGGGTTTCCTGCAGGCAACAGATTGATGGATTGTGATTTTTAATCCAAGTTTGTAATCTGTGTCTCTTGATCGGTGAATTAAGTCCATTAACATTTAGTGTTATAATGGAGAAACTATTGTTAATTCCAGACATTTATTATGTTTAGTAGCTTTTATAAGTATATTGCTTCGCTTTTAATGGTGTTATATTTGCCTTCTGTTCTCCTGGATATGCCTGTTTTTTTTCTTCACGCTTGAGTATCATTTCTAGCAGTTTTTGAAGGCCTGGTTTGGTGGCCATGTATCCCTTAAAGTTGTCTTTGTGCTGGAAAATTTTTCTTTCTCCCTCGATCATGACTGATAGTTTTGCAGGGTAAATCAGCCTGGGTTGACAATTTTGCTCATTCAATACTTGAAGTATGTCTCTCCAAGCTCTTCTTGCTTTTACTGTTTCGACTGAGAAGTCATTAGTTATTTTAATAGGTTTGCCTTTAAAAGTGACTTGTTTTTTCTCCCTTGAAGCTCTCAGCACCAGTTCTTTATCTTGAATGTGGAGTGTTTTAACTATTATTTGCCGCGGTGTGCTTCTATTTTGGTCGTATCTGTTTGGGGTGCGGAATGCCTCTTGTATATGAATGGGCCTCTCTTTTTTTAGATGAGGAAAGTTTTCCTTGATGATCGTTTGAAAAATTTCCTCAGGGGTGGTATTTTGAGATTCTTGCTCCGGTATTCCATGAATACGCATGTTAGGCTTCTTCAGGGTGTCCCATATCTCTTGGATATTTCTCTCAAGTATCTTTTTGGCTTTAACAACCTCTTCCATTGAGCTGGTTAGTACTCCCACTTTATCTTCAAGGTCTGAAATTCTGTTTTCTGCTTCATTAGTTCTGTTGATAAGACTCTCTGTGGCGTTCTGGGTTGAAGATAACTTGTCTTTTAGCTCAGTTTTAAACTCTGCTTGAGTTTGTTTTAACTGTTCTATGCCACTTTTTGTTTCTTGCACTGTTTTTCTCAACTCCTCCAGATGTCTGTTGTGTTGCTCTTCAAAGCGATTGATTCGATTATGTAATTCCTCCCGGATTTCCTCTTTCATAGTATTGAACATGGTAATGATCATATTTTGAAAGTCTTTATCCTGGGTGGGGCTTTCTTGGCCTTTTTCCGCGGGTTGTTCTTGTTGGAGTCTAACATTATGGGATTAATTTCTTCAGTGGGAAATTTGTTTACTTGAGTGTTGCTTCTCATGGATTTGCACTTTGACTTTGGCATTGTCATTTTAACTCTTAAGATCTCTCAATTTCACTAAACTGAATTATTTGGCCTGGGGTACTGGTGGGCAGGGCCTGAACGGGGACTTACCTAGGGCGCGGGGTGAGGCCCGGGTGGACCGCGCGCGTGTCCTGACCGGCGGAGCGGGGTGGGGCGAAGAAGGGAAGGATGGGCGCGTTGGCGTGGAGCTATTTAACCCGAGGGCAGCTGGGGCGGGGCCCGGGCGCAGGGGGAGGTGCTCCTCGTCCCTCGGCCCCCGCGCGGCTCCGGCTGGATGGTGGGAGTCGGAGCCGGGTCCCCGTGGGCTGACCTGGGGGTCCTAGAGCGCGCGTTGAGGCCCGGCTGGATCTCGCGCAGGCGTCCCGACCGGCGGAGCGGGGGCGGGGCGAAGAAGGGAAGGATGGGCGCTTCGGCGTGGAGCTATTTAACCCGAGGGCAGCTGGGGCGGGGCCCGGGCGCAGGGGGAGGTGCTCCTCGTCCCTCGGCCCCCCCGCGCGGCTCCGGCTGGATGGTGGGAGTCGGAGCCGGGTCCCCGTGGGCTGACCTGGGGGTCCTAGAGCGCGCGTTGAGGCCCGGCTGGATCTCGCGCAGGCGTCCCGACCGGCGGAGCGGGGGCGGGGAGAAGAAGGGAAGGATGGGCGCGTCGGCGTGGAGCTATTTAACCCGAGGGCAGCTGGGGCGGGGCCCGGGCGCAGGGGGAGGTGCTCCTCGTCCCTCGGCCCCCCCCCCGCGCGGCTCCGGCTGGATGGTGGGAGTCGGAGCCGGGTCCCCGTGGGCTGACCTGGGGGTCCTAGAGCGCGCGTTGAGGCCCGGCTGGATCTCGCGCAGGCGTCCCGACCCATGATATTTCTTCTTAGGAAAGCTCATTGGAGACCCCAGCACCCAGGTGCACCAAACACCACGTACATTCTGTGTAGCAATTAGCAAAAGTCTGTACCACTAGAAGGAAAGCAGGCATTCAGCATAAATCACACTGCCTATACGGACAGTCCGTTGGCAGTGAGAGCCACTGTTACCAGGGAGATAGTAGAAGGAACAAGCCAAACATGCCCAGATTGCAGTGCCAGCCCCAGGCCAGCCCGCAGTCCAGCCTATTTTGAGACAGGAATCTCAGGCCTGACTTATCATTGTTTTTGCTATGCAGTGTCCATAGCTGAAACAACCTGATAGAGATTTTTTTAACAGATTGATTGTGGACTGAGTCTTGGACTTATTTTCATGTTTATTTTCAGTAAGACTTCCCACATTCTCATGTGGTTGGTGTGTGTGTGTGTGTGTGTGTGTGTGTGTGTGTGTGTGTGTTAGTTTTCAGCATCCTCTATGTATACTTGTATGACCTATTTCAAAATTTGAGAATCTTGGAAGATATGTAAGTATGTCACTACCACTGGCTAAGAGTACTTTTGAAAAGATCAGCTTTCACTGAATTGCACTGAGAATGAATGTTCACATAGTTGTGCTGTCGCTTAGTGTATATGTATTAAACTTACAGAAAAGTTCTACAATGCAAAGATTCTTCCACAATTTTTTTACCATCATATAAAAACTTATATGGTTTAAATTTAGGTACCAAAGAGGAAGTATATTAATAGAAATATCACTATGCCATATTAAATGGAAGCTGTGCTGGCTGAATGTGTTACATTAATTCAACACATGTGAATGCTAACAAGGAAGTCCATGATAAAAAAGAAATCTCTGAGGAATTTTGTTTTCTTACATACTTCAGAACTACCAAAATAAGGTAAAACAGTTTTCTCTTTACCCTTCTCTTCTGTTCATATCCATCTCTCTCTCCTTCTCGTCCTCCTCCCTTCATTTTTCTTTATCTTCTCTTTGTGCTCTTCAAGTACAAAGACATTATTTTTTCTTCTCATCCAGCATGTCTGTACCCATTCTCTACATCCAAACACCTTCTCTTTCTTTAAGTATGTGAGTTTTCCCTGCTTCTATCTCAACTTATGGGAGAGAGCCAAAAGCCCAGGTGCATGCAGAGGTCTGTCTGCCAAAGGCAATCAAAGAACCAAACTGCTGGACAGAAAACTTTGCTTGAAGTCCCAGGAGCCCATGGACAGCCCAGGCTTTTCTGCCATCCTCCCAGGGTTTCTAGAAGTTGGCACCTAGTTTATCTCCACAACTAGTGGGTGTGGTTTCCAGGCTGCAAGATGCTAATCTTCTCACAAGACCAGATGCAGGAAATACTCCACCAATGACACGTTCACCTGCCTTTTCAGGCAGTAGCAGCAAGGCTTACTTCCCACGAGGGAAATCACTGACTCTTCAGGACAAGGACAACTCCATCATCTGTCAGTCAAAGGAAACAGAATTTGGAGTAGTTGTATTTCTTTGTGGTCCTTTGGGTGTTAGCACTTCCTTTCCCTATCCTTAGATATCGTTATTGTTGAAATCGTTCAGTCTTTTTCATTAGGCACAATACCACAAATGTGATTTTTTTATGTCTTCTTAAATAAGCCTTTTCCTTAATGTCCCAGAAAGCTCATCCTAAGTCATTGCAGTTTTACAGGCTCTATGAAATAACTCTTACTTAAATTGTTTAAGTTATAAAAAGAAAATTATGTGTATAATTAATGCACATTATCTTATGCATCTTTGTAAGTAACTTCAGGCTATTTCCTCTTAGATTTCCTAAGTACAACTCTGGGTGTTGACACTTGGTATCATCTCCATGAGCTCCAACACCAGAGGACCCAGTGCTTCTCGCCTGTCAGACTTCTGTCCTGCCCTCCCCAAGCAATTCATGCTCTTTCCAGCTCACTGATACTAAGCATCCTTGTTAAATACAGTATTTGCTAGTTACATCAGTTTAAGGACATTTCTTCAGTTACTTATTGGCTTTCAAGTTTTAAAATTGTGTTTCTGTTTTACTTCTCTTCCTCCTTTTTGTCTTCCTTCCTCTCCTCCTTTGCTTCCGCTGGTGACCAAATTCAAGGTCATGCTCTGTTAGTGAGTTATATCCCAAACACTTGCTAATGCCTTTCAGCCTCTTATTATGCAACACCTGCCAAATAATACTTTTGTTTTTGTTTGTTTGTTTCTACCAGTTTCCTTATTTCCTCTCAGTTGCAAACTACACTTTTCTGAGGATCAAATAGTTGGACCCTGAATTCAATTATAACCTCACTGTACAGTATGTAGGGATGGGAACAGATTTTTTTAAGGAAAAAAAGCTGCATGTTATTTATAGTAATAGTGATTAGGATTTGGTAGATGCCAGTTACTAATTTCCATTATAATAAAATAAAATAAAAAAGTTCCAGCCATGCTTGTCCTTCACAGGAAAAATTTTTCCTTTGTTTTTACATTGGATATTTAATATAATTACAGTGAGGTTGTAACTGAATGCTTCTGAGTTTGCCTATTTTCTTTTTATTCTTTTTCATACAGGAATATAGTGAATTTATGATATTTTTACATCTTAATCCCCAATCCCATCCTTCTTCTCTTTCCATTACAACCCTTCTTCTCCTCCACCAAGCTGCTCCTATTTTCAAGTCTTTGGGCATGTGTGGCCCCATGAGTTTCATCTGGGTTGCCTTCGATGGCATGTGTCCGAGCACTTACTGTAGCACTCTTTTCTTGGTGAAATGTTGATAAGACAGTTCCTGTTCAGATTTTGCAGAAATATAACAAAAGTTTACAAAGTTCATTCTCAAACAGTCTAGTGTTTATAGGATTGCATTTTCAAGTAATATTTTGCCCAGGAGAAATGAATCTTTTGTGGTACACATATAGTGATTGTTCCAATTACTCTTCTGTTGTTGTGAGAAAATTCTCTTACCCAAATAATTTAAGGGAGAGTTTACTATTTGACTTATGGTTTCAGAGGCTATAAAATCTATTATCATGGGAAGCACACAGGTATAATCATTGCTGGTGAAGCAGGAAGCTGATTCACTTTATCATAGCAATTAGGAAGCAGAGAGAATAAGAGAGAGAAGGAGAAAAGAAATTAGAGAGAGATAGGGGAAGAAGAAGAGGAAAGGAGAGGAGGGGAGGAGTGGGGAGGGGAGGGGAGATGAAGAAAAAAGGGAAGAAGTAGAGGTGGGGCAAAGCTATTCAACTTCAAAGCCCACCCCCAATGATGTACTTCTGCTAACAAAGCTCCACCTCTTAAAGGTCCTATTACCTTCTTTTTTTTAATACATTTTTTATTATTATTTCAGCTCATACAAACTTAATAGGTACATCAGTTCCCTCCGTCCCTCCTCCTCCCCCCGAACCCCCTGCTCCCCCTCCCCTCACCCCTCTCTCCCCATTCCCCCGTGCCTCCTGCCCCAATTCCCAGAGTCCTTTCTTGTGCATGCCTGACTCTCCTCTGGGCCCTCCTCTCCAATGACGTACAAGAACCCAGTGGAATTTCCCTGAACCCTTTCCTGTGTTCCCCTTAAGCATAGGAACACTACTGTGGCTGTCAATCCCTTGCCTCCAAGGATCTTGGTGCCTTTGGCAAATGCTAGACTTTGTGAAGTCAATAGTGTGTTGGACATTGCGCCAGGCATGCAATGTCCAGTTATGATTGCTTCAGCCCTAACTTGTGTGGAGTATCTTGCAAATCATTGTTCCTCCCATCCTTTTGCTCTTACACTCTTACCGCCCCCTCTTCCGCAAATGTCCCTGAGCTTCAGGATGGGGAGAGATTAGTCTGGCCTAGTTCTAGGTGGTTGATATAGAGTCTCTGAAGTTTTGGATAGTGGTTTGTTGATTTTCTTTTGCAGTTTTGTTGCTCCTGTAATGCCCTTCACTCCATCATGATAGGCACTGTATGTCACCCCCTGGCCAGAGACAAAAAGCTGTTAAACTGGAGTCTTATTATAAGAGCACATTCAAGGGTAGATGTAATACTTACACCTAAAAGTGGAATCCCAAGGTCATATGGCATTTGGCAATGGGAGGGGTCAATCACCCATTTGCAAAATGGTTACTTTTTAATCTGCCGGACTATATGCCCTCCCCTTCTGGTGAGTTCATACCCCCTTAGTTGTAAATGATCAGGAATGAATGTCTGTGAACTTAACTAGGTGTCACATTACTTTTTTGCAGTCCTTGATGGAGGCCTATTTTCTCTACCGTAACATGGTCAGTTCTCTCCTTGTTTCTGTTGTGGCCCTCCAACCCCATCCCTCCTGTTCATAATCCTTGCAATTACTGTAGGTAATACATAGATTTACCTGTGAGTGTCCCAAGATGGGCAGGGTGGGTTTGGTATTAGGAGCCACCTATTAGGGAGTACATACAGCGCTTAATTTTCTGGGTCTGGGATACTTCACTTAATATAATTGTTTCTAATGACATCCATTTCCCGGCAAATTCCAGTAATTCATCATTTTTTTTAATTTTTTTTATTATTATTATTTATTCAACTGTGTGTATGTGCGTGCGCGTGTCTGTGTGTGTGTGTATGTGTGTGTAGAACCACGGACGAATTCGTGAACCACCATGGACGCCTCCATCTCCTTCTGCCCCGGGATTCACAGGCTCCGCCCTACCAGGACCAGAAGCGCAGGCCGCCCCCGCTTCCGTCTGGCGTCTATACGTGGGATCTGGGATCCGAACTCGGGACCTTCCGCCTGCAAGGCGGAGGCTTAATCCCTGAGCCACCTCTCCAGCCCGTAATTCATCATTTTTGATGGCTGAGTTGTACTCCATTGTATAGATGTACCACCGTTTCCTTATCCACTCGTCAACTGTTGGACATTTGGGTTGATTCCATGTCTTTGCTATTGTAAATAGTGCTGCTATGAACATGGTCGTGCTTGTGCTATTGAGGTGAACCTCTGCTGTATGGGGGGTTATACCCAAAAGTGGAATTGCAGGGTCATATGGCATTTCAATCTTTAATTTCTTTAAGAATCTCCACACGGCTCGCCAGAGTGGCTGTATGAGCTTGCACTCCCACCAGCAATGTAGGAGAGTTCCCCTCTCTCCACATCCTCTCCAGCATTTGTTGTTGTTTGTATTGTGGATTTTTGCCATCCTGACCGGGGTGAGATGATATCTCAGGGAAGTTTTGATTTGCATTTCCCTGATTGCTAAAGAAGTGGAGCATTTTTTAAGATATTGTTAGACATTTTAATTTCATCCCTGGTAAAATTTCTTTTAAGTTCCAGGGCCCATATTTTAATTGGGCCATTGGTTTCCTTGATGTTTAGTTTTCTAAGTTCTTTGTGCACTCTGGACAGTAGAGCTCTATCAGATATGTGGTTAGTGAAGATTTTCTCCCATTCTGTGGGTTGCCTTTGAGCTCGTGTGACAATCTCTTTATCTGAACAGAAGCTCTTTAATTTCACAAGATCCCAACTGTTGAGAGTTGGTAGCAGTGACTGTGCTATTGGATGTCTGTTTAGGAAATGTTGGCCTAGTCCAATCTGCTCGAGGGAGTTCCCTATCCTTTCAACTATGGTTTTTAAAGTCTCTGGTCTGATATCAAGGTCCTTGATCCATTTGGAATTAAGTCTTGTACATGGTGACAAGTACGGGTCCAGCTTTAATCTTCTGCATGTGGAGATCCAGTTTTGCCAGCACCATTTGTTGAAGATGCTGTTCTTTTTCCATTGGATTCTTTGGGCCCCTTTATCAAGACCAAATGGCTGTAATTTTGTGGGCTTATATCTGGGCCCATTACCTTCTTAAGCAGCACCACTAGCTGGAGACTAAGGGTTCAACCACATGAGTGTGTGGGAGACAATCCACGCTGAAATCATGACATTTAATAAATACTTGAAGTACAGCCTGTTTCTTACTAACTTGTAAATTGTCTTTTCACACCATTCAGCAAATGCTGAAGCACACTGGTGCTCTGTAAATACCTGTGCCTAGTAAAAGAGGGAAGTTAGCAGCACTTGTGTGAAAAGTACATAGAGTTGAAGGCGTGCGGCTCCTCAGTTGCTTTGATTCAACATGAGGGGCCATAAGACATTTACCTCCTTTCTCTGTGCCATACATTCTCTGTTTTAAGTTATTCAGAGTGCACTTGAAAGAAGCTCGGGAACTAATGGATGAGCAATAAGCTTCCAGCTAACTATAAAGGGCTGCCTGAATGCAAGGTGGATGTGGTTAAAGCCAAGGGAAAATGGTACATTTTTGAATACTCAGGGCAGAGAAAAAGAAATTCTTTGCTAGTTATCTCTGCTTTTTAGCATTAAATTCAACAGTGAACCTTGCCCAAATGGGTAGGGGAGGTAGATAGGATTGAGATACATTGTAATGGTACATGAAATTTTCTACTTCCCTAGACCAACAAATTTCCCTTTCACCATAATGTAATTAACAACAACAACAACAACAACTGGGCACAAAAAGTGTGCTCCTGTACACATGGGTGCGGGAATCTTCCCCTACATCATGGGTACTACACTAGAGGCTGAACGCATAAAGAAAGGTGACTCTCTCTACCCCTGCAACTATCAACTGCCAATGACTTCTCAGCTGTGTGTGGGAGCAGGGCTTGGGAGCCCCCATCTCCCATTCACCCTAAAATGCTGACTTGCTCTTATGCAGTGAGTTCATGTGTGCAGTGATCAGGTCACAACCAGAGGACAGCATTTCATAGCGCTCCTCCCCATCCTTTGGCTTTCACCTTCAATTGCTACCTCTTCTGAAGAGAGGTTCATACAGATGTCTCTCATCTTTACCTGAGCACCTATATTGACTTTTTCTTAGCACTTTGATCAGTTATGAGTTTCTCATTCACTGCCCACTGCAAGTGAAACTTTTCTGACTAAGGTTGTAAACTGTGCATATCTAGGAGTATAAGCATACATATATAGGAGGTAGTTTGACAACATGACTATTCAGCAAAACAGTCGCAATGTTTTCCCTTGGTCCTACAACCTCCCCAGCCATGGGCTGTTAGCCAGTTTTTAACATATCAGCCATGAAGTCAACCTCAGATCCAATCAGAAAGTGGTTGGTTATCCCCTTAGCAGTCATGCTGCTGTGGTCACTTCTTATCAGGTAGGTCAGTAGTGTAACATGCAAGACCCAGTGCTGGCTAAGACTAATGATGACTTTTCTCCCCCAGTAGCCTTCATAGTACTTCTGGTACTAAGAGAGGTAGCCAGCAAGGAGTGTTTCCTGGTCAGTTCAAGACTGATTTCTTCATGTCTTAACGACTGAAGCATGTAGCATCTTCAGCCATAGGATTTTACTATCTAGTTATGTTCCAAATTCATAAGACTGAAAGTAAAGCAGAAGAAGATGTGATATGTGGTGAGACTGATGTTCCTTCCTACCTGCTATAGTTGTCGGAGCATGGTGGAAGGATGACTTTGGGGAGGGGAGATGAGGCTTGCTGGTTGCACAGCATTTTACTTAGGGGTCTAGAACAATAAGTTAACTGGAACGCTGTTAGAAAGAATCAAAGACATGAATGTTAAAGTCTTATACCTCCTTATCTCTCCAACCTTAAGTTTGAAGTGGGCATATTATTTTCAGGTGTTAGTGAACAAAAGCACTGGAACAAGTTTAATTCAACAAGCCTCCTTCTTCTAAAACATCCCTCCTGCCTTGTTCAGTTTTCATGCGTGGTACTTCGATGGATTGGGCTGTTAAAATCCTTTCTTCCTGCTTGATTTAAAAAATTGTAGATAAAATGTGTATGACACAGATGTCCCATGAATTCATTGGGGAATGTGCAGTCTCCTGCTGAAGCTTATTGTCTCAAGCAACGTTGCTGAAACACTTGTATCCAGGGATGGGGACTAGTAAACACTGTAAACATATCACAAACCTTGGAAGGAAAGAAAATCTGCTCTACCTTCTGAGAGCAGCTTCATTCAGTCAGCACTTCTGTGGCTGCCAGGCCGAAGTTGCCACCTGGGACAAAGTATCCTGAGGATGATGTAAGACTTGAGGGAGCTGCCTGGGGAGAGGTGAGGACAGCACAACAGGAAGTACAGAAATTATCACAGCTGCTCCATTGCCCACACAGTCACCTTCCCAGACTCCTAGCATGCTGCATCTTCAGTTCCACCTTCACTGGCTCGTGCTGACTGGTTGTGGAACATCTGTTTCTACACATGTAAGCCAGGGCACGGTTCATGGCTGGTGTAGGCAGCTTCCTGTTACTGTGCCTACATTCACATGGGTAATTCAAAGTCAAGAGTAAAGGGTAAATTTTCATGGAATTTAAAGAAGACCCATTTTTCAAATATTCTCCTGTGGTCAACCATGATGGTGTCCTAATTTGATGTACAAAGATATTACTTAGAAAACTGTAAACTGTACATATGACTAAGTTCACCTTTGCTTCAGCTAGATCTCATTTTTGCAGACAGATTATTTCACTCCTGTATTCAGGAACTGAAAAAGACATCAAGTCTGTCTGTCCATCTGTGGACATTTTGAGCTTTATGTCACCTCTCTGGGTCTGGTCTGAAGCTCTGTATAAAGAAATAGAGCAAACAGAGTGTTCAAGTATAGAAAAAACATCCTCTGTATACCAATTTGAATATGCTTAGGAATTAAACTTTAAGGTTCAAGAATGTACTTCAGCTTGGTCTTATGGAAAGGAAGGAGAAAAGGTTAGCTCTGCACATTCCAACACAGTTCATTAAGAAGTCAATTATTTTTGTAATGAAAATGCCTGCTCGTGTGGATGTAAACACCATAATCATGAAGGATAGGATCACAAGTGTACACCCCTCCCTGAGGTGCTATGGAGGGTTGTGCTGGCTGTGTGAAGGGCAGCTACTTTCTTCAGTAGTACACATACTGATATCTCAACAAATGCCCACACATGTGCTAATGTAGGCAAACTACATGAAACTCCGTGGTGCACACATATAAAAAGACATGAAAGTAGGAAGGAGGATTTGTTTGGAAGGAGGGAGGATGGGATCAAGTAATATGGGGTGAAATGATTTGAATTCATTTGCTTTAGAGAGGAGAGAGGGTGAGGGAGAATCTCAGCGGATATACTAGATGGACATTCATAATATATTCACTGTTAGCTCTAGTCGCCTCTAGGTGTCAGAATTTAAGTGGTGTAAATGCATTTATTAAATTTTTTCTACCAAAAATATGTTGCATCTATTATAAGAAAGCTTTGTCTGTTGACAATAGTTTCATTGATTTTTTTTCAGAATTATTGAATAATAATTAAACTCAACTTACAAGTTCTGCTTGGGATGAGGCTTGCTTAGGGACATAACAAATTTTGTTTTTTCTTTTAGTGTCAAGCTCCAAAACAGAAATCAATTTTTGAGAATGAGATCAATGTACAGCTTGATAACAGTGCATTTCTAACTTTGAAGCACAATTAACTTTCAAGCATTCCATCTTAAATCTCCAATGAGAATTGAAAATGTCATAGATCGCGACTTAATGTCCACTGAGGACCTGCAGGCCCAGTCAGAGTTGATGATTCCATATCTGGTTGTAAAATAATCTGTCCGCAGAAAGGAGGCATAGGGCTGTCAAGGTGGCTTTGTGGGTAAAAGTTACAAGTATGTATTATATTATATGTGGTATAATATCTATTAAATATATTATTTATATAAATGGCAGAATTTAATAAAAACGCTCAGTAGATGATAGATAAATAATGCAGGTAGTAAATAGATGGATTTTAGAACAGATTAGCTAAATTTTATCTAAGTGCATTGACTTTGTGAACTGATTAGTCATCACAAAGGTCACTGTGAGTATGAGATTGGAGGCCAATCCCATGGGACACTGTGGTAGAAGATCTAAGCCTAAGCTATGCAGGTCACAGGTCATAGCAACAGTACATACACTTACATTATGGGGTTCAATGTCTTCTTTCTTAGAAGACAAATAGGTTCTTGGACTATAACAAAATTAGAAATAATTAATTTTGAGATTAAAGTCAAATAGTAATAAGCTTTGCTGAGTTTTACTTGGTTTCCTATGTTCAGGTATACCCAGGTTGAGTGCGAACTTGTTTCTCATGTGTTTTGTGATCGGAATTGAGAATGCACAGCGTGAATCATACTTTGCTCTGAATCTATCTCCCTGCAGTTGTAATCCCCATGAAATATGTGGTATACTGTGATGCTTTCATCTCAAAATCTGAGCTTTAAAGGGGACTCTATAAAAAGATATTAAGTGTTGAAGTTACTCTTCATGTTGTTCATAAAAAATTTAAGGTAAGCAGGAGTTTATTCTTATAATTCTCAGTTATACTCCTCAGCATGGCCACACTATACCCGTGTCAAGGTACCGATTCAGTTCTCTCCATCTTCTCCGCTTGCCCACTGATGGTCCCACTCACTATGGATCAGGTCTTCCCATATCAATTAGATAACGTCCCACACTCCTGCTCAGGACATGTCTAATTAAATGATTCTTCATAGGTGTTTCTAAAATCTTAGCCCTCAATTGTTAAATTGGCACACCTGTTTCTAACTGGTTTCTCACCTGGTTGTAACCCTGAGGTTAATTTTTTGGTTAAATTAGGGCTTATTCCTTTCTTCTTAAATAAGCCTTTGTTCTTGGGAAGGAAATTGGTTTAGCGGAAATCTATGGGTTTGAGGGCTTAGAAGATCAGGGTTTGCATCTGGACTACACTTGAGTGTTTTTCCTTCTTCTTTTTGTGTGCATGCTGTGTTTGTAGAGGACACTTGATTGTATGTGCCTGTGAAGGCCCAAGAGTGATTTTGGGAATCACCCTGGATTGCTCTCCATCCTTATTGGTTTGCTGTGAACTTTCCCTGGCTCTGCCTTGCAGGGTTTGGAAGTTCAGGCCACCACTATTTCAGCAGGTCCTTTTGTTTGCAAGGCAAAGGCTTTAACCCCTGAGCCATCTCACTACCCCCACACTTGGGTGTTTTCATCTTAAAAGTTGGTTTATCAATCAAAGTCAAATTGGCAGGTAAGAACTACACAGTAATTTGAAGAAGAAATTTATTCAGGATTTGTTAACTACAATACAAATGGAAATAACAGAGAATTGGTTAGTAAAAGGAATTCTATGGACTTCTACGTATGCCTAGTAGTGATTCCATGCATAAGAAGCAACTGCCGAGAGAGAGAGAGAGAGAGAGAGAGAGAGAGAGAGAGAGAGAGAGAGAGAGAGAGAGAGAGAGAGAGAGCCCTTTAACACTCCCAACCTAAGTTCCAAGCTTCTTGGGAAGAGTATGTGATTGCAGTTCATTTGGTGATTGAAAAGCCATTGGAGTGCCTTACCTTTGAGACCTGCCTTCTGAGGTTCGGGGGAAGCAGCCCACAGGGGCTGTACCTAATACTTGCTGCTCAGTACAGCCAGTGCTTGGGAAGCTGCCTGCTGCTGGGCACTGGCTCTCAACAGATGCTGCAGCAGTCTGGGGCTAGAGAAGCTGCAATGGAGAAATGGCGTCAGTGGCATTCTAATGCGAGGGCACCATAGGCCCTGCTGTATGTGCAGCCGATTCACCCACTCTTCCTCCAGCAGCTAATGTTTCAGGCTTTACATTGAGCTCTTTCATCCATTTTGAGTTAACCTTTGTTCAGGGTAGGAGATATGAATCTACTTTCATTCTTTTCTAGATAGAAGTTCATTCTTTCCCTAGTGTCACTTATTAAAGGGCAAGTTTGTGTTCCTGGTCCCAGTTTTGTGACTAGTTGGGGACCCCTCCCTAATGTGGATCCTATGCAACACAATTCTGCTACTACCTGCAGCTGAGCAAACTCCTTCCCAACTGTCTGTATACATCCAACAGCGCTGAGCTCCTGTTGGGCCTGTGATGTCTCCAGCATCGGCCTCCTCCATTGAAGATGTGTCTCCCATCTCTACAATGCCCTAGTAGACATTTCTCAGTCCAATCCAATTGACATAAATTAACCATTTTGATATGGATGCTAACTTCCCTGCAAAAGATGATAGGGAAGGGCTGGAAAGGACAGAGTGATTCTGAGCTTTTTAGTACTGTTCCTGTCTCCTCCATCTCACCCACTTAGAGGAGGCATCCGGGAAGACCCACACAGTTTAACTTACTCTGTGAGACCATCTCTGAATTGCCAGATGCTCTCATTTCTTCAGTCTCCTAGCATAACAGGAGTAGATAATCAGTGAACATTTGCGTTCATGACACATCACTGTTAGAAATGGACATGAACTGAACGAACTGCATGTTTTAAGATAGATATGAAACACTGAGTGAATTAGCTGTTTAGCCCAACTGTTTACACTATGCTCAATCATTTAGGCAAATCAGTTTGCCAGTTCTGGCAGTTTTGTCTTGGAATCTGTGTTTTCACTTTCTGTAAGCAATGCAGTTTAGAAAACAATTTTCCATACGTCCATGCTAAAAAAAAAAAAAAAAGTGAAATGATGACTTTGTAAGTAGTCTCTTTCTGTTTGTACTCATGTTCAATGTCTGGCCCTGGGCTCACTTTTTCACAAATAAACTTGTGCCATCAAATGACAAGCACAAATTTGAGAGAGATGCCTCCAGTGTCTGGACTGGAGACGAATCGTACCACGTGCCTGTCACCACGAGTGTCTCTTTTGACGTTATGGAGTAATTTGTTTAATGACACAATTGCTGGCTGTGGAACAGATGACTGTCTCCTTTGTTGCTCAGAATTCCTGGGGCACCGCAGGGAGCCAGAGCAGTTGCTACATGATTGGCAGGTCTGGGTAACTGCAATCAGTGCCTAAATGGTGGAAAGGGTGGGAGGTGGGATGGGGGGAAATCTTATTCTACCAATGACAGTTGACCAGCTGCTTTTAGAATGACCGAGCAGTTTGTTGATCTAGTGGTTGCACCACAAGCCTTTATTTTTTCTTCTTAGTTAATTATTTGAAGTCAGGAGATTATAAAGCACAAATTCTTAACAGCTTTGGATGAACTCTGTAAGTGTTGCTATGTGCAAGGTGTTCTGAACATTGAATTGTGGGAGGCCCCTAAGAAGAAGTGTGAGGGTCCCTTTTCCCCTCTATTTCCCAGTGAAGATACACAAAATAAAAAGGAATACTGTACTTACTGTGTATAGGCGTTATTGAAGGACTCAGAGAAGGAAGTATTTGTTTGAATTTTCTGTAAGAAACTGGGAAAGCTTCCCGGATGAAGCACCGTAGGAATCCAGGCTCTGAAAAGCTAGAAGCAGTCTAATCTGCAGAACAGAGGCGTTCCTGCCCTACAAGTGCTTCTTTTCAACTGCCGTGAAGCATGAATGAAGCACAGAATCAGCAGGGATAATATCTCACCTGTCCATTCACAGGTTCCAGCCCCTAAATTCTGACTCAGCTTATCTTGAATGGGGCCCCAAACACTTCACTTTGAGAAGATTTTGGGGACTGGGGACATGGATCAGGAGTTAAAGTCTTTGCCTCGCAGCTAAAGGATCTGGGTTCAGATCCCCAGATCCCATGTGAAAATGCCAGATGGATATGACGGCAACCTGCAATTCCAGCCCTGGAAGGAAGAGCCTGGAAAACCCCAAAGCAAAGCAATAAGCAACCAAATCATCCAGGATGACTCCTGATGTCACCCTTGGACTTCCACAGGCCTTAAGTGTCCTCTTGTGCACACACGCACACACACACACACACACACACACACACACACACAAGATATTAGAGGTTATTCCAGTGCAAATGAACCATAGACCACTCTCTTGATAGTGCTTGGTGTTAAACACTGAAAGGATAACTGGCATTTGTTAACTAGGTGGTAGTTCCCAGCATAAAAAGCTTACCTTGAGAAGATTTAATGGAAGAGTGATAGTTCTTTGCTTTAGAACATGGGTGGGATTTATAGTCCCGGTGATATGATATGATATATGATAGATCATAATTTTAATGAAATCTGCATAATGAGTGCTCTCTTATCCCCCTTTCTTTGAATATGCGGATGCTCCCAATCCTTTGTGTGGAGAATACAAACAAGCTTAGCCTTCACCTTGAATTCCACCTGAGAACAGATTTCTCTTACAGATATTTCTTCTGCTGCTTAGAGAATCCCAGGGATGCAGAATTCATAAATCCAAGCTTCGCTTCAGTGACTGGAAGGTGCTCAAGCCATTTAAAAATACAATTCTCTTCAACGTGTTCTGAGAGCCAAGTGGCCAGGTCTGGGCTCAGAGTGGGGCCTTTCCTACCTAGGGCCAGGAGAGGGCAGTGTTTCGCCGTTCTTCGGTTGGTTCCCAGGCCCGGAGCGCGAACTGCGGCTTGGTGATGGTCTCTGAAGGGAGGGTGGGGAGATCTGGTCAGCTTGGAGCAGCCTGGCGCATAGAACGTGCTCTGCTTTGCTTGTTTTTGTCTTGTCTAAACGCCGAAGGTCATAGGATCCTGTTCCAGAAACAATGTAAGGATCGGTAGAATTTACAGAAGAAACAAAGACAAGGGCAAAGGAAAAATAGATGAAAGGTTTAAAAAGGGAGAGACAGAGAGAGACAGACAGAGACAGAGAGAGAGAGAGAGAGAGAGAGAGAGAGAGAGAGAGAGAGAGAGAGAGAGAGAGAGAGAGGGAGAGGGGGAGAGAGAGATCTGAACATCAAAAGCATAAATCCTTCAGAATGGGAGATACTGACAGGCGAGAGATGACGTGGGAATGGCAGATTGTGAATTCCAGTTTCTGCTGCTTTTCCCAAGGTCGGCACTCAAGGCCTGGCAGCGGGAAAGCAGGTCACATGGGCTCTTCTGTCTTAGTTCAAGAGGCAGACTGGTGGTCGGTCATTCACACCTGCTGCTCGGAGGCAACACATCACAGTGTGAGTGACTGCTAGGATCCAGGGAATCATTAATAATCTAGAAATAACTACTGGGATTCCTAGAATTCCGATAATCTGTAGCCCTTGAATCCAAGGTAGGTCTGTGAGTTTTGGGGGCGCACTCTGCTTCACAGGGCCGGAAACTCTCCCCATCAAAACCCCATGGGGACCCTCGAGAACTTCTGTTCCTTGTTACCAGTGCCCACCTGTACTTTTCTTACTGTCAGCCGCAGGGCCCGGAAGACACCTGACACAGCTGCACTCGGCTCAGGTGGGGATTTTACATCCTTCTTGTCAAGCAAGGTCCAAAGGAAAATGTTAACGTAGACATGATCTTTGTGGGTTTATTTTCTTCCTCATAAGCTTAAAGAGATTCTGAACGAAATGTTTTCTCAAATACAGGGCAAAATGAAGTGATTGTTGGCTTCAGTTACTAAACCAGAATGCATAAATTACATCTATACTTCAAAATATTTGATGGCTGAAAAATATAAATGCTAAGTTCTCTATCAAACCTTTCTTTTATCACTGTCACCTATAACATTTATGCGTTATTTATAAAATATGTTTGGGGACTCCAGAGAGGACTCTGCAGTAGAAGCATGTCTGTACAGGCCTGAGGACTTGGGTTTTATTTCCGGAATTCATATAAAGCCAGAAGGATAGAACCAGCTTCGCAAAGTTGTCCTCTGAGTGCATTAGATGCAGTAGATGCACCTTGTACATATATAATTTCTTTCACACACACACATGGATGAATGCACACAAACTCACATAGTGCATACTTAAAAGTATCTTTTTTATACAACTTTACACTTTTGTAAGACTTTACAAAAAGTTTTTTTTTTGGTTTTTATTTTATTTTTGTTTTAATTGGTGTGTGTGTGGTGTTGTGTGTGTGTGGTGTGTGTGTTGCTGTGCTATTGTGTGTGTGGTTTGACGAGTGACGTGGTGCCTAGAGCTCAAGCGTGATGTCAGGTGGTTTGCCCATCCCCCTTATGTGTGACCTGCGTCTCTAATTAACCCAGAGATGCCATGAGGGCTATTACAACCTAGACGTTGTTTTAGGACTTCAGCTAAACCCTGCCTTTTCTGTGTTCCTTATTTAGCCAATGGGCATCAGTCAGGAATCTCTATTTACCTCAGTTTGCGATAACAATCGATTTAAAATCTATGGGTTTGGCTGCCAAGGCAAGGTTTTTAAATTGTCTTCCTCTGGGAAACAAGTGTCAATGAGCTCATCAGTCCTACAGAATTAAGTCCTGGTGCCTACTTGACCTCTGAACCATGAGCCTTGGAGTTCTGTGACCGCTGAAGCTATTCATCTGGAAACCAGGCCCATCCTGTGTCCACCCTCTGACTCTGCTAGGTCTTGAAGAGCTGAACCTCCTGCTAAGGATCTGTGCCATTCTCAGAAAAGGAGAAGCACCTGACAAAAGTGGAGTCCCTAGGGCTTGCGTAAGTGCTGCCATCTCACATCCGAAGCAGTCTCTTCATGCTGTGAACTGACAACGTTATCGTCCCTTTCTTTGTTCTCCAGGGGATGTGGGTGAGTGAGGATCTGCTCTTCATGACTGTCTGGTCCAAGGGCAGGGACAACAGAGTGTCAGGGAAAGAAAGTGCATTGTCCCTGAGAGAGAAGTTACAGAGAGAAACCGGAAGTCCAAAAGAGACAAACTCTGGGTCAGAGAAGGACACAGTGGCTGAGATGGGTTGATAAGTTAGACAACACCTAACAGATACTTCAGAGGATGCGGACTTAACTCAGTCCTGTGTACATCCCAAACACCCTGACTTCCATGGCATCCACTTAGGCTTCCAAGGGGAGTATCTCAGTTGGCTGAATCTTTGATGTCACAGTAGCACCTGAAGTTTAAGGAGCCGAAATCTGTTGCCTACTTTCACAGAGCTAGGCAAGTTGCCCAAGTGAACTTACAACTCCATTTCTTAAACACAGCATTTTTGGGCTGCAGAAATGGCTCAGGGGTTAAGACTCTGCCTTGCAAGCAGAAGGTCCCCACAGAAGCAGAGTTTGGATCCTAGGTCCCAGGTAAAAATGCTAGGCAGAAACAGCAGTGGCCTGTACTTCCCAACCTAGTAGGCAGAGCCTGGGAAATCCCAGAGGGGATAAAAAAAGGAGGTCAAAGCAATCCAGGATGATTCCCGAAGTCACCCTTGGTCCTCCACAGGGACATATAGTGCCCTCTGATACACACACACACACACACACACACACACACACACACACACTAAATAAGTGAATAAATGAAGTTTAAAACATCTCTTAATGAAGCCACACACAGGATAGTTGTACTAATGCCTAAATATGTGTTAGATATTGGGAGATATGATGTGTTCACTGAAGCATCAAGATTCTTTAGTCTTGAGCACTTTTCTCAGTGACTCAGAAATGTGCAATGTGATTTCTGCCAGCAAGTGGGTTTGCACTTAAGTTGGACATGCATTAAACTTTAAATAAAATTACCAGGGCCATCAAAAGAGCAGAATTAATATGTGGTGGGGAGGAGATGCTCACCAAGACCACCGAGCGACCTGGTGTGGCTGGCGAGCCAGACGTCACTTGTGTTCATCATGACAGGTCATTCTGTAAAATACCTTCTCTACCAGGGCTGGGGTTGGGCGAGTCCAGAAATCCACCGTAGGAGCCACTCTGGTCCCCTAATTCCCACTTATCTCCTCAGGCCCCTGATTTCTTTCACTCTCCACCCTGCATTACCTTACTTCCCTGGCAACTCTTTGGAATAACCTGAAAGATGGACTGATAACACCTTGCGTCCTGGGGCTCTGCAGATTTCTCTCCCTTACCCCCTGCTATAGACACAGTGGGTATTTCCCTTTCCTCTCTGACTTTAAGCCATCTATTCTGTTCTAATAAATGTTCTAAAACTCTTATAAAACTCATCTTTCTTAAGTCTCTCCTTCTTGTTAGCTTCTTTTTATCAATGGACTTCTCCACATTGATCTCACATATTGTCCTAGAGTTGTTGTGATTCCTTTCCCCCACCAACATAACAACGTGCTTTACTTTCAATGTGTCAAGTTGATTAATATGTATTAGAAGAGTAAATAGAGTTAGATCTTCAAGGTGGCAGATGTTCAAAAACCTCTTACCATCTGCAAAGCAGTAGATGTCAAGAAATGCTGCTCTCGGTATCTTTGCACTCTCTTTCGATTTATAGCAATTCCGTAAGATGGATTTTAAAAGATGCCTAAAAACTAGGAAAAAAGGGGGATTAGTGAAAGAAAATTAGAAATCTCAACACAGAAAGTTTAAATTCATTATTGAACCCTAGGACATGTGGCTGTTTGTATTGGTGTCATGTTTGGTGAATGGTGTTCACTCTCTCCAGTTATTCCAGAAACCTGAAGGCTACTTTGATACTGCTAGTGTTTCTGTCCAAGAAACTTACAAGCAGTTGCTTCTTGTCAACCACCTTATTTTTTTTATCTGTATTGCAGCAGATTGGGACCAGCTGATATCTACAGCAGAAACTGTCTTCTCCCTCTGCTTGATAATTTTCAAGATATATCACAGAGGCTTCTTCATTCTTTTAGAGTTTTATAAATTAATATAATAAATTTATGATATTTTCACATCTTAATCCTTAATCCCCCTTCCCAATATAACTTTTTTCCCCTGCCAGTCTCCCTCTATTTTCAATGTCTTTTTGCATGTAAGGCCCACTGATTTTCATCTGGTTTGCCTTTGATGTTATGTGCCTAAGTACTTGCTGAAGCATGAATCCTCTATCAGTGGGTATACCATTGAGTAAAACATCTTTCTCAACAAGAATCCTACGTACTGCTTGACCCAGATGACTTAAAGGATGAAAACTGAGATTCCGGTATTACTGGGTAAACAGGAGGTGGGGTCTAACAGGAGGGAAAGATTCGGCATACCAGTGGTCTGATAGGAAGTACAAATGTGAAGTTCTTTTCCTTTTCCTTGAAGGACAGGCAAAAGAGCAGTGCAGTGTTCTGGGTGCTAAGAAGTGTTGGGAGGAATCACCCATGGAGCTTGAAATCTACATGCAGAGCACAGAGTGGCAGAATCTAGGCCAGCAGGATAGAATCAGATGACATTCACGGACTCCTGGTGTGGCATTCCAACATTGGTGATTCCTGGAGATCTACTTCAAAATCTATTATACCTGTGGCTAGACTCAAATAGTTAGGGATTGGGGTCATGACAAAGATGTTTTGGCCTTGAGTTCATTTCAGCCCAGTCCTAGTCCCTCTCAAAGTAGAAGGCTTTAAAAAGCCAGAGGGGCTCAGGAGATAATGCAATTGACTGGCAGAGTAGAAGCTTGCTGGTGGCTGACTCCCTTGGAAGCAGGACAGATGCATAAAAGTCAAGCATGAGCTTTTGCATATTTCATTTCTTTAAGTTATTTGTCATTGACATGAATGTGTCACCCTCTTCCCCCCCACACACAAGTAATATCTTCTGGTGGATAGCAATTCTCTTTTCTGGGGACACTGTGCTGGATTTTACCCTTCTGGGGTTGGAGCAGAAGAGCCATTCACATCAGGAAATAGGAAGCCCCCTGTACAGATAAGAATGCCAAATCTATCTTTATCTTTCCAGAAAGTAGTTTCTTTTAGATTCTCTGTAAGTATCCAGGAAGGCTTAAGATTAGATCTTTGTAGCAGTTGTTCTCTTTTCTCTCAAATTTGAAAACTGTGCAAGCCTCAGGTTGCATATGAAAAACAAGACAGACAGACTCATTATGGCCTGTGACTCCCAACATCTGGATAGAAGGCAAAAGTCGATAGTAACAAGGAGAATTGTATTAGCAGAGGAATGAGGACCTTCAGAGTTAAGATTCAATCTTATTAAGGAGCAGAGATGCTGTGACAGCTCATTTCTTAAAAATCCATTCGATTGATATTTAATAATAGGAGGAAAGCAATATCTGGATATGGGAAAATATACCCACAAACAGCTGGAAGTGAGAGACTCAAGAGTATTTGTAGACGTTTCGATAAACAGGGTGAGTTCACCACTCCAGAAAGGAATCTTCTTTTCCGATTAATTGAAAAGACACAATGGATGAAGAAGAAAAGACTTCAGAGCACACCTTTATGCAAGAACAAAGGGAAGAAGAGGCAGGAAGTAGAGCCCATAAGGAAGTGGTCTTGCATGGGAGTTCCTAGATGTCACAGGAAGCTGGGGTTTTATGTAGGAGGAGTTTTGTTTCCATATTATGGAGAGTCAGAGGAAATAGATTCCAAGCTATAACTTGGGATTGCATGGCACATAATTCACCAAGTTTTCTTATAAATCCTCTGACTTCTCCTGAAAACTTTCCAATGAAGGACAAGATGCTGCCTAGCCTGTTCACATCAGCAGAATTTTTCTCCTGTGGTATCCCAGTATGCTTTGGAAACTCCTGTTACTGATGGTGGCTTTATTTCTATCTTACTCCTGCTCTAGAAACTGGTATTACTGGTGTTTTATTATAATATTTAAGGCTCTGCAAAGCTTTTCTTGCTCTCAGTCATGACTCTCTTTGATAGCTTTGTTTTCCTTCTTTCCCCCAAAAGAATCCTCTCTTTTCTCCACTTACTAAACTATGATTGCTCCCAGCCACTTATTCAAGAAACTTCTAATGAGTCATGTGAAAAACTAAGATAAGTTTAAGATTTTTATCATTCTTACCCTTAGAAGCTTCCCATAACTTATTGTTTTCTTGCTTGTTTGTTTGCTTTTTGTAGTTGGGTCTTGCTATGTAGCTCTGTGTGGCCTGATACTATTTGTGTAACTCAGGCTGGGCGCAAAAAATATGTACCAATCCATTTGCCTCAACCTCCCAAGGGCTGGGGTTATAGCCTCCCAGAGGGCCAGGTTACAGGCTCTCAGAGTTAGGGTTACAGGTATGCACCACCACGTCTGAGTATTGTAGTTACTGTTCTTTCTGCTGCCACGAGACCACACTCATGCTCAATTTAAAGGAGAAAGGAGAAATTTATTCGGTTTATGGTTCCAGAGGGGATATAGTCCGTTAAGATAGGAATTCCATATAGAAAGCATAGCTTGGCAGCAGAAGTTCAGTCTGATTTAGATCACTGTAGTAGCCATCATGGAGGCAGAAAGAACAAAAGCCAACTGAGAGGAGGCAGGACTGGACTACCAAACCTCAAGGCCCACCCCTGGCTTTGATGTGTGTTCCTCCAGCAAGGGTCTGTCCTACAAAGGTGCCACAACCATCTTAACTTTATAAATAACTAGCTAAGAATTCATATACATGAATCTGTGAGGGGCAACTCACATTCAAACATGAGTCTAGATTTACTTTATTATTATTTTTTTTATTTGCTGTTAAGAAATGAACTCCTGGCTATAGCGTACAACAAACTCTTAAAGAATTTTTTTGAATGACTAAGCAAATGCATTAATCCATGTGTCCTTTAACACATACTTATTATGATATGGTTTCCAATTCCATACTGGACAAGAGGGCACTTTGCAAGTAGACAGGGAACTAGCTGCACTGTAGTTTTCCTGGAAACTTCCACTTGAAGTATAATTTCACCAAGAAGTACATGCTATTCAACTGCACTCATAATACTATAAACCCATCAAATCGAGGACATCCTTTCAGAGACCAGTTACCCTCATTCGCAGGATTCCTTTGCCGCAAGGTAAAGCCCATCAGTGACATCAGTACTTTCTAGCATTCCCTTTCTCCACCCCACCCAGCGCTGTTGAATCAGAAATCTGGAATGGAGGCCCAACAAAGTGTTTCTAAGCCTTCCAGTCATTTTGATGTGTATGAATGTTTGAGACTCTCACTTTATCATACGTATAGATCCCCAATACATGTAGATTCCCCAGAAGGACAAATCTAGGCATGACTGAAGGTATATCTCTCTGGCATCTTACTACAGCCAATTATGTGATTTAGAAAACTCAGGAGGTGTCTGTATTCTTATTGGTTCTAATGAAGACACTATCTAGAATAGTACTGATCTTCTTGAAGACGGAACTATGATTCATGAGTTTATTTTGCAGCTTCAGTCCAGCCCAGGTCTTAAAGCACATGTTCAGTAATGGCGAGAAGATCTTGAAGATGACTTATTCTTACTCAGAAGGAGGCTATCATAATCAGATACAGTTTTCCTGAAGTTTTGTTGTTTAAAAGATATTCTTAAAAATAAATATTCCTTCTCAAATGCCAGGGGATTGCAAAATCTGGCTCAGCAAATGTTATTTATCATTTGTGCCTCTGAAAATATGATAAGGCATCATACAGCATACTAGCATCTCACATCTCACTCTGCACATGGTACACTGAGGAAGCAGATTGTATCAACACAGCCCAAACACAGGAACAAGGCAGAATGCTTATTATGAGTAGGGTTTGGTATACTGCATCAGCAAAGGGACGTGTTTCTCCAATCCCTTGTTGTAATGTGCCTTTTAGAAAACACAGATGTCCAAAGTGGAAAGACCTGAGAAGTAAATAGGTATGCTCCTTCTTCCACAGATGGAGGATTTAAGCTCTGGAAGCTGGTCCACAGTCCCATGGCTCAGTGGCATCTTTTTTTTATTTACTTTTTTCTTTTTTTCCACTGAGGCCTTTTATTTACACTATGTTTTACATTCTTAGAAAAAATTCCCAGGATCTTCCCTCCCTTATGTTTCCGTCTGGCTTCTTCGTGGTCCATGATACCAGCTGAGGTTATCAGTATGATGAAACCAAATTGACTGTATGGGAGGAGGTTGTTCTGCCACTTTTATAGGTCTTTGAGCTGCACATCAAATCTGGGACTGATCACACCATACTTGTTTAGCTACCAGTGAGGTTCTCAATGATTTTCTCAGCTCTGCGATCATCACCAATGTACTCATGCTTCATCATTATAGTTAGAAGCTGGATGATTACCTTGGCGCACGGTCTAATAAGGACCTGGTGCTTTCACTCTTCTCAGCATTGTTCATGCTTTTGAGGACACTGGCCAGGACGTTCATGTGCACCGTGATGGCAGCAAGGAAAGGACAGCGGTGTCTTTCTAGGACTGGAAAGTCTTCTGTCATGCCACATGTCCAGGTGGGTTGCAGACCTCCTGCCTGTTGCAAGTGCAGGGCATCACTGAGCCCTGGGGATTATCACAGCCATAATAAGCTTGGGAGGAGGCAGCTAAGCCCAGAGTGTTTTCACAGGAGTTACCGAGATCTCCCACCTCTAATAAGTGGCTTTTAGGCCAGAACTGAAATTCTCACTGTACTTCCTTTAACAATAATTAAAAATTCACACCTTGTCTTGCATTCAAAGAAATCAAGTTTTTTTTTAAACAGGTGTTGTTCTCAATGAAAAGAGCTCCAGATAAACCAAAATGTTCTCTAATGTCATAGACATGAGTCCCTTATCTTTTGATTTATGGCTTAAAGAGAAAAAACAAAAATGTTGTGCCTTACAAATTGAAGAGCATCAGGGAACCGTAAATAGTCCCTTGTCCTACTGAAGAAACGGAGACAAAGTGGAAGAAGAGATCTGGCCCACGGTTCACAGACAGCTAGCTATGAAAATGGGACATAAGTGACACTCCTGACTCCTTCAGTGCTTTTTGAGTCCTTCTGAGGCTGAGAGTCTCTCCCAGGGAAAGTGCTAATAGACTAACAAACCGGGTGAACAACTGCCCTCAGTTCCCACTAGATATAAGGAGAAGCCTCAGGTGGTTCATGTTTCTTTCCTAAGATATCTCCATGGCTTTAAATAGTATGCAATGCTCTGCAACAGAGCCTTGGGTTTCCTACCCACACTGAGACAAACTAAATTTTGGATAGCAATGATTGTTCTTTATAGAGTTAAAATCAACTCCACAATCCTTTCTCTAGGAGTTCATTTAGGCTCCAAATGTAAGAGAACAGAACAAAACAGAAATTAACAGAATTTACGCTGGGGGTACTGCACAAAGATTGAACCATGAGACACTTCGTTTCTTTTGTAGTTGATCTTGTACCATGAGACAGCACTCTAACACAACTTACTTTAAGGAGAAAGGATTATTTATTTGTCTTATAGTTCAGAGTAGATAAAGTCGATTATGGTAAAAATTGAACAGTAGAAGGCATGGCTAAAGTAGAAGCAGGAGATTGGTTTAGATCACTGTAGCCATCTGGGAACAGAAAGAACAAATGAAAACGAAGATGCAGGACTTTCCCCATGACATCCCTTCCTTCAGGAAGGCTCTACCTTGAAGTTACCACAGCCTTACTTAACATTCACATAGTGAATTTACTACTTAAATCACATAAGGATTCAAGCACCAGCTAGTGGGAGGGGCTCACATTCAAACTAGCTCTATTAAATATAGCACCCCCACACGTATGCATAGTTTCAAGCTTGTTAGGGTAGTATGCAAATTATAACATCATGAAAGTTGGGCTCAGGCTCCTAAGGGTCCTGGTCCACTACAAACCCTTACCTGCAATGACACTAGAAAGTTATTTAACCTCTCCATGTTTCTTTTCCTTATCCCAAGAGATTGCACCTGTCATCTCATAGTTTTTCAAGGTGAAACTCTTGTCCTTTGGCTCCTCTGAACAGAGGCAAATCTGTCTGTATGTCCCTGGGTTCTTGACTAGCCTTTCAATGGTTGTGAACACCCTAAAACTGTTTACATGTACTTATAGTTTTGTGTAAGTCTGTAAAAGTTAGGTCTTTTGATTCAAATCAATTGAGGATTTTTTTTCTCCTCCTTCAAATCGCTTTCCCTTTGGAAGGATGATATAGGATCCACTGCCATTTTTGGAATGTAGGAGTAACTTTAGGTTGGGTTTTTGAGGATTATCATTTATGTTCACAGTTACTTCCTGGGAACTCAACGCCAGCCCTCCTGATGTCCAAAGGGCCATAAATAGTCCAGTTGCCCATGTGCTGACTCCATGGGGGGCATGACCCAAAGTGCAGGGCAAGAGATTGGTCTCTGATGTGTCATAAACACATGGGGGAGAAAAGTAGAGAAATTAATCTCAGGAAGCTCTTCCACATTGTATAGCTCATATGATAAAAACTGACTTGGTTTGTAAATCAAATTTGCTATGAATCATAAAAATTTACTTTGTACTAATAACAAGTGGGAAAAGTAGATTTAACATTACTTGAGTTTTCATTAAAGTAAATCAATCAATCAGATCAGAAGAAAACCATCAGGCTTCTCTCCATTGAAGCATTGGTTGTAGACGAAGGAACAGTAAAAGCAAGTAAAAATAAAGTAAAATGGGACTTAATGAAGTGATTTCTTGAATTTCATGATGCAATGTTTGCATTTTTAGTGTGCTGGCATTGCTGCATTGCTCTGGAACTAGTGAACACAAACATAGTGAATCCAGGCCCCTTGGGGGGGTATCCACTGCATAGAGTATGGAGGTTGCAGTGGGAAGTGGGTCAATGGCAGCTAGAGTCTCAGATGCAGCACGCTCGAGGGCCAGGAGGGCAGCATCCCTGGGAACCATGTCTGGCTAGAGCACTGCTGACCGATGTGACATTCCTAGAGAGAGGGTGGATTCATTTTCTTATGCTGCATAATAGATGATCACAAATTTCATGGCTTAAACAACAGAGAAGGGCTGGGGATATGGTTCAGAGGATATAGCATTTACCTTGCAAGAAAAAGGACCTGAGTTAAGAGCCTCAGATCCCATATAAAAATGCTGGGTGGAAATGACAGCGGCCTGCAATTCTGGCCCTAGAAGGCACAGCCTGGGAAACCCCAGAGCAAAGCAATAGGGGGTAGAACAACCCAGAACGATTTCTGATATTACTTTTGGGCCACCACAACATACACACTCAAATGTCCTCTTGCACACACACACACACACACACACACACAAAGAAAAGAAAGAGGCAGCAGAGAGTCACCTCACAGTGTCCTCGGGTACTGTGCTCAGAGTCTTGCTAGGTGTCCTCCCTGCCATAGTTCTCATGTGGTGCTAGAGACCATCTTCTGAGTTCACCTAGCCTGCTGGCAGCATTCAGTTCCCTGAGGTTGCAGTCAGGCCCTGATCTTCTTGCTAGTTGTCAGCTGTGAGTCTGAGCTCCGACAGGCTGCTCTGAGGACCTTGCCATGTGGCTGTTTCCATAGGTATTGCACGGCATGGCAGCTTGCTTCTCCAGACCAGCAGGAGGATCTGCTCCAGTCTGCCAAGGAGGAGGCTTACACAACATAACGGAATCCAGGCGGTGACAGGATTTAGAGTTCCACTCACACCCAAGAGCAACAGATCACACTGGGCATGGAAGCCAAGGAACATAGATGGGGGCTTTCTGAGTATGCTGCCTGCTCAGAAGGGAAGGCAAGAAATCCAGAGTGCCAACCATATGCATAGGGGTAATAGTTTCATAGTCTGCTGCTGTAATAAATACTCGACTCTAACAATTTAGGGGATATTTATTAATACCCAGGATTCTATGTTACAGTGGATCATAACAGGAGAGTTCTGCCAGTATCAGAAGCTGAGGGAACTGGTCACATCATATCCACAGGAGTAGGGGGCAAGGACCAATGTATATCTGTCTCCTGCGAGCTTCTCCAAAAGGGCTAATCAGCTCTATTCCCATTTTACCTACCTGCCCAGAAAATGGGTCCGCCCACTGTGGGCTGAGATGCCCCACGTGAATTGTGCAATTAACACAGTCTCCTACAGGTTGGCCTAGACTCTGGTTTAACTAAGCAATTCAAAATTGTGTCCATAATTGTGTCAAGTGTCAAGTTGATGGCTGAAACTACTTAGAATAATGATTAAAAAAAACATGTTTTTTTAATTTAAGTTTTAATTTATAAATAAAATTGTTCATATCTTTGCCCAGACCCTCTTCCCATCCACCTCCTTCTTTTTCCACATTCCATATTTGCACAGACCTCTCCCACTATGAACCCAAAGATGCTTTTCCTCTCTTTTTTTTTAATTAAAAATTTTTTTTATTATTTATTCAATTGTGCGTGTATGCGTGTGTGTGTATGTATGTGTGTGTAGAACCATGGGCGAATTTGGGAACCACTATGGACCGCTTCCACCTTCTCCTTGTTTCAGGACCAGAAATGCAGGCCGCCCCCGCTTCTGCCTGGCGTCTATACGTGGGGTTTAGGATCTGAACTCAGAACCTTCCTCCTGCAAGACAGAGGCTTAACCCCTGAGCCACTTCTCCAGCCCTGCTTTTCCTCTCTTAAGTTGTTTCTGTCAGCTGTTTAGTCATATCAGTAAGAAAAGTAACTCATAAAAATGGCATAAGGATGACAAAAGCGCATAAAAATATATAAAGATGGCAAAGACAGGCAGTATTTTAATTCTGGGGCATCAGTCACAGGTAGGATCTCTACTGAGCTGGTAGGTAGCATCACACTCCTTTTGGGCACTCTTCAAACCATTCCAAAGACCTCAGTGTACTCTAGAACCCGACACTGATCACCAGCTTGGGGCTCTGGAGTTTTCAATTCCCACTGATAACTTTGTCTATTAATAAGGAATAGGGCTCAACCAGTGGCATTTCATGAAATTAGGGTTTCAGCTCAGCAAAGGACACTGTTAATGATAAAAAAGACATCCCATAGAATGGGGGCCAGTCTTCACTAACCTGATAGAGGACTAATATCCAGAGCACACAAAGAACCTAAAAAATTAAATGCCAAGGAGGTAACGAACCCAATCAGAAAATGAGACTTGGTATGAGGGCAAATGCTAGGTGTTCATGTGAACCAAAGTACCTGGAGCCCCAAAATCCACTTACGGTTCTTACTTCACAGGGAATATGCTTGGTAGTTCAACTGTGAAGTCAGCATAAATCTAATATGGCTGATGTATCCTACATATTTTTATTTTTCTACTTTTATTAGCATACTGAGCATTCCTCTCTGCCTCCCTCTATCCCCCCTCAATATCTCCTCCCTTCTCCCCATCAATCCCTCCCACCCTCCCACCCACATGCTTCTACGAAGAGAGGTAACTTGATAGGCCACAGAGATCTGAATCCCCACAGGAATAGATAGGCCGAGATGAACCCTGGGTCCATAGAAGCATACAGGCAAAAGGATGGGAGGGAGTGGAAGGGAATGGTGAAGGGAAGGGAGGGGTGGGAGGGAATACTCAATATGATTGTAAAAGTAGAAAATAAAAGTCAGCTGTGCCTAGTGGAATGGGCCTGTGACCCCCGCCACTCAGAGGGCTGAGGGAGAAGAATCACAAGTTCAAAACCCACCTAGGTTACAGAAACATGTTCAAGGCCAGCCTTCACAGTTTAGTGAGACCTTGTCTCATTAATAATAATAATAATAATAATAATAATACTGATTATGATACTGGCGGAGATGGCTCAGTGATTACAGTCTTTGCCTTGCAAGAAAAAGGCCCTGATTTTAGGTCTCCAGATCCCACATAGCAATGCTGAGCAGAGTGGCTACAATTCCAGCCCTGAAAGGAGAACCTGGAAAAGCCCAGAGCAAAGCAGCAAGGTGGCAGAGCGTCCAGAATGATTCTGATACCATCTTTGCTCTTTCACAGACACAGACACTTTGTACACACACCCGGATACACCATGTGTACCCTCCAAATGCACAAAGATTGACAGTGGTAGAGTACATGCCTTACATGTATGAAATTCTGAGTTCAAGTCCCAGTCATGCAGGGAAAGTAAAATCAAGTCATTTTCTCAGGACGAGAGAAAAAGTCACATAAATTTGATGGAGCCGTTGCCTGACTTGACCATCAGGAATTGACTGAAGAGCCATACAGAGGTGTGGTCTGTATGTGAATTGTAAAATCACTTTCTGGGGTGTCTTATTTCTCCTGAGAACTTGTTCCTTACTGTATGTGTGTGTGTGTGTGTGTGTGTGTGGTGTGTGCACACGTGCTAAGTAGCTAATGACCCTCATATATCACTATTTAGATTCTCTCCTCACTCTACATTGGGTACAAGTCAGTTCATTCGCCCATCACTTTGATTTCAGACCTTTTATAATCCTGTCTCAGAAGAACGCTGATGAGGACCAATGAACCATCAGCAGACACTGTGCTGTGAATTGTCATCTTAACAATCTGTGTCTTATAGATTCACAAGCACCTCCGCATGGTACAGCAGAGGTTTGAAGGAAGCAAGGCTTACTTACCCTTGGTTTGCGCTTCTGGAATTTTCTTGGATAATACTGATCTTTGAAGGATTTTTTTAAGGGCTGAAAACTTCTCCAGTTGATTTTTAAAAAGTCTTTAATGTGTTTCTGTGATGGGAATCTTCATCCTCTTATGACTGCTACTGCTTCTTATCTTTTGATTAGAATCACCAGTCTTATAACTCCTTGAAGAAACGGATGAAGATGATACCAACATTCTATTTAAAAATATTACTCAGAGAGCTGGAGAGATGACTTAGGGGTTATAACTTTTGCTTCTTAAGTGAAAGGAACTGCCTTAAGATTCCCAGATTCCATGTTAAAATGTCCGGAGGAAATAGTGGTGACTTGCACTTCTGATCCTGGAAACCAGAGCCTAGGAAACTTCAGAGCAAAACATTAAGAATATAGAGCAATCCAGGGTGATTCCTGATATCATCCTTGGGCTTCCACAGGCACACAGTCAAGTGCTGTCTTGTACACACATACACACACACACACACACACACACACACGCGCACACACACACTGTTACTGGTAGAGGAATTTCTCTTAGCACTCCCGCTGACCCCGTGACATGCACCTGCCTGACATTTGCTTTCAAGGTCATTCATTTCCAAGATATTCCCACAGACTCCCTGCCCTACTTCCACAGCTATCTGTTCATCCAAGTATTCTTTCCTTTTACAAAATGGCATATGCTGAAGAAAGGAGTTTTCTGACCATCATTGTAAATCCTGCCTTTCCATTTTAAAGCCTTCAGCATAGAAAATATGAAAAACATGGAGAGGAAAATTAGCAAATTAATAGGTGTTTTATAAATGAATTATCCACAGACAAGCATTGCATATTGTTAGAGTGAACATTTTTGGGTATTGTGAGGGTTTTGTTGTGTATCCTGGGCTGCCTCCAACTTCAGATTCTCTTGCCTCATCCTGAGTATTGTCATTACAGGTGTGCGATGCCCAACTTCACACGTTTATATAAAGTTGGCATCACAAATGTCATACAGTTTGCATCAAACAAGAGTAGACTTATTTTATTTTGCATCCACCATGCAGACCTCAGTTTGCTGAACAGTGTGAATTTTGATTTTTGTGAACATGATAAGGAAGGATCTTATTTTAAACTAAACTTTCAGAATTTCTTATCTTGTCAGGTCTAGCAGTATCTCTATCCTGCCTCCCTGAGAATTATGACTTCCACAGCAGTTTGTGTGTTCATTCTGCCTTGTGCTAGTCTTATTTATTAGATTATATTATCTCCATTAGCCTTCCAACTACTTGAAAGCAAATATGATTTAGTTTGTATCTGCCAGCACATGGGCAGTGCCTAGAATATTACTGGTGTCCATGAATATTGAAAACTGACTGTTGAAGCAAATCCTTGAATAATGGTGGTTGAAATAGAAACCATGGGTGAGTGTGCAGCCCAAGTGTTCACTGAAAGAAAGACTGGTTCACAGGGTAGCTGTGGAAACAGAAAGGTGAAACAGAGAGACATGGTGGGGACAGCCCTGAGCCAGGTACATCTGAGCATATGTGGATGCGTGTGGTTTGGTCAGAGAGTGAAGGAAGATGCTCAGTGTCTTCTGTGTAATGACTTGATGGAGGTTAATGGCACTGCCACGTAAGTGCTGGGACAAGATAGGCCAGCTGACATGTTGAGTTCAAGATGTCACCAGCATCAGGAAAATAGAAAGGTCAAGCTTTGCTTTATAGGAAGAACATACCAAAACATTCATGGAGAACTGGGGAGATGGCTCGGCTTTTAAAGAGATTGCCACACAAATGAAGGAATTGGAGTTTAGAATCCCTAGATGTCATATAAAATTCTAGGTGTGTGTGGTAACCTGCCTGTAATTCTAGACCTAGAAAGCAGAGCCTGGAAATTCCCAGAGTTTAATTAGAGACCTAGTTTCAAAAGAATAAGTTGAACAAGCGAATAAAGATGATTCCCAGTATTAAGCTTGTGCCTCCACATGCGCATACACATGTGCTTGTACACTTGACAATGCATGTTCCCAAACATGGAAATACATACACACACACACACACACATACACACACACACAGAGGGAGAGAGAGAGACAGAGACAGAGACAGAGTCAGAGAGATGGAAAAATAAACCAAATAAATGGAAAATTAATTATATCTTTTAATTAATCAAAAAGTTTAAAGTCATTTTTAAATTGACCCAGGACTATGGACCTACCTATTTAAATGCCACAGTTAAGAAACTTACTGAAAACCTGAGCTCATTTAAGTGGAAGAGGCCAGGTTAGTCCTTTGAGCAACAGCTTAAAGGATGCTTTATTTGCAGTGATGAGAGAGAACACAAAGGACAAAATGCTCTCTGCAAAAATCTGAAAGACTGGACTGGGGATTCAAAGCCTTTGCCTCACAAGCAAAGGACCTGAACTTGGATTTCCAGATCCTATGTGAAAATGCCAGGCAGAAATGCCTATAGACAATATGTAATACCAACCCTGGAAGGCAGAGCCTGAGAAACCCCAGAGCAACGCGATAAAGAGGTAGAGTAATCCAGGATGATTCCTGATGTCACCCTTGTGCCTCTCTAGGCACAAGTGCCCATCATGCCCATGTGCTTGCTTTCTGAATCACATACATTAAAAAAAGAAAGAAAAGAAAATTCTGCAAGGCTTTTATGTGCTAGAAGAATTCCTAGTGTACTGAAGAGTAGAGTTAAGGCCAGGGATGAGACATACTCTTTTTAAAGAAAGATGAAGGAGAAGGAGGCTACAGCAGACCATCACCAGAACTTTCTAAGAAGTTTGAAAGTTGAGCAATTTGACCATTATCTTTTTTTTTTTTTCCTTTGAGTCAGAGGCTCCCTGTGTATTCTAGACTTAAATTGAACTCGGCCTCTCGCCTCAGCCTCCATTGCTGGGATTATAAGTATGTACTGTGATGTCTGTTGGTTCTGTCATTTCATCAGGACTGCCCTGCTTAGCAGATTTTGCTCTTTGAACTGATTAGACATGTTTTCTAGCCTTTTGTCTCTCCCCTCAAGCAAAGATCTCATCCTTTTTTTTTTTATTATGGCTTCCAAGAAATCAAAGTTGAAATTGAAAGTTTTCACCTCCTATGACTTCCGGGTCCCCCGAAACTCCTTTGTTCAGACCCACCTCCTGTAAGCAAAGAGAGCTTATCTTTAAAAGTCATTGTGGGTGGAAAATGGTGCTTATACTTTGTCACTATAATTTCTTCCTGTGCTGATACCTTTTGTGTTGGAGTTCTCAAGATAACTCTTATTCACTTCATTTCTTTGACTCCTAAGTTTTTTTCAGAATAATGGTGCTTGCAGGAAGTCAATGATTTGACTACATTGTGACCCTTAAGTACCTCTGGAAAGAAAGAAATCTTCTGTGGAATGTCAAAGTTGTTGATATGGGGCATAAACCCAACTGTTCAGAATACTCAAACATTCAAAAATTTGGATAACAAATAAGCACCCATTATGCTGGCTCTAGTCGCTAGTAGATTTCATGATTGTGCATTGATAAGCATTTTGTTTCCTCTTTCCTGTACCTTAGAGGGCCCTTCCAGCATTTGCCTATTGATAATGCTTTCCTAAAAAATCCAAGTTTGTGAAATGATTTCATTCCTTTCCTTCTTTCATCTCAGGGACAGATTCACTATCTTAAAGGGAAGTTCAAGAAGTGAATCAACTGTCTTCTAACCAGCTTGCTTATTATGCTAAGAAACACATGCACATTGAGAAGTAGCTTTTTGGAGAGTTGTGAAAGTTGAAGTGGCAGAGGACCACTGTCGGGGTTTGAAGCAACAAAGCAAAGGAGAAGGGAAGGATAGTCCACACATCTGTGAGTTTTATAGTCACAAAAAAAAAAAAAAACAAGAAGGAGCTTTAGGAATCATTTATTCTAGTCTGATTAAGTTTAAAACTCTGAGGTTAGGTCTCAGGATTTACTTCTGTGGTGGGATACTTGCCTAGCATATGTGAGGCCCTGGATTTGATCCCCAGCATTGCAAAAGAAACAGAACAAAAGCTGATTATTTTCTTGAATATTTCATATGCTTTCAACCTCCTTGAATCTGTACATGGCAAGCCTTCTGTCTGATATGAACTATCCTGACACGGTAAATGTCATTTCTACCTTGAGACAACCTTTGAGTCTCTTAGTCATTCTCTTAACTCTCTTTCTAGCCCCCTGCCCTGAATGACTCATGTCTTCCTAAATAATACTTTAGTATATCTGGTACCTCTAGCCAGATCTCAGTTTTTTGGGGCAGCAACTCTGCTTGTACTATGTACCTTTTCCCTAAGTTTATCATGAGACCTACAACAAGGAGGAATTTCACAGATTAACACTGAGGCGAGACCAATATTTGTGCCCATTGAAAGAGATGGGCTAACAGGCTCACCTCTTCACTACTAAGACACTGAACTCATGTCTCTAAAGGTTTTCACAGGCTCGTCATTACAGATCATGAAGTTTATCACTGTCATCTTTAAGTCAAGCTTGGGAAGGAGTCAAAAGTTTAGGCTGTATTTCAGCAGGAGCAAGAGGGAGCTTGTCCTCAATAACACAGGAGCAGAGGAATTGTTGGAAAGAAAGTAGACAGCTATATTTGCTTATTCCTCTTATTTTCCTCCATGTGAAACTTTTTTTTAACTTCCCTTCCCTTCTACTCTGAAAGCCTATTTGTCTAGTGAAGCTTCTAGAATGAGCAAGACAGAGACCCTGTCTTCTAGGAAATCCTATTCTAGAAGAGGAAATCAGGCATGACTAAGAAGCAAATCGAATTCATGCAAAGTAGGAAGCTGTCTTTCCTGCGAAAAATCCACATGGAAATCCACACATTTTGAAAAGGAACTCTGGTTGGACCACACAAGAAAGCTGAGAATCTCGAGCAGCCTGAATCGGGAAATCTTTTTGCATTTGACTATACGAACACTGCCTTTGGTTTTAGTGGTAGAAGCACAAGTGAGAGTTTAAGACATAGTCTATGACTGGCTACATGGGTGGGTTGAGTCCTCTGATCTAATCAAAGGCAGAATCAAGGCTCTGTTTTCTCAGATGTCCGCAGGCTTGAGAAGAGGCCCTCATGTCTCTTCTCTGCAGGAGGCTGAAGTAAGTGGGCTGACTCCCTGTTTGGCAGAAAGAACACAGAAGGGCTTTGCTCCTTGGAGCTGGGTTTCAGTCACACTGATGCCTCTGTTGGAACTACACTAGGCAATATGCTGGAGAAGACACCAGTACATTCTATTTCACTTCTGTTCCTTTTGCCTTCTTCTCCTTTACACACACACCATGGACTTTAAATGAAATGACATGATAACCACTATACTACTCCCCATATTTGTATACTTAACACGGAATGTCCTAAGCTATACTTCCTGTTATTTTGTCTGTCCCCAAACAAATTACAATTGAAATTCCCCTGTCTATCAAAATATTGCATTTATGCTTACTGATAACTATGCTAAAATTTTTCTTACATATATCATGCAAAACATCAATTTATTTTCATCTCTTTTTTAACTTTAGTTTTCTTACTTACATTTTCATACAATGAATTCATGTATTTTCATCACTTACTACCCTACCCCACTTCCTCCCCTACTTCATACTTGATCCTTTCCAGCCATTGTTCCATTTACTTTCATGCCTTTTTACATGTGTGAACTACTGGGTTTCCCTTGGTTTGTCTGTACTGGCAGGTGCCTGAGTACTTGCTGGGGCAGAGATGAAGGCTTCAGTGGGAAAGCCTAAGTAAAGAAGCGCTCCTTCTCCTGTCTGATTAGCTTTAATAGTCTCTCAGGGAGGTATAGTATTTCTTGAGATATCTCCTTATCCATGGTGAAATGCTAATGGGCTAACTATTGCTCAGGAAGAGAATATTGACGAAGGGAATTCTTGGTTGTGTCAGCTCTATGGTAACTAGAGGTTACAGTCTGGCAGCATCCATCCCACCCTCAGGTTCTGAAACTCTTATCTGCTTCCCTGAGCCTTGGGATGGAGAATGATTCTGATGACCCTTCTAGAGCCAAGCACTCCATAATTCTCACCTCCTTTCATCACCCAATACAAACATCATTGAAATGTTTCAGGTGATTACATCATGACAGAAGCATCCTCCATTTATTCAGCACATACTCTGTGGTATAGCACATCCTCAGTAGTTATGTTAGTTTTTTTCCATGATTCTTTAAAATAATCATGTTAGAATTTTTACTCTCATTTTGATGATGACTGAGGGACAAGGCTCCAGCAATTAATGTGAGATTCCACAGCTATTTAGTTCAAGCTTTACAATTTAAAATCAGCTTTCTGATTGCAAGTCAAACACTTCTACTGTTGAGACATTTGGTTCCTTTGAATCTTGCATAAGTGTCTGTCTTCCAAACACAGCGAGGGATAAAAGTAAATGTGTGTACTGTTTCTCTAACTCTTAATATAGTTACTGGGGTGTCACCATCTTTTTTTTTGTACTATGCTTTTCATCTCTTAAAATTCTCCAGTCGCTTAGGAAGTTAACAAGGAACATTACTACATATGCAAGATCGTCAGCTTCTGAAATGGGTGTGCTCTGGGTAAAATGAAACATCTGTTTGGTAACTACACACATTTCCAAATATGAAACCTAATAGATTTTTCAAAACTGTCATTTCACATGATATAATATATATGTAGCTTTCTGCCTCATTTCTTGGCTTTATGCCTTTATTTAGATGTGCAGAAGAAAGGATGTTGTATTTTTCCCTTACAAGACACTCTGGGATTTGATACTTCACAGAACATACCCAAGGTCCTGTTGGAATGAGTGTGGAAATTGTTTGGGGCCCTACCTGAGCTTCCCATTCCAGAGACCTTACTGGAACATGGACGTTTACAATTCAGCCAGCCCAGGGAAAGCACCAGCTTCCCCCTCCTGTTACAGACAATGCTTAGAAAAGAGAAAGAGAGACTTGTGTTCTTTAATCCATTTTATAATAAAAGCAGAACCAAACTTAGGTCCTTTTTAGCAATTGAGTCTTTTCATTTTTTTGACAGTTTCATACATGTATACAAAAATTATTCATATTCACCTCATATTGCCTGATCCCATCTTCCCTTCTTTCTTCCCTCCTATTTTCATGTTCGTTTGCATGTGTGGCCCACTGTTCTATCTCAGTCACCTGTACTGGCATGTGTCTAAGCACTTGCAGAAGCATGGCTGATACATCAGTGGGTATACCATTGAGGAAAGCAGCTTCCCTTTCCTTGATCAGCATGAACCCTCAGTAGTCTTTCAGGAAGGTCTGGTGCCTTGCGATACCTCTGCCTTCTATGGTGAAATGCTAATAGACCATATTTTATGCAAGTGTTGTAGAAGTAGACACAGTTTCAGTGCACATCCGGGTCTTATGCTACTTACCTTACCCATATGTTTATTGTTCTGCTTGATCAGCTTAATTCTATTAATCATAAACATGGATCATGAAATATGATAGCAAACAAGAGCCAGGTTTTGGGGTTGAAGGACACTACAGCTTGGTGCAAGCCTGGTGTTTCCTTCCTTTTTTTCTTTTTGCAAGATCTTTGTGGATTCAAGACCCACATATTCCTGTTACTGTTAACTAGAACAAGAACCTTAAAAAAGGAAGGAAATAGAATCAACTGGGAAAAAACCATCCAATGAACCTATAGGTAGGAAGACAGTACGTGGACAACAATAGCCAGCCATAATGCAGAGTACTGGCACAGAACAAGGCTCACCCAGAATCAGGCCAACCTAAAATCTCCCCATCCTAAGGCTTAGGAAATCTTGCAGAAGAGGGGTGAGATTGTAAGAAAGATGGGAAGGTTCACCATTGGTCAAGACATTCCATTCAAGGCAGGACTGTTGCATCCAGGAACTCACTGTAGTGAAACTTATCCTTATAACACCTACATAGTGACTGACATACCAACATGCTCTCCCATAGACCATCAAGGAACTCAAGAGAGATAAGAACATACAGTGGAAACCTTGGGGACTAAAGCTGGATGAATGAAGGGAAATGCCCCTATTGGTGGGGCAGCCCAAAGAGAGGCAACTTGGTATGCCACAAGAGGTCTGAACACTCACAAGAGTAGACAAACCAGAGAGGTCTATAGAAGTGGACAGGCAGGAAGGTGGGAGAGAATGGGATGGATTGATGAAGGGAAGAGAGACTAATGGGAGAGAGGGGGGAGTGAGGGAAGCAGGGATGAGTACTCAATATGTTTGTAAAACCAAATAAAAAAACTTTTCCCTAGTCCTGTTTCTGGTAGGTCCCCTTTTTATTATCTTGAGTGTTCTGAAAACTGCAGAGATCCCTTTAATTGAGAAAAATTATCTTCTTTTCTGAATATCCCAGCTCGGAGCCCACACCTCATCAGCATGCATTTCATTCTGGTGTTACTAAAAAGGCCATGCTTGTGTTGGGGAAATAGCTCAGTGATTAAAATATTTTACTTAAAAGTAGATACTTGTATTCTGATTATCAGATTCCATGTAAAAATGCCTGCCAGGTGTGGTGGCCCTCCTGTAATTCTAGTTCTAGAAGGCTGAGCCTGGTTATCCCTAGAGCAAGTTGGCTAGCCAGACAAGCCCTAATGGCATCCTTTGGGTTTAATTAGAGACCCACATCACAACGAGGTGAAAGTGTGAACAAAGATGATTCCTGATATCACCCTTGGGCTTCCACAGGCACAAACACTCAAGTGTAGTCTTATACACACACACACACACACACACAAGCACCTCATATACATATACATGAAAGAAAACAATTTAAAAAGTCAGGCTCACTAACTAAATAATAAATTCTTTAGGGAGAACGATTATATTTTATTTCTTTATTTCTCCTACCTGTTAAGCAGTTGACATTTGGTAAATGCCCATTTACTGACTTCCACCCATCTCTTGATGGATGGAAAACAGAAAGGAAAATAAAGTATTTTATTTTACATGCAAAAATGTTATATATTCATTCGGTGATTATGTATATGTAAATATAATTATAAATGCATGTATGAATATATATTTTTGGATGTATAGTATATATGTGTATGTTCACTTATAGGCACACAAATTTTTAAATATGAAGGAAAGAATACTTGTAAAGTGCTGAAAGAAATATGGTCTATTACCAAATTGTATTGGCAGTAAGTTTAATTGGCAATAAATAATTTACCAAGTTGTAAATAAAGGAAATGAGATGCCATGGAGAACAAACACAGCTGTTTACAGACTTACTTCCCAAACATGTGGTTCAAATTTCATGTGCTCAAGAAAGGCTCACTTATTTCTTTGCTGACTTTTCCCTAGGCTATAGTTGCTTTGAAGGATAGCTTACAACCTAGTGAATACTCCTGCAATGAAGCTCAATTTTTGATTAATCGAATCTTTGAAGCCAGAGAAGTACAAAGGGTGAACTAATTAAGGAGATTATTGATGTAACTATCACACACTCCAGCATCTAAGACCTACAGAAAGGCAGTGCCTATCTGAAGTTACCTGGTTCAGAGCATCTGGAAACAATGCTTGGTGGCCTGCTGTTCCGTGTCCTCATCCCCTTACCCTGTGTTCTTGGTGAGCAGTTTGAGATGTTGCAAGCAGTTATACCTGGTACTGAATAGAATTTCTCATTAGAATTATAAAGAATCTTGTGATTTTTATGACCTTTCTGTAGTTAAAGGGAGAATTATGACTTGTTTATCATATGGAATGAACCGATGAGAGAAATACTCTTTAAGGAAAAATCTCTGTATGTCAATTGGAGAAACTTTAACGAAAATAATTACAGTTATGTATGACGGTTTTATAATTAATATTGTCTTACTTAAAACATCCAAACTTAAAAGGATGAGAGTCAAGGAAAGGCCCGAAGAAGAAGAAAAATAACAATTGAAAGATTAGAACCAGAGCATTTATGTCACCATTTACTAAATGTGTGGCTTTAAATCACTTCCTAGGTCACCTAAGCTTATTTACACATCTGGAAATTAGGTGTGTAAAAATGTCAATATGTCTCTTACCTTAAGGTTGTGAACACTGAATGGAAAAGTTCTTTCATTTTATATTCTAGCATGTCATGCATACTATTTTTGATAGCCTTTTAAAAACAAATTAAAAAAGTATCTCTCAGCT
Source organism: Typhlomys cinereus (assembly GCA_023101885.1). Lineage (NCBI taxonomy): Eukaryota > Metazoa > Chordata > Mammalia > Rodentia > Platacanthomyidae > Typhlomys > Typhlomys cinereus. The sequence continues at coordinate 6,621,286 of JALPQD010000080.1, read as the reverse complement.
GTTAAATTTATACAGAAATAACTAGTCTTAGAATTGCAACTTTATACTTAAGAGGTCACTAGTCTTAGAATTTGAAGTTGAGCGGTATTTTTGCTTATCATCAAGAACAGTGTGACTAACAGCATGTTTTATGTCCTTCTCACCTTTCATTTCATAATCTACCTGGCGACCCCTTGTGTGCTAGTAAAGATCCCTACTGCTGAGCTACTGACAGAAGTCTGAATTTCATAGTCTGAAGATATTGGCCTGAATAAGTCTTAAAGCTCTTTTCATTCCAGAACCTGCACTTTCTGGTTCCATATCTAAATCTTCCTTGCAAAAATCTTCCGCATTCATTTTTCAAATGACTTGAAGGCGTGGGAGGTGAAGCATGCGTCGGGGCTCTCTCCATAAACTAATAGCAGCTATGCATAAATGTGCAAACCACAGTACTCTGTGACTCCATACCAAGCAGCTCTTATAAATGCACAGTAGCACTCTGCAAGTAAATACTCTGTAAAAGAAAATAGCAGGTTGGCATTTTGTAGATACTGCCAGTATAACTTAGAAACAAAAAGCTTTAGGAGAATTATCTGACATAGCCTGGAACACCTCAATTACATTGATGATGTTCTCAGACAATGTGGAAGATTAATAGCAGCACAGACATTGAGGCCTGGTTCTGCTTCAGAGGCAGGATTTAAGGCTTGTCCACAGCTCTCAGTGAAGTCCAAGAGAGGTTCTGTGACACTGCAGGACTCAGTTAGGAACAGCAACACCTAGGAATGTTGGCATCCAGGCTCACCTAAGATTGGCGGGTATCTAAAAGGGGAGAACATATGTTCTTGCTTCCAATCTGTTTGTGTGTTTTTGCATCCATTTTTCCTTCCCTTCCTGGCCACGCCTTTTTTTTTCAAATAGGGCAAAAAAACAAGGGTTGTAATACCAACATTACTAAGAAGAGGATGGAGGATGAAGACTTATCTCTGTGCACTTATAATCCTTCCCTTAACTAATTTGTGTGATCTTCACCAAGGTGATTTTTGATACCTTTTTTGTTCAGTCATTAATAATCGATGTTCAGCTCATAAAATGAAAAAAATGACTTTATTACCATGAAATTCCTAGGAAAGATGAGAAGGGATGGAAATCCATTCATTTGAACAAGTAAGCCGATGTGGATGAGCACTGAAGACCTCTAGCTCTAAGATTATAAAGTGGACAACTCAGCAAGCATCTGCCTGACCTCACTTTAAGAATAGGAAAGTGGGTTCCTGCAGAGAAGAAAAATATTATCCAAGAACATGAGAATGAAAATTTAATTCAAACTGGAATGGGTCCCTGAGAATGCATCTGATCTGAATTCTTATAAAATTATTCATCAATAGTTATCTAAGATTTTGTGGTATATCATATATACAATCACAGGAACACATACCAAATAACCACAATAAAACTCTAAACAAGTGTCACGGATGTCCATCTATGGTGGGAAGAACATTTTATCTGTCTTGTTCGATAAGGGAACAGAATACATCTGTATTTCTTATTCATCCACCATCACCACCATTTACTCAAGATAGAGAAATTAAGTTAGAACTAAAGCTGGAAAGATAAATGTATCAACTTCAGGGTTTCCTTGAGGTAAGAGCCATTTATTCTCCGGACAGTCTTTGCTGGCGCTACTAGTGCCCTTTCTTCTCCAAATAAACAGTTTCATTAAATGTTCAAAAAAGGTACTATAAAGCACACATGCTCTTTCTTGTCCTTTGAAATCACTTGAATATTGCTCCTAGTTCTTCCCAGGACTATTTCAATAGTAACCTTTAATTAGGGGACCTAAAATGAAAGGACCAATCATTATTTTAACAGTCACTCATTTTCTAGTCTAGTAAAATGGTGTGCAGAGGGTAAAAGACCTTTCTATGATTGTTTGACTTTCTGCCTACTAAAAGGAAATATAACTGCTCTAGATTTGACAACAACACATTCTATGTAGCCAGTTAAAAACTGACAAGCTGGAAATGACATGATGATAGTCTTTCAAAATCCTTGGCTTCATGAATGTGAAGCCATCCATTCACTGTCTGATCTCCATTTCCTCACCGTGCTTTGTAGCATTTAGGTGATGAACCATTTCATGAGAAATTTTTCTGAGTTTGTAGTTAGTTTCTTCAAATTAACTTTGCATTTATCAGATTTCTGATTATCTTTTATCTATGTAAAATATAAAATCCAGATACTGTATTGAAAGTTACAAGAGAAGCTGGCATTCAGGCAAGCAATTATTATTCCAACACTCAGGAGCCGGAAGACAGAGGATCATAAGTGCAAGGGTTAGTAGCATGGACCCCATAGAGAAACCCTGACTCACAGATTTTTTTATTTTTTTATTATTATTTATTCAATTGTGAATGTGTGTGCATGTGTATGTATGTATTATGTGTCTTTGTGTGTAGAACAGCGGACGAATTCGGAAACCACCATGGACGCCTCCACCTCCTCCTTGTTACTCTGCCCCGGGATTCACAGGCTCCGCCCTACCAGGACCAGAAACGCAGGCCGACCCCCGCTTCCGCCTGGCGTCTATACGTGGGGTCTAGGACCTGGACTCAGGACCTTCTGCCTGCAAGGCAGAGGCTTAACCCCTGAGCCACCTCTCCAGCCCCGGCTCACAGATTTTTTAAAAAAGTTTTTATCATTCTATGTTTCCATCCATACAAAAAGGTTAAATAAATTTGTTGCATATTCTAGCATGCATCCATAACATAAAAATGTAGTAAAGCAGCATCATATGAATTCACAGATTCAAAGTTTTTTTTTAAATTATGAATATGTATATTATATTTAAATTTTTTCTTCCTTTTGGGTCTGAGGACCTGGCTCAGGAGTCAAAATCTTTGCTTCACAGGCAAAATATCCTGAGTTTGAGATTCCACATCAAAAATGTTCCTTAGTTTGGGGCTAGAGAGATGGCTCAGGGGTTAAGGCTCTGCCTGGCAAGCAGAAGGTCCTGAATTTTGATCCCAGGTCAACTTAAAAATGCCTGGTGGAAACAGCAGCCTATACGTCCATCCCTTGTGTGTGGAGCTTGTGAAATCCCAGAGCAAAACGAAAAGGAGGTAGAAGCAATCCAGGATGATTCCCGAAGTCATCCTTGGTCTTCCATAGGGATACACAGTGCCCTGTGAGACACACACACACACACACACACACACACACACACACACACACACATGCACACTAAAATATTTTAAAAAGTCCATAGAAACCTGACATGCACTTCTGGCTTTGGAAGGCAGAGCCTGGAAAACTCCAGAGCAAAGAAATTTGGGGATGGAACAATCCAGGATGATTCCGGAAGCCAATCTTGGGCCTCTACAGGCACACACAATTAAGTGCCCTGCGGTCGTCCATACACAACATATACACGCACAGGCATAATTAAACATAAAACACAAAATAGAATTTTCTTCTTTTCTGGCACACCCTGGACTCCTCTATGAATACTAATGATACAAATGGTTGGTCTTGTAGGAGACAGCACAGCAAAGTGTTGCTTTTAAATCAAATGGAAGATGAGAAGTCTGTAGAAACTGTAGAAACTACCTGTAGAAACTCTTCACAATGCTTCCCAAACTAGCCTTGACTGTCCTCACACTGCAGCAGCACCACACTGTATGCTTTTGCCTGCTATCACTAGAAAGCATCATCACTAACCAGTTGTGCTAGCCTTAGCGGCAAACATTGGATGCCACGCAAAGGAAGCCTTGAGCCCTGTGATCTTTCTGTGCTCCCTTGACCATCTCCTTCAACTTTCTACCCTATTACCCTTTTCATCCCAGTAGTATTTTTCAGCATTTGTTGTATGACTTTTTTTTTTTCTTCTTAGGAGATGTGGTCTGTTTACTGTGTTTAGGCTCCCATGATAGATCTGAAGAGCAATTTAAATTACATCCAGCTTAATGAACAAATCATTTATTGGTGTCACTTGTGAGACTGGGTGAGGAGTTACTTACAGTAACTTAAAGGCAGCTATTTCACTGAAAGTGCACCCTGGAATAAGTGATGTTGTAGTTGCTTTTCTTTTTGCCGTGAGACTGTACTCAGACTTAAGAGACTTAAAGAAGAAAAGGAATATTTATTTGACGTATGGTTCCAGAGGGGACCATTAAGGCAGGAATCATACCTTTAGTAGACATGGCTGAAGGCAGAAACAGCAGGCAGGTTTAGGTCATGCTGCTATCCTTATGCAGAACAGAGCAAGTGTTCCAAGAGGAAGGCAGGGTCAGGCACTCAAACCTCAAGGCCCACTTCCTGTGGCATGATTTCCTTCAGTGACGCATTACCCTTAAAGGTGCTACAACATTCCCAAAGTTGGCATCAACTAAGAATTCAAACACATTAGCCTGGGGAGGAGCATATTCAAACTGAAAGAAGACCCATGAGAGCTAAATCCTTGAAGCTTCTAAATGACTTGCAGGTGGCTCACCTACTTTTACAGCCTTATTGGGGAGGAGGGGAATTGTGAATCTTGTAACTTTAAGGGGCTTCCTGAGCCTTGTAAGCCTTTGTTTATTTCCTGAGTATTAGGAGTTTCCTTCCTACATTAGGAATGTTTCAATCTGGATGAAATAGTTACAACACACCATTCACTAACCCCCCTCTTTATCTATTCCTACATTTACTTGTTTTCTTTGAAAGGAGAATTTCTCCAAGGATTATCTTAGCTGTAGCCTGTGATGATTCTAACCTTCCTACCCCTAGAACTGTCACCTATAATCATTTTTGCATTGTCCATCTTGGTTCTTGGAAATTTTCTCCAGTAGTATTGCCTATGTTCTTCACTTGAAGGTTGCTGGCGATGAGCAACTCACTGTCTCATTTTGTGAGGCAATCTACTCCACAGCTAGTCTTCATGTCCTTACATGTATGTGACTGCATTGCCTAATCCAAGTTTGTCCTGGACCAAAAAAGACACCAATTTCTTTATTCAATAAGAACTTTTTCATTCCTTGAAAGTTGATATCATCCACCTTTCTCAATTCTCTGACTCCATTTTATAAAGTTCATTTCTCCATGGGGTTGAGATATTTGATAAACAAATTGCCTCTGACATAGATTTTTGTATGGCCTTGTTTATATGTTATCTTAACTCCAGTAACACATATGGTCTCCTAATTGTTTCATTTTGTGGACTTTCTAAAACTGGAAAGCGTTTTGGATTTGAAGAAAGCTAAACTTACATTTGAAATGTAACCCTGACTAGTATTTCAGACAATTAAGTAACCTTTCTGGCTTTCGCTTTTGTCAACATAACATGTAGATAGTAACATGGGTCTTATGAGGAGTCAAAGAAAAGCCAGTGGAGAGATAGAAACTGTGCCTGCTTCATGCATTTTCATCAATTTTATGTCACTTCCTAGCTTACCTTTCCTTTACCTCAAATTTTTTTTAACCCAAATTTGCTCCCTGTTCTTAGATGTAAACAGAATAGGAATCTCTGAAGCAAGGACTAACTCCTCTGAACTACATACTTCAGAGGCACTCATTTATCATGCCTGTTATTTCCTGGGTTTGTATGACTTCTAGTCTAAGTATCGACATGGAAAATTTTCTTTATTTTTGGTGTCACATAAAAGACAGAAGAATATAAGACTGCACTGAAGGTTATTATACAACAGAGGAAATCACAGCACAGAGTAATTTGCAACCAACAACTAGATAAAATGATATGACTTAAGACTCAGTAGATTCTATGAGATTGTTTCCAGTATAGTTTCTAACCTGATTCTGTTTGGAAAAGGATCCCCCTCCTTTGACAGACAACCTTAGGTATTGACTATCCTCTCAAAATCCAAAAAGAGGAAAGCAAAAAGAGACCGTCTTCTTTGAGTTTTTAAATGTGCTTTGCTAAACTCAAGCCTCCTTTATATCTTTTTGTCTCCAACATATTATTTTTTCCTAATCATACAAGCTCAATGTACCCCTGTCCTCTTCTTCTTCCCCTCCCCAGTCATTCCCCCCTTGCATTCTCCCCCTTTCCCCTTTTCTTTCACTCCCTCCTTTCCTCTCTTTGATCCCAGTGCTTCCCCCCTCCTTTATATCTTAAACCAATTTTCTATTCACTTAAGGAAAGCTTTTAACTCTCCTTGAGTACTGTGATTCTATGAGAAGGCTTATTTGAGTAGCATCATCACAAAAACTAACCAGGAAACCCCTTCTTTCTCTGTACTTATAAGATATTTACTCCTTTTTGTTTGTTATAGATAGTCACAGCTTAAATAATACTATCAGAAACCAAACATGATACTACTATTGGTAAAATTTTGCTAGATGTAATTTGAGATTACTTTAATTCATCCCAAGCATTAATTATTTGGTGTCACAGTTAAGTCAACTCACTTTTATAGAGTGGGTATTATGTTTAAAAATAATATAGGTATCTACAACAAAATTGCTAATAATATCTTGCTTCCAAAGTGTATTTTATGGTCTCCAGAGATAATACTCAAAAGATTCATTTGTGGTTTTGTTCTGTAACAATTCCATTTATCTTGAAGTCAACACTTTCTTTTAGTTTTGCCCTTAGCAAATGATAAATGCTTCTGATTGATTATCTTTTAAAGTCTGGTGGCAGCTATTTCCTTGTCCCTGTCTTTTTAGGAGAAACTAGAATTGCCAAAAAGAAGAGAAAGAATTGCACTTGCTCTGTGTGCTGTATGTCCAGCTTTTTAACCAACAAGGAGGAACTCTGCTGGCTTACTTGTAAAGATGTTTCTTATCTTCTGTACCTGATTACAATATTTATACACTATCTCTGAATGGGTTGATGGCCTTTGTGAGATTCTGCTAGCTAACATGTTGAATAACTAATATCCTGTCCAAAATGTTGCAAAGAACATTGCTCCTTCTCCAAATATTGTTTACAAAAATGTTCTATAGTTATGCTACCTCTCCCTTTCCGAATATTCACACATGAAAACACATCTGTCTGTCTGTTAGTGTCTGTCTGTCATCCATCTATCTACCCATCTTGGTGTTACCCTTTCACTTTCCCCATACATACTGATATCTAAACCATTATCTCTTTGATGTCATGCTAAGTATGTTGGATTAGTTAAGGAAAATAGGCATATGATGATATAGTTTTATCCTACAATGACTAGGAATTTTATTTATAAGATGCTTTTTTAAACTCTCTTAGAATTGGCTAAAATTTTCTTTTTTTGCATGTCCAGTGTCATGAAGGAATCACCTGAATATTTTTCATTTTATAATGAGAGAAATTGCTGAGCTCAACAGACTAATTTAGGACTGCTTAGAAGATGCATATTTTATCTATTCATGCCCATACATTTAACTTTTACCTTATTCACATTTTTCTGGTTTTAAAGCCAGTGCTGTTTCCAACATACTGTATCAACTTTCTGTGGTTTTACATAGTAGTCATTTTGTAGGTGAATAAACTTAGACTCAGTAGCTAAGTAGCCATATTCAGAGAGTAATTATTTATTCTAATGTATTCTTTTAACTTTATATTTTGCTTTTAAAGAGTTCTCAAAACCTGAGCACCAAAATGACCCTATTAGTCATCTTGCTTAAACTATCATTAGATCCCCTGACAGTTTCTTTTTCATAATCAGTTGGTACATTTCAATCATGTTCAGAAATTTCTTATTCGATATCAAATACAGTAAGCATAAGACCAGAAGGATCTCTCCATAATTGACTATTATTTTCACATGTGCTCATTGCTGTGTGTGCTGCAGAGGATAAAGCATGACTTCATTACGATTTTGGTAGTATATTTTGAGTGGTAGTCATGTGCTGGGTACTGGAAGAGCCTGCTATTTCAACCAGATGCATTCCCTGAAAATTTGGATTCTAAAATTAGAAACAAGAGCAACTAAGAATGGCCTGTGGAGAAAGCAATGCAGTGAAGATAGGCGTTGGAATGATGGCCAGAATCATCAGGACACTCTAAGGCCATTTTGGTCACATTCTGACACCTTAAAAATGGATTCCTTGTCTTATCTGATTTATGTGTATGTCTCTTTAGTGTGTTTCTTCTTTTCTGTACAACGAATGTGTGCGTGTGTGTGTGTGTGTGTGTGTGTGAATGGTCTGAGCTGAAATCTAGATCTAGATATCTTTTCAGATTACTAGATTTTAATACACAGACTGAATTAAGGCAGATAATCTTAAAGTATGTTGATTAAAAAATCTTTAGGGATTATAGAGACAACTTTGGATTTCTTTCTTGCAAATGTTCCATTCTTTTCTTTGGGATGGTTTATATATCCATTTGACTTAAAAAGGTGTGTGGGCAAGTGGGTAAAGTTCATTACTTAGGTGCTAAGGATTTAAAGTAAGGCCTTGGACATGCTAAAACTGCCCTCTACCCTTTGGCTACAACACAAGACTTTGTATGGATGAATTAATTGGTTTCTTCAGGTATTTGTTAAGTGCTTGCTATGTGCTCAGCAGTATTTGAGGCCTGACTATATTTAGAAATATCAAAACATACAGAACCTGTCATTGTGCCTCTTGCATCCTCACCAGGAATTTTTTCTCCTACATACACGGTTGCTACTGGTTTCCTAATAGCCTCAATCCAGTTCATAAGGAAAACACTCAAATGCCTCATTTCCTAAGCAGTATATACCAGAACAGTGCACATTTCACAATAATAGGGAAGGACATGTGTATTCCTCTCCCCAAAGACTTAATTTCTTTTTCAAGTTTTCTATAGCTTTCTTATTGAAGGTTAATTTGAATTTCTGAAAGAGTACATGCTCATAGCCAAGTAGTGAAAACATTACCTTAGCTCTTGGAACCATAAGAGACACAAGTTTCAGCCCAATAGAATTTAGGGCATGTGTACCCTCCCCCCAACACACACACACACACACACACACACACACACACACACACACACACACACACACACCATGTTGATCTTCTCAAGGTCATCAAATGATTATGGCAAGGACCAGTGAATGAAGGACATTGGACTCCCCAACACTTCAATGTGTCTAGGACAGTAGAGATACTGAGGTTAAAAGACATGAATTTAATTCATAGACCCTCACTGATTATGTGACATAGGTAGAACACTCCACTAAGTCTCTGTAAAATCAGGCTTCTATTATCTCCTTAACCCTAATTAGAAATTTGTTGTGTCATAGTGAGAGACAATACATAGAGAGCAGTAGAGCACAAGATTAGTACCTTTGTGTGAATTTGTATTCTAGGAATTCTTAGCTGGGCATCCTTGGTTAAGCTACTAATGCTTCTGGCCAGTGTTTTCATTTACAGAATGAGTATATGGCTGTACCTACTTCATAGGATTCGTATCAGGATTCAATGTGTCACAATTGTAATGTGCTAGGATTGTGCAAGACACTTAGCATCATATTTGCTGTCTTTTTATATTTCTAATCAAAACAGAACATTCTCCCAAGCCTGGAGATTCCTTTTGGACAACAAAGTCAGTACTTTTCACTTGTGTTAAAAAGAGGAATAAAATCTATGCTTTCTTGTCTTGAGAGATATCCAAACCAGATGCAAATACAAAGCAGTCCTGTTGCTGAATTATTGAATAAAGCACAAAAAATGAACTGTTGTAGAAAGGGCTTCAAATATTATTAGAAAGTAATTGTTTATATTGCATTGGCCAACCTACTTTAACTGACAATCTGGCAGAGGCAAGGAGCTGCAAGGACAGAGACTGTGCAAGATAAAATTCATAGAGAGGTTTTCATCCTTCAAGCTTGCTATGGTCAAGCCCATTGAGCTCATATTCCCTGGCTTGGACACATAGATCTCATCTCCCAGCTAGATATGGGTGTTCAAGCCCGAGTTTCTTTTGTGTTCCCAACAGACTAATGAAAATTACATGTGCCATTACATTTAAGTTAAGCATTCACTTCAAGTAGAATATCCAGTTTCTGCTAAATACAGTATGTTCAGGAGTGAGTGATGAAGTCTATGACTCATAAATTGTAATTCCATGTTATGAGAAATCTTCATTTGTAAGAAGTGCACATCTAAATGACCACATGTTCCTTCTCATAATTTATATTACAACTCTTTGGCATTGCAAGACCTTGAATAGACTGTTATTAATTTCACCTGCCTGTTTTGTAGTTGTGGTTTGGATAGACTAATTTGTCTAGAAGCTTACAGATAATGGACAATTAAGACAGTAATCAAAGACAATGACAGTGGTATAGACTCTAAGCTTATTGAAGGCAAAAAGAATGGAAAATTATATAGAATACCCCCTCCTGGTCACTGAAACTGAAACATGGATAGCAGATATACAATACAGCATTTTAAATGGATGTGTGAAGTAATCCTAGTTAAATTTTGGAGTTGCAATATTTGGCCTGTGAGCAAGCCAAAGACAATTAAATGTTCTGTTTTTTTTCTTTTAAAATAAGGAGATGACTAATGCTGTCTATATTTTGTTTGACTGGAGGTAAGAAATATAAATATAGCTGTGTAAGTATTCTTTTGATGTGAATTTGGCAACTCTCTTAAAATTAAAACTTTTCCCATTCATGATGTTTTCAAAATCAGAAAGGGAAATTCTTTATTCATCCTAAGAAATAGAGCAAAAAAAAATCAAGGTATTGGCATTTTGGAGGAGCATAATCATAGGTAAGTTGGTTTATTTTCCTGTCCACAAATATAAACATATTGGGCATGCAAATATGGTAGAATTTGGTTTGTGAGTTTAGTGACCTGGGTATAAAGGTTATGAATTAATTCATAAAAAAATGAATTTACACATACTCAGGTCCTAGGTGATTTTTCAAATTTCCATGTACTTCTCTATTCTTTGTAATGGAAAGTGAAGCTTGTGATGCTGCAGATGATTTAAGGACCAACCAGCTAAAATGTGTTCTGATAGTAGTGCAAGTGAAGGGAAAGCCAAGTCTTTGTTGTTCATCGAATCCCAAACACTCCATTCTTTGAATAGAGATCTAAAGACAGAACCCGTGTCCATCTCAGAGCCCTGGCACTGAACAGCTTTGTTTTATTCTTTAAACACCTAACTTGACATCACCATGTCAAGACAAAGAACTTCAAATGCCCAATGTCATCTGCCTTTTCATCTCTCTCCTCTTCAACAACTTCTTTCCTCTGCTTCTATGTGGGTTACCATCTCTATCAAAACAAACCCACATCTCTCAGCAGCCTATTAAAAATAAGTCAGCAACACACAAAGATTTGAGAAGATAGATCCTCTTTCTAGGTCTCTTTTTGGGGGAAGGAGCAGAGGGTCAAAGAACTGCTAGTTGATGGAAGTGTGTCAAATTCTGAATCTTGGTTTGCTCTTTCCTTTTAGTATTACCTACATTGCATTTCTATATTAAACATTTAAACAGTGACACTTGGAGAGCCCAAGAGTTCTGATTGGAAGGTTCCAACAGAAGAGATGGCTGTTAACATTTCAGAGAACTGTCAGGAATCTGCCTCTCAAAGACCAGCATCTCCGGTGAATCTCACACATTTATGACCAGTCATCATCTCTTTCACTCATTCAGTGTCTTCCAGTTTCCAAAGTGCTTGCACATGTACATTCTGTTCCATGAGGTAGATGGCAATGATTATCCCCATTGCTGAGGTTAGAAAAGAGACTGAGTTTAGCCCTAGGGCTGCGTTATAGGTTCCTTTTTGCTTATTTCTCTTGAGAGTTCCCTTAGCTGACCTCTTCCTGTTTGGGTGCTGATGTGCAAAAGGCAGCTCTCCTCTCCACCCACTGCAAAAAAAAAAAAAAAAAAAAAAAAAAAGCCACCCAGTACTATCTGTGCCTGCTTGGCTCAAAATGACACAAATCTTCCTGTAGCCAAGAAATAAAAAGAAATTTTATTTGTGGAAATTGAACATTTCTGTAATTGATCACGTTACCAATTGATTTTTAAACAGGACCTTCTTAACCAGTCAGACATACTTCAGAGCACAAAGCTGTGTAGCCCTTTTCCACCTATGTTTATCTGTGTCAGGGTTCACCGAAAAAACAGAATCTGTAGACTGTGATATATATGTACAAGTTTATTAAAATAACTCACAATAAAAATAGTGTCCTTCAACATAGCCACCCTCAGCTGCCTCATTCTTGACCAGAATGTTCCACAAAACCAAAAGATCCCAAGAAATTCTCAAGCCTTTACTTCTCTGGAGGATGGAAGATGCTGGTTTCGATGTGGATGAAGAACAGCTGGGCTCCCATGGTCAGTGATGAACAGCAATGAGCAGCAAGGCCTAGAGACCAGGCTCCAAAGGCATCAGGAACAGCACCAATTTGGTGGAAAAGGTGAAGCTTCAAGTCAGCCAAGGACGGAGGCAGCAGCAGCAGCAACAAGAAGGTCACGGAGATAGCAGAGTGGACTCCACAGCAAGTCAACACAAGATAAGGGAAGAGCAAGTCCCTTCTCCTTGTATCTCCTATTATCTGGTCCACCACTAGAAAATACCACCCACTATGGGCTGGGTTTTCCACAGCAATCAACCAAGTACCTGCAGACTTGTTCAGGGGCCATTAACCTAACACAGCTGCTCCCAAAACAGTCCACAACTGTCAAGTTGACACCAAAATGCAACCATAACAATCTTCATCCAGACACATTGAAATAGGGTAGACATATAGGGACTGGCAAAAATTGGTCTAAACCTACCCCATATGGGTCTTGCCCACACAATCTTCCTTCTAGCTGGCCTACCTCTTTGCCCACCTCTGCTTTGCCCAGCCAGTGGACAGTTTCTGTCCCAGGCATCTAGATACTCGACAATGTTGGACCTTCAGACTCTGAACTTTACAGACTTGATTCCTTCTGTTGTCTCAGTGAACCCAGCCAGTTCAGCAGATTTGCGTCCTTATCTAGGGAGTTCCTGGGGCTTTTCTCAATTCAAGTCATTCTTAGCAGCCAGGATTGATATCTTCCTTAGTCTCTTGTGATAGTTCTAGCCCATTCCTGATTCTGCTTGGTAATGAACTCTTCAGTCCTTTCAGGCTAGAGAAGTGTTGGTGTAGAAGCAACATGAGGACTGTTTGAAGACTAGTCGAAGAGCAACCTGGGAGGTTCCGAGGGCGAATGTGCTTTTCACCTCTCCAGACTCTACATGTCGTTTTTCAGTTGGATGACCCCTAGTTGTCTCATGTCAGCTCCATAACAAGCACTTCTGGAGACTTGCAGCCCAATGTTGGTTGTTTGCTTATGCCATCCCTCTTCCTGCCTCTGGTCACTCTGTGCCTACTGAATCCTTTCTAGGTATTGAGTCAGCTTTGGAGTTTTCCAGACCAAAAGCATTCAGGGTTCCAAAGAGACAGAAACCCCTTCTGTAGTTCCAAAATGAGGTGGAGGAGTGGCTCAACACAGGAGACCGAGAGGTCATTGATTCTCTCTCGCCAAGTGCCTACTTCCTTCCTGAATGAAGATTTTTCCTTGTGCCGCTATTGAAGAAGAGGAGTCTGCATTCTCACAGCTCGACCCTCATCCCTTCTTGGCGCACCTAGGGTCCTTCAACAGCCAGTAGATGTGTTTTTCTCTTGGGGGAGGGACAGGACACAGCCGACCCGAGCTGCAGTTCCCTCGTTCTGCCTCTGAGAATTTCTCATCCAAACCTCAATCACGTAGGATTGCGTAGAGAGGAGAAAGGGGAGAAACAGAGACAGAGACGCGGGGAGGGGGGGTGAAGGGAGGGGGTAAGGAGCAGAGAGTCTGGGAGCAGTGGGCGCCTGGAACCCCTGCACGCCCTGAGCGCGTCTCACTTTCCTGAGCTCCGGAAGCCCGATTCCCCCCACCCCCCAATCAGTCCCACTCGGGAGCTCTCCCGCTCTCCAGGAGCGGGTGGAACTCCGGATGCCACCGGCTCCCCGTCCCAGCACCCGCCGCCGTCTCGAAGGCTGTCTCCTCCGCTCGGAGTTTCCTGCGGAGCTAGCGCCCCATCTGAGAGCCGGCAGGGCGCCCGGGAGCCTCAGCCCATGAATGGGACTCCGCCCTGAGCGCCCCCTCCCGGGCCCGGGAAGGCGACCGCGGGGGGCGCCCCGCAAGCCGGTGGCTGGGAGCCGCTGGCGGCGCAGCAAGTTGGGAGACTTGGCGGCCGCTGGCACCTGCCTCCTGACCCTGCTCCCCGCTTCCGCGTGTGGCTCCCGGAGCCCAGGTGGCGCTCTGGACCACCTCCCGCCGTCGCCCGGGGCGGCCTAGGGACCCAGCCTTTACGCCCGGGGCGCCGGACCATGGTGGGCAGCTCCGATTCGGAGCCGCAGCCGCCGCCAGCCGACGTCGCCCTCAGCCAGCCCCCCACCCCACCGGAGCAGACGCGCCGGTGTTCGCAGCGCGCCGGTCACTTCCTTCCTCGACCGGGATGGGCGGCGCGGGACTGAGTGATCCGCCTCGCGTCGGCCGGGTAATCCCCATCTGAGGTCTGCTGCCGGGGAGCTGCCGACTGCCGGGGCGCGCCAGCCTGGGGGCCCGGGCGGCGCAGCGATGACCTGATCCCCAGCCCGCCAGGGCGCCCCATTCCTCCTTCCCCCGCTCCAGTGCGGACACCAGATCGGTGCGGCGACCCCTGGCAGACCATGGCGGGGAGCTCCAGTTAAAGGCGTGTGGGCGCCGAGCTGGAGCGGACACCTTCGGCATCCTGCCTTTGGAGGGGGCTTATTTAAACTACTGAGTCATTCCAGATTTAGGATTCCCTAAATAATCACCAACTGTGCCCGTCTCGTGCCAGAGAGCAGGCAGAGAGAGAAGAGCGCCCGCTCTTGGGACCCCGCGGATCGCCTCAGGCGGGTTTCTCCCTGGGGTGCTTGGCCCAGGAGGATCCCTCTCCTTCCCTCCCCCCCTTTCTCCTCCCGCTCTCTTCGCAGTGCCGCCGGAGGAGAGTCGCGCGCACCGCAGCTGGAAACAGCTGCCCCTGCCCCGCGCCCCTTCCCCGACTCTGGCTTAACTGCTTCCACTTCACGCCTCTCGGAATTCCAGAACTCCAGCGGCCGGCCCCTGGGGAACTGCTGCCGGTGCCATGCATTCCGTAGACCTCACCCAGCCGGGACGGACCTCCTAATCTCCAGAACGCGGGCCGCAGGGAGTTAAATCGCTACCTTCCTTTCCTTCTTTCTGGCGGTTGGTGGCTCGTTTTCTAAAGGAACGTTTTATTCACTTTTTAGTATTTTTTTTTTTTTTAAATCAGGGCACGCTCCTCACCTGGGTCCAGACTGTGCTTTGTAAACGGGTTTTCTATGTATGTATGTGTAGCTATACTTTGGACACCTTACAACGCTTGCGCCTCTCCAACAGGGGCGCACAGCTTGTTATTTTGGACGCCGCGGTTATTCCCTTTCCACTTGGTAACCTGAACGCAGTGTGACCAAACTCCCCACTGCCCCTTGGACGTCGATCGCCGTGGGGTGCAAACACCTACTTCGCAGGAAGGCCTGGGATCGCCCCGCCCCCGCCGCCAGCGGTTGGGCAAGTTTACATCTGGATTTTCACACATCTTTGTCGCCACTGCCCAGACTCTGACTAACCTTGTGGGAGCCAGGTTTTCGGTACTGCAGCCTCCTCAAAATATTAGCACTGCCTCCCCGCGCCTGCCCTGTTCCTCCGGGCCACGGAGGTCCTGCCCTCACCCCGGCGGAACTTGATCTCGCGGGCGCGGTGGAGTCCAGGCCCTGAAGCCCGCGCTGAGCAGCTATGGCTGCAGCGATAGCCAGCTCCTTGATCCGGCAGAAGCGGCAGGCGAGGGAGTCCAACAGCGACCGGGTGTCGGCCTCCAAGCGCCGCTCCAGCCCCAGCAAAGACGGGCGTTCCCTGTGTGAGAGGCACGTCCTCGGGGTGTTCAGCAAAGTGCGCTTCTGCAGCGGCCGCAAGAGGCCAGTGAGGCGGAGACCAGGTCAGTAAGCAGCTAGCTGGATAGTGGCACCCCTGAGTTTGACACCTTCTCCCTTACCCTTCCTAAAGCCACTGGGAATTGCTCATGGAAGGGAACAACCATTCCTTCCTTCCATGCTGGTGCATCATCTTACCCAGTTTCCACACATCTGTACATCTCTTGTTCCACCATCCTGTGTCAGTACCTTCTTGTCCCATATTCGGGAAACACTTCGATTAGCCCAGTTTGACTAGGATGAGACTCCTAAGCCATGGAGACTCTTCAGTCCTAGACATCAGTGACTCCCTCATTCATTCATTGATTCACTCATTGGTTCATTTATCCTTTCTTTTACTCACCCATCTATCTACCTTTAGAGTAGTTATACAAGCCAGGGAGAACTTAAAGATGAATGAAGCACTTACTATGCAACCCTCATCATAACCCCGTGATATATATGATTTAGATACTTGTAGACTTGATAATTATTGTTTTGCCCTTCCTCCAGCAACACATGGTGTTTCATCTTTCAAACATCATAATCCATTGTCCATTGTCTCAATTGCCCATTTTTTACATCCTTTGACATAGTCCCCTTTTCCCATTCTCTTTTTTTCCTACCAATTGGTGGTTTCCAAGGGTTCTGCTTAAAAACTTTCCTGTGCAATTACCATTCTGTGCACACTCACTCTTTTGAGACATTAAGTCAACAAATATCTGCAGTTTGACCCCAGAGAGTGTAAAGAAAATTTCGGGCTCTTCAGAGAAGTCTATGGAAAAGTCTCTCAGTAGCCAGCTGTATTCTACAAACCTAGGCTTAGATGATTTCTTTTTGACATATCTCTATTTACAAAGGGATACTGGCTACCTTTAGTGTCAATGTAATGATTCCCATCTTAACCCAGATCGGAATCACACCTTGAGAAAATAAATACAAGTTGCTAAGATCTGTAATTGCCTTGGACCACTGATCTCAAAGGACAGACTGGGTGTAGTGAGTTGACTAGTAAAGAGTGACCTCTTAGCATCTCTGAAGGTAGTGTTCTCTTTAGCTCCACAAATAAAGTACATAGGTGAGGTTCAAGTAGGGCTCATAATTAGTGTAAGAATTTGGCTCTAAGCCTTGGGAGGAAGTTACCTTGTTTTATTTTCATTGGGTTTCCTGACCTTACTCGTTCTATTAGTCATTCATTTTCTTATTCTGCGATGGCCATAAAACAGTAAGTTATAGAGTAAAACAAAAATAATTATAATTCCCAGGCAGTAGCTACAAAAGTCTTCATTAGTTTGCACCCAATTAATGTGGCCTGTGTATTTGATAAAGTGAAGGTTTATGGAAAGGCAGACTCATCTGTGCATCTAAACAATTTGTTTTATGGAACACTACTTGCTTTGCTGTGTATGGATTATTTGGAAGCCTTCTCTTAGGGTTTATGTGGTCTACTAAGGGAAGCCCAAGGCCCTGGACTCAACATGGTTCTTTTCAATGCCTGAAATAGGTGTTGCACTCTGGTTGGGATAGTTACCTGACATTTATAAGTTAATTCTAGTCAGCCTCCTCAGTTAGGAAAAGGTAATAGGTCTAACAAATGGACTAGTCACTTAATTTTTATCCACATGGATTTTCAGATAAGCAATTGCATGCTTGACTTTGTCTAGGGAGGAAGGATTGTATACTATTTCCCTGTCTCCCCTGCCTCATTAGAAAATCAGAATATTTCCCAAGCTTATTGTTTCATGTAATCTATATTTATTGTTTGCCTTTTTCATACAGTTAAGTGTTCATCTTGACTGGGAAGATCTTGACTTGTGACTTTCTTTAATTAAAACGTTGCAGTGACACCCTGGTGAAGAGATGGTAGGATTCACTAAGACATTCCCAGTCTAAAGATAGCAGGAGCATATTGTACACTAAGGACTTACGTTCGTGTAAAAGCTTACTAACATCGAAGAATGGGAGTGTGGGGGGTGGAAAAAGTTCTTGAGAAGATGATATTATCCTTACTAACAAAGCCAAATAATTAATCTGTTGATTTTTTGTCAGCAGCTATAATGCACATAGCACGGGATGAGCCTATTGATAGTGAGATAGCACCTTCTATAGCTCAGTTCCGCAGAGCATTCTCTGATGGGTTGGAAGGAAGTTGCTAACCACCAAAAACAAAACAAAACCAAAAAAACCCCCACTATTGGAGGGGATTCTGTTTTCTGTTTTAGAAGCACTTTG
This sequence comes from Typhlomys cinereus, assembly GCA_023101885.1. NCBI lineage: Eukaryota > Metazoa > Chordata > Mammalia > Rodentia > Platacanthomyidae > Typhlomys > Typhlomys cinereus. The sequence goes on along the minus strand of JALPQD010000080.1, from coordinate 6,603,198 downwards.
ATCACAGTCACTTATTACTTGAGTTATTCTTGAAACCAATAGACCTTTCAAGCCACATTCTTATGCCCTGCAAACTGAGTCAGAAATAGTGGAGTAGTGTGATGGAAAGCTTGCTCTAGTAAAGAATTTCAATTTCGAGTTTTGTCACTGAAAGACACTTTCTGGGACTTTCTGGAAGGGTTCATCTGAGGCAGTGAAGCTGAACCAGATAGTTAATAGAAAGGTGAAGGCTGTGCTCCAGATTTCAGGGCAGACACAGTGAGTGTCTCTCTATCCTTTTTCTTAACTTACCAGGTTCTAATGTGTATCACACTAAAACCACGTAATGAAGATCCATAAATGATTGTCCCAAAGACTTATTTTTTCTTAAATGCATAATGAAAGCATGGTAACTGACAAGACGGGTCATCCTTATACTTGCAGAGTGAGCACATCCTTGCTTTTTGGGTTCTGGTGCACCTTGCACCCTGAAATTGTACAGCAGAAATCCTCACCTGATGAGATGATAAAGTCAAGGCTATGGCTGATTTGTCATCAGTCTGTGAGAGTTTACCTGACTAGAGTGTGCAAACTTGGGACTGGACTTAGATTCAGTTTTTTTTTTTTTTTTCTGTCCATTTGTAGTGCAACATGGAAAAAGTAGCAGGAGAAGCAGGTGTCTTTTTTCAATTTTTGGAAATAAATGTCGTATTTTTTTGACCATCAGAGGTTGGTAGTACCATTGTGATTATCCATACTCATTTTATAATTGGAACAGAGAGAGTGTGGAGTAGGTGAGGTGATTTGTAGTAAAGACAAGCAGGCATAAACTACCAAGACAGCTGAAGTTCTGGAGCAAACACCAGTGATAGCATGTCTCACTGAAGATGGTAATGAGATGTATGACTAGAAACAGTCTGGTTAGCCCCTTTGTCTCTGTGTGGGCTTAGCTCTTTGGAAACAGGCTGTTGGAGACCTTGAAATGGCACATTGTCTTTAGTTATTGAACCATGAGGAATTCTTCCACACTTTTCTGTTTGCTCACTTTCTGAGGAAAAGTACATCATTTGGCCATTATTTGTTTCTTCCTTTATGTGTGAGATACCTTCACAGAGGCTTGCTAGCATATTGGCTTAAATGCTTTTACAATGTAGTTTACTGTATCTAGTCATTCAGTTCTACCATAAAGATTACACTATTTATTTTCAACACGTGCTTTATTTAAAAAAGAAGCACTTTCCGTTTTGACTCCCAAGACCCTGGGGTAACGAGTAGTTTTCATTACTAAGAAGGGAAAGGTGTTTATAGAAAAACCGAGTGAGAGGATGTACTCCTGCAAGTCTTTCAGTGTCATTCTCGTTTTGCAGGTGGAAAGTGCACAGAAGCCAGATGAGTCTAGGTCTGCATAGTTAAAGTTAAGTTTGTACATTTGTTGCTGTTGTTTTGTAGTTTAGTCCCTTCCTTTAAGCCATTAAACAAAATTGCTGATGAAGAAAATTCCCTCACCCAGAATAAATTGAACGTTTTTCATAATTTTGTTTTATGTGCCATTTCCTTTTGAAACATGATATAGTATAATTGCATCATTGATAAACTAAATCAGAGAACTGGTTGCACTTTCACCCAATTTTGTTGATTTTCCTTTTTTATTTTTCTGAGCCTTTGTTTCTCCCATACAGTTTTTTTATAATAATTTACTATTCTTCCACCTTGCTTTCATAGATGTATAGAGTAATATGCAATAGCATACTCATTCAGCATTAAAATAAAACATCCCTAAGAATAAAGATGTCAGTAAAGGTAAAAGAATACTTAACCACATCATCTACAGAATGTAAATTAGATTTTTTATAAATTGAAATACTTCTGGTTAATACACTGATCAAGAATCAGTTTGCCGACAGCTGATATTTTACATTTATAGGAACTATCTTCATTATATTTTCTTTTTTAAGTATATAAATCATATCTGCAGTAAAAATTAATCTACTCAGAGGATATTTGACTTTATGTTTGTTAGAAAAGAGCAAAGCAAAACACCAACCCTCCAAAAGCTTTTCTTTGTAGCAATCTACCCTAGGATTTAAATCGAGATTTAGTATTTTATAATCCTATTTTCTCTACAGCACAGGGTTCTCATCAACAAATGGTGTTTCCATTGTAGGAGCAGTTTAAAATAGTAAGTACTGTGATCTTTTGATTTCTTTTCATCCCACAGAGATCTCATCAAGCCCTAACTCAGAGGTAATCCTTGAAAGTTTTAATGAAGTTGATATTCTTGAACAGAATTAGAAAAACAATTTGCAGGAAATGAGGCGGTTCTGTATTTAAGAAAGCAGTAGGAATATTTTTAGAAGACCTCTGGAAACTAGGGTTTGTCTCAAAACTCTAGATTTTTTTAAAAAAAAAATGTCCTAGGCTTAGTAGGATAAATGTGGCATTGCTTTTATTCTGACAAAAACATTTCTCAAGGATATTATAGTGCAAAGTTGTTAACGGTGATTTTTTTTTTGCCTGTTTTTGCACGATACAGCGGGACATGCACTTGCTATTGACTTGTCCCCTGGAATTCTCGCAAATTCATGACACTGTCACCACAGCCTGAGTCACATCAAGAAAACCACCTTTAGGATTCAACTAATAGCTCAACCATGGCAGAGACATGCTTTTCCTTGCCAAACAAAGATGCACCACATCTAAAGGACTCAGATCCTAAAGTCATCTTTTTGAAGATACTTATGTGTCTGTGAAAACAAAGTACTTCGCTGTGAAATATCTTTAAAATAGCCAGATACAGTAAGCATCTAAACAATGACATCTTACATGACTATATGACTTTAGCATTTACAGAGTTTCTTCATAACATTTTCTTCTTTTTCTTTCTTTTTTTTTTAGAGTGTGTGTATGATGTGTCTGTCTGTCAGTCTGTGTGTGTGTCCCTGCCATGTGTAGTCAGTTCTTTTCATTTTATGCTGGTTTGGGGAATTGCACTTGGGTCATCCAACTTCGTAGGCAAGTGCCTTAGTATATTGAGCCATCTTGCAGCACTCTTTTACTCTGTCTAGCAACCCACTGATTCTGAGAACTGGTAACACTAACTCTCAAAAGGCTAACTGTAATCAGAAAGCGCTAGGATGTTACTCAGCCTGTTTTTACAGGGAAGATTCTTATCTTCTATCATGTTAATCTATGAGGCTCTGACTCTCAATAACTTAATTGTTTTGAAGTTGGAAAGCTATGGGGTGGAATCTGGGGAAGTAGTCAAGAAGTACAGAACATGATGGAAAGTCCCCTGGAGAAGAGGAGCTAGCTCTAAATGCTGATAGGAATCTTCCAGCCCAGACTGAAGAGGCACTTAAGGAGGGCCTATGCTGGACCAGGCTTCTGGCTGGGATTCCTGCTGCATGCTACCAGCCTGGGAGACAAGTAGCTCCGCCAGGGGCACTGCCCGTACCTACTGGGAGACTTGGGCCCACAGGGACAGACTTTCTTGACTGTAAACATAAACACTTGTTCCAGAAGATTCTCAGATGTTTTTAAAAGAAGTTAACACTAAGGTCAGCAGAGCTTTGTAGGATTATTTACTATTTTCTTCTTTTTCTTTTACTTCAGTCACTTTTTGCTGATAATGTAGTAGAACCATTAAGTGTATGAATTTTGAAATGGAATGTGAGTTTGTGTTCTGGGTATGTTATTTATTTATTTATTTTTAAGAACAGTTGCCATGTTTATTAATCCCTTAAAGCCTCAGTTTGCTCCTGCAAAAAAATGGAGACATTTTCTCTAGTGTTTGGCCTGGTAATGTCTTTTTGTCGAAGAATTATTTATTGCTAGACTGGAATAGTGAGGACAGGGAAAAACAGGCGAGGGGATACTGGAAAGAGCAAGCCCAAGATGCCTAGTGTCCCATCTTGGGACTGAAGATTTCAGCACCTGAGGAGGGATTTCTTGTTTTCACCTAGGATCCAAAGAAGGGTCAGCCGTGGCAGATGACACAAGATAGTTTTCCTTTTTTCACAGGCCCTTTGGATTTGGAGAGGAGGATGAATATCTAAGGGATCATGGAAAGAAGCCAAGGAATGAGTAGAAAGGAGACTAGAACTTGAGTTTGGGCCAGCATTCTCAGGGTTTCTAGAGAGGCCCTGGGAATACCTTGAAAACCCTCTCAGTCCACAAGGTCACAAGTATTTTCATAAAAGTATTTCATAATGAATACCATCGCTTGTCTTCTCTCACTGAGTCATAAATACTTCCTGGGATGCTCCAGTGATTGCTGAACAAACCCACAGTTACTTTACTCCCTCCTTTCTCAACCACAGTTTGGAGTGAGGCTAGGTTATCTTTGTAAATCTTCAATCATGACACTTGTATGGTAAGAAAATCAAACTTAGAAGCAGGGTTGGTCATTAAGCTGCCTTCTGTTAAAGAAGACATTAGCGAGATTTCCAAATAAGCTTATAAGCTAGTCTTTTCACTAATATTTCGGGAAATGTGATTACATTTCATTGAAAATGGCATTTATATTAACATTTAGTGGGCTTGATATTGGTAGATATTGGTAGTAAGTAGCATATTTAGCCTTTTTGTTGCCACTCCTAAATAAAATGGATATTTAGAGTTATAAATGTCCTCATAGACAAAAGCTCTTTGGGATATTCTCAAAGCATATTAAAAAGATCTTGACAACGAAAAGTTTGAAAACTACTGTCCTAGATTGTAGATTATGTATTAAGGAAAGTACAAAGCCTTAGGGGGTTTGTAGTCTTTAAAATAAAATCATATTATTAGTCATCTTGCTATCCTGCTTTGAAATGACTTCCACACTTGTGGTGTTAAGATAGATTTCATAGTTGAGTTGGACTAACTTTGTGTAGTCAGGGGACATAAAAATATAATCTCTGTAATATATCAGCTAGTTTGTAGTATTTATACATCCCCCAGACCCCCTACTTCTGTCCGTACTTAGATACCTCTTCATTGAGCTTCAGTATATATGGTCCTTTTTTAAGAGTGTCTCAGGAGTTTTGCTACCTCATACAAACTTGGTTTCCTTGGAGAGAAAAATGACACGTGTGGAGTTGGATTTGCCTCATTGAATTGAAAAATGCTATGGCTTACAGCTTGCATTGGCCAATCAGTGATTCTTAGCCTTAGTGGCCATATGAAATCATCTGGAGGGGGGCATTAAATGTGCTAATGCCACACACTTACACAATTTGACTTCTCTGCTTTTGACCCATGCATCAGTAATTGTTTTTCTTACTATTTTTTAACCCACTCGGAGATTCTAATGAGCTTCAGAGTTGAGAACTATTTATTTTCCTGCAACCTTTGCAGCCTTTGCAGCCCTGCAATAAGAAAGAAATTACTGTAAAATTTACCAATGCCTTTTATAACACATTGGTTATCCTACAAAGTGTGTATATTGATTTTACCTGTAACAAAGTCTTCTCTATTCACTGTAGGAGGCCCAAAGGGGAAAAAAAATTTAGTCTCATTACTCCATAAGTTTGGGAATCCCAGATCAGGATACCAGAAGAACTGATGTCCAGTGAAGACTGCTTCCTGGCTCATAGATGGCAGAAGAGGCAGGGGTGCTCCCTAGGGCCTCTTTTTATGAGGACACTAGTCCCATTCATGAGGGCTGTACTTTCACAACCTAATCACCTCCCCAATGCCTCAGCTCCTAATGCCCTGGTCTTGGGTGTTAAGGTTTCAATCTGTGAGATGTGAAGTGCGCATGGAGTCTCGATAGCCTCCTTTGTGGTTGATGGTGAATCTCAAATGGCATCATGGGAATGTGCTGAACCTTGTGCATAACTGGATGCTTTGTCTCTGATAAAAAGTGTTGGATCTTATGGACAGGATTTGGGCTCTGCTTACACTAGAGTCTCAGTGCCTGGGATATTGCTTGGGTCTTCAGTTGCTGTTAGGTCAATGAACCAAAGATACTGCAACCCACTGGGTGATCTTCAAGGAAGAGGGAACCTGCTAGCATCTTTGCTTCCCCTGACATTAGAACACAGAATCTTTGCCTGTTAGGCTCTTCCAGCTCCACACAAGATTGGTTAGATTCTAGATGTGAGTTTAGGTTTATTTTTCCTACTCCAGTGTTCCCTTCCTGGGAAAGTGCTTTGAACTTTGGTTTTCTATTTGGAAGCAAGACTATTGAAAGACCCTTTAAGCTTGGAAAGCCCTATAGCTTTCCTTTCCACAGGAGGAAAAGTCATTAACTCTAGCTTTTCTTTCCACAGGAGGAAAAGCTACTTAAAACTGCTGACATAAACTATGAATCTGCTCCCTGATTCTTACTTAGAAAGGATAAAATTCATATTGCTAGTACACTGACTTTGGACTTCCCTAACTGCATGCCTTGGTTTAACTACTTGTAATGAACTAATAATGGTCCGTGTCTAAAATATCAGTCTTTGTCATGTCTCTTTTAGGCCAATTGGGAATTGAATCCAATGTGCTGTAGCATTTGGGGCTTTTTAAAAATTAAGGTCAAATGGGATCGAAATGAAGTTTGAAAGAGATTCACGGAAGAAAATCTTGGAGCTTATGTAAGTTATCACACATAGAAAGAGATAGACAAAAATTTCCCAGAGAAGTTTTATTGCATTTGTTGCTTAAATGTTGCATTTTAATTAGGGGAATTCAGATGATGGGCCAAGTAACCTTTACAGTGACCTCAGATTAGAACACACTCACCAAATAGTTAAGAGCTGGGAGCAGAATTTAAATATGTCCCTAAAGCAGGATTTATATTCAAGTTCTTTGATTATAGTAGCAGTTGATTCCACTTTCAGATCAATCCATCTCTCTGCTCTGACTGCATAATATCCATTCCATAGTGACATTGTGTTTGGAAAATGTATCCCAGAACACCCCACAAGAAACTGGAAAAGAGAAAGTGTTTCCTTTTCTGTGTAATTAATAAAAAATGCTGAGAAACAAGGTCCTCAGGAAACCCAATTTCCCATGGACAGAGTTAGAACCATTGCTGGCTTTCTTATTGCTTTGGGAGGGCTGAGATGGATTTTGTAAGCACAGTCTAGCCATGAGGGGAGGGCGAATGGTATAGGAGGTGATAGCTATAAATTTCCAAGTTCCAAGAAAGGAGGTCACATTTTTAGTCCTTAAATAGGATGTTCCTCTGGGAGACTGGAGATTACTTCCCTTCTGATAAGTAGAAAGAATTCCCAATTGCTTCCTTGACTCGCCTCTTCCTTGACAAACCTTTGCTTAGAAAAGGAGTTGGCAAGTCTGTGGCTGAGCCGCCTCCACATTCTGCAGCTAGAGTCTGGTTTCCTTGGAGTTGATAGGGACGCACCTGTGAGGTCTGTAGAGCAGCAAACCTCATGCACCTGCTTTCATTATTTGAATCAAGGCAAGCATCTGAAATTCTGATAAAAAATTTGCTAAAATGACACTTTGATTAGGATATTTGCCTCAAGCCATTACATAGACATTCTGTCCTTAAGGATGCTTACCTGTGAAATCAGTCTTGGAGTGTTTCTTGACTAGAATATAAGACTTGAAGTCCTGGTGTGTTTGATTTTGAACATATCAAGCCTCATTGTAGTCAAAACCTTTCCCTCTTGTGAGAGAGGAAATTGAGGTTCACAGTAGGTAGACTCACAGTAGGTACATTAGAAATACGTCTAAAAAGGGAAAAGAAAGAACTGTAATATGCCGAGACACTATGCTTCTCTGCTATACTGTCACTGTCTTTGGGAATCTGTTCAATGTTGATAGTAAGATCTCTCTACCTGTTATAGGAAGCTGCCCTTTAATAGTGATAGTCAGGTTACATGTTGCCAGGTGCTTATTGAGTTTCTGTATGTTATTTTTTGGGAAACAGCTCCGGAACTAATCAGAAAGTCCTGGTCCTTTGCCTGCTGAGGAATGCATAATTAATTAATATTCATTAATTCTGGCCAGATTTGTGTTACTGTGCTCCAAGTTGTAGTTTTGCTATATACCCTTGTAACAGTTTTGCCTTTCATGTCTATATTAAAAAAAATTCCTTAATTTTTAAAAGGATCCATAGTCTTTTAAAAATAGTTTGAGGCATCAATTCTATCCATTAAGGCTTCGCAAAAGAAAGGGTGGAAAGAATTTAAGAGCCGTAAGATAGGAAGAAAGGTTGTGAGATGTCATTTTCTATAAATAGCACATCCATGGTGATCATAAACCTGTAATGGATGTGGTTACTGACACCACCTACAGAGGACCTATCTGGCCAGTGGCCGGCTATGGACAGAGGAGGAACTCATGGACACTACCAATTACTGATAAACAATGGACAACTAGCAGATTGGGATGTTGAGGAGGAAAAGAATGTAGTTGAGTATCCACTGAAGAGCCTACTAGACTCTAATAGATTGTCCCAGGCCCACGATCATTAAAAGGCCTAGTTATATCCAGTGTACACAAAACCAAGCTTAAGAATGTGGTTGCAGTTTATCTGCATTCTTGCTGATAAATTCACTGTCGGATGGCTTATAGGGGAACAAAGGATATGTTTTCTCTCTCATGATTGTCCAGTTACAATTCCTTGTATAACTATGTACACCCACACAAGCCCCAAGAGTCCACAGCAGCTGAGGAAACTAGACACACCATATCCACAGAAGTGCTGAGAGAGATATTCCTCCTTTCCAGATCAGCATGTCTGATTAAACATACCAAAGGATGCCAACTTTTCTAACCAGCTCCCTCTGTTTTGTTCACCTGCCCATAGACTAGTCTTATTTAGCAGGGGCCGGGTCTTCCCATCAACTAGACAGTCTCCTGCAAACTCACTCAGGGTTTAATTCAACTAATTCTCTACAAACATGCCCTCAGCCTTCAAGATGATGGTTGTTTCTAAGTATGAATATGGAGGAAGACTTGTAGTGAAGTGGGACAGGCAGGGGTGGGAAGGAAGTAAGAAACAGTAGCAGGGAATATAACCAGGATGCATTATTTACATGATGAAATAGCCAAAGAGGAAAAATCATCAATTAAAACAATGGAGTACCAAAAAATATGCTTGTGCATGTTAGACCTGGTTGAGCATAAAGTTTTATCATATTGTTGGTATGAACAGGGTGCATGTTCTTCCTCTAGCTGCTCAAGATATGGCTTTAGCTAACCCTTATTTCTTGACATTAAAGTCATTTGGTCAGTGCATCTATTTTAATCTACAGTTGCCCTGTGTGAGAACCTTTAACCTCCACACCTATCCTTCACTTGAGCCTTTGTCCACCTGCTGCAGTCCTGCTGTTATTCCAAGTCCAGCACAACTCCCATCTCTTCTGCCATATCACAGATTCTCCCAGGTGGAATGAATCACTTCCTGCCCCAGGCTTTGTACCTGTGTTGTCTGCAATGCAGTCTGTCTTGTCTTGGAATTACTGTATAAATACACATCTCTGCCTCTGGAGCATTACCTTTGGATGTTTAAGAGCTCAGTCATTCAATCGTTTCCATAGTAGGTGGTCAAAACATGTCATCCAAACAAAATTAATTATCTTAATAACTTATATGCCTGTGGCATCAGGACTAGTCAAGATTTAATGGAATTTCTGCACAAACATGAAAATCCTGGGCAAGAAATGAAGTAAGCATTTTAGCTGAATATTAGTTTTCTTCATTTGATATTACATTAGCAAAATCATTAAAGAGATCATATAATATAGAGCTGTTAAATGGTTAGAGACCTATATTTTTCCATTTCCTTCAACCCAACTCCTCCTTGTCTCTCATTAAGTATGAGGTTTACATATTAGGGTCACTTGCTTCCACCTTACCAATCAGTAACCACTTGGGGAGATGTTTCTGTCTAGACTCAAGAAGAAAGCGCATCCTTACATTATCTATGTCTTTGGCCCAGAAACCTAACCAAAGGGCTGCTGGTGTAGGCAATTTGGAGGCTGGCCCATCTCTATTCTTGGTGACTTTGGTTTCTTGATGTGGAGTTAAGCTTTTTTTTTTAAAAAAAACAAAACAAAACAACCCCCCCCAAAAAAACTGAGAAACAACTTTTGTTATTAATTTCTAAATTAGTCTTATCTAGTTCTTCCCTTTAGAGTTGAGATCAGAAAGTCACTTTATTGTTAAATACCCTTGAGAAATGCATTCACTCTGTTCTCACTTTCCTGGGCGGAGCTGAAAGCAGTGAGGGAACACAATATTCACTGAGGGTAATGAAAAAAGCTGCTTTTTGTCAACTTTTCATTTCATCTTTGGCTTCCTTCTTTTCTGGTTGCTTTCTTTTAAACCTTTTGATAGCAACACTAAGTCTTCTGTGTATGCCACAAACCTCTATTTATTCCATTGCTTGTTTTCTTTTAATCAGGCCTTTTGTAAATAACTATGAACAAAATGCACAGTTCAGTCTATAGTAAGGGGATGTCTTGGAAATAATACCTGAGCAACAGCCCTTATGGCCTTGGGTAAATCCTTTGTCCCTTGTAGGTCATTTACTTATTTTGAGAATAAAGGGATGTCTGAGATTCAACTTTGCATTCTTGATGGACATAGTTGGCACTAATACCCATGGTGAGGATTCCAAGACATGTCAGCTCTAAGAAGATAGTCTAATGTATTTGACATAAATTTTAGAAGATTTGGTATGTGTTTTAATTGGGATAACAAAATTTGCCAATATGATAACTGTTTTATTCCATGTACTTTATTTTTTCTTACATCCATTAATGTAATGGAGTATCCATTGATTGTGTTTTTAAGTTTTCTCATGTGATTTTAGTTCCTAACATTTAATCAGACAGTGGCAAGCTGTTTCACCAAAGATAAGCTTTGACTGCTTCTTCAGTCTAGACACAAGACTACGTTAATCATTCCACACTAGAGGTCTTCTTGAGTTTGAAGATAATGGCATGAAGTTGAAACTGCTTTACAGTGTATATCCAGCATGAGGAATCTAGGAAAACAAATTGAAGGGTGCCTATACAATAAGTTCTGCATAGATCTTGTTGTAGTCTACCTGGGCGAGAATAGACTAGACACCACACTGAAGGTCAAGGAACAAGGTTTCACTTGGCCAAGCTCACGGGAAGAGTAAATTCAGGAAGCCCAAAAGTAGGAATGAGATTTCAATTTTTTTTTACAGATTGGGAACAAAGGCAGAAAAACAGAAGCATGGTAAAATTTAAAAAAAAATGGATCTTGCACAAGTTACATGGTTACAAAGCTCAGGGTTGGGCTACACAATTTGCAGTAAGAGGTTATCTTGTGCAAAAGGGATAGAATTCTGGTTAGTTTCTACATACTGCTTATCTCTTATTTGTATGGCCCAGTATGCTCTGGAGTGGTTCCTGCTGTGGTTGGACAGTTGGACACCAGGAAACAGGATAAGTCATATTTAACAAGCAATTATATATTTTAAGACCCTGAAACAAACAAAACCATTTCTCTGTTATAAAGTTTTTTTTTTTCCTAGCAAGCTCATAAAGGCATCTCTTATGCTATGCAACACAGTTACTTAAGTGAAGATGGGACTTTGCTGCACACTGGCTAGTTGATACATGAGATCATAGTACTCATAAAACCATGCATGGAACATGGCTGGTTATTCCATGCTAAAATACAAAACTGGGCATACTGGCTGGCATGGCTTTGTCAGGTAAGATATATTTGTTGAGTGAATAATGTTGCCAAGGATGTGGGTCTAGTAGAAGCAGGCAAATACAGAGTTTTAGTCCTGTGGAGAAGAGGCTCAATAATGTTCTGTGTTACTTATGAGCAGCCTACTTCCTTTGGAAAATTTGAGTTGGTGGGGCAAACTTTTTTGACCAGCTCTTTCCCACACATAGGTACAATGAAGAGCAAAACTCTCTACCAATAAATAACACTGTTGTCACAGACATGAATTACACGAGACTTAAAAGCCATCTGATTTTTGTTTTACATTTATACCCTCTGATTCCATTGTTCTCTTTTACATTTTCAGTTATGTAACAAATATCTACTCTTGGTTTGTAAACTCTTTAGCCCTGAACAATGAGTCAACAGAAAAGACAGAGATTTTTTTTCCTTCTAAGGAATCTGTGGTCTTATGCTTGTATATAAAAGTGAGAATAACTCATGTGGTATAGTTGTCTCCTGAACAGTTCAGGAGACAGGATCCTTACCATCTCTGATGACCCATCATTACATTCATTGACAGTTCTGATGATTACATGTTTTTTCCCAATGTTAATCCAAATTTGGTATTTTGGGAAACTTCTTTACTCTTCCAGGAAAAAGGAAAAAGCAAAGCATTTTTTTTTTGTAGTCTAAATCTTCCCCCCTCCCTTTTTTTTTACATACTAGTTCTTTAGTTAACCATTTTTAATGTGCACATTAACTCTCAAAGACCTTGTTATAATAGAGTCTATTTCAGTGGGATGGGTTGGTCTTGGGATGCCCTTGTAGGTGATGGTGGTCATGCTGGTATGGTGACAACACTAAGCAGTAAGGTTTTAAGCAAGTTGATACTACAATCACCTTCAGGCCTTCTGGAGTCTTTCATTACTTCTTCATACCTTGTGACTCTAGGAAATTTCTTGAGAGACATGAGTGATAGAAAGGTTAACAAACTGCTGAAGAAATATGGTTGTGACATATTTTAACTTTCCATTCCTTGCTTTTCTAGTCTTAAAATTAGGATGCAAATATTAACATGGTTTGAATTTGCAATGAAATTATTTGAGTTGAAGAATTTACAGCACCTCCACCTACATGGCATATGGGAAATACATTGACTATTCTAATTAGCTGTCAGTGTATAAATATTAAAATCAATACCTTTGCAAAAGGTGTTGCTTGGAATCAAACACAGTTACCCAGATTTATTTGAAAAACCCCAAGTAATACATTCTCACTCAGGACCATGTAGATGCTCTGAGATCTTCGCACAGTAATATTTGGTTAGCTGTCTTTTCCACTGCTGTTTAGAACGTGGGTTGGAGAAAGAACTTTATAATTTCACAGTAGGGATTTTATTATTTTTTTTAATGCTAACCAAACTCTTAGGATTTTCATAAGAGGTTTTTGCTTGCATTCTAAATTAAGTCTCCAGTTGATCTAGACCTCATCTGAATTGATTCCGGCACTTTCACAGGTAGAATTCACAGCATGTGAGGTATATGCTTGAAGGCCTTGCTGTGTTTAGTTTTAAGAGTTCTGAGAATATTGTGCACAATTTCACTCTGCATGAACGCATGTTATGAAGAGATACACATTTTGCTAATTCCCAAATGATAGTTTTCTTTGTTCTCCTTGGGCTCTTGCAAGCCCTCATTCATCATTAGACCCACTTCCAGGGCGTAACTCCTCACCTGTTATCACATGGACTGTGAATCTTTTAATACAGCACTTTTGTCATTTTGTTTAAGTTATTTCTGTTATAGTTTTTGTGTTCATTGACAGCTAGGTCCATGAAACTTATGTTATCTTTGTGAACATTACATTTGTTGAGTAATAGTCCAAACAGAGGCATTCCCTTATTTTGTTTGTCCTTTTTCTCTTGGATCTTCTGTGGTTTCTCCTGAAATGAGCTCATTTTTTTTTTAATCATTCACCTCTCTTCTGTAGATTTCTGATCCACAATTGACATTGGGGCTTTTTAGCAAACTGTTTACTACACTCTACATAGTCCCATGTACCACTAATAATGTAGATACATACAACTTGTCTCCTTTTGAAATTGTGGTCTTTTTCTAGATCCCAATATACTTTGTCTCTTCAGTTTGTTGTCTTAATAAATTACACTGCTCATTATACCCAGTAAACATCTAGGAAATACTGGCAATATTCTAACATTGAACTCTTTGTTCCAATGAGGAGTCCCACTTACACTTGACCCCTTTCATGGAAAAATGATCCCTTTACTTTTATATTCAGACACTCACGGGCCATAATATCTTTGTGACATTTTGTTTCTTAGTTCATTCACCAGGTACTAACGAAGGACTTCCTGGGAACTGTAAGGGATACCAAGGTGATTCAGAGATGGTGGTTGATGTCACATGACTGACAACTTTTTTTCTATTTTAAAAAATCTCCTTCAATCATTTAGGAATTTGTCACTGAAGTATTAGTGTGCTACCTCCTTTCTTAATTCTGTGATCAGAAGTTAATTGAAAATCTAGCTAATATTATGTTACTTGCCTATTAGAAATGATTTGTAAGGCTTCCCAGATGCTTACAATGCCTTACCTGACTAGGTTTCCCGGAGATCTTGTCTAGTCCAATCTCTACACTCCCTTGTGTACATAACCATAGCCCCAATACTCACAGTGTGTCACTTGAATCAGCCTAGAAAAGGTGATAAACTCAATAGGTAGTGCATGTAGGAATCAAGTCATAAATAATAGGGATAGAAATATTTTAAAATTAAAACAAGAACCAAGATTAGAACATGATTATATGATTCTCAGAAATTCTCTTGACAGTCCAGATAACATGCGGATATTTGGCTTAATCAGACATAGCATTTATATTTACAATATTTACCATATTTTCTAGGACTGATTTCTTTGCTCTTAGTGTGTCTAATTGTAACTTGTACCTGACATTTTTGGTTTATAATCTCTCAGAGAAATTATGCATTTGGAAAAATGAACCCTCTATTTAATAATTCATGAGGTAATGCCTACATATGAAATCAAGAATTAAATTGGATTTTTACTAGAAATAAAGTGAAAATGACGGGAATATCTCTGTAGGTAAAGCACTTGTTAGAATGACTAGAACCTGAATATGGATCTGTTGAACCCACATAAAGCTGGATGTGATAAAGCATATCTGTAATGCCATCATTCTCGCAGCAAGATGGGAGGTAAAGACAGGAGAGTTCCACTAGCTTATGGGCCAACTAGACGGAAATATGTGTCAGTGAACTAGAGACCTTCTCTTAAAACAAGATGGAAGGTGAGGACCAACACCCATGATGAGTACCTTGGCATGTACATGCCTGTCTCACACACATGAATACAGGTTCACACATATGTATATCACACACACAACAAGAGTTAAAAAGCAGAAATGATGAAGTCTTGCTTTTTGTTTTTAATCTTTTATTTTACTAAATCAATGAAATTCTAAAACTCAAAATGCTTAGTTTCTTTTTGAAGCCTATTATAAAGGGAGTGATTACATCGAAAAGGTAGCATTAAGATACTGAAAGCAAATACAGCCTTTCTCAGTGGAAATATAAGATGTACAATCACATCAATTCATATAATCAAACATGTAAATGTAAGTCTTAGTTCATTTTGTTTTTATTCTCTTTTATATGTTTCATTAAAATGAATATCTTTTTCAATATTTCTCAAATATGAATAGTTATTGTCACAGTTTTCATTCTAGCATAAGGGAGCAAGTTGATGTAAGTTATTTTAATTTTACTTTGATCTTCAGGTTCTTACTCCATTTATCACTGTATTAAAATTATGTGATTGTACATCTTATATTTTCCTATTTAGACTGGAGTTTTTTGGGCGTGATTAACATATAGTTTCTAATTATAATACTTACAATATCTGCCAACATATTTGTTAGATGACTATTTTCCTAAATAACAAGCAATCAAGAAGTGAAGGGAAGAAAAGGAACAAACAAAAAAAGCTGTTTTGCATGTTTAAAATCTTGTAACTTCATCCAGTTTTAAAACCAAATTCAGCATTAACTCTAATGTTTTCAACACAATGATCTACTATCTAAAGTTGAGATTCCATTACATTGATTTGGGTAGTCTTTATTTTCACAAGCAAGTATTTTACAATTTCTGATTACCTAAAAATAATATAATATAGTCATACTTTAAAGCTATGATACTCTGTTTCATGACTCTACCTATTAGCAATAACTGTTCTGATTTATTGAAATAATAAAGGAAGACTTAAAATCAATTTTAGAACATTATCAAAGATTATTTAAGCAAACTGACTTCTGGACTAGTTTATTGCTAAGTCGGTTTTATTTTCTGAACACAAAAGTAATGTATCTTTGGATGTCTAATGGTTTAATAAGATGTTTGGATATAGATTTCAGTCATTAGTACCTTGAAGCCCTGAATTGAGGAATTCCTGACTGGTCTTACATTGGTTGCATCTATTCAGTGAAATTACTAAAGGAACAACTGTGAAATAGTAACCCGACACAAAATGCTCTCTCCCCACTCTAGATGTGTAGACTGTCAAAATAAGGGATCCTGAGATTTGAAATTTTTCCAGAAATCTCAAGCTGAGGGGAAGAACGTATCTTAATATGTATCTCCTAATGTATCTCACAGAGCTCTGACAACTCTTCTGACTACCTTGCAGGATAGTGGGCGGAACCACTTCTTAGTTATGCATGTCTTCTGCTTCCTATTTAAACTTCATTTCTCTGGAGCAGTCTTCTGAAGAGGAAGTAATTGGACTAAATAGGGCTTCTCAATATGGCCATATTGAATAAATTCCCTTTTTCCACTTTTTACTGTCAGTTTGAATTCTTACTATTTAATGAGGACAGGAAGGTGAACTAGAAGCACAGCCCCAGCCCCAGAGTCTGGTGACAAGATGCCATGTCAGCTCTTTTTCTGAGAAATCATTATAAAATATTAAGCAGCTCCTCCGCAGTGTTCCCATAGGCATTCATGCCCAAGCATGCCATAGTTCACTGGTGTTGATGGGATCTTGGGATTTGCAGTGCTTTAGTGACTGTGTGACAGGAACAGCATGAACATTTTCCTGTGCTTTCTTGAGAGCAATGAGGATTTTTGCCAGCAGTTGTCCATTTTCACATTCATGTATTTATCTAAATTGTTATTTAGAGCGATATTCTTATTATGGCAAAGGAAACACAGATTAGCATAGTGTGGAAAGTTTGACATTTAATGTAAGCACACATAAACCCCAGCCTTGTGTCTGGAGCAATGTTCAATGACCAGTAAACTGTAGGTCTTTCTTTTCTTTCTAGCTTTAGATTTTATTGCCAGTGTTTTCCCATTGTACAAAGTTATCTCTCCCAGTTGCTTCTTTATTGGGTAAGTCAGAAATAGTCTCATTTCTGTTGGTCATTTACAATCAGTGTTCTTTCGAAGCTTGTCTTTTTCTATGTGTACACTGCCAGGTATCGGGAAGAAACAATGGAAAAAATAAAAATTATGTAAACCACCTCAGCAATGAATCAGAACCTTCTTTAACTTTCTGTTCATTTTTTCAAGATTCCATTTGGGTAACAGAATTTTTTATTTACAACAAATTAAAGAAAATTAGAAAAGTAGTAAGTATTTGATGAGCTTTGAACGCTGTTGTGGTAGGTGAGGTTTCTCAGCCTGGCATCTCTGAGTCAGAGTTTATGATACATAAGCTACTTCCACAGTGGGCTGGTTCTTCCCACAGAACTCATGATACGTAAGCTTCTGTGTCCATGAATCCAGAGCTAATGGCAGACAAAACCTGTAAGAGGAACTAAAGAATGATGTGAAAATGCGAATAGCAGTTTCTGCAGACTATACTTCAGATATCCTTACACTGCACAGCTGAGAATGCACAATGCATGCAAACCCATGTACAACATTAATATAAGGATACAAGCTAATGGAATAGGAAAAAGAGTGTCAGGCATATTCAATGCAGCCTACAACTGTGGCATTAGTTCTGGAGGCAGTAAAAGACTCTTGATGTCAAAACCATGTCACTAACTAGAACTGTGTCATTTAGTCTTCATTCAATTCTGAACTTGCCACGTGGCAATAATTGGGCAAAGTGGGTGTTACTTCAGCTTACTGAGCCATTGTTTCTTCAGTTAAAGTAGTTTAATAAAACTACTAATGACCATTTTGATTCACAGACAGGGCTTTTGTCTTGAGGCCTTTTACTAAGACTAACATTCATGGGTCAGGAAATGCAAAATTTTTTAAAAGGGTGCTATTTCCTGGGATATATACTTCTCCATTCAGTACCATAATGTAAGTATCTGGAAGCCCAGAAGTCCCTGCCTCTATGTCATGAGTAGTGTTGGCCTCTTCCTTGTCTGTACTCTAGAGGGAAACTTGAATTATAAAGGCTATACTTGTAGGTCTCTCTTCACAAGAGCTCTGGATAACACATGGACATATAAGCACCTGGCCCCTAAATTCACAGGAGACCAAAACAGGGTTGACTGGCTAGTGTCCAAGGTAGAAGAGAAGTGGCTTGAACTCTGAGTTGGGGGTGAACTCTCAAGGTTCTGCTTTGCGTATTGAAATACTCTGAGGAGTCCAAAAAATCTGAATTGGGAAGATGTTTTAGTTTCATAATATGTTGCTGCAACAAATATCTGACCCAAGCAACTAGAGGAGAAAAGGTTTAATTGACTCAGGGTTCCAGATTATAGTACGTGATTGCAAGGAGGGTACAGTGGCAGGAGCTTCAAGCAGCTGGTCACAACATACTTGCAAACATGAGCAGAAAGTAAATATGTTTGCTTGTCTAGCTTGGTTAGCTTTCGCCTTTATACAGTTCTAGGTCACCTGCCTAGGGAATGGCCACACCCACAATGGGTTGGTTCTTCCTACATCAATTATATATGAAAGACAATCCCTTACAGGCATGCCCAAAGGCTGAACTGAATCTAGAGAATACTTCATGTGTGCCTGGAGCCTGTCTTCTAAGTGTCTGGTTGACAATACTCACCATTACATAAAGTGTAATTATCACATAACAACCCCCTAAAATCTTTAACAGTTAATTATCTGTAATTATAAATTCAAATATTAAACATATGCTATGCAGACCTTCATTTGCACTGGGCCCTACAAATAAGAGGGATAGGTTTCTATATAATGCCTAACTTAAAAAATGTATTGTGATAGTTAGATGCATGTGTCAACTTGAGCACTGGACATAGTTATGAAGAATTAGTAATTGAATTATGCCTCTAGGAGTTTGTGTAGCTGATAGGGAAAGCACAGCCCATCGTGGGTCAGACTTTTCCTATGCATACGGATAAGATTGAGAGAGGAGATTCAGGGAGTTTCCATTTCTTTGGTACACTTGATCAGACATGCTGTCTGGCAAGTGAGAATTGTCCCTGTCTCAGCTGTCCTATGTGTGTGATGTGGCCTGTTTCTTGGCCTCTGGTATTGGTATGAGCTTTCCTGCCAAGCTGGACTAAGAAATGTAACCAGACAATCTTAAACCAGAATAAAATCCCTTGTTCCCTAAACTATTTGGTTGTGAATTTATCATAAACACACAGGCAAACTGCTACATGCATTCTGTAAATAGGATAATAGGTTAAAATTTTATTTAAGTTAGAAAAATTGTACAAAAATTTGTATTTTGAGTATCTCATTGTATAAACATTAATGCTAACAGGTGGAGCTCAGTGGTCATGGGATACTCTATGCTCACTTGAAGTTCCAGTTTATCAGGCTCAGAATATTGCAGGCATTCACTGCCACAAACAAACTGTAAACTTACAAACGTTTCTTTCCTGAATTTGTTACTTGATAAATCTATGCATCTGTGTATGCCTTTGTAATTATCTATACATTTTTCTATATATATATATTAATCTCTATATTTCTATCATTGATGTATCTGTCATCTATTTATCATCTGTCCATTACTGTAGTGGACTTTCTGCTGCTGTGAGGCAAGACTCACGTGCAGCCTATATAGGAGAGAAAAGGAAGTTTATTTGACTTATGACTCCAGAAGGGTTGTAGTCCATTCTGACAGGAATCTCATAGTGGAGGACATGGCTGAAGACAGAAGCTGGAAGGCAAGTTCAGATCACAGCTACCATCATGGAGGCAGAGAGAGAAAGAGCAAACTGTTAAAGAAGGGTCGGGCAACTAAACATCAAACCCCAATCCTCATATCTGTGGTATGTGTTTTTCCAAAGGGTTCTGTCACCTAAAGGTGCCATCACCTTACCAAACATTAACATCAGTTGAGAAGAGAATATACATCTATGAGTCTGTGGGACACAGCTCACATTCAAATGATGACATTAACTACCTATCTGTTTGTGTATCTATATCTATCATCATCATCTGTCAGTCGTCTATCTGTCTATCATTTGTCTGCTTCTACTCTGCACAGATGGGAACATCAATCAATAGAAAAGGCAAGTGACTCATCCAAAATTCTGGTGTTGGATTTGAGTCAAGGAACTGTGTCAATTGTGAATGACCCTTAAGATGAGCTTTTTCTCCCTTCCTGTCTGCATGGGGAGCATGAGGTACCTGACCATATGGATACTGGGTGATCCTGAGAGGTCATCACTCAGGATCTTCTGTGGATGGCACTCCTGGAGCCCAACAGGGAGAGTCACTGGGGTCCCAGTGACAAATCCCTCCTCAAAAGATACTCAATGTAGTCTGAGTGATACTTTTCTCTTTAAGAATCCTCACATATGTACCAGAGAATTACTTGCTATAAAGAGGAGCCGCCACATTTGGGAGCTCCTCAACACTTTCGGATCTAAATTGGCAAATTGACATCTGTGCTATCCTTTCCTTCTGTTTCAATGAAGATATTTTCTCCTAGCAGCGACAGTCTCCTGTGTTCTCAATTTCCACTCCCACCTCCGTAGCAAGATGCATTACCTTTAGCCCCTCCTTCCCGGGTTCTTGTTATGTTCGGTTCAGCTTTCTTAGGTCCCCTTAAATCACCCAACGTTCCTTCCACACCTGGTCCCATTTCGAGATATGAAGGGTCCTCCTCCCTCCTGGATGTCTGCCCTGTGATGAATACATCCTTTGAAAATACTGCCAGCTTTTCTTTGCTGGCCATTCTCGCTTCATTTCTTTCTAGCCTGGCGTTTACATTCCTTGCTAATAAAGCAAGTCCTGTCCACATTCCTGCTGACTTCCCATTACCAAACCAGGTAGACACTTGCCAATGACTATTGGCAATGACCACTTGGTGGCACTTGACACTACTAATTACTCCTTCCTTTTGAAATAATCTTTTCTACCTCTGCCTCCTTAGTCAGTCCACCCTCTCATGTTCCATCTCGGCGAGTTTCCAAGCCCCTGCCTTAGGTCCTAAGCACTCAAAGACCCACAAAATCAGACTGATTCAAAACCTCTCTTCTGAGCTCTCATCTAGATATTTGATGGTGGCTTGCTACTTCTACCTGAAAATATCCCAACACAGGCTTGCTGATCTATGCTCAAACCTGCTTCTCTTCTACTACCCTCTTCTCCAAAAAATGTTTTTACCATGTGTTTGTCTAAATCAATAACCCTTCAGTCCTGTCTGACAGGTGGCAAGTTTGGCCACAAGGGATTGTCTGTGTCCACGGGTTGCCATGTGGACCTGTTCTGAGGCTGCCTTTTTGACTCCTTTGGTTTAGTACCACATAGGCACATGAGCAGCACCAAGGGCACACAAAATAAGCCATGAAACCTGCTTGTATGCAAACCCTCCGTGCCGTTACCCCAACTCTTCCACAGGAGAGACAGGTCACACCTCATTGGTGCTCTGGTCTTCTTCGGCTCAGTGAAGTGTAAACACTGGGTTTCTTTGCAGTGACAGAGTTATTTGGGGGAGAAATAGACTAATTGACGATTTTTCTCTGTTAAGGAAATTCTGGCTGTGCCATGAATGCATACTTCCATTTTCTATTTTTGCTGCCCTCCCACACATTTCCCTCTCTGCCTACGTACAGTTAATAACTAAGTCAAGATGACTACACATCTTAAACTACTTTCTTTCCCCAACACATCTTAATCACTCTCCTCTCTTGATTGGTCTCCTTGCTGAAAAGGCTATCACTTTCTAACCTTCCTTCCTGAATATTCTTCCATCTGTACTTTCTCTAGAATCTTCTATGGGGCTTTGAAAATGCAAATTATGTTGTATCTTTTTTTTATCCTTAAAACTTTTCTATGTCAATTCATTATTCTTCATGAAAATAAAAAGTATGACTCTAGATACTCCTGCTTTTAGACTGGTTTTTATAATCCAAATTCAACAATGGCATATTTTATTATATACTATATTTTAAAATCACGTTTTTATTACTGAAAGAAAATGAAATCTATTATATAAATATAAATGAATATGTCACATCATTCTACCTTATTTAGAACCAACCTCTTTTGGTCAATTCCTTGCTCTAGGTGTATTAATAGGAAGAGAAAAAATTTCTGTGGCTTGGGTAAATGAACTTGGGTAAATATAGTCTCATTCATTTCATAGTTTTTAATAATAATGTATTGTTATTGCTACTAGCAATAAGGAAGACCAAATGAGTGATTAGTCAAAAAGGAAGCCTGTTAATTTTAGAGATAGGTGGAAAAATCAAAGAATAATTTGCGTAATAATATTTGGGATTTACAGCCATACATTTGAATTTCTGTACTGGCAAACGAGGCACAGTGGTGGCCAACCAGGGTAAAGGAGGACTATAGTGAGGTTGTGGAGCAAGGGCCACGAAATTGTGCTTAATACATGTTACCTAGATCTTTCTTTGTGCGCCCCATGTATCCTCTGCTTTTCTGTACCATTTCTCAGAAGCCCCTGGGCCCTGTGCTGCCTCTTGCACCGTATTCTAGAGTACTGTGAAGGATCTCTGATCATCTTGGGCCACCTTTTCCTTGCAGTCTGTAAACTCAGAGTTCTGTGTCTAAACTCAACAAAGTCCTTCCAGCCTTTGATCAGCCCTTCCTTTGGAGGGAACACTCATTTCTGCTTGTCACATTTTCTGTTATGTATCCACTCTACCTAACTGTTGAAAACTTTTTCTTTTGGAATGCCTTCTGTTATATCTTAAAAGAAGCCATCCTCCACCCACTGGAGATTAAGCTTGATTTTCTTTCAGAACACTCCCCATGTTTATAATTGGCTAATGAGAAAATTACTTATTGAAGTTCTGTCATTGTAATCACATGGTCAATTTCACCAGGACCAGAATTCTTTTTTCACATGGAACTGTAGGAATAAAGAGCCTTGAGGGCCAGCAGACACTTTCTTTTAATACCCACCTGTAAGAACATATGTGGCCTTTGGGTATTGTTTTGTAAAACAAGCATTTAAATGCTGTTTGGAGAAGCCAGTTACTCAAAATATTCAACCCTCTCAGATTGTGCTTTTTAGTATGGTAGCCATTAGTTACGTGTGACATTTGAGCAGCTGAAATTTGTTAGTTTGAAGTGAGATGTGTGAATTTTGACAACATCCTAAAGAAAACAAATCTGAACTGTCTCAGACACTACTATATTGACTGAAAATTTGGTTTGTATTATATTAAAAAAAGTCAAATGATTTCAGCCATGCCTGTTTCCTTTTTCTAAGTATAATAAAAAGCAGAGTTAGGATTATTTACATGATTTGAATTGTGATAGTGTTACACAGCAGTTGCCTGAGAAGAGAATACAGCATTCTTTACCATAAGAGAGTGGTAATACGTTGTGTGCAATGAGGAACTATTTTCAACACTGTGCTATAAGTCTAAGATGTTCTATTTTCATCCTTATTGGACAATTAGGGACTGACTTTTCCTGAGTTATTTTTATGATCTGTCATAAGTATAATATTTGAACAGAATCCTATTTTTGAAAGTGCCTTGTTGTTCTCTCTCTTTTCCTTACTCTCTTTATCTCAAGTTTAGATGACATAATTTTTCTTGTGAATTTCCACTCTGAGAACCACCACATCTACATTTTTTGAGCACTAAATTCTAGAATGCACTTTGATATTTTTACTAATGCGCATGAGAGTAGATAAAGTTTCAAGTTTTGAAATATTCTGAGTATTTCTGATGTGAAACGGGATGCTGAAATTCATTCCAAATCATCTCAACACTAGTACCAAGTTCCAGAACTCTGAATTCCAATAGGAAGCCAGTCCATTAAGCAAACAGATGAAATATGCCTTGCCTAGAGCTTTATCTGTAGCACTCTGAATTGTAACTCTTAATAATGAGACATGAAAGGGAAGCTTGGGCACCTGGAACAGAAGCCACACATCACCCACTTAATTATTGATTGATATTAATTATTATTGCTTAAAGTTGGAACTGATTTAGAGTGCTTTGAGATTTCTGGAACAGCCTTTAATTTAAATCTTGTTATTAATTTCTGGTTATTACCCTCCATGCAAAGCACTAGGCTGTAAAAAATCTTTGTTATATATCACTGTCCTGTTTTGGGTCTGTTTACATGTGGTCATTTTATGGTAACAAATACCTGAAGTGTAATAAACTCATGCTAATAGCATATCATTAATGTCAGTATTGTTTTAAAACCCAAGCATGAAGGATTGAACAAAATTTATCAATGAGGCATCTCTTTTCACCTTTCATGGGAAAGGGGAATCCTGAAGAGAACTGCTGAAGTGACTAAGTATCGGAGCTTCCTGATGCCCAGTGTGCTGATCTTTCTACTCATTTCTCCTGAAAATATCTCCTTGCTGAAGTGTCATGAGGAGAAATTAAAGATTTTCAAAAAGATTTTGAGGTGTTTAAAGTGGCCCTCATGTTCTAATATTATTTCCTTTTTTATTGCAGATGTCAAAGTACAAAAGGACATTTTTAATAGATCATGTTTCAGAGTTTTAGGTTCACAGGAAAATTGAATGGAAAATGCAGAGAAGTATCATGCATCTCTTTCTGCCCAAAAGACACAATTTTGACATTTTGTTCGGCTTTTCTCATAAACACGTTTTCATTTGCATCCATTAACATATTTAGTAAGTCCTCTTATGTACACACCTGTATATTATGTAGCCAGATGGGAAAGGTAGGCATGAATTATTGAAACCAAATATCGAGAGCTTCTGATTCCACAAAGTTGGGAGCAATGAGATTATAATAAAAGAAGAGTGCATTCATGTTTCATCCTTAAAATCACAGTAATCAGCTTACACAGGAGAGTCTTCATGAGGAGGTTACTAACACAATGAAGAACACAAATCCCGATCCTGCAACTTTAGAAAGCAACACGACCCAAGTAAATGCAACCTATTGGCAGATTATCTTGTCCCTTCAACATAAATGGATCAAAATTATATTTATTAACAACCTGGGGTTAACTATTTAGATTTATAGCTACAAAAGAGCTATATTTGTGGTTAGACTAGCTACTTTAATATTGAAAATGCATATATATATATATATATATATATATATATATATATATATGAGAGAAGCTACTTCTGTGTGAGAGCATTGTTCCCTCATAACATAAGGATGGGAGATAATAGTTTTCTGATAGGTATTTCTTAGGCTTTTGTGGAAAATACCTGTTTAAGTCTGTGGTTCTTCTTAAAACAACAGAGTAGATTAAAATATATTCAAAGCCTGGGAATAAATAATTAAGGGATTTCCTACTCTCCAAAGTTCCTTTCAGAGTGCCTGATATTCTTTCACTCACCAAACACTAGGTACTAGGGATCGGCTGGGTATATTTGTGCCTTAGTCATTCCTGGCTTCTTTGTTTATTTACTGTTTAAATATTGCTAAATCTGATGGTGGTTTTGAATGTTAGTCTCCTAGGTACTATTTGTTAAGATACAAAGCATGAAAAACATAGTTAGTGAAATGATAATACATTTTTATAATCTGAGCTGCTGTAAAAGATCTCTTAAATAGGTACATCACTTAAAATAAGTACATCTGAAGGAGGAATGTAACGACATTAACAATTAAACTGTTGAGCTCAAGACCAAGGAAGGGACATTGTCAGATACTAGAAATGAAGAGGGAATTTATAGTCATAGCAATGATCAGGAGGTAATTTTGTGTTATTCTAAGGGAATTGGAAGTTCAGACATAGATAGACCTTAATATTTGGGCCATGGGGTGAGCATTCAGGCCTTGGGTCTGTGCTAGCCAGGCAGTGATCTTGCTCCTTCCTGAGAAAAGGTAACTGAGAAAAACATCTCAGCTGCCAAAGAACACAGAAAGAAGCTCAATGCTTACCTGAAACACTGGGCAGACCATGTTGCTAGACCACTGACCTGTTCCCTAGGTGAGGTTTCTATATTGAAGTTACAGCAAAACCCCTGCAGCTGGGAGAATACGTAGAATATCGTATGAATCTGCTGCAAGCAGTATAGAACAATTCTCTCCAAAGAAAATTTCATCCTGTCACCATCAAAACCGGGAAAGTACATAACCATCAAAAGGCAGAAAGTAGCAAAAGAAATAAGAAAAGAAATTACACATTCACATTTGGCCCTAGACATTAGATAAATCTGAAATAAATTGAAAATATGCATAGTTGAAATGTTAATTAAGTGAAAGAAGCAGAAATAACAGGATATCAGACAAAATATTAAAATGTAAGAATTATGATGCATTAATTATATTAGGAGAGAAAAATCTATGTGGAAATTCCAAAATAGGCTGTGCATAATAGACAAGCAATGATTAGATTTGAAATGAAATCAGATGAATCATTTAGACTACTTTCCTGGGTAAGTGATATGTAAGCAGAAAACATTGAATGGGGTTTTAAGAGAAATGGAGTAGAGGAAGAGAATTTCCAATGTGCTTGCTGCAAAGTTTTGAGACAGTACCAAAACTTGCAGCTTCAAAAGTTGCATTGTGATAATAACCAAGTTATCTTAGAAGTAGAGAGAAAGATACATTAACTACAAATGAAAGAGAGATAAGACACAATGAAGATTTAGCATCACAGTGAGATGTCAGGAGATGATGGAGAATGTTTCTGGAATGTTGGAGAATATATACTCATTTCAGTGGTGTATATTCACTTAGCTACAGTTTGAAAGAAAGAAACAGGTGTAGGGAGAAAAGGGATGAATGGTGGTAAGAAGAGATGTGATTTTAGAAAAGTTACTTGGATCTTCCAAATTGCAGATTAATGTAAAACAGAAAGGGTAGCCATGGAGCACACCTGTCATTCCAGCACCTGAGAGGCAGAGGCAGAAGGGAGTTCAGGGTTACCCAAGATAGGTAAGAGTCTGTCACAAGCAAACACAGCCATGAGCTCAGAAAGGATAACTCCTAAAACAACAGAAAGAGAACTGTAATTTCCAAATTAAGATAATGGAACAATTGTAGGGAGAAAGGAAAAGCAGATCGGAGTAAATGAAGAAAATGTGAGGATAAACATGCTAAGAAATGTGTACAGAATGGAAAATACAAACAAATATGATAGAACACAAAAATTTGGGTTGGAGAGATGGTTCAGGATATAAAGCCTTTGCCTTGAAAGCAAAAGGATCGTAGTCAGATATCCAAAGATTCCACATAAAAATCCTGGACAGATATGGTGGTGACCTGCACTTCCAGTCCTGGAAGGTGAGCCTGGGAATCCCCCGAGCAAAGGTAAAGGTAAAGAAGGTAAAGCAATCCAGTGTGATTCCTGATGTTACCATTGGGCCTCCGAAGGCACACACACTTAAGTGTCCTCTTGTACACACATGTGCAGGCATGCATGTGTGCACACGCATGCACGCGCGCGCGCACACATACACACACACACACACACAGATAATTTAATAAGACAACGATGAATGCAGACTGATTCTGGTTACTTACTCAGGAACTCCATGATCACATGACAATTTAAAATCCAAATATGTGTTAATATAATATTGAAAGAAACAAAAGAACTAATGACATATATAAAATGATATATTTAGGTTTAAGTGTGTGGACAGTGTGTGGACAGAGGAGGTAAACTATGAACGGGAGAGCAGTATCTCAAGTTCAGAAGCAGAGTCAGGGCTGCTGGGAAAGTAATGCAGTGAAGTGAGGGAGATGGCTTCGATGTCTTAAACCTGAAAAGTGGCTTGAAATAGTCACTGAATTTGCTAATGTTTGCTGATTGGTTGGCGTGCATGGGTGTCTAAGAGCGTTAGGAGGAGGAACTTCTCTATGGACTGTGGGGTCCTGGTTGGTGCAATTTCTCAAAACCTCTTTGCTTATGAAGTGTGGTAGCTTTGGGAACCTCGGTCACTTCGTTTTGCTTAGTCTACCATCTGCAACATGAATGATATGAAAGTGCTGCAGAGACGTGCAGCTTCACACTCTCCAAATAACTGCACCTCTGTACTTCCTGTGTGCTTGAAATCACTCATGGTAAAACAGAATATAAAGATGTGAAAACGTTAATTGATAGATGAAATTATAATAAATCTACAAATAGTAATTAACAGAATCTTCACCAAAATGCAACTCAAAATCCCTGATGGAAATTGTTACTTGGTACAGAAATAGTTAGAATCTCAGTATCATAGTTATGAACATTCTCTGATTTGATTTTATGCTTATGATAATAAAGGTGATCTATTTGCCAGTTGAATATGTCCAGATACACACTGATAAAGAATTTCTTGTTCAACAGGAAAAAGAAAAGAATCCATCAGATTTCAAACTGATGAAGAATTTCTTGTTCCGAAGGAAAAGAATCCATTAGATTTCAAAATTAAATCATTTTATTTTTAATTGAACAAAGAGCAAGTTTTGAAGCAGAGTAGAAAGCATTTTTCCCCTAGTTTTGGTTTTGTGAAGCACAGATAAAAATGCAGCCTACATTTTCATGTTTCATAGTTTCCTCAAACAATCTTATGTCCTTTAAATGTTAACTTTTTGACAAAAAATTTGGGTTTTCTTAATAAATTATGTCACATCTAATTGCAAAATTGCTTTTGCTTTTTAAAATAGATCACGATATAAAAGTTCTCTGCCCTTCTCTCAAGGCCTGGAGGATTTATTGGTTCTGGGCCCCTCAATACTGCTGTATTGGACCCTGAAGTGTGCTTTTTGTAGTTGGCAGATGGAAAAGTGATGGACCGCACTTGCATAGGATACTCTAGAGAGCTTCATCTTGGCTATTCTGGATGAAATCAGTTCATTTCTGTCTTCATGACACTTTGGAGGGCATGTCTTGATCCCTCATTAGTAGTCACAGTGCCAGTCTCAGACCTGTGTGGAACTTGTCTCTAAGTGCCTTCCAAAGTAATTTGGGTTCTAATGCTGATGTTTAAACTGTAATACTTAGAGTTGATAGATTTTTTTTTTGGACATGAATGTGGGCATACGTATGTGTGTGTGCATGCCTGTATGTGTGTGTTTTGTATATGGGTGGGTGTATATGTGTGTGGGCATGTACACAAGAGGGAATTTGAGTGTATGTGCCCATGGAGGCCCAAGGGTGACTTTAGGAATCATCCTAGATTGCTCTACTTACTTATTGCTTTTCTTTGAGTATTCCCAAGCTCTGTCTTCCAGAGTCAAAATTATAGGCCATTACCATATCTGTCCAGCATTTGTTTTACATGTGGGATCTGAGAATCTGAACTCAGGTCTTTTTGCTTATGAAGCAAAGGCTTTAAGTCCTGAGCCATTTCCCCAGCCTCCTTGATAAATATTTCTGGTTCACTTTTATTGCTGAACCATCAAGTAATAAATTAACTATAATCATTTGGTGTGTATAGATTATAATTTAATTGAAAAATTAACTCTTTATGAAGAGTTTACAGTGATGAGAATGCTTTTCCCAGTTTCAATTATAATGTATTAAAAGTAGCTTGTAAATATTACTTTTTGTCTTTGAGTCCCTTGGGTTTCTTGGATCTTAGACCTATAGAAACTGGACATTTACAATACCATGATTTTCTACATGAAGCCTGAAGCCCAGATAGAAGGAATCAGTTTGTTAAACAAATACGCAGGTCAGGACAGATGGCTTAAGGGTAAAACCCTTTGCTTCAAAAGCAAAAGGGTGTGAGTTTGGATCCTGAGATCCCACTTCTAGTCCTGGAAGGCAGAGCCTGGGAAATCCCAAAGTAAAGTAGTAAGAAGACAGAACAATCTAAAATGATTCCCAATATCACCCTTGGACTTCCATAGACACTTACAGAGCCCTCTTGTACACACACACACACACACACACACACACACACACACACACACACACACCATACACTCCAAAAAGAAAAATAAAGTGTGTTTGTTCTTTAAGATTTTAGTATGCATAAGGCATCATATCCTGTTGGAGAAAACTACCATGGACTTACCCTTGTGGATGCTACAGCTTAGATGTGAAGGCAGAAACTGAAAAATAAATAGAAACACATCTATTTATATATTAAGATGCGTGTGATGATGGGGAAAAACACAGTTTGCCACAGTGAGTATGAATATGCATATGGAGGAAAACATAGACTGAAGACCTAAGCAAGACCTCTGGGAAGTGACTTGAATTTATTTCCAGTTAGTGGGCTGTGCATGAGCAAAGATCCCAGGGCCTGAAGAGAGAGACAGAAGGTGCGTGTGCCTAGGTTCAGTGAGCCAGGGAGAGAGTAAATTAAGATGCTGATGGGATGCAAACAGGGCCACATGGTGTGAAGACCCTCTCCCTGCTCTGCGATAGGTTTGAAGTTTTACTGTATATGAAATAGGAAGCTATTGACAGACTTCAGCAGGAGAGGACCACGAACCACTTCATGTTGTAGAATATTACCTTGAATGTGCTGTGAAAGGGAAGACTGGTAAGAGTTAGCAGTAACGATGTTGTTGGTGGAATCTATCCAGGAACTCCTGATGGTTTGTATAAAGGTGGTGATAATGGGAATGGGGGGGGCAGCTGGCATGATGGCCCAGGTATTTAGATGACCCTAACTGTCTACTGCATACTCTGAACCGGCCAGGCCAGAGGCTGACAGTGGTGCTCTCATGGAGCCATGAACTGCTTTTTGAGGCCAGTAATATAAATCACTTGGTTGACTCTGCACATTTGGAGGAATGGTATCAAAATGATGCCAGACAAAAATCATATTTTACCCCAACAGCATCTCACCGGCAGGTTGTCTGGATATGTGGTATGTGAGGGAATTCCCTGGGTGTCCTCCTTTGGATGGCAAGACAGGACTGACCCAGCATTTGTGTAGAAACTCTGATGTCAGGGTACTCTCATGCCTCCCTATCCCCTATACCTTTATTTCTGGTGCTAAGTGATGTGCCTGGGGAAAATGTTTTTTAAACAATAATTGAGAATTTCCCCCCTCACTTTTTCCATTCTTGTTTGCATTTTATTTTATTTTATTTTCGCCAAGAGAGCAGGTTTAGGTTTGCCATTTATTCCTTTTTCCTTTGTAGATTTCTTTTGTTTTTTAATGGACTGATTGCAGTTAAAGAAGAGATAAATGAGCTTATTACACGTCAAGAACCAATGGATCTGGCTTCAAATCTAGATCTAGTCTTTATCAGCTCTGTGATTTAGCTCCATTTCCTCATCATGTCAGTTTTTTACATTTTTAATTGTTTTTTGCATGTGTAGATATAGGTGTAGGTTTGTATAGATGCATGTGCTGTGTAGAAGAAGACACTGTGTGTGACTCGAGGTCTTAGAGTGACTTTAGGAATCATCCTCAATTACTCTACCTCCTTATTGCTTTTCTCTGGGGTTTCCCAGAAGTGCAGGCAACCTTCATTTCCATGAGATGCTTTAATGTGGATTCTGGGATCTGAATTCAGGTCCTTTTGCTTTTGAGGTAAAGGCTTAACCCTTGAGCTATCTCTGTAGCTCCATGTCAGTTTTTATTTAAATGTGTGTGCCTCAGCTCATGCATGTATGTGTATGTTGTATGTGTGTTGTGTGTGAGCATATTTATTGTTAGTGTCTACTTTAGATTATTGATTATTTCCATGACAATACAATGATCCTATCCACATGAACTGCCTCTCCTGGTGTGTGGTTTTGCTATCTTTGTATGAAACTAAGGAGATTTTTGACAACTACAAAATCTGATTCTAATCATGGTTGCTTTTATCCACATTTACTCTATCTCAAAATTAAATCTACCGCATTAGCATCTCCATTTCCTAGCCAGATAGCACACTGTAATTTGCTGTCTTAATTTCTTAAAAGAAGTCTTGGTCACTCAGTTTCAGGAGAAGCTAGATATGCCTGTGCATGAAGAAGTGAAGTTGTTTTCTGCATTCGGTGTGGCTAGTTTGAGACAAAGCCAGGATATCTTAGGGAGATAGGAAATGTGCTTTCCATCTTAAGGAGCACAAGACAGAAAGGTCACAGCACATCTTAAAGAGCTCTGGCTCCAGGGATTAAGAGATGTATAGCCCTGGGAGTTTCTCCTCACTCTGCTATTTTGCTGCTTATTCTGTAGAGCAAGCCTTGAATTAGCCTTCCCTGTGTAACTCTTCCAGCTATGAAATCTTAAGGTCATCTCCAAGTTTGAATTATCTTGTGGCCCGAATACAGCAGAACCACAGGATAAATTCTGAGCTGCTAAGAAAACTAGACAGATTCCAGGTTCACTTCTCTGAATGTTCATCAGTGAAAAACCCAAGGGATTATGAATCAGGGAGATACACTGCATCAGACTGCTTCTCCAGATGCAGATCCCTCAGGAACCAAGACGTCATTTAGCTTCCCGGGAATAGCTGGCTGCCTTGAGCATTCTTCACCCATACCTTTCATAGCAGTCTGCATTGAAACAGGGATCCCCCGAGGAGAGTCTAAAGAGGACTTGCACTTGGGGAGAGAAAGTTCATCTTCTGCCACTGTTCTTGAAGTGCCTGGAGTCAGTACGATCAACCCAGCAAGGTCAGTCTTGGTGGATGGACTTCCATCTCTGTCTTTACTGACATTGCTACACAAGAATTTCCTATGCAGACCAGCTACTTTCCTGGTTCCAGTAGCCCCCACATGCGGCTCTGGCTATGATCCTAACCTCATCTCTGCACCCCTGGCTTTCAGTCCTTCAGCATTTCTTTGTGAACTGAAGTCTTGGGAGCAGATCAGCCATTCACATGGAAGAGACACTATTATAATTTTTATTTAGGTTTGGAATTATATGTTTCAAAATTTGTTCTTGGATCCATAATGTATACACAGTATTCAGAGTAGTGCATACATGTGGCTTCTAAAATAAGTATATATGGAAGTTGTAGCTTACATCTTTTTATATATTGTGAGTATATTTCAAAAGAATGTAGACCACTGGTTTAAAGGATGAAATAAAGCTTATCCTTTGATTTAAGAATTAGCTTTTCGGGAGCTGAAGAGATGGCTAAAGGGTTAAGACTTTGCCTTGCAAGCAAAAGGACCTGAGTTGTAATCCCAGAGCCTATGTTAAAATGCTGGGCAAAAATGTCAGTGGCCTGCATTTCCCACTTCCACCCCTGGAGGACAGAGTTCGGGAAATTCCAGAGAAAAGCAATGAGGTAGAACAATCTAGGATGATTTCTAAGGTCACCCTTGGGATTCCACAGGCACACAAACTCAACACACTTAAGTGCCCTCTTCATGTATACACACACACACACACATACACACACACACGCGAAAAAAAAATCAGTCAGTTTGTGAAGCACACACATCAGTGTACTGACTCTTCCTGGAGATAAAGTCAAGGCTAAGTCTAAAACGAGGCTTCATCTTTGTCTCTTGTCTCAGGATCTGCCATCCAAGGTAAAATTAGCATTCCACTCTGCGACACCATGGCCTTTTGCTTGCTCCTCTCCGACAGCACTTTTCATGCTGGCTGCCGAGATGATTACTTGTGTGTGTGTGTGTGTCTCCCTGATGAGGCTGTGGGTGCCTCTGAGGCAGGAAGAGCATCTTACTCATCTTCGCCCCACACCTCGTGCATGCCGGAAGTCAATAAATGGCAGTTGAGTTATTTTAAATTTTCATGAATGCATTAAAAGGAAGCATGTCAGAGGAAGGGGCTTATGTTTTGAGGAATAAAATCGGCTCAGCAGGAAAACCTCGTCTCTGTTGGCATTTTACGTCTTAGGTCAGTTTTCTGTCTTGCTTCTCCTGTCTTTCCCAGCTCCACATGCTGTGGAAAAGCATGTCTTTCCTTTCCACTTAGCTTTGAGGTGGCGTGAAGGTTAAGGATTGCCTGTCTCAAGATCACTTGATTCCCACTGAAGTGTGCAGGGGACTCTGTGCTTCGGAGACTGTGTGGTTTCTGGGGGCTGCTGCTGTGCTCGGCCGACTGTTCAGTGTGGAGAGAAAATAGACAGCAAGGCGCTGAAGGCCAGAGGCATTGCATTGAAAGGCTGGGAACAGCTCTTTCTTAAGAATGAATTTCTCTGAAAGTAACAGACGAGGATGAGAATTGACAGCTGAAATGTTGACCACTCTTCACCCATCCTGGCCTGGCCCTGTGTTAGGGCCGGGGATAGAATACTGAATGACTTAAGGTTCTCTGCTCCTGAGGCACTTAAAGTTCTCCCATAGGGAGACAGATTCACCAGCATTGGTTCACAGGGAATAAGAAGACAGAAGCTTATGTTTGTTGCAGGGTGTCAGGAAGACCCTGTGGGAGGAGGCTAAGCCAAGAAGGTTAAGGAGGAGTCCTGGGGAGGGGAGGATGGGAGAGGGTGTGCATTTCAGGCAAAGGGAATGACTGAAGCCAGGGTTCTGGAGCAAGTGTTGGCAAACTCTACGAAGAGTCTGGCAGTAACTGCTTTTGGCTTTTAGGTCCTTGTTGGAAGTATTCATCTGTGTGCATCATGAAAGCAGTCAGGAGCAATGATGAATGGACATGGCTGTGTTCCAATAAAACTTTATTAACAAAGTTGGCAGCCATAGGGCTGTGGTTTGTGGGCGCTTGCCCTAGAGGAAGGAAGAAACTTCAGAAAGCTCTAATCTGATATACTTGTGGTTAAATCTTTCAAGGAAGCCTTTCCCAAGAGCCTCTGAGACTAATCTGATCTGCTTGTAGTTAAGCTTTTCAAGGAAGGGAGGGAGAAGAGGGAAGGAGAGAGGGAGAAAGAGTAGAGGAGGAGGAAGGGAGGAGACAGGCAGAGAGAGAGAGAGAGAGAGAGAGAGAGAGAGGTGTTAGGGGGGAGAAATGGATACTCAGGTATGGCTCCTGAGCGGATGTCAGAGGACAACTGTAGGAAGTCAGTTGTCTCCCTGTGCCTCAGACAGACTTTCAGGGATGCAACTCAGCCTACCAAGTTTGGTAGCAGACACCTAACTGACTGAGCTATCTTACCCCTTTTCAAGTGTCAGCAGTGCTTTGTCCTTACTAGCCGGCCTTGCATCTGGAATCCTGGTGGGATTTTTAGTTCTTTAGTCAGATCTTTGTCTATGGTTCTTCTTTTAAACACTCTGTTCACCTCCTGCATGCAATGCATATTTTATTCTATCAGTTTTCACTATATCACTTCTCCCAAGCTCTTCTTTGTAGTTGTTCACACAATAGTGAACTGGGGCTGACGGTAATCATGTCTTCTCAGCTGCAGATCCATGTTTCACGATGCCACGTGACAGCTTACAATTGGTCACAACCAGAGCATTTACATGTGCAATCGGTCCCGTGGGAATTAGGCTTTGTGTTTTCTTTTCTTCAAGCCAGAAGCTGGTGTATAGACATGGTTGTCTATAAACCAACTTGGTCTTGATATTCAAATATTTGTGTCTTTGAACAATGCATGTCATTAGTCTTGGTTGATTGAATTATCTCTGTACTTACGGCTTCTGAGCCTTCTTGGATTTATTAGCGCCTCATGCAATCATCCAAGTTCCTCAGGTAGATCACTACTGATAACATCAGATCTCCTGATAGAAAGTGACTGTCTTCAGGGGCTGGAGAGGTGGCCCAGGGGTTAAGCCTCTGCCTTGCAGGCGGAAAGTCCTGAGTTTGGATCCTAGACCCCCACATATAGATGCCGGGCGGAAGCAGGGGCAGACTGCGTTTCTGGTCCTGGTAGGGCAGAGCCTGTGAATCCCTGGGCAGAGTAAACAAGGAGGAGGTGGAGGCGGCCATAGTGGTTCCCGAATTCGCCTGTGGTTCTATACACACACACACACACACACACACACACACACACACACACACGCACACGCACACACACGCACACACACACAATTGAATAAATAATAAAAACAAAAAAAGGAAGTGACTGTCTTCAAATTATGACACATATTGGCTAGGCCAACATGTCCCCGGCTTTCGGCTTCCGTTCTGCAAGGCATTCTTTTGTCTGTTTAGTGCAGACTACTACTGTGTGGTGAAGCAGATACCTAGGGGCTGCTTCTCTTTAACTAAAGAATATGCATTTTTAATGAATCTCCGTGGCTCAGCGTAGTGGTAATTTTTGTCTTGTATTCCAACCCCAGATAAGTTATATTCTTTTTCAAATGTTATACTGTGTTCCATTTCTGACTCACCTGGGGCTTCAATTTATGATATGCAAGTACATCCTCATCTATACCAGTTAACTATGATTGGTCACATTATAGCTTCTTATGGATAACTTGCAATCTAATTTTGACATTTGCAGTGGTAAAAGGTCCCGGAAGCACTTGTCAAAACTTGCATTTAACAGCCTCTTCAGTTTCAATTCCTGACAAGTGGGCAGTAGTAAACCTGAATAAAGAGGCCCTGTTCATAAGTCCACAGACACTGATTTCTCTCTCTCTCTCTCTCTCTCTCTCTCTCTCTCTCTCCTCTCACCCACACACAAAACCAAATTATCCTGTTTCCTTGTTTAGCATTTTATGGAGTTTTGCATTTTCAGGCTTCCTGGTAAATGGTGTTTTCAATTACCCATCCAAAGCAGAAGTGAAGGGGTCAGAAAAGTGAATGGGTATTTAGTGGGTCATTGGCTCATCCCTACACTTCTTGATGACCCTAGAGAGAACCTTCCACCGTCATTCACGATATCTCAACTTTTGAAGACGCCCATAGAGAAAGCTACTCTAGCCTGTAGTTTTCCTATGATTTTTCACTGGTTGCTTGCCCAGTGTAGGAAACACTCTTTCCTCAGGCAACCTGTTCTCTCTGAAGATAATTTACAGAAAATTCTTTTTCACTGGAGGCTTTCACTCATTGGCTCTGGTATGAAGCTTCAGAGCCAGCCACAGCGTGGCTGCTTCTTGCTTGTGTCTGTCTTCCAAAATGTGGAGACAGTTCACCAAGTCCTCCTTTTTCCAGTCTGCACATCAGCTGCCTACCCAGCAGTGGTCAGTCCTTTGGACCCTCTGTACTTAGCTCTCTTTCTTCTGGACATGCTCCAGTCATGCATATGTCCCTCTCAAAGTCACCGAACAATGCTGTTGAGGGTGGTGAGGGCGCTATCATAACCCACACCTGCCTTTTCTTTCAAAACTCTGGAACCTTGGGAAATGACAAGGCTTTTATGAATGTCAATAACCTGAAAATGGAAAGAGAGTTCACTTGTTATTAGTAATAAATAAAAGCTTCATAGTTACTTTTCATATGGCTTTAAAGAAAAAAAGAAGTGTTAATTGTCTAGTTATGATCTTCCTAGCAGCTTTCATTATCCCCAAAGGATTACTTTTATTTTACAGTGGATTTTACATGCAGGTATTTTTGCAAAGTTTAAACATCAATAGTAGAAAACTGATCCTGTCTAAATACTACCCAGTTTCTCTCCTTTTATCATGGAGACTTTAATCAAGTCAAATGCTTGGAGGAGTTCTAGTTGAATATTTGAAGCAGTACTAGCTAAACTTTTACAAGAGCATTATGTAAAGTACTTAAAGGAGTACTGTACTAGTTGAGTGTTGGGGGAGTACTAGTGAGCTGAGAGCATGGAATAGTGCTATTCAAGTGCTTGGAACAGTACTAGTCAAGTGTTTGGAGACATGCTGCTTCAGTGCTTTGGGGAGTATTAGTAGAGTGTTTGGAGAAGTGTTACTTTAGTTCTTGGAGGGGTTTTAGTTCAGTTCTTTAAGGAGTACTAGTTGAGAGTTTTGCCTGCCCTTTAATTGTGATTTCCTTGCCGTCAGAGGTTGTGGGTCTTCGTGGAAGGTCAGTTGATGTTCTAGCAATGTGATTTGCCACTACTGATACATCCTTGGCCACCTGGCTAAGGTAGCTTTGGCCAGGTTTCCCACAGCAAACTCCCTTTTCTCTCATACTGTTCTCTTGGGAAGGAAGATATATACAGCCAATGGATGCTCATTTCTTCTTCACCCCACTCCCATGGTGGGTATTTCTGATAGCTATTACCCTTTCTCAGTCATTCAGAGGCTCGGCATTCTTCTGTTCTTGTCTCTTTGATACACCCTAGGGCTTTGCCATTTTAATCCAGCCAGCGTTAAGGAGGAGAGAATGTGAGAAGAATGTTTGCTTCTGCAAGCCTTGGCCTGAAAATGGCGAGCATCATTTCTACTCACTTTCCACACGACACTTTCGTCTGCCAAAGCTAACTGCCAGAGAGGCTAGGACATATGGTCGAGCTGAGTGCCCAGGAAAAGAGGAAATGGATTTGAGAGAAAAGATAGTAATACTGCCACAGCACTTCAAAAGAGCACAGAGGTAACAGACCAGCCTTTCCTTCACAATCTGATAATATAGTCATTAGTTCATCCAAAAACAGCAAAGTAAGAGGGGAACACAATCTTAGAATCAAAGAGAGTCATTCAAATTGAAAAGTTAGCTCAATAAAACTTATCGAATGAATGATATTTGATTAATTTTAATCTTTTCTCTAAATATTGGTGACATGCAGTCACTTGCATGTCAGCCTTTGAAAACATTCTACTGGTACTGGATTTTTATCATTGATGGAGTATATCTGCTGTTTTTTTTCTATTTGGAATGCCTCTGGTTGGTTTGTTTTTCTCTATGAAAACCCTGCTTATAGGCTGGGGAACTTACAAGAGCTTGCTTTGGAAGCAGGAGGACCTGATTTTGATCTCAAGAGCTCATGTTATAAAAAATAAGAAGGCTGAGTGTAGTGGCATGTACTTGTATTCTCAGTGCTAGGAAGGTGGAGTCAGGCAGATCCCTAGAGTTTACTGGCTAGTCACCAGAGACCCTATTTAAAAACACAACACAACAAAACAAAACCAAGCGAAAATACTTTGGAATGTACCTTACCTGAGGAACAACAATAGAGGTTGTCTTTTGGCTTCCACATATGCATATGCATATACACATATACACGCAAGCACATATACACATGGAGGAAGGGAGGGAAATAGAGAGAGAGAGGGAGAGGAAGAGGGAGAGGGAGAGAGGAAAAGAGACTCATTTCTCATTAGTCCCTGATCCTTGGAGCATCATGCCACCTTGCTTCACTAATTTAAAAGCCAACCTATACCAGCATAAATCTAAGGTCTTGCACATTAGACTAAGAGTCCCTTGAGAACAGCACAGATCTTATTCACCTCTTAGGTTCCTCAGCAGAGACTGGGAAAGAGTATGTATATTATTTGATTGTGCACAGGATGCTAGATGCAATGAAGAGTGGTCTTAGGTTTTTAGTTCTTTTCTTTAAAGCATACTACAGCATCTTCCTCTCCTTCTAAAGGGATCCCCACTCTTGTTGGCCTGTCTTCCTGTTGAGTGGAGTCTACAAAGGTTGGTAGAACTCGAGTGACAGGAATCGGGTGCTTCCCTGCCAGATGAGTTGTATAGTTTTCAGTGACTTACCTGAAGTTCTACCCAATAGATACTCAAGTCTCCTGTGACACTTCTGCAGTGCTGGATGGTTACTTTCTTAGCTCATGACTTAATTAAGGCTCAGATCCAGGTCCCACTCGTGTTGCTCTAGGAGATTGGAGTTGCCATCAAAGTTTGAAGCTCATTATCCTGAGCAGGAGTTACCAACCTATATTCCCAGAGTCCCAACAGGGGGATAGACTCACCATGGCAAAAGAAGTACTTAATTACAGGTGCAAGGAGAGGCTCATGAAGAAAACAAGCAATTCTCTACAGGTTTTCATAACTACACTGCTTTGAATCTCATTGCCAAATAAACATAACTTCATAAAGTGACCTTATACTTACTAGAAAAAAATGAATGCAAAACCCAGTCTCTTTCTTCTCATTTTCTGTCTCCGCTCTCACACTGTTGTTTGCCTTTATGAGCTCCACCAATATTTCCCAGAGCAGTACTCAGGAGGCACGATTTGATTTTCAGAGTTGAAACATTATGCCTTTGTAGGTTTTGTTGTCTTATGGGCTCTTCTAGCTCTTGAGTTCATGTAATTATTCACTGGAAGTTCTCAGTGATTTTATTTGCTTTTTCATTGCACAGAGGGAAAAAATGGAGACTCACATGTTATGCTTATTACTCACTTAGGATCCCAAGATGCCTGAAGCTGTAAGTGGGTCTTCCAGCTCCAACTACAAATAAAGCTAGTGATTCATGTTAGAAATCTCTTACAGCAATGTAGCTCCTTGTGGAGGGTCATAGTTGTTCAGGGCGACATTAGTGAGCCCACGTACTAAGTGTATATATAGGGTTAAGTTGATCCATGGGAAAGAACTTGGTAGAAACCAGTGTGATGAAAGTAAATCATAGAAGAGACCAAAAACCCATTCAAGGTTGACTTCCATATTTCATTGCTCAACTGAGGCCCTCCAGTGAAAGTTGGTTACTAAGCACAAGAGAACAGATAGCCTAACCAACTCTTTATCCTTGACTATCTCATTTTTCTTGGTGCTCTTAGTTTTTTTAACGTATTTTTTATTTTTTATTTTTAAAGGCATATTGAGTTCTAAACCCTGCTTCCCTCCATCCTCTCCTTCCTTCCCATCTCCCTCCCCTCCCTTCCTCAATCAGTTCCCCTCTCTCCCATCCTCCTGTCTGGCTGCTTCTATGGACTCCAGGGTTTCCTCTGGCTTCTCTACTCTTGTGGGAGCTCTGGCTTCTGTGGTATACCAATTTACCCCTCCTCATGACACCCCACTGATAGGGGCATTTCCCTTCACTCATCCAGCTCTAGTATCTAAGGTTTCCACTGTGTGTTCTTATCTTTCTTTGGTTCCTCATAGACTATGGGACATGTAGCTATTTCAGTCATTATGCAGGTCTGGTTAGGACAAGTCTCACTGCAATGAGTTCCTGGATGCAGCATCCTTGCCTTGAATGGAATGTCTTGTTCAACAGTGGACCTTCCCATCTTTAGGGTCTTACAATTTTACCACCCCTTCTTCTGAGATGTTCCCTAAACCTTAGGATGGGTTAGGATGGCCTGATTCTGTGTGAGCATTGCTGGATTGCCAATAATCTGCATTATGGCTGGCCGTTGTTGCCTACTTCACCGCTCTTCTATTGGTCTAGGCTACATCCTGTCAGGTATTGAAATTCTCTAACTTTCTTGTAGAAGATTTCTAGGCTGAGTGTTAAGTGCTCTTCAAATCTATGAGTAAATAGTAGCTATTCACAGAGAAGTTTGGTGAACTCTCTTCCTTCCTATAGGTTCATTGGCTGTTTTTTCCCTATTGATTTATTTCACTCCCTTTTTAGGTTCTTTTTCTAGTTAAGAGTAACAGGAATGTGTTCCATTTTTGACAAGAAGGTCTTGAGTCCAATCAGAAAGCTGTGGTTGTCTCTTTGATACTCATACCACTATTACACTGGTAGTCACCTGTTGTCATGTGATTTTTATTGTAACTTGCAGATCTCATGAGCTGATAAGGCCTGTGATTATTTCTCTCCTCCAGTAGCTTATACAGTATTCCTTGGTACTATGTAAGCTATCTATCAAGGAGGAAGTTCTCAGACCAGCTCCACTTGATGTATTTTGCCTAGGTTCTGTGATCCATCTGTGTTACATCTTCAGTAACAGGGTCTTACTGACGGATTTTTTTGAAGAGCAACCAAGAGCAACCTCTCTGACCAACATTTTATCAGGAAGTACCACATTCCTGTTATTTTTAGTCTATCTTTATGTCTGTTATCACTGAATACTAAGTGGATCAGCTCTGGGGAACACCAGAATACTTCCACACAGCACAAAGTAATAGGATGGATTGAGAAGTAGGATGATTAAATACATAGCCTATAATAATGAAACTTTCCAAAGGATAGATAAAGAATTGACAGAACATGTGCTGACAATAATAAGATCTAATGAAAACCTAGTTAAAGTAAGACATGAGATACACACGAATATTCTAATTATGGAACACCATTGGTCAGGTGACCAATAATGTCATTGGTATTCAGTTTTCTTGTTGAAATTATCCTGTCTACCAGACTTAAATCCCATGCATTGGTTTAGAGGCCTTTTATGCTAT
This sequence comes from Typhlomys cinereus, assembly GCA_023101885.1. Classification (NCBI taxonomy): domain Eukaryota; kingdom Metazoa; phylum Chordata; class Mammalia; order Rodentia; family Platacanthomyidae; genus Typhlomys; species Typhlomys cinereus. The sequence goes on along the minus strand of JALPQD010000080.1, from coordinate 6,561,289 downwards.
TTAATAATAGCAGCTGTCATTCTAATTCTTATGTGTATTTCACCCTCCATATTAAGATGCACCTTGAAGCTATGCTATAAAGCACTAACCAGACAACAAATCCTAGCACAATAAAGAAAGGTAGGGCACCCCCTTCTAAGCTATTTCTACTTTATTTTTACAGATGACCAATAGACGATTCCATATTTGGGATGCACATTGGGCAAAACCAAGAAACAAAGATCTGTACCAAAACATCCTTTACCATATGTTTGTAAACCCATGGGTAAACATATTGTCCTTTTGAGACTGACAGACCCAACAGATATGCTGCAGTACATAAGTTCAGCTCTAGGGTTGTTACCCATCTGAACCTGGTTATCATTTCCTCCTGGTGATTTAACATACAGTTTAGTAGTTGTAATGTGTGCCCAGTTGGATCTCCGTGTTCTGTTCCTTTTCCTAGGGAGATTTTTGTTTTCTTCTCGCAGTACATGCATTTGCCTTTTGGTATAAATCTGTTAAGTAAGTTGAGCAACAACTTTGTGTCTTCATATGGCATGCACATCACCATGATGTTTTGTTAGCCAGAATGTGTGCACTGATTTTAAAGAAATTAGAGAATAACTTCAAGAGTCTTAAAACATAAGCGGGTAAAATTCCCACCTATGTACTAACTCAGAAATGCCAGAAAGTCTAAACACTAAGACTATCCCCTGGAGATAGTACTTGCAATGCAAACTGGGAGAATCCATGTTGGCAGCAAAGGGGGCTGTGTCTTCTCTCTCCCAAACAGCACTCTTATGAGAAATCACAGAGATGGACCATTCAAGTACACTCCCACCAATGATCGCCTCCGCCCCAAAAGAGATACCCTTGGCGATATGGGGCCCGACAGTATGGACCCCAGATTTGGCGTATGTATGGTTCACAGATGGGTCATCTACAACTGATGGCAATATACTTTTGGAATTCCTCAAAGGAAGACATAAGCAACCTTACTATTAAAGGAATGGACGGACACTATCATAGGAGGAGTTATTCTTTTAATAATTAGTGTTTCCTTCAGCACATATCTCAGAATGCTCCATCAACATGATCATGCTCCATGGCCTCCTTAGAGACATGGTTCAAGCTTGGATTACAGAGACTGCATGAGCTGCATGCAACTTCCTAAGCTAGAACCTGCTGCCAAGTCTGGTGCCCATGTCAACCCGCCTGACTGAGAGGATCAACCTGGACAGAACAACAGCAAAAGCTCACACTGGGACTTATGGGATGTTGGGCACTCCTGTAGTTAATTGTTGAAATCAAAAGGAGCTCATTTCTCCTCTGTGTATTTTAAAAATGTAGTCTCTGTTAAAACAATAACAACTATGTGGGCTCAGATCCATGGTTATCTGGTGAAGCATTATAGATTAGCTAGGTTTGGAAATACTGGGAGAATGTTTCTGTTAAGTGCCTTTACCCTCAAAAAATGGGTTAGGTTCTTGAAAAAATGTACACCCTGAAGGTGATTTTTGCTGACTAGGAAATTATATGTCTATTTGTAGGTGCAATATTCTTTATCCCCAAATTTTCTATATAAAAACTGTCACAAAAATTTCAGTAAACGAGTCCAGATTCACTCAGGCCTAGAGAGTTGCATGTTTCTGTTCTCTACCTGGTCCGGGGGAGCCCTGGTCTCAAGGCTGTGACTCTGGTCTATGGCATGTTCCTTTTTTAAATGACATTTTTGGACATATTATTAGCACATGAGGTTCCTATGTGGTTACCTCTCCACAATCTTAGGGTTTTTCTATACGTCCTTCTGTCCCTCCTATATTTCATTCCCTCATGACCCCCACTATGTATATTTTTCCCAAGTATTCCCTCCCTCACTCTACTTAACCTGGTATCCCAAATAGCCTCTTTTAAAAGGTTTCACTCTGTCCACTCCTTCCTACCTTTCCATTCATTGGTCCTTTTCAAATTTTCTGGCTCATACAATAGTTCTAAACCAAATACATTGACAAGGATATCAATAATAACATTCACATATAAGAGAGAATATGAAATGCTTATTTTTTTGTCTGAGATACTTCATTCAATATTAAATTTTCCAGTTCTGTCCATTTACCAGAAAATTCCATAATTTCATCCTTTCTGATGGCTGAATTCTACTGTATATATATATGCCACATTTTCATGAACAATTCCTCTGTTGATAAGCATGTTGACCAATTCGATTTCCTTGTTATTGTGAATAGGGCTATAATGAGCATAGATGAACAAGTATCTTGGTAATAAAATGTAGAGACTTTTGGGAATATTCTTAGGAGTGGTATAGTTGGTTCTTCAAGACTCCTTCATAAAGATGTGATCAAACTGGCATTGCTCTGCATTTCCAGCTAGACACCATCCACTCATGTGCTGAAACAGCTATAGATACAGGTTCCACAGTACAGAACTTCTAGACTTCAACATCAACAAGTGGGTTCAGTTTAACACGTGACACCTGTCATTTTACCTGCCCAAAAAAATTCTTAGGAAATATCAACTGAATACATAGGCAAAATGTTGATGTGCATATGCTGATACAGTGATCTTCCTTTGAGGATACAGTATCTCTACCTAGTAATCATATAGTTTCCATCTTTGTTTCAAATTATATCACAAGAGGCAGCATTTTTATGTTTCTTCTTATACTTCATGAAATAATTAGGGCTAAAAATGTGTTAGAATAAATTTTTGCCCAACACCAGAGATGAGAAGATGGTGCTGCTGTGGAAACCAGATTGTCACTGGCAGCCAGCCCCACAACAAGAGAGCTTTAAATATTTATATTAGATCATGTACAAAGATCTAAATGTGGTACACAAAGCCAGCTTGATGGTGTAATTGTGTAGAGTTCTTAAAAATGAGGACCATTTATAGTTTAAGACAGTTAAAGAGGTAACACATACCTCCATTGGTATTTGCAGTGGTGGGATCCTTTTGAGAAACATATTTAGTGAAGATAAGATTTATTTTTCCAAATATTTCCTGGCACATTGTTTATTTTTAACTGTGTTTCTTTCTGACTAGATGGATCAAAATGTCAAATATCTGAAACTTGTGATAGATGGTTGACATCAACAGCAATCAAAGCCTTCAAGGACTAGGTTATGATTTCTTGGTAACCATAGAAATGTGTTGAAGTAAGAGAGATAATATTATTTTATTCTGATCTAGTCTCTGGTTCCATTTTGTCCATGCTTGGGCATTTTTCAGCTGTAACAATCCCCCTCCAAGACACTTGCATGTGTAAGACACTTGTCAACACACTTGGGTTTATGACCAATAACTGTAGCCCAGATGTATATCCAAAACAATTCCAAGATGTGTGAACAAAATAATAGTTGTATGTAAACAAAACACCTACAAAATAGCTACTGTGAAAAAAGTCTGGGTGACCTAAGTCTGACACAACTATTATTGTGGGGGGGTTTTTATTTCTTTTTTACTTTACAAACTCCAAAATTTCTAAAGTTTATCACTGAGAAACTTCTGAGCCATGACCCACTATCTGTTGTGCTTAATCAATAAAGGAATCTTTTTCTTCTTAATTGACTTGCAGCTTGGTTGTCTCTAATTTTCTTATGTGGATGTAACAGTGTCACCTTGTATATTAGGTAAAAGTAGTGTTCTTCAAAGTCATTGCCCCTACTTGCTTCATTTTTGGCCAGAATGTCTCACAAAGCTGATGTATACTCAGAAGGTCTCTAGCCTCTACCTCATTGGAGGGTTGAAGATCCTGGGCTCTGATGTCAGTGATAAATAGCAAGACCTGAGAATCTAGGTGCCAAAGGCAGCAGGAACAGTGGCAAAGTCTACAGGGCTGAGCTCTCAGTCAGCCAAGGATGGGGGCGATAGTGACAGTAGCAACAAAGAGAGCAACGATACTCAAAAAAGGCAGTAAAGTTTGAAGAGTGGACTTGACAGCAAATTGACACATGCTAAGGGAAAAACAAATCCTTTCTCCTTGTACTTCTTTTTATCCGTGGTTCACCACTGGAAAACACCATCCATTATGCACTGGGTTTTTCACATCAATTAAGCAAGTACCTGCAGTCTTGTTCAGGGGCCTGCTCCAACCATTGATTCTTCACAGCTATGCCCCAGACATCCTGCAATTGTCAATTTGACACCCACTCTAACCATAACACTGTGGCAATTTGGCCCAACTAGTGCTTCTGGAATATACCATAAACTTTTTTTTGATGCCATCTTGCAGCCAGACAGATGCATGACAGAGGGTGCACAATCAATTAACTTTTTAACATGCCTATATATTTTTCTCATCATAATTAGTTTTTATTTATTTGCATTTGATGTAGCTTCAGAGTATTATGGGTCTGCCTTTGGAAGGGAAGTACAGACATGCTATTGAAATGCTCCTTTGCAAATACTGATTTCAATATTTATGCCACGGGTGTCTAAATGCATTCACATACAGAATGTTGTATTTAACAAGTTGCAAGTGTGCATTTTATAAACCAAATAAAAATATGAATAATTATTTCATTTTGTTTTGCAGAACCCCAGCTGAAAGGAATTGTGACAAGGTTATTCAGCCAGCAGGGATATTTCCTGCAGATGCATCCAGATGGTGCCATTGATGGGACCAAGGACGAGAACAGCGACTACAGTAAGGAACACGTGCTTATCTCAGCGCAGGGCAGATCACAGTGTGGCCCTCATGATCAGGGTGCCTGCTGCACTGATTGGAGATTTGTGAGCTGGTGTTTTCCTCCTTTATCTTTCTTATTATGGGCCTATAGAGCAGAGAGTCAGCATGGCTAAGAGGAAGGCCTGACTTGGTTGCACTAAGCCATTAGAATCTTCCCATTGTAACATTGTTGTTCAGTACTGATTAGAACAACTGACACTTTCCAACACAAGGTGCTATTTAAATCCTGGACTCAATGAGAAGTTATAATTTTTGGAAACTAATTTTTGGCAGAAAACAAGTTATTTCTAAAGATAAACACAATCATATGCATATATTTTATTGTGACTAAGGATTAAATTAGACATATTTACATATGATGACAAAGTTTTTCAGTATATGTAACAGGGACAGGCTAGTAAGGCCTGGGAGGTTGACACAAAACTAAAAAATTTTAAGAAAATAAATTTCCCAGTATTAAAATCATACTGGAGAAAGTTGTTAAGTAAATTAACATCAGAGTTGAAGTCTGTCGCTTGATTTCGGTGTGTCAAAATTTACTCTGTAGAAAAATATCGAATACAAGCTTCCAAGGCAAAAATGATCACTCTTATAATCCTTAATTTTCTATAGTCACATAGGAATCTGATGGTAAATTCATAATGTTGTACAATATTAAGTGTGCCATATGGGTTTTTAACTTTTGTCTGTATTCATTGACAAATCTTTAGTGTCTGAAAGAACAAAGGAGCCAGTTGTAATGGAGTGTGCAACTGAAGGCACACAAATCTTTCCTTCACTGTTTCTAGAGAAATAATTGAAAGTAAGGGTCCTGATGAAGTGGTTCCATCACTAGTGTGCATCTATGCCTACTCGTGTATACATACTATAAAACACGACTCATCAGAATAGTGGAGTCATAAATACATACTAAATTGAAGAGAATAGAATGAATTGTGTGTTTTTTTGTCAAATACTTTTACAAATGACTTAAACTCATAAACTTAGATTGCCTTTTAACTAAGATGAATGATTGCACATGTTTTGTTACTATATTAGTATAAATTCATCTGGACACCCACTACCCTTTTAAAAGTTATTTCTCTGTGTTCTCTCTGAGAAATAATGCTTTTCTTTATGAAAAGGCATGATAACTGTCCTAAGTTTGGCTTTGCTTACTTGCATGTAGTTTTAAACATTTATTTTTCTTCCATATTAATATTCTTTTGTATATACTAAGCTTCTTATATTTGAGAGCTTACATTTATTCTTTGTACAGTCATCTTCTGTATTATGATTGGCAGGTATCAGGATTCTTGCTTTCTTTAATTGACATTTTGTGAAGCATTCTGTTCTTCTTTGAGTGAATTATTACTGTAATTATGCCAAGAAAATTGTTTACCTTGGTGCTGTTATCTTTGATAGATATTGAAGTCTTTCTTGATCATGTTGTTAACCATTGCTGTCTTTCCTCTGCACTGTATTCTGCTTCTTTTACTGGGTTGGTCAGCATTCCATTCCTGCCTCCACGCCTGTGGTAAATTGACATATTAGAAGAGGAGAGTTGTATTTTAGCTCACAGTCGTGGAGGCTTCAGTCTGTGACTGAGTAGCCCTGTTGCTTTGTTCCATGTTGGCACAGTGCCTCATGACAGGATGCCTGTTGACTTCATTGTTGAGATATGAGTTTAGCAATATGCTTTGAGGTTATACCACCATTGATGATCTCCCACGATATGGACTCTTCTCCTAAGGACAGTCCCCTGTAGTGTCAGATGCAGATCAAGCCTTCAGTGCATGATTGATATTCGAAATGCCCATCATAGTTCTTGCAGCTTCTTTGACGTATATCTCTTTGCTATTTATTTCTGACTTCATCCCCAGGAGAATGTAAATTCCCCGGGAAGAGATTTTGTTTAGATCCTCCATTACATTTATTATAGTATATTTATGCATAGTAAACACAGCATGGACTGGATGAATGAATGAGTGCAAGATTTTTTTTTCTTGGTGGTTTGCTAAATGCATTACCTACATACATATTCTTTTTCTTTCGAGGTCATTTGACTTCAGAAAATTGTAATAATGCAGCAAACACTTTAATACTGTTCAGGCAGCTTCCTATAATGACACTGCTCATAACAGCAGTGTAATTATCAAAACCATGAATACTCCATCAATGCTATTTATTGCCTTATAGAATTTATTAAGCCTTCACCCTTTACAGTTACTAAACTTTCTCTTGATCCTCCCCAATATACATCAGTAAAAATTCAAATAAAATAAAACATATATATATATATATATATATATATATATATATATATATATATTCTTCCTAAGTGGAAATTTGTGCAAAAAAACCAGAGAGATATTTAAATTCTATTCATGTTTTCTTAATAGAAAAATCATAAGCTTCTAAGTTGTTAAAATGCCTTTTCTTTCTCCATTTTGTGTGGGTGGAAAGTAGAAGCAGTTGATTGTTTGGGCAAAAAAATCTTGTTACTATGAACATCTGTCAGAAACATGCTGTTTGGTTCACTAGACATCATTAGGTCCAACCAACTTTGCCATGGTATCTTGCACAGAATTGATAAAGACACCTGCTCTTTTGTTCGAGGAGAAAAGACTAATTATATGTAATTGAGTACAAACGCAAATGGGTTGTCTGCAATAGCAGATAAGAATCTGTACAAATGTAGGGATAACAAAAATGCAGAGCTGTGTTGGAACACTGGTACAAAAAAGACAATGGCAGCATACAGGGTATTAATAGGAATATTTTACATAAAATTTACAAGCTAATTATTCTGCTGCACAAGTTACCCATAAATGATACATGTGGGGAGGTTAAAAATGCTTAGGAAGAAAATGATGAAGATATTCTACTAAATGCTCTTTTCCCTAAACAAAGAAATGTGAAAAGCTCACTGTGGAGTGGATTGATTGATTAATTAGTTAGTGGTTAACGGATTCGTTAGTTCTGTGGTTAGGCCACATCCTGTGTGCTGTGAAGTATCCAAAAGAAGGGGAGCAGTTTGGAGAAGGTTCTGGGTGCAGCGGGGAGAAACTGTAGGTCCAGATACTCTCAAAACTCACTGGCCTTAATGTTTCATTTCATTTTATTTTTATTCTTTGACACATTTCATACAGGAGCACAATGAATTTATGTCATTTCATCCCTTACTGCCCAATCCCACCCTTTCCTCCTTTCCCTCAGAGATCTTTAAAGTTCCTTCAGTCCTGAAAGTCTTTTCAAAGTTATTTTGAGTAAGGAAGATACACAATACATGGTACACAACTGTAAAGGCACAAAAGAGAATGCATTTGAGAAAGAGCAAAGTAACACTAGCTCTGCATCTAGCAGGCCTTGGTATGGGGGTGGATATAAACAGTTTCACAGCTGTCAATCAGACAAGGCCATTGAGATTGGAAGCACTAGATACAGGCAAGGGCAGCCTGAGTCGTGTCTGACCACAAATAAAAACAATGTAGACCAAGTCTTTCTCTAGAGTGCTGGCCTATTTTATCCAATACAACTTTCTAGGTAAGGAGTGTTGGGAGTCAACACAACAATCTGATTACACTCCCCCTTTTAAAGCATCCCAGCTTCAGGAAATATGGCTTCTTCAGCCTCTGTGAAATTGTTGCCACATTCACCCTCTTGTGTTGCCACAGTCACCCTCTTGCAAGACACTTCAGTTCTGCTGTGGTGTGTATATTCTCTCCTTGCCATGGAGTCATCCAAATTTGACGTTGACACAGTCAAGCTACTACCTCACCATATTCTTTTTTTTAATTAATTTTTTCTACTCATACAAACTTGATAGTACCCCATTTCCCTCCCTCCCTCCACCCCTCCCTGGATCCCCTTGCTCCCTCCCCCCTTTTCCTTTCCCTTTACTCCCTTCCCTCCCTTTCTCCCAGTGCCCCCTCCTCCCCATTCCTGGAGCATCCTTTAGTGTGCATGTCAAACTTCCCTTTGGATCCTCCTCTCTGATGAGGTGTAAGGTAGCATTGCCTAGAGCTCTTTTTTGTGTTCCCCTTTAGTATAGGAACACTATTGTGGCTGTTAATCCCTTGCCTCTAAGGATCCTAGTGTCTGCGATCCATGCTAGACTTTGGGGGGGTTGTCAATGATAAGTTGGTCATTGTGCAGGTCATGCAAAGTCCTATTATTATTACTTTGGCCCTAACTTGTGTGGAGTATCGTGCATATCATTGCTCTTCCCCATCTTTAGACTCTTACAATCTTACCGCCCCCTCTTCTGCAAATTTCCCTGAGCTTTGGGATGAGGAGAGATTAGGCTGGCCTAGTTCCTGTTGATTAATGTAGGGTCTCTGATGTTCTGAATTGCTGTTCCTTCACCACCCTTGGCTCCATCTTGATGGGTATTGGATGTCACCCCCTAGCCGGAGATAAAAGGCTGTTAAAATAGAGTCTTATTATAAGAGTAGATTCAAAGGTGGATGGAATAAGAGTAGGAGACTGCAGCGCACCTCACTATATTATTGGCATCTTTCCAGATGTAGGCTGCACGTTTATTGGCATGTACATGTTCTATCTAGTTCTATCTCTTTCTTACTTGGTTTCTCATTCACCACCTTATCACCTCTTTTATTTGCAATGTATGTCTGTTGGAGTTTTTCATAGCAATAAAAATTTAAATGAAATGATTTAAGCACTTATCTTTTTATTGGGGAACATTTAAATTCTAATATGTTCCTAATAAAAGCAATATTATAAAGTATATCTTTGAAGATAAAATATTTTTCACGTGTTCAAATGTATTTACAATAGTGAATTGCTGGATGGTGGTTGAGCACTTTGTTTTTACTTTTGAAAGATGCCCTGTAGTTGTTTTCTATTGTGCATCTTCACATTGAGAACGCTGTCAGATTATTTTCCAGACAACACTGCATTATCTAAATTTTGAGATCTCTGGCCACTTCAGAACATAAATTTTAAGTTTTCTTATTATGTTCTGTATTGAACAATTCTTTCTACATCATAAGAACCATGTGCATTTCCTCCTATGTACTTATATTTAATTTTATGAAACATTTTAAATTTGTAATAAATATGCATATAAAACTGGCTTTGTTTTACATGTTACATAATATTTTCTGCTCACTTTGTTGTCTCTAAACTTATTTTGTCAGGCTTTTCTATTCTATTATATGTGCAATGTGGTTTTGTCTTCATTCTTTCTTGTTTAAAAATTACACATTTTTGCATAGTCTTGAGATGTAGGTTCATGTTTTCAGCTATTTGGAAGACTATGGCAAGAGGCTTACAAGTTGAAGGCTTGACTGAGATACAGAGTAAATTCAAGGCCATCTTGTGCCACTTACTGAAACTGTCTCAAAATATAAAGGAAAAGAGACTAGAATATTGTTTATTATTAGACTACTGAAGGTTCAATCCCTAGAAAACCCAACTTATTCCAAGGTTATGAAAAACTCTTCTGTGTTTTTTTAGTAATGCATTTTTTTACATTTAGCATGTAATAATTTGGAATTTATTTCTTGAGATCATTTGTTTCTAAGTTTCTAATATTTTTGTTCCTTTAGTAAATTCACTAGGAGTTAAGTATAAAACAACTCAAAGTGACCTATTTCCTATGTTCAGAAATCCAATTGTATATGTAATGCGCTAGTTACCCAGTCATGTTTTCTATACCATTCCAAACAGACGATGTTTTGATACCACTAGTCACAAACACATAGACATAACCAAAGCCGACAGAAGCTCATACTGCTAAACTATGAGCAGAAACATGAACTAACCAAATGGTTAGTTGGGGGAAATTATCAAAGAAATATTGTATTTCTTATAATTAGGACATATGGCTACTGCCAAAGCTGCAATGAGTCTCTCTCTCTCTCTCTCTCTCTCTCTCTCTCTCTCTCTCTCTCTCTCTCTCTCTCTTCTCTCTCTCTCTCAACAGGTCTTTCTCTCCAAGATGTTCATTCTTTTCTGCTCAAGCACTTTCATTATAGTATTTCACAGGGAGAGACATGCCATATCTAAATTTAGGGTTTTTAAAAATTGTATCATCTGTATTTTTAAGAATATGTCATTATTTCCATGTGTGAGATTGCACCTTATAAGTAAGCCTGAAAAAAAGGAAAAGAAACTCATGAATTATCCCACTGTTTTCTTTAAGCAAAGTTTTTTTATCCTCTGAAGCAATCACACTCAAGTACATTCAGTGTTGTTACTTGTGTAGTGCCATATCTTTTCAACAACACACTTAGTTTTCACCCTTAACTGTGAATTCATTTATTTCTTTGATGATTTTTTTAAAAATGGGGAAAACGCTAGCAATTTTATTTTGGTACTTAGAAGGTTTCTCAGGTATTTGATGCTAATTTCTATTATTGTTGTTTCTCTTTTAATTTTAGTGCCTCCCAACAATATTTGTGGACTATTATGACTTCATGAAAGAAAACATTTATTTTCTGGAATAGTTTAGTGCCTTATATAATTCACAGAAGAATAACTCCTCCAACTATTTTAAACTGGGTCTGTCACTTTCTTCTTGATATATTTCTTTTTGATGGGAGGACTGTGATATATTTCTTTTCGATGGGAAGACTCTTGACCCAATGTAACCTCTGGGTCAGTAAATCAAGACATGAGCTATTTGGAACTGCACTTTGTAACAGTTACTCTTAACTATTGCTGTGAGAGAGCACCGAAAGTCAAGCAACTTAAGAGAGAAAGGGAGATTTATTCAGCTTACCATTCCAGAGAGGAGGTACAGTTTCTCATAGCGGAGGCGGCATGGCTGGTTGGCCAAAGCTGGAGGAGGCTAAGTCACTGCAGACATCTTGGAAGCTGAGGGCTGCAAGACTGCTTGCTCCAAAGGCAGACTTTTTCTAGAGGTAGGGTGGGACTAATCCACCTTATGGCCCACCCCTTGTGACTGCCTTCCTCCAGCAAGGCTCCACTTTTTAAGGTTCCATAACCTTTCCGAACACATGAGACTGTGGGGGACACATTTCAAACCATGACACACTTCTTACAAGTTGCTCTAGGATTGTTTATAAGTTACGTTACATATTTGGAATCTTTAGGTTTAGAATCTTTTGAACCCTTTTAAACCAAATGGTGTCCCAAAAGCAGCTAAGGGCTGAACTTGTCTTTATTCTTCACTTTGTAAGGTCGAGATAGGTGATCTTGAGCGAGCCATCTAAGCTTTATACAATTTATACAAGTCCATAATTTACAAAAAGAGAGGAGCAGAGACTCTCTCAAGATAGTTTGCCCATTTCTTTTGCTTTTGGAGAGAATTAAATTTGCCTTTAGGAGGAGTTTCTGACAGCTTTCACTTCCTTAAAAGTCAATTTTTTGAAAGACATGTTGTTAGTAAAAAACAGGTCTTCTGTTTGCAAATTCTGGTGTCATATTATTAAGATACATGCAAAAGATCCCTAAGAGTCCCCCTTCTCCTCCCCACCCCCTGCCATGCACACACAGGTGATACAGCTGGTATTTAAATTCAGGATACTAGGCTTGAGATGATCAGGCTATGTTCTGGGGTTATTTATTTAACATCTCTGTATCTCAAGGCCCTCATTTGTTAGAGAGAATATAATGCTTCTTAGGAATAATATAATGGTTCTTAGACCACAGAGGTTTTGTAGAGATTAATTGAGATAATGAAAAGTGCTTAGAACAGTACCAAAAACACAGTGATTTTTTAATCAATGTCACCCATTGATGTGATTCTTGTCAATCCAGCTGAGAGCTCACTCTTTTATGCATGGGGTTCTAGACAGTGACTGTTTAGCAGGAATAGATTTGTTCACAGAAGCTGAAATTGTTATGTGAAATAATTTGAAGGTATTTCTGCTAGAAAGCATTGAGAAATACTCCAAGTCAGTGATTAAAAATGTGGACTCCATTCACCTGCATCATCAACATCATTTTTCCAGCTCAATTGCAGACAGATACGGGGTCACACATATGTTAGAGGAATTGTTGAAACATACAGTGATGTTGATAACCCTATCTAGTACATTGTTTTATGTTGTTGAGCTTTTACAGACTAATTCTGTTTGCTTGGGATGAATTCCCTAATCTAGTAAGTCACCTTCACCATGTCAGAACCCATTCAGCTCTCATCCTTGTTACCTGTCTCCAGCAATGCCCTCTACAGCCCCACTAAAACCTCATACTCACCACTCATCTGCCTTTGCTGCATTGAGCCCTGTGAATTTGTACAACCACATATCGCACTTTATAATGAACTACTTATCTGGATTCCTTACTAGATTGTGACTTACTTATTTGTCTTTCTAGAATGACCCACTGAAGGGTCATTCTTCTTCCTTCAGTGGGTCTCCTTGTATTACTCAGTCAACCCAGCCATGTTCCTCTTCAAGGTATTAGAATAAAGGATCCTCTTCTTTCTTGATGTTCTCCTCTCTAATCTTACTCAAATATTTTTTTTTCTGGTGGTACAATTACCAGTCTCCTCTGTTTACTTGAAATTCTATTTTTTTCACTTCCAGAACTGTTTTTTCCTCCAGATTTTATTTTTTTCTAAACATACAAGCTCAATAAGTCCCCCCTCGTCATCTTCCTCCCTCCTCCTCTCTCCAGTCTCCCCTTGCAGTCTCCCCGCCTCTTCCCCTTCCTTTCATCCCCTCCCTCCCTTCCCTTCTCCTAATGCCTCCCCTTCCTCCCTCCCATCCTCTGGAGCATCCTTTTATGTGACTGTCAAACCTCCCTTTGAATCCTCCACTCTAGTGAGCGGTAAGGACTTGGTGGCATAGTCTGGAGCCCTTTCTTGTGCTCCCTGATAATATGGGAATTCTATTATGACTGCCTCTAAGGATCCTACTGCCTGGAGCCTTCTTCCCTGTGGTCCATGATAGACTTTGGGGGGTTGTGGACATGTCAGCCATTGTGCAAGCCATGCAAAGTCCAATTTGACTTTTGCAGCCCTATCTTGTATATTGTTGGTCCTCCCCATCTTCAGGCTCTTACAATCTTGCTTCCCCCTCTTCCAAAAAATTCCCTGATCTTTAGGATGGGGAGAGATTTGGCTGGTCTGGTTCCAGGTGATTAATGCAGGGACTTTGGTGTTCTGAATTACAAGTTGTTGTTGTTTTCAGTTTTGCTTTTTCTGCACCACCCTTGGCTCCATCCTGATTGGTATTGAAGGTCACCTCCTAACCAAAGATAAAAGACTGTTTAAATGAAGATCTTAATATAAGAGGAGACTCAAAGGTAGATGAAATAGGAGTAGGACAAACCATCTGCCAGTCCCTGTACCCTTCCTGATTGGTGAGATCAAACCTCTTCAGTTGCAGGTGACCAGGAAAGGAAGTGAGTGTGAACTTCACCAGATGTCTTGCTACTTACATGCAATACTAGATGGTGACTTATTTTTTTTACTGAAACATGATCTCCTTTCTCCTTTTTTTCTGGGGGGCCTCCTACCACTTCCTTCCTGTTTATACTCTTTATGATTACAGTATGTATTATAGAGATTTACCTTTGAAGATGTCATTAAATGAGTTTGGTACTAGGATCCAAGTATTAGGAAGTAGATACAATGTCTAATATTCTGTGTCCGGGATACTTCACTCAATATAAAGAACTCTCATACATTGTTGGTGGGAATGCAGGCTTATAAAATTACTCTGGAGATCAGTTTGGTGATTTATAAAAAAGTTAAAGATTAAAATGCCATATGACCTTGCTATACCACTTCTGGGAATAATCCCCCATAATGCAAAAATTCACTGCAATGACACAAGCACAACCATGTTCATTGCAGCACTATTTACAATAGCAAAGTCATGGAATCACCCCAAATGCCCAGCAGTTGATGAATGGATAATGAAAATGTGTTATATTTATAAAATGGAATACTACTCAGCCATCAAAAAATGTAAATTAATGAAATTTGCTGGGAAATGCATGGAATTAGAACCTCCAGAATTCTTAACAAATGCTATTACTATTTGTTTCCATTGTTGGAAAGTTTTTTATGCATACCACATATTATCCTCAGTCCATACTTACACTAGTTCTTGCAGTAATTACAGCATCCTCTATGAAAAAGATTGTGAGAATTTTTTCTTTGGAAAGTTCTCCATTTTTTGATTCTTTAACTCTGAAGCTTGCCTTCTCCTATGACCCAGATGCATATCTTTAATATATTTTACTCAGTTATCTCCCCATGTGATTATTGTGTGTGTAGTTGAGTAATTTTCTTTAGGTTATAGGTTCTTTGCAGCAATTGATTATGCCTGATTTCTTTGTGTACTGGCTCATGAAGAAGTCTTAAATATATGTAAGTCTATACTTTGTAAGATGGTATGTTGATGTTCACAGAAGTATAATATATATATCAGTTGAAAGGCATAATGAGAATGACAGCCCCACTACTTTAAATATCATCCTGCTGTGATTTCAGCTCCTAGAATCATATTAGACATGTTAGGTTGTCTTAGTTACTTTCTTGTTGCTGGAATAAAATACTTTGACAACTTAAGGGAGGAAAGATTTATCTTAACAGGGAATATACATTACATGAATCATATTGAATCTTAAGAAGCAGAGAGCCATGATTGTTTCTTTCTTTCTTTTTTTTAAATTTTTTATTATTATTTCCGCTCATACAAACTTAATAGGTACACCGGTTCCCTCCCTCCCTCCTCCCCCCGACCCCCCTGCTTCCCTCCCCTCACTCCTCCCTTCCCGTTCCCCAGTGCCTCCTCCCCAATCCCTGGAGAATCCTTTAATGTGCATGCCTGATTCTCCTCTGAGCCCTCCTCTCCGATGATGTACAAGGACCCAGTGGCATTTCCCTGAACACTTTCCTGTGTTCCCCTTAAGCATAGGAACACTGCTGTGGCTGTCAATCCCTTGCCTTCAAGGATCTTGGTGCCTTTAGCAAATGCTAGATTTGGTGGGGTCAGTAGTGTGTTGGACATTGAGCAGGGCATGCAAAGTCCAATTATGATTGCTTTGGCCCTAACTTGTGTGGAGGATCTTGCATACCATTGTTCCTCCCATCCTTATGCTCTTACAATCTTACTGTCCCCTCTTCCGCAAATGTCCCTGAGCTTCAGGATGGAGAGAGATTAGGCTGGCCTAGTTCTAGGTGGTTGATATAGAGTCTCTGAAGTTCTGGATTATGGTTTGCTGATTTTCTTTTGCAGTTTTGCTGTTCATGCCATGCCCTTCACTCCATCCTGATGGGCATTGTATGTCACCCCTTGGCCAGAGACAAAAAGCTGTTAAACTAGAGTCTTGTTATAAGAGCCCATTCAAAGGTAGATGTAATAAAAGTAGGAAACCGTGGTGAGGGAGGGATCGATCACCCATTTGCAAAATGGTTACTTTTTATCTGCCAGACTATATGCCCTCCCCTTCTGGTGAGATCATACCCCCTCAGTTATAAATGATCAGGAACGAAAGTCTGTGAATTTAACCAGATGTCTCATTACTTACTTGTAGTCCTTGATAGAGGCCTATTTTTTCTGCTGTAACATGGTCCCCTCTTTCTGTTTCTGGTGTGGCCCTCCTACCCATCCCTCCTGTTCATAATCTTTGCAATTACTGTAGGTATTACAGAGATTTATCTTTGAGTGTCTCTAGGGGGCTGGGTGGGTTTGGTACTAAGAGCTACCTATTAGGGAGTACATATAGCACTTAATTTTCTGGGTCTGGGATACTTCACTTAATATAATTGTTTCTTTTTTAATTTTTTGTTCTTAATTTTTAAAAATTTTATTATTATTATTTATTCAATTGTGTGGGTATGCGTGTGTGCGCGTGTGTGTATGTGTGTGTGTGTGTGTGTGTATGTGTGTGTGTGTGTGTGTGTGTGTGTAGAAACACAGATGAATTCGGGAACCACATGGATGCCTCCACCTCCTCCTTGTTTACTCTGCTCCGGGATTCACAGGCTTCGCCCTACCAGGACCAGAAATGCAGGCTGCCCCCGCTTCCGCCTGGCGTCTATACATGAGGTCTAGGATCCGAACTCAGGGCCTTCCGCGTGCAAGGCAGAGGCTTAACCCCTGAGCCACCTCTCCAGCCCCAATATAATTGTTTCTAATGACATCCATTTCCCGGCAAATTCCAGTAATTCATCATTTTTGATGGCTGAGTAGTACTCCATTGTATAGATGTACCACAGTTTCCTTATCCACTCGTCAACTGTTGGACATTTGGGTTGATTCCATGACTTTGCTATTGTAAACAGTGCTGCTATGAACATGGTCATGCTTGTGCTATCGAGGTGAACCTCTGCTGTATGGGGGGTTATTCCCAAAAGTGGGATAGCAGGGTCATATGGAATTTCAATCTTTAATTTCTTTAAGAATCTCCAGACGGCTCGCCAGAGTGGTTGTATGAGCCTGCATTCCCACCAGCAATGTAGGAGAGTTCCCCTCTCTCCACATCCTCTCCAGCATTTGTTGTTGTTTGTATTGTGGATTTTTGCCATCCTGACCGGTGTGAGATGATATCTCAGGGAAGTTTTGATTTGCATTTCCCTGAGAGCCATGATTGTTTCTGCTCAGTTCGCTTTCCAAATTTTTTTTATTTATTGTTATTATTTATTTATTTATTTATTTATTATTATTATTTCCGCTCATACAAACTTAACAGGTACATTGGTCCCCTCCCTCCCTCCACCTCCCCCTATCCTCCTGTTTCCCCCTCCCCTCTCCTCTCCCTCCCCATCCTCCAGTGCCTCCCCCTCCCAATCCCCGGAGCATCCTTTACTGTGCATGCCAAACTCTCCTCTGGGTCCTCCCCTCCGATGAGGTGCAAGGACCCAGGGGCATATCCCAGAACCCTTTCCTGTGTTCCTTTCACTTTCTAAATTTTTAACCATTGAGGATCCCAACTGTAGAATGGTACCATTCACAGTGGGCACATCTTCCCACTTTAACCAATGTAATCAGTATAATTCCCCAAAGAATTTCCTTTCAGGTGATTCTAGATTTCATCATGGTGACAACTGAGATTTGATCATCTTCATTTCTCCCATTTTTGTGTTGCCACCATCATTTTAAATCATGATCTTCTACCCTTTGTTCCTATAACCTCATGGCTATTTTAGCAGCCAAAAAAATGCTTTCATCTCAGTTTCAAAAGTCTACAGGTCTTTCACAATTCCTATTTTGTTTAAAAGTCCTAAGTCCATGTGTCATCCAAGGCTTTGAAACAATCCCTTAACTGTCTGGTCCCATGAAATATGCAAAATACAATGGCAATGCATAAACATTCTTATTTCAAAAGGTAAGAGTTGTGACATACAAATAATAATTGTAGCAAAGCAAGATTAAAGCAACAAGGCAAACAAATGGTCTGCAGCTCCAGGTTCTATACACAGAGCTCCTAATGTAATTACCTGGGCTCCAAAGGACTTGGGCAGTCTCACTCCTCCAGCTTGACTCTACTTCATGCCTATAGTTTTCCTTGGCATTGTCAAGGTTCTGAGTTCTGCATTCAATCATAGGCTTCTCAGTCACATTTTCAGAGCCCTTTGCAGTGACTCCCAAGCCTTCCACACGTATGATCTCAGATATTCTCTAAGACTGTGGAGCACGGTTGTAAAAACTCCTTTGATTTTGCATCTTTCGTACTTCAAAGCTAATTCCATGTGGGCAATGTTGCCAAGTTTTGCTACCTGTTCAAGACATGGGCTGATTCCCTTGGGCCACAGTTGTATCACTTTCTCTGTACGACCCCAGAGAAGCCGCTTACAGGCAGCTGATTTCAAGGATCAGGGAACACTCCCAGCCATAATCCCAGTTTAGACTCTTTGCTGTCTTTTAAGCTTGCATTTTCAGAATTTGAAGCTTTTTATAGGTGAGGCTCTCCCTTTTAGATACCTTCCCTATCATCTCCTTGTAGAGCAGGTGGTTTTCCTTCAATGGCACTGACCGCTTTAATGATTAAAGCTGCTTTCTAAGTTCCAGCTTTGATGTTCTCTTATCTGGAAGTTTCCTCTTCCAAAGAATGTAGACTTTATCTTTCAATTCAGTTCCACTCAAGTTCTTAGGACATGCTCAGAGTAAAGCAAGATCTTTGAACAGAATATCACACGAGTGGTTTTTAACCTAATTCCTAGTAGTTTTTTTTATTCTCTAAAATTTCTTGAGCTGAACTGCCACTGTCTGCTTTTTTGTCAATGTATTGGGTTTTTTTATTATTATTTATTCAACTGTGCGCATGTGCATGTGTATGTGCGCGAGCGTGTGTGTGTATGTCTGTGTGTGTGTGCCTGTGTATGTGTAGAACCACGGACGAATTCGCAAACCACCATGGACACCTCCACCTCCTTCTGCCCCAGGATTCACAGGCTTCGCCCTACCAGGACCAGAAGCGCAGGCTGCCCCGCTTCCGCCTGGCATCTATACATGGGATCTGGGATCCGAACTCAGGACCTTCCGCCTGCAAGGCAGAGGCTTAACCCCTGAGCCACTCTCCAGCCCCCAATGTATTGTTTTTTAACTTTACACCAATATGGCCATTAAACTTTGCTAGTGCTAGACTTTTTTATAGTCCAAAGTTGCAAATTCTTACACATTTTAGTCCTTTCTAAAGACCAAGAACTATGTGGTCAGGTTTATCAAAACAATAACCCCACTTCTCCACATTACTTTATGTTTTAGTTATTTTTCCTGTTACTGCAATGAAATACTCTGACAAAAGTAACTTAAGGGATAAAGTGTTTATCTTGATTCTCAGTTCAATGTTATAATCCATCATGTCAGAAAAGTCATAGGAACAGGAACTTGAGAACCTGGTCGCATTGTATCCACAATACAGAGAAGGAAGTGATAAATGCTGGTGCTTCCCTCACTTTCCCTTTATACAGGATTCTGTGTCAGGGAATGTTGCCACACACGTTGGCTGGGTCTTCCTACCTCAGTTAATATAATCATGGAAATTTACCATAAGCATACCCAGAAGTCTGTCTTCCAGGTGATTCAAGATTTGATTAATTTGACAAATGAGATTATCTATCACATAGTAAATATTCAAACGTAAGTATGATTTTTGTGAAACAGCACTGATCCTGAGGAAATAATGAAATTGTATTATGCTTGTATTTTGTTGTGAGAATGAAAAACGATTAGGAGACTTCAAGGTGACATGTGAATATCTATTTATGGGGATAATTAAGGAGACCTTATTTCCTGAATGTGTGCAAATAACCTGCATTCCCAAATGAAGGTAATGTAGCAAGAAAAGAAAATATGTGTATGAATGTTTTAAGGATATAAAAGTGGGAGTATATATTGAGGTAATGTGAAAGGGTAAGAATTCTAATGAGTCAGAGATGGTTAAATCCCTTTGAAACACATTATCTTGTTTTGAGACTGAGATGTGAGCTGATTCATTCAAGTAGAGTATAGTAGTAGAATTTAGTTTTATTGCATTTATATCCTGATTTGCCTTTTCTGTTTAAGTTATACATTGGGAATTTATATGGATTTATTCATGTGCCTAATTAATGATAATGGATTTTATTGTAGATGACTAGTTTGATTAGACAGTCAATTTATTCCTACAAAATAACTAAGGAAATAAGGAGTAGGTTGTGAATGCTGATCATGCAAACTGGTGTTTTGTATGGCATGAAGCTAAGAAATGTAAATCAGGGATTGTATACTTTCAATGAGGCATCAGAAATGACAAACATTACTTTATAACCTTTCTACTTACTATAATGGCTCATGTTTACTGGATATTTTTAAGAGTTTTAATACAGACATGAAATTTTGCAAATTTTACCATTGAGTCTTATAATAACACTTAAAAGAGGTAGTATAGTCCTTCGAACTTTGAATATGAGTAAACAGAGGTCAAGAAAATGAAATAATTATCCCATTGACACCTAGATATTAAATAGTAGGCCCAGTGTTTGAACTTAGGGAGTCAAGTCTTCTCCTAAAGTCCAAATAATCCTTGACATTACTTAAACTATGCCTCTGAATCATTCTGACAACATTTTTGGAAGGCATTAGAAGAGAATATGATACACTGATGAAATATTATGGTGCTTTACTTTAGACAGGATAAACATTGAACTTGGGGTTTTTCTTCAGTATGTTCTGTTGTTAACTAATTTGCACTGTGTGTGTGTGTATACTAATGTATGTGTGTACATGTGTGACTGTGTGACTCTGGGTGTGTGTGTGTGTGTGTGTGTTTGTGTATACATGCTTGCCTATTTTTCAACAGTATGGAGTGGTATTGAATTGGCATCCAGCCAAGAGTTAGTGTGTCTTCACTTAGCAAGCTGCTTCCCTGACATTGAGAATGTGAAGCACATTTCCATGTCAGCACATGTCTGAACAGCATTAGCAAGCCCACTTCATCACGTTATGATTGAATTTAAAAAATGCTAGAGAGCATCTACCTTCTCCCTCTTAGTTATGCATTAGCAAAATAGTCACTTTCATTTTTTCTTCAATATGATAAAAGGCTCATTTCCCATACTTGAAGAAGCAGCCCAGGATAAATTCTATTATACTTTAGACTAGTCATGGATAATCACTATCTGTCTACTTACCATATATAAACTTGAACAGTTCAATATTTTGAACCCATAGTTTCTTCAAAATGCTTATATATAATATATATGCAGTTTACATATATGTAATATATATGTAACATGTGAGTATTAAAATTTGATGTGAAAGGGAAGTGTGCTCAAGAGTCATTTCATGGAGCATACAGGACAAGAGCATAGCTTTGCTGAATTATGTATGAAGTCATTTTGAGCTACATTAGCAGGTTTCAATATTTTTTTATGTCCTAAACCCACCCTTATCCTCTTTGGGAGAATCAAAGAAAGCTGAATTTATAGAAAACTGTTAATGAATGAAAGCAAAGATTCCATCTATGTATAGCATGTGAATATTGAGTTTATTGTGTTTTGTAACAGCTCCACGAGTGACTCAAAAGCAATTATAGCAACAAAGAGACAGCCCTGGGATGGATAGCAACTCATGAAATCTGTCCTATGTAATTTGTTGGAAGTTCTGAAGACTGTCTTGTTCCCTGCTCCAGGAATTGGAGTAACTGCTTGTGTAACCCTAGGAAGGGCCTGGTAAATCTTGTAACTTTCTTAGTTTTGCTATTTTCATGAATTTCCTGAGACTCACGAGTTTTTTCACCCTCCTGAGTCTTAGAGATTCCTCCTATCTCCAGGAAGGAATGTTTGAAGTTGGAGGAAATGGCTACACAGCAATAAGACTGATTGGATTTTCCTCTGGAAAGGCTGGAATGATCAGTTCTCAGTCTTTGATTCTGTTGATTACTGAGCAGCAAAAGCCCAGCATTTCCTGAACATAGCTAGGTGCTTCATCTCCCCTCATATAGTCCATCCCTCTTGAACAATAACTTTAAGAACTGTCACAGAATAATCAGGAATGATAAAATCACAATCTCAGAACGGCTGTTCTTGTAAAACATCTCAGATTGTGTGCCTGGAGATATAGCTCAGTTGGTAGCATACTTGCCTAGCATGTAGAAAGTTTTAGATTTGATGTCTAGCACCAGATAAAACTGTGTGTGGTGTACATGTCTGAAATTCTAATACTCCAGAGTGGAGCAGGGTCATCAGTGGTTGAAAGTCATTCTCAGTTACACAATGAATTCAAGCTCAGCCAGGGAGACAAGAAACCCTGTCTCAATAACAAAAGAAAACAAAAAATTTGGATGATCCCAAAGTGTAGTCAAGTTTATGAACAATGATTTTCTTTCTTTAAAAATTTTGTAAGAAACAATATATTTTATTTTTCTGACACCACAGCTCTAGCGAGTGGTTTTGTACCAAATTTAATAGCGTTTATACAGAACGTTTTACTCATGGGGGAGGGAGAAAAGGGAAGGAACCACAAAATTTAAAACAAAAACAAAATCCTGGAGAATTTTTGGCATCTGTTCCATTCCCACATTAATAAAATTCACTTGGGAAGAAAAGGAGATCAGAAAGCAAGGAGGGCAGGGAAGCGCACTGGGAAGGGGAAGCGGAAGAGGAAGAAGGCCTAGGGATAGAGCTCTCCCTGCTGGGCGACTCTGTGCACGATTTTCTTTAAAAAATTTATTTATTTATTTGAGAGGGGGCAAGAAAAAGAGAGATAGATGAATGTATATGTAAGAATGAGAGAGAGTAAGCGAGCAAGAGAGAAAGAAAGAGAAAGAGAGAGAGAACATGCACGCATACCATGTTGTACAGGCCCAAGAACAAGTTTCAGAAGTCAAAAGAATTGCTATTTATTCACATTGTCTTCCTACTATAGTGTGGTCCATAATCATCTGGAAGGCTATAGTATTAGATTCTTCTGGTTTAAAAGGTTGGAGCGGGGTGATGGATATACTGCATTTATAACAAGTTCACACTTTGAGAATCTAGAGGTGCATCTTAGGTGCATGGTTAAGGCTTGGAGATCTGGGTACAAAGAAAATTTTGAGTCAGTAAATTTGAATGGGTTTGAGTCTTTCCACACAGCTTAAAGCGATGTGGATGCTGTCCACCATACATGGCACTGACTGCTGAGGTTCTGGAAGCATCAGCACCTTCTGGGACCTTGCTTGAAACGTTGAGTCATGAATCTGAAATTGCTTTTTTACAAGTCTGCACATTGGAATTACTTGAAGAGTTAACAATATTGCTCTTCAATCATAAAAATTATTTAATTGGTATGATGGAGACCTAGATATCAGATTTTTTTAACACCCTAGAATGTTATAATAAAGGGCAAAGTTTATGAAGTACTAGGTAAGAATTACTTTTGGAGTTTTGTTTTTAATGTTTGCATTTCAAACTTGCTTTATTAAAATTCTGAGATGATATTATACAACAAGATATTTAAAGTTCAGTAAAAATCATGCATTTCTTCCCAGGATCTTTTGTAATACTTTATTGTAAAAGTAGACTGTTAGTCTTCTGTTGCTATGTCAGTTGAACATGTGACCTCTCCTATGTGCAGGCATCAATAAATTTTCAAAGCATTCTTTCTTGCCTCTCTTCAGCTGCCCTCTTTGGCACTGTTCAGGACTATTATGACACGTAGCACGTGTGTGCTTATTTTCATTAACACTGGCATATTGAGGGCCAACAACATTCCCCTCACTGGGCTGCCAAAATGAATTGGATACAACTGCTTTCTATCTGTTCTCAGAACAGCAGGGGAAGTTGGACTCTGTTGTCAAATGAAACTTAATGTAAGATGACTGACTCTGGCACTGTGAAGTAATTGGAAGAATCACACGATTTTGGAGATTCCCTCAAAGCTGGGGTGCTCGTAAAGGTTAGTTTTAAATTGAATTTTGAAGGATAGGAGTGAGGCACATAAGCTAAGATTAGGAAAACCGAGTTTCAGATAAGGAGGCATAGCATCACGCAGCAGAAAAAGTGCCTGGCATGTTGGAGAGAAATGAGTTCTCTGGTTTGAAAAGAGACTGTGAGGAAGTGTTGCAAACCATACTTCAGAGGCCTTAGGTTACTCTGGAGGAGTTTAAACTTTACCTTTCAGGGAATGGAGATTCAGCGAAATCAGCAGTTTCAGTGATTGAAATGCAGTGCTTTGGAAAGGGTGCTGACTACACATAGTGGAGACAAACTGAAGGAGAGAGCTCTGAAGTTGAGAACCAGAAGAAAGAGATCATTTTGTTTCTCAAATTCATTTTTTAAATCCACATGTCTACGAAGACTTACCACATTATATTTATTCCTGTACCTACACTTAATGCTTTTAGAGGAAGGCAAGCGTGGTAAGTAATGCTGATAAGTGTCACAGTTCTAGCTGAGCGTGTCTAAACTAATGCACTTAAATAAGTCTGCTTGTATTATCTGTGTGCAATTGTATCTAAGAACTAAAAGAGTTTGTTCTTTCTAGGTGGAAGATTGCAGGCAGTGAGAAAACTCTATTTTAGGCTTCCAAGTTGGCTAATTATAAGTCTGTTTTCTCACTATTTTCACAACTATTTGCATTGTGATTACTTGGATTTCTCTTTGATTTGAGAACAATAATACGGACTACTAGGGACTAGAAGTTAAATTCACAACTTTTGCTCTATTCTTTCAGAGTTTCATACATGAATAGATTGAATTCATGATGTTTCAGACCTTTAACCCCTGACTCTATCCCTCTCATTTTCCCATTACAGCCCCTCTTCTTCCCTACCAGTCTCCCTCCTAGTTTCATATCTTTTTTCATGAATAGTCCACTGACTTTCATCTGGTTTGCCTTCAATAGTAGCTGCTTGAGCACTTGCTGGAAAAGAATCACACATCAGTGGGTACATTCATTTAGGGAAGTATCTTCCCTTTTTTTAAAATTTATTTCTTCCACTCATACAAAATTGATAAGTACCTCATTCTCCTCCCTCCCTGGATTCCCTTGTACCCTCTCCCCTTTTCCCTTTCCTTTCCCCCTCTCTCCCTTTCTCCCAGTGCTCCCCCCCCATTCCTGGAGCATCCCTCCTTAGTGGTTGTATTGACTAATGTCATGATTCTAGGAAAATCATATGTACTTTTTTGTGTGTATGTATGTTGGTGTCATGTATGTGTGAGTGTGTGTGTGTGTATGTGTGTGTGCGCGTGCGCATGCATGCATGCACGCACACACACTGTGTGCCTGTGGAGGTCCAAGAATGACTTCAGGAATCACCCTGGACTTCTCTACTTCCTTTTTGTTTTTGCTTTAGGATTTCCTAGGCTCTACCTTTCAGAGCCAGAAGTGCAGAACACTGCCAGTTATCCTCAGAGTTTTTATGTGGGATCTAGAATCTGAAAGCAGATCCTTGCACTTAGGAGGCAAAGGCTTAACCCCTGAGCTATTTCTCCATCCCAGAAAACCATATTTTTACACATGAATTTTCTGATTTGTGCAGAAGTATATGCATTTTATGTGTGGAATTATTATTTTGTTTCATACTAACTAGTATAACGAGAAGGATTGTGTCTGTCTTTTCCACACTGCATTACAAGTGCCTCACACTATGTCTGTAGTTCTGGAATGCATGTGTTGAATTAATGAATAAACATCAGAGACTGTAATATTAATAGTCAACAACTTAGAGTTGGTTGTAAGATTGGTGGAAGGCACATGTCTGAAAACCCCCCAAAATGCAGAGGTTTCATGGAGGACACTTTGCTTTTGCCCATTGATCTTATGGACCTGTACTGCTCACTGCCTTCTCCAAGCAGGCCGGGGAACAAGTCTTCTGTGGAAGACAAATTGGCTGTACAGGATGAGTGATGACAGGCATTTGCTTCCATTATCGGTAGCGCTGGGCTTCATTTTTCATCCTAAAAGAAAGAAAAAAAAGACTTACATAGAATTGACTTGTTAATTATCCAGGGCTTTTTTTTTCAGCATCTCTGAAGTACCACAGGAAGAGGGACTTGGTATTTTCAATATTAAAAGCCACAGGAAGGACTCTGCTAGACCCGAAGTACACATACCTGCTAATTTTTGTCAAAGAAGGGAATTACCATATCCTTGTCACTCATTTTCACCTTGTTCAAACGAACAGTGTGTGCTGTTGACCAGTGCTTGATAGGAAAATTTCATTCTCTAAGCCCCAGACCACTAGTGAGTTCCATAAGTCAATGGAGGGGGCTTAATCACTCCATGGAATTATTCAGCCAATTGTTTGTAAAGTAGGAATTAGGCAGAGAGCATTGGGTCAAGGTAGCATAAAGAATGCTAATGTTGACAATCCTATACATCATTTTATTTGAAGCCTTCATTCATACAAGGTGAAATGCATTGATTCCCGCCCATAACATTTTAAGAAATTCAAGTTGAAACATGGGCTAATAATTTCTAGATCTGGAGTTATCAGGATAACAACAAAAGCAAGCCAGCACCACCCATGAGCAATGCTTTGTGTTTTACACTGATAATATAAGGCCTGCTTTATTTCCTTTTCTATTGTCTCATATTTTCTTCAGAAAAACTTAGTGAAACATCTAGAGAAACAAAGAAAAAAGATTCTCAAGAAGGTGAGGTTATTCTTTCTCAGCAAAGTCTCATGACTATTAAGTTCAAGCCCAGTATTATGATACAGAACTGTTAAATTCAAGCCCAGCATCATGATGCAGAGTTATTCACCACAATCTTGTTTTTATGACTTGAATTAAAGTAATAGGTAGGTCATTCCTTTCTCTTAATTTTTCTAAGAAATACTGCCTAAATAGTAAAATATAATCATTTTTTATTAATCAAATTTGTTCGTGGGATTTCTCATATATGTAAACTGTGTGTTCAGATTATTCTCCCTCTACTCCTTTCAACCTTTCTTCTACTCCTGTCAATCTCTCTTCAAGTCCATTTGCAATATTCATGTATTTTGGTTTTGTGTTCTAAACCTAATTTGCTTTAGCAGAGCTCTTTCTTGAGTGGCTATGAAAGCTTTGTCTGTGCAAGGCACTGTGGATGCCAAAAAAAAAAAAAAAAAAAAACCCTAAAAGTAAAAACTAACAGACTTAGTACGATTTTAAAGAAAATTATAATAGCAGCTTAATTGCAGAAACAAAATCGACTATTTATAAATATACTAACACATAGTCTTTGCAATTTTAAATTAAATATAAAGAGAGTATTTTAAACTTGCTGCAACTTTTCTAAAAGATCATTGGCAAATGAGTGATCTCTCCATTTGATACTCTTGAAGATTTCCCACTTGTGTGGAGTCATAGGCAAATACATAATTATGAAAGAGGCATGATAAGTGCTGGGCACCAAATGTTGTGGAAAGGGAATACAAAATGAGCAGTCAGTTTAACTGGGTGAACACTCCATTCCACCATAATTCATATAACCACTTGTCTATTGGTGGATTGCAAAAATCTAAACCACTGATCTATTGGAAGATTGCAGAACCAAGTGTACCTTTTTATTTGAGATCTCAAAACCTCTACCTCTTTTTTATTAGAAGACCTCAAAATCCTGACCATCTTTTTATTAGAGGATTATAGAACCCAGACTATTTTTCTTTGGAAAACCACAGAATATAGACCACCTTCCTACTAGAGGACTGTAGAACCTAGAACACCTTCTTTTGGCTTGTTGAATATTAATAAAAATGTTTTGTTATTAAGGACATGAAAGGTGCAGAATCACATTTAGTGAGTGTTAATTAAGTACAAGAAACAGAATCTTAATTTCATAATCAGTAGAATTCAGTCAAGTGTCCTGAAAGCATGATCTGCAAATATTATTATAAGTATTACAGATACAAATACTTCAAGAGCTTATAGCATTATAGGAGAAAATGACCTTGTGTACACTTGCTTTTAGCTTAAGATACTGTATCATGTGATACTATTCACACCTTAACAATTGTCTTTACTGAGAACATTATGAAATGTGGAAGACAATTCCAAGTTTTAGAAACCTTCACTCTCTCAGTATTGTCCACCAGGGTTTGTAATGGGTCCTAAGACTTTTTTCCCCCTTTCATTGACCACTCTAAAAATCAAATAGGAGATTTTAAAGCATAACTGTTCTCTTTCCTACCTGTTTACTATTACAATCAACAGGGAGCTTGTTCTTGGAAGTTATTTCTGACTGTTGAACTTGTTTCTTTCAAAAGTGATTTTGGAATGAAAGTTCCTCTAACTTCCTTGCTTTTTCCTTCTTCACTCCTCCTTCTTCTTCTCTTTCTTCTTGGCAACATCACTGGTTGGAGTCTGTCTTAGTCTCTTTTAGGTTGCTGATAAATATATGCCTCAAATAATTTGCTGGAATAAGGGGCTTATTTTTGCTCACTGCTCTAGGTTGTAGTCCATTATGGTATGGTAGTGATCCCAGTATCTGGAGTGTAGGAACTGGCCACATCATCACTACAGAAAAGAGATGAGAGATGCTGAGAATCAAAACATTTCTTCTAGCTTCCAAATCTTCCAAAGTCCACCAGTTCTGTCTCCATTTCATCTATTTGCCTAGGGAATGGTTCTGCCCAGTGTAGACTGGGTCTTCCTGTATCTAATAGATAGTCTCCAACACAGTTGCTCGGGTGGTTGCCTTAGCTGATAGAACTTCAAATGAAAATACCAGCATTTTTATAAAACAGTGTTTTTTTTTATCCAGAATTATTTTAATGGCCATCTAGTTACTCGCAACAGATTCTCCAAATACTTCCATTCCTTTTCATTCTTTCCAACCTTGTGTCGCCCTACAGAACACTGACACATATACTGTCTCTCAAAGAAGACTGTGTATTCTGCTGTCTCAGATGAGGTAGCATTTCTATTTTCTGTTAGATTTTATGTTTAAATATATTTGATGTGTGATAAATATTAACTTCATTTTTTGCATATTCAGTCATGGAAATATGACCTAGAATGGCTGTGAATAAGCAAGATGGAGATTGCTGATGCATTTATTTATTTGGCAAATATTAGATAACAACTTAGTAGATCAAGATATGGTGCTAGGTAATGTGAATGGTAACAGAATTTTCCAGTGCCTTCAATTCATGCAGAGAAGTGAAAGGAAGTCTCAGAATGACAGACTGACCCTTGTTCACTGGGGATTAAGCCTGGTGGGCTCATTGATGTTTCTTTTTCACATATAAGGCATTTGGCATGTAGTAAATGCTCTGTAGACATTAATGGAAAAAAATAGATATTTCTAAATTAGGTGCATTTTCAAGATATTTACAAAGTTCTGTAGACTTACTTTTTTAAAAAAATTTTATTATTATTTATTCAATTGTTTGCGTATGCACGTGTACATGCGTGCGTGCATGTGTGTGTGTGTGTGTGTGTGTGTGTGTGTGTGTGTGTGTATGTGTGTGTAGAACCACGGACGAATTCGGGAACCACCATGGATGCCTCCACCTCCTCCTTGTTTACTCTGCCCGGGGATTCACAGGCTCCGCGCTACCAGGACCAGAAACTCAGGCCGCCCCCGCTTCTGCCCGGCGTCTATACGTGGGGTCTAAGATCCGAACTCAGGACCTTCCGCCTGCAAGGCAGAGGCTCAACCCTTGAGCCACCTCTCCAGCCCCTGTAGACTTACATTTAATCATGTTTATTGAATGTAAATTATGTACATATTAGTAGGCAAGATATAGCAGAGACACCCTTGGGAGTCTTTGAAATATATACATATGTATAAACAAATAAACCTAAGGCTTACTGTAGACATCCACAAACAGAAATATGCACAGGAAACAAACATTTCTGGGAAGTGAATTACTATGTTTGTGTGTGGGGGGGGGAGTTGAGCAAATCTCGGGTAGAATTAAATAAGGAAGAGCTTAAGGAATAGAAGAAGTTGGTCAGATTGACAACTGGGAAGGCTGTCTTTAAAGAAAGGAAAAAAGAATAAATGAGGACAAATTCCAACCTAGTTAAAAGTGAATGGTAAGTGTTGAAATGACCAAAAACTGTGTTTTGCTAGTGGTGGTGGATGGAGTGGATGACAGGTGTCATTAGAAATGTGGGCTGGTGCCAGGTTGTAAGGGTACTGGGGTCTAAGGAGAAGCACAATAGCGGGAAGGTACCAGGAGATGCAAAGAGTCTGAAGAGGTGAGCAAAGAGCCCAGAAGACCGTGAGCACTGGAAAGCACTAAGAGGTTTCAGGATAAATAAGGAGACCAGATTCCTAGAAATTCATGTTAAATATGAAGGACCCCTTTTCCAGGTATATTCAGTAGGCAAGAAGAAGTCGCTCTTCAATTTCTAAAGACTCTTCCTGACAGAACAAGATTTTATCTCTTAATACAAAAAATATTTAAAATTGTTTATTGAGGTTATTTAAGTCTCCCTTATTACCTTGTGGTTTATGTAGGATGTTCATGCAAGGTTTTTTTTGTCCCTAACGAGTTTTAATAGTTTGATTAAATTCCTCACATAGGAATAGTTTTCATTTGCTCTTTCTTCCTCCTGCTGTTGCTACATGTACCAATGTTCTCAGTTTTCCTAAGTAGATTTCATTTTAGAAGAGCATAAACACACCTTTGGCTCATTCTTTCATTTCTTTCATTCTTTCTTCCAGAAATCATCACTGAACTTGATATTTTCTGTTGGCTGTGTTTTTTTATTTACAACTTTTAAGTACCTTGAATTTAATTTGTAAACTGTGTATTAATTCTGCTTTCATTAGTAATCTGTTAGGATTAAGGATGGTATTGTGTTACAAACTGTAGTAATAAAGTTTAGTTTCTCTCCTGATAGTCAGATATCTTAATTGAAGGCTGGATCTCTTCCACTGTCCACAAAGCTCTCAGGATCTCAATTTCTTTCTCTGGTCACCACTACTCACTTGAGAATAGCCCCCGTCTTCCATCTGAACTGACCCAGGTACTACATCTCTAACAAAGCAACAATAAAGCAAATATTGAGAAGAGAGGAAAAGTAATCCTTTAAGCTGTCTTTGAAGAAGTGTTCTTCAGATCAGGAGAGCCCATCTGCCTCTGTCTCAGCAGCTATTTCTGAGTCCATAGGAGCTAGCAAAATCCAGAGCATCTATAGGGAAATGAACTGAGCCATGAATTAGTTTGTGAGAAGATAAGAACAGATAGTCTTGGGATATAAACTTAATTATCATAGACAGATAAAAACACTGAGAGCCAGAAGAACTTTGCTTAGAGGCAAAGGTTTACCTTACCCACTGCTCAGAATTTTTTGTTTGTTTTTCTAAAATTAATATTGTTATCATTTAGTCAGAAATTCTGCATAGCATTTATGGTTGAAGATGAAATGTAGTTGAGGAATTTGTCAGCATCAGAAAAGAAAATGATGGATAAAGTTTCACCATTTGAAACAGTTAGCAAGTTGAATATAAACTAAATAAAATCACTAAGGAAATGTATTGATTCTTATATCCATCTCATACTTATTTGCTAATGAGCAGTGTTAGATGGTTGTATTTTTTTACTTTTCTGTTGTGACATAATATCTGACAAGAGCAGTATAAGGAAGGAAGAGTTTATTTTGGCTCACAGTTCAAAGGACAGTTCCTTGTGGAGAAGGCACAGACACAGGAGTAGGAAGCACCTGGTCACCTGTGCATCCATCCAAGGTCAGAGGCAGAGAGCAATTAATACCATGGCTACTTTCCTTTCTCCTTGTACTTCCATCTAGCACTCCAGCACAGGGAATGATGGTGTCCACATTTTGAGTGGATCTTTCCACCTCAGTCAGCCTAATCTATACAATCATTATGTATATCTTTCCATATATATATATATATATGTATATCTTTCCACCTAGTCTATGCAATCATGTCTGCTCAGAGATTTGTCTCCAAAGCAATTCTAGATCTTGTCAAGTTGACAATCAATATAAACTGTCACACATTTACTCCTTTTAATTTCAACTCACACATAGTACTTTTTTAAATGTTGAATTCATGAATGTAGTGAATTTATGATATTTTCCATTTTTTACTGTTTAATCCCAAGTCTCATCCCCCCTCCTTTTCTCTTCACAGCCCTTCATCTCCCTTGCCAGACTTCCTCTTATTTTAATATATTTTCACTTGTGCAGTCCACCATGTTTCATCTAGTTTGTCTTTGGTGACATATGCCTGACATGATTCATGCTCCAGCAAGTATCATAGATCAGTGGACATACCATTGAGGAAAGCATCCTCCTTTTCATCCCCATCATTATTAGTTTTCATCAGTCTCTCAGAGCTGCATAGAACTTTGAGATCTTTCTGCTTTCATGATGAGATGTTGAGATATATTCCATGCAATTCTTGTGTAAGTATACATATTGTCCACGAAATCTTGTATATCACAACTCTGTCATGTACAGGAGATAATGTCTAGCCCACACAATCTCATTCGGGCTTTTACAATCTTACCACCCCTGCTTCTTTTTTCTTAAATCTATTTATTTATTTATTTATTTAGAGAGAGAGAGAGAGAGAGAGAGAGTGTGTGTGTGTGTGTGTGTGTGTATCAAAGGGCACTGTGTGTCCATGTGGAGGAACAATTGTGACTTCATGAGTCATTATAGATTGTTTCTACCTCTTTTTTGCTTCACTCCGGGATCTGCAAGGCTCCACTCACCAGGGCCAGAAGTGCGGGCTGCTATCATTTCCATCTGGCGCTTTATGTGGAGACTGGGATTGTATCTCAGGACTTTCTGCTTGGAAGGCAGTCTTAACCCGTGAGCCACCTCTCCAACTCACCACCCCCTCTTGTTTGATATTCCCTGAGCCTTGGTATGGGGGAGGGGGTTGTTGAGGTATATGTCTTGTTTAGGGGGAAGCAGTTCATAGTCATTTATTTTTTGCATTTTGGCAAGTTGTGCTTTTCAGCAATAAGCTCCTTCTGTTGTAAAAAAGTGCTTCTAGGTTGAGCGCTGAGTGATATTCCAGTCTATAAGCATAATAGTAAGTGTTTACAAAGCAGTTTGGTGTGCTATCTTCCTAACTAATGTGTGATAGTCTGCTCTTTCCCTAAGACCTATGTCTTTCCCTTTCATAGGTTCTTGCATCCTTTCATGCCTGCAAAACCAGTACCGCATCGATGATTCTGCCAAGTTCTGTTTCCATCTCTGGTGCAGTGTGGCCCATAGCTGTAGTGGTCTTGCTACGCTTTGATGGTGAGGTCTCCTCAATCACCTTCCTAGACAGCTATGTTTAAGCAGGAAATCCCTTCTGAGGCATTCCAGTTCAGGGTAGGGTCTGGCTTTTAGGACACCTTTCCTATGCTTGTCCCAATGAATAGAGTATGGTTTCTTTTTAACAATTACAAATGCTTTCTCATCTGTATTAGTTTTTTTTAAACTTGCTCACAAATACATTGTGAGCAATTTTCATGTTTTTATTTCTCTCTCTCTCTTTCTCTCTCTCTCTCTCTCAGCATTATTGTCTTTTCTAAGCTCCTATCAGCCACTTGAGAGTAGCTTGCAGCAGCAGGGAATTTTGTAGTCTATAGCTGAAAACTCTACAACATATTCTTCACAATCTAGTTCCAAAGGCCTGAGAACCATATGGTGAAGTTTAGCAAAACAATGGATTCGCTTCTTCATATTGAGTCTGTATTACTTTTTTTTTTTTAGTAGCGATTTTGTCATCACATTTTTTTTTATTTCCACTCATACAAACTTAACAGGTAAACCGGTCCCCTCCCTTCCTCCATCCTCTCCACCCCCCTGTGCCCCCCTCCCCTCCTCTCCCCTCCCCTCCCCTCCCCTCCCCTCCCCCTTCCTCTACAGCTACTGTGCTACTGCCACAGCTTTCACATCTTACAATTCTCAGTGCCTGCCGGTAAATTCTAAACATCTGAGGTTAGACAGTTCATTATTTATCTGTCATGCTTCAGAATTCCTCCCCAGGATGAACCTAGACTTGTCTTTTTTTTTAATTTTTTATTATTATTTATTCACTTGTGTGTGTGTATGTATGTGTGCGCGCATGGTGTATGTGTGTGTGTAGAACCACGGACGAATAGGGAACCACCATGGACGCCTCCACCTCCTTCTGCCCCGGGATTCACAGGCTCCGCCCTACCAGGACCAGAAGCGCAGGCTGCCCCCGCTTCCGCCTGGCGTCTATACGTGGGATCTGGGATCCGAACTCAGGACCTTCTGCCTGCAAGGCAGAGGCTTAACCCCTGAGCCACCTCTCCAGCCCTAGACTTGTCTTTTTCTAAGGGTCTCCTTGGGTCCCGTGTTCCTTATGAAGCATTTCCAGACTACCTCAGGTCATACACATCTTTTTTTCTTTTCTTTAAATTTTGGTAACATACAGAAAAATATATATAGATAGGGAATGCATATATTATATTTAATTATAGAAATAAATTATACACTGTATCAGGTTTTCCCAAATGTCTTAAATTTCCCCAATTAGACTTCTCTTTTATTTCTTAAGCTATTTTAGAAGTACAAGGTCAATGGTACAACATGGGAAGAGCAGGTGAGAAGACTTGCTGGGTAAGAGTGAATTCATGCAAACCCTTGTGACCTGTGTTTGAGCTTCAGAGCCTACATGATATAAGGAGAGAATAGATTTCTGATAGGTAACCAGTGTTCCTTATGCCTCCCTTTCTTATGCCCTATTTACCTCCATCTCTTTATCTAACAAATGTATAAACATATGTTTAAGAATATAGGAAAAACTAAAAACTAGTTCAGATCTAGATTGAGCAAGTAGTTAATCTTCCAATGACTATTCTAGCCTACTCTGAACTTCTCTGACAAATAAGGAAAGAGCTTTAAAGAGGCAAAGGGACTCAGCCCATCAACAACTAAGACTATAATTTCTGCTAGACTAAATATGTTGTCTAAGCCTTACTCCTCAACAAGTCTCCACTGAACATTTGACTAAAATCGACGAACACTGTGTGTTAGTGTAGTTTGCCTCACCACACTGAAAGAATCCAAATAGAAACTGTTGTGTTAATTTATATGAATCTCACATTAAAAACTGAGAGGGCCAGAGTTGATGAGTATTCTCTCTGTGGAGATGGTGAATAAGGACTTCTAAGTCAAAGTGTTGATGTGATCTGCAGAGGTGTTCTCTGAAGCATGGCATTCTGAGATTTTTAATTCGTAGCTATAACACCAACTGAAGAGCTTACTATATGATCATTTTCCTCCCCTGTGTCATGCAAATATCTTCAGAGTAATATTTTTCAGCTTATATTCATTCTGTAATCTCTAAAGTATCCAGAAGAATGTTAATGACATATAACTTAAACTCATTGTTAGAAGGAAAAGAAAATAATCATCCTCTTCTTTTTCCACCATGTGTATTTTTTTTCCATTGAGTGAACATCTTGACTGTTGAGAATGTGTGGAGTGACAGGTGACTCAAATGTTCAAAGATCACAAAAATATTCCTACTTAATTTTTAGGTTGCCGAGTTAAATTTGTCAGCTTAATTTTTATTTCTTTATACAATATCTTTAATTTTGCATATAACATTTATCAGTTTGTAACTCAAGCTACCTGTAAATTGCCTATTCATTTATCAATGTATATTTTATTCATTTATATTCTATATATGTCAATTTATCAGTGTATATTTTTTCATTTGCACACAAAATTTAAAATAGAAGAAGAATTCTATTTCCCAAGTAGCTGCCAACGTATTTTTTTACATTCAACAGTTACGTTTAAAATATGGTTAAAGACCAAATGCAAAAATTTGAAGACAAGTTCTCTCACATTTTTCAAACATTGAATTTTATTATTACTAGTGAATAAAATTGTTTTCCAATATTGAAATTTTTTTCACAAATTATTTATTTCCTAGCAAAATGTTTCACTTTTTTTTTAAAATTTCCACTCATACAAACTTAACAGGTACACTAGTACCCTCCCTCTCTCCATCCCCCGCACCCCTTGTGGCCTCCTCTCCTCTCCCCCCTCCCTACCCATCCCCCAGTGTCTCCCCCTCCCATCCCCGGAACATCCTTTAATGTGCATGCCAAACTCTCTTCTGGGTCCTCCTCTCTGATGAGGTGCAAGGACCCAGTGGCATTTCCCAGAACCCTTTCTTGTTTTCCCCTTAAGCATAAGAACACTACTGTGCTGTCAATCCCTTGCCTTCAAGGATCCTGGTGCCTTTAGCCCATGCTAGATTTTGTGGGGTCAATAATGTGTTTATAATTGCTTCGGCCCTAACTTGTGTGGAGTATCTTGCATATCATTACTCCTCCCATCCTTGTGCTCTTACAATCTTACCGCCCCCTCTTCTGCAAATTTCCCTGAGCTTCAGGATGGGGAGAGATTAGGCTGGCCTAGTTCCAGGTTGATATAGAGTCTCTGATGTTCTAGATTATGGTTTGTTGATTTTTTTTCAGTTTTGCTGCTCCTCCAACGCCTTTCACTCCATCCTGATGGCTATTGGATGTCACCCCGTGGCCAGAGATAAAAACCTGTTAAATTAGAGTCTTGTTATAAGATTATATTCAAAGGTAGATGTAATAAAACTAGGAAACTGTGGTCAATCACCCATTTGCAAAATGGTTACTTTCTATCTGTCAGACTATATGCCCTCCCCTTCTGGTAAGATCATACCCCATCAGTTACAAATGATCAGGAAGGAAAGTCGTGAATTTAACCAGATGTCTCATTACTTACTTGCAGTCCTTCATGGTGGCCTATTTTCTCTGCTGTAACATGGTCCCCTCTCTCCTTGTTTCTGGTGTAGCCCTCCTTCCCCATTCCTCCTGTTCATAATCTTTGCAATTACTGTAGGTATTGCAGAGATTTATCCTTGAGTGTCTGTAAGTGGGTTTGGTACTAGGAGCCACCTATTAGGGAGTACATACGGCACTTAATTTTCTGTGTCTGGGATACTTTTCACTTAATATAATTGTTTCTAATTCCATCTATTTCCCGGCAAATTCCATTAATTCATCATTTTTGATGGCTGAGTAGTACTCCATTGTGTAGATTTACCACACTTCCTTATCCACTCGTCAACTGTTAGACATTTAGGTTGATTCCATGACTTTGCTATTGTAAACAGTGCTGCTATGAACATGGCCGTGCTTGTGTTATTGAGGTGAACTTTTGCTGTATGGGAAGTTATTCCCAAAAGTGGAATAGCAGGGTCATATGGCATTTCAATCTTTAATTTCTTTAAGAATCTCCAGACGCCTGAGTTCGGATGCTAGACCCCAGGTATAGACGCTAGGCGGAAACCGGGTCGGCCTGCGTTTCTGGTCCTGATAGGGCAGGTCCTGTGAATCCCGGGACAGAGTAAACAAGGAGGAGGTGGAGGCGGTCCATGATGGTTCCCGAATTCGTCCGTGGTTCTACACACACACACACACACACACACACACACACTTGAATAAATAAATTTTAAAGAAAAAGAATCTCCAGAGGGCTCACCAGAGTGGTTGTATGAGTCTGCATTCCCACCAGCAATATAGGAGAGTTCCCCTCTCTCCACATCCTCTCCAGCATTTGGTGGTGTTTGTATTGTGGATTTTTTCCATCCTGACTGGGGTGAGATGATATCTCAGGGAAGTTTTGATTTCCATTTCCCTCATGACTAAGGATGTGGAGCATTTTTAAGATATTTGTTAGACATTTTAATTTCATCCCTGGTAAAGTTTCTTTTAAGTTCCAAGGCCCATTTTTTAATTGGGCCATTTGTTTCCTTGGTGTTTAGTTTTCTAAGTTCTTTGTGTATTCTGGATAATAGAGCTCTATCAGGTATATGGGTTAGTGAAGATTTTCTCCCATTCTGTGGGTTGCCTTTGTGCTCGGGTTACAATCTCTTTATCTGAACAGAAGCTCTTTAATTTCACAAGATCCCATCTGTTGAGAGTTGGTTGTAGTGACTGTGCTATTGGATGTCCGTTTAGGAACTGTTGGCCTAGCCCAATCAGCTCGAGGGAGTTCTCTACCCTTTCAACTATGGTTTTTATAGTTTCTGTCCTTATATCCAGGTCCTCAATCCATTTGGAATTAATTCCTGAACATGGTGACAAGTATGGGTCCAGTTTTCATCTTCTGCCTGTGGAGATCCAGTTTTTCCAGCACCATTTGTTGAAGATGCTGTTCTTTTTCCATTGGATATTTTGGGTCCCTTTGTCAAAGATCAAATGGATGTAGTTGTGTAGGCTTATATCTGGGTCTTCAACCCTTATCCATTGATCTGTGTGTCTATTTTAGAGCCAGTACCAGGCTGCTTTTATAACTATGGATTTGTAGTATAGACTAAGGTTTTGGTATGGTGATACCTCCAGCAGTGTTTTTGTTACTCAGGATTGTTATCCTGGGTCTTTTGTGCCTCCAATGAATTTTGAGATTGTTTGGTCAACCTCTTTAGAGAATCGCTTTGGGATTTTTAATTGGTATAGCACTGAATTTGTATATTGCCTTTGGTAGGATGGTCATTTTTACAGTGTTGATTCTGCCAATCCAGGAACATGGGAGGTCTCTCCACCTTCTGGTTTCTTCTACAGCTTCTTTCTTTAGGATTTTAAAGTTTTCATTATAAAGGTCTCTATACCTTTATACCTAGCTTTATACCAAGGCATTTCATTTTTTTAGGGGCTATATTAAATGGGATTGTTTCTCTCAGGCCTTTTTCACTTCTTTCATTCTGGGCATGTAGGGAGGCCACTGATTTTTGTACATTTATTTTGTATCCTGCCACCCTGCTGAACTTCTGTATTAGTTCCAGGAGCTTCCTGGTGACGTTTTGGGATCACTCAGGTGTAATATCATGTCATCTGCATATAGGGATAGCTTGACTTCTTCATTGCCGATTTGAATTCCTCTTATGTCTCTTTCTTGTCTTATGGCTTCAGCTAAGACTTCAAGTACAATATTGAATAGAAATGGTGGAGTGGACAGCCTTGTCTAGTTCCTGATTGAAGCGGGAATGTTTCAAGCTTTTCCCCATTGAGCATAATCCTTGCTGTTGGCTTGTTGTATACAGCTTTTATTATATTGATAAAGGTTTCTTCCATTACAACTGTCTCTAGGGTTTTGATCATAAAAGGCTGTTGGATCTTGTCAAAAGCTTTTTCTGCATCTATGGAGAGTATCATGTGGTCCTGGACTTTGGACTGGTTTATATGGTGAATTACATTTATTGATTTGCGTATGTTGAACCAACCTTGTGTGCCTGGAATAAAGCCTACTTGATCCCCGTGGATAATCTTTTTGATATGTTTTTGAATCCGATTTGCTAAGAGTTTGTTGAGAATCTTTCCATCTGTGTTTATCAGAGAGATTGGTCTATAGTTTTCTCTTTTAAGTGTATTTTTCTTTTTTAAGTGTATCTTCATTAGGTTTTGGGGTTAAGATGATATTAGCTTCATAGTAGGAATTTGGTAGTGTTCCTTCCTTTGCTATTTGATGGAACAGTTTAAGGAGTATTGGTGTTATTAGCTCCTTAAATGTCTGGTAGAACTCTGTGCTGAATCCATCTGGCCCAGGACACTTTTTGGTGGGAAGTTTCGAGATTACTTCCTCAATTTCCTCATATGTTATAGGACTATTTAAATGATTCACAACTTCCTGATTCAATTTAGGTAATTTGTGTTTACTTAGGAATTCATCCATTTCTTTTGTGCTGTCAAATTTCACAGAGTATAAGTTTTTGAAATATGATGTTATAATTCTCTGGATATTTCTTGGGTATCAGTAGTGATAACTCCATGTTCATTTCTAATTTTGTTCATTTGGGTTTTGTCTCTCTTGCTTTTGGTTAATTTAGCTAGGGGTGTATCAATCTTATTGATTTTTTCAAACAAACAGCTTTTTGAGTGGTTGTTTTCTGTATCATTTTCCTAATCTCGATTTCGGATATTTCTCGCCTTATTTTGCCAATCTTCTCTCTTCTACTGCTTTTGGGATTGGATTGCTCTAGTTTCTCTAAAGCTTTAAGCTGCATTTATTTCTGATGTTTCCATTTTTTTTTGATGTAGGCATTAAAGCTATGAATTTACCTCTTAGGACAGCTTTCATTGTATCCCAGAGATTTTGGTTAGTTGTATTTTCATTATCGTTCGCTTTCAGGAAATCTTGAATTTGCTTTTTAATTTCTTCCTGAATCTAGTTCTCATTCAGCATCATAGTGTTAAGTTTCCAGGAGTTAGTGTATTTTCTGTTGTTTGTTGTGTTGTGGATGTCTAGCTTTAGGCCATGGTGGTCTGATAGGGCACAGGCTAGAATTTCAACTTTCCTGTATATGTGTAGATTCGTTTTGTGGCCCAATATGTGATCTATTTGGAGAAAGTTCCGTGTGGTGCTGAGAAAAATGTGTAATCTTTTGTGCAT
The DNA here is from genome assembly GCA_023101885.1 of Typhlomys cinereus. NCBI lineage: Eukaryota > Metazoa > Chordata > Mammalia > Rodentia > Platacanthomyidae > Typhlomys > Typhlomys cinereus. The sequence goes on along the minus strand of JALPQD010000080.1, from coordinate 6,520,889 downwards.
GGATGAAAAGTTCGATAGAGATCTGTAAGGTCCATTTCTTTAAGGGTTTGATTAAGTTCCAAAGTGTCTTTGTTAAGCTTTTGACCTGTTGATCTATCCCATGTTGAGAGGGCAGTGTTGAAATCCCCAAGAATTATCATTTGGTGGTTGATTTCTCACTTTAGACGTTGTAGGGTTTTCTTAATGAATATGGAGGGGCCCGTGTTAGGTGCATACATGTTCAGTATTGTGAAGTCTTCCTGGTGAATTGTACCTGTGACTAAAATGTAGTATCCATCTGTGTCTCTTATGATTTTTTTTTGTTTGAAGTCCCCTTTTTCTGACAGCATTATGGCTACCCCTGCCTGTTTCCTGGTTCCATTAGCTTGCAGAATTTTCGACCACCCTTTTATTTTTAGGATGTGCCTATCTTTTGTGGTAAGATGAGTTTCCTGAAGACAGCAGATTCATGGGTTGTGGTTTTTAATCCACGTTTGTAATCTGTGTCTCTTAATTGGTGATTTAATACCATTGATATTTAATGTTATAATGAAGAAATTATTTTTAATTCCTGACATTTTTTTGTTTAGTGGATTTTGTAAGTGCATTTTTTGACATTCATGTTTTGTTGGTATTATACTTCCCTTCTGTCCTCCTGGATACGCTTGTTTTTTTCTTCAAGTTTGAGTGTCATTTCTAGCATTTTTTGAAGGCCTGGTTTGGTACACATGTATCCCTTCAAGTTGTCTTTGTGCTGGAAAACTTTTCTTTCTCCCTCAATCATGACAGATAGTTTTGCTGGGTATATCAGTCTGGGTTGGCATTTTTGCTCATTTAATACTTGAAGTACGTCTCTCCAAGCTCTTCTTGCTTTTACTGTTTCCATTGAGAAGTCATTTATTATTTTAATAGGTTTACCTTTAAAAGTGACTTGCTTTTTTTCTCTTGAAGCTCTCAGCACCTTTTCTTTGTCTTGAATGTGGAATGTTTTGACTATTGTTTGCCATGGTGATTTTCTTTTTTGGTCATATCTGTTTGGAGTAGGAAATGCCTTTTGTATTTGGATGGGCTTCTCATTTCTTTAGTTGAAAAGTTTCATCAGGTGTGGTGTTTGGGGATTCTTGCTCTGGTATTCCATGAATGAGCATGTTAGGCTTCTTCAGGGTGTCCTTGAATATTCCTCTTGAATATTCCTTTCAAATATCTTTTTGGCTTTAATAATCTCTTCCATTGAGCTGGTTAATTCTCCCACTTTGTCTTCAAGATCTGAAATTCTATTTTCCGCTTCCTTAGTTCTGCTGATAAGACTCTCTGTTGAGTTTTGGGTTCGAGATTAAACTCTTCCTGAGACTGTTTTAACTGCTCTATGCCTATTTTTGTTTCTTGTACTGTTTTTTTCAACTCCAAGTGTCTGTTGTGTTCCTGTTCAAAGTGGTTGATGCGGTTGTTTAACTCCTCTCGGATTTCCTCTTTCATAGTATTAATCATGGTAATGATCATACTTTGAAAATCGTTATCTTGGGTCAGGCTTTCTGGTTGGAATCCATCATTATGGGGTTAATTCTTTCAGTGGGACATTGGTTTTCTTGGGTTTTGTTTCTCATGGATCTGCACTTTGACTTGGGCATTGTTGTTTTGTCTTTTAGGACCTTTTAGTTTCTGTGTGTTTTTGACTGAACTGATTTAGTTGGTATTACTATACTTGGGCAGTTATTACTAGTGCCTTGAAGTTGGTATCTATTGTTATTGTTATTTCCTAGATGAGGCTATTAGGCTGTTAGTACATCAGTTAAATCACATTAAGTAGACAGGGGGTGAATATTAGTATGGTAGTGCACTTTTACGATTTAGTATTTTGGTGATATATAAGGGTGAGTGGTATAATCCCTGGAGTTGTATATGTTTTTGGGGTGGCTGCATGGAAAAGTTAATCTATAGTGAGTAATACTAGAAAGGAACAGTAAAGTGAAAAAAAAGGAGGTTTACTTATCTTTGGACTGGATGTGAAGAATCTCTCCCATGTGATATGATGATTGTAGAGGTCTTAAGATGTATGGCCTTTGACCCTTAGAACTTTGCTTGAGTTTCCTTTGGACTCTATTGAATTCTGAGTAGCAGTGTGTCTTCCGTGGACCATGTGCTTGGGTCCTCGGTGGGTCTGAGAGGCAGAGGGGCTGATGTTGATGGCAGAATTCTTCACCTGGGACCTGGGGCTTGGCTTAAGGGCCCATCCAAGCTCCAGAAACAAGGGGCTGAGGCCTGGGGCGTGGCCCAGGCAAAACCAGAGGCAGCCTGGGTGTTGCCCCAGCTGGCTGGTGGGAGGCGCTGGGACAAGGGGCCACCTGGGGGGGCTGGGCGAACTCACTGGGATGGAGGACTGGGAGCGTGGTCGGGCAGACATGCAGGCGGTCAGAAGAAAGGATGTTTCACTTTTTTGAGTATGTGTTCATTTTGAGGAATAGAGATCAGAGATAGTCAGGTCTATGTGTCCCCTATGAGTCCTTCTCATTTAACTCTTTTGTTCAAGGTGAGTGTAGAACTTCCCTGAACCTGCCTGACTGGATGCTGTAGAGACAAGGGCAGGAAAAGTGAATAAGATAGTCAGTTCTTGTTCTCAGGATGCTTCTCTCTTTCATTATTATTTTCCAATTTTAATTCTCAAAAAGAAATGTAAAAGGCAAGCTAATTTATTCACAAGGTCACTAATCCTTTTTTCTCTGTCTTCTCTTTTGTCCTGCAGCCCTCTTCAATCTAATTCCAGTAGGACTGCGTGTGGTAGCCATCCAGGGGGTGAAAGCCAGTCTCTATGTGGCCATGAACGGGGAAGGCTATCTCTACAGCTCAGTAAGTAGCTCTTTGTGGCGTGTGTGCACAAGTATGTATGCAGGTGTATGTTAGAGTGTCTGAGACAGTGAGGTGACCACTGTCTTAAGGAATGTAAATCATCTTCTATTATCAAATCTGCTTTTGTAGTGACTGTAAGCATGTCATCACTTGGAATGTTAAGAACGTGCTCTGTGGCAGAAGGATGAGCTCATTACCTTCATGTGATGTGTCTTCTTAGATCTAACTTCAGCTTCTAGAGAAAATCTTTTGAAATTTACCTTTTGTTTTAATTCAAGAAGTAAGACACTTGCTTTTCCCAATTATCTCTCTTTCAAGAACAGAAACTGGCTAATGAAAGGCCTTCTCTATTCATGTGGAGGGTTTTCATAGACTGTTTTTGTTTGTAAATAAAAAATAAATCTGTATAGTGCTTCATACGTCACAATTTCAGAGTACCTCTTTAATTCAAAGACAGTGTGAATTTCTGTAATGAACTCTGGATAAGAAGCAAGTATATTTGATTATTATTTGCATTTAAACATGTGTGTTGATTCCCTTTGGAAAAATCACTTCCCTTCTTCTCTTAATTTCTGTTTCTTTAACATAAGACCTTTGGCCATTGTCCTTAGTTTCATAACTTCACTGACGTGAACAGGGGGATTTTAGTGCTTCAGGATTCCAAGTTGTATATAGTTCTTTATGGATCTGAGGGAGCTGTCTAATACCACATCCACAGCAGGAGCAGAGGGTAAGAATAAGCACATTTCACTGTGCTACATACTCAATCATCTTTCTCCATCCTCATCCACCTGCCTAAGGTCCTACCCACCATGTTCTTTGTATTCCCATATCAATCAAGTCATTAAGAGAATGTCCTGTAGGCTTTGCCCAGAGGTCTGCTTTAACTAAGAATTCCTTATAGGAGTACTCAGAAGTCCATACCACAGATGTCATGTTGACAACTGAGATGAGCAGTCATCACCTTGTATCACATGCCTTTCAAATCTCACATTGTCAAAATGTGCAGCACCAATAACAATGATGACAATGTTCTCAATAATCTGTTTTTTAAATTGCTTAACTTTTTGTGGTACAAGAGTTGAATGTAGGGACTCACACAACCTAGTGCCCTACCACCAAGCTATCATATCTAGCCACTTACAACTCGCATTTTAAAGCAGTTAACATTGGTCTGGTAGTTGTCTCATTTTCAAACTTAATTGTGCATCAGGAGAATATGGCTGCATGGAACATCATATCTATGTGATTTGTGTTTCCCACATGGGAACGCCATGTGGTTCACATGTAGTTTAACATATGGTTCATATACAAGTTCCTTGAAAATAATGGCTACATATTTCTTTCTTTTCTATCATCTCAGTTGATTACACAGGATATTTAGGAAGCTGATATGTCTTTACTTCATTTTAAGTTAGATACTGAATAATTGTAACAGGTTTTTCCAAATAGTCAGCTTAGTGACAATCTCTGTCTTTTGAATATTTCCAATGCAAAGCAAGGATAAATATCAAAATTTTCAGATATGCTATTTACTTTGATGTTATAATTAGGTATACTGTGACCTCATGGAAATGCCACTTTCCCATGGCACTTTCTGTGCCAATTATAACTGAAACTGTATATTTGTAAAAGATTAAGTCTATTGTTTTACTTCTTGGCATGTTCGGATCAGAATATACACTCTCAGGGTGTATGTTCACAGCACTTTTTCAACTTCTTGCTCAAAATTATGTTTAAAGATAGTTATGAGTTCAGTTAAAGGAACAAGCATCTATCAATATATTGTGTGTCCAAAAGTACTTCATATGAAATTATTATCAATCTGTTTTTTAGATTTCTTTATTTTTTGTGGCATTAGGGATTGAACTTTTGGTCTCATGCTTGCTAACCGAGTGTTCTGCCACCATCTATTATCTCCAGCCACTCAAAAATCTATTTGAAGTGTAAGAATCGCTCTGTTCATAACAATGTTATCATGCCCAAGAATTCAGTGCAACACTGTCTTCTTCCATAAGATTCTACAATAGCTGCCCTGGCAATACTTGGCCATGGAACAGGAAAGTTCCAACAAACAGGACACTACTCCAAGAGACAGTATGTGACTGGTCCCAGACAAAAGAGAGGGGGAGCCTATATTATCTAAAATTTACCCACTGGTGGGCCTTTTACACCCTACCAAGTGCCCAGGAAATACTTAGTTTAGGGCATTCTCAATAGAGCCAAATTACTCTCAAATATAGGGAGACATGGGAGAGGGAGAGAAGCATGCTAGAGGGGAGAATGAGTGAGATGTGATGGAATGGAATGTATGAGTAAGTGTAGGTGATGAAGATATGTTAACTTATTGCTAATATGAACTGAAAATAAATAAAAATTATTAAAAAACAAGAAAATGTAAGATAATCAGTTGATATATAGCTAGGTAGCTACTTAAACTTTAAAAAGACAAACTTTTAAATATAATAAAAGCTAGAATGTGAATGTAACCTTAAGGTAGTAGTAAACATTTAATAGGTCATCAATAAGCATCTAAAGGTTATATATATATATATATATATATGTAAGAATATACAGTTTGAGTTGCAATACTACAGAACTCTATGGTTTGAATTACTGGAATAGAGTTAAATTGCAATGGTCAAGAAAAAGAAACATTTAGAAAGTCTGACCACATACAGTATTGTAAGCAGGTATCCATGCATGTGTGTGAGTGTGTGTGTGTGTGTGTGTGTGTGTGTTTGTGTGTGTGTGTGTCCTATACCCCAGAACTGTGACTTCTCTGACTGATGTGCCCCAGTGAGAGAAAGGCTCAGGGCTCTTGCGGTAAATTCAAAACAAGCTGTTATTCTTGGCTTTCCTGGAATGTGTTTGTTGTGCATTCAAGCCTGAAGTCCATTAAAAAAAAAGTGTCCTGCTTCCTGTGGCCAATGCAGCTGACTACATCAGTAAGGGCAATTGGCTATGTGAAGGGATAGGCACTGGCTGTGACACTGCAGATGTCCAAGAGAAGCAGGCTGAGTCCAGAGGAAGTTGTAGGTACTGCCATGCATGTGCCTAATTTTCCAGACTCTCCTCAGATGTCAGCTAGAAACACATTCCCTTGTTATTTGTGATTTCTCCTCTTTCTTGAAGAAATAGGAAAGAAGATTGATGAATATCGATTGCTAGGTAGAGCTAGAGTTTAAAGTCCATTCTGGAAATGTAGGCACATTAAATCTGTGTGTTTGACTTCCATGTTTGGCTAAATATATGTTTGATGTGACTGTTGATATATCTGGATTTTCCTGTTAACCTGTTAACCACTGTAGTTTTTATTTGTTTGCATGTGTGTGTGTGTGTGTGTGTGAGAGAGAGAGAGAGAGAGAGAGAGGTGAGTATATGTACATATGAATGTGGATATTCTGCCATGGTATCTATGCATGCAGCAGTAGGCAGAAGACGATGTTCTGGTGTTGTTCCTCCTCTTGCTTGAGACCAGGTCTCTTTGCTCCTGCAGCTGTATAGCCAGGCTGACTGACATACATGCTTCTGACTGCTAGTGTTCTGCCTTGTATTCCCATAAACACATTGGGCTGACAAACATAGATGTCACTGTGTCCAGTGTTTATGTGGGATCTGGGGAAACTCATACTTGCATAGCAAGAGCTTGATCTGTTGAGTCATCTCCTTAGCCCATAATTCATGTTTTTGAGCCTACTTTGTCTCTCCTTTTTTGTTTTTTGTTGCATTATTGAAGTTATTCTATTTTTTCCAATTCTTCTTGTAGCTTGTGAGTTAGGCTTCATTTCTGTTTCTTTCATGGTTAATTGGTTTGCATATATACATAGATAATTATATGCATTGCTAAATTTTTTGTGTATTTTTGTCTTCCTTCTAAACAGCTCATAAAATCCCTATGTGTTATCTTTTTCTCTTAAATGTAACTTATTTATTTGTTTGTTTGTTTGTTTGTTTGTTTGTTTGTTTAAGAAGGTGGTGAGGTGCACATATGCATTCTATCATACATGGGTGGAGATCACAGGACAACTTTCAGAAGTCAGTTCTTTTCTTCCACAATGTGTGTTTTCAAGGATAGAAGTCAGGTCTCCAGATCTGAGAACAGACCCCTTACATGCCAAGCTATCTTACTGGCCCCCAGGACATTCTCTTAGCTACTACATACATTCTTGCAATTTGATTCGTTGTGCATTAAACAGGTTACTATAAACAGACATCAAAATTTAACAATATCAAAAGTAATTTCTACATGTTTAGTAGGTATATATGAGTGTGTGTGTTTGGGTGTGTGTATAAATGTGTATATGAGTATGTGTGCATAGATGTATATTTGAGTGTGTATTTGTGTGTATATGTGTGTGTGTATATATGCATGTGTCTGTGTGTGTGTATGTGTGTGTGTGAGAGAGAGAGAGAGAAAGAGAGAGAGAGAGAGATTTAGTCCTGTCAACTTTACTTTTGCTTTTCTCTGCACTTTGTTTTCCATTGCTCTTTTGTGTGAGGATTTATCCACAGTGAGTGCTCTAGGTTCCATGTGAGGTCCTGCATGTGTATAATGCACTGTATGTTGGTATCCATGGAAATGCCTTCCACTTTCACCCTTTAACTGTAGTCCAAACAGTATCAAGTTTCTTACTAGACCAGAAGTTCCACAGCATTCATGAAATAATAATCTCCTAGCCTCTGACATCTGCTGTTTAATGTAGGAAGTTTGCTGTAGTTTAATGTTCTTTCCTTTGTGTGTAATCGCTATGGAAACATCAGAAATAATAATTTCTCTTTGTACTTCCTGTTCTGAAGCCCACTATTAATTCTTGGTATGATTCTATCTTTTCCTGTTGGAAATTTGGAATGAACTTCTAATTCATAGAATTAATAGTTCCCTAATTCTTAAAAAAAAATGTAACTCTCCTCATATATGTTCCATTTCTTGATCATGTTTTTCAGCTTTTTGGGCTATTTATTTGATATGAACTAAAAATTTCAAATTCCTTTAGTCTAGAGTCAGTGTTGTCTGTTTTATGATTTCAATCACGGTGTTTTTCATTCTGAGTGTTGAATGGTTTCTATTATTATCTTCCTGTTCTTGATTTATTTCTTCCTGTTTTCATTGTATGGCTTCTTTTTTCTTTTCACAGAAACTTATTAGCTTATCTCTCTGAGCTTTCTTTCCTGGCATAATTGGTCAGTCTTTTTCATCAAGTTGTGAATTCACATTTTTAACATTGGTTTTCTTGGCTGTCATTTTATAATTACATGTAGATTAGATTTTAGAATTCATTCTTCCCGTGTTTGGGATTTTAGCTTCTGGGCAAGTTCCTATCCCTTTCTCTTTTTTGAGTTTTTTGAGTTTGATTTTTGAGTTCTGCTCTATCCAGCCCCTCCCCCCCAGTTGCACGAGTATGATTTTAATTCATTTCCAAGCTCTTATCTTCAGGTAGCACTGGAGTGTAGGTAGGAACCCAGGCTAGGGTATGACTTAGTCCAGTTGCTCTCCTTGGGAGGCTCTATGTGAGACTGTATTCTGCCTAAAGTTGGGATCAGGCTTCCCATTTCGGTTTTCCTAGAGTTGTAGAAGAATAGCTGCCATCTAGCTCATAATTTTAGCAGTCGCTTAGGTCTGGTGAAGCGCTTTATTTCCATCCACTGATCAGAAAGATCTCTGGGACAGATAGCTCTGCTCAGACCTGAGGGTAAAGAGGCTGCAATTTTCTGGGTACTGTTGCTATTCTAAAGAAATGCTTTGCTTGCATTCATCCTTGCAATATTATCAATTGTGTTTGGTCATCTTTGCTTTCTAGTTGAATAGGAAGAATTTTGATTGACATTGTTTTAATGGTTAGTGACAGTGAACGTCATTTTATACATTTTTACTTTACTTTTATTGCTTTAGTTTTTGGTGTCATATCAGAGGAACCACTGTTTAATTTAATGTCATGCAGGTTTCTAACATGTTTTCTTCTATAAGTTTCCATTTCACCTCTTACATTGAAGTCTTTATATATGCCATACAACAAGAGTACAGATTCTTTTTTAAAAATTTTTATTTATTTATTTAGTGTGCACGTGTGTGTGTGTGTGTGTGTGTGTGTTTGAGAGAGAGAGAGAGTACTCCCTGTGGAGTACCAAAGATGACTTTGAGAATCATCTTGGATTGTTTCTACCTCCTTTTGCTTTGCTCTGGAGTTTCCCAGGCTCCACCCACGGGAGGAGGGTTGGAAGTGCAAGCTGCCTAAGCAAGGTCCTGGGATCAGAACTTAGGTACTTCAGCTTGTACTGCAAAGTCTTAACCCCTGAAACTTCTCTCCAGCCCCAACTTCATTTTCTTGCATATGGCTCTGAAGTGACCCCACTTATTAAGGTGTTACCCTGTTTCCACTGTGCTGTCTAATTCATTTTTTTAACCAAAGTTCATTTGGCTATGACTATGAGGGTTTATTACTGGACAGCCTATTCTGTATGTCTGTGTTTGTGGCTATACTACACTGTTTTTTTCCCTGTACTTTGGTGTATGCTTTAAAATCAGGAAGTATGGGAACTGTTGCTTTATTTATTTATTAATTTTCAAGTTTGCTTTAGCTATTTCGTGTGAAATAGCTTTATGGAAAAGGCCATTAGATATGTTAGAACTTACATTGAATACGTAGATTATCTTAGGTAATATGATAATTCTAAGAATATTAAGTAGTCTAATCTGTGAAGCTATGATGTCTTTCTATTTATTTGTATCTTCTGTCATTTCTTTCAGCAAAAATAGTTTTTTAGCTATTGGTATTTTAATTTCTCACTTAAACTCAGTGTGACTTTTCAAAGGAAATTCAAAATAATTTTTAATGGAATGAAATAATATCATTTTGTAGGTAGACAAAAATAATATTTTTTAACATTTCACTTTACCAAGCTAATAAGGTAAAGGGTATTGGAAAATTTTGTTTCTGATATATCATCAGGGAATGTGGCTCAGTGCAACAATCTATTGAACCAGGTTTGTTCTGTAAAATTTACCTCATACACAAAATATCTTTAGTTTTTAAGGTTCTTTGGCTGTTAGACCAGTTATAACTTGAAATTTACACTTTTGATATTTTATTCACTTTTAGTTTTACCAGTTTTTGAAAATACTTGCTTTTTTTTTTTTTTTTTAATGTGTGTGTATCAGAGGGCACTGTGTGTCCCTGTTGAGGAGCAAGGGTGACTTCAGGAATCATCTTGGATTGCTTCTATATTCTTTTGGCTTCAGTGAGTCTGGGATTTCCCAGGCTCTGCCCACCAGGACTGGAAGTACAGGCTGCCACCATTTCTTTCTGGTGTTTTTAAATGTGGAAACTGGGATCCTGAGCTAGGCCCTCTGCTTTGGAGACAGAGTCTTAACCCCCGAGCTATCTCCCCATCCCTGAAAATGCTTGTGTTCTTAAATGATCATGTTAAAGTGACAGACGTGAAGAAGAGGAAATTTTTCATTATATATACAGAGGGTAGGGCCAACAGCATCTACCTTTCTCTATGAATTTATTAATATCCATAGCTTTTTGTAGTTAAATGTTTTTATCTGAACCTTGTGTATGTGACTGAATTGCAAAGGAACATCATTTCATTTACAGTTGCAAAGCTAGATCATTTAAAACTATATTTACAAAATTGATGATACATTGTTTCCAGTTAAAGTGATACTTGTAATAAGTCAAGGAGGATAATGTTACTCTGGAGGCACTGCTGATGTTGCCATATTCACCTTTCTTTGTTCTGCATCTGTATCATTCATAGTCTTGCCTGATGCTCAGCTCCAATATCTCTTGATATTTCTACTGAATCCATTACATGTCCTTACTGAGAATCTTTTGCTACTCCTAAATTAATATCACAACCCGTGGCTTCTATTTTGTGTGGTGGCAAGATTTACATCACATTCATCTTTGCTGCTTGGAATGTATGATTTTCCCCCAATTCTGGCAATTCTTTATAGAAACATATTCTTTATTAAGACTTGTTTAAATTTAATGTTTTGAAATTTTCAGTATAAATGGGATGCATTTAATAATTGGACCAGTGAGCAGGATTTATGGTGGTCTTTTAAATCACTGCACACATGTTGGTTTGTCCTTGAGTCAATCCCAGAAATCCTAAAAATATTCAACATTGGAATATATTGGATTTTTTTAACATAGCAGATACCATCCTATGTATTAACTTTACAAAGGTGAATAAATCATTTTTAAAGATATAATGTCATAATTTTTGTGATACATTTGAGTCAATTATACAGTTAGAAGTCACAGTCCCCAAGATGATTCTCATTTCTTATATCAACCCATGAAAATAATCATAAATTTCTGGAAGTTCTTATCCTGTCACAGTATTGGTTTATTGCAGGGAACTAATACAGGTGAAAATCAGTCAACCGAGGAAGTGCACAGGGCAGAATCCCACAGAAGCACCAGAGAACGCTTCCTTTCTTTTTTGAATAGCCAGGATGTGATAATCTTTTGGCATCAGTGAACAACATACATGGAATGCATATATAGAATTTTGCCAACCCTGAGCATCTATGGTAGATATAGACATGACTACACTGCCCACATAGTAGATCTCACATTCTGCGTGAATAGCCCCCATGGTAAATCACAGTGGTTATTCTCTGTCTAGGACAAGTCCTTCATGAAAATAGATTACATCTCAGTGTTTGTGGGCAAGGCTAAATTCTTTATGAGTTGCACAACTATACACTTGACATGAATGCTATTGTCCATTTACCTTTCCTCCAGTCCCACCTCCAAACCCTTTCCCTTACCATCTTCTTTCTATCCCTAGCTTGGAAGAAGAACATGGTAGAAAAAGAAGGTTTTGAATAGAATCTCTTTCACATGACCATTTAGGAAATGAAAACACAGCCTAAATTTTTGGGCAACTTGGAAGCTTTGACATTTGCACTGGGAAAAATTGTGCTTATAATGCAATTTGAATAATCTGCATCTTAAGAAGAGTTTGATGTATTTAGCACACATATCACTAGCATTTCAGTGATTAATATTGATTAATATATTTTCAAAAGCTACATTTTTTCTACAACCATTGTTTATTTTATAAATTTTAAATAACTATCTCCTAAACATGAATTAGGTAGTTTGTAAACTAATGAATTTTATTTAAAAAAAAACCCTGAAGTAATAAGTTTGAAAGTTATTTTTTATTTTAATAGTGATTTAATCTATAATAATTATATATGAATCTATATCAGTGATAATTCATTTCTTTAAGTGAGTCTGTGTTGTAGTGAATAATAAGTTGTCATAACAATAGGGAGAGCAACAGTCATAGTAGCAGTATTAATGGTTGTACTTTTGCAAATAATAAATTTGCTTACTTGATATTTCGAAAATGCTTTCAGATATGCATTTAAATTGTACTTTCACACTGGGAGGAAGAGTAGAAATGACTATGAGATATTGATGAAAACTATTGATTCAAATAAACGTACTAGTGAATAACAGGATCAGCACCTCCATCTAAGTCTTAAGTGAACAAGCAGAAGCTTTTCTTAATATTGTTCTGAACTTGTCCTTGCACATAATGAAGCTGTTCTGTTGGGAACTGTTTCTCATCTTCCTTACCCTTCCATACGAAAAATCTCATTAGAACATTGCAGTAACAGATGTTATTACTGGTGAGTGATAGAAGGTCCACTTGGGAAATGCAAAGGTTAAATGACTAAAATGATGTCTCTTAACAGAGACAGATGAAGAAGACTAAGACAAAGGAATTTGTAGTTTAGTGTTTATTTCTCGAATCCATATTGCTCCTGTTTTCTCTTTTTATTCCTCCACAATGTTATAGTTAATATCAAAAGCATAGTTCTCTGCATCTCTAAACTTATGTAAAGATACATAGAAAAGTGAAATTGACAACAAAAACAAATTGAAATGGCCTGATGAATACACACCCTTTGTGCCACACTTAGAATTGGGTGGCAAAACTGGTGCTCAGTAGCGTTTTGGAAGACTCTGAGACGATACTGATTTTTTGCAAAATAGAGTTTTGGGGCTCTGAGGGAGAAGATAAGAAAATCCACTATGAAGAGTTGTGAGGAGACCAGTTTCTAGTGGACAGGTGGAACAGAGGGAGCATATTTTGTGCTTTGCTTTTTAAACTACATTTATTTTCCATTATCATATATGCCCAAGTTTCCCCATTTTTCAACAAACATTTTCACAGTTTTTGCATTCGAAAATGAATTTCATCATTTTGTGTTTTGAGAAGACATCTCTCTTTGTGTTTTTCCTCTCTTTTGTTAAAATTAATTGTTTTTCTCGCCTTGTGGATTCTATGTGATGCTTGAGGTTAAGAGTCTCTGTAGTATGGATAAACATCTCTCACGACACTAAAACCACAATCCCTAATGTGGACATCAGCTAAAATCTTGCTGAGTGAGTTGATGGCAACATCATGCATTTTAATTCTCACCATAATTATCCAGCTGTCTGGTCTTGGTAGCCTAGTAATCATATTCCTGATTGAAACACTCCATTGTTTTGTAATTCAGCTTTGTGCAACCTCCAACTGTGTTTGGAAACCCACATACTTTACTAGTCATGTTTCTCCTGTGACTGGGCTTATGTGATGTTGTGGTTGTGATTTGATATTATTGTTTTTCCTTCTGTATGGTATACTACTTGTTAAAGGTGGAGAGAGAAAGACTATTCAAAATATTTTCTCAGGGGCTAGAGAGATAATTCAGGGATTAAGACACTGCCTTGTAAGCAGAAGGTCTTGAGATTGGATCCCATGTCCCATATAAAAAACAGCAGTCTTCACTTTCAGCCATGGTGGGTGGAGCCTGGGAAATCCCAAGGTGAAGCAAGAATGAGGTAGAAGCAATCCAGTAAGATTCCTGAAATCACCAATGATCTTCCACAGGGACATACGTTGCCCTCTGATGCACACATACACACACCATAAATAAATAAAAGATATTGTATCAGGAAGATGCGTGTATATTGCCCTTTGTCTCCTAGTGAAAAGTTCCTGTCTCATCTTGAAGAAAATTGTCCCATTTTGAGGAGAATTGTTAAATTTTAAACATACACATACACACATGTATTCTTGCTCACATACACACAACACACATGTGAACACATATGTACCTAGAAGAGAGGAACAAAAAATACCCTGTGAAAGATTTTTGTTAAATATGTATGTGTATGCATGTATATATATATATGTATGTGTGTAAGCATGAAGAGCACAGAGGTTGCAGAAGTTGACCTAAGGTGTCTTCATCAATGTTCTCTAGCTTATTTTTAAGAGATCTTTCATTGATCTGGCTTATTTTTATAGATCTTTCATTGGTCTGGTTAGTGGGACTTGGCCAGTGAGTCCCAGGAATCCTCCTGTTTCTGGCAGGTCTGTGCTTGGATTGCAGATGTATGTCACCATGATTAGCTTCTCACATGGGTCCTGAGATCACAAACTTAAGTCACTTGTGTTTTACCACCTGAGCCATCTTCTCAGCCTAATCCTGTGGAATTGGAGTTTTCTTATTAATTTACTTCTTCATTAAAACTTCTAAAATTTGAGGCATATTCAGAGCTTCCAGTTAGGACAAGTCATATGTGGGTGTGGGGGAAGAGAAAGAAAGGAGCGAGAAAGAGAGAGAGAGAGAAAGAGAGAGAGAGAGAGAGAGAAGATCCTTTATCATAAATGCCACATGAACCCTGGAGTTTGAACACCTTAATGGCACCTGCACACACACACACACACACACACACACACACACACACACGAACATATATATACATATATATATATGTATAGATATATATATATACATAAACATACATATTTAACAAAAATCTTTCACTGGGTATTTTTTGTTCCTCTCTTCTAGGTACATATGTGTTCAAGTGTGTGTTGTGTGTATGTGAGCAAGAATATATGTGTGTATGTGTATGTTTAAAATTTAACAATTCTCAGAATGGGACAATTTTCTTCAAGATGAGACAGGAAGGTCAAATTGCACAGGCTTCTTCAACCATTAGATTAAGTATTTGATCTAGATCATGAAGATAAATTTTTGTCTTCTCATTGGCTTATGGTTTTCTTGAATTTTGTATCATTTATTTTCAATCTTTTGGCAAGAGCGTCTGGCATTAAATTACTTATTTTGTATATTTCTCTGTTATCCCATATGTGTTAATTACTTGAGCTAGAGCATTCTATTAAGAAGGAAGCTTGAAGTCTTGACTGCCGAAATGTGCTGGTTTTTGTTGAAAGCATGTGATAGGAATCTTTGTTGGTTTAGATGGCCTTTCTTTAGAAAGATTTAAGATCATCAGTCATACTTCCACTGTGTGTTAACTAATGATTAGAACCACTTTCCCACATAGGATATTCTGTAATTTGGCTATGTATGCATTTGTATATTTTCTTCCCTTCCTTCTTAATTGTTTTATACCTTTCTACTTTATCAGACAACAGGTGCTTTGAATTAGGAATTATATCTAATTATGTTAGATTAATATTTGGCATAAAGCTGCAAACTGCAATTTCCATGTGAAGCATCTGTTAAAATCTTGGGAGTAAGTTGGTGGAAGCCTCATTTAGTTTAATTCTGGCAATAACTTATGTCTGTCAGATCTTAATAGTCCAGGTGAGAATGTCCAAATCACAGCCCTTTGTGCCTTCCCATGCAGTCACTGGTTCACCTTTGAATAGATGGTATTACTGGTTCTACTGTCTGGAACTCAATGATGTTGTAATTGACATGAGGATAATAATTAAAATATGTACTCTATAGGATTACAGTGGATATTAAATGAAATGCATAAAAAGCTCAAGTACAATGTTCATTATAGGCATTCAGTGTTAAATATCATGATGGTAGTAGCAGTGTATGTGAGTATACATATATGCATATACATGTGTCCATGTATGTTGCTTATTTGTTTACATTTTGCTTTTCAATGGTCAAATGAAATTTATTTTTGTTTTTATACTGCTATTTGCTTATTATATTACTTAATATATATTTTGGATTCCATTCATCTTAATATATATTTTTGGATTCCATTCATGTGTCTAATATAATGTGATCATATTCACTTCCCCCATTATAATCTCTTATGTCTCTTTTATTCTTACAACTGGATATGTCTTCCTCCTTTAATATTACATGTGCATGTGTGTGAGTGCCTGTGCCTGTGCATGTGGATGCCTGCATGTGTGTACACACAAGTCTTTTTCAAATGACCACAACTGCTATGTGTTCATGATTGCAGAAATCATAATAACATATCCAGAAGGCAGTGTTGCATGCTACTCTTCCTTGCCAATATTCCTGCCCTCACTACCAGGATATTTCCTGGGGCTTAGAATGGGTGATAGCAATATTGTTAAGCACTGAATAGTCAGTCTCAGCACTTCGATCAGTTATGGGCCATCTCCCACTACAAAAGAGAATCTTCTCTTTCTAATGCTGAAAGCAGTACTAACATAATAGTATAAATATTCCTCAAAAGAATTCCAGATTAGGTTTTGCACAACAATAATAGAGTTACTGTGAATGTACTCTGCTCATAATCCTCTGGAAAATTTGGTAATTTGAGATGCCAATGTATGCATAAAACCCAGTATGTGCTTAATTTGACATTTCTGTAAATTGCTGTAATTTTACTTCCAAAGACCAATTCTTGGTTTTTTTCTTTTGTTTTTGAGACATAATCTTTTTATTTTATGTAGTCTAGGTAGATAACCAACACATGATCCTCTTGGTTCAGTCTCCTGAATGCAGAGATCACAGGAATTATTGGTGGCTTTTATGATTTCACTTTTATGCATCAACTAGATTTAGGGTTTGTCTATGGAGAAATAAGATGTCATACAATGACATAATGGATCAACGGTTTAAGTTTTCTGAGATAGACACAAGTCTAGATCTAGCCAGTTACTGATGTTTGGTTTTTGTTCAATGGCTTGCTGGCTCATATGTTTGCTTTTTCTCCTCATGGTACAAGACGACGCTGATATTCCTAGCTAAAGTATATATACTACAAGTAGTATAAAGGGCTATGGAAGGAGAAAAAGGGCCTGCATCAGGAAAGCTGATACTTACCCAAACTTTGTAACACTTCTCCACTTGTGGATCTGAGGAGAGAGTGGCTCCATCATGAATGTAGGTAGAAAGGCAGCAAAGTAATGAACATTTTCACTTGTATTTGTTGTCTGGTTTTGTTTTTTGTTTTAAACTATGCATTTTGCCATTCCTATCAAAGCCATAGTTGTCAATTTGAGCTTCCATAACTTAGCTTAAACAATGGAGTTCCTTCTGATAGTTCTGGAGGCTGCTGAGTCAAGCATGGCTGGTTCTCATAAATGCTGTCATTTCCTGTGTCCAGAAGGATAAAGGGTAGTGAGAAAGAGAGGACAAAAGGTCCCTATTGTGTGTTCTTACAAAGACAACAATCCCACGCTTGAGGACACCAGTCTCAGGACTCAGTTACTCTCAAAGGACCCCTAACATAGCACCATATTAAAGCCTCCCAACTAGGATTGGGAGATGCAAACACTTAATCTTTGGTGAAGAACAGGGGGTTCAGAATTGGTACTGGGAAGATAGTTCAGTTAGTAAAATGTTAATCACATGACCATGAGGATCCGAATCCAGCCCCTGGAACTGATATCAAAAGAAGCCAAGCATCATATAGCAAACCTGAAAGACATTGTAATCATCTTTTTCAGGGTGAAAATTTAAAAGCTATGTTATGAGAGCCTATATAATTATTTTATCCATTATTTTCGATTAGGGTTTTTTACATTATTATTTAACAGATGCTATTTCCACTTAATGCCTGTGGTCTTACAGAATTTTAAGGGACCAGAAAACTTAGAGAAATTTTACCATTGTAACATTAGGTGCCAGCTTGGGTTTGTTTTGAAGTATATTGCATAAAAAGTACAGTTGGCAAGATTTCCAACCTGAAACTTTTGCTTGAATTTGTGCATGCATGTTGATAAAAATACATGCAAATAAAAAAAAAAAACTGAAGTGGCCTAAAAAAAAAAAGGCCAAGCATTACCATGTGCTTATAATTTCAGCACTGGGTACGTGGAGTCAGGTGGATCCCAAGGGCTTGCTGGCCAGCCATCCTTATCTACTATAACAGTCACTCTTAGCTGCTGCTGTGAGAGAACGCCTGAAGTCAAACAATTCAAGGGGAAAAGGGAGATTTATTCATCTTATGGTTCCAGAGGGGACAACTGGTCTTTCATGGCAGAGGCAACATGGCTGGTGGCTGAAGCTGGACACAGGCTAAGTCAATGCAAACATCCTGGATGCTCTCTTCTTCTCAGTCTTCTGTTCTGTGGTTCCTTTTATCTGGTCCGCTATTGGGAAGTTTCAATCAGGTCTAGGGAGGTTCCAATGAGATCTTGGCTGGCCTTTGTATTGTTAATGTATTGTTGATCCAGATATTCTCTTTAGGTATTCTGACAGTTGATCTTAGTTAATGCCAGGTATGGTCAAGTTGACACCCGAGATTAACTATCACATCTACCCAGGCAAGCTTCCCAGCCAAGCCAATGAGAGGCCTGTCTCAAAACTCAAGATAGATAGTGACTGAAGAACAACAACTAAAGCTATCTTCTGACCTCTACAAGCATACACAAGCATGATTACCAACACACATATACACCCACAGGAATATGTACCCACACATACACATAGATATAAGCATGCATACCAACATGCACAAATGCATAGATAGGAACACACACACACATACACACGCACACACACACATGCACAAACATGAACACTGATGTACACACAAATGCAGCTACTGGAATATGTACCCACATGCATCCATCCATATATACACACAAAGGAAAGCAGAGTGGTAATTGAGTACTGTGTATCTCCCTGACCATTGCCTTGCCTCTCCATACCAAAACTCTTTACATAATATAGTATTTAGGATATGAGAGGCAGAAGAAATGAGAACTTTGAAACACAGAATGGATATACAGTGCATAAGGTGTTTTGAATCATTTTAAATATTAGTTATTAAGTTTATGAACTTCTGCTAGGAAGCAAATATTAAACTCTAGAAACCATAGGGAAAAGGATTAACAAACTCTATTTTTTCATGATAAGAGGTTAGCTTCTTCT
Organism: Typhlomys cinereus; assembly: GCA_023101885.1. Classification (NCBI taxonomy): domain Eukaryota; kingdom Metazoa; phylum Chordata; class Mammalia; order Rodentia; family Platacanthomyidae; genus Typhlomys; species Typhlomys cinereus. Next base: position 6,501,907 of record JALPQD010000080.1, on the reverse strand, counting down.
AGGATTTGGACAGAAACTTTCTGCTTTTTGGGTTTTCATGGGTGTTTCCTTTCAGTTTCTCACTATAACTAAGGCAAGGATGATAAACATTGCTACTGAGCTTCTTCCGTCTTACTAGATAGCAAAGGTTTTCTCTGGAGGTGACTTTAGCAGTTTCCTTTCTGGAGGAAACTGAAGACCACCATGGAGCAGCACAGTGACTCTGTAAAGGTGATTTCATGTGTTGCTCCTTAAATATGAGGGATCCTTCCATCTATCCAAACACTTGTTACCTATTTACTTATCATTGGTAATGTGCAGTATTTTCTCTTTTGCTGGAAATACAAAAAGAACTACTTTCATTATATTGGATGACTAAAACAGCATTTAACCAAATAAATATAAACATGTGCCATGTGGGCTTGGCATTATCAAAGAAATCAGTCTATTTATGTAATAGACAATAATAGAGGAGACAATTTTAGATGCGATTACAATGGAGCACAGAGAGGAGAGAATTGCATATCAAAACAGGAGAGGGGAGAGTGGTGTCAGCTCAGGGAAGAAAAGATGCATTTGCATGAAATGACTGTGATCTTACAGGGTCCCAGCCCTCTATCTTGTTCTTGCCAGTTCTATCATTCATGCCAACTCACCTATTGAATACTTGAATGCCAAATGCTATCATAGATTCTGTAATCTAGTAAGCAAATGTAAGTATTGGCTTTCACAACATGATGAAAATCAAAGTTGTTAAGTGTCACAAAAGGGATGGAGAATGTTTATGACCACACACTATGTTTAACTCTTAAAATTTTCATTAATTTGTCATGTTTGCACTATTGTCTGTACTATCTTCTAATTTGACTCTTTTATAGAATACAGGAATCAGATGTCTATTTTAATATTTTTGTATGCTACATGAAGAAATGCTTTTGAAAATTGTGAAGATGCACAGGAGATTTGCAGAAACTTTCTTGGTTATTTCAATAAAAGATACCTTTATTGACACTGTCTTAAGACCTTGAGAAATCTGACTGGTAGCTCATAGCCCAATCCTAATTTCTACTTTTTAAGGTTGATTTTTCATACCGTATATGAAAAAGTAACTGAGAATAGATCAAAGACCTAAATAAATGTAAGAGATAAAACTTTTTGAAGAAGGCATAAAGGTAGGTAGGACTTCTTGACCTTGGAATGATAACAAAATTATAATCAATAAATGTACAAAATGGCTTTATAGTAATTAAAATCTTGTGTGTTTCACAGGACACAGTCAAGTGAAGTCAATTTGTAGTATGGAAGTTGAAAAATTACCTTTCTGATGAAGAATTCATATCTCGAATGTATAAAAACTATCACAACTAAATAATGAGAAGTTCCCCAATTGAATGTTTGCAGAGAAGAGTACAGAGTGAGGAAAACAGGACAAAACAAAACAAAACTAAATCCCAGAGCTGATCTACTTAGTACTCAATGACAATTAGAGATAGACTAGAAGTAATAGGAGTGTGGGACTTCCTGATAAAATGTTGGTCAGAGAGGTCCTAAAGGTCTCCAAATAATATAGGCTTTTTCCATTGCTCTTGTTTGCTCTCCAAAAAAATCGTCAATAAGATCTTATTACTGAAGAGGCAACACAAATTGATCACAGAACATGGGCAAAATATATCAAATGTAAACTTCTTCCTTGCCAAGGAATACTGCAGAAACTACTAGGGAAGAGAAATAATCACAGCCCTTATCAACTGGTGAGATCTGCAAGTTGCAATAAAATCACTTGACAATATGGGAACACCAGTTTACGTAATAGTGTCATGAGTTTGAAAGAGACAACCAACAGCTTTCTGGTTGAACTCAAGATCTGATTGTCAGGATGGAACACATTCCTGTTACTGTTAACTAGAACAAACCTAAAATATGGAAGGAAATATATCAATAAAGAAAAACAGCCAATGAAAATATAGGTAGGAAAACAGTGCACCAAACTGCTCTGTAAATATCTGAAGAGCACTTAGCACTCAGCCTAGAAATCTTCTTCTACAAGAGAGGTAGAGAGTCTCAGCACCCTGACAGCATGGAGCAGTGAAGTAGACAACTGGCCAGTCATAGTGTGGATTACTGGCAACCTGGCAGAGCTCTTCTAGAATCAGACCATCCTAATCTCTCCCCATCCTATGGCTTGGGGAACTCCCAGAAAAGGGAGTAGGAAGAGTGTAAGACCTAAAGATGGGAATGTCCACTGTTGGACAAGACATTCCATTTAAGGCAAGGATGCTATGTCCAGTTACTCACAGCAGTGAGACTTGTCTTGTCCAGACCTGTATAATTACTGACATACCAACATGTTCCCATAGACTAGGAGGAATTGAAGAAAGAGAAGAACACACAGAGGATACCGTAGGGATTAGAGCTGGTTGAGTGAAGGGAAATGTCCCTCTCAGTGGGGTGAACAGAAGAGGGGCAACTTGGTATGCTATGGAGGCCTGAACCCCCACAAGAGTAGACAAACCAGAGAGAATCCCGGGGTCCATTGAAATGGCCAGGTAGAATGGTAGGAAGGAGTAGAATGGATTGATGAGGGGAAGGGAGGAAATGGAAGAGAGTGGGGATAGATGGATTCAGGGATTAGTATTTAATATGCTTGTAAAAACTAAAAAGTAAAAAAATTAAATGATTACCAATCCTGGGTATAGCTCAGTGACTGAGCACCTGCAGCATGTGCAGTTGCCTAGCTTAATGCCCATCACAACAACAACAAAAGTATTCCAGGGCCTAAATAGACCTAATTTCAGATACACAGCCCATAGCTCCATGGAAAATGGTCAACACCATTAACCACAAAGTAAATGCAGATTAAGATCTCATAGAGGTCCCAACTCCGACACGTGAAAGGAAGTATATTTTAAAAAGATGGAAAATGATGCTGGTAAGTGTGAACGTCAAGGCGTCATACATTGTTGGTAGAAATGTAGATGTTGGAGGCATTTTAGAAAGCAGTCTGAGAGTTCTTCAAAGATTAGACATGATTTTCATGTGAGTGACCTCGCCATTCTAATATTAGGTATTGGCTTAGAAGAAATGAAACAATTTCTCTGAAGATTTATAGCAGCCCCAATGTGGAAGGAATCCTAATTTCCAACTAATGAAGTATGAAGTTGGGATATTATGTGGTCATAAAAAAATTGCTGAAACATATTTTTTCTACTCTCTGCGCTATATGTTGTGTCGCAATATGCATAAAATGTAAAAAAGCATTTTGCTGTGTTCTCTATTTTTCCAAAGCCAAAGATAGCAGATTATTTTATATATGAGAAATGTCCAGAATAGGCCACTCCTATGAAAACAGTCAGCGTTGACAAAATGACAGAAGATGTGAGGAATGGGAAGGGCAAATTGCTGAAGACTATGCAGTTATTCTCTGTGGTGAGGACTGGAGGTCCTTTCTTACTTCTGGACACACTCTAAAAGCATTGGTTTGAACTGGAGAGATGACGCAGGAATTACAGCCTTTGCCTTGTAGCAAAAGGACCTGGATTCAGAACTCCGTTCCCACATAAAAACTTTGGATAGAAATGGTGGCAGCCTATATTTCCATCTCTGAATAGCAGCGCCTGAGAACCCCCAGGGAAACCAATGAGGAGATAGATTAATCCAGGATTTTTGAAGTCACCCTTGGGACTCCACAGGCACATAAAATCAAATGCCCTTTTACACACACACACACACACACACACACACACACATACATTGATTTGTATATTTAAGTGAACAAACTACATAGTATGTGAACTAAACATCAGTAGGGCTGTGATTAAAAATCATTTATTCAAATGTTTCATCATGATTTAATAGATACTAAAATATAAACAAATTATATTTTAATGTTTTCAAGTACAGCTGAGTTGAATCTCATGTTTTATTTGTTTAAAGTAATGCAGAAGTGAGAATTTTCTCACATTGTGGTATTGCTACTTTCTTGTTATAGTGAAATGTGGGAAAAGAAGAGGAAATGGTTGAATCCATGTTGCTATGGTTAATCTGTGTTTTACAGGATAAATGATAATAACTTTGAACACGAAATCACACTGTTGTGTTTAGTGTGCATGTGTGCTTCTGAATAGTTACCATGTAGGTTTAATAATGTATATATACATATTAAAAAGATGGTCTATTTGAGTTGATATGTGTTTAAGTGACAAAGTACAGTTTTGCTTTCTGTCTTTAAGTTAACTTTAAAATGTGTTGTGATGTATTATATTCTATCACTTAAAATTGCATCTCTGGCTATTTAGTAACAACAGATAGAGATTATGTATATTGGCTTAGTCACATTTTAGTGTACTTCAACTAAGTATATTGCTTACTCATTTATGTTTGAAACTTTAAAATATGGTTTAGTTTTAAATCCAAATGTTCTAAGCATGTTTTAAATTCAGGTTGAAGGCCACTAGAATATTTACAGAAAGATACATGAAAGTTACTTCCTTGATTAAGTATTGATTTTAGCATATGCACAGTATAGGCAGCAAGGAGACATGTCTTGTGATTCAGGAGCAGCAATGTGTTCTCTAGTCTTCTCCTGCTTTGTTTTATCATTATGCATCAACAGCATTGGCAGATGCAGCATTTGTTGCCAAGGACAGCTACAAATGTTTTCTTGCAACATTGTAATAGTTACTCTACCTCTCTAGTGTTCCCACAGACTTCCTCATATGCCTGTTACTCAAGACCATTGGCAGGTCCAAGAAAGTGAGCTGGTGGATTAGATGAGATTGGTTCTCAGAAATTTTACCATTTTAAATATTTGCCACCGAACTAACTCCATGTAGTTCAATTCAAGCACTCTAAAAGAAAAGAAGAAAAGAAGTACAGAGTTCTAATGTAGTTAGCTATTGCACTATTGACCATTGTTGAGAATGTGATATGAGTTTAACTCAATATAACCAGATGTATTAATCAGGGTTCGCTGAAAGAACAGAATTGGTAGAAAATGTGTGTGTGTGTGTGTGTGTGTGTGTGTGTGTGTGTGTGTGTGTGTGTCTTTGTTAATCAACTCAAGTGAAAGTAATGTCTTTCAAAGTACCGCCTACCTGTAGCTGCTTTGTTCTTGACCTGAATGTCTCACAAACCTGAAGGATCCCTAGAAGGTCTTGAGTCTCTATCTCACTGGAGGGTCAAAGACACTGGGCTCTGATGTCAGTGATGAACAGAACAAGGCCAGAGAGACCAGGCTACAAAAGCAGTGGAGGCAGCGGGAAGGTGGAAAGCCAAGCTCTTAGTCAGCCAAGGATAGAGAAAGTAGCAGCAAGCAACAGCAACAAAGAAGGCAAATATGCTGTAGAAGGCAACGATGCTCAAAGAAAGGACTCAACAGCCAGTCCATGCAGGTTCAGGGAAGAGCTAGTCCTTCCTCCTTTCATTTCTTATTATCCAGTCCATGCAGGTTCAGGGAAGGGCTAGTCCTTCCTCCTTTCATTTCTTATTATCCAGTCCATGCAGGTTCAGGGAAGAGCTAGTCCTTCCTCCTTTCATTTCTTATTATCCAGTCCATGCAGGTTCAGGGAAGGGCTAGTCCTTCCTCCTTTCATTTCTTATTATCCAGTCCATGCAGGTTCAGGGAAGAGCTAGTCCTTCCTCCTTTCATTTCTTATTATCCAGTCCATGCAGGTTCAGGGAAGGGCTAGTCCTTCCTCCTTTCATTTCTTATTATCCAGTCCATGCAGGTTCAGGGAAGGGCTAGTCCTTCCTCCTTTCATTTCTTATTATCCAGTCCATCACTAGAAAGCACCACCCACTGTGGGGTCTGTTTTCCACATCAATTAAACAAATACCTGCACACTTGTTCAGGAGCCTGCTCCAACCATTGATTCATCACAGCTGTGCCCCAAACAGCTTGCAACTGTCAAGTTGACACTTGAATCTAAACATAACACCAGAGAACTTCAGATATTGCCATTCTGAAGTGCCTTCATAGTGCTCTGTGACTGCTTTTATTAGAAAGAACAGATTATCATACGCATGGGATGCGTATGTGTCAAAAACACAGCAGGGAATTCAGAGATTCCCTATTAATGCAAGTAAGAGGCATCTGGACTTGCTTCAAAACTGAGAAATCCCAGACTCCTTAGAAGTGCAGATGGGGAAGAGTTATCTCAACTTTGCCCACAGCCTTCAAGGAGCAGATGTACATTACATGCAGCCTATCTTTGACCAGTCAAGATCTAAGGCAGTCTGGTAACTAGTGGACAAGATGCCATTGTTTCTAAGAAACATGAGGGAGATAACATTCTGAGGTTAAAAGACTCCACTCCATATGCAATTTATCTCAAGGTCTACTCCGGATGAGAGTTCCCTGTAGCCACCAGGCTCTCTTGGCATCCATTGTTTGATTTGGTTCCTGCTTCCCACTACTTGGGAAGCCACATATGTACAGCAGGTGGCCCTGCCGCTCTGGGTTATGCAGCTGTAGGCTCCAGGAGTCTGTATTGGTGGAACATAGCAGTTAGACTTCAGTGCTGACCTGGCTTCTGCTGTTGACTGAGTTCTCATGACTTTCTTACTTATTGTCTTCTAGTTCCTCTTAGTTCTGCTAAGAATGTGTGCATTGTATCTATTTTATGAGATTATTAGAGTCATTTAGAAGGATTAAATAGTAGATAATGCACTCAGTTCCATAATAAACACTAAAGAAATGTGGATTTTATTTCTGCTTCCTGTAACTGTCAAGATACTTGGCAAGATGCAAAATATCCTGCTGCATTATACATGGTTGCCTTTGAAAATTTCTCCTTCATGTATTTTTGTTAAGTGAAGATGCAACTGTGCCTTTGCCTTGATTCAACCTGCCTCTTCGCTTCCTTCATTACCTCTGCTGTCTGATTTCTCCCAGTTCTGCATCCTGAGAACTCTGGAATGATCTGTGAGCTTGTTTAATATTGTACCATCTCAGATATATGCCAATCACTTGCTGCTCCTGAAACCATCACTGAATTCTAGTATCTAATATTCTACAACCCAAAGTCCTTTGCCTAGTCTTCAAAGAGCTTGGATGGTTTGACCTGAAGTGAATACCCTGACTTCATCTTTCCTTCTCCTCAAAAGCCTGTTTTCCTTTCCCTTTGAGCCATTTCACAACCTCTTCTTCCCTTTTCATACTCTCAGTCCTTGTCTTTCCTCGTCCTGTTGTCAACACCCTGATACTGAATTGACTATCATTTCTCTGTTTCTACCATCCAATCTGCCTCAATGGCCAGTGGAATTCACTCTAGAGGCTTACTTGCTTGCTTTAAGCTCTGCAGGTACTTCTGTCTCCAGATCTGATCCATTTGCTTCTTGAAGACAAACCAGTGTTCTTTTCTCCACAAATTCCTACCCACTTCCTAGGTTCCTGTGGGTTCCCTGTCTCCAGCACTCAACAGTACTAATTTTGTGCCTCCTCAGACACATGCGGAGGCTCGGTATCCTAATAGTCATCTCTTGTGACATCACAGTAGGAACTTTACTCTTGACAAGAGTGAGGCAGGCGATAGTTTCTGGTTTGTTCACCAGTGACACACATCATGGCAACAGCTTCCTTTCTCTCAACCACCATACTGTAGTCTAGGTAACTTTGTGCCTTTTCTTTTTTTTTTTTTTTACTTCCTTTTTTTATTTTTATTATATCCACTCATACAAACTTAACAGGTTTTATTTTTAGTCTCTCTATTACATTTATGGTTACACTTTTGCATTAAAATTGACATGATAATCAGAAATGTACTTGTTAGGAATGAGTATATGACTTAGTTGGTAGAATGCCTGCCTTGCATACATGAATCCTAGCCCTCAATCTCTAGTACTTTGTAAACTAGATTTGGTAACATGACCAGAGGAACAGAAGTTCAAGGTCACCTTCAGCTATACAACAAGTTACAAACCAACCTAGGCTATATGAGACTCTGGTTTCAAAAAAGAAAAGAAGAAATGCAATTAGTCTTGTGTAATAAGTTGAGGATGATCCTTTTATTCACAAAGAGCAAATAATATTTCTTCAAAGGACATAATGTTTTTATCATATACTTTCTTCTGTTTACAAAGTATGTGCTCTCCATTATTTCTTTTCATGCCCCACTTAAGAAGTATGTAAAGGCATATTGACAATAGATGTAATGCCTATTGTAAGTTTTTTGTGGTTTGTGTAGCATATTTAAAGTTCATATGATTTTATTCCCTAACGTGATGCCTGCAGATATTTCCTTCAGTGTTTCTTCAAATAAAGTAAATTGTTAGCTTAAAGGCCCTTGTTCAAATAATCTGGTGTTAGATATTTTAAGTATTATTTTGACCATTAGGTTGCAAGGACATGTTTTTTAACAATGTATTCATTTATTTTTCTCTTTGATACATTCATACATGAATACAATGAATTTATGTAGTTTTCATTCTCCATAACCCAGTCTCATTTCCCAGCTCACACTTTCTCTTTTTCTCCTTTATAGATTCACATCTCTCTCTGTGTAGGACCCACTTGGTATCATCTGGGGTGTCTGTACTGGTAAGCGCCTGAGCACTTACTAAGGGCACAGACAACTTATCAGTGGGTAAATTATTGGGGGAAGTAGCTCCCCATCTCCTTTCTGGAAGTAATCTTCAGAAGTTTCTCAGGTAATGGTGCTTCCTGAAGTTTTCCCCCTTTCATGGTGAAATGTTACTAGGTCAAATATTGTGCAGGTCTTGCAGAAGTATGCATCACAACAGAAAGGTCTTGTGTATAATAGCCCTATTGTGACCAGAGAATACTCTTCGGTAGCAGCCTTTCACACTCTAAGCTCTAGTGACTGTCTGTTGTAGTACAATGTATAAGTTGGAATAGTTATGATTTGTTTCCAGATTTTTATTACAATTTTACTTTTGTATTCCTATAATGCCTGAATCTTATGCCAGGGGTGCATTGTTGAGATAAAATTCTTATTCTTAAAATATATATAGCTATCTACTAATAGCTACCTCACTATTGACTTAATGTGCTATTGTTACTTGGAACATAATTGTGGATCATTGTGCATATTCTGATAGATTTCTAAGAGCATATCTGTATGCTTTAGGTCCTATTCTCAACTCCATATTTAGAAACAGACTGTTTTTGGTATCTTCTTCTTCATAAATGAAAAGACACGGACTGAGTCCCCAGCTAGTCTAAAATGTGTCCTGTGAGATTTCAAATCGAGTCACACATCCACAGTCTAGGATGAAAAATGCAGAGAGGAAGATATATTTGGCCACATTTCAGACTGTTTGGAGAGACCAATCCAGTAGTCCAAAATGGAAAATGAAGTGTCATATATAAAAAAAGAAAAGAAAAGAAAACACATTACTCTGAGCAGCATGAATCGATCTTGCTCGGCAGTGATTATGACTCACAATACTGTTGTGTGCTGGGCCACTTTTCAGGAGCTCTGGAATGCCTGCCTGTCAGTCATTCTCTGCCAACTCTGAGCCCAGCTAAATGTTTCCCCCAGATAGTTTTTGTTTTAATACTGCTTGTTATATTGAGAGAGCTTCTATTTTTACCTATTTTCAAAATACCGCTGTGTCTAGTTAGATGTATACATGCTAACTAGACAATTGAAGACTAAGCACTGAGTATATTTGTGAAAAATTAGCAGTTTACACAAGACCCTTGAGCAAGTTTGCAGGAGATTTGTCTCATTAATGTGGGAGATGAAACCCATAATAGGTGAGATTGTTCTCTGGGCATGTGGATAAGTTGGGGGAAGTTGGTTCAGTAAGTTGGTATTCATCAGCATACTTTGAACAGATTTGCTATATGGCAAGTAAAGTTTGTTCCTCTCTCAGTCATTCTGTGGATGTGGTGTGAGCACTTCCCTTGGCATGAGATCTCCTGTCGAGTTGGACTAAGAACTGTAACAAAGAATTAATAAGAAAGAATAAAACTCCCTTGTTCCTCTATGCTGTTTGATTGTGGGTTACTTGGCAACATGCAAACACACTGCAACACATGATTATCCTAGGCTCATCTTTGTAGATTCAATTAATAAAAGCACATAAAGGGTAAGAGATGGATGGTTAAGTGCCTTTGGGTTTTGTGTTGTTTGAGTCCTGGGATGTTTTGTGTGTATTTAGAGGGAGTGGGGATTGGAAGGTGCCAGGGAATGGACTGAGTGCTGGCTGTATCTACTGGTGCTGCAATGAAAAGGGGTGTGTAGATGAAAACAAGGGTGTGTCCATGGAAGGTCTATGCACTAGGAGCAAACAGAGCTGGGAGAAAGAAGTTTGAGGAAATGAGAAGTGGCCAGCAGCATAAATCCTTCAGTGCCAGTGTGGGCCTCAGCCAGCTCTCGGCCTACCTGAGCTATGGGGGCTCTGCCTGGAAACAACCAGGGAAAATTTCAAATACTTGCCTTTTATTAGTTTTTTTTGTCAGTAGATCAGTGATAGGTGCTTGCCTTGCACAAAGGATCACTGGTTCAAACCACACAGCTTCCAGAGAGAAAATAGAAACCAACCATTCTTAAATAATGATCGTTCCCATTTTCATATGCATTCTTGATTATTTGTCAGTACATCATAGCACTGTATATTGTGATTCTGAGTTCCTTGAGAGGATTAACCAGATCCAATTCTTTCTCTCTCTCTCTTTCTCTGATTCATTTGTCTGTTTTCATATAGATGGATACACATATGTGCAGGTGTATGTGTGTGTGTGTGTGTGTGTGTGTGTGTGTGTGTGTGTGTGCATGCAAAGGTCCAAGGTCAATATCCAATGTCATCCTGGATCCAGAATACTAATCCAGGATGACTATTCTAACGCATTGAGTCTGGCTTTCTAATTAAGTCCTGAGTACACAATTTAAGCTAGTTTGGCTAGTCATCTTGCTGTGTGGATCCCCAGACTCTGTCTTCCAGACTAGAATTACTACTGGCAGGCTACCATGTCTACTTGGTATTTTGCATGGAATATCAGACTCTGAACTTCAGCTTGTATGGCAAGTGCTTTAACCGCTGAACCATCTCTCCTCAGGCACCAGATCCAATCCTTCAGTGATTATTTTTCTCTTGCTATGTTAGTAGATATTTCAATCATTGAATTAATAAATAGCACCAGTATTATATTTTAGAAGTGAAAGGAAGCATGAGTCCTTTGATTCAATCCCTGCTTTATTTTTTAGAATTGAAAAGTGAAATTTGAAACCTAGATTGTATAAATCTCTCCTTTATCCAGAGTTCACTGTTGTGCTTACAGAATATCAAGTCATCTAACCTATGCCACTGATTTTCTATTTTGTCTGTTCCCTCGTTACCCTTTCTTACTATCTTCTGCTCTACTCTGGAGCAACCAAAATGCTGTTTATAGTTGCCAAATAATACAAAGTCTGAGAACTAGGATTTATTCATTTTCTACCTTAGAAACATATTTAAGACATAATCTTTGAGATATTTTTGTGAGACAAACCTTGATTCATTTTTCCCTCTTGAAAGTTAACAGTTTTATGAGAATTCTGTTGGACTCCAATGCTATATAACCTGATTTTTGAAAGCTACCTTAAACTTACAGAGATGTATGTTTTTCTTGACATTATATGTGAAAATAAAATATTGATCTCCATTGCGCTTCACTAGGTACTTGAATTGGAACCATTATAGACTGAATCCATGCTTAATTTGACCTCATTGTGGGGTCAACATGACGCTTCTGGCGGAGTTCCTTATGCATGTCTTCACTTCCACCGGGCAGTGACTTCCACTGAGTCTCATATCAGCTTCATCCTATCACAGACTGCCTTGCCCAGTAGACAAAAATTCTGTCTGGCTTGCTCATATGGGTATTTCACCTTTTTTAATTCTTCTCTGCTGGGGTGACTCCATTTCCTAATCAAATTTTCCTCTGTATTTCTTTCTTGCAATATGTCAAACAAGTGTCTCTTTTTTATAATTTATTTATTTATTTTTTAGTTTTATAAGCATATTGAATACTAATCCCTACTTCCCTTCATCCTCCCTCCCTTCTATTTCCCTCTCTTCCTCTCATCAATCCATTCCACTCCCTCCCACCCTGGCTGCTTCTATGGATGCCAGAGTTCCCTCTGGTTTATCTACTCTGAATCAAATGTCTCTTGTTCAATGCTTGTGAGTCATTGAACACCACAACCTTCCAATTGTCTTTATATTTTTTTCTAAGTGAAGCACTTCATCTACATATGGCCTCAGATAGCATCTTGAGTTCCATAAAAACTCAACCCATCTCAGAGGAAGGACATCAGCAACAAGATCAGAGTCCTTGGTTTAAATGTGCTTGCATTTTTCCTATTCGCAGCTCAAGTGTGAATTGTCTTTCATTTCAACCCTTTCTTTTCCTGTTCCAAGGTTCTATCTGGGGCTGCAGCTATAGCTTCCTCACCTTTATTATCAGGTAGAAAGCTATGGATTATGTTGTGTCTGCAGGAAAACATCATCTTTGATTTCCAGCCAATTCCATCCTGTTCATGGCTTTCTTCTTCTGTCAGTGACTGCCTCATCATGCCAAGTTTTAGTGCAAGAGAGTTTCATTTTGGCATGGCTTTATTATAGACTATTATGACCATGGTTCCTTATTTTCTTCAACTAAAACAAAGGTCTAAGAACATTGCTATATGGCCTAAAGAAGGTGCTGGTAGAATGGAGCTCTCAGTGCCAACCCTCCACAGTCTGGTATTTATTTCCACACATTGAAGAGAAATCTGAATCTATATTCATCTGATTGTGCAGTTGATGAATGTTAACTGCTGTCTTTTCTCTTCCTCATTCCCCTCCTTCTTAGGTTCCCCATGATGGCCTCCATCTTTTAATGTTTCAATTCTTCTACATATTTACTAGAGATTGTTTTAAAAAATAATACCTCATTTTCAGCTTATATAGCAACTAATTCTTGTTCAGCTTCTTGGTAGTTATTTATGAAACTTCAGAAAAATGATATCTTTTTATTTAAATTTCTTAACTGTATTCCGCAGTTAGGAACTCTAACCTGCAATCCATCTGAACTGCAGATTAAGGTCTCATTGCCAGCGTAGTGATGAAGCTCTATTTATCAGGACTATAGGACTCTGTCCTTGGCAAAACTGTGCAATCCAGCATATTACAGAAGAACCCAAATGTATGTTTTTTTGTGTGTGTGGAGTAAGAGGCTGGTGATTTGGAGGATAACGAAGAGTCAAGTGACACCAGTGTCAGCTCTCAGTTTCCAGAGGGACAACCTTCAGCTTGTAGAATGGTACAAGAGAGCCACGAAGGATTAGGAGGTTAGGAACCTCCTTTCCAACTGAGTTTTGAGTTCTACAGCCCAGTGCTCTGGGGCATGTTTGCAGGCACAATATCCTAACAAAAAAAAGTTAACAACTCCTCAGGCTCTCACAGCAGTAAGTATTGAAGTGATAGTGATGATAATTATGCTTATCTGGTATTATCTTATTGTTCTAGATCATATGAGTTTATTCATTCAATCTTTACAAGGACTCCCTAATACTGTCTCCTAATGTGGTTTCCTTTGGACAGGTATCAGGGAAAAAGAAGTGATCTACCCCTGATTTCCCTGATGAGAGCTGAAACTACTAACTCTATCAAATAATGTTGACCTAATAATAAGAAAATGTCATTTGATATTTATTTTTCTATTGCTTGACAGTTACCAGAGGCTTTAGGTTTTTATATTTGTTACATATTATGATTAACACGATACCCGTGTGACATATATCATGTCAGGCAGGAGTATTTGTCTCTTTGAAGCATGAGATAATTATGATTCAGGGAAACTTTCATGCTTAAGAATGTTTTGGTTGGCAAATGCTAAAAATTAAGTCAGATGCCTGCCTGTATATTTAGATGAAGCCAGTCTACTGCCTCCTGATATCTTGTTATAACTTAAGTATGTGCAGGTTTGCTTAGTATTAGGATGATTTCCAATCAAGCTGGTCAAAAATATCGTGGTTTCATCTTGGTGATTAACAAGCACATTACATACATAGTCTTCACTGGAGTGTAGGATGAATGAGATGTCAGGGACCTGAATAGCCAGGATCACTGCTGCTGGCATTTGATTGGCTCCATCTGTTGCTAGGAGGAGCACTGGGCTCTCAGCAGCTGCCAGCCTTGCAGCCACTGCCGAGTGCAGCTGAGCCCAGGTTGACAGTAGCTAGGAGAGGAATGTGTCCTCACCCAGCAAGGGCATCCTTTAGGCCAACGTTTGTTGCATTTTGCTGCTTTTTATGAAGGCAATTTCTGTCTCCTTTCTATCTTCTTTTCCTTACTTAGATGTTTAATTGCCGACATACCATATTAAAAAAAGAATAAGTAAATTACAGTTAATATATGAAATGCAGAATTTGGTTCTAGCACTAGGAGAAAGTAATATATTATTGGATTAGAAGAAAAAAGGCTTTTTTTTTTAGCCTAAATAAGGACACTGGGCATGAATTATTTTCTTGGCAATTACAAAAAAGACTTAAAAATGTTCCTTTGAGGATTTTTTTGGTGAAAGAATGAGAATTGTTTGATTTGGATTGTTTCCATATTTCAATTTCTGTTATCTGCATTGTGGCTGAAATAGATGCTGTTGTGTTCCCCTCTCTCACTTCATGCTTCCCTGTGTTATGTTCTCCACCTGGCATATCCTTCACCCTATTTGGTTAACTTCCCTTCACACATTCAGGCTCCTGTACGAGACTTTTTTCAAACTTTCCATATTAACCTCCACTGCAAGCATGTACTTACTTCTTTTGCGGTGACTTCAAAACATTTTTATATATGTTTCTTATTTGGAACTGTCTTGATCATCACTCATTGCTTCTTTCTAAACCATTTCTATTATTAAGTCATTGAATGTCTAAGATCCATGGAGCACCACATCTATCTGAGCACCACATCTGGGCTTAGTTGAGACCAAATCTTCCAACATTAACTCCTACCTGGGTGTGAATCAGCTAGTGCATTAATACAATATATTTTTCCTATATCTAAACAGCACATTTCAGGCTCGAGATGTCTCAAAAACCAGGCTAAAAAGGATTTTAAAAAAGGATAAATAAGCCAAACACAAAGCTATGATTATTATATCTTGGCCACTGAAAGAAGCTAACTGCCTCTGATCACACCCACACTTGGAAATATTTGAGCATTTTCTAATTTTGGAGTGTAGAAAGTATAGCATGGTGTTTAACATGAAAGGGAATTCAAAAAGTTGAATGGCCCCAAAGCTCATTGACAAATGTGAAAAGAGAGCTCCCAGAGGGGACTTGGTCTGCCTGAGGCCCCCTCACGGGCTGGTGGCAGAGGTCTGTTTCAACACTCACTGGGCATTCCCTTGTTTGTTTTTTTTTTTCTCCTTGTCACTAGATTTTTCAGCAAAGCAAGCATTGCACTCTATCTTATTGATACAGTTAGTTCCTAACACTCTCACAGTTGCATAGTTTGGATTCTCAGAAGTATTGAAATTAAATTGGGTGTTTCTTATTCTCCTTGCCACATTGTCAAATAGTCTTCATTACAAAAGACATTAAAAAAGGAGAGATATTTCTGACTTGGAGACTCCATGAAACAGGAGGTTGCTAGTTTCAGAAGGATTAGGAAGAGTTTGCCTTCAGTGTAACCACCCCCTTCCTCCTCTTATTTTTCTTTCAAAGTGAGGAATCTGCCCAATTTATCCTGGAGGCTAGAAAGTATAGCAATTCACAATACTAAGTTGTACCAGTTTCTTTAACAAACTCCAGAACTCAAGTGAAGCTGCATGGAGGTAAGGAGAAGGCATCTGCAGATTCCCCTGCCTGTTCACTGCATGCACTTCCTGCCATCACCAGTAGGTTGGCCCTTCACTCCTGTGACACACTGTCCCCGCTTACAAGCCCAGCTTACTGTAGCCAAGCGGTCTCTGTCTGCCTTGCTATACTTTTCCTCCATAGTGATTATTATAGCTTTCAATTATTAGGTCTTTCTCTAGATAGAGGCCATTTGTGTGTGTGTGTGTGTGTGTGTGTGTGTGTGTGTGTGTGTGTGTGTGTGTAAAAGGACACCTGATTGTGTATGCTTGTGGAGGCCCAAGAGTGACATTTGGAATCATACATTACTCTACATTCTTGTTGCTTTTGCTTCTCAGGGCAGCGATTACAAGTCACCACTATATTTCCCTGGCATTTTTTTTTTCATGGTCTCTGGGTCTACTTTTAAGGTAAAAGCTTTTACTCCTGAGTCATCCCCTCAACACCTTTTGCAAGGTTTTATATTATTGGATGTTCATCATCTTGCAAAAGATATCTGACACATACTAGGTTTCTGGTAAATTCAATTCACCTACTCATGAATTGACTAATTAACTAGCGATAGTTTGTGGGTCTCTGTTTAAGATCATCCTGCAAGATGACAGGAGTTCTCAGGTTTGTTAGCCTTATCCTGAAAAGATTTTCCTCTGGGCCTACTGACTTACTAATATTACACATTCTTCTGTGCTTCCCATTTTTTTTTCCTCTGTAGAGGATTTTTAGTTTTGCATTTCTTTGAACTTCAAATGTGTCAGCTCATTTTCCTCATGTATGATGATGATGTCTCTTTTTGGCTCCATGCATTTGATATGTTCCGACATTATTCCAAGCTGGACAACTTTCAGGGTTTTTACCTTCCATGATAGCATCGCCTCTCTTCAGAGGTCGCCGTATTTCCTTTTCAAAGTAATGAATTTAATTTTTCAAACACAATATGTACACAAAAATGTTAATTATACTGAAAAAATATACTGAAATCTGTGCTTTTGACAATTTTCAGGACCTTTAAAGAAAAACTCCATTTGATCACAATTGGTTGCTTCTACTCCTGCCCCAGGCCTCAGGCTCTGGGCAGTGGGTAGGTATGAGACTGGACTGCTCATCACTGTAGCTGAGGCAGAACTCTATGGTCATCTTTGCTTAGGCAAAAACACTAAGATTCCTTGTTAAACCTTAAAAAAATATTAACCCTCAGTCCCAGGGAGTGGTCTTTCCCATCCAATGTCCAGAGTGGTATCAATCAATAACATCTTCACTTACTGACATTAGAATTAGTCCCGGCGATCCGGGTGGTACTCCAGGTAGCTGCAGGAAAGCTGACCAGGTGAAATTTTCCGAACAATGACATCTGACCTGTCGTGCTGTTATCACAGTATCAGAGAAGCTAAGTTTGATCCCTGAGTCTTTTCTGGAGTCCTGCTTGGTTTTGTGAGTGAAGGACAAAACTCAAAAGGGGTGGGGACAAGTAGAAAAAGGAATATGTGGTAGCAAAAGAAAGCACATGGAGCCCGGAGTAGCTCTGTGACTCCACACTGCCCTTTTGACAAAGAAATCCTTCATAGCCTCTACACCCGTGCAAAGGATTTTGGTCTTGGTGCTGGAAGCGTGACTTTACTTGCTGGCTCTGTGCCTATCAGCTCTTCCTCAAACTTCATGAGGCATTCAGTTTTATAGTCTGCCATCATCCCCACTCCTAGACAATTGGGAACTCACCAGGGAATTTATTAATATTTTTGTTTTTCATGTATTTGTGTATTGAGTATGTGTGTTTGTGTTCTTATCAGTGGGTATACACGTGTGAACATCTGTATGTACACGAGTGCACTTGAGTGTGTGTACCTGTGGAGGCCCAAGGGTCAGGAATCATACTTCATTACGCTTCCACCTGATTGTTGTGAGCCTAGGTTTGTAATTATACCAAAAACATGCCATTAGGGCTACTGTGACTAGTTCTTTTGCTCTGAGGATTCTTAGACTCTTGTCTTCGAAGGCTAGAACCATGGGTGGGCTGCCATATCTGCCTTTATTCATGTCCTTTTACTTACAAGACATAGGCTGTAAACAATGGAGCCCTCTCCTCAGCCTTCGCCAGGGAATGTTTAACATAAAGCAGTCTCAGTGAGCGTTTTTCTGTGTCAGCTCTGATAAGGTATCTTTTCAGGAGCTGAAAACTCTGCATAATACCTTGCACAAATTCCAGGTGGTTTGCTTATTTGACGATTCGACATGTGGGCTTACTCCATGCTCATATGAAAGTAATCTGAATTATGAAGTGATCTGACTAGACCCTTAATCCCACATAAAGGAGGGGCTAACAGTCTTTAATTTTGTAAATACAATATACATTAGGAAGGGAGACTTTGTAGGGATATTTAAACAGGGAAGGATGAGCTCTGTGCTCAGCACTGTGGAAGCACACATCGTCATGCAGCAGTCTGTACGGTAATCTCAAGGCTTTCACACCCAGACTTTCAGCAAGGGAACGGAGTTGGAATTAACAGGATGGAGTCAGCTTGGTACAATTTCAGCTCCAGACTTGCCTAAATTGGTGGGAACTGGAGAGTTGTTTCTGTATCACATGGCCTTCCCTCTGTCTTCAGAACCTTCCCCATTTAGTCCCCTGTCAGAACCATGCTTTTTTTAAAGAAAAATGCTTTTAAAAAATGATGAGACATTTTGAAAACTCAGCCAATAGAAACAATTGTTTGTGTGTGTGTGTGTGTGTGTGCGCGCACTCCCCATCAGTCTATTGTGTTTAGTCTCTTTCACCTTTTATTTACCTGTCTCTAATTCATTATAAATCCCATGCAACCAAGATACAGCTGATTGTTTCCCTTTGTTCTTCCCCAATCACGCAGTGTCTTGAAAATAGCAGAATTCAACAAATAATGAATGGTTGTGTGAAAAAAAGAGAGATGAAAGCAAAGAGAACATGGATTCTTTTTTGAGTTGGGATTTGGGAGCGGCCTGTGGTCCCACTGAGTGTCTTGTTCTGTGCCCAGAGTCCCAATGAACATCTTAATGATAGTTACATAATTTTTTTTTTAGTGCAGAAGAAAAATACAAGGCTAGCATGGTTGGGATTCCACCACCTTTAAAGAATGTATGGGAAAATCTGTGATTATAAAAATCGAACACTCATTGGCATGTAGAAGTAAGGTCTGAGACATCTAGCCAGTGGGAGAACACAGTGTGATTGTGCTGGCAACGCCCGTAGACTTCAGACATGTGAACCATATCAAAGCAGCGTGGTAATTCTGGCAATGCTGGAGATTCTATTTCGGTCATTTCAAAAACGTTCATTCCTTTTTGGTCTTATCCAAATCATGTCTTACTTGAAATTCTTAGTTTTATAAGATATTACTCATCCACACACCCCCAACACACACAAGTGAGTATTCTGGGGATTGATTGTCTTAAAGGGCTTTTAGCAAATGAAAGGGACATTTAAACTTTAAGCTGTGTTGTTCTGTTGGGGACTATATGCCAGTACATGTTGACAAAAGCGCCCATTTGCAAATGCTTGCATTGCTGTCTTAAACTCATGCTTTAAGCCAGTACCTCTGGGGAGTCTTCTATATTCTTTTCTTTAGATCTGTGAATTGGTAATTAAAAATAATTACATTACAGTTTTCCTTGTGATGCCAATCAAGAATGGCAGTGAATAGTATGGAATGTGATTTTGAGTTCCAATTACCATAGAATGCAATTTTCTCTTTTCAAAATGTTGCATCTGAGCCAGTCTGGTTATCTAAAGACAGTCACTGCCCTTTCAAATTTTGCTTCAGAGCATAGTTGCAGGAAAGTGAATGAATCAGCCCTGCTTGTGGGCTGTGACTCAGACTATGGGAGAATCTAACTAAACAGGTTATTTTGTTTCTTTTAGAAATATCTCAGAGCAGGTATACAGACACATGAACATACTAGTGCTTTCTTCAATAATGTGTGGCAGGAAAGGATTAGTGATATCATTGTCTTGCCCAGTGAAATCTGGCTGATGAGACATTCACAAGACTGCTTGTAAGTTAGTTAGGTTATCTCATTATATGGCTACTTGACTTGTAAACCTATATGTAAGTCTGAATTCTCTGAGTCACGGCTAAAAAAAATCCAAGGATTATGATTATCAGTGAAAATGGTATTAGAATATATATTTTCTTTTAAAACCTTTTATTATCATTTTTAGTTCCATTCATACAACAAAGGCTAAATAACTTTTAAAAACTTTATTTGTTTTGTGTGTGTGTTTGTGTGTGTGTGTATGCCTGTGCATATATATGTGTCAGAAGGCACTGTGTGTCCCTGTGGAGGCCTAAGAGTGACTTTGGAATCATCCTATTGCCTCTGCCTCCTTCTTGCTTTGCTCTGGGATTTCACAAGCTCTGCCTACTAGGGCAGGAAGTTCAGGCCTGGTGTTTTTAAATGGAACCTGAGATCCAAACTCAGGACTTTCTGCTTGGGAGAGAGAGTCTTAACCACTGAGCTATCTCTCCAGCCCAACGCTAAATAACTTTGATACATATTCTTGGGTGTACGCTTAAAATAAAAAAAAGTGAAGTATCATATGTATGAATTAATGAGATACTGACATATGCTATCTAAATTTAAAAAGTTGAAAACAATTGCTACATTAACTTTACAATTGTATAGAAAAGAACTCTGAAAATTTATACATTTTTTGGGGTGACTTCAGGAATTATTCTGGATTGTTTCTACTTCCTTTTTGCATCTCTCTCTGGGATTTCCCAGGCTCTCCCTTTCAGAGTTGGAATTGTATCCTGCAGTCATTTCTGCCTGTCATTTTTATCTAGGTTCTGGAATCTGAACTCAGGTTCTTCTGCTTGCTAGGCAGAGGTTTAGCTACTGAACTATCTTTCCAGCCCCATCTTTATTTTTTTTTAATTTAAATTTCTTGATCCTCGGGCAGAGATAGTTGTATATACCATTTGATGCTGAGTGATTCACAGTCATCTGTTCTTTGTGCCCCACTGACTATTGCTAAGCAGAGCTCCTGGGCTAGATGTTAGCCTAGACTATAAACTTTAAATACTGCATCTCATGTCTTATAAACTATTAACTATGGACTTGCAAGATCTATGATTTTGAAATTTAAAGACATCAACTTTCCATGGTATTTCTTGACAAATTATAAAAGCTTGATATAAAATTATTTGCACTAAATACCATAAAGAGCAGTTATTTCATTTGTAATGAAAGCTGGAGAATGTTCTTTTTTTAGAAAAATAATGAAATCATGAAGCTGTAGTTAGAAGATCAATATTAACATTGTGTTTTGAGATTCTTTGTTTCTTAGTAAGTTATGACAATCTTCAAAGCTTGATTTAAAAGTTACATGAAATACCTTTATTGTGATATTTTCAAATCAAAATTATGTTCCAATGGCTGCCAAACATGGAAGGGTTTGTGACAAAAATAGCTCTTACACAAACTTGATTTTGACAAATATTTCAAGGAAGGATTTATTCATTTCATGAGATTGTTCTTAAAGAGCAAATCCAGATTTATCTTTAAAAGCAACCATTCTAGGTCAACATATTTTGTTGTGGTTTTCTGTGGAAACACTTTATTGGTATTGAACCAATACTCTCCCTGCTGGGATTCTATCCAGCTCTGCTCAGTTGGAAAATTAGGGGAGAAATGTAGGTGTTACTCTAAATATTTCAACTCTGTATTCTTCTTAATTTCCACACCTTTTCTGATTCTTTTTATCTATTGGCCAGTGATCCAAGAGAGATGTCATCTCAAGTTCATGTACCACAGAGCAGTCAACAAGGTTGGGTGAGGTCTGGTATATAGATGATCCCAAAGTCATGATGATATTTCACTGTAAATAGTGCTCAAACCACCACACTGTTTTACAGTGGGTGGATAAGGGAACCTGGGGATGGGAGGAGAAATTTAGCCTTGGGTTTCCACCCTCCACTGACCCAGGACAAAGTAGACCGCTCTGATGAAAGATTTTACCTGGTGCTGTAGGATAAGCCTTCCATAGTGGGCTGGAGTGAGAACAAGCTAGCAATACAAGTAGGACACATGTTGTTTCTCTTTTATGATGCTACAGTTTTATGCCACTAGACACAATGTGCCTACATCTCTCCCTCTTAACTTTGTAATATTTAACCTGCTGGAGCCGTTTTCTATGATTCAATGACAGGGTTTTATGACCAAAATGTTGAGTATCTCTTTCCCAAGCATCAAATTGCTTGATAATTTCCATATTCTCTTTGAGTAAGAATGTGAATTCAGTGATTTGTGTGTATCTCTATAAAGGTATATTTTATCTAGTAGTCAGCTTACTGACTATAGTCAATCATCAGTACACATATGATTAAAATTACTTAGCCCTTTCCATTTAGAGATTTATTTATGTAAAAAACTATCCATTTAGAGACTGTTACTTATTTGTTTTGATTTAATAGTAAAAACTGATTCTCTCCAAATTAAAATATGTCTAGAATTCTAGGAAGAAATTAAAAGAAAAACTAAAGATTGAGGACATGACAGCATCTTTTTATGTAGCCTCTTGGACTTTACTTGTAAGTGAAGAAATTTTTCTGCTCTTGTGTGTTCTGATATCCACATTTATATCAGCAAGGTTGATTCATTGTTTCAGCTAAGGAGGTAGAACATAACGTTAAAGGTGAATGAGGGCAAGGACATCTCCACTCTCAACAGCCATTTGCTGAAAGTCTAGCCCCTGGGTATTGGTATTAAAAATCAAGGCCACAAAGCAGCAATTAGGTCCTGAGAGCTGTCAGAAAAGGGGTTACTACTATCACTAAAGAGGCCTCAGGGAATTAGTTAGCCTTGGCCCACAGTTGAGGGCTGTAACTAGCAATTAGAGGAAGGCAGCCCACATTGTGGATTTCCCAGTCTCTAGATCTGTAAGAAGTGAAATGCATATTCATAAACTGCCCATTTTAATGCATTTTGTTATAGAGTCCTTGAGAGATAATGAGAAAGAGAGAGAGAGAGAGAGAGAGAGAGAGAGAGAGAGAGAGAGAGAGAGAGAACACACTAGGAGAAAGAAGCAACCTTGAACCAAAAGTAAAAGGCCAGGGATGCTAGATACACACTGGAAAATCTCTGCGGGAAGAAGGAAAGTGTGAGAGGCACACAACCTGCAAATCTGTAATTCAGGCTGGCAAGTTATATTTGGGAGATTTACAGTTTTCTGGGACTTTCCTCCCATGCATTCTTCTCTTTTAAATCTCACAAAATTTGGCATATCTTTTGGATACAGAAGATTTGAATTGAATACCAAATGAAAGCATCAGAGAAATCCCTACATCAGATAGGCCTGAGGATGAAGGATGTGGATGGCAGATATGTCATTTTATTGTAGAAAATGCTTTTAAAATTAGGCTTGAATTTAGCAGTGGAAAGATATGAAATTCATTTATACTAACACTTCATTTTCTCTTGTGTTAAAACTGTAACAAGCGATTTTTCAAAACTTAATTTTCTTTTATTTCCCAACAGTGTTTAACTAGTGAAAACTCTTATTAATTTAAATGAAATCTTCCACACATTTTTGTTCCCTCATCTTTTTGAGAAAGATATTTAAATGTAATTCTGAGAGACTATTTAATCAAAATCTCCCACCATTCTAAAAGTCAGTAGAGTTTCAGGGTTCTCAACATGAATAAATTGGTAAATATTCAAGGAGGCCAATGTGCTAATTGTCCTGAGTTAATTATGACATATTGTATATATGCATCAGAGCAACACTATGCCTATAACATGCACAATTATATATCAATTAAAAATAAAAAACCTGTCATCATATGTAAGCAAATACATATCTATATCAGATAGATAGATAGATAGATGGATGGATAGATAGATAGATAGATAGATAGATAGATAGATAGATAGATAGAGAGTGAGTTTGTTAGAGGGAAGATCGGACTGATTTTACAAACTAGAAAATTATAGACTTTTAAAATATTTGTACACATTTAGCTCAATACTATAGACATTGGAGCAATTGCATGCATAGTCGTATAATGATTAATTTTTCTCAATAACCTTTCTTATATAATTTATTTTATAAGTGAAAATAATGTAAAAAGCAAGGAGAAACCTAAATGGTCCCATTTTAATTTATTAATGCAAGAAATTAGCCCAGGTAAAAGAATTTTAAAAGCAATCAAGGTAATTTCCATGCACTCACACTGTTCTAAAATGGATTATTATTAATTTTCCTTAGACTAATAGGAGGTAAAGATCCTGATTTAATAGAGCATATTGGTTTATGTCTGTGATTGATGCCAGGCAGCTCTGTGGAAGCTGAAAACAAAGTTGGTTACTATTCATGATATTCTGTCCAGGACAATGTGAAGATAACCCACATGGTTTCTTGAGTTAGTTGGGTCAATATAGATAAAGAAAGCCCTTGGGGAGTCCCTTCTATCAAGTGGCACACATTTCTGACTCTGAGCAGTGATAACATCATTTTTAACTTAGTGTGGGCATATCAAGTTTTGTGTGAATTTTAACCTTTTGTACATTGAGATTGAGTATTTCATGAATATATTTAGAGTTCGTACTGTGAAATAATTTCCCTATTGCATTCTATTTCTACTAAAACAGCATGGGAGCTGGGTAAGACACACGCTTCCAATGCTAATTTGATACAAATACTGTCAACTCTAGCATACTTTGTTTTTAGAAGGGCTTTGGGGAAATACTTTTTTTTCCTTTTAATTAAAATTTACAATCTGTTACTTCAGAAGCCCATCAGTAGAGATGACACAATGTTAGTGTTCTGCCTTAAAATTTGGGAAGATAATGTATTTCTAGAGATAAATTACTCCCATATGGTCATTGTCCTTCATTTATGTCCATAGGCTTCTCATAGTTATATGTGTTAACATATGCCTTTTGATCTGTAAGCATACACTTTACAGGGTGCTCATTTGGAAAAAATTAGTTAGGTTTCACAAGAAATACTCTAAAATACTGTCTATAGTGTTATTAGAGTAGGGGGAATGATGAAGGGAGGGGAGGGAAGGGAAGCTAAGATGAATACTCAACGTTTGTAAAAGTAGAAAAAATTAAAAACACCAAACACCTTTGCTTACAACACTCCCAAACTCTTGTGCCTACAGTACAATTCAAAGTTTCAGAGTGACTCATGGTATTATATATATGAATCAGAGTAATTTTACATCTAAGAAGCTCTTCTAGAACAATATTGAACAGGAGTGGTCTCTCAGGAACGGGACAAGGATGTCTACTCTCTCATTTCTGAGAGAAATAATCACAGGCCTCATCAACTCATGAGATCTGCAAATGAAATCGTGTAATAGTGGCATGAGTTTGAAAGAGACAACCAACAGCTTTCTGATTGAATTCAAGACCCCTTGTCAGAATGGAACACATTCCTGTTACTGTTAATTAAAACAAGAATCTAAAAAAATGGAAGGAAATAGGGAAAAACAGCTAATGAACATATAGGTAGGAAGAGTACACCAAACAGCTCTGTAAATAGCCATTATTATACTCATAGATTTGAAGAGCACTTAACACTTAGCCTAAAAATCATCTTCTAAAAAAGAGTTAGAGAATCTCAACACCCTGACAGTATGGAGCAATAAATTAGACAATGACTAGCTGTAATGTAGGTTACTGGCAACTCAGCAATGCTCTTCTAGAATGAGGCCATCCTAATTTCTCCTCCATCCTAGTGTTTGGGAAAGCTCTCGGAAAAGGGCATGGTAAGATTGTAAGAACCTAAAGATGGGAAAGTCCACTGTTGGACAAGACATTCCCTTCTAGGCAAGGATGCTACATCCAGGAACTCACAGAGGTGAGACTTGTCCTTATCAGGCCTGCATAATGACTGAAATATCGACATGTCCCATAGACTATGAGGAAGTAAAGAGAGATAAGAGCACACAGGGAAACCTTAGGGACTAGAGCTGGATGAGTGAAGGGGAAAACCCCTATCAATGAGGTGGCTGGAGGAGAGGCAACTTGGTATGACACAGAGGCCTGAATCCCAATATTGGACAAGCTGGAGGGAACATTAAGGTTCATAGAACAGCCAGGTAGAAAGGTGGGAGGGAAGGGGAAATGGACTGATGAAGGGAAGAATAGGAAATGGGAGGGAGGGGGAATGGAAAGAAGCAGTGATTATACTCAATGTCCTTATGAAACTACATTAGAAAAAAGAAGCTCTTCTATCTAACATAATTTGGTTACCAGATCACAATGCAGAAAAATCATTTATCCATGTACAAATGATATTCACTTCATGAACCGTGGCTATAATATTGTTGTATAATAAACAAGGATTCATGATAGTGTATGCAGTATACAGGCAAGCCCAACTATTAAATATGTCTTTATGAACATATGCTTTTATGTGTGTCTGTAAATTTTTAAGTAAATGATTTTACTCTATTTTATTTATTTAAGAAAGAGTTAAAGATAGAGTGATAGAGAGGAGAGGAGAAAGGAAACAGGAAAGAGGAGAGACAGAGCAGGCACATGTTTTCCAATGGGTGCATGTGGTAGTCAGGGGAGGTGTTCTGGGTGTCAGTTCTCTCCTTCCACCATGTGGATTCCAGGGATTGAACTCATGTTGCAAGATATGTGCACAAGTGTCTTTGTCCACAGAGTCATCTTGCTGGTCATGTGTTTACTTTTAAAAGAAACTGAGAAACTGTTTTACAAAAGTCTGCACCAGTAGAATGAAATGGTAACTAGATGTAAATCATGAAACGATTGACTGGACAAGTACTCAAATTGTAGACTGCATTTTAAAATTATTAACTTTGCAGTGTATTAAGGACTGACAGTAGAAAGCACAAAAATTCTCACTTCGACAAAAGTTGACACATTATCAAGGAATATCCTTTGACTGATTTGACCGAATGACATCTTTATATGATGATTTCTTCATTATAACTTAAAAATCAAAGAAACAGAAATCTAGGAACAAGCAACAACCAAAAGAAGTATTCTAAGATTTACTAGTCCACATGGCATAAAGATAAATTCAAAGTAGTTACTGGTTCCTACATAAGAGAGAGCCTATGACATAATATACAGATGATTGTCATGCACAACACACCACTGCTTCTGCTGGATAATGTTTAGTTCAGTATCAAAAGTTTCATTTGATGGAGTCAGGTCACTACCAGATTAATTGTGGATCCTTCAGAGTCATTCAGGTTATAATGAAGGAATCATCATATAAAGACATTTATACATTTTTATTTATTATCACTTCTGCCCTGTTTATTAAACTTTTAAATTTATTTTTTATTCTCTGACAGTTTTCCTAGAAGAATAAGGATATGTTGTGTATCTGTGATGGGTATACTCATTAGAGTATAATTTCTGTGCAGAATGAGAACTAATGGTTTGTGATATTCTGAAAAGATAGTTCTTTTCAATTGACATTTATAATTGGATGAAATATTTTAACAAATGAGAAGTAGTGTTCTCATATTTAGAGTCACCAATTATTGAGCACTTGATAAATGCCAAACAGTGTGCTGGGCATTTCGTATGCTTACCTTATTTAATTAGTAGCATAGGTTCATATTATAAATGATACAATGAATTCTAGGTTAGTATTAATGGATAAGAAGTTGAATTACTAATAAGGGTCATGGGCTGATTAACATGTGGTATCACAGTGCTGGGCTTTTCTGGCATTAGAAGTTTTGTCTTTTATCGGTGTACTTGTGTGTGTTCGAAACACATGTGTAGTTCCTATCACCTCCCTGCTCATCACAGGGAGAAATTTATATGAGAAATTTCTTCCATTTTGGCAAAAGTCATCATTACTATGCTATTTTAACATGCAAATATGATCAGTAGATAGTTTAGTGCAATCCAGAGTCTTAAAATGGGCACATTAAGGTTCAGGGCCAAGGCCAAACTCTCATAGGTAGAGATCTCCTGTAAATGTGACATGATGTCTTTTTTTCTAATTTATTTGATTATTTTTTAGTTTTACAGGCATATTGAGTACTAATCCCCACTTCTGTCAATCCTTATTCCCTCTCATTTCCCTCCCATCCTTTCATCAATCCATTCTACTTCCTCCTACCCTCCTACCTGTCCCCTTTCATGCACCCCAGGGTTCCCTCTGGTTTGTCTACTCTTGTGGAGGGGTTCAGGCTTTTGTGGTATACCAAGTTGCCCCTTCTCAGGCACACGATCTCTTTAGACTGGCATTTTCTCACCATAAAGCAGTGAATATGAACCCTCCTCTGGGGGGTATCCAAAGAGTGAAGGAAGCTCTGTCAGGTATACTACAAGCTACTCTAATTGGATTTGATGTCGCTTTCTTATGTCTACAAAGTAAATTCTATTATTCCTTTAGCGAGAAAAGAATCAACATTTGCTGAACATGTAATATGTACTAAATGATTCATTTACATTAATTAATGGTAAATAGAAACTTAGAAATTAAATGCTATTTTCATTAAATGTCCATTTTGTAACAAGTAAACAGGCATTTGAAATGGACCAACTTTCCCACATAGTGCAGCCAGTAAGAGACAGAGATGACTTGCTCTAGACCTGCTTTTCTCTTATCTTGGCATAAGCCAGCTTTCCTCAGCACCTGTATGGTTCCCGTCTGAGCCTCACATGTGTTCACAAGTGATGGTCATTGTATTTACCTGATCAAATTCTGTTTTTCCTTTTTCCATTTTTGTTCTTTTCACTTTTTGTTTTGTATAAAATCTCGTATAGTCTCCTCTTCAATTTATTTATTTATTTGTTTGTTTATTTATTTATCTATTTATTTATTTATTTTGTGGGGGAAGAGGACAATATCACTGCAGATTGCCTGGGTTTACTTTGAACTCATGGTTTTTCAACCTCCATCTCCAAATACTGGGCTTATAGGTATGTGCCCTGATGCCTAGTTTACCTAGTTTGTTTTCTTTAGAACCCTGGGAGTTATGGTCATATTAATCTAGATATCATTTGACTTTCCTGTCATAATGTAAATCCCATAAAAACCAAGAGCTTTATCAGTTTTGAATCTGCATCCCATCATTTAGATGGAGGACTTCCACCAGAGACATATAGGCAGTGAAAAGTGAATGAGCAGATGTTTTTCAGCCTTCTCTCAAAATTTATTTTCTAACCCTTAAGTTGGTCAATTTACTTTAAATGTCATCTTCAGTTTTTGGAATGATTGCTGATATTTTTCCTGAATATCTTCAATTTATTGAAAATATTTCTTGATGCTGATGGATTTGTCTCTTGGAAGATAACATCTCATGGGTTCTTCTTGAACATAATTCTCATGGTTTGAACATAAAATATCCTCACAGGCTCAAATGTTTGAACCTTTGGCCCCAATTGGTGGGTGGTATTGTTCCCAAAGTTTGTGTTACTTTAGGAGTTGGAGCCTTGCTGGAGGAATTATATCACTTGGAAGTGGGCTTTCATGTTGGATAACCCAGTTGACCCCGCTTCATGTTTTCTCTCTCTCTCTTTGCTTCCCCTGTATGGCTGAAATATAAGAACCGTTCATTGTTTCTGTTGCTGTGCCTCCTGTGCTTGCCACCACGTGCTCCCCACCATGATGGATTCTGCCCCTTTGAAACTGTAATCCAAGATAATAAATTCATTCTTTCTTAAGTTGTTTGTGTCAGGGTTCTTTTTTTAATTGGAGCAACAGAGGAGTAACTGGGATAATCATAAATGGTAGTTCTTAACCATGATATAAAACGAGCAGATGTGTTAGCATATAAGATTTTGAAGATATTTTTAAAAAATGAAAATTGTGCTTATATCTTATGTGTCTTCAGCCGAATTTTAAAAAGTCATTCAACATACAAAAGTGAGTTTATAAAAAGGATGGTGGGCTGAAGAGGGAGAAGCACCTCAGTTCTGGTGTTGTCCATTGTGGACAGCAGAATAATAAAGGCCATAGCTTTGACAGAAATACTGAAGAGGAATGTCTCTACACAAAGAAGCAAGTCAACCAGATGAAGGAGCAAGTGTCTGGCTTCACACCTGGCCTGGAAATATTGCAGGTTGGCAAGAGAGATGATTCCAACTTTTACATAAATGTGAAGCCAAAGGCTGCTGAACAGATTGGAATCAAAGCCACGCACATGAAATTACCAAGAATGTCCACAGAATCTGAGGTGAACAAAGATTCCATTCACCATGCACAGATTCATAGTGGAGCTACCTTTAGATTCCAAGAATTCCATCCACACTGAAGCAGTCATCAATGCTATTGCACCTGAAAAGGATGTGGATGGATTGACTAGCATCAGTGCTGGAAAACTTGCTTGAAGTGATCAAAATTACTGCTTCATTCCTTTTAAGCATAAAGGATGCTTGGAACTTGTCAAATATACAGGGATGCAGATTTCTGGAGGGCACACTGTGATGGTTGGGTGCAGTAAAATAGTTGGTGCTCCAATGCATGATCTGCTTCTATGGAACAATGTCACAGTGACCACCTGCCACTCCAAGACTGCCAATCCAGACAAGGAATTAAATAAAGGTGACATTCTGGTGGTAACAATTGGACAGTCTGAAATGGTGAAAAGGGACCGGATCAAGCTTCAGACTGGGACTGGATCAAGTT
Organism: Typhlomys cinereus; assembly: GCA_023101885.1. Taxonomy (NCBI): domain Eukaryota; kingdom Metazoa; phylum Chordata; class Mammalia; order Rodentia; family Platacanthomyidae; genus Typhlomys; species Typhlomys cinereus. The sequence continues at coordinate 6,471,538 of JALPQD010000080.1, read as the reverse complement.
TTGGACTGCTGTCATAGCCGTGGGATCAATTATGTCCCAGATATACAAAACCAAATATAAAGAAAGTTGTCAGTGATGTGGCATATGAACAGGTTAAAGAGAGCCCTATGCCTGGAGGTATAGGGGCAATTATGGTGGCAATGTTGATATACACTTCTGAAGAAATTTAAGCCAAGAAAGTATAAAATTTAGTACAACAACCTTAATCTCAAGACGCCCATTCCAGGGATATCATGATCTTGCAAAACAAAGCCCGTTGGTAATCTGGCTTGAGAAATGGGCCTGCTCTTGGAAGAGGTGGAGTTATACAGCAAAACAAAGGTCAAAGTTCTGCTGTTTGCTCTAGAATGCCTTAAGCACCAACCCAATGGGAAATCCAAGGTGGTAACCAGCATCATTCCAACACCCACAGGTGAAGGGACCACCAAGGAATTAGCACAAGCCCTAAGAGCCCACCTATGGCAGAACACTTTTGTGTGTGTACTACAGCCTTCCCAGGGCCCTACTTTCGGAATTAAAGGTGGCGCTGCTGGAGGCGGCTACTCCCAGGTCATTCCTATGGAAGAATTGAATCTCCACCGTACTGGCAACATCCATGCCATCCATCACTGCAGCTAAGAACCTCGTTACTCCACTATTCCGTGAACTGACGCAGATGGACAAGGCTCTCTTCGATCATTTGGTATTGCCAATGAATGGAATAAGAAAGTTCTCTGACACTCAAATCTAAAGGCACAGAAGCTAGGCATTGAAAAGACTGATCCCACCATAGTAACAGATGATGAAATAAACAGATTTGCAAGACTGGATATCATTCCTGAAACCATAATTTGTCAAAGAGTTCTGGACACCTACGGTAGATTCCTGAGGCAGATCGCAGTTGAATAGGCTCCAAATTGAGAAGGGGCATACACAAATGGCCCAGTTAGACATCTCCGTGGCTAGTGAAATCATGGCGGCTCTGGCCCTCACCAATTCTCTGGAAGACATGAGAGAGACGCTAAACAAAATGGTGGTGGCATCCAGCAAGAAAGTGCCAAAGATCTCGGAATGATTGGTGTCCTGGTGGTGCTGATGAAGGATGCACTCAAGCTGAATCTCATGCAGACATTAGAGGAGACCCTCGTGTTCATTCATGTTGGACCTTTTGCCAACATTGCACATGGGAATTGCTTCACCATTTCGGACCTAATTGTTCTTAAGTTCATGGGTCCCAAGGGCTTTCTTGTGACAGAAACAGGATTTGGAGCAGACATCGGAGTGGAAAAATTCTTTACCATCAAATGCCGATATTGTGGCCTCTCACATGGGGGTGCTTGTTGCCACTAACAGGACCCTTAAGATACATGGAGGGCAGCCCCACCATCACTGTGGGGCTGTGTCTTCCCAAGGCTTAAACAGAGGAGGACCTGGAGCTGGTTGAAAAAGGCTTCAGTGACTTGAGGAAACAAACAGAAAATGACAGAATTTTTGGAGTACCTGTAGTCGTGGTCATGAATGCATTTAACTCTGATACGGATGCTGAGTTGGACCACATAGACTGCCTCAGCAGAGAGCATGGAGCTTTTGATACTGTCAAATACACCCACTGGGTAGAAGTGGCCCAGAAGGCCTTAGCTCTGGCTCAGGCCATCCAGGGGGCTGCCAGGCCCCCAACAGATTCCAGCTCCTCTGTAACCTTGAACTCCCAGTAGAGGATGAAATCAGGATCATAGCACAGAAGATCTCTGGGACAGATGACATTGAATTGCTCCCCGAAGCTCAGCACAAAGTGGAAATCTACACAAAGCAGGGCTTTGGGAATCTACCAATCTACATGGCCAAAACATACTTGTCCTTGTCTCACAACTCAAAAAGGTGTGTCTACTGGCTTTGTTCTGCCTATCTGAGACACGTGTGCTAGTGTCAGGGCTGGTATTCTGTCTCCTTTAGTGGGAAGGATGAGCACAATGCCTGGACTCCCTACTGACCCTGTTTTTATATTACGGATTTGGACCCTGAAGCTGGACAGGCGAATGGACTGCTCTAGCCACTATCTGTGCGACCCACTAAGGCAGTGTGGGGAGTCAAGGAAGTCAGCCCTCTTCCCCAAAGATCTACAGAAGTGATTGGTGCTTTCCTGAGAAGTCATTGTTCCACCTTAATTATTATCACATATAAATTAGCATAAATCATGCTCTTGTCTATTACTTGAATGAAGATCCACAGAATAAAAGGAATAATTTTGCTAAAAAATTATTGTTGTACATTAATTAGTTTTCATGTAGACTAAATCTATGTTGTTATTAAAAGCTCATATGGAAAAGAGTTGGTATGAAATGGACTTGTTTAAGCACAGATACAATAGCCATGGCTGTAATCATTAATACTTTAAAATTAACTATCCCATATATAATATGGTTGTGGATGACCTTTTAGGCTTTTGTTGAAAACACAGAGTCATCAATTAGGACATGATTTGTACCTGAATTTGACCTGGGTATCAGTGATAACAAATATAAAACAAGAATTTAGTGGATTTTTAAAAAATTAAATCAAAGGCATACATCTAATTCCTGGAAGAATATTCATTCAGCTCTCTGGAGAAGAGAGTGACTCCTTTGCTTTCTTTGTAAATGACACCCAGGTGGCTCATGTCATTGTACTTTAGCTGGGCTGATAGTTCTTGGTAAGTGGCACAATCTGCCTTTGTTTCTATAAGTTGCTCATTTCCTTGTGAAATATTTTTCTTTGGTTAGATGATTGTTTATGTTTTATGAGGGCTGTGCCTTTGTCACACAGAGTGGTGTTGCTGTTCACAAATTTATTACACAATATTCACGTTGCACTTGGAGACGTGTCTTTTCTACTGAAAATTATGTCTCTAGCAAACATTCCAAATCCTGAAGAAGTTTTGAAACTTTTTTTTTTAAATCCTAAAGTCCATTGTAATGAGCTAGTTATTCTTGGGGATTTAACATGACTTCACAAATGAATTCAGGCTTCTGACAGACACTATGATACCAAGCATAGCACAGATTACTTTATGTAATTAACCCACACTCACAGGAGAGTATAAAAAACTCATTACCACAGAATCATCTTTAATTTAGTGGTGATGTATTTAAATCTTAAACATATATAGGAACTTATCCTTAACCGTATAATTCATTGAATGAATTTCTAGGGATGGCAATGCCTTGTCAACTACCTATAGTATTTCATTTTTAGTCTTCTTGACAACTGAGGTCATCAAGAAACGTCACCAAAGTGAAAACTCATTTGGCTTAGGATGTTAAGAGACCATTTTTCACTTGTGCTGCCTGCCGCAAGGCATTTTTGTCTACGGTGCATTTGCCACTTTATTTTGAGAGCAGTGTAATTGCTCCTTGTTGTCTCATGAAGTGTGAGAGGATCCAGATGTCATTTGTGAACCTTTGGGGGCTCACATGGTTCTCACACATAACTATTATTTTTGAATTTGAACCTGAATAAATACTTTAGTTGCATTTGTATTGACACCTATGATTTAGAAATGATATGTCCCTTTACTGAATGGTCCCGGTCTGTTTTTTTTAGGGGGGGTAGGAAGGGTGACTGGTTTTACTGCATTGGCAGACTTTTCCCAGGTAATCTAGTTTTTTTTTTTTTTTTTTTTTTTTTTTGGTTGACTCTAAAAATCTTGTCTGTTTTAAATCTGCTTTGATACAGTAAACCAGGAAACCAGTGTATGAAAACAGTTGTATGACAACTGTTAACTCCTAAAAAACCTCTGAACAGATTGAAGTGCTTAGTTTTATGTTAGATGCCATGGGGGTACAGAGACAACATAAGACATACTTCTTCCTTGCCTGAATCATGTGTAGACGAGTACACAACTGTTGAATGAAATTCTCTGTCTTCAGATATGCAGTGAAGGGGAGGGTTAAGGAAGCAAGGCTAAGGGAGTTAGGCCACAAAGGAACTATTAAATGATTATAGCAAGCTATGTGATCTAACCTTTGAAGCTTAAGTAAACTGAAACATAGCATAATTGTAACAATTTCAAGTATATTACATCTGAGAGTCTCTAATTTAATTTGGGTCTTTGAGGGAATTTTTATTTATGCTGATCATTTAATTTATGGTGACATCACCATCTTCCAAGTGGATATGATGCATATTTCAAAAACCTTTTGAAAATTTATATATATTTTATGCAGCAGAACTGACTCTTTGATTATAAGTGACTCACTTGGAAACAAGCAATAATTTTACTATATTATACAAGCCATGAAGTGGCCTATCTCTTAGCAGGTCCATATTGAGGAAAGTTGGCTATCAATGGCCACACTCCTCTCCAATTCCTATGGAGCAATTAAGTTATTTGATCACATCAACAGAATTCATGTCAAAACTCAATCTCAGGAAAAGCTTAAGATACAAGAGAACATCATTTTTACTTTTTAAGTATTAACCAGTGGCATAATGGGAGGAGTTCAGTTTTATCCATCTGTATGAGTCAGTGTATGCCATTCTGTCTTGTGTGCCTTTTTGGAGGCTTTAAAAAAAAAACTGTTGAAAACTTCTAGATCTGCCATCAGTATGCATCGTTAAAGCAACTAAAACCTGTGGTGCTGATTCCACAAATCAGTCAGTGCAGTCAGCCTGCAGATTGCTCCGAGTAACTGAGAAAAGAACAGATTTCCGGGCGCTTGGAATTCTCTTTAACTCAGTAACACCACAGTGTTGAGCACCAGTAACTGCGAATGGAAACACTTCCAACTAGAGACTACCACTGATGTGTATTTGACTTGGATGTTTTTGTGATTTGTCAAGAACCTTATGGAGGCTTACAAGTTGAAAAGACAAAAATGAATTCTAATTAACTGCATCAGGAAATGCACTTCTTTCTGATGGGTGCTGGTAACACATGCCACGGAAAAATCCAGAGGGCGTCTGATGATATGTCATTCAGAACACAGCTAATCTTGTTCCCACTTGCCTCAATTTCACCTTGTAGTAGACGTTTCTGCTCTTTCAAGATCTGGCTCAATGAGCAGCACCTTTTTCAACTCTTAACATGGTTGAATAGAATGAACCTTTCTCCTCTCTAAGTCTATGATTAGATGATCATGTTAGTAATAGGACATGTTTAATCTGGACACACCTAAGAAAAAGTTCATACTATAATGTAATGAAATATATTCACCCTCTAACTTTTGAGCTCTTCAGGGACTGAGAATAGGATGTTCTTAGTTCTGCATCTCCAATAACAAAGAACACAAACATTGGCTGTTATACTTAATGAGCAGACTTTTCACTGGCCTGATTCTCTGTTGATTTTTTTCTCTGAAGCAAGGTAACCTTGAAATAGTCTGGAATCTTATTTTAAATACTATCATAACAGGATGTATTTGTGATGGGGTAGTATTTCATTTCCTTCATGCAAGAAGTTTTAAGTATAAGGGCATGAAAAAATTGTTAGTCTGACCTAAAAGGTGTCTCACAGCATGAACACCAAAAATAAAAGTATAATTAAGTCCTTGTACATTTCGGTTTTACTAGGAGAGATAGGAAATGAAACAGGAGCTTCAGAATTTATAATGAGAAAATGATTTACAAAACTGTTTTCCATCGTCTATTTTTAGAACAATGCTTATTTATCTACATGGACCAATTTTTAAAAGAAAATGGGAATGAAATACTCCATATATATTGATATTCCTTTTTTAATTTCTTGTTTTTAAATTTTTTTATTTATTCAATTGTGCTTATGTTTGTGTGTCTGCGTGTGCGTGTATGTATGTGTATGTGTGTGTGTGTGTATGTGTATGTAGAACCACGGGTGAATTCAAGAACCACTATGGACGCCTCCACCTCCTCCTTGTTTACTCTGCCCTGGGATTTGCAGGCTCCGCCCTACCAGGACCAGATCCTATACGTGGGGTCTAGGATCTGAACTCAGGACCTTCCGCCTGCAAGGCAGAGGCTTAACCTCTGAGCCACCTCTCCAGCCCCCGTTTTTAATTTCTTATAAGTTTTGTATAGACTACCATGTAATACTTGATACATGTATGCACTAATGTTTAAATCAAGAGAAATATATTCATGTCTTAAAATATTTATCTTCTCTTTGGGCTAGTATCTCAGACTGGACTCAGACCAACTGCATAGTCCAGGTATCCATTCATTTCTGTATGATGAAAACATTCAGATTTGTTTCTTGTAGCCGTGAGTGTGTGTATTTGTGTATGCACATGAGTGTGCATGTGTGCAGTGACTATGTGTTGACATTGGGTGTCCTTTTTCCATCACTCTCCATCCTAGATTTTTGAGACAGAATGTTTCACTCATTGATTCAGCTCACTGATTCAGCTAATGTAACTAACTAGCAAGCCCCAGGGATCTTCTTGTCTTAACCAGTGCTGGGATTGCAGATGTGTACCTCTGCACCTGGCTTTTGCATAGTGCTTGGAATCAGAACTCAGTTCTTCATTATTGTGTGATAAGTACTTCACCAGCTGAGCTATATCCTTATTCCTTTTTCTAGCTTTTTTGAAACACAGTATACAATACCATTTTCTACAATTAACCCTACAGTGCAATAGCATACCAGGACATCTTTTATTTTTTACATTTTATCTGTATTTTTTATCTATCTATATTTATGTGCAAGTAGGTGTTTAATGCTACCTCTTACTGTGGAGATCAGAGGGGAATTTGTAGGAGTCATTTCTCTCCTTCCATCATGTGTGTCCTGGGGTTAAACCAAAGCTAATAGCCTTGGAGGCAAGTATCTTTATGCACAGAGCCATCCTGCTGGTCTTAAAAAAGGACTTCTTACCTTCCGTCTAGCTATAACATGGTGCCACTTAACCAAGCATACTTCCTCCCTCACTTTATTCTCATCAGAATGTGGTAATGGGCCTTCTGCTTTGGACCTTGGTGAGATCAAGTGTTTATGATTCTGCAAATGACGGGGTTCTTGAAGCACACATCTTTCTTTTTTTAATTTTTTAAAAAAATTTTAAATTATTTATTCAATTGTGTGTGTGTGAATGTGTATATGTGTGTATGTGTGTATGTGTGTGTGTGTGTGTGTGTGTGTGTGTGTGTGTGTAGAACCACGGGCGAATTCGGGAACCACCATGGACTGCCTCCATCTCCTCCTTGTTTACTCTGCCCGGGGATTCACAGGCTCCACTCTACCGGACCAGAAACCTCAGACGGCCCACGCTTCCGCCTGGCGTCTATACGTGGGGTCTAAGATCCGAACTCAAGACCTTCTACTTGCAAGGCAGAGGCTTAACCCCTGAGCCACCTCTCCAGCCCTCAAAGCACACGTCATTCTATGACTGGCTTGTTTTACTTTCCATCTCTAATTTCACTCATGTTGTCTTAGATGACAGCCCTTTAACATCTTGGGGCAGAATGATATTCCATGGCATCAGTACCACATGTCTTTCTTCTTTTAATCAGTAGATGGATGCTTAGTATATTTTCATTTCTTGGTTGAGTATAAATAGGGCTGAAATAAACATGGGTTTTTAAAGCATAGTTCCTTAGTTTTGTGATTGCAGTTCTGCTGTCAGTTTTTGTTTTTGAGAATATGCATACTGTTTCCATAATGATTGTATTGGACAGCCTCTCCTGTAGTGTGTAAGGTTCCCATTTCTCACAGTATTCATTGTGTTTTGTGAGTTTCGTAGTCATTCCATCTGAAGTGAGATGGCATCTGATTGTGTTTTTCATTTGTATTTTTCTCAGTGATTGGTGTTACTGAACATGTTCTACATAAACATTTTGGTCATTTATTTGCATTTTTATTTATATCCCATATTCATTTTTAAACTAGTTTCATGTTTGTTTGCTTGCTCTTAATTCTGGATATTGACTTCTCATGAGATGTATAGGTTGCAAATATTTTCTTCCATTTAATAGGTCATCTCTTTAGTCTTCATGTTGTTTCTTTTGCAGTGCCTACTAAGCTGATAGTCTTTATAACTCATTGATTTAGAAAATAACTTCTTGATATAGGATACTTGTTTGAAATTGTAGTGAAGGGAGGATGAGATTTTCAACAAGAGTGTGACATGGCACAAAATGAATTATACACTTATGGCAAGTTTCATATCTGTTTGAGGTTCAAATGCTTCATTATTAAAATGGAGATAACGATTCCAGTCTTCTGGTACTGTTTCTTATGATCTCTTACAGAGTGGGTATTAAACAAGGTAATTTATATTTTACTTGGTATCACCGTGTCTGAATTCTTCATTTGTGAGGTCATACTAAATGCTGAAGAGTAACTAATATACTACATGGTTTTTATATATCTGTAATATGCTTTTTTGACTAAAAGTTTCTTGCTCCAGTTACACATGGGTGGATCCTAACTGGCATAGCTCCCAGCCCCCTACCCATTAACTTGATGAATGTAAGCCCTTGTGGCATATCTGACTTCTATGGAGAGCTCCTTGCTTGCAAATAGGACAGGCCAAGGAGTTAAAGGGTCAGTTTCTCCAATCACTTTATAAATATCTTAGAGAACTAATTTTGAGACTTTTCAGCCTGATGATTTCATGAAAATATGGAAGTTCATTATATTGCAGTAGAGTCAATCTATAGCTTATGAGTTCCTGGGAACTTTGAGTTCTGTTCTTTTTGCTCCCTGGGTGTATTGATTTGCCTCAAGGATACTGACAAACATCATTCTCCCCTTGTGGAATGGTAGATAAAAGGCAGTTTTACAGTGTGACCTTGATTTTCAAACATCCAAATAGATCAATTCATTTTCTAATTTCTTTTTGATCTACTCCCTCTTCTCTTTCTATCTCATTCTGCTATCTGGAAATCATATCACTGGAAAGCCAGACCTGAGAGCTAATGCAGTGTTTTTACAATTATCTTGGAAGCGTCTGGCAGAAAGATGGCTTGAAGGGCACAGTGGACGACAGCTGTAATTAAGCATATTTTAGCAGTTATCAGAGAGTGCTTGATTACCCAGATGTCTACTTAGCGATATTAACTGACTCTTCTTGATGGACAAGGTGTCCAGTGATCCCTGAGGTGCCAGCAAAGGGAAGAGGGAAATGTTCCCTCCACACATGCTATCATTGGAAACTTTCAGTTGAAGCCTAGGATATTTATCCTTGCTTCTGTAGAGAATCAGAACAGAAGTACAAATAGTACTTCCGTACTATGTATTGGTACTATGTACCAATGCATCCATTTCATTCTTAGCAAAATGGGTCTAGTGGTATTGAATGCAACATTATGTACTTGCTTGAGGCAAAAGCTTGGAGTTACTTCTGGGTCTTTGAATGCAGACCTCAGAGATTACTTGTAGAGAAACTACATTGGCAAATGGAATCCGGTGGTTATGTCTTCAGCCTCTGAAGGTTTTCCAGCAGTTAGGATGACAGATAGACTGTGAGACTTCTCTCTGTGCCTTCAAATGAGACAACCTGGCTCCTTTAAGAGGTCTGATGACAGTGTGGTGGAAAGTCAATGAGAAGCTCCGTTCTCCACAAAGTGGGCAGTGAAATAGAATAATGCTTTCAAATATTTGAAACTAAATAGTCCTAGTCACTTTTTACAAGGTCAATAAGCATCAGATTTTGCTAATGAGATCTACTACCCACCTTTCTCCTGAAATAAATAGACATAGCAATAGTAAATCTGCTTTGTTGTAGTAAATACAGGTGAATGTTCACTTATCTAAGAACAAATAAAATTTTCTCCCAACAAAGAGAGAGTATATATCTATTTTAAAAACTACCTAGTTATAGAACTTGAAACTTTCCTGTTATTATTGGCTATTGTGGAACAACAATAATGACTGTGGGTAAGAATAGCAAGATGCTATAGCACATTGATTATCAAATGAGATGTATCCTGCAAGATGGTCAAATCTTCACTGGTACCCTCAAAGCTTTTGATAAGCATATGAATTTAATCCTTTGTGATTGGGATGAATTCAGGAAGCTCCAGCCAAAGAATGTAAAGCAGCTAGAATGTGAAGAAAAATGGGTTTTGGATCTCATATTTCTGCATGGAAAGAATTTGGTTTCCATGACTGTGGAGAGGCCAGCACCTAAGGATACCAGCATTGCTCCAGTACCAATGGCTGGAGCTACAGGAGGTCATGGGATTGGAAGGGAAGCTGGTAGAGGGGTGCCAGCTGGTGCACCTGTTCTGCAGGATTTGCAGCCCCTGTTCAAGGAGTTAGAGGTCCATCCCAGCAGGTAATGATGCCACAAGGAAGAGGTATTGTAGCAGCCACTGCTGTTGCTGCTACTGCCAGCATTCCTAGAACCCTACTAAGTACCCACCAGGATGTGGCACTCCACCACCACCTGTAGGCAGAGCAACTCCACCTCCAGGATTATGGCTCCTCCACATGGTATGAGACCACCCATGAGTCCACCAATTGGCCTTCCCCTTACATGAAGGACACCAATAGGCATGCCTCCTCCAGGATTGAGACCCCTTCCACCGGGAATCAGAGAGGTCCATCTCCCCCAGGAATGAGTCCACCAAGACCATAAGAAGTTGCTGGTCAAATCAGTCTTTCCTTTCCTCCCGTTGTGTATTGTGCAATTGTGTAGCCTGTGAACCTTTTGTCCCCTCCTTTTGCATTAATTATAGCTAATAATAAATGCATAGAGCAATTAAATTACAAAAAACTACCCAAACTATGAATCTACAACTACTGAATTATATTTTTAGTCGAAATTATCTGTGAAGCTTTGAAAAATAAAGGTGGATATAGAAAAATCAATAAATATATATACTCGTTCAGTATTCTCTGATGTTAAAGGCTATGTGTAAGAAAGAATTTTTGTTTGTGAAGAAAACACAGTGAAGCCTAAGGTTCTACCCAGAATTAGAATTGAAAGGAAATATTCCTTGTTTATGAACATGTATAAGTAGGAGTAGCTATTAAGTGATGCATAGTAGCTGAATCTGTCCAAAATTTTATCAAATAATTCAAGTATATATGTTACTCCATTGTTACTGTAAAAATTCTTTCATACTTTTGCTGTAATTTTAAATGCTTTCCAAGGGCTGACTCAAGAACTACATCTATGAAGTGTCACATGCTACTTTTTAATTCTAGAAAATCCTGAAGTACTCCCTGTAAAACAGTAGGCACTTACCCACTGCCATATTGTATTTATCTGTGAGTGTGTGCATATCTTATCTCCCATCTACCCCATGATCAGAAGTCAGCACTAAACATCTCTCTGTTGTCCTCCTGATAGGCTGGGGAGATGGCTTAGATGTTAAAGTCTTTGTCTTGAAAGCAAAAAACCCCAGTGGCTTGCAATTCTGACCCTGGACTTGAGAAAGAAATAAGAAGGGAGAGCAATCCAGGGGTATTCCCAATGTCATCCTTGGGCCTCCACAGTCATGCACAGTTAAGCATTCTCTTTTACATCCCCCCACACCCAAGTTTCACATTTACTACTGCCTCTGAGTTCTAAGTGAGCAACTGGAAGAACTCCATCCTTGCAATGTATATTTTTATTTGGTTAAGTTAATGTAATTGGTATAATTATGGAATGAATAAATATACAGATAAATGATACTGAGACAGGTTTGAATCTCGTGAACAATGAAATAACCTTTCTTAGTAGTTTGATGTTAGACTTTCCATACTGGATATTATTCAATTCATCATGAGTAAACTTTCTGCATGCCCGAGCTGGAAAACATTGCTACTAATCCAGGCAGTATTAGTGCTTTAGTATTGCCTCCATTTTCTAAGATATATAAGGCATCATCAAAAGAGAAAATTTGTTGACACTACATATCCAGCAGGAATCTGTCGTTTTTCACTTTATCTTTTATGCACAATTGAAACTTTGTAAGCCCCTTTATTCATTTTATCATTATATCTGTGCATTTCCATCAATGATACCACTTTTAGATTCAAAAGACACCATTGTGAGAAAAATGCATGGATAGTCTGTCTCCATGGAGCATAAATGTTACCCTCCTTTTGGGGATTCTGAATGTTTCCCTATAAATGAGGAACTCCCAACTTCATGAATGACATTATTTGACATATAAATGTCTAAAGAGTTCTTTAGCTCTTAGTGTACCAGAATGTGATTCTGACACATAATGGCATTACCAATTCAGAACTGAATGCCATAATTCACAGATAGTAATCTCTGTGCATTTCTGAGATATTAACCTTTTTGTTATATACATGCGTTTATCATTACTAGAGCAAGCCTTGCCCTGCCAGCACCACGAAATCCTCAGTTGTCCAGTGTAGGCAGAGTATTCATTCTGATTGCTAACTGATTTGTTTATAAGGAGAAAGATTTTTTTAACTTACGCTTTTTGTACATATGTGTTGCATACATGTGTGTATGCATGCTTTTGCATGTGTGGGTACATATATATGCACATGTGTGTGTATGAATGTAGATGAGTGAGGTTAATATAAAGAATAATACACAATTGCTCTTCCACTTTATTATTTTGAAGCCAAGCCTCTAGTTGAACCCAGAGCTCACCAAAAGGCTAGTCTGGTTAGTCACCTTGCTCTGAGAATTCCCACACTGCACCTTCAAATCTGGAATTACAGACAGGCATTCTCTACGGATTTAGATATCTGAACTCAGGTCCTTTTTCCTGTGCAGAAAGCATGTTAACAAGTGAGCCATTTCCCAATCAGAAGATGATTTGAATCATCTAAGAGAAGAATCTCTCATGATTACAAAGGAGCATTGCTGACTTAGGCTAATGCAGCAGTCATTTGGGATCACCTTAACCTTATCAAGGAATTTAATGAGCACTAGTAAGGAGTATCAATGTTCACAATCTCATGAGAATAAGACACTGGTTTGCATCTGTGTAACAGATTACTAACTTGCTGCAGTCTTCAAATGAAAAATAAGACTGATGCTACTACAAGGATTGATGGGGTCAAAGCCAGTGGCCTGGCTGCCCTAATGAGCAAGGCTGGGTCACTTATCCTCATTAGGGCAATTAAACACCAAGTGACAAAGGAGAGCAGGGAAAGGCTGAGCACTAAATTTTGACCACATTGAGAAAAGGAACAAATAATACTTCTCCAGGGTCTATTCTCTCTCTCTCTCTCTCTCTCTCTCTCTCTCTCTCTCTCTCTCTCTCTCTCTCTCTCTCTCTCACACACACACTCACACACACACACACACACACACACACACACACACACACACACAAATACTACATAAATAAACTTTTTAAATGTTTTTGAAGGTATTAGTGACCAACAATCCCATCTTGCATGAAAATGGTGAAGTTTTTCAAGAAAAGAAAAATTATCTATGTTAGATTTTTGGATCAAAGTATGCAAAGGTTGTGCACTAGAGAAGGAATAAATGAAAGCATAAATAAATTCCTTTCTTTGTTCTTAGTTTACACAAATCTAACAAATAATGTTTTTTTCAAAACAATGACAGCAGCCACATATTCTGTATTTAGTTGTGGATAAAAAAATGAAAAGTAGTGGCACATCAATAACTGAAAGTGCAGAAGGAAACAATTGAAAACACTGTTTTAGACTATTTGTGAATAAGTATTTGAAAGTGGCCTTGACATACAAAGTATGTTAAAAGACATTTAGCTGTAATGCATATTACAGACTTTAGGGCAAAACATTAAAAAATTAAGAAAATAGAAAATATTTTATATCTTAAGAAACAAGAGGAAATGGTATCAGATAAAATGCTCAATTAAAACTAGAGAAGGCAGAGAATTGAAGACAGAATAAAATAGAGTGTGAAGAAGAAAAGGGAGTCAAAATACAATCTTAAGTGTGGTAGTTTTTAATCTAGTAATTACAACAATAGCCTGAAGTGTGGTATATTTATAGCAATTCATACAAAAATGGTCAAGTGTAGACCAAAAAGAAGCCTTGATTCTTTGAAATCTAAAAGAAGTCAGATTTAAATATAAATCCATGTGTAGATTTAGAGTAAGCAAGTAGAAACTGACACTGCACCAAGCTAGAATTATTATTTTCATTTCAGACACATAGACATGAGAACAAAGGAAATTGCTGAGATAAAGAGCACCGACTCATAGCAGGAAGGGCAGTAGTACAGAGATCTCACATTCTCTAATGTTTAGGTACTTAACAGCATCATGTCAAAATATGTGAGGAAAGTACATACAGAGCTTCAAAAGAAATAGAGAAATCCATTATTCTACTTATCACCAGTAGTTATCAATAGTAATGGAGAGAATCAGTATGCAGAAACTGAGTAATGATAATGTTGAATTGAATATTACTATCAATCAACTATATCCCATAGTCATTTGTAAAATATTTCATCTAACATCAGCATATTACACATTCTTCTCAAGCCCATGTTGTCATCAAGGGAGAGCTCATTTAGAAACATGCATTGCTTCTTAGTCAAAAGAATAGAGACTCCAATTGCATTAAATTAGAACTAACTGAAATATAGCTTAAACAATTCCAATGTACTTAAGGATTAATCAGTATATGGGACAAAGAAGAAATTTTCAGAGAAATGAAAAATATTATGAAATAACAGAAATATATTGCATGGTTTCACATGTAGAATCTTAAACTATCAGATCATTCATGCTAGTAAATACTTTGTAATTTTCAGCTGCTTCTAGCACAAAGAATAAAATAAATAGCTACCTATGTGAGGGGATGAGTATGAAATAATTTTCCATGACAGTGACATTTTTACCACCTGTTTGCATACTTAAACACATGATACAATGCATTTTTATGGTGTATTTTAAAGTATTTTTAAATAAAACCTAAATTTGTGGGATGTGATGACAGCAGGTCTTGAAGAACACTTTATGTCACTGGGTGTGCATATTAGCAAAGAAAAATGACCTAAAGGCTCAGGTGTACATGCCTCTTAGGAAAACAAAAAGGAAGGAGTAAGTTAAATCCGAAGAGAGCAAAAGAAATAGTAACACTCTGGGCAGAAAGGTCAACAGAATGTGAAGATGGTTCTCTGAAAAGGTCCATAAAATTAACAGACATCAAGCACTGCGAACCAAGAACAAAGAGAAAAGGTATAAGTTACTCATACAAGAAATGAAAGTGAAGTCATTACAACTGATTCCGTGAACATTCAAAAGATAATAAAAATATTATGAGCAGGACTATAGCAACAAGTTTGAACCTTAGATGAAATGGATCAATTCCTGGAAAGACACAAACTACCAAGTTCACACAGGGGAAAATTGGTAATCTAAATAGATCTATATTGAAAGAAAAAACATGATGTCTGGAAAATATCACTTGTGCATTCTATCAGACATGCCAATTTGTATATTGTCTTCTAGCAAACAGAAACAGGTAACTCATTCTGTGAGGCTAGAATTACTCTAATACCAAAATGACAAATTGGAGTTCATTCTAAGTATGCAAGTTTGTTTCAACATTTGAAATATGGCTAATATAATCAACCACATCAAAAAGATAAAGAAGAAAACACATGATTAAAATGAAGAAAAAAAGTCACTGGTTAAACTCCAGATCTATTCATGATATAAAAGGCCTAGAAATCCAATAGTAAAGATTTTTCTCAACTTGTCAAAGACTGTGTGTGGAAAGACCTAAGGTTGGCAGCATATTAGTGGTGAAAAATGATGCCATTTCCTTCAAAGTGAGATAAAGGCTAGGGTGTCATTCTCATTACTCTTATTCAATAACTTTAGAGAAATTTAAACTCATTTAATAATATTAAAAATCTCATAAAATGTACAGATGGAGAACAAAGAAATAAGACATGATTAATTATGTAGAAAATCCAAAACCATCACCAGAACTCCTGGAACTAATAAACCCAGAAAGATTGTAGGGTATAAGATTAATAAATAAATGAATGGCAGTCCTTTCTTTTATATTAGAATGAATAATGAGAATTAAAAATTAAAAACACAATAATGTTTACATTGGCTTCAAAAATGAAATGTTTAGCTATTGTTCTATGAAAAATTTTACAATAGTCCTACACAAGGAGATGAATGGAATTTTAATAAATGTATTAAGTTCTAAATGAGTCAGAGGTATATGAATAGATGGCATGATGTGTTAAGAAATTATATATGTTTGGAAAATAAATTGTATATATTAATTATGTATATGCACATATTTCTTTTATAAAAATATGAAGTCAGAACAGTAATTTTTTGCAAGTTTAAATATTTTTACAGTATGTGCTGAGTATTTCTACAG
The DNA here is from genome assembly GCA_023101885.1 of Typhlomys cinereus. Lineage (NCBI taxonomy): Eukaryota > Metazoa > Chordata > Mammalia > Rodentia > Platacanthomyidae > Typhlomys > Typhlomys cinereus. The sequence continues at coordinate 6,455,340 of JALPQD010000080.1, read as the reverse complement.
TGACTACATCTGATGTTGCTTTACTACACTTCTTTTAAAAATAAATTTTAGAGTATGTATCAAAGTTATTACATGGATGGAAATATAAAACAATAAAAATTTAAAAATAATATACTATTTTATCAATTTCATCTTTATTCCAGTAAACTATTGTGGATAATAGGAATAATAGTAATAATAATAGTAAACTAATTGTAAAATTCTAAAGAAAATATACCAGGTCAGTCAATATCATATTGAAAGAAAATGCATCAGAATACTATTATACTAAGAAAATATTATACTAAGAAAAACAAATCTGTGGTCTGAAGCTATACAATTTTTTCTTTTATTCAATTGTGCATGTGTGTGTGTGTGTGTGTGTGTGTGTGTGTGTGTGTGTGTGTGTAGAACCACGGATGAATTCGAGAACCACCATGGACGCCTCCACCTCTTCCTTGTTTACTCTGCCCCGGGATTCACAGGCTCTGCCCTACCAGGACTAGAAAGGCAGGCGCCCCAGCTTCCACCTGGCGTCTATACATAGGGTCTAGGATCCGAACTCAGTACCTTCCACCTGCAAGGCAAAGGCTTGACCCCTGAGCCACCTCTCCAGCCCCTTTTTTATTTTTTATTTTTTTTCTGAAGCTATACAATTGTAAGACCTACAATAAAGCTAGAATTTGAGTCATAGAATGGACAAATACATTGATGGACTAAAATAGAAGTCTCAGACACCAGTGTACTCAAATTATTTGCAAGATAGGAGCAAAGATGACCAGTGGAGTGTAGATTGTGTTTTCACCACAAGATGCCATAAAGGAAAAAATCTAAACATCCTATACCTTTCATAAAAAATCACTTCAAAATGGATCATAGACCTAAATGTAATAGGAAAAAACATTAATTTCTTAGGAGATAAATGGACAAAATCTATATGGCTTTGATGGTAGCCTTGGCTTTTAGCTACAAAGCAAAAGGAATGAAACCCCAAAGAGACAAATAATAAGTTAGACATTATTAAAAGTAATCATCTGCTCTGAAAAATGGCATTGTTAGCAAAATGAAAAGAGTCATAGCATTAGAGAACATATTTTCTAATTACATACCTGATAGACTGCTTGTATTAAAATGTATATAGAAATCTTAAAACAATAGGAAGACAAAGCATCCAAGTAAACAATTGGCAAAGAATTGGAGTGTCTACTTCACCAAATGTACATGTGTCAAATTAGCATACATAATATTCGATAACAGATGACATTAGGAAATTGAAAACTGAAATATAGATGTCACTACATGCTTAATCATTGACATCACTGAGTGCTTCTAAAGATATGTAGGCTAGGGACTCTCATTCAGCACTGCCAGGGGTACAAAATGCTAGAGGTATTTGTGAAATATTCATTATATTGATAAAGTTAAGACTAACATATGGTGTAGCAGTTATGCAAACAGGAAGTTATCCAAATGAATTGAAAACTCATGCTTACACATACACACATACACAAACACATGAATGAACATACATATTCATGAGAGACAGAGAAACAGAAAGAGAGAGAAGAAAGAGAATGTTCATGTAAGTTTTATTAATTCTTGCCCAAACTTAAAAGGAATAAGGATTTTGTTCAAGGGGTGAAAGGATAAATAATCAAGCAGCTATTTGTGTACATGAATTATGCATGGACATTTGTGTACATGAACTATGTATGAACATAGAATAGAATATGGTTTGGTCATGAGAAGAAATGAGCCACACATGGAAGAAACTTAAATACATATTGCTCAGTGATGAAAGTCAGTCTTAAAATACTTCATATTGTATGATTCCAATTCTATACCATTCTAGCTAAGGTAAATATAAGATGGCACTGAAAATCTCAATATGTGCCATGGCTCATAGAACAAAGGAAGAGAAGGATGAAATCTATGTATAGAAGATTTGTAGGACAGAAAACTATTGGGTGTGAGGCTTCAAAACTGCACGGCCTTTTTCATTCTTCAAAACTTACAGAACTCTTATCACTAAGTGAAATCTATAATTTTTAATACTTCCTCAATAATACCTTTATTGACTCTAGTAATAAGTATGCCACACTAATACAGGACAATATAGGTGAAATATCAAGTGATTATTTAGGAATTCTGGGTACTTTCTAGGCTGTTTTTACTATGAATCCAAAACTGTTTCTAAAGTCTAAATTGTTGTAATAGTGTAATACTTTAATTGTGGCAGAATTGCTAAGCACCATGAGATTTTATCTTTTGAATTGCTAAGCACCATGAGATTTTATCTTTTTGAAGTTCGACAATTCACGATCAATTTGAGAAGACTTGTAAACCTCAATATTAAAGTGACATCAATCATAAATAAAAGTTCAAATCACTGAAGCTTAAAATTGAAACAGGAGATTAATGTAGAGACATGAAACCCAGGTATGCAGAACCTATAAACAGCAAGGCCTGTAGAATTGTTGTTTGGTGCGATGAACTTACCCAGATCTATGTAGAAACCGAGTGGACACAGAGCTCCCTCATTTACATGGTTCTTATTGTTTAATTTCAAAGCACAGCAAATTTAGCTACCCCTTGATAAAATTATTCAAATAGCACCTCATAGTGTGCATTTTGAGGAATCTCAGACCATTAAGAAATAACAAAGTCAACACTCTTCTATGAAGATTTTTTTTAAAGAATTGTTTTGCACTAGTGCACGTGTGTGTGTGTGTGTGTGTGTGTGTGTGTGTGTGTGTGTTTCAGAAGGCATTGCATGTCCCTGTGGAGGACCCAGGGTGACTTCAGGAATCACCCTGGATTTCTCCTACCTCCTTTTTGCTTCGCTTTGGGATTTTCCGGGCTGCATCCATTGTTTCTGCCTGGCGTTTTTCCATGGGACCTGGAATCCAAACTCAGGATCTTCTGCTTGTGAGGCATAGTCTTATCTCCTGAGCCATCTCTTCAGCCTTGAAGATTCATTTTTGACCAAGATTAAATGCTGGATATTTATCCAGGATTAATGTCATCTATTTTTTCTATATGTCATATTATTCATTCATTTAAAAATGTGTTGTCTCCAGCATGTACCAGGCATTAAATTAAATATCAGGGATATAAATTGGAGAACAATGGTATTCATTCATGTTACATGGAATCAATCAGTCATTTATTTATAACTATTATTAGTGCCCTAAGGATAAATTTTTGAAATATAATCTTACTGTAATATCATGTGCACTTCTTATGTGCTTGTTTCAGAAGACTTTGGGTTGATTCTTGTTTATGATTTTTCCCTTATTAGAGATGGAGGGAGAGAGTTTTGTTTAAAATTTCCTGGTCAACTATCATCCTTAAAGTCCCTGCTCATTCTCCTCAGGATCTCCCCTCCCTCCCTGTGTGCATGACAGCTTGGACTGAGGAATCCTTTGTATTTCAGAACTTGAAAATTTACTGGAAAAGGAGTCTGAAGACCTTTGTTGTGTTATAGGCATATTGTACCAAAAGTACTGCACCTAATCCTTTTACCCTAGTCATGAGGGATCCTTGAAATCTGTTTTTCTTTGTTGCTAAGAGCCAGGCTGAGGTCACCATGATACCCACAGTCTATGCTTGTTAGGCTAAAATATTTCTCCATTGCATGTACTGTGTTCAGCAGGCTGCATTCAAATTCATGTTTTACTTGGTATCAGGTATGTGACCTTATTTGAACATAGGATTATATAAAGTAATTAAGGGACAAAACTGGGATGAGAGTGAAGGAAAACATCCTTATCAATGGGGTGTCCCAAGGAAGATCAACTTGTTATGCTGTGGAGGCCTGAACCCCACAAGAGTAGACAAGCCAGAGGAAACCCTGAGGTCCATAGAAGTGGCCAGGTAGGAGAGAGTAGGATGGGTTGATGAGGAGAACGGATGAGAATGGGAGGGAGGGGAGATGGAGGAAAACAAGAATTATTATTCAATAAGCTTATAAAACTAAAATAAATAAGTAAATAAATAATAAATAGAATCTCATGATCTATTACAGGATTTATGGCAAACATCAAATCTGCAAGAAAATAAGAAGCCAGACACCCAGGGAAGCAGGTTGAATGATACAGGCACAGCCATCATGTTTAGGAAAGGCAAGAAGTCATTCTTTGTAAGAATGCAGAAGAACAATGACCCCACTTATACTTGATTTCAAACTTCCAGACTCCAGGACAGTGGGAGAACAGATCACTGTTCTTTGAAGCCAGCCTGTTAGTACTCTTGCAATTTGTCATGGCAGCCCTAGGGAATGAATGGACTCTCACACGAACCACCAAACTGAAAAATAGAAGGAGACACATCACCAAGCTCATAGGCTCCATCGGTCAATGCCACAACCACAACAAAAGCAACATTTATTTTACAGGCAGAATCTTCCCATATCTTCATTGGCAGGAAACCAGATCCAAACCTAAAGAGAAATTCACAGAAGGCAGATATATTTTTAAAAAGACCTTGAGTGAAATTTATTGATATATCACTTCTAAGCATAAAACATTCAAGTCAATTATTATAACATTTCAGCCTAGAGAATTGTTCGATGTTTCCACATGTAGCATGATTCTTCTTATCTTACATTGCTGATTTCATTTTGCCTCCAATTAATAGTTTGCTTTCTGTCAAAGTGACTGCTTTGTGACATTTTGCTCTTCCCGCTTCAGTCTCCTCAAAGCTGTCCAACAATAGACTGGTGGGGAAAGACTTCAGCATCATATCTAGCCTATTGGAAGTGTATGTATGTTCATTTTATTCCCAGTCAAGATTTATCTAAAAAAGACAGCAAGTATCTCTTAACTACTGATTTTAAAATATCAAAAGAGTTACATGCTAGAATGATAATTCTTAACAATTATTTCTTATCATAGATAATATCATTAAAATATATGGAAATGAATGAAAAAATGACGTTATTTTCTGATCTTATACTTAACAGGAAGCCAAATAGCATGTTTTAAATCAAAAACTTTGAATTCTTATTGCATTTCTTATTTAATGCTAAGAAACAACAAGGAAACAAATGTGTCATTTGCTCCATTAACTAAAATTTGTTTGAAAAAAATCTCATTGCATTTGCAAAATAGGACTCACAAAACAAGCTGCCAAAACAACTGTGCAGTTCCTAAAATAATAATGATGAGTCTAAGTATAATCTTATCACGCTTTCTTAAAACTCTTCATTTAAGCTTTTTAGATCTTTGAAATTGTCTTATAAGTTCATCCAGTTGACATGTTATAAAAATATTTTTGACTGCTTCTGGGTTAAAATAATGTTTTTCAAAAGGAAATCTTTTCTGTAAATCTGTGAGTGTTTTATCAGCCATGTAGGATGATGCGAAATTAAAATGTTTGCATAATTTAATATTTATAACCTGCTCCCCAATATCCTTTCAGATCTGAAATTCTAATCCACATCTGTAAAGGATTGTGGACACACTCCTCTCCAGTCCTTTAACTGAAAAGAGGGGAAGTCCAGAGATGGGAAATAATTTACTCCTTACCGCCTAGTAGTGGAGTGGTACCCATGATGCACTGGCCTGCTCCCAATTCTTATTTCCTTCTTTACCATTCAGCTTATGTGCTCTGATTGACAGAAGATCTCACTCTTTCTCTCAAATTGGCAATTGTTGTTTTGCTTCTACTGCTGACTTCCTCTTATATTGGTGCTGTAGGCCACAGAATCAGACTGCCTGTAAATAACTGGGTGTAAATAACATTTATTTGGTGACTTTCCTGCCCAGTTTCCTCATCTATAAGCTGTGGGAATGAGTAGCTTCTTGTTTTGTTATGAAACTTATCTGAGGTGAGTACATTAAATGTAGAGTAATTCAGTGTGTCAACATACAGTTCAAGCTATTAATAATTTGGTTCAGGGACTGGGGAGATGACTCAGTGGATAAGGAGCTTGTCCCACAAGTGTGAGGATACCCAGAACTCACTTAAAAGTCAGGAAGGCATAGTGACCAGCTGTAATCCCAACGCTTAGGTGGCAAAGGAAAGGAATCCCCGGGACAAGCTGGCTAGTTAGCTTAGATGATTGACAAGCTGTAAGTTTAATTGAGAATCCTTATTTCAATAAAAGTAGAGAATCTTCCAAGAAGATACCTAGCATCAACCTCAGGCCTATCCACATGTGTGCATGCATCTTTACACAGACACTCAAACATAACTTACAAGGAGAAATAAAAATAATATAAAAATGACACTTGGTTTTTATTTCCTGTGCCTTCAAAGTTTATTGGGGAAATTTTTTCCCATGTCTATGAATGAAACCCTTTACTTTCTTTTCCTTTTGTGTGTGTGTGTGTGTGTGTGTGTGTGTGTGTGTGTGTGTGTGTGTGAAAGGGGGAATTTGAGTGTCTGTACATGTTGAAACCAAGGATTATATCAGGAGTCATCTGGTATTTCTGTACTTTCTTATTGTTTTGCTTCGGAGTTTCTCAGACTCTGCCTTCCAGAGCCAGAATTACATGTTGCTGCCATTTCTGCCTGAAATTTTTTAAAATCTGTGCTCCTCTGCAATCTTGCTTTCTCTTTAGTAATTCTGAATAGACTGTTGACTTGGAACCTTGATAATCTGGAAGACAGGTAACTGTGGTTTCATCTTTGATTAGTAAGTATCAGATTAACATAGAGATGTTGTTACACACAGCATGCTTTTGCTGATAAAATTTCTGTTAATTGAAGGATTTGAAGAAACAGAGAACATAGCCAAGCGAAATAACAATAAACAGACATCTTTAGCTATATTATATAGGGAATATAACCAAGACAATGTCATATATATAATTTTTAATGAGCTCCTAGAAAGTAGGAAGCAATGTGTAAGTTCTTAAACTTAGCATTTCTCCAACCACTGTTTTGTCTTCCAAGTAAATTTCTAGATTGTTTTACTTACCCAAAACTTTACCTAAACTTACCTGAAAGAGATATGCTAATGTTTCTTCAGCTGAAGTAATATCAGACCCACGCAGTTACCAACATCTTCAAACTTAGCCAGTGTAACGGTTACTCTTAACTATTGCTGTGAGAGAGCACTCAAAGTCAATCAACTTAAGGGAGAAAGGGAGGTTTATTTAGCTTACGGTTCCAGAGGAAAGGTACAGTCTCTCAAAGCAGAGGTGGCATGGCTGGCTGGCCAAAGCTGGAGGAGGCTAAGTCACCGCAGACATCTTGGAAGCTGAGAGCTGCAGACTGCTTGCTGCAAAGGCTGACTTCTCCTGGAGGTAGGGTGGGACTAATGCACTTCAAGACCCACCTCTTCTGACTGCCTTCCTCCAGCAAGGTGACATGACCTTGCCAAACACATGAGACTGTGGGAGACACATTTTAAACCATGACACTCCACCCCTGACCCCCACAGGCTCATTGCCATCTCATTATGCAAACCATACTCAGTCCAACTTTAAAAGTCTTCATAGACTACAACAGTAGTCCCAACAGTCCAAAAGTCCAAAGTCCAAAGCCTCCTGTAAAGTCAAAATACAAGTTATATACTTCCAATACACAATGGCACAGAATAAACATTCCCATTCCAAAAGGAAGGAATGGGGGCATATCCAGGAAAGATTGGTCCATAACAAGACCGAAAACCAGCAGGACAAACTCCAAATTTTGTAGTTCCAAGTACAACAGGTGAGCTTCTTGTTGAAATCATCTCAGTTCCAAAGGGCTTTGATTCCACCCCTCCAATGCAGCTGCCCATAGAATACGTTGGTCTCTTGAGCTGACTCCTCTCATGGTATACAGCTCTCCTTGGCAGGTGTCCCACGTTGTGTTGTGTCTGGAATCTCTAACATCTTACTTCTCAATGGCAAACCAGGCTTTAACTCCACAGCACAAACTGCCCTTCTTGGGCCTCTAAACTGCAGGCTTTTTGCCTCATTATTTCTGGATTCTGCCAATTTTTGAAATCTTGGAGGAGGACTCCATGATCTCTTCCCTCTTGCATCATTGATGCCGCTAAAACCAGAACCATGTGGACAACTTTGCCAAGACTGGACCCCTTGAATCACAGCTGATTCTGCTTCTCTATGTTGACCATCTCTTTCACTCCAGGGCAGTTGCTTGGTAAGAGAAATCAACTTTTGCTTTGGAACTCTACCCTTTAGCTCCAGTCTTCTGAAAGGATTTGCATTCTTATGAGAGGAAGCCTTCCCAGAGGATCTTGCCCTCAAGGTAGGGCCTCTCCTATTATTCAAATTGAGAGCAGACTTTGATTTACAAATGGAGCTAATCTCTTCAACAGCCATTTTGTTCTCTAAGTCACCACAGACATCTTGGTAGCTGAGACTGCTTGCTGCAAAGGCTGACTTCTCCTGGAGGTAGGGTGGGACTAATCCACCTCAAGGCCCACCCCTTGTGACTGCCTTCCTCCAGCAAGGCTCCACCTCTCAAGGTGCCATGACCTTGCCAATCACATGAGACTGTGGGGGACACATTTCAAACCATGACAGCCAGAATGGCCTTAAAGGCCTTCCCTTCCTCCTTTGCCTCCTGTGTGCCAATAGTGGCAGGTTTACACACAATACCCAGCGGTCTCCATTTTTTCTGTTGCATTTTCCAGTATTTTTCTGTCAATTTTGAGGTGTCTACTCAGAAAACATTACTTATATTAGCCTTGTCCACATCCCACAGATAGATATAATGCAATTTTTGTTACATTTATATATTAAATGGCAACAAAGTCTAGTGTTAGTTACCAGACAAAGCAAATAATACTGACTATGTATTGAGATTTGGTCTCATGTAGTCCAGCTACCCTGAAAATTACTCTATACCTGAGGCTACCTTTGAACTCTTGATCTTCTGGCCTGTGTTTCAACAGTGTGGGGATTGTAGGCATTCCTGGTGTTAGCTGCTAGTTATGGTTTGAATGACAGTTGTCTCCCACAGGCATGTAGATGTTGCCAAGGTTGTGGCATCTTTGGGAAGTGGAGCTTTGCTGAACGAAAGCATGTCACATGGGGACTTGACAACCTGGCACGGCTTTTTCTGTTTTTGCTCTCTCTGCAGCAGAACCTGAGCCAGCCTTCTGCTTCTGCCTCCAGTTAGGCCTTCTGCTATGTGATTCCCACTATAATAGATTATAGTTCCTCTAGAACCTTTAGCCTATTAGATTTCTCTTTCTCTCCTTAAGATGCTTGACTTTGAATGTTGTTCACAGGAAAGGAAGATAGTTCCAACACTAATCATCTTTAAAATGCTAATACTGAGCTTCAGGACCCTGTTGTTATTAGACAGATGGGTTTTAGTATTCAAAGGGTGTTCTACTTCCATAAGAATCATTGAGATGTATACATGAGATTAATAAGGTCTCCACTAAGCTCTGTTATGTCCTCACCTGGACAAATAAGAAAGGAAAAAAGCATTAATTGGGAGAGGTCTATATTTTATATAGCATGACTGTTAAGGCCATTCCATGTCCCTATTTATATTCTTAAATCAACACCAAATGTTATAAATGAAGCAAATTCTTGTGTATATTATTAATATTGACCACAGAAAAGCAAATATGTAGCCAGCAGTTACAAGTATAAATCAGCTTTGGTTTATCTCTCCCTTCCTGATTCAGCAAGATCATAGCCCTTGACTACCATAGGTAATACCAAATAAATTTGCTGTCTTGCCACTTTGCTGTTTTTATTACTAAATAACTTCTTTCAAGCAGTTAGCAGGCTTATTTACTGTAAGATGTAAAACCAGTTAGCTGAAATGACATGTCTCTGTCTTCTTCTGCTACTTATTCTTGATATGTCTTCCTGCACATATTTTATGTTCATAAGTAATGGTCCCTGATTCTCCATTCCAGCACTTTGGCAAGTGTCCATAGTAAATAAACATGCTGCTTTTGAGAGCATTTTTACCTTATTCAACTTAGTTAGGTAAGAAGGTAAAGGAAAGATTTATCTTGAAGTTTCAGTGTCTTTGGATATAGGAAGTAACCTGGATTAATTCTACCTCACTTTATTTTTTTCAGACCTACATTTAAACAGAGAGTATACAAGATGTCACAAGAGGCAATTAGAAAGCATTAACCTTGAGGCATCTATTTTGGATCTTATGTTTGTAACAGTCTTCCTCAGCTTGTGTAATTACCTGGCCACTGATGATCAATCATTATGATGTTGATGACAGGCATTTTTCATTGTTTTCAGGGCTGCTTCTTAAAAATGACTTCTTTCCCATTTTAAAGACTCCAATCCCTGAATCAGTGCACAGGGCGAGAAGAGCACAGGCAGCACACAGACAAACCAATCTCCTGGCTGGTTCACTCAAGGTTGTACGCAGAGATGGAATCCCTCCATTTGTTATTTTTTGCCAGCACTTTTGCAAAAGAAGTTTTATAGGAATGGAAGTAAATCTTCCAGTGTCTGGACAGTCTTAGTGTCAGTGATACATTCATTTGTCCATTGAGCATGTACCGATGATGCAACAAGGACAAAGTCCTGGGAGAGAAATGCAGGCTTTTCTGAATGAGTTAGAGGCCCCTCAGATATAAATGTGCAGCGAAACAATAATATCAGGGCATGTTCATGGACTCCTGAGAGCTTAAATCCAAATATTCTATTAACTGTAAGTGAAGGGTAGCGTGGAATGTTGGTCAGCATAAAATACTTAGAGGCTCCAAATTTTGTGTGCTGAAAGTTTATCTTAATGGCAGTCTATTTTTTGGGTAGTATAGAATCTCTTGAAGGGCAGTATAAACTCAGGCAGTTGAAGTGATTGAATGGTTTCCCCATTAAATTTTTTTATAAAAATGTGAGCTGTTCAGCAGTCTTTGTGAAAGGAGACTCTTTGTGCACATGCGTGTACATATCTGCATGTGTGTGTCTATGTTCTGTATGGACACTTACATATAGAGGTCTGAGGATGATACCAAGAATCTTTCTCAATTGCTCTTCCACCTTACTTTTTTGAGGCTGGCTTTTTACTGAAACCCAGAACTTGTTTATAAGGCTACTCTAGCTATCTGACTTGCTATAGGGAATTCTAGGCTGTTTTCTGGGGTACAGTTATAGGTAGGTAGGTTGCCCTAGCTTTCTGGTACTTTTTTAAACACGGAACCTGATGATATAAACTCTGACCCTGTTCCTTGTGCTGCAATGCAAGTGCTTTAACCATGGAGTCATCTTCTCAGCCCCAGATTGAGTTTGTTATGAAAGCAGTAATCATTTTGTAGTGCACTCTGCTCTACACAAATGTGCTCAATTACTCTTCAGTCTGTGGGCAACTTGGTCTGTAACTTAACCTTGCTTTACTGTCTCAAGTCTCACATCTAGTCTTGCAAAACTGGTTCCTGGCACTTATTCATTGCCTTCTATTTATCTCCAAAGGTGCTAAAGGAGATGGAGAGAAATGTGGGGTTTTTTGCTTGAGGTCTCAGAGGATTTTGTTTTCAGATTTATGAACGTGATGATTTACAAATTCATGAAATCACAGCTAAGAGACACTATACTAGGAAAGATCTTAACATGTTTTCTCTCCTCTCATCATGTGTTTCCAAGGGCAGTGGTCAGTTTCTTTTTTTTTTTTTTTTCTTTTTTCTTTTTATTAAAAATTTAATTATACATTTTAAAATTTTTTACCAGTTCCCTCCCTCCCCCCTTCTCCCCCTTCCCTTCCCCCAGTGCCTCCCCCCCAATTCCCAGAGAGTCCTTTATTGTGTACGCCTAATTCTCCACTGGGTCCTCCTCTCCGATGACATATAAGGACCCAGTGGCATTTCCATAAGCCCTTTCTCTTGTTCCCCTTAAACATAAGATCACTACTATGGCTGTCAATCCCTTGCCTCCAGGGGTCTCGGTGCCCTTAACAGATGCTAGACTTTATGAGGGCAACAGTGCGCTGGACATTGCGCAGGGCATGCAAAGTCCCATTATGATTGCTTTGGCCCCAACTATTGTTGAGAATCTTGCAAATCGTTGCTCCTCCCATCCTTTTGCTCTTACAATCTTACCGCCCCCTCTTCCGCAAATGTCCCTGAGCTCCAGGATGGGGAGAGATTAGGCTGTCCTAGTTCTATGTGATTGATATAGAGTCTCTGAAGTTCTGGATTGTGGTTTGTTGATTTTCTTTTGCAGTTTTGCTGCTCCTGCAATTCCCTTCACTCCATTCTGCTGGGCACTGTATGTCACCCCCTGGCCAGAGACAAAAAGCTGTTAAACTGGAGTCTTGTTGTAATAGCACATTCAAGGGTAGATGTAATAAGAGTAGGAAACCTCACTGAGGGAGGGGTCCATCACCCATTTGCAAAATGATTACTTTTTATCTGCTACACTATATGCCCTCCCCTTCTGGTGAGATCAGGAAAGAACATCTGTGAACTTAACCAGGTTTCTCATTACTTACTTGCAGACCTTGATGGAGGCCTATTTGCTGTAACATGGTCTCCTCTCTCCTTGTTTCTGGTGTGGCCCTCCTAACCCATCTCTCTTGTTCATAATCCTTGCAATTACTCTGTTACATAGGTTTACTTTTGAGTGTCTCAATGTGGGCTGGGTGAGTTTGGTACTAGGAGCCACCTATTAGGGAGTACATACGGCGCTTAATTTTCTGGGTTTGGGATACTTCACTTAATATAATTCTTTCTAATGACATCCATTTCCCAGCAAATTCCAGTAATTCATCATTTTTGATGGCTGAGTAGTACTCCATTGTATAGATGTACCACAGTTTCCTTATCCACTCGTCAACTGTTGGACATTTAGGTTGATTCCATGACTTTGCTATTGTAAACAGTGCTGCTATGAACATGGTCGAGCTTGTGCTATCGAGGCGAACCTCTGCTGCATGGGGGTTATTCCCAAAAGTGGGATAGCAGGGTCATATGGCATTTCAATCTTTAATTTCTTTAAGAATCTCCAGACGGCTCGCCAGAGTGGCTGTATGAGCCTGCATTCCCACCAACAATGTAGGAGAGTTCCCCTCTCTCCACATCCTCTCCAGCATTTGTCGTTGTTTGTATTGTGGATTTTTGCCATCCTGACCGGGGTGATATGATATATCAGGGAAGTTTTGATTTGCATTTCCCTGATGGCGAAGGAAGTGGAGCATTTTTTAAGATAATTGTTAGACATTTTAATTTCATCCCTGGTAAAGTTTCTTTGAAGTTCCAGGGCCCGTTTTTTAATTGGGCTAGTGTTTTCCTTGGAGTTTAATTTTCTAAGTTCTTTGTGCACTCTGGACAGTAGAGCTCTGTCAGATATGTGGTTAGTGAAGATTTTCTCCCATTCTGTGGGTTGCCTTTGAGTTCGTGTGACAATCTCTTTATCTGAACAGAAGCTCTTTAATTTCACAAGATCCCAACTGTTGAGAGTTGGTAGCAGTGACTGTGCCATTGGATGTCTGTTTAGGAAGTGTTGGCCTAGCCCAATCAGCTCGAGGGAGTTCCGTATCCTTTCAACTATGGTTTTTAAAGTCTCTGGCCTGATATCAAGGTCCTTGATCCATTTGGAATTAAGTCTTGTACATGGTGACAAGTACGGTCCAGCTTTAATCTTCTGCATGTGGAGATCCAGTTTTGCCAGCACCATTTGTTGAAGATGCTGTTCTTTTTCCATTGGATTCTTTGGGCCCCTTTGTCAAAGACCAAATGGCTGTAACTTTGTAGGCTTATATCTGGGTCTTCAATCCTTATACATTGATCTGTGTGTCTATTTTGGAGCCAGTACCAGGCTGTCTTTATAACTATGGATTTGTAGTATAGACTTAGGTTTGGTATGGTAATACCTCCAGCATGTGTTTTTGTTACTCAGGATTGTTTTTGCTATCCTGGGTCTTTTGTGCCTCCATATGAACTTTGAGATTGTTTGGTCAACTTCTTTGAAGAATTGCTTTGGGATTTTGATTGGTATAGCATTGAATGTGTATATTGCCTTTGGTAGGATGGTCATTTTTACAATGTTGATTCTGCCAATCCAGGAACAAGGGAGGTCTTTCCACCTTCTGGTGTCTTCTGCAATTTCTTTCTTTAGGGTTTTAAAGTTTTCATTGTAAAGGTCTTTTACCTCCTTAGTTAGGTTTATACCAAGGTATTTCATTTTTTTAGGGGTTATAGTAAATGGCATGGTTTCTCTCAAGGCTTTTTCACTTCTTTCATTCTGGGCATATAGGAAGGCCTCTGATTTTTGCACATTTATTTTGTATCCTGCCACCCTGCTGAACTTCTCAATTAGTTCCAGGAGCTTCCTGGTGGAGTTTTTGGGATCCCTCAGGTATAAGATCATGTCATCTGCAAATAGGGATAGCTTGATTTCTTCCTTGCCGATTTGAATCCCTCTTATGTCCCTTTCTTGTCTTATGGCTTCAGCTAAGACTTCAAGTACAATATTGAATAGAAGTGGTGAGAGTGGACAGCCTTGTCTAGTTCCTGATCGAAGTGGGAATGCTTCCAATTGTTCCCCATTGAGCATAATCCTTGCTGTGGGCTTGTTGTATACAGCTTTTATTATATTGATAAAGGTTCCTTCCATTCCTACTGTCTCTAGCGTTTTGATCATAAAAGGCTGTTGGATCTTGTCAAAAGCTTTTTCTGCATCTATCGAGAGTATCATGTGGTCTTGGACTTTGGACTGGTTTACATGATGAATTACATTTATTGATTTGCGTATGTTGAACCAACCTTGTGTGCCGGGGATGAAGCCTACTTGGTCCCCATGAATGATCTTTTTAATATGTTTTTGAATCCGATTTGCTAAGACTTTGTTGAGAATCTTTGCGTCTGTGTTCATCAGGAAATCGGCCTATAGTTTTCTTTTTTAAGTGAATCTTTATTAGGTTTTGGGATTAAAACGATATTAGCTTCATAGAAGGAATTTGGTAGTGTTCCTTCCTTTGCTATTTGATGGAACAGTTTAAGGAGTATTGGTGTTATTAACTCCTTAAATGTCTGGTAGAACTCTGTGCTGAATCCATCTGGTCCAGGACATTTTTTAGTGGGAAGATTCGAGATTACTTCCTCAATTTCCTTATATGTTATAGGACTATTTAAATAATTCACAACTTCCTGATTCAATTTAGGTAAGTTGTGTTTACTTAGAAATTCATCCATTTCTTTTGTGTTGTCAAACTTCACAGAGTATAAGTTTTTGAAATATGATGTATAAATTCTCTGGATTTCTTGGGTATCAATAGTGATAACTCCATGTTCATTTCTAATTTTGTTAATTTGGGTTTTCTCTCTCTTGCTTTTGGTTAGTTTAGCTAGGGGTGTATCAATCTTGTTGATTTTTTCAAAGAACCAGCTTTTTGATTGGTTGATTTTTTTCTATCATTTTCTTAGTCTCAATTTCAGATATTTCTCCCCTTATTTTGCTAATCTCTTCTCTTCTACTGCTTTTGGGATCAGATTGCTCTAGTTTCTCTAAAGCTTTAAGCTGCATTGTTAAGTTGTTTATTTCTGATGTTTCCATTTTTTTGACGTGGGCATTAAGAGCTATGAACTTACCTCTTAGAACAGCTTTCATTGTGTCCCAGAGATTTTGGTAAGTTGTATTTTCGTTATCATTCACTTTCAGGAAATCTTGAATTTCCTTTTTAATTTCTTCCTGAATCCAGTTCTCATTCAGCATCATAGTGTTAAGTTTCCAGGAGTTTGTGTATTTTCTCTTGTTTGATGTGTTGTGGATGTCCAGCTTTAGGCCGTGGTGGTCTGATAGGGCACAGGTTAGAATTTCAACTTTCTTGTATATGTGTAGATTCATTTTGTGGCCCAATATGTGATCTATTTTGGAGAAAGTTCCGTGTGCTGCTGAGAAAAATGTGTATTCTTCGGTGCGTGGGTGAAAAGTTCGATAGAGATCTGTGAGGTCCATTTCTTTCAGGGTTTGATTAAGTTCCAAAGTGTCTCTGTTAAGCTTTTGACCTGTTGATCTATCCCATGTTGAGAGGGCGATGTTGAAGTCCCCAAGAATTATCATTTGGGGGTTGATTTCTTGCTTTAGATGCTGTAGTGTTTTGTTAATGAATGTGGAGGGGCCCGTATTGGGTGCATATATGTTCAGTATTGTGAAGTCTTCCTGGTGAATTGTACCTGTGACTAAAATGTAGTATCCATCCGTGTCTCTTATAATTTTTTTTGGTTTGAAATCCACTTTGTCTGATAGCATAATGGCTACCCCTGCCTGTTTTCTGCTTCCATTTGCTTGTAGAATTGTTGACCAGCCTTTTATTTTTAGAGCGTGCCTATCTTTTGTGTTGAGATGGGTTTCCTGCAGGCAACAGATTGATGGATTGTGATTTTTAATCCAAGTTTGTAATCTGTGTCTCTTGATCGGTGAATTAAGTCCATTAACATTTAGTGTTATAATGGAGAAAGTATTGTTAATTCCAGACATTTATTATGTTTAGTAGCTTTTATAAGTATATTGCTTTGCTTTTAATGGTGTTATATTTACCTTCTGTTCTCCTGGATATGCCTGTTTTTTTCTTCACGCTTGAGTATCATTTCTAGCAGTTTTTGAAGGCCTGGTTTGGTGGCCATGTATCCCTTAAAGTTGTCTTTATGCTGGAAAATTTTTCTTTCTCCGTCCATCATGACTGATAGTTTTGCAGGGTAAATCAGCCTGGGTTGACATTTTTGCTCATTCAATACTTGAAGTATGTCTCTCCAAGCTCTTCTTGCTTTTACTGTTTCGACTGAGAAGTCATTTGTTATTTTAATAGGTTTGCCTTTAAAAGTGACTTGTTTTTTCTCCCTTGAAGCTCTCAGCACCAGTTCTTTATCTTGAATGTGGAGTGTTTTAACTATTATTTGCCGCGGTGTGCTTCTATTTTGGTCGTATCTGTTTGGGGTGCGGAATGCCTCTTGTATATGAATGGGCCTCTCTTTTTTTAGATGAGGAAAGTTTTCCTTGATGATCGTTTGAAAAATTTCCTCAGGGGTGGTATTTTGAGATTCTTGCTCCGGTATTCTATGAATACGCATGTTAGGCTTCTTCAGGGTGTCCCATATCTCTTGAATATTTCTCTCAAATATCTTTTTGGCTTTAACAACCTCTTCCATTGAGCTGGTTAGTACTCCCACTTTATCTTCAAGGTCTGAAATTCTGTTTTCTGCTTCATTAGTTCTGTTGATAAGACTCTCTGTGGCGTTCTGGGTTGAAGATAACTTGTCTTTTAGCTCAGTTTTAAACTCTGCTTGAGTTTGTTTTAACCGCTCTATGCCACTTTTTGTTTCTTGCACTGTTTTTCTCAACTCCTCCAGATGTCTGTTGTGTTCCTCTTCAAAGCGATTGATTCGATTATGTAATTCCTCCCGGATTTCCTCTTTCATAGTATTGAACATGGTAATGATCATATTTTGAAAGTCGTTATCCTTGGTCAGGCTTTCTTGGCCTTTTTCCGCGGGTTTGTTCTTGTTGGAGTCTAACATTATGGGATTAATTTCTTCAGTGGGAAATTTGTTTACTTGAGTGTTGCTTCTCATGGATTTGCACTTTGACTTTGGCATTGTCATTTTAACTCTTAAGATCTCTCAATTTCACTAAACTGAATTATTTGGCCTGGGGTACTGGTGGGCGGGGCCCGAACGGGGACTTACCTAGGGCGCGGGGTGAGGCCCGTGTGGACCGCGCGGGTGTCCCCACCGCGGAGCGGGGTGGGGTGAAAAGGGAGGATGGGCGCGTCGTGGAGCTATTTAACCCGAGGACAGCTGGGGCGGGGCCCGGGCGCAGGGGGAGGTCCTTCTCGTCCCTCGGCCCCCGCGCGGCTCCGGCTGGGTGGTGGGAGTCGGAGCCGGGTCCGTGTGGGCTGACCTGGGGTCCTAGGGCGCACGGTGAGGCCCGGCTCCATCTCGCGTACGCGTCCCGACCGGCGGAGCGGGGTGGGGTGAAAAGGGGGTCAGTTTCGTCCCTCTTGGTGATGGAGAGTATTCCTCTGTTCAGGGTGCATACATTTCACACAGGAATGAATTAAGTAAGTTTGCTTTAGTGACAAATGAGCCATGGGTTATCTCACCTCATCTGCATCTTTACTAAAGTAGAAGAAAAAATGATTTGAAACTAGCAGGCATATCATACACACAATCAGTCCCTTTTTCCACAGTTGGGATTTATATCAATCAACTCAGCAGAATCATTTGCAACTTTCTGGTAGCTATGTTCAACTTTCTATACCTGCAATCAGGCAGAGAAAACATAATGAAGTAGTGATTTCACAGATCAGACGAGTGAATGCAACATATGCCCCACTCCCCTCAGCCCTGCCTGTGGGAGTGTGGAGGAAGGTTTAAAACGAAAGTCTCAGCTGCTGAAATAAAAAAGCCATAACAGTTATTAAGAATTCCTGGAGCTGATTATGTTTGTCTGATTTTGGGGGGGTTTGGTCCTTGTGTGTTTATTTCCTTTTCATGTGACTCCATCCATTTTTTTTTCTGCAGCACTCTGTATTTTCTAAGATTCACCATCATTTTTATTAGTCACTCTTAACATTGCTGAAAGGAAACTCAATATCTTCTCTCTTGTGCCTACCCAGAGTATTCTAGTTGTGGGAAGACAATGAATGGAAAAAGTTTGAGTTCCAGGTCTCAGGCTCTCAAGGATGATAACTATTTCAAAAGCCATCTTAAAGAGTGCTAGCTTGAGAAACTGGTTCCTTTGGGGATATGCTAACTAATGTCATCCTCACAACCTTACTGAATGTAATTCAGATTCCCTGTAAGTTGTGTTTTTTCCTTTGTAACACATTCCAATGTGATATATAAAATGGGATTGATCTAATTTGGGGATTAGGACTGGGAGGAGATTTTTCCCAAAGGAGAAATATTTGAGTTTATATCTGAAGGAAAATTGGGTTGGAATATGGGCAAAGGTGGGTAAACAGCATAAACAGAGGTGAGAAAGAAACCAGTGGGAAATGTAACTTAGGCTTTATGGGTCCAATGTCAAATAAAGTTTGCATAGGAGCAATTTGTTCCTGAAAGCCTTGTGAGCAGGAAGCCTGATGCCCAGTGTAATGTTATGTTATTAATGTGAAAGGCAATGGGATCTAAAGGAAGTAGGTTTAGGTGATGGATGGTTAGATTACTTTCATCTTCAGGAAAGATTAAGGTTAATCTGTAGGAGTGGACTAGGACTTGCAGGAGCTAATTATTTCCCAAGGAAGCCAGGTGTTGTAAAAGAGTGATCCTTACCCTTCCAGCCTCTTCCTTCCTCTCTTGCATCTGCACCTATCAAAAGATGTTTTCTGCAGATTATATTAAAACTCAGAGAACCCTCAGCAGAGGCCAAACTGAAGGGCCTTTTGAACTTTCAGAATATAAAGCTGTGACCTAAGTAAACTTAATTTCTTTGAAAGTACCCAGACTTTGGTAATTGTTTTATAGTGATCCAAAAACAATCTAAACAGATGGGATAAACCCAAAAAAGTATAATGGAGGATCTGGGAATCAAACCAGTTTTTGACTTGTTACTGAAACCAACTTAATGTCTTATGATTTCCAGCAAATAAATCAGGCATAAAGTCACAACACTTTTGTGGATAAAGTGACGATAGCAGTTGACAGTACTCAAGAAAAGTTTAATTAGAGAAACTCATGGTATGCACTGGGAAATAATCTGAAGAGAGTATGGGCTCATGAATTTAGGCAAAGACATCAGCTGTATCTGGTGATACCAAATACACTTACACAGAGAAGGCCTCATCATTCGTGCCACGAGGCTTATTCTTCCTTGGTAATCCAAGAGAATGCAACCCTCTCCTGCTTATAAAATATCCATCATGTTTTGTGCCCAAAGTTAATGACTTTTAGATGACACTTGGCAAGAGATTTGTAGCACTGTCCAATTGATTGTTCATGGTCCAGTTTTCTAAAGAATCATCCCCACAGCAAGGAAGGAAGCAGCCTGCCAATATCCTGGCTGAGTGGCTCAGAATGGCAAGGAAATCCTATTCATTAGCAGATTTGAATTAAATCTGAGTCCTAATTAGTGGAATTCTAGCATTCCAGCAGCACCAACTGAATCTCCCCATTATTCTTGTCATTAACTTGTGTGCTATCTTATAATATTTTTCTTTCTTAGTTAAATTTTGGTCTAGCATTGTTCTTTTCTATAATCTAGAAGGATGAGCAAGTTACATAAGTATGGAGATGTATTTTTTATTCCAGTTTATCTTTGCTGGAAGTGTGAAGACGAAACAAAGCATGACATACATTAATTCCCGTAGGCTTTGTCGATTTGGCTCCTGCAGAATTCATTGGTTCCTGTAATGTGCTCATGTCTTTCTCTTTTGAATCCTTCGTGGGTCCTGCCTTGGTTTATAGGAACTGAGATTTTTCCTTTTTTTTTTTCTTTTTCTTATTTCATTTTGCCAGGTGATGGAAGGGTGGGAGAGGGCATTTTTACATGTTGCTATGATTATAGGACAGCATAAGCAAAGATCTGAAGAAAGCTGATTTAACAGTTGCCAACTGAGGTGCAGGAAATTAAGTCCCATATTCCATGTAGCCTGAGGCTCCTTGGAGAGAAGAAAAATGCTTTCACTTTTCAATGAGCTGTGGGAAATTGTTCCAAAACCATCGGGCAAAGCTTTATTTCTATGAAAAAGAGCTCTGTGGCCATCAGTCTAAAGGACCTTGAATTTTACACTGTGAAAGGTTCCCACTGAGTAAGACTTTAGGTCTGGACTCCATTGACCTTGAGACGTGGGAGGGTGTGAAGCACACAATGGAATCGTAACCCTACAAAAATTATTCTTTTTCGGTTATTCTTTAGGATTACAAATATTCTGTGCCAATGAAAGAAATACATAGTCACTAACCCGAAAGGGCACATTTCTCATCATAATACAGAATTCCATAATAATGTTCATACATTTGCACTAGCTTATTCAAGATGAAATCTGTCCTAACAATGCCATACACTGGAGAAATAACCATTGATGATGTTCTTTTTTAAATATTCAGTGGTATGCAAGTTATTACATAAATTCAGATAGCAAGAGAAAGGAATTTTCTATATTCGTGATAAGCTATTACATAGAAAAGTGTGGTGTCTCACACCTGTAATTTTAGTACTTAGAATGCTAGGCAAGACAATTTTCATGAGTTCAATGCCAGACCTGGCTACCTCAAAAGTTTCTGTCTCAACAGAACAGTAAACAAAAAAGAAGAGTAATTGAGTGTATTATGTAATTGTAGAAAATTGACCCTAAATCTAACTCTCAGAAGTGTGTAAGTAATCACTGTGTGCAACATTTATAATATGCTGAATGCTTTCTTAAACACTCTACATTTATTCATTCTCACCATAAACCTGTGAGTTGGGTATTGTCATTATTCCCACTTACACATGGAGAAACTGAGCAAGGGTGCACAACTGATAATGCTTAGACCTACAGTTCAGAATCTTTCACCATAATTCAAACATCTCTCTGTTAAAAATCAGTACATAAATGGCTATATTTGTGTTGATTACATTTGATGCATATAAAATTAAGCAAGAGAATATCTTGAAATGATATCAGTAAAGGTTTGAAAAGATATGAATCTTATTTCTAATACACTGTTTCACTATTTTAAAAATGTCTCAATTATGTGCAACATTTAATCACAAAGTTCAAAATTTATTAAAGTAGGCCATCACTTGTCACAAAAGAGAAGCTATCTCTGCTCTACATAGCCACTTACATCTATTTCAAAACTCACTTTGAACACTACTTTTATGAGATCAGTTGAGATAAGAGTCAACTCTGGCTAGACAAAGAGGCGTACACCAGCAGTTCCAGCACTTGGGAGTAGAAGGATGCTATAAATTGAAATTCAGACTGTACATAGTGAGTTCAAGACAAGCCAGGGCTACAGAACAAGACTGTCCCCCAAACGAAAACATAAACAACAAATCAGCTTGTATTAAATTAGGAAGTGTTTCCAGGATTACTCTTAGAACAGCAAAGATTTGTTGTTCTTCTGTCACATGGTGTCTTCAGTCCTTGAAGATGAAGCAACCTTTATCTTTAATTATTCCCCCTTTGTTTGTAAATACGAAGAATGTCTTGAGGCTATCATATTTACAGAGTCAACATGATGCTAATAACATTCTTGGAAAGTATGATGTTATCTACTATACAGTGAGATCACCTGGCAGCAGACTGAGAATGGCAGGGTGTTCTAATGTTTACCAGGTATTTGCGTATGTCCTAATGTTAGTCCTCTGGCATTCTCTGCTTGTTGGTCTCATAGATTATGAGAACATGGATAATGTACATTACAGATATTCATGGATGTTTGCCAAGCTTCAAAGGCCATGTAGATCTAATCGAAGTTTTATATAAATAAGTTGAACATAATAAAATATAGAGTATTCCCTTGATAATGTACTTATCCTCCCTGTGCTTCTGTTTTCTCTACAGGGAAGTAAGGTAACAACAACCATTTTCTTGGAGTGATATAAAGATTTAATGAGGCTAATGAGTCAACTTAATTAATTCAATTACCTCCCTTTAGAGTTTTAATTTCATGAGAAATTTTTGTCCATGAGAATGAAAAAGTACTATTCCAATTTTCTGGTTTATTGTGTTTACTGAACTCAATTCTGCTTTTCTTGGATCCTTTAGGACTCAACTTTTAATGTGGACAAACTATTCCCTCTCCTTGTTCTTCCAATGCCAACACATGTCAAAAAAGCATGATGTACAAAGTCAATTATTTTCTTTGCTTAAGAAAAGCCTCTTCCTTTTTCTTTAAATTGCATTTTGCATGCGCACATGTATTGCAGGTACATGGGTACATTCTAGTGGAGAACAGAGGTTGAAGTCTTACGTCTTTCTCAATGAGTCTCCATCTTGTTTTTTGAAACATGATTTCTCAGCCAACCTTTAAGCTAATTGGCTGTTTCAATGGGTTAGTCAGCCAATGAACTCCAAAGTCTCCCTGTCTTTACCCCTGCAGCACTGGGTTACAGAAACATGCCACCATGCCTGGCTTTTATTTTAGTGTTGGGGCTCCGAACCCAGGTCCTGCTGCAAGTGTAGTAAGTGCTTTCCTCTTTGTCTTCTCCACTCCAAGACTTTATTTTTGAAAGCCGTTTTGTTGTTCAAACAGTTCAAACAGTTCCTGTGTGCTAGGAGGGCATTTATCCATTCCATGTATCTCTGAATATGCCAAATATCCTAAGCTGAGTTCTCAGCAAGAACTCTGCTGAAAATGAGATTTTAGATTGATTTATTGGATTTTTCCTGCAAAGGGAAAACAGAATTTTAGCTTTTGAAGATGAAATGTGATAGAACCGTCACTCCTGTGATATGTGAGTCAGGAAAACATGGTGCTGGCCTTCAATCTCCAGACACCTAATCAGATGCTGGCTTCCATTCCAAATACCAATACAATCTCATCTGGAAGGGTAGAAACATGGTGCTTTGTAGACTGTATATACTGAACATTTGGACTAATGTGTTTCTCTGTTTGACCCCACATTCAGAGGACTATGCAAACCTTAATGGAATGGTAATTTATTTCCCCCTATTGAATTAAAAATTAAATTTATTAAAGTTTAAGAAAACTAAAGACTAATGAACACTGCATATTATTTTGTTGAAATTAGTGCTTGTTGACTAGGCTGGGCTTGATAACTCCACGAAGAGTTAAAAGCAAAAAGAAATCCCATCCCCACACTCATGTACATGTTTAATTGGAGTTGGCCCTAACTTCTGTTTTTGTGTTTCTTTTTTTTTTGAAAACTATACCAGATACCAGATCATTTTAGTATATATACATGGCTAAAACTAATTATACAATTATCAGGTGTTAATGCGAAACTGTCCACCTTTGGACTTCTTAAAGTGGATGCTAACTCATGGGGTCTGCCTGGGATGTTGATGGGGTATGCCCTGGCAACTCAAGAATCACATTTTTAGGAGGAAGTTTCAAATTAAGATCCTGCTGAACCAGATCAGTCTGTCTATGAATCTTTTGGTTAAAAAATTACCAATGAAATAATATTTTGGTTTAATTAGTTACTCAAAGTAATCTCATCAGCCTAAGGAAATGGGACAATTGGGTGATTAGTTATTGCTTGATTTTGTTCTTATTTGCTTAGTTTGCCAATTAATGTTCATTATCTTGCCAAACTTTGGAACACATACCAAGAAAATTACAAACCTTTGCTTATGTACCATGAACAGGAATAAAGAGCTAAGTCTAGTAGTCAGAAATCAAAGTAGAAAACTCATGAGGAAGTAAAATATTTGATTTTACACTTAATATTAGTTTATGTTTTTTGGAGACACTTTTTTCCACTTCCTGTGTGTGGAGAAGTGTATTTGTGCATTGGTATGTGTGGGGATGCACGTGTGTGTGTGTGTATCTGTGTGTGTGTGTGTGTGTGTGTGTGTTTGTGTGTATTTGTGTGCTCATGGTGAAGATTACATGCGCTTTCACATCCTATTGGTATGTGTGCATGTGGAGGCCTGAGGGTGATCTTGGAAATCATCCTCAATTACTCATCATCCTTCCACCTTATTCTTTTGAGACTATGTTTTTAATCAGATCTAGAGTTTACCTATAGAGGTCTAGTTAGCCAGCTAGCACTGGAGATTTCCTTCTGAGGCTGGAATTATAGGCAAGCCACCATGGGCACATGAAATTTATGTGGGGTACAGTGATCTAAACTCGTGTCCGTTTGCTTATGTGGCAAGTACTTTTATTACGGAGCCATCTCCTCAGTTCTAGAGATCCTTTAAAGGTTTGGAAATGATTGAACAAAATTCCTTTCTTTCCTTTTTCTCTGTTCAGTGATTGTGTGTATGGGGGTAGTTTTATAAGATGTATCCAATGTAAAAACTGTGAAAAGTGCTTGTAAAGTAGTGTTTGAGTATGGTTTAGAGGCAGATAACATGAGCAAAAGTCAGCAATAAAGATAAAGACAACTAATTAGTGTGTCACATCAAGGTTGGTTTTGTTATGAGACAGTAGAAAAGGAATGGAAGGGTCCTTTGAAGACCTTACCATGAAAAGTGGTCTTCCAAGCACCCTGTGGAAGGGGAACCCATCTCTCCTAGACAACCTTGATGCAGTGTTTTAAAAACTATTTGTGTAAGCATTTATAAACTATGTCAGGAAATATTATATTAATGGAAGCTTTCAATCTACTGATGATAAGATCACAAGACTTTTGTGAATTACTTATATATTTCTATTTGGTAATTGATGAGGAATTTGCTAAGCATATGATGTTCTTTCCTTCCAACCTATTACCTAATTTTATTTAGTATGTCACCCAATTACCCTGTTTTAGTTTTTCTTAACTGTTCAAAAGCAAATAGTCATAGTCCCTAAAATATTTCTAAGATTTTTAGATTGAGACACTAAATTTTGATATAGAAGATTTTTGTTACTTTTCAAGGAAAATGTTAATTAGATCATAATTTTATTTAGATTTTTGAATGATATAATTATGTAATACATTACTTCCCTCTCTCCAGGCTTAAAGGCATTGGGAAAACTTGTAACCTTTTAAGATTTAATGCTTACCAGTTGCTGATGACGAGATTACACTAAATATTTCTCTTCAAAAGAACTTTTTGTGTATCTTTCCAGAAACTAACAAAGTGATCAGAAGCTCAGTTGCTGAGGGAATTGAAAGCAAAGTTTATGCCTCTCCATCGCAAGCTTTATTGTTCAAAATAAATGTCAAAGGAAGCGCTGGGGGAAATTATAAGGGTTTAATTCACGTGTATAGAATCAGTGCAGAATTAATAGCAGTCTAGTACTAAGGTTTGCTAGCTAATTGCTGGGTTTTACTGTTAAGCAAATGGGTGTGAATTTTAACAATACTATTTAAAAGCCTCTCTGGGAGTCTGCTCTCTCTCATCCTTTGGCAATGTCATAAGGTTTCAAGCCAGTTTATGAACACATTTTCCAGTTCTTTAAGTACCAAGGTGGTAGCCCCTGCGGTTCTGTGCAGTTGATCCCCCACCTCAATAAAATATATATTCACTTTCACAGGAAATAGGTATAGCCAGGATTTATAGACCAACAAGAATGTCTGCTTCTTCACATGTTTCCCAAGGAAGGACATTGCATTCACTCTATCCCATAGGTTGATAAAGAAATGACATTGTATTTTCTTATATTTGTTGATACATGAAATTGTTGTGAGTATTAAGAGTTCAACTGATGACTTTTTTGGTAGACATTGAGTCAAAACATGTCATAATATGAACAATAAATTCTACTACTCAAAAAAAGCAAGGCAGAAGGTTTGCCATGGATTTAAGGCTATCCTGGGCTACATAGCCCCACCTGAGTTACAGATGGAGACCTTGTCTCAAACAAAAAAACAAAAGGAAATTTAAAAAAGGAAAAAGAAAAAAGTCAATTTATATGCTGTCTGCACCATCAGAACTAAGGTGATGGCTAATGGAAGAAAGCTGCAAAAATTGTAAAATCTTATTTACCCAGATTGATTCATGGGCCTGGGATGGTTGTTTTAAGTGGCAGTCTTTAAGTAGGCTGGGGCAATGTCAAAGTTGTCTTTTCTTTTTTTTTTTTTTTTTATTTCCACTCATACAAACTTAACAGGTATACCAGTCTCCCCTCCTCCAACCCCCCATCCCTCTTTGCCCCCCACCCCCTCTTCCCTCCCCATCCCCTAGTGCCTCCTCCTCCCATCCCCGGAGACTCCTTTAATGAGCATGCCAAACTCTCCTCTGGATCCTCCTCTCCGATGAGGTGCAAGGACCCAGGGGCATTTCCCAGAACCGTTTCTGTCAATCCCTTGCTTCCAAGGATCCTAGTGCCTTTAGCAAACGCTAGACTTTGTGGGGTCAATAGTGTGTAGGACATTGTGCAGGGCATGCAAAGTCCAATTATAATTGCTTCGGGCCTAGCTTGTGTGGAGATTCTTGCATATCGTTACTTTTCCCATCCTTTTGCTCTTACAATCTTACCACCCCTTCTTCCGCGAATTTCCCTGAGCTTCAGGATGGGGAGAGATTAGGCTGGCCTAGTTCTCGGTGGTTGATATAGAGTCTCTGAAGTTCTGGATTATGGTTTGTTGATTTATTTTTTTCAGTTTTGCTGCTTCTGCAATGCCCTTCACTCCATCCTGATGGGTGTTGGATATCACCCCCTGGCCAGAGATAAAAAGCTGTTAAATTAGAGTCTTGTTATAAGAGTATATTCAAAGGTAGATGTAACAAAAGTAGGAAACCACAGTGAGGGAGGGGTCAATCACCCATTTGCAAAATTGTTTCTTTCTATCTGCCAGACTATACGCCCTCCCCTTCTGGTAAGATCATATTCCATCAGTTGTAAATGATCAGGAAGGAAGTCTGTGAACTTAACCAGATATCTCCTTACTTACTTGCACTCCTTGATGGAGGCCTATTTTCTCTGCTCTAACTCCTTTGTACTAGTGTGTCCCTCTTTCCCCATCCCTCCTGTTCATAATCTTTGCAATTACTGTAGGTATTACAGAGATTTATCTTTGAGTGTCTCTAAGTGGGTTTGGTACTAGGAGCCACCTATTAGGGAATACATAAGGCGCTTAATTTTCTTTACATGGTTTTTCATTGAATTCTTATAGTTCCTGGCTGAACTGATGTCTCTGTTGCAGAGTTTTCCTTTTTAGTTGTTGCAGTTTACCTACATGGTTGCTGATAAACGACTATCAAATAGCTTAAGGAAACAAGGAATTTATTTTCTTGTTATTATTTATTATTTATTCAATTGTGCGTGTATGCGTGTGTATGCGTGTGTATGCGTGTGTACATATGTGTGTGTATGTATGTGTGTGCGTGTAGAACCATGGACGAATTCGGGAACTACCGTAGATGCCTCCACCTCCTCCTTGTTTACTCTGCTCTGGGATTCACAGGTTCCGCCTTACCAGGACCAGAAACGCAAGCCGCCCCTGCTTCCGCCTGGCGTCTATACGTGGGGTTTAGGATCCGAACTCGGGACCTTCTGCCTGCAAGGCAGAGGTTGAACCCCTGAGCCACCTCTCCAGCCCCCGGAATTTATTTTCTTAATGATAGTCTGCTTACAGTTCTCAGCCCAGCTTAATGGGAGAACACACATCAACACAAGGGTCGAGGGAACTGGCCACACCATCTCTACATAATGGTTGAAAGAAGGATGATCCCTACTTGCCAGACCAGCATGTCTGGCCAAGTGTACAGAGGGATGCTGACTTCCTCAACCAGTTTTCTGTATTTTATTCACTTGTTCAGAGCCTAGTCCCACACACTGTGGGCTGGGTCTGCCCCATCAACTAGACCATCTCCTTCAGGTTCACTCTGGGCTTAACTCAGCTACTAATTCTCCACAAATGTGCCCAGAGCTCAGACCTTCAGCTGTCAAGTTGACACCTGTGCCTAACTATGACATTAGTCTCTCCACCTCTCCTCATGTTCAGTAGTGCATAACCCATTTATTGTTGTGAGGCCTGTTACTGAACCATAAGAGCATGCTTCATACCTCTAGTTTGGCCACCTGTCCTCTTTAAGGAATACAACTTGATGGTGAAAAACAGAAAAAATGAAATTTTTCAATATAATTATATTGGGAAGATGCTTATATGTTTCCTCTTCAATGTCTGAGCCGAAAAAGTAGAGTTTGAATGGCAAGAGAAAGCAGGAGATATGTATAACTGAACAGTTTTGTCACAGATTTGGTTCTGCCCACTCTCTTGCGAAGTCCTCAAAGGTGTGTGAATCTCTTCCAGGAGGAAGTTTCATCTGGCAGACACCAGTATTTTTCTGCTCCCAACCTGGGATTCCTGGGGGAATTTCAAATCCCAAGGTTCATTCCTTTGGTTGCCCCCACAAAGAATGGCAGGCGAAGGTCAGGTATCATTTGTCTACTTTCTATTTTACTGTCCAGTTATACCCTCTGATTTAATCTAGCCATGAAAACATACCCTCCCCTGCTTCTTCTTGTCCCACATTTGATCAAAGGAGGTCTTATACATCCCTTGATATGTTGATTCTCAAATTTGAACACTCTGGCAGCACAATGGCCCTTTTCTACTTGTCTTCAAGACACCTATTCAGTCTTTCAGTTCTGCTGTTTTTTTCTGCACAGAACTGATCTTAGTAAGATTCAACTTCCCTGGGATTGTCAAGACCTAATCCTCTGTTCCTTTCCCTTGTAGAGCAATAACCCCTCTCAGCCTTTCCTTTATGTTGGGACATAATTATGTGAAGTGGGAACTCTAGTGGCAAGGACCAGACAGGTGAAAGATCCCTGTTAGTGGATCTATCCAAGGAAGGGCCACTTAATCCATCACAGATCCCCCACTAGAGCAGACAACCTGAAGGGATACTACCCTTCACCTGTCTAGTCCTTGCCCACTAGAGTTCCCACTTCACATAATTATTTCTCCTGAGTTTCTCACAGGTCTATGGGGGAATGTTGATATGTCAGCCATTGTGCAGGTCTGTAAGGATAAGTATCTTTGCAGTAAGTTTCTGGATAGCCTTGTTGTTGTTGGTGTGACCTGGCCAGCAGTGGATTTCTCCCACTTTTATGCTTTTATAATCTTACTGCTCCTTCTTCCTCAACATTCCTTGAGCCTCAGGATAGGAAGGACTTAGTTGGCCTGATTTGGGCTGAATATTTCAGAGTGGCTAGTACTCTGCACTCTTGTTGGTTGTTGTCTGTTTTACTGCTCTACCATTGCACTAGGCTGTGTCTTATTTAGGTGTTGAGATCTTTCTTAGCTAAAGACAAAATGACAGTTATTTAAATAGAAGTTTACTGTTGGGTGTTTGTGGTTAGCATTGAGACATCTGATCCTGTCTACTGTCAGTTTTCTCCCTGTCCCCTCTGGTTTAGGCTGGTTTACACTGCTGGGCATTTGTTCTCTGTCTTTAAGGAGAGGGAGTTTGGGGTTGGTCATGCATATTTATACATGGCTTGTCAGAGATTTACTGGATTTTATGTGTACATTGAGATTTTCCTTGTTACTTTAGAAATTTCATAATAATATGATTTGTTCAGATCACTTTTTTAATCTTACGAATATAATGTTGATCACATTTTATATGTAAATATTGTTTTGTGGCTAACCACAGAACCATGGTTCAATTCTATTTTTATGCTTTTTATTTGTCACCCAAAAACAATATAAAAAACATTATAACATAACTGTTGACTTCTTACACAATGTATTAGTTGTCAAGATTTCCCTTATTCAGTTTCTCAGCAAAACATGATACATGAGTGATTATTTTCTACTTCTGATTCTGTTTTCCTGTAATATTAATCAAACACTGTTCCATGACCTTGTAAAAGTAGCTAAATTGGGGAGTTACCCTTGAGTTTGTAATGAATTGAATGAGAAAAACAGAAAAACGGTGCTGGTTAGATCTTAAGTGCAACCAAGTAATTGCCTTGGATTCTCAAGACAATGATTTGTATAATCCCCTCTTAGGAAGTATTCAGTTGAATCACCTCAGTTATATAAGAAATATAGATATTTTGGATGATATAAGCACACAGACATGCTGACCATATGTGGGATGGAATCTGAATTATCAATGACATGCATCTGGAATTGCTAAGTAATAATACACATGTGTTATTAAAACATAATGTGTTTAAAGAATTCAAAGAATGAGATTTTTCCCTTAAGTTTTCTTAATTGCTACAGGTGTTCACAGATACTCTTGAAGGAAACTACTAGCAGGGTAATATTTTCTTTCTTAGGAAAGGGCTTTAGTACCAATAATTAAATAATTACTCTGACAGAATATGAGAATATATATATATATATAATACAATATAATTGAGGTGATTAGACAAATCACATAATAATTATAAAAATAGTATTTTGAGAATTCCATTCTATTACTTTTGCATGCTACCTCTCAGTTTAACAAGAATCAAGTACTAGGAGCTCTCACAATTTAGTCTGTCAGAACATAATTGCAGTTTGTGAACTTCCAGAAAACATGGCAATGTGAGTTTTTTTTTATGAGAAGTATAATACTAGAAAACTAAGGTGGGAAATTAGAGCTGGTAAAGACTGAATTTCACTTCAAGACAGAAAATAAGCAGGTCTGAGCTTGCTATCTGAAAGCTCAAAAGAATTCCTTTGAGTTCAAGAATTTAAATATTTTATATTCTGACATGACATCCATCTATATTTTAAAAATACATTAAATATATAGAAATATTTTTCAATATGATTTTTAGAACCTTCTATACAATTCGCATGCTTTCCCAAAAAGAATATATTTTATTCTTTTCTTTTTCCTTAAAATGTTCAAATCGTTTTGAGGGAACAATATAGATCTAGGCATACAAATTAACATGAATCTTTTTCAATAAAGAAATATCGATATCTAGCCAAATCAGCTCGAGGGAGTTCCCTATCCTTTCAACTATGGTTTTTGTAGTCTCTGGCCTTATATCAAGGTCCTTGATCCATTTGGAATTAAGTCTTGTACATGGTGACAAGTATGGGTCCAGCTTTAATCTTCTGCATGTGGAGATCCAGTTTTGCCAGCACCATTTGTTGAAGATGCAGTTCTTTTTCCATTGGATTCTTTGGGCCCCTTTGTCAAAGACCAAATGGCTGTAATTTTGTGAGCTTATATCTGGGTCTTCAATCCTTATCCATTGATCTGTGTGTCTATTTTGGAGCCAGTACAAGGCTGTTTTTATAACTATGGATTTGTAGTATAGATAAGGTTTGGTATGGTGATACCTCCAGCAGTGTTTTTATTACTCAGGATTGTCTTTGCTATCCTGGGTCTTTTGTGCCTCCATATGAATTTTGAGATTGCAGACATCCAATGGCACAGTCACTGCTACCAACTCTCAACAGTTGGGATTTTGTGAAATTAAAGAGCTTCTGTTCAGATAAAGAGATTGTAACACGACCAAAGGCAACCCACAGAATGGGAGAAAATCTTCACTAATCACATATTTGAAAGAGCTCTACTATCCAGAGTGCACAAAGAACTTAGAACCAAGGAAACCAATTAAAAAATGGACCTTGGAACTCAAAAGAAACTTTACCAGGGATGAAATTAAAATGTCTAACAAATATCTTAAAAAATGATCCACTTCCTTAGTCATCAGGGAAATGCAAATCAAAACTTCCCTGAGATATCATCTCACCCCGGTCAGGATGGCAAAAATCCACAATACAAACATGACCAAATGCTGGAGAGGATGTGGAGAGAGGGGAACTCTCCTACATTGCTGGTGGGAATGCAGGCTCATACAGCCACTCTGGCGAGCAGTGTGGAGATTCTTAAAGAAATTAAAGATTGAAATGCCATATGACCCTGCTATTCCACTTCTGGGAATAAACCCACATACAGCAAAAAATCACCTCGATAGCACAAGCATGACCATGTTCATAGCAGCACTGTTTACAATAGCAAAGTCATGGAATCAACCCAAATGTACAACAGTTGACGGGTGGATAAGGAAACTGTGGTACATCTCTATACAATGGAGTACTACTCAGCCATCAAAAATGATGAATTACTTGAATTTACCGGGAAATGGATGTCATTAGAAACAATTATATTAAGTGAAGTATCCCAGACCCAGACAATTAAGCGCCGTATGTACTTCCTAATAGGTTGCTCCTAGTACCAAACCCACCCAGCCCACCTAGAGACACTCAAAGATAAATCTCTGTAATACCTACAGTAATTGCAAGGATTATGAACAGGAAGGATGGGTAGGAGGGCCACACTAGAAACAAAGAAAGAGGGGACCATGTTACAGCAGAGAATAGGCCTCCATCAAGGACTGCAAGTAAGTAATGAGACATCTGGTTAAGTTCACAGACTTTCCTTCCTGATCATTTACAACTGAGGGGGTATGATCTCACCAGAAGGGGAGGGCACATAGTCTGGCAGATAAAAAGTTACCATTTTGACAAATGGGTGATTGACCCCTCCTTAACTGTGGTTTCCTACTTTTATTGCATCTACCTTTTAATGGGCTCTTATAACAAGACTCTAGTTTAACAGCTTTTTGTCTCTGGCCAGGGTGTGACATACAATACCCATCAGGATAGAGTGAAGGGCATTGCAGGAGCAGCAAAACTGTAAAAGAAAATCAACAAACCATAATCCAGAACTTCAGAGACTCTATATCAACCACCTAGTACTAGGCCAGCCTAATCTCTCCCCATCCTGAAGCTCAGGGAAATTTGCGGAAGAGGGGGCAGTAAGATTGTAAGAGCACAAGGATGGGAGGAGCAATGATTTGCAAGATACTCCACACGTTAGGGCTGAAGCAATCATAATTGGACTTTGCATGCCCTGCGCAATGTCCAACACACTATTGACCCCACAAAGTCTAGAATTTGCAAAGGCACCAAGATCCTTGGAGGCAAGGGATTGGCAGCCACAGTAGTGTTCCTATGCTTAATGGGAACACAGGAAAGGATTCAGGGAAATGCCACTGGGTCCTTGTATGTTATCGGAGAGGAGAGCCCAGAGGAGAGACTGGCAGGCACTTTAAAGGATTCTCCGGGGATTGGAGGGGGAGGCATTGGGGAATGGGGAGGGAGGGGTGAGGGGAAGGGGAGCAGGGGGGCCGGGAGGAGGAGGAGGGAGGGAGGGAACCGGTGTACCTACTAAGTTTGTATGAGCGGAAATAATAATAAAAAATATTTTAAAAAAAGAAATATTGATATCTATACAGAAGTTATTTACTTATGGGGTATGTAAATGTATAAAACACTTATAAGTAGGAGTTGAAAATGACTTAGTCCATAAAGTGCTTAATGCACAAGCATGAAGACCTGAATTCATTCCACCAATCTATAATCGAAGTGCTGGAAAGGAGGTGATAGTAGGATTCCTGGGGACCTGCTGGCCAGCCAATCTAGCTGTTAGTAAGTCTCAGGTTCATTGGGAGATCCTGTCTCAGATGATACCAGCTAGAAACATGTGGAGTCACACATATAAATATAAATGTACATGTACACAAACCATAAATTTATAAATATAAAATATTAAAACATATATTAACTTCTGTGTGCATATGTGTACTTATGTGTAGGCATGCATGTACACATATGTGCATGCATGCATGTACTAGCTGTGTATGTGCACATGAGCATATATTTTCATGTGTGTGCATATGCTTATGTGTGTATATATTCCAGTTATATGTGGGTGCATGTGCGCCTATTTATTACTTGTGTGTGCTCATTTTTGTGTACTTGTATGTGCATGCATGTACATGCATGTGTGTACTAGCTGCCTCTATATGTATGTACATGTGTATCTATGTGTGTATGTACTATTCATATAATTAGCTGCATATGCGTGTGTGAATGCATGAGTTTTCCTATGTGTATATGTATGCATAGTGTAGCAGCAATATATTTGAAGAGATTTGTCTGGGGAGATATAAAGAAATTCCTCCTCACTTCCTTAAAAAAGGGAGTGTTAGCCTCATTGCTATTACCTCATTGCTGCCTCCCACCAGTTCATTTGCTATACTGCTTGCAAGGTGTTCTGTGTACTAGCTTATGTGTACCAGCTGTGTACCACAGCACCTCTGCCTCATAATGGCTAATGATCAGGTCATCTTTGGAAGAAAGCACTCCTTTATAAAAAAAGAGTCACAAGAGGATAAATTAGTATAAAAATATCTAAAATTTCTCCTCCTTAAGATATACCTTTCCTTCCAAAATGGAAAAATGTGTATTCAGATTACTAAAAGTTTCCTGATTTAACTGGTATATGGTTATGCAGATTTATAAATCAAACTCTGAAAATCAAATCAGATGACTCACTCACACAGGAAGTGTACTTTCTTGTAGCTACTTGAGGATTATGTGGCAGAGGGAAGGACAGGCTGAGGGCCAATGGCTAGGACCATGTTCTGAGGCAGGAGACTGAATATGTATGGCAATAAATTAATCATCTGGAATACTAGAGTAAGACAAGTCATAACTGAAGTGACTTGCACTTTCCCTCTACACCGCACTCATGCCCCAAATCTCTATAAATCTTACTGAATAGACTGCTTACCTCATTGGTGTTGAATGTCAACCAGTGTTCTGTCAGATTGGCAAATTCATTAGATCCTGTATTGGAGATCCTGTATTGGACCAAGAAGGACATTAATGGCTTTTGGAGGTGCTTATAGACTTAGCAATGCACACATCTCCAGGAAAATATGCATGCACAATTACATTTACAACTCGTGTGACAGATTTCTCTCTTTCATACTGAAGACTGGAAATTAGGCAAAAAGAATACATAAGTTTCTTCCTTGAAAAATATAATTGTTTTAAGATTGCTTTCAAACCATAAAATCATGCATACTTTTAATGACTCATCAGATGCTCCCAGTAAAATAAATAGGAAGTAGCAACAGAGAATCCAGTTCTGTTTATATTTGATATGTAAAACAATTTGTCTTGAATTAATTTTTACCACTCTAAACAAGAGTTTTGGTTCACTGTTGAAGTGTACGCTGCTATGGACATTAACATGATTCTAGTTTTAACTCAAA
This sequence comes from Typhlomys cinereus, assembly GCA_023101885.1. Lineage (NCBI taxonomy): Eukaryota > Metazoa > Chordata > Mammalia > Rodentia > Platacanthomyidae > Typhlomys > Typhlomys cinereus. The sequence continues at coordinate 6,419,891 of JALPQD010000080.1, read as the reverse complement.
CTTTTATAAATACCATAGCACTTTTACTTCTGTAAATCAATGTACTGAGATCATATGTAATGTAGAACTTTGAAATGTTTTCTGTCTCCAAATGAAACCTTCATTTTCACATGTATTCCTTATTCCTAGACTTATTTATTGATCTTTTCTTTGAAGATGATAATGGGAAAATTCACATTATTTATAAAGATGGTATTAATAATTTAATAACATTCATAAATATCAACACAGTGTTAGCATTAATACTATTAAGACAATATTTGCTTACTAATATTCATAATGCTAATATTCATATGATTAATTTTAATAACATCCACCCTTTGCTCATCATTTAGCATGGTCTCAGACGTATCATGAATGTGATACCTGAAATGTTTCTGGCAGTCCTTGCTATAGCTGTTTTTTGGAGGGCTGTATGCACTCATTTTAACAGATAAGGAAGCAAAGGCATTTATGTGAATTTCAGAGGTGGTAAGTGAAGGCATAAGATGATAAAGTAGGAATCTGGTAGGTGATACCATTCATACTCCAATTACATTGCTTCGAGATTGAAGCTCTTCTCAGCATTTTCTTCCATTCCTCTCTGTTGCAATGCTAATTCACCTGATGAATACTTTGTATCTTAGCAAAAAGACTGTTAGGTGCTACCTAGTGTTTCAAATCATTTGAGAGTATTTCTGTATGTTCATTATTAGCCATCATAAAAAATTATTTACTAGTTATACAGGCATGCTTAGTTTCTTTTCCAGTTCCTTGTGAGTGGAATGTTGAACTGTAAACTATGAGAGAAGGTTATTTCATCTTAACACACTTACTTAATGTCTCACATTTTCATATTTTTGTTCTCTTTGGGGGAAACTGAATAGTATATACATAGCCACAGGTTATGTAAGCACTCTCTCACTGAACTGTATCCAAAACCTTTGCTTCATTCATGTATTTATTTTCTTCTGAGATAGGGCCTTTCTAAGTCGCAAGACTATCCTTGAATTCTCTGTAGCCAAGGATGGTTTTGAACTTGCAGTTCTTCTGCTTAGCACACTGAGCAGATGAAGTTGCAGTTCTTCACCACCTGCCCCAACTCTAATTTCACTATTCTAATGTTTACATACTAACTCAAAAATATTAACTTTGAATGATTTATAGCTATAGAAATTCTGAGGCTAAAAGTAAATTTTGGAATGTTGCAGTTGCCTGTATGCTGCCAACAAATTCACTACAGTTTAAGGGGGAACCAAGAGTTTTATTCTTTCTTATGATTTTCTGGTTATAGTTATTTGTTCAGTTTGGTAGAAGAGGTCATATCACCAACAGGAGCTAAGGATAGTCCTCCCTTCCCAGACCAGGATGTCTGGTCAAGTGTAGCAAAGGTTGTCTGTTTCTTTAACCAGTTCCCTTCATCTTATACAACTCCCCAGAGACTAGTCACACCCACCATGTGCTGAGCCTTCCCCATCAATTGGATAATCTCCTGCAGCCCTTGCTCTGGGTTTAATTCAAATACTTACTCCTTATAACAGTGCCCAGAGCTCAAACCTCCAATATTCAAGTTGACTCATATGTCTAAGTATGAAGCAGAGCAACTATTTAGTACTGCATCAACCCCAGGCTGTTGCCTTCAGCAAATGTTTTCTGACACAGCTTATCTTATGATCTTCAGTGATTATAAAATATTAATTATCCCATATATATTACTGAAAGTAACTGGGATGCACCTATGAAATCAAATACACAATGTCACAGTTTGCCTGTATGTTGATACATTCACAACCAAATGGCTTATGGGAAGAGGGGGCTCAATTTTGGCTTATGATGTCCTGTTACAGTTGTTGCTACAGCTTAGCAGGAGAGCTACCATGAGCTAAGGGAACTGAGCACTTAATACTCACTTGCCAGACAGCATACTTATCCAGTTATCCTGAAGAATGCCAGCTCACTGAATTAGCTTTTATCTACCTGAATAGGACCAAATCCTACCCACCATAAACTGGCTCATCCAACACTGATCAGACAATCTGTTACAGTCTTGCTTAGGACCTAACTCAACTAACAATTCTTTACAAATGTACCCAGAGCCTGAGTCTTCAACTGTGAAATTGACACCTGTAGCTAATATTTTATGTGTAAGGAATTATCATTATGTTAGGGTGACAATCAGTGTTTTAATGCATAGAGAAATGTGGTGTCCATAGAGTTCAATAATAATCTTTTGAAATAAAGAAATCCTGTCATTAGAGAGATGTCACTGAGATGAGTGAGAATCAAAATAAGCATCACATGATCTCAGATGGTAAATATAAAAAAATTAGCTCAGAAAACCCCAAAGATTAAAATGATGTTTACTAGGGGCTGTGGGAAGAGAAACAGCAGGGAAGAAGGAGAAAATGTTAGTTAAAGCTTACTGATTCCGTTAACTCCAAAGTAAACACTTAAGACGTCTATTACATAGCATGGTGACCTCAGTTGTCAAGAATATATTGTGTTCTTGAAACTCCCTAAGAGAGTAAATTATGTTTTTAACAGAAAAAAACCAAAGTAATTAAGTTAGGGGAAACAAATGTCAATTATCTGCATTTGACCATTCAACAATTTCTTCTAAGTGAGATGTTAAACTATAAATGAGATACGTTTATCTCATTTTAGCAAAGCACTTAATGACTTACAATTTCATATTTTTGTCCACTTTGGGGAGACAGGACCCAGAGCTAAATACTATGTAAGTACTATGTAAACTGTGTAAGTACTCTCTCACTGAACTTTATTCCTAATCCTTACTTCATGTATTTATAACATAAAAATCATTTTTAAGTAATGTAGTTAAAAGAATAGGGTTATATTACCTACAGCTGTTTGATGCTAGCTTATAATACAAATAACTAATATTCTAGTGACAAAACACAGTTTATTCTCTTAAGTACATAGTCTCTGTAAACTAAGTTATCTTCTGGAAAAAACTTCTTTTTTTTTTCAGCTGAATGTGTCAGGAAATCGTTAAACATTTTCTGAATAGGATGGTGAGGCAGGAGAGAAGACATTCAAATAAAGTTGTCTTCCCTCCCTAACCATAGGTTTGAGGCATACTCAACCTTTGATGTCTACTTTCAAGAATTTCTGTATTGAAGGCATACCATAACTCATTAGGTGGAGGTCAGAGGAAAACCTTCAGAAGTAAATTGTGTACATGTGGGTTTCTGAGAATCAAATTCAGGTCACCAGGTTATTGAGCTTATCCACTATGTCATTTTACCATTTCTGTTTTTGGCATATTGTATAAAAACATAGTAATTATCTCAAACTATTGGGGTTTTTTGTCATTAAGTATACTAATTCTTTTCCTCCTTCAAGGTTTTTCTTTCTCTTTTATTTTGCGTCCTCCCCTTTCCCTTCTTCCTTGTGGCCACATTTTTGTTGGGTGCTTATGGCATGGATATTGTGCTTGCTAAGATATATGAATCCTCAGTTGCTTCTTACGTTTCTTCTCTTTCCCTCCTCTTTAATTAGATTGTTTCTGCTGTTTCTAGCAGCAGAAATCCAGGTCAATAAAATAAGCTTCCTGCTCGCAGAAATACTGCCTTTTAGAGGCAAAATGAAAGTGATGTGGAAAAACAGACTGCTTCTCTGAAAGTCATTTCTTCATCAAGGTGAAAAGAGATTATGTGATTGTATGCATATGTGTATGTGTGACTGTGTTTGAGTGGGCAGATAGACATTTGTGTGCATGTCCCCAGAGGACAGAATTAGATAATCCATATCTTCTTCAGTCATTGTACATCTTATATTTCAAGTCAGAGTCTCATATTGAACCTGGAGTTTTCTGATTCCTTTAGGCTAGTTGGCCAGCTGACTTCAGAAGTTTTGTCTCTGCTTCTGAAGTGCTAGCGCTGCAGGCTTTTTCCATCACTCTGAGATTTTTACATACATGCTGCAGATTCAGCCCAGGATCTCATGATTCTGTGGCATGTACTTTGGTAGCCCACTTGACACATTTTATGTGCCATTAGTCAGAAGTGATCTGTCAAACTGTTAACCAGTTCATTACTATGCTGTCAAAGAAGAGAACTTCATGCTGTTAACTATGTTGTTGTGGCCAATAAGATGGTCCAGTGGTTAAAGTCACTTACTGCCAAGTTTTGATGACCTAAGTTTGATCCCCAAAATCTCATATAGTGGAAGGAGAGAACCAAATCCAACAAATTCTCTGACCTCTGCATTTATGTTGTGTCATATTCTCTTTCTCTCTCTGTCACCCTTTCATACAGCAAAAATATATAAGAAAAGAACTTATTTGTCAGTAGGATTTAGTTTTTTTCTCTTTTTTCTTGGTATTAAGACCAAATTAGTTCCCTAGGATATAGTCAGACATATGTTTTGAAACCAACACAAAAACCAAACCACATTATAATGTGAGCTCCTTATAAGTTTCACTGAGACGGGCATCTCATGGATCAAGTAACGTTTTTTTAGAGTACTTTGCATGGCTATCTCTTCACAATTGTTAAAGCTTACATGCATCATTCGAGATGAAGGTGATTATTGATTACACTGCTTGCAGACAGTTTATTTCTGAAATGCTTCTTGGTCCGCAGCACCTGACTGTCATTGATTCCAGTTAGAAGCAAATAACTGAGGAACACACATTTCATTTCCTCTGTCACTCAGAATTGGCGATGTCCTAAAGTGCTTTAAACCAAAATATTTTATTGTCTTGAATGAAGATGCCTCCCTTGGCTCTAGTTGATACACCTAAAACTTGTTTACATGGGGAATATCTCATTAGAATTCTCATTATGAAATGTTTCCTTGATTTTACTTATATTCTTTCAAGGTGATTTTTGTGGAGGCTCACCTTTATTACTTTAAGCAAAAGGGAAACAATGTGTAGCTGTGGCAAGAGGTGATGTGTTGTTTGGTAAGCCCTGTTCACTTTCTCATAAATACAATATAGAGGGAAACCTAACAGGGAGGTAGAGCACTTGATTAACATACTTGAATTCTTGTCTGTAACCCCCAGTTTTGTAAGACAAAAGATAATACAAACAAGAGGAATAGCTATGGTGAGGAGCAAAACCAAGTAATTTTCCATAATAAATTTTATCAAGGATTTAATCTAAAATATATTTATTGGCCATCATAGTAAATCATCCTAATTTCATAAATCATAAGGTCATTAACATACTTAATGATTGCCTGACTCCTGCCTGTTATTGGTCTTATTGTAAAAAACACAAAAATGAATTAGTCTGGTATCAGATGTCATAGAATTCCCCAAATTGATAAGACCCTCTGTGTCAGACTCATGCAAGCATATGATTATTATTATCATATTGGTCAATGTATCTTCAAGTACTATATGAATACTTAGCCAAGACTAAGTCATAAGTAATTGACTATTGGAGCTGAGGTGGGAAAATGGGAGGGAAGGGAAAAAGTCACAATATGTCCTTTCACAGGATTTGGGTGAGTTCTTATCAGTTACAACTTCACCACTGAGCACTCACTTGTAGGACCCATGAGGTTGGGAGTGTTTCGTAGGAGAATCTAGTGCAAAGTACAGGACTCACAAAGACCTAGAATATTTGATCAACAACAGAAAGTAAACTTTGGGTCAGGAAAGTGCTTTCTGATGGAATGATAAAACATGTAAATGTGTCCCTCTAATAGCTTTCGATTATTGATTCATAATTAGCATAAAATCTTTAACTGTCTTTATCCAAGACCCTTCATCATACACAGTAATATGTTCTTTCCAGATAAAAATTTCTTTTCCTTGTTGTGAATACTCGTGTTTACACATAATCAACTTTGTTTCAACTGATATCAGCATTTAAAAAAAACTCTAATTTTCTCTGAATGGGCTGGTGATCTTTGGCTCATATGGATTTAATATTGTATATTTGATTGTAAATCTATGAAAGATACAAGTTTTATTCTTCCTTTGTAGTTCTCCATAAATAAAAACAATTGAAAGGACTTATGTGCTTCACAATTTATTGAGCTGAATTCTTTACAGCATGAGAAAGCTTCCATTTACACTGTGCTCTGGATTTACTGAAAAGAAGAATTAGCCATTGCCTATTTTTCAGTTGATAAAATCTTTGAAAAGCAATGTTCTGAATATACAATACTTACTGAATTGTTTCTGTCATGAAATCAACATTACTTTAGTGACTGAGTATGAGTGATATAAACAGAATTTCAAGGCAGAAATAGATTTTAAGCATGATTTAATTTTGAAATATTTTAATGTTTAAAATATTAAAATACATTCTAGTAGCAATGGCATAGCTTTCTCTTGAATTATGGATATTAATCACTTTACAATGGGTAGACATATTTTTTAATGATACAGAATGGCCAGTTGCTCCAAGTTTTTGTTTCAGGTGGCGAAACTGATATCAAAGTTATCAATATGATGTCAGAATAAATTCCTGCATCAAAGCATGTTTTTTGGATGCTTTTCTTTGGCCAAGTATGTAAAAGATTTTCAAAATAAACAGAATCAAGTTTGCAAATTTCCTCCAGAGGAGAACTTAGAATCCGGTCACTTCATTAGACATAAATTTAACATTTGAAAATAGAAAATGTAAAAGCAAAAAGAAAAGAAAATAGAAACTGTTTTGTCCCTGCACTTCAGATACCACAAATCTAAAAATAGCGTGCTTCTGAACTTACTTCTTATAACATGATAGAGAAATCTTCAGTGTACAACTGCCCTAGGCTGAATCCTGTCAGGATGTTGTGATCTTCTCCCTCTATTGTAGAAGAAGTTTAGGCTGAATATTAAGTGTTCTTTCAATCTATGGGTATAATAACAGCTATTTACAGAGCAGTTTGGAGTACTGTCTTCCTAACTATAGGTTCATTCACTGTTCTTCCCTATTGATCTATTTCTTTCCCTTTTTTGGGTTCTTGTTCTCATTTACAATAACAGGAATGTGTTCCATTCTGACAAGAGGGACTTGAATTCAATCAGAAAGTTAAACATGGAAAGGTTCATCCTTGAACCAAACATTCCACTCAAGGCAAGACTGCTGCATCTAGGAGCTCACTACATTGACGCTTGTCCTTACCAGACCTGCATATTGAGTGACATACTAACATGTCCCCATCTAGGAACTCAGGAAAGATAAGAACATAGAGTGGAAACCTTGGAAACTAGAGCTGGATGAATGAATGGAAAAACCCCTATCAAGGGGGCGGCCTGAAGAGAGGTAACTTGATATGCCACAAAATACCTGAACACCCACAAAAGTAAACAAGCCAGAAGGGTCTATAGAAGTGGACAGGTAGGAGGGGAGAGGGTGTGAGATGGATTGATGAAGGGAAGAGAGAGAATTGGAGGGAGGGGGGATAGAGGGAAGCAGGGATAAATACTCAAGACCTGTCAGTACACTTGGTTGTAATTCATTGATTAGACAAAAGTTTTGAATAATCTAATTTTACCAGATCTTTTTACAAATAATATAATATGTGGTTATCAAATGTATAAGAGTGCTGAATTCAAACCACAAATAAAGTGGTAACATTGACTTTATTAGATAATATATTTTAAATATGCTTGTAAAAGTAGAAATAAAATATGAAAAAAATTAGAAAAAAATCTTTTATACTCATAACATTATCAAGTATCTGATGATGCATGTAGTGTTAAACATAATTGCAGGAAAGTTTTATTTCAAAGTAAAATACTGAACACATACCTTAGTTTTATAGAATACTCTATTAGATTTATCTTCATTTAATGAACATTCTTTTTTGTGAAAGTCATTTGGCATGGAGGTTATATTACATAGTATTCTTCAGAGAGCGTATGATTTTTTTATTACATTGACTTTTACATAATCTCAATAATAAAATTTCTGCCTCATTTATTATTTAATAAAGGCAATGTTACCATTTTTTGTGGTTTGACTTTAGTGCCCTTGTACATTTGATAACCACATATTACATTATTTTAAAAGTAGCTGATAAAATTAAATTATTTAAAACTTAGTTAATCAATGAATTATGACTGAGTGTACTGATAGATCTTTAAAATGTGTAAGTGATAACTATGGCTCACCAAGTAGTTAGAATTTGGTAATCAGATTAATTGGGTTAAGCAAATAACAGTACTGTCAATTATTACAATTATTATTACTATTTTAATATTACTATTATTGTGGAATCTATAAAAAATTGAAAAGAAACTTTAGGATCACCCAAGCCTTAACTATCTGATATACACAGGTGCAATATTTAGTGGTAATTATTGACTTTAACAGATCTAGACTCACTTAGGGTACAAGTTCCTCTTTAAGGTATTAGTTATGTTAGCCTGCAGCATTGCCTGTTGGGTGGATTATCTTGATTAGGTTAACTTAGGTGGGAAGACTTGACATTATATGTGGCACTATACACAAGATTGAATCCTAGACTGTATGAAAAGGAAAAAGATAGCAAAGCACATTGTTTTTGTAATTCATTCTCTGCTCCTTGATTGGGCATGTAACTTGAGCAGATACCTGAAGATTGTCCATGCCAACTTCCCCACCATCATGGGCAGTATTCTAGAACTGTGAGCCTGAATTAACTCTTTTTCCCTTAATTTGCTTTTTTCAATATATTTTGTCATGACTACAGGAAATTTAGCTAAGTAAACAGGTTAACTTAAACTCACACTCTGGAGAATATAATAAATACATTCAGCATCAGGACTAGTGTGTCATAATCAGTGATACTTCCTATAATACTCAGATAATATGAAGGTGGCAGCAGTCACATGGAGACCATGAGAAATGCCTGCACATGTGCAAATGGTCTAAAAAAATCTGTATTCAAGTGTCCCCAATAGAAAGATTTCCATTTCTGGGCTGGAAGGATGGCTCAAGGGTTTAGATTCTGCCTTGCAAGCAGGACCAGAGTTCAGATCCAAAATCCCATGTAAAAATGCCAGATGGAAGTGGAGTGGCCTGTATTTCCCTCTCTGAAAGGCAGAACTTGAGAAATACCAGAGCAATGCAAAAAAGAGGTAGAACAATTAAGGATGACATTTGAAGTCATCTGAGGAGCTCCATAGGCACACAAGAGCCCTCTGGTACACACCACACACACACACACACACACACAGATACACACAAACTAAATAAGGCTTTCCAGTTCAGTATGTACTAAAAAAGTCTAAATTCTTTCATGACTTTTGCATAATTTTCTCTTTTTTCGGTCAGATCCTTCTGAGCCCCTATTATCATGTTCAATATTTGGATGAAATTTGTCTTCAGCAGATATTGGTGGCTGACTACACTGCTAATAAATTGTAGTCTATGACAGAAGAAAGCATAATTATGAGCTATCTTTTCTTCTTCCAACTTTCAACCATCACAGAATATAAAAAAGTACTTCAAGAGTCCAATAGTTCAATTATGAAGCAATGTTTGGGCTCCAAAAATGTTAATTCATCATTTCATTTAAGCAAGTGTCAGGAGTTCTATGTTTAGAAATAATGATTTTTTTTCTTATACAGTGTCAAAATTATCCCACTTTTGGGCTTTAACCTCTTCTTTACATAGAATTAGTGGTCCTACTTTTTAAACTCTTTCCAGATTTAACATCCTTAATTTTTCCTACATTTCTAATTAATAGCAGAAGAATCAATAATCAGATAAGAAAGCAATTAATTATTTTTAAGACAATTGAATTCATGGCATTGAGCTGTCATGTTCTGCTGCGGATCTCTCTCTCTCTCAGTGCTGATTTAAAAATTGATCAGCAAAATATGTGCCATCAGAGAGGCACACTGTGCTGAAATTCTCTCTGTTCTTGCTGTTATGACAGAATGAAAGTTGGCTGACCTTTAATTCATATTGAATGTACACTTTTGAGGTGAGCAGGGTCTATTGAGCTATGTCTGATTATACGCATGACTAACTGCAAAATACAATGACCTTTCAGCTAACAGACTCTGAATAAATGTTTTCTTGTAGCAAGGTAAAATTGTATGCGTCCATGTGATACTTTATAACAAAGAAACAACTCTTCCATGCTGAAGTAATTTTGGATTCCAAAGTAGTGAGTTTTCTAGTGTACCTTTGGGATGATGCTAACAGCACTTTGCATGGGTAGATTAGTGCTACAGTGTAGTGATCCTGTCTCGGTATCTTGTCTTATCACCAGTCTCCCATCCTCAACATTATGGTTTTTTTTTTTTTGCAAGTGTTTAGGATTTCTTTTCATTTTGACATTTCTGTCTGTTAATAAAGTCAGTCCCTGAAAGAAAAAGCCACCTATAATAGCTAGAAGAGAAATTCTTAGAAATTTAAGTCATCAAAAAGATGTCTCCATCAATAGCATAGTAAAAATGAAAAGAAGATAATTGATAGGCATGTGTTACTGTCACAACTAGGCAGGGGAGGACTGTTGGCATCTAGTAAGTAGAGAACAGAGGCATTCTGGTAGTAATACATAGAATAGCATCTACAGCAAAAGTTCTGATTTCCATGTTGGAGGCTTTCAGGAGCAAAAGACTAACTCCTATTATTTTACCTTTCAAATAACCTTCTTTTATATTTACTTACTAAGCCTGCCATTTTTTCTAATTCATTAATTAGAAAAATTTCATGTTTCTTTCATCTGATTTTCTAAATTTTTAAATTTTTTTTGCAAAAGATAGATGCTTTTTTATTTCATTTGTTGGTTTGCATGAATATATATTGTGATGATTTCTTTGAGCCCAGGTTCAGCTATAATTCAGAGGTTCAGGCACTGTTTATTTTCATTAACCTGTAGATATGTTGTAGTTTGGTGCTACCTTTGTTATGCAACAGAATTTAAAAGTTTGTGGTTTTTTTTCTATTTTTGCATACATGCATTTCTATTTTTGTGTACATCTGTCAATGGGACGGATGCATTTCACATCAATTTTACTATGATGTTAATTCACACTTCAGTTTTGTCATTATAGATTTTTAGAGGTTCTTTTTGCATACTTTATATGTATACATATATTTGCATGTGCTACTTTTGATAATTAGAAGTTGGAATTCTTTTGTGTGCATATATTCCTAAGTGTGTGTTCAAGTGTGCATGTGTTTATAGTGTGTCTCAGTGAGTTTGCCTATCTGTGTTCAGGAATGAGAGTGCATGATGTGTTTCTGTATGCATGGGAATGTGTGTGATGACCAGAGGGTATTCTTTCTTTAAGAGAGGGAAAGGAAGAAAGAGAGAATAGGTGTATATGCACCATGGTGCACATGTGGACATCTGAACAACTCTCCAAAATCAGTTCTTTCCATCAACTATGTGGATTCTAGGAGTTAGACGCAGATCACCAGCTTTGCACCCAGGCACCTTCATACACTGAATTATCTCACAGGTCCCCAACTTCTTGTTTGTGTCAGAGTGTGACATTGGCCTGTAACTTGCCAATATGGTAGGCTGGATGGTCAACAAATGTCATTGATTCATTACTCCCCCATGTTGCGGTACACCTACGAAGCCCAGGATTTTTTTAAATTGGGACAATCGACCTCAGGCTTTCATTACTGTGAGACAAGCACGTACTGAAAGATATTACTCTAGCTCTGGAGATGGTGTATAGCTATCTTTATAGCTCAGGTCTTCTCAATCTCTATTTGTTTAAAATTTCTATATTTTGTTTGTCTAACATAACAGTGATAGTGTGTTTCCTCATCTTCAGGTTGTAACTTTTCTTCATGTTGCTGAGAAATACACAGCTAAACAACTGAAGGGAAAGAAAGGGTTTTGTTCTAGTCCTGGCTTATGGTTCAGCTTGGCCTGCCAAGAATTCATAAATTCTTGGCCTTTCTCTTCCTACTTAAATATTTGGTTCTTTTTGAAATATTTGGTATTCATTAGTAATTCTTTTCACATATTTCAAATAGTATTTATTTCACTTTAGATCAGACTTCAATTATTTCATTTCAACATAGACAGTCACTATTGTTCATGAGTCTGAAGCCTTTATCATATCATTACTAAAATACCATTTCCTAATGCTTGGGTTATCTTCAGTCATGTATTGTCTGTTTTCACAAACCAGTCATTCATAAAATCATTCATCAACCAGATTATTAATGATGTGAATAAATGCAGAGGACATCAAAAACTTAAGTGAAAAGAGAAGTATTCTTGGAAACCTCAGTACCAATAATAATGACTCAAGTTAAGTAAAGAACCAGTGTAAGATGGGAGAACCTTAAAGTGTTGTTATATTATAGATAAATTGATACCAAGACATGCAGAATGTAAGGAAGCCAACTATGCAGTTGCTCTACATGCTGTCAATAAATACTTGACCAAACAGCTCAAAGGAGAAATGGGATTTATTTTGACTTATGATTTATTTTTATTTTTCTACTTTTACAAGGATATTGAGTATTCATACCAGCTACCTTCTCTCCCTTTCCCTCCCATCCTCTCCTTTTCCTTCACCATTCCCTCCTATTTCCATTCACGCTTCCTCCCTGTATGCTTCTATGGACCCCAGAGTTCGCTTTAGCTTGTCTACTCCTTTGGGGGCTCAGTCCTCCGTGGCATATCAAGTTACTTCTCTTCAGGCCACCCCATTGATATGTGTGTTTCCCATTCTATGGGTATGATAACAGTTATCTACAGAACAAGTTGATGTACTGTCTGCATACCTGTAAGTTTATTTGCTGTACTTCCCTATTGATCTATCTCCTTCCCTTTTTTTTAGGTTCTTATTCTAGTTTACAGTAATAAGGATGGGTGCCATTCTGACAAGTGAATCTTGAAACTAATCAGAAAGCTGTTGGTTTTCTCCTTGATACTCATGCCACTATTACACCAATGGTCAGACCTGTTGCCATGCTGATTTGTATTACAACTGACAGATCTCATGCCCATTGATGGGGCTTGTGATTATTTCTCTCACCCACTAGTGTCTAGAGCATTCCTTGGTACTGTGTAAGCTATCCAGCAAGGAGAAAGTCCTCAGACCAATTCTAATTGATGCATTTTGCCCATGTTCTATGATCCATATGTGTTGCATCTTCAGTAATAGTTTCCTTACTGACAGTTTTTGGAGAGCAATTAGCAGCAATAGCAAAAGCCTATAATGTTTGGGACCTTTAAGATTTCTCTGACCAACATTTTATCAGGAAATGCCACATTCCTGTTACTTCTTGTATATTTTGTCCCTCAAAGCTTTTTTCCCCCCTGTTTTCCTTACTCTATGCTCCTCTGCATAGGGACTTCCCATTCTTGTTCCTTTTTTACATATTACTAGTATAGGGTGCTCCTTTGGGGTTACATCCCACAATCTTAGGGTTTTTCTATAAGTCTGACTTGTGATTTTTGGTTACAATTTCTTGTGCAGCTTGGCTAGAGAGCTCATATGGACACCAGGAGCTGAGGGACTTGGCTAAGCCATATCCACAGCACCACTGGGAGACGCACACTCCTCACTTGCCAGACCAGCATGTCTGACCCAGTATATGGAAATTTCCAATTTCCCTAACTAGATCCCTCCATCTTTTTTGCCTGCACAGAGACTGGTCTCACTCACCATGGAGTAGATCTTCCCTATCAATTAAACAGTCTCTTCAAGGTTTTCTTAGGGTTTAACTCAATTACTGATTCTTTAAAAATGTACTCAGAGATCAAGTCTTTAATTGTCAAGTTGACCACTGTATCTAATTTCATGCCAACATTAGGAACCAAAGGTGGTGTCCACACCATATTCAAAGGAATTACCTACTATAATGCTTTCATGCCAATATGTCAAAGTATGCTGAACTACTGAACTAGTCTCTCCATTTTATCCACCTTCCCAGGCAATGGTTCCATCTACTGTGGGCTGTGTTGTCCCACATGAATGAGATGATCTCCTATAGGTTTGCTTAAGGTTTACCTTAACTACCAATTCTTTCCAGATATGCCCAAAGCCTCAGCCTTCAATTGTCCGCTTGGTGTCTATATATCTGACTAGCACATTCTCTTTCCTCTCATCATGACTTACTGAAATAATATAATATTTTTAATGTTTTCCTTGAGCTATTGAATATACTTGCCTCCTTATTACTTATTTCAATTTTTAAAATATAATTTAGCCACTATAATTAGAGGTGAGAAAATTCCACGTTTATTTCATTTCCTGCCCAAGGTCAGGGCATGTAACCTTTATTTTCAATTCTATTACCTACATCTTCATAAATGTTTAAGTCCTGGTTTGGAACATGAATAGATTCAAATTTGAGTGATAATCTTTTTATTCAACTGACAAATGTTTCTTGTAGGTGACATTACTTCCCAAGAATTACTCATTGGAACAGTATTCCCAGATTTGTGTATGTAAAAAAATGCCTTTTATGTGTGTTATATCTGAACTTTATGGTTAGCTTCTAAACAGTTAGTTTATTCTTTCTTTCCTCTTGAGCATAGCTTCACTGCCTTCTAGAACTGAATGTTACTGGAGAGATATTTGAGGTCAGTTTTATCTTTTTTCTTGCAATTGACTCATTCTTACTTCCTGACAGCTGAAAGCTTTCCTTTCTTTATCTTTGAGATTAGTTGCCTGAAAAGAGTATATTCTAAAAAATAGGATATATTTTTGTAGCCAAGAAAATAATGATAGTATCATAAAATGAGAAATTATGAGTAATATAAAAATAGAGATAAGCAGCTTTGGGAAATTGAAGGAAGAATGTATTTCCTGACAAAATATCACACCAAGTTTTTCAAAGGTCTTAAATGGATTTTGAAGGATTAGGACATGGAATTCTGGAAGGGAACAGAATTCAGGTTGGTGGAAAGAAAAAGTGCATGATATCATCACTATGTACTGTCAGTCAATTTACTGACTAGGCTCAAATTGAAAACCATAGCACTATCCTTTGTATATTGTGGGAGCTAAATAAATACTGACTATTGGATATTGTCATCCTTATTCACACCAGGGACATAAATTTAAATTGGTTTTTAGAGTAAAGGTGATTTTACTGTTGGTAAATCATCCTAAATTCACTAGAAAGTCAGTATTTCCCAAAAGATATGTAAGATAGTAAGAGAAAATAAGCCATAGTCATAATCTAACATTGATGGTGCTCATCTCTGTGTGTGTATATGTGTGTACATGTGCATGCACAAACACAGATGTCAGATATTAAAGGTGGATATCTTCCATAGTTGTTCTCCACCTTATCTTTGGAGACAGGGCTGAGCCTCCTGAATAGATTCGACTAAGCCTTCTTCCATAGTTGTTCTCCACCTTATCTTTGGAGACAGGGCTTCTCACTGAACCTAAATCTCATTCATTGATTGGATAGGCTGATAGGCCAGCAAGGTCCAACCGTCTATGTCTGTCTTGTGCCTCAATGCTGAGGTTACAGACCTATACAAATTCACTGTCTTTGCATGGATGCTGGAGATCTGGATGTAAGTCCTCAGGTGTTCCTGCCAAACTCTTTTAAAACTGAGTCATCTCCCCAACCCCATTCTCATCATTTCTAGCGAGATTATTTTCAGCACAGGCAGAAAAATTCTAAAATTCTTGCTATTAACTGTCAACTTAAGAGGGTCTAGAATAACTTGGGAGAAAAACTTCAGGCATGTATGTGAAAGCATTTGTGGATTTGGTTAGTAGAAGTAGAAAACACACCTTATCTGTAGCTGGCAGCATCCATGAACTGGGCATTGGATATACTGTAAACAAAACTGGAAGCTGAGAATCAGTGCTCATCACTCTCTGCTTCTTGACAGCAGAGACTGTGTGACCAGTCACTCAGGGTTGGCCACCTTCACTTCCTCTTCATTGATGGTCTGTACTCCTAAACTGAGTACCAAATACTCTTTCCTTCCTTAGGTTGTGTCATGGTTTGTGTCATAGTTAGGCACAGGTGACAACTTAACAGTTGAGGGGTTGAGCTCTGGGAACATTTGTAGAGAATTAATTGTTGAGTTAAGCCCAGAGCAAACTTGCAGGAGATTGTCTAGCTGATGGGGAAGGCCCAGCCCATGGTGGGTGGGACTAGCCCCTGGGATAAAGTATAGAAAACTGATGGAGAAAGTTGGCATCCTTGTGTACACTTGGCCAGACTTGCTGGTGTGGCAAATAAGGATTCTCCTTCTGTCATCCGTTATGTAGAAATAGTGTGGCCAGCTTCCTTAGTCCCGGTGTTGGTGTTAGCTCTCCTATCAAGCTGGACTGAGAATTGTAACTGGACAATCCTAAGAGAAAATAAACACTATGTTCTCTTAAGCCATTTGATGGTGATTTTTCAGCAACCATGCAGGCTAACTGCTACAGTTTGATATGTGTCCCCCATAGGCTCATGTGTTTGGGAAGGTCATGGCATCTTTAGGAGATGGAACCTTGCTAGAGGAAGGCAGTCACAGTGGGTGGGCCTGGAGGTAGACTTCCAGGAGAGGTCTGCTCTTGCAGTTGGAAGTCTTTCAGATCTGAGCTTCCTGAATAGATTCGACTAAGCCTTCTTCCAGCTTCTGCCTCCAGCCATGCCAATTCCTCCATAATGGACTTTAAGCTGAATAAATCTTCCTTTCTCCCTCTAAGTTACTTGACTTTGAGTATTGTCTCAACAGAAGAAAAGAGTGACTAGTACAGGTTGCTTTGTCATATATTTTGTATAGTAGTAAAAAAAAACTTACACATTTTTCAAGCATGTGATAATTAAATATAGGACTCATAACTCATTTCATTTCTTTTGAAAGAATCAAGATGCACTTATTTTTCCATGTTTTCTCCAAACCTTTAGCATGCTGAATAGATTTTTGTAAGAGCAAAGAATTAGTCTATATATGGTTTATGGGAAAAGATTGAGTTTTATTCTGTTAGAAGGCCTGATGAACTTTCATTAAAAATCCGTGTTAATCAGGGTTCTCAAGAGCATCCTTATTTCACTGGAGAGTTCAGCAATGGCTGTATGCATGCTGGAGATCCAAAGAACACAATAGTTGCTCAGTACAAGAAGCTAGAAGCCCATCAAGCAAGGGAGACCAGTGATGCAGTCACACTCTGATGTTGGAGACCTGGGAGATTGCTAAAAATCACTGGTATGTGTCTCTACTGAAAGACCGAAGAAGCTGAGACTTGGTGTCCTTAGGTAGTGGCAGTTACAACAGACATACCTAGAAAGAATGGAACTTCCACCTGTTGGCTGGCCTCTTTATTCTTACATAGGAGATTCCAAACTTCCATCTGAGATTCTAAACTAGGATGGTACTGCCCACATTCAGGGAAGGCCATTTCCCTTCAGATACTGTTCCAATGTCAGGTGGAAAGAGTCCCATTGATACAACCAGAAGTATGTTTAATAATCTCCAAAGTGTCTTAATCCAATCAAGCTTGAGTTCAAATGAACCACTGGAAAACTTTATTATATCTTTGATTAACAATTCTCCATATTTAATACCTAATATTAATTACCAGCTCTTATTTTACTCACGTTCACTGAAACCTCAGATATTTACCTGGGCTTACTATCTTCAGCTTGTGACTGAAGCTATATTTTTGAGTATTAATAATCTAGCACATAACAGTTTTGTTCCAAATTTTTATTTTGACAACATGAGAAGTCATCCTATTATCATTCTCTTCACTAAAATTCAGCATAGTATGTCCTTCCTTTCTTAAGTCAAGTAGCACATCTGTTGAGTTGGGCAATTCTGAAATAGTGTAAGCAACATGAGTCTGTTTATACTTTTTTGTTATCAACACTGAATAAAGTTATAATGTTCAAGGGTTGTCATGTGCAAGCCAGATACAGAATGGAAACGTGGCAGCATGTATTGATTTTACAGCTATAATTGGGCTCAACTGATATTTATGGTCATTTAAACTGCACTGTTCTTAAACACTGTATCATTTTCTAAGTAAGAAGACCAGGAAAACCTGTTCACAATGCAAGCTCATTTTGAAAAAACTGGCACTTTGATCTAAACTTTAAACTCTTCATTCTTTCTAGAATGGTGGCTGATATCATCCAGAGTGTTGTTGAGAATTTACTTGTCTTAGACATTCCATTCAAGGCAAGACTACGGCATCTATGAACTCAAGGCAGTGAGATGTGTCCTTACCAGACATAATGACTGACATACCAACATGTCCCCATAGACTACAGAGGAACTCAAGAGATATAAGAACTTATAGTTGAAATCTTGGGGACTAAAATTGGATTAAGTGAAGGGAAGTGCCCCATCAGTAGGGTGGCTCAAAGACAGGCAATTTTGTATGTCACAAGAAGCTTGAAGCCCCATAAGAGTAGAAAAACCAGAGGAAACCCTGGGGTCCATAGAAGCAAACAGGCAGGAGTGGGATGGATTGATAAAGGGAAGGGAGAAGGATGGGGGGAGGTAAGAGGGAAGCAGGGATTAGTGTTAATATGCTTTTAAAACTAGGAAAATAAAATTAAAAAGTTAATTTTCTTGTCTTCAGACTGATGTAGGGCTGACATTCACCATTTGGCAGGTCCAGCACCATCCAAAAACAGCTACTGATAATGCCTTCCCAAGACCATTGGATTGGGAATGATCAGAAGGATTCAGTGAGTTCTATCACACATTGAGCTCATGAGGCACCCGGAGAGCTTCACGAAGTGGATAGCACCTTGTGTTTATAACATGAAAGACTCAAGATCCATATTGGGAGACTTGGAATAAGAAACTGACCCTTTTTAGGTTGATACAAATAATGAAGTAGAGGAAGAAGAACAAAATCTAATCTATCACCATATTACTCAGCCCTCATCCATTGGTGTTCTATTGTAGCAGGAAAAAACAAATGTGCATCTTAAAATTTGAGTCTCTCTCTCTCTTTCTCTGACACACCCCATCGCACAACCTGAAAAGTTATCTTGGCTGATACACTGAATGAATTTGAGTTACCACTTGCTTTTCCATACTTCATCTTACCCTAATAAAATTTCCCATGGAAAATCTATTTTAAAAAAATCTAATTTTTTAAAAATTTTATTTTATTCAATTGCGCGTGTGTGCACGTGTGCATATATGTATGTGTATGTATTTGTGTGTAGAACCACGGACGAATTCAGGAACCCTGGGATTCACAGGCTCCTCCTTACCAGGACCAGAAACACAGGCCGCCCCCACTTCTGCCCGGAGTCTAGGATCCGAACTCAGGACCTTCCGCCTCCAAGGCAGAGGCTTAATCCCTGAGCCATCTCTCCAGCCCTGAAAATCTTAAGCCTTTAGGACAATGAAGAGGCAGAAGGAAGATCTTCCCACCCTCCTGCCTGTTTGCTTCTATGGGCCCCAGGGTTTCTTCTGGTTTTTCTACTCTTAAATTTTTTTTATTATTTATTATTTATTCAATTGTGCGTGTATGCGTGTGTGTGTGTGTGTGTGTGTGTGTGTAGAACCACGGACGAACTCGGGAACCACCATGGACGCCTCCACCTCCTCCTTGTTTACTCTGCCCCGGGATTCACAGGCTCCGCCCTACCAGGACCAGAAGCGAAGGCCGCCCCCGCTTCTGCCCGGCGTCTATACGTGGGGTCTAGGATCCGAACTCAGGACGTTCTGCCAACAAGGCAGAGGCTTAACCCCTGAGCCACCTCTCCAGCCCCTGGTTTTTCTATTCTTATGGGGCTTCAAGCTTCTTGTGACATACAAAATTGCCTTTGAGCCACCCTGCTGATGGGGCACTTCCCTTCACTTATCCAACTTTAGTCCCCAAGATTTCCACTATGTGTTCTTATCTCTCTGGAGTTCGTCTATAGTCTATGGGGATATGTTGGTATATCAGTCATTATGTCTGGTAAGGACACATCTCACTGCAGTGAGTTCATAGATGCAGATGAAGTTTGGATCACTATTAAATTCTGAAGAGTTTATGGAGGATGTTAGAACTATCCAAGTGACTCTGTCGAGCACTGTCTGAGCATTGAGCAGTGGAATGAATGGAAAGATGACTCTGGATCATTGGCTTTAACAAAAACTGAATTTAGCATGTTTCCTGCTAGTTGGAAATTCATGCTGTACGTGTGATTAATTTGCTGTTTTACAATGATTGTTTTCTACCTTTACATCTACCTCCTCTTATTATAATAGTGCAAATGAAAATACAAATTTAAAGTGCTTCTTTGGCATTCGGTAAAGCACTTGGTAATTAGAGTGCTTATCTCATCTCGTTTCATTGGTCCTCTGCAATTCTGAATGCTTAAATCTCACTTTAGTGAAATGGGCCAATGCCTGTTCCAAACAGTCATTCTCAGATGCTCCTTGTGTTCTGAAGTTTGCTCAGCATGACTTAACACTGCACTAACATGACAAATAATGCATCACTGATATTTAAAGAATTCAGAATTCTGTTGTATATAAAAGGTATAAAAGGCTAGAGAGTATGGTGTGGGTTCTCCCTTCACACATAAAATTAAAGAAGGACATTATTCCCAAGGTAAATCTGCAGTTTCTCACATTTAATCAAATCAAGTAGTGTCTAGAGAATATACATCTAAACTACACCGTGACAGTGCTTAAAGAGTAGAAAGTTAAATGATTTTTGTAAGTAGGTCATTGTCAGCTTAAAGTGATTAGTTTTAATTGAAGCCTCATTTTGGCTTTGAAAATTCCGGGAGCAAGCTTGATATCTCTATTTTTCAACCCGATTGCACAGCCTGAAAGGTTATCTTGGCTGATACACTGAATGAATTTGAGTTGTCACTTGTTTTTCCATACTTCATCCTACCCTAATAAAATTTCCCATGGAAAATCTTAAACCTTTAAGACAATGAAGAGGCAGAAGAAGGAAGATCTTCCCATCTGAAAATCCAGAGCACCCTCACAAGAATTCTCATAGAAATCAACTACAGTTTTCTAAGGATATTAAATAACTTTTTTTCTATTCTGAGAGGCTGAATTTTCAAATGTCACTCTTTTACTCTTAACTTTGTAGGTTTTTTCGCCCTCACTTTATTCCAGATAACTTCACATATTTGCTTCTTAGATAATGAACTATGTATCTGAAAATAATTGGTTCTACTAGAGAGATTCAGTCGAAAAATACAACCGTGATGTACCATGAGTGAGTATGACTAAATAATGTGTAAGGGAGCAGTTATTTTAAGAGAAATAGTACTTACTACCAATTGTGTATCTCTGTGACCATAGGTTCATTCACATGACATAGAAGTTTATATGCTCCTACAGCCTACATGTTGATTTCTACCTTGAATCTCTGCTTTCTATCTCCTGAGTGAATAAACTCCTTCAGAACATTGATTACACATGCCTTTTGATTCCATATGCCTGGGGTGGGGTGCAGACTTGGTTAGTAAACTTCAGGTTCTAATACTATATGATCTAGATATCCTGAAATTATCATTTCAAATATAAGTTAAGGATTAGGCTGCCCTCGTAATTCATCAAATTACAGAAAGGATTGAGTAGTTTATCTTAAGTGTCGTGATTTGGTTGTGTGGACAAAATAACTCCAGAAATTCTGTAACCAAAGCTAGGATGTCATTAGTTAAACAGGCAGTACTTTGTGATCTCTCTCCAGATGGCTCTAGTGCCCCAAGCACACATGGGTTCCTTCTAAAATGATATCCGCTTTCCTACTATAGTTTCTGTCCTAAAACAGTGGCGATGATCTGTTTAATCTGTAATACTACAAGAATGCTTCTTTTCTTCCTCTGAGGAAAAGCACCCGAAGGCATGGTGACTATGATAAAGTCCCATCATTTTCAGTATTTTGTCAGTTGTGCTCTGTGCTGAGGTGATGAGTTTTGACAGTTTGACTCGGAAGCCTTGCTGAATAGATGGAATACAGCTGTGACAGGAATGGAGTTGGTTACATTTGAACTGCTTTAATTCCGATGAACCCTCAGGGTCTGTAATGCAGCTCGTGTAGCTAAATGTCATGTTCTTGGCAGCAAAAGATGCCGAGCCTCAGGTATAGTGTGAGTTCACTTCTGTGGTATATGATTCATGGTTGAGCTTATCTCTAGTGATCTTTCAAGTTTCATTCTTAACTGACAAATAATAAGCGCATATATTTATGGGCACGACATGATGATGTGATATATGTATACATTGTACAATGATTAAACTCATTAACATGTATGCTGCTTAACAGTTTTATTTTGTTTTCTTTTTTTTTTTTTTTTTGCATTGACTATGCTTTAAAGCTTCTGTTCAGTGATTTTGAAATATTCACTATCAAGTGTGGTCACCAGAATGTACAATGGATCATTAAAGCATTGCCTAACTGAAACTTCCTACTTTTGCACCAACATATTCTCTTCCTCTGTCTCCTTCATTTGCTTTTATTTTTATAAATTAGCGCATGTTTAAGTAATCGGTTCACCTGTGAAGAATACAGAAAGTAAAAGGAAGAAATTCAATGCTGATTTAAAATAGAACTTTCCATAAACTTTAGTTTTTTGCAATTCTGTTTTCATTGCTTCTCACTTTGAAATCTGCTGAAGTGGCATGCATTTTCTGCATGGGCTCAACAATAATGGCTGTGTATCTTGGACTTAGGTAAGAAGTGACTGACCTGTGCTTGTAAGTGAGGATTGTGAAGAAACAAGCTATTATCCATACTGGGCCTTGACTGACTATCAAGTTTTTGTCAGTTTCATATGTTTAACATTGACTTCCTCTGCACTTTCTGTTTGGAAGCAAGATGAGATTGAATTGTACCATTATGAGGGAAGAAGTTTCCAATTAAACATATTCTGATAATCAAATAAAGAGAAACACATGAAGCAATCTATATATACTCTCATACTGTCTGCTTAACAGTCCATAGGTCAAGAAAGAGAAGATGGATGGGCAAGATAGAGGCACAGAATATGGGGTAAATGTGTGAATGCCTGTGTGAGCACAGGAGCTGACCTTCCTGGGAGTTATTTCTTTCCTAACATTGCGTCTGAAGTAGATATCATGGAGCTCATGCCTGAGAAGACAGAGCTGTTCATTCAACCATTTACTCTTGTGTGTGAGAGAGAGAAGAGAGAGAATTCTCATTTGAGCGTTCACTAATTGTGGAGTCCAGAAAATCAAGCCCCTGGCAGATTCGTTATCTTGGCAATCTTTCTAGTTCACGTTCTGCTGCTTTATTGTGTCTTCTTTTGATAGGACAAAAACCTAGTTTTAGGTTCTTTTATTTTCATTATTTCATTTTTTAATTGACAGATAAAATCACATGTACTGATTATTTATTACATGATGCCTTTGAAGTATATATAAGAAATGAAAATTGAGATGTATAAAAGCATGTATTCAACAAGCATCATGTTTCTGGTGGAATATTTAACATCTACTCTCAGCATTTCTGAAGAACATGATATATTACTGTAAATTTGGTCTATTCTAGGATAGATCTCTTCAACTTCTTTCATAAGAATATCGATTCTATTCATAAAAGTTCCATCCTTCTTAACTAATCCACCATCCCGCCCCTCCAGAGGATCTAAAACTATCCAAATACCTTGGGGAGCAGGATGAATGAAAGGACTGGGGAGTACACAGACATCTAGATCATGGTAGTGAGCATATGAAGCCAAATGTGGAATGACTCTGAAAAGATTTTAAAAAGCAAGCTGCAGTTGGTAGAGTCAGGGAGGATGGTGTGGAGTGTACATGCAGGACACACAGATGTGCACTTCTTTCTGGCAACAGTCCTAGAACTTAAAATTGTGACGGCAAAAGACATAAACATGCCTTCTTATTTTATGCATATCAGCATGGTCATGTTTCCAGTGGGGGAGATGGTCACACCTATAAACTACAGATTCATGACAAATACTTCAGATCAGTGGGGAAGTGGTTCAGACTGGAAGGAACAGTGGTTCCTTTGGTTGGGGTATGGAACACAGGAGGATCTCATGTGCTCTGACAGGAAACAATGTTTTCTCTGCAAATACTGGGTAGCAGTTGAAGATATTTAATGAACTGATATTTAATTCATATAAAATGAACACATCCTTTTACTGTGGACAATTCAGCGGGTTTTAGAGATTGTGCCTCTGACACCATTGCAGAATCCTGGAACCTGTTCAACACCTTTGGAAATCCCAGTCTTCTCCATTCCTCCCTGTCCTAATCTCTGGCAACCATTAATGTCCCATCTCTCATTAATGTTGCCCTTCTGGGCATTTCATGTGAATGAATCATATATTCTTGCTTACCACTCCTTTATTCTTTCACTTAACGTATTGTTTTCAAGATACCTCTGTGCAGCATCAAGCTTCAGTGTTTTTTTCCCCCCAGTGGCTGCACAACATTCCACTGGATGGATCTGTTCCTCTTCACCCTTTAGTTGCAAGCTTAAGTGATTCTTATACCTTTAGCTATTATGAACAATGCTGTTATGAATTATTTGTGTACACGCATTTGTGGAGTACCTGTTTTATATCTGTAATTTGTTTTTGAATTAATATATAAAACAAAAGGCCTATTATGGCATCTTCAGACACACCACCTCATATCGCTCTGCCCCAGCAGTCCCTTTCTGCTGTCATCTCCCATGGACTGTACGGCCCCTCACTTTCTCAAGACTTCTCTTATGTTCCCATGTTTAGTTTCAGAGTCTGTATCTACATTCACACCCATGTGCACACAAACACATTCACACACACACACATACACATATGCACACCCTACTCTACACATATACACTCTATGCATATGTGATATATATCGTTATTAAAAACTTAGATTCAAATAAAAGAGAGAACATATGTTTTTCTTTCCCTTTTGAGTTTGAGTTGTTTGTCTTAGTAATATCCAGATCCATTCATTTTCTTGAAAATTTTATAATTTCATTTTTTTGCGGCTGAGGAAAATCCTGTTGTATCCATATTCCATATTAACATTTATCCATTTGAACATGTATGTATACCTAGCGGTAGAACTAATAGTTAGAGGGTAACTTTTTTAACTTTATGAATTGCTAAGTGATTTTCCAACGTGACTACATTTTTTGTAGTTCTTGCAAGCGATATTTGAGGGTTTCATTTTTTCATATCATTATTGGAAATGTATATGGCACAATTAG
The DNA here is from genome assembly GCA_023101885.1 of Typhlomys cinereus. NCBI lineage: Eukaryota > Metazoa > Chordata > Mammalia > Rodentia > Platacanthomyidae > Typhlomys > Typhlomys cinereus. The sequence goes on along the minus strand of JALPQD010000080.1, from coordinate 6,394,894 downwards.
ATCTTAACTGTGTTTTAAGGATTAATGTTTTGTATCAGAAGTATGATTGGTTGGAATAAGGGAGAAAATGGAGATGGAAAGCAAAGATGAGAAGTCTAGGGAATGATGAAATGGTTCTCCACAGCAAATCATGGAGGCTGGACAGAGAATCAAGATGCAGAGAGGGAAGGTGCCAGTGATGGACAATTAGTGTTCTCAAGTCTGGAGGAGAATGAACATAATGAAGGGTTGAGGTAGAAAAGTCATCTTCAGAAGTACTGCAGATTTAACATTTGTGTGAAATCAGTTTGATATAACCAGCCTGTTTTCAGGGTATCTATGGCGCTTCAGTGGCTAACTATAATTTTTAAATACAAAATTATAGCTGAGGTCTTAGCAGTTCTTCAGGATTTCTGATCTATATTTCTACAAGTGTGCTCCAAAACACTGGGTGGACAGGACAGGTTGAGAGGAAATGCAAAGTTCCAGAACGTTTGCTGCACATATTTTAAATCAGAATTCAAAGATGAGGGATCAGGGATTTGCATTTAACATATAATTCTACAGGTTTATTTACCTACCAGTTTCATGAAGCCAATAAATAAGAAAGGACCACTGTGAGTACTTCCATGACACTGTTAGTTGTGAAGATTATGCAAAGCTCAGATTACAACCTCCTATTTTAGTCATGATTGACATCATGCCGGGCTCTTCACACTTCCTCTTTAATTTCAGTTTCACAAATTTCTCTGGTAAGATTACTATCATTCTCATTAGAAATGTGAGAAAACCAACCTTAGAGGCTTAAACACACACAATGTTAGACATGAGATAAGGTGTAAACCTTATCTTTTTAATAAACCATATTTGAGTGAGTTCTTTTTTACTTATTTGTAGTAAACAAGGGTAGTTGAGAAAGAAGGAAAGGTAAATACCTTCCTCCAATGGAATGTTTACATTCACTTTTCACCCAGTAGAACAATGAAGTGGATGCAAAGGTGATGCTACATTGTTCCTTCACCACCACCATCATTATTGCTGTCAATTATCAGCACCACCATTTAGAAACTGTTCTCAAGCTTCTCTGTACAGAGCAGTGAGTGCACTGTATCTGGAAAACACAGAGAAGCTCCATCAATTTGCCCAGTAGCAATAACAGACAAGGTAATTGGATTTGAGAAAATATTGCAGCAGCTCTCAGGGTATCTTACAAAGTTCCAGCCCTAAGGCGTTTTCTCAGTTGGGAGTTCCAGGATTAGGCAGTGGCCAAGGTGACCTTGATTCCATTGCTTAACAAGCTGGTGTGGGCTTGCAAAATTACAGCAAGTCACTCTGTATGCACAGACTCTTTCTTCATTTTATGAGCCATGAGCATGCACCTTTTAGGAGTAATTTATTACATTGGACAAGATGGTTTGAAAAATAAATATGTCATTTTGGTGATAATGAATAACAACATCTTTTATTATTTTAGTAATAAATACTGAAAGAATGAACATTGCATGATTCAATTTAAATTTTTCAATTAAGCTGTACATTTCAGCTCCTTCTATTATTCCAGAGTAAGTTTATAGACTCCTAGGTATTTTGCATACAGTGAACACTTAGTTAAGGCAAACATCCAATCCTGGATAATTTTCAAACTTAATAATTTTGCCAGTATTGTAGACTATGATAATAGCAAGGAACTAGAATATCTAGTCAGTGTGAGGGTTAATCCTGATTGTCATGTTGGATGGCTTGGGAAGTACCCAGGAGATTAGTAAAGCACAGTGATGGGAGTTTGTGTGAGGACATTTCTGAAGGAGATTAACCAAAGAGAAAGATGCATTCTTCACATAGTTGGCTCCATTCCACAGGCAGGGTTAGACATATTATGGAATACAGGGGACAGGGATGGGGATAAAACTAGCTAACTTAGACATGTTTGGTCTCTGTTTTCCATTTATATGGAAGTGAGTTGCTCTACCACATCCTGCCATTGTGGACTGAAATGTTTTAAGCAATTAAATAAAATCAATGCCTGCCACCCCTCAAAGTATGCATATCAGTATGTTTATCAGTGATTAACACTAACTGTCAATTGCCCTACTTCAGTCCATGGAGAAAAGAGTTAGCTACTTACATCATTAGGGGAGTCTGGAAGGTAGATCTTGCATACTGCACTTTAAAGGACTCTCAGGGGATTGGGGGAGGGGAGGCGGCACTGGGGAGTGGGGAGGGAGGGGTGAGGGGAGGGTGAGCAGAGGAGTGGGGGAGGGAGGAGGGTGGGAGGGAACTGGTGTACCTATTAAGCTTGTATGAGCGGAGATAATAAAAAATGTTTAAAAAAAAAGAATTAAGGCTGGTAAAGACCATTGCACTTGATCCATTATTATACGAAGCTTTTGCTCTTTTGAAGCAAATCAGTAACAGAAATAGAAAGAAAGTGCAGAATAACACGAAGAGGCAAAACCTAAATAAAACAGCTCTGTTCTGATCTTCACTTGTTAGCTATTTCTTTCATCATTCCCAAAATAGAATTTTTTAAATGGCATTCAGCTTTGAGAGCTTTGTGTTGTTTTTAAGTGTAGTCAGTGTAAGTTTCCTAGGTAACCTGTAATATTTAGTTTCCAGGCAGCTTTGATAAGTAAAATGTCTCAAAAGAACATAACTGAAAAAAAGCTGGTTTTATCTTGGAAAATTCCAGGTTTTCCATTCAGATGTTAATTATTTAAATAAAAAATATTAATATAAAATATACTCTACTAGTATATAATAAAAAGTGGACAGAAGTACAACAGAGTAATTTGAAAGAAACAGGGAAAGTAGCCAATCCAGTCAAGCAAGAAGGAAATGGAACATGGGGAAACTGTGGATGGTATAATAATGGAGATACTGGATGTTAATCCATCATCCTTTGGCCTGAAATTTAGTGGCTTGTGTGTTTTTTTGGCAAAGACAGAAAAAAATATCAAAGTGTATTTCTAAGGAGCCAGCATGAACAGTGGATTTGGTGGAGATGGTGATTAAAAAGATTGATGGGATAGTTTACTTATACTTACTTGTCCATATGTTGTGCTGTGGTGACTCTGTAGCTGTCAGCCAATGCATTCATGAAGGTGTGTTGGGATTTCCCCTCTTTCATATGCAATGAATGTATCATGAACTAATGCAGCAACTTTCCAAGACTAATCATGATCTTTGAGCACAGAGGAAGAACCTATTTTCACAGTTCATCTGGCATCTGCCAGTTCTCACTCCCTGGGAAACTCACACTAAAGCAAGGTGAAACCTGGTATGAATGAATAGATGCCAAAAATGAAAAATGCCTGAGATTCACTAATTATGCCTTAGGCATCTGGCATATTCTTTAAAGTAGATACAAAGATGCCTGAGTAGAAACTGATTTTCATTTATGGATGCAGGCTGAGATGTCCTCCACAACAAATATCAGTCATTACAAATGCTGTATTTCAGGATTTTGATAGTGAATATAAGAAAGTAAGAGCCATGCTTTCACGAGTTTTCTTCACTTACTTAATTACCCACAAGATCTCAGTCCCATATTCATTCTTATCAGCAGCCCAATCGAATTTTCAGCCCTCTCCCTTTTCCTTTATCCATACATGTCTTTTACTTGTCTTCTTTTGCTCTGTCTTCAGATGGGCTCATCCAATCCCTAGTCATGCTCTGGTTAAAAATGAATTCAGGCACTGGGGAGGGGGAATGCCTGCACTATAGAGGTGAAGTATTTGAGAGTCACATAGTGAAGCTCTGAGCCAGAGTACAAGCATTTGCAGCCTTGAGTGTGAAGCAGAATATAGTCCTCAAAATTTAGTCCTTTTAGGGCTGGGGAGATGGCTCAAGGATCAAAGCTTTTACCTCACAAAAGAACCTGAGTTTGGACCCAAGATTACACATAAAAATGATGGGTAGACAGTGGCCTGCCTTGGAAAGTGAAGCCTGGGAAATTTCAAATCAAAGTAAGAAGGAGGCAAAGCAATTCACAATGACTCCTGAAATCACCATTGTATTTTCACAGGCATGCATACTCTCATGTGCCTCTTATACATATGTCTGCACACATGTGCACCCTCCCACATGCAAAATACAAAATACCTCTATTCCAACCCCATCCTCTGGTAGCTATCTTTCTACAGTATTGTTCAATGAGTTCAACATCATGGGAGTCCATGTGTGAAAAATGAGGTTGTATGACATTTGTAATTTTGTACCTTTCTTATTCATTTCACATAATGGTCCCCAGGTTCATGGGTGACTAGAGTCAACAATATTTTATACATTGCTACATAATTTAAAGACTACTTTCAAATGATTCACAATAAAATGATGGGAAAACTAGGTGATAGATTTTTTTCGACTAATTGATTTCACTGTGATGCATTACACGCATCAAGACATTTCATTTTGCCTGGTGTGGTGTGTTGTATACCATTGTTCTCAGCAATGAGGCAGCTGAGGCAGATGTATCCAGTGAGTTAGAGGCCAATGTGGTCTGCATAGTGAGAATTTATCAAGAAAATAATATATGTCTGTACATAAAATTATCACTTGTCAATCAAAAATATGAAAAAGAGACACCGTTCCTGGAACCCCTTTCCTAGAAAGTCTGATCGTGTATTTTTTGGTATGACCTTAAAATTTGCATGTCTAATATATTCCAATAATTTATTTCGCAGTGATGTTGATTGGAGTTGCAACTGTTTCTGAGAACCCTAATTTCTCTGCCCTCCTTAAGTCATTTACTGTGTCAAGACCCTGAAAAGCATCATGTCTGGCCACAAGCCTGTATCTTAGAATGTTGTGAGGGTGGTTTATGTTTTGTAAATTTCCTTATGTGATGTCATGAGAACCCAGATTGAAGGCAGGTCATCCTTATGGCCTTAGGTCTAAGTGTATATTTATAATTTTGTTAATGTGAAGAAAATGTAGCAACCAAAGAAAACCACAGAGTTTGATACTGGCCAAAGAAAATGACCATTTAAAAAGCTGTTCCTATATGGTAATTTTGCTCATATTATATCATAATGCCTGATATATGCAGATGCTACATATTATATCATCTGGATTAACTGACATGAAAGATGCCAGCATCTCCTTACCATGTGCTTCTCAGTGCCATAAGGACTCTTTCACAAAGAGAATTCAAAGTTAGTGTTTTCACTTATCTATATAAACTTAACCTTTTTAAATCAGTTAACACGGTTTGATTTCCTGACTGAATATTCACCTAAACTCATTAAACTAGTGAATTTCTAGTGAAATGAGATTTTTAAAAAACTCCAACAACATATATGGTTTCAAAATTATTTAAAACAAAGTATTTTAAAATAAATTTTAAATTTGACATTTCTTATTTCTCTGAATGGAGTATTCAGCAGTATAAGTTATTCAAAAAACCTCACTATTTTTGAATGACTATTCAGAAATAGGGGAAAATTTTTCTTAAGATATAAAGGCATTTGCTGCCAAAACTCAAATCGATTTGAGTTTGCTTTTCAGAGACTCCGCATAATGGAAGGAAAGAACCAACTTCCACAAGCTGCTCTCTGACCCCCACATGTACACTGGCATGCACACTCCCTGTATGAATAAACAAACAAACAAATAAATAAATAAATAAATAAATAGTTTAAAAAACAATAATAATTAAGATGTGTCCACAAATATTGTAAGCTTGCTTGTGTGTATGATTTTTATTTATTTATTTATTTATTTATTTATTTATTTATTTATTTTAGAGTGAGAGAGAAAGCATCTACCTGTAGCAGTTACATTGCCTTCCAGCTCACTTCTTTCCCTGGACAGGACCTTTTTGCTTTGGCTTGATGTTGGTCAAAAGAAAAAGAATTAAAATTGAGGGGCAGGCAAGTTGGATGAGGAGTTAACCCTCTCTCTGACAAGCAGAAAGACCTGAGCTTAGGTCCCAAATTACACTTAAAAACACCAACCAGAAATGGTGCAGGATGTACTTCTAGCTCTAGAAGACAGAGTGTAGGAAATGCAAGAGCAAAGCCAAAAGGTGATAGAATAATCTAGAATGATTCCCAAATTCATCCTTGGGTTTCTACAGGAGCACAAAATATCTCTCATACACATACATACAGATATACCTGGACGCGCGTGCGTACACACACACACACACACACACACACACACACACACACACAAATGAATATGAGTATGAAAGTTGTACTTTTTGATCTTAGAAATATTGACAGCATGTATGCAGAGGCCAAAGGGAGCTGTCTCATGTCATGTTGTATTACACTCTGTCTTATGCCATCAGACAAAGTGTATTACTGACCCAAGTTCTTTACATGTGTTGCGGAGATTTGAGTTCACATCTTTATGCTTGCATCACAAGGAATCTTAACTACTTCTGATTTGAAGATGAAGAAGCTAAGAAGTGAGAGAGTCGAAATGCCTTGCTTTGGTGTTAGGAGGCTAGGGCGTGGGTAGGCGGCAGAGTGCATATTGGAAGCCATGCTCTTCTGACTCAAAGGAAAGGTTTTTGACTATTGTCCTGCTGTCTACTACTGGGCAGCAAGTCCCCCTGGCAAGCATCCATTCTCTGCCACACAGACAATCAAATAAAAAAACACTATGAAAATATCAAATTATTTGCTTCAGTGAATTGGTCTTTATATTCACTTATTAAGACAGTTAGCACCCATTGCAATAAAAATGTTGCTGTGCAATGAAATGGCTGTGGTGGAAACCAGAGCAGAAGTCTGTGTCATTGTGCACTTTCTGCAGAGAGGCCCAGTTTCCTCACCTCCAGATGATAATGGTTTGAAAGATGTTTTTAAAGCTCAACAGCCTTAAAGAATTAAATTTGATTTCTAAGATAAAATGACAAAGGGACAAGATAATTGTCTGGAGATTGTTTTCTATCCTGACTACCATTGCCTGGAGAAAGTTGATTACTTCCTTTATATGAAATTGTTCACAGTAGAAGTTTCTGGCTGCCTGACATTTTAAAGGTATGTTTTTTATAAGATATGAAGACATTTTTTATTTAAAAAGAAAGCAAGGAATTTTTTCATCCATGAAAATTGTACTGTGTCTATTGCATTTTATGGAACAATGTAAAATTTCTTATTAGGCAAGAGGCTTCCTGTTTTGCATTTGAGACTAAGAGCTGAGAAAACAATCTCTGTCTTATTGTTAAAGACAATGGGTGAAAAACAGGGAGAATCTTGAGGTTGGCAGAGAATGACCTCTGCTACTGGGTGAATAAGCTAGTGTAACTCTGTCGCATTTATTAGATACTCAGGTTAAGAGTAATTCAGGAATAGTTAATTGTACCTGGAAAGAAAAGAAATAGTCACTTTGGAGGGATGTAAATGGAGAAAATAAATTACTGATTTTGCATTAAAAATTAGGGTTATCTGTCACAGACTATAACAATACACTGCACTGTCTCTATAACAATAGTCTGAAAATTGGTTTCAGAGAAGAGAGTGAATTTTCCACAAATGACTGTAGAAGGTGAACTTTCTGTGGACTCTTGCTAGGTTGCAACAAGGTGTCCTACAGATGATCTGAATCAAAGCCTTATACACTGAATTAATAGCGCTGTACTCAATGCTTCAATTCTGATAAGAAATTGGTGGTGAAGAAGTCTCAAAATTAAGAGAGGTGGCTCAGGGGTTAAGCCTCCGCCTTGCAGGCGGAAGGTCCCGAGTTCGGATCCCAGATCCCACGTATAGACGCCAGACGGAAGCGGGGGCGGCCTGCGCTTCTGGTCCTGGTAGGGCGGAGCCTGTGAATCCCGGGGCAGAAGGAGGTGGAGGCGTCCATGGTGGTTCGCGAATTCGTCCGTGGTTCTACACATACACAGACACACACATACACACACACAGACACATGCGAGGCGTGCACATACACACAGTTGAATAAATAATAATAATAATAATAAAAAAATTAAGTTTTATGATAAGTGGTTGAATCGTTCTAGGAGTACTAGGAAGAAGGGACCAGAGCTTAGCTCCTCCTTAAACCCCATACAAGAACCCTTGCAGGTAAGGAGGTACACCTCTCTTTCTAATCTTAGAAGTACAACCGAGGAACCCCACAAACAAGCTGGTTAGCCAGACTAACCCTATCTGTGTGTTCTGGGTTTACTTAAAGAGTAATGAATAAAACCTTAATTGCAGAAGTGTCTTCATTCCAAAGAACAATAGTTATGGGGCTTCATTCTGCCGAAATAATAAGGTAATAAAGTAGAAGAGCAATCTAGGATTGTTCCCCAAACCTTGGGCCTCAACACACATGCATATTCAGGTATATGTGTACCTCCTGTACACATATGTGTACAATCATATGCAGTCATACATGCACATATGCAAAAATCCCATATGCAAGTAGACATGAAAAAATGAGAGGCATTTTAGGAATACTAGAGAGCTGTCCTTGTGCAGCCAAAATAATTATAATATGCAAAAGAAATGGCTTTGTTTTATATCACTATTCCATGAAACCATTGGCAGAATCCCTTGGACAGGGAAAAATATGTTACAGTAAAATATAGGTTGGAATCTGTGATCTCAGATGGCTTGAAATGTTTGGAAGCAATGATGCAGGCATCATAATTGGAGATGTGCTAAGAGGCAGTACCAGGCCTCATGGAAGAGGCACCAGAAGAACCAACCCTTGCATTTAGTGTAGTTCTTCTGTGGAGTTTCAGCTACAGCCCATGTAGCTTCAAACCAGGCACTTATGCTATGGGTATTGAGCAGTGCTTATGCTAGGAGTATTGAGTCATGAATAAAACCTTAACTGCAAAAGTGTCTTCATTCTAAAGAACAATAGTTATGGGGCTTCATCAGCTACAGCAACAAGGGGCTCCCGCATGCCGCAGTCCAGTGAAGTGGAACTGTATTTTTTTCTCAGTTTCTGAAGTTGGTATAACTAGTGTTTCACTGTTTGTTATTGGCAGGGGTAGGATTAGAAAATGAAATTTTCGTTATCCACACGGTCCAGGAGATGTCAAGAAGGCAGACGCTAACAGAGAGGGCTGAGTTAGGATGAGGTTTGGATGGAGGCCCCAGTTGTTCCATCCCACAAGGAGGCTTTCTGTGGAACAAATGAACAATAGGGTCAGTTATTCCTCTGGGCTGTGTGAGCACAAGGAGCCTGTGCATCTGCAGATTGGGCAGGTACTTCTTCTGAAGGCACCCCAACTCAGGCAAGGCTTCAGCCAGTGGCGCTTCCTGCAACACTGGGAGTGAGTTCTCCACTGCCAAGATGAGGCCTCACTTTCCCGTGACAGTGCCCGCAAATATTCCTAATGGACCGACAGTTCTAAAATGATTTCTCCAGCCATTCACTGGTGGTCCCAGATGTTCATGCTATTCAACTTTGCCTTGATATTAATATTTAATACAGCCATGGACCTTTGACCCTGATGCACCACCTGGACACGCTATGAATGGCATTTTCGACAAATTTTAACACGTTGGTTGTCAAGTCCTCATCCATTGTGTTGCTTTTTACTCTTACAAAATAGTTTCAGTCATAATCACATAAAACTACTAGGAAGCAAGAAGACAGGACCGGACTGACTGTAAGTCAGTTTGTTCTTAGAGCTACTTTCCACCTGTCAGTAGGGACCATGTAGACTGTCATGGTGTTGACCTGTGCTGTTACTTATTCTCATTGTAAATATTCCTTTCACAAAATAGTAAACAAATAAGTTGACATCTCTTTACTGTCCCAGCCCCCCTCCACTGTATAACAGAATAATGTAAGAGGCACAAAATACATCAAGATTTGAAGAAAATGTGTTTATCAGAAACCCTCTGTTATTTTGATTATTAGTTTCAACACCAATTCTCTTAGTTATTGACTAGGAAATATTGGGGGGAATTCCAGTCATTTCTGATACCTTGATTTCCTTATACTCAAATGTGGATGACTTTGGTCTCACGTGATTCTTGTAAGAATAGATATTAGGGAACCAGTGAACACCCTGATGTGCAATCCTGTGGGGATCAGATAAATATTACAGGCCTATCTCTATTAAAGCAAAGGTAGCCTGTGTGTTGATCTTGAGAATAGGTTAGCCTTCTCGCAACATGCATCAGCATATTGATATATTCCATTATCACATAGAAGAGAAATTGTTGAAGGACATGCCATTTCCTCACCTTGACTTGGGTTCATCTTGCACTGGTGCCTTGGTACTGACCCCAAAGCCCAGTTTGTGAAGACTGTCATGTGCTCAAAGTTTCCACAGTAATCCTGGAAGCTCGAAACTGCTTGAGAATGAGTAGACTGCAAGACGAGCCAGTCACATTAAAAAGGGGACAATTTAGTGTCATGGACCATGATTTCTAGGTAGTCTTTTGGAATGTTCTCTCTACCTATTAGCCACAGGAAGATAAAGTTCTTTCGTTTGTTTTCTTATTTGGTAAGTCAACTCTTTTGAAAATAAAATCAAGTGAATAGAAGCCTAAGCTTCTTAAATAAAGCAGTGAATTGTGGCAAAATGAAAGGAAATGGGACCTCCCACACAGTCTTGTCACTTGGAGAGCTTGGGAAAGGAAGTCATTTAACTCCCTGAAAACTGTCTTATGGATGTCTCACTATAGCAGAATAACAATATGAATGTGAAAGTGATCTGCACATGAAATGAGATGCATAAACTTATATGTGAGGGTCCAATACCAAGGTCAACAAGTGAGTACTATGAGCTTAATTCAGGTTGGCAGACATTCTAATTGGATATGGAGTTCCAAATATATAAGCAAGTGTTCCCTTGCAAAAGGGAATTTTCTGTACTAATTTATCTACTCCCTTTTTAGGCAGCTCTCAAGAAAAAAAAGTGTCTGGAAAGATCGCTAAAGGGTTAATTTAAGCCTTTGTGTTGAAAGCCAAAGGACTTGAATTAGATCCCAGATCCCATTTGAAAAAGCTGATGGTGCAAAAGGCAGCAGCCTGCACTTCCCATCCTGGAAGGTGGAGCCTATGAAATCATAGAGCAAAGGCACAAGGAGATAGAGCAATCTATAGTGATTTCTGAAGTCACCTTTGGGTCTCTAGGAAAACACACACTCAAGTGTCCTCTTGTACACACACACACACACACACACACACACACACACACACACACAAATGAAAGGCATACATAAGGTAACGAGTAGTTAAAAATAGTGGCTGCCGTCCCTTGTCTTGGGTTCCGGTTCACTGAGGAAGTTGTTATTAGGAGGAAGAGTAGGAGAAGGCTGCATTTCCTTTCCTTGCAGGGACTAGAGTTCTCAGTGAATCCTCTGGTATAACACTCTTGACATTGATTAAGGGTTGGCACATCATATTCTGACAGGCTCTGCTGGAGGCAGAGCAGGGCTAGATAGCTTTGGTGGTCTACACTGGAACGGACATTTCTAACAAGAGCAGTTATGACTCAGGCAGGACATCTGTTTGTGTTTATTTCTCTTAACACTACATTGCTTCGATGTAGGCATGGATAAAGGTCAACCCCACCTTGACCAGGGAATGTCTAAAATCATTAACAGAAGTGACCAACTTGCTTTTGTCCAAACTTTTCTTTAATTTTCTATTTCTTGCATTTACATGTTGAAGAAAAACCATGGAAGGCTAAGACTGAGTGTCTCTGGGATGCTACCAACCAAACTCATTATTTATGAGTTTTTTATTATTTAATTAATTAGTTAATCCATTTGAGAGAAAGAGAGAAAGAAGAGAAAGATACTCATGTACCATGTGGACTTCTAGGTATTGAATTCAAGTCACCAGATTTATAAGCAGGCACCTTACCTATTGAGCTATCTCACCAGTCTTATTTATGACTTTTCAATGTCAAATCCTGAAATTGCTTTGAGTCCAGGCAGGATTAAAAAAGTTATTAAATATGACCTTAGAGCTTAATAGTCTTGAGCCATAACCTGCCTTTGGGCTGTGCAAATTGTCCTTTAAATGATCAGCCCGGTTTACTGCATTTTCGAGCAGCTGGGGAGAAGAGGCCTGGCACATAGCCACAAGAATTATTTTGCATTGCCTATTGCCTTTCAAGTAGCAAGTTGCTTGAAAACAATCATTTTTCTCCCCTTATTGTTTCTTCATGAGATGTTCACATGTGATGTTTTTCCTAATACTAATAATTAAGAGTTAGTGTTACAAGATAGCTCTTAGTTTGTTTTTCACTAAGGAATTCTCTCACTAAGGAATTTACCAAGGAGCAGCTTGATATGGATATTTTACAAGGTACCTGCCTATTAATTTTTTGTGTGTGAGTCATTGATTGTAGATGTTGAGATTCCTGTCACCTAGAAACTGATAGGCATTTTATTCTAACTGTCACTTGCCTGTTTCCACAGAGTAACTCACAACTCAGGATTTCTTTTCAATAAGGACAGCTCAAAACTAATTCTGAAACTATTCCTCAAAGAGGCTTTCAGAAGTCATGTTTGGCTTGTTTGGTTTCAGCACTGAATGTCTTCAATATTTATTTATGTTTTAGAAATGACTCTGCTGATATAAAACAAATCTATCTATAAGAAAATTAATGTTAATGTGTTATACTTAAATGATTATTTTCATAATTTGTTAATATATATAACTCAAAATCAAGTGTATTTTTCAGAATCCATGTAGTAATGGACAGGACTTTTCTGATGACCAATGGTGTATAAAGAGAAGAAATTAAAAAAGTTATATGTTACATTCAGACTTAGAAACATGAAAGCTCTTATTCAGAGGCTACTCAATGTATTTCTAGTTGTCTTCAGCCAGACTAATAAATATTGCCACAGTAAATCCCAAAGTACGTAGAGCTATTGTGTTTAAAGTTTGTGGATTGCACTCTGTGGGATTTTATAACATATTCTTCTTGTTCTCATTCCTGTAATGATGTCCTAATACTTTCATAAATTAAATTCCTGTTCCCACTGATAAATGATAATTTCAAAAATGTTTTATTTCTATCCCATGAATATTCTTAATACTCTTCATAAAGTGTGTCTTAAAACTTCTTCGACTCTCCCTTCTTCTACCAAGTAGCTAATGAGCTGTGAAAGGATGTCTAACTGGACTAAGAGATGTGTTATTTAAAATAGCCCTGGGATCCAAAGTGAATCCTTTCATAAAGCAAAGAATGTTTTGCAGTAGAAGTAATGGCTTTGTAATTTAGGCAGGTTTAAGTGGTATTTCCTTTGATCAACTTTGTGAACTGATTTGTACTATATGATCTGCAAGTACCATAATCTTATTATATCTAAAATGGTGGCAAAGAGCCCAGCTAGAAGGTTGTTGTTGTAGGATTTGAGATGTTTATCAAAACTTTAATTCATCAGCCATCCTGATGCCAATACAGCGAGAGAGAGAGAGAGAGAGAGAGAGAGAGAGAGAGAGAGAGAGAGAGAGAGATGATTCAGTTCATTGCCTGCTATAAACTTGCATTGGGTCTTCCTGGCAGGTTCACATACTCTACTGTATAGGTGTCAAAGTCTACAGTAGACTCCCTTGAGGCTCTTCACATTTTAGTCATGACTACTTTACCAGCAACATTCCCTCTTATGTGATGCACACTCCAGGCACAGTTCTTTCCATCCCAATCTCCAAGTAAAGTGAACACTTCATACTTTCCTGCATTAGTTGTTGATTCTACCTGGATTGCTCTGTGTCCAGCATCTTTTGCACCTGAAAAATTCAAGCTCAAGTACCACAGTTCCAGCTCCCTGTGAAATAATCTGCATCTTTATCCCTTAACATTCTGCTCAGACCAAGAGCAGTCATTGCATTTTAGTGTACATTATCTTTATGTCTGCCTCCAGGAATGCCCTTTAAATTCAGAAGCCATTACATCATAATCCTTATATTGGGCCTCAGTAGCATTGTGTCTATGCTAAGTAAACTCATGTACTGCATGCTTTACAAATTACATGTCATTACCAAAGCAATTTTGAGCAAACAATGAGATGAAAATCAGAAATGCAGTTATGCATAGATATAGCTCAATGACAGTTTGCTTTCCTGAATGCATTCCTAATGTCCTAGTTTCAATCCCAAATATGACACAGGGTATATTTTCTTCCTTCTGGAAAAAATTTACAAGAATAAAATAGTATGCTATGTATAAAAATTCATGTTATTATTTTGAAATTTTGATTTACTTATTTAATTCAAGATTAAATGTTGCAGGACACAAGAATAGGAAAATATGTTTCTGTGTCTTTTATAATTGATATGAACAGATATGACTTGAGGTGACCATGAAGCATCTAACTGTACTTTGTCAAATCCTCATTTCCTATTCCATGGGTAGATTCTGGGATTCTCTACCCATGTGGTCTACTTTAGTGTGAATCTTTAACATACATCTTGGTTTCAGTCAATTGCTCTTCTCTTTCAGAAAATATAACTACTATTCTAGTTTGTGTAGAAGGAATAAGAAGAAGACAGGTTAGGTAAAATTATTCCTATATATCTAGTTAGGGCCTAGAGTTTTCAGTTTTTCAGTGAAGGGAAGGGTCATAACAAAGCCAGAGACTATTTCCTATACCTAGACACGTGGAGAGAACGAAATAAGGGCCACAATATTTTTCTTGGTTAGCTTGAATCTGCTGTTAAGGTTCAGATTGTTGAAAGTCTCCATAGCAACACAATTCATGATTTTCTGGGAGTAACGTCCAACTGCATGAGACCTTCTGCTGTGAAGGATCCTCTCAGAGAGGCAACGGTGTCTCAGTGCATCCCATGAGTGGCATGCCATACTAACGCCTTCTGTGGGTACAGTATCACATTCTTTGTCCACATGGCCAGCTATATCTTCAATATACAGTATCATACAACAAGAAGCCCTTTCCTATGTGCTTCCAGGATGTAGCATCTATCAGGTAGTGAGCATTATCATTTCTCTTTTAATACACACTCTTTCAAGTCATGCCCTCATCTGTGGCTAACTTTAGCTGGCCACATGGCTTCGAAGTCTCTGAATAGAAAATGGGCACTATTTTCCAAGTTGAGCAGGTCCAGAACTTGAGCTGAGACCTGTCCCATTCTTACAAGTTTTCTTTAATTATTCCCTACTTACCTTGCATCATCAAGAAAAGACTACTGATTTGCTGAATTTAGCAAGCATTGTGTTAGAGAATATTATATTAGTCTCTCGTTGGTAGGAATTCAAATTATATTAGTGTTACTCTTCGACCCTCTCCCCCACCTTCTCCAGGAACAGAGAGATTCTCCATTCACCTAAGCCAGGAGGAAAGGCAGGCACTTACTATTTTCTTGAGGAGTGCATTTATCTAATGATCTGGACCCAAAAACCAAAAAAAAAAAAAAAACTCTCATCTCTGGTTCTTTTTTCAAATTTATTTGGGAACAAGAAGTAGGATCACAGTTAGTAGTAATTGTTCCATTTCTTAGTAAACCCTATAAAGAATATATGGTTGTAATTTTATGAGCTGATACTGAATGTAGAGTACTTAATGATAAATACCTCAATCTTGGAATCACCTGCATTTTGAGACCACACAAAAATGTACTTCGAAATTTCACTATCTGTACAGAATTTCCAAACTAGATAGTTAATCATTTTTCTAGCGATTGCCATAATTGACCCTCCTTAAAGACAAGTTAGTACGTGCTTGTTACTACCCACTCCTAGACTCCTTCCAAGCATAGAAGAGCACGACAATTAGGAATGATACTAACTTCTTGAAATTATGCGTCTTGGTAAGAGGAAAATGACTTGACTTCACAGGCAATTCAAAGGCGGTAGATTTCTTGGATTGTGGCATGACAGTTTACATGTCTAAGTGCAGAAAAGTGTAAAGCTATCCTGCCCAGCCAAGCAAATTCTTGACCTAGACACAGTCACTTAAAATTAATAGTTTAGTTTCTCAGTCTTGAGAGCCTCACGTCCATTGCTCAGTAGTTACATGTGCTTTGGTGCCTTGGTTCCTGACCAGTAAGAAACTGTTTTAATCAATACAGAAAGTTATCCTTGGGCAGTGTTGCTTGCTGAGACTTCAGTTAATCTGTGATATGGAGGATGGATTCTCTTGTCTGTATACTCAGGTCTGCCTACTGTGAGTCTGAAACACAAATCAGACAAATCATAATAGATAAATATTTTTACAAGTAACATTATTTCCAATTAAGTTTTTGGTAACCTTTGCCCACCTGAACAGATTGTGGAATGAAGATTTCCATCTGTCTTTGACAGGTAATTGTGATCAAATAATCACAGATAATACACTAGGTAGATTATCTTCTCTCCTGCTTGAAGAATTGATCAAGTCCTTTGAAGAGCATGACTAATTTTCCTTGATGATTTGAAATGCTGGCTGTTGTTTCTCAGAAATTCAGTCAGTTGTATTCAAGGAAAACTCAGAAATTCCTTGGATGTTAAAATTAAGAATATAATTAAAACATCTATTCAGAAAGCTCCAGCTATTTCAAAAACCTTATGCTTCTGTAGACATATTGGCATGTGGTATTTACAAAAGTGTTTAATGTAACCTTCTAAATCTCTTGTTTGTTGACACTTTTCAATACAGCTGAGTGCAAATGAATGAAAATGAAGTTGAATCTCATTAGTCAATTTCATATAAGTCTAATTACTTTTAGCCAGGGAAGATCTTGTTCAGACAGATAATTAATGGAGGTCAAGGTGAAAAACAGATTATAGGGCAAATGCATATAAAAGTAGCAACTTATTAAGAAAGAAAATCTTCAATTAATACCTTCAACAATTTGTAGTAAGGAAAAGATGTTTATTTTACCCTCACATACATATACACATACCAATTTATGAACATTTAATGTACAGTTTTTTTAAAGAATTTGTTTTTTCTAAAAGGTTCAAACAACATTTCTGACTGTCCTTTTCCCACTATTATGTGGACATTTGCTATTATTTCTCTTCTTCCATTTTTATGTATACATGTGGGGGATGCATATATGTGTGGCGTGTGCTTCCATGTGCATGGACACATATATGTGTGCAGGTATGCTAACACATATTTGAACATGCAAGTAGAGGCCCAAGGTTGATATTAGAAGTCATCTTTCTCCTTATTGTTGTGAGACAGGCTCTTTAATTAAACCTAGAATTCACTTGTAAAGGTAGTTAGACTTGCTCTAGAAATTCCTGGTCTCTGCCTTCCAGAACTGGAATTATAGGCAGGTTGCCATACCTGCCTGGCATTTGATGTGGAATCTGGTTATCCAAACTCTGTTCCTTTTGCTTGTAAGACAAGCACTTTAACCAAGTAACCATCTCCCCAACACTGAATTGAATTTTAATAATTACTATATTAATAAAATATGTTTGTGTTAATGTTCACCATCAACCACCATGTGACTGACTTTATTTCTGCTTTTCTTCCTGAGAAAGGGAATACTGAAAATGTATAAGGCAATGACCAAATAATTGTAAAGCATAATTTTCAGTCTTTCAGAGCCTTGTCATATGCATTGTAGTCTCTATTTCTCTAAAGTTTATGAGTTATTGAAATTTTCAACTTTCTCTGACAAAACCTATGGTTCAAAAAGCCTAATACTAGATGCCTACATATGCACAATGATAAACTCTCATCAGTGAGCTCTAGCAGAAGGGTCTTTCTGATCCTTCTCTATTATTGAATAAAAGTGAAACATTCTCATAATTTTTTTCCTTCTAAGCGAAAGAAAACTAATTGTCAACAACAAAATTTTTAAAAAAACTCTCAAATTAGCATATTAATTGAGTTTATAAAAACAGAAAACATAGGTCAGTTAAATGATGTCTTTGCCTACACTTATTTGATCAGGTGCATAGTGTCTCAGATCAAACATAAATAGAGACCAAAATCTAGAACAGTGAAATGTGGAGTTAAGTACTGGGGCATTTGTTACTACTTGGGCAAAATACAAATCCATGGCATCCCCAAGCCTGACATAAAAGCCTGAGTCTTTCACAGAGAAGCTCAGTTCTAGTCTCTCTTTCTCTCTCTCTCTCTCTCCTTCCTAAAACTTGCATCCTTTCTACATCTGAAATTTCCGTTAATTATCTTGTTTTGTCTTCAAGGACTCACCTCAAATGCTTCTTGAGACTTTTATGCAAAAGATGTAGCTTTGCTGTATCTCCTCTTCTTGTCTAGATGAGATAAACACAAAATATTATGATTTAATGTTTCAAATCCAATTAAGTAATGGACATTGAAGGAACATCCATATGAAAGAAGTTGTTAGGGATTGACCTTGTAAGGAATATATTGTTGACATCTATTAGTAGGCATGTTCTTGGCAATAAAAGAGAAGAATATTGTTCCCAAGGGATTGTAAGTGTGTATTCCATATCTGAAAATCAATGTGCATAAACACAGGCCCATGAATAACTGTCATTATTTACTGTCCTATTGTTGCTGGTTTTTCTGTGTGCAGAATAGGCTTTCATTTGCTTCCTCTGACTGACAGCCAGCAATGACTCCAATAAGCTAATGAGCCATCTAGTTAAATAAATATGATTTTAAGTCAATAAAATATAAGCATGGTTTTAATGAGTTCCTATGCCTAGACTTTCAGTATTTGTGGCTCATGCTTGATGATAGTGACATACATAATATATATATATGAATGACTGTTTTTACCTACCCAGCCCTTAGTTTGTTAAATAGCTATATAAGCTCACAAAACCTTAGTCTCTGAACTTACCCCATGGACTTTTGGTGGGAAGTAAGTAAAGTTAGATATAGACCTTTTTTTTAAATTCACAAATATGTAAAAATTTGTTTATATGCTTAAATCTTGTAGTGCATCTTTATTCCCATGGTCTTCTCTACATATGATTATTTCAATTTCTTACTATTTCCATCCCCACAGAGGTCTCTTCTCCAGTTCTCAGTAAGATCCTAATTTTTATCTGAAACCTTTTCAGTACAGCATTTGCTTTCTTTTAAACATCTTGATCTTCTGACCCATCTCTGCCATAACCTGCCAAGCTCTGTTTATAAAACATCACTGGGCTGCTCTAACTTGTTCTTCAAAACACTTTCAAATTCTTCCCAAATAGCAGTAACAAAGACTTGACAGCAACATGGCCACATTTAGTCAACTAACAGCCACTTTCCTGTAGTACCCATTTTCTGTGTTAGTTACTTTTGCATGGCTGTGAACAAAACATTTGAAGTAAAACTTAAACAGAGGAAATTATTTTTTCATCTTGTGCTTTAGGGCTTTCGGTCCATGGATCTAGACTGGTTCTATACAATAATGAGATTGTGGGAGAAGGCAGAGGAAGAGACTATTCATATCATGGTGGACAGAAAGGGAGGGGAAGAGATAAAGATGGAAAGATAGGTAGACAGACAGACAGACAGACAGACAGACAGACAGACAGATAGATAGATAATGTCTATGCTACTGTACTTTCTTCATTTTTTCTTTTCCATTCCGTCTGGATCAGCAGCATAGGTCATAGTGTTTACAGTATTCAGGATGTGTCATTCCCTCCTGATTGGTCTTCTCTGGAAAGATCTTAAAAACATACCCAGAGGCGGATTTTACTGATCTCATAGACACTTTTCAACTGAATCAAGTGGACAATCATGATTGATCATCGCCATGACCAAAAGAGAAGACAAACATGTTTTGTTCAAAATCACACAGCATATCACTCCCCAACTACTCGCTGACTCTGTTCGTCTACTTTTGGGAGATGAAGCAATATGCTGACATGCAAACATGCTCCAGGAATTAGTGTTCATATGAAAGGAAAACAATGTTGTAATATTTTTTTATTTCCTTTGTTGATTGTGCAAAGTGATATTTAGTTCAGTACTTTGTGGATTAAAAGCAATGCAAAATATTGTTCTTGCACTTGCTTGATTGACATCCCACTTTCATCATTGTTTTATTCTCTTGAATGCTTTTCATTGGTTTCTGGTCCATCTCTTTAGAGCTATTCTTTTCCTGGAATCTGGAGACAGAACTGTCTGTCATCAATGAGAAATGGATTTGACAATTCTTTAGCCAGTGAACAGACATCACTGGCTTTTGATACATCATTCTGATTATCAGCCCAGCAAATGCTTTTCATCTCATTTGGATTGTGGTAGTTTATTTTATTTTATTTTATTTTACTTTACTTTACTTTACTTTTACAAACATATTGAATATTCATCCCAGCTTCCCTTCCTTCCTTTCCCTACCATCTATTTTTGTACTCTCCTAGCATAAGAGAACATGATACAATTACTTTCATCTACAGTGTTTCCAGAGGAGAAAAAATGCACAGTGAGCCCTCATGCATAGCTAACCCAAATTTTTTTCTTCTTTGCTTTCCCAGCTTGATAAGAAATATTTATTGCACATTTTTGTTTATTGCACCTTTTTAATAGCCTCATACATTATTTATCTTTTCTCAGCGAGCCAAACAACTCTGTTATTTCTCACTCTCTTGGTTACATGGTCCTTCTGTGTATATTAGTATGTTGAAAGAAAGTAGCCTATACATTTGTTCTCCATTTATGCTAGTTTCATAAAGATGCTTCTTTGACCTACCTCTCTACTTCCTCTTCACTGTGATCTCAAATATGCAGAAAATTTGTTCTGATTTGCTATGATATAGTCTTATGTGAAATGTCATCTGTAATGGAAATGCTAAGATGGGTAAATATAACAAGATCAGGCTGGATGATAATGGGGTAATGCTGCTGTCTCTGCCATCTCCTTGTGTAATCATGGCAGCATTTAATGTTAATCTCATAACTTATAATGAATAAATCTCAGAGTTAACCTTCCTGTTCTTCTGTTATCCCATTTTCTAGATAAAGTAAAATCTCAATACTTCACAGTTTCTGCATGAATACTGACTTTGCTTTTCCTCATATGTTCACACAAATTGCTTATGCTTTCTTTTTTTTAATTTATTATTTATTCAATTGTGCGTGTATGTGTGTGTGTGCGCATGTGTGCGCGCTTGTGTGTATGTATGTGTGTGTAGAACCACGGACGAATTCGGGAACCACCATGGACGCCTCCACCTCTTCCTTGTTTACTCTGCCCGGGATTCACAGGCTCCGCCCTACCAGGACCGGAAATGCAGGCCGCCCCCGCTTCCGCCTGGCGTCTATACGTGGGGTCTAGGATCCGAACTCAGGACCTTCCGCCTGCAAGGCAGAGGCTTAACCCCTGAGCCACCTCTCCAGCTCCTGCTTATGCTTTCTTTAAAGCTATGTTGAAACATTCTGATCAAATGTTTTATAAGTCAGTTAGTTTCTCAAAATCACATCTATAAAGATTTAAAAAATAAAAAAAACTAGCATAAGATGGAGGAAGTATGTAATGAAATATTGTTTAGCAATGTAAACTTACCTTTTAAAGTAATAAGGGGTTTAGAAGATGGCTCACCAACTTAAATGTTTGCCACACAATCATAGCAGCAATTTGGATCCCCAGTAAAATATTTAAAATATGAGTTGTCATGAAAATCCATCAGACAATCCAAATCCAGTCTTTTGGAAGGCAGAAATTGTGAATTCCTGATACAAACTGTGTGCCTTAATAATCCTATTGGTGTGTTCTGGGTTTGATTAGAATCAAAAAAGAATAAAGGTGTAAGAGTGATAAAGGATGATTCCTGATTTCAACATTGGCTCTCCATACGAATATGCATGCATGTACATACACACCCATACACATATGCACCCATGCAAACATCCATTTATACTTCAGGCGCATACAAAAAAAAAAAAAAGACATGGTGCTGCATTTGCAATTGAAAGTGTCCAAAGATGGGCTGCTTGAAGCAAAATGAAATTTATCTTTGATGGTGGACATTAGCATGCTGCTCATACAGAAGTTCCCACACATTCCTCACTATTTCTCTGACCAGTAAGTGTGTCAATGTTGATAGTGAGCCTCAATGCACTGAATCAAATAATTTATTTTTTGAAACTTCTGTTCTTTTTCATATCCCAGTTTCTACTTACTCTTCCTTTCCAATGCAATCAGCACTCAATTTTAAAGACTTTTAAACTTAATTAATTTATTTTACAGTTAAAGAGAGAGAGTGGGTGAGAGAAAAATCAAGTATAAAAAAGTACAAAAGTACGTGTGCTAAGACACATGCAAGTACCATAGTGTCCTGCTGAAGGTCAGAGGACCAGTTTTGTATATCAGTCCTTTGTGTACACCCTGCGTGCTCTTCCAGATACTTGGATCTGGAAGATGTGTGAGAAGATACCTTAACCACTGAACTATCTCTTTATCACCCAAGATTCTTTATTTCTTAAAAGAAATATTTGTAACTGTGTTGTTTGCTCTTCACCACCTAGTCTTACAGCTGACAGCTAATGAGTTCATGAGAGTTGCAGAAACATCTCAGCATTTAGATTCAGTGAGCATACTCATTGATTTTTAGATTTCTTTTTAATTTTATCCTCGTCCTGTTTGCACAGTGGTTTTTAATCCTCACCACAATTTTTTTTTAACTCAGGTGATGCATGAGAGAGTAAACATCAAGTAAATAAAGTAATGGAAAAAAGCATGTAGTCGGTTTTAAAGGTTATTAATTCCCTAATGAGCACATTGAACATTTCACTTCTAATTAGGTGCTTCAAAATATTTTTGTCTTGCAAAAGTTGAACATCTTATAATAATGTTACTTTGTGATTAAATTGCTTAGCATAAATTTTAATCATAATATAAAAAATTACTCAGCAGTTGTATTCTTTTTCCTCAGAATTTGTATTCAAATTATGAAATTCAGAGAGCTAGGGAAACCAAATAAGTTGAAATTATGAGAACTAAGATTAAACATTAAGAAACCAAAAGGCTTTTGAACTCTATTCTTTGTGAGCACCACCAGTCTTTTGCCCCATGAATGGGTCACAGGCAACTAAATTGATGGAAACAGTGGAAATAAATAGTCTAAACTCCTATAACATTTACCTTGATGGTTCATGTAGAGAGTTCTACTCCTGAACCAAGATTACTTTAGTTATTAACATCCCAAGCTTCCAAACATGTAGGTAAACACTGAGAAACTTTATTAATAAACTGTAAATCAATATTGGCTAGAAAAATTGGTGGAATTCTACCTCTCTATTGTTCACACTATCAGTTACCCTTTATTGTGCCATTGAATAATAACAGGTCCTTTACAAACTGAGCCCAAGGCATAATAAAGTATGGAACCTACTAGGACATGTTTTTAAAATCTCAAACATTACACACATTTTAAAATTACCTTTCAATCTGTCTTTAAATTAATAGATTTGAATCTTGAATCATTGATGGATTTGAATCATTGATTATATATGTGATAATTACATGAAATTAATTACAATGAAAATACAGTCTTTATGAAAGACTTAGCCCTGTGGCTAAAATGGAGATTCACCCCTGTGGCCAGTGGTGAATTAGTAAAGCGCAGAATTTGTTTTGTTTTTGCTTCAAAATCAGGCTCAGGATGTCTTTGATGAAGCTAATACCCAACTGGTGTGTCCCCTAGGTCTCACACAGGACTTCAGTATCACCCTAGGTCTAGTTCTGAGCCGAATGCACCACAGACTGTCCACAAGGAGACATTCTCTCCATGTTGCTGCAAACTGCACAATGGCAGAGTCCATCTGCAGTACTCTTTCAGCTCAATCCACCCACAGTGTCTGACCTAAAGCACCTTCCTGTGACTCTTTCCCATATGAATATTACCAATGTATGAATATCCATGTCTTTCTCTCTCTCCCCCATATGATATTCATGGATGAAAAGAGAAATATTTGACTCTGCATCTAGAAATTTACTTTCAGAGCTTCATAGATTTAAGCATATGAAAATAAAAACATGTAGTAATGCCTTGATCTGAACTGCAGAGAAATATTTTTATAAAGAATAATATTAATTCATAGCTCTGTGTTATTTTCAATGTCAACTAGAATCTAGACCATGCTTTAATATTATAAGTTAAAAAATGAGTTTCTTCAGGGAACCCTTCGAGCTAGTCCAAGTCATCAAGTTCGGCCCCCTTTCCTTGTGCTAGGCCAGAACACCATGGGTCCTCTGCAGCAGTGTACTGGAAAGGCTTAGTTCATTTCTTTTTTCTTTTTTTTTAATTTATTTTTATTATTTCCACTCATACAAAAGTTCATTTCTTTTTTTTTAACATTTGTTCATGTTTTTATTTATTTATTTTTATTAAAAATTTATTATACATTTTAAAATTATTTCACTTCATATTCCAATGTGTACGTTCATTGAATATTGGCATTTCCATAAGCCCTTTCTCTTGTTCCCCTTAAGCATAAGATCACTACTATGGCTGTCAATCCCTTGCCTCCAGGGGTCTCGGTGCCCTTAACAGATGCTAGACTTTATGAGGGCAACAGTGCGCTGGACATTGCGCAGGGCATGCAAAGTCCCATTATGATTGCTTTGGCCCCAACTATTGTTGAGAATCTTGCAAATCGTTGCTCCTCCCATCCTTTTGCTCTTACAATCTTACCGCCCCCTCTTCCGCAAATGTCCCTGAGCTCCAGGATGGGGAGATAAGTTCATTTCTTTGAAGTGAAAACTTTGGAAATTTGAGCAAACCACAATATTATTGTAATGTTTTTGCATTTTATAAATTTTGGACTTACTTCAATGAATTTCTACTTCATTCAATTCAACTTCTTTTTCTTTTTTTTTGTTTAGAGTCTTCTTATGTAGGCCAGGCTGCCATTGAACTTATGGCAATGTTTTAGGACAATAAAGCTATGCATTCTTTTAAAAAATTTCAAATTATCATTTTTATTTTTCCTAATTTTATAAGCATGTTGAGTAATTATCCCTGCCCCCTCCTCCTCTCCCTCATCCCTTTGCTCCCCCTTCATCAATCTATGCCACTCAATCCCACCATCATGTGTGTCTGTTTTTGTGGGTCCCAGGGTTCCCTCTGGATTGTCTGCTCTAGTGGAGTTCAGTCTTCTGTGACAGACCAATGGTCCGTTCTTTGGTTGACCCACTGATAGGGGCACTCCCCTTCATCTCCCAAGCCCCTATGATTTCCACTACATAAAATTGTTTCTCCTGAGATCTTTGTTAGCCTATAGGGGATATATTGGTATGTCAGTCATTGTACATTTCTAGTAAGTCTTATTGAAGTGAATTCCTAGATGCAGCTGTTCTGCCTTGAGTGGAATGTCTTGTCCAGCTGTGGACCTATCTTTATAAGCTCTTACAATCTTCTGCAAGGTTCCCTGAACCTTAGGATAGGGAAAGACTTGGTTGGCCTGATTCCAGGTGAACATTGCATGGTCACCAGTATTCTTCCTTCTTGTTGGCTGTTGTTGTCTATTTCACTGTTCTTCCACTGCATATCCAAAAATAAAATGAGTAGTCATTAGATGGGAGTTTATTCTTAGGTATTTGTGGTTATTTTTGAGACATCTGATCCTGTCCATTGTGAGTTTACTCTGTGTCCACTGTGGTTAAAATGGTTTTCAGTGCTAGGCTTATGTTCTCTGTCATGGAGGTGGGGGTGGGGCTAGGGACTAATAAGGTGGTTGGTTACCTGGAGGCTAATCCCACTCTCTTCTATGTCCTATTCCTGTTCTTCCCTGTGCTCTAAGCCTCTTTTTTTTTTTTAATATAAAAGACTTATTTAAAATGAAAACAGTTTGCCCATTTTTCTTTTGTTTCTACCCTTTGGGGATCTTCTTTCACCCTGTCCCCTGTTTGCATTTGTGGGTGTTGTAAGAGTTTCTCTTTGATTTCATTAAACTGATGGCTTAATGCTAGGATCCACTCATAAGGAAGAAAACATACAGTCTGTCTTTTTGCTTCTGGGATGTTCACACAGTTGATATCACCTACACACACACACACACACACACACACACACACACACACACATACACCACATATACATACACTCCCATACACATGCAAATATGAATTCATAGAACCATCTGTCCCTATACACATGAAAATAAAAATTAAAAGATAATAATGGCAGTTTTATGATATGAAATGCTTCTTATACTAAATGACAAACACCTTGGGACCCTATTTCACATTAAAATGTTCTGTGTATACACTGATGAATAAAAATAGCTGCATGTTTCTGTTGAACCTGCCCTTAGTACAAGAGTATAAAATTAAAGATTTTTTATCATCTATTTATACCTTTTATTTATTTATGAGAGAGAGAGAAAGAGAGACAAAGAAAGAGAGAGAGAGAGAGAGAAGAGAGAGAAAGCTATGGTACAAGCATTGTGCATGGATGGAGATCAGAACACAGCTTTGAAATCAGTTTTCTCCTTCCACCATGTGGGCTTCCAGAGATTGAACTCAGGTTTTCAAGCAGGAGCCTAATCCACTGAGCTATCTCACTGACCCTACTTTTATCATTTTGAAAATAAACTTTAAGGAAAATAGTTTCCACATGCTGAACATATTTGTAAAAATCCAGTATTCCACTTCAGGGTTTTTTTTTGCCTCATTTTTGGAACTGCACAGTGTTCCTGTGTTATAGAAGAGAAGGTTAGTTCCTATAGAGATGTTCTAGTCCGTGCTGTCCTTTGTCCTTCCCTCCATCTAAGTGCAGAAGTAAAACAGAAAAGCAAACTTTGCTTTGGAAGCTGCAAAGAGCTCAGGAAGCCAAGGCTCACAAAGTTGAGGACTCTATTGAAATGCATTTGTTTGTTTTGTTGACAGTGACCAGAGGTTCAGATGAGTCTTCCTTACTCAGTGTTTTAAGCCCAAGTGCTGGGTCCCATGGGGCAGGTCACATAACTCCCATCTGAAGCTTAGTATGGGAATGAAGATCAAATGCTGGATGGACTTCAGACTTTTAATGAGAACTTTTAAATCACATGTCTATGAGTATGTCTACAGACTGGAAAAAAGAATTCAAGTTTTGTGGTTTACCAGTGTCTTTTCGAAGCACATACACTCAGCTTTGTCTTCTAACAGCACTGCAAAATGAGCATGATGCTTGAAGTGCGTGATGAAGCAGAGGCTCACAAAAATGAGGATAACTATATTGGGTTTTACCCCACCAACAAATGATACAGGCAACCTAAAACCTAGCGTTTATAAAATCCCACAGATTTCTTTTGCTTCTTAATACCTCTCAGAAAATGTATTTTAATCTAGGTATCCAGTAGCATACAAATACTTCCAAAGTTTTATTCTTGACGTACATTCTAAGTTGCCTACGACAGTTTCAGAAAGAGAAAGAATTCACGGAAACTGGAATTAGGCCTCTTATCAACTGAAGCCCATTTGAACCAAGTCACCACCGCGCCACCTAGTGGTAGCATTGTGGAATTGGAGGTTAAGTGTGTCCTTGGGAAAACATTCAGAATTCAGAGGAAAAGTGCAAAATTTCAAGCTATAATGGTATAACGACTTTCTGAAAGCTCAAAATAGTGTTCTCCTAAGCGGCTTGGTTGAGTAGAGCTCAGAACGTGAAAATCTTGTGTCTAGGATTTCTGCCATGTAAGCCAGGCTACCTCAATTAATGACTCTAAATCTAGATTCCATTCACAAAACAACTTGATGGTTCAATCATTAGCATGTTATAATTTTATTGTTGGATAACAAAACAATCCACTTTGTGGGTGAATAAATAGAGATTTGATTCTATTTGGAAAACTTCCCTGGCTGTCATTTCACAAGGAGGTCTCCACAGCCTTGTTGATATAAGTTTATAGTCTTCTGTCTTCTTTTCTGTTTCCCCTTCACTTCCCTTTTCTTTCTCTTTTCTCTTCTCTTCCCACTCTTTCTTTTCCTTTGTTTCATCTGCATCCACTAAAAGTTGATGTATTCTCTAGAGATCAAATACAACTCATTCTTGAAGCAATGCTGGTCCTTACTCAGGAAGCAAATCTCACCAGTCCATCTTGTGCTGATTCATGTTTTGGACCTTCAATTACTATTGTTGATGTCAACCCATTAGAACATAGACACATTTTACATGTCACTGAAATACTGTGTGTATTATATGATTGTTTCAGCGATGATTCAGGCATCATATACTGATTCTACTACTATGTCGACTTTATGTTAACCTTCCTTCAATGTTTCTCTGTGTAGAATAGCTGTTTTGCACATAAAATATAAAGAGAAATGCAGGCTACAGAACACATAGTGCTTAATCACTTTATTTTGCCTTTGTTCAAACATGCCTGACTCTATGTGTCAGAAAGTAAACCTTGTAGAGTCTAGCATAATATCTCCTTCACATAATTTTCTGCTCTCCCACACAGTCATTTTAAACACAGGTTTTCAAAAGCTGAATACTAGAAATTTGCATGCTGATTTTATTAGGGAAAATGCTCAGATTCTATTCATATTGAACACAAGAACAAAATTGGTGAGAGGCTTTGGCACTTTGTTGCTTGCTTTCAAGTTAGGAGAGCAAGATCTGTATTAATACTGCTGTCCAATGCTGGTCTTTATGAAACGACAAGTGATATAGAAACATTATAAGTTTTCTTCTGACACCACCTCTGTTAACAAAAATAAATGCTAAAAACACAAGACATTTGAAATCTCAAACTAAAAAAGTACCCATGCTTACATGTTTGGCATATTCCAGGCTAAAGACAACTGGCAATTAAAGCTTGAACTGGAAACTGAAGTCGGAGATGAGTAAACACATTTAAGGTTAACATAAGAAGAGAAGTGAGTGACACAAACTAAACAATGTGTTTTTCAAGTATTTTTTGAAATTGTCATTCCAGTTTTTAATTCCATTTTTATAAAGGACAAAGAAATCCACACAGGAAATGAAACTAAATTATTTCTCTTTTATATAAAGTAACACTCTATGAGATAACATTGATGAGATATTGAACTTATAGGCTTCCTTATCTAAAGAAGAAATTGCTTATCCATTTGCTTGCTTCCCTCAAATGACTGTACCAGATTAAACTTATAAAAAGTGGAGTCACTTGCAGTCAGCTGAGTGAGTACAGAAACTGAGTAAGTCATGTTTGCTTCATGTTTGCTTGTTATCTATCAAACAACATTTTATGTCAGACTTTATGCAAAAACAGTTGGGTATGTGGGAATGAGGCTGGCATGTGGGTATGAAAAATAATTAATGCAGTGTTTATGATCCATGTGCATCCTCCAACTGTTTGTACTGAAAAGAAACATTAGCACACTCTTCAAGGGTCATAATACTGGTTGTATGTTGTAATTAATACACATGAACAACTTTTATCAAGTTAAAATATGTATCTTTACATAACTGGTTCTCACTTCAAGAAGGAAACAGAACTTCTGAGGTTCCCCCACGTGATTGTAATTTGAAAACGGACATACAAATGGATACTGAGCACATGCCTATCTTTTTTCTGGTATACTGTGAGTCCCGAGGAATATATGCTTCTGTTTATGACTTTTAACTTTTCTCACCAATGACCTAATTTTCTAAAACAGCTATCATTGCATTTCAGGTAATCAACGCACTGAACGTTGGGTGTAACTCTTAAGATTTCATTAAAAGTCTTAAAGAAAAAAATGAAAACAGACTAAGTTGCGACTTTTGTTGATCCAAAAGCAGCTTAACCCTGCCTGGAAGCTCTCGTTACTGGGCTTGGTGAACCAAGCTGGGCTCCCCAGTTGGACTTCTCCATTCATTCACAATCCTAGAGGAGCTGGTAGATGCTGGACACTACAAAAAATGTCTCTGATGTCAAGTAAATATAATTAGTGAGTTATTCACTTTAAAACCATATGGAGTGTTAATTCACTGTTATTATGTAAAAGTCCCAGACGGTGGGGAGGGAGTCCAAAGAGGAAAAAATGGTCTTCAGATGAAAGGGACAGAGATGGTATGCAGGGAGCTGAAAATAACAGTTATGGAGTAGAGGGGAGAGTGAGATAGGTGGATATAGCTCATATAGCATATCCCTTGTGCAAGGTCAACATCAGCCACAATAAAAGATGCATACACACACACACACACGTGTGTGTGTGTACGTGTAAGTATAACTACATCTCTCAGAGGTAACAGGTATAAGATGGATAGGTGGATGTCAGCCAGTGTGTCTAATGGTAAAGGATGAGAACCTACATTATTATATATAGTTCTGAATCTTTATCTTTATGAATTTACAGCCACTGATTATATAAATAAGGAGATACACATTCACATAGTGAAGACCTGATTGTCAATTTCACATTTTCATGATGTCTGTAAAGATGCTTCGAATAAGAGACATGTCAGCTTTCAGTTTGCTACAGAAAATTATTCTGTGGAGCACAGTAGGATGACTTGTTGGAACGTGCTTGCTGCACTAGCATGAGAACCTGAGTTTGAATCCCCAGGAATCACATAAAAAGGCATGTGCTTGAAATTCTAGCACCAAGAATGTGAAGCAGCAGGATTCATAGAGCTCGTTAGCCATCTAGTCTTACCTAATCAGAGTACTCCAATTTCAGTGTGAAAATCTATCTCAAAAAATAATAAACATATGTAGGCCACACACACACACACACATACACACACACACACACACACACACACACAGGAAAAACCACATAGGAATAAGTGCCTTCAGAGTTTCACATGAATCCAACTCAGGACATGCATTAACAGGACAATGAGGTAGCAGTAAGCCTAGGGGGTGGATCTGCTCCTTTCCTCTTCTTTCAATCATTCTGTTCACTAATAACAGTTCTACCTTGACAAATGTATTTTTTCCTCCATTAACTATCCTTAGTAAAGACCATCCATCAAACTTGGTCTGTCTTATCTAATTTACATAAAATACATCACCCCTTTTATATTTTGTTTCTGGTTACATCACTGATGCCTGCTTTATAGAATCATAAGAGGAAACTATTCACTATTCAGGACTCAGACCTGAATTCTTGCCATTACAGTGGGTATTACAGAGATTTACCTTTGAATATGCTATACAAAGCCCTTTCTTGGGCTCTCCATTAATATGGGAACTCTGACTATTTAACCCCTTGCCTCTATTCACTATATAGCTTAAAAACAAAATGCTTATTGTGATAGTTAAACACAGCAACAACTAAGTAATGGGAAATATGCAGAATCCTAAACTTCAGCCATTGCTAATCTGCTCAAGGACACAGTTAATCAAAGCCAAGTACATAGTGAAGGTAGACCCCCTCAGCTGGGTTTTAGCTTCTGATCCTGGTCATGTCTCCCCTCTGCTCAGCCTTGCTTTTGACAGCTCTGTAATTTCCAGGTCTAAATTTTAAGGATGCTCTGCTTGTCCTAAGGGTAGAGCTCCAGAACTTCTTTTCATGAAATCAAGCAAGTGTGCTAGTGATCTCTTTGTCTGTATCATAGTATGTCCAAATCACAATAGGAAGAAAGATAATTTGGTAATGCAGAACTGCAGAGTAAAGTGTGAAGTAAGCCTGGCTTTCTCCTCTCCCTTCCTTTTTGATGGTGAATGTGTTTACTGTAAAGTCTTGTTCAGAAGACTCATCACAGCAAGGAGTACCATGGCTCTTGCTTTGCAGTCCCCTCAGAAATGTTTGTCTAGAAGATTCTGTGGCACTGTTAAAATGAAAGTGGCTGGTGGGACAGCTCATGCAGGTTACTCCTGTGCTATCAGAACACAGCAAGGAGAGAGGGCTTACAACTCTCTAGAATAGAATGTCTGGTCAAGGTTTACCCAATGCAAAAGGCATGGCACTTTCCCAGAATTCTTTTCTTTTTAATATAATCCTATACCCTTCCATTTTTTAAATTTTTCTTTCACATTT
Organism: Typhlomys cinereus; assembly: GCA_023101885.1. Lineage (NCBI taxonomy): Eukaryota > Metazoa > Chordata > Mammalia > Rodentia > Platacanthomyidae > Typhlomys > Typhlomys cinereus. The sequence goes on along the minus strand of JALPQD010000080.1, from coordinate 6,363,214 downwards.
TATTTTTTCCTAATCATACAAGATCAATATGTACCTTTGTCCTCTCCCTCTCTCCTTCCCTCCCCAGTCCTGCTCCATTGCACTCTCCTCTCTTCCTTTCAATCCCCTCCTTTCCTTCCACCTCTCCCAGTGCCTCTCCCTTCCTACCTCCCTGAGTCCTCCATTCCTGTGAGGGTTCAGGACTCAGACCTGAATTCTTGCCATTACAGTGGGTATTACAGAGATTTATCCTTTGAATATGCTATACAAAGCCCTTTCTTGGGCTCTCCATTAATATGGGAACTCTGACTATTTAACCCCTTGCCTCTAAGGAGCTTTCTCTCCTGTGATCCATGCTAGACTTTGGTGGGTCGTTGACATGTCAACCATTGTGCAGGTTAGGCAAAGTCAAATTCTGGCTGCTGCAGCCTTAACTCTTGTGGAGTATCTTGCATATCATTGGTCCTCCCTCTTCTTTAGACTCTTAAAATCTCGTCACCCCCTCTTCAGCAAGGTTCCCTGAGCTTTAGGATGGGATTTGGTTAGTCTGGTTCCAGGTGAATAATGTAGGGTCTTTGGTGTTCTTATTTAAGGTTTGTTGTTGTTTTCAATTTTGCTTTTCTGCATTGCCCTTGGCTGCATCCTGATTAGTATCAAAGGTCACTTCCTAAACAAAGATAAAAGACTGTTTAAATGAAGATCTGAATATAAGAGTAGACTCAAAGTTAGATGGAAGAATAGAAGTAGGATACAACAGTTGTGTGTGTATGTGTGGGGGGAGTCAATGTCTCATTTGCCGGATAGTTACCTTCTCTCTGCCAGTCCCTGTATCTTCCCTGATTAGTGAGATCAAACCTATTTGGTCCCAAGTGACCAGAAAGGGAAGTGAGAGTGAGCTGCACCAGATGTCTCGCTACTTGCATGCAATACTTCGCCATGATCTATTTTCTCTATTGAGGCGTGATCCCCTATCTCCTTTCTTTTGAGGTTCTCCTTCCCCTGCCCTCTTGTTTATAATCCTTGCCATTACAGTGGGTATTACAGAGATTTACCTTTGAATATGCTATACAAATATCTTAAAAATTCTCTACACTCCTAGCCATCAGGAAAATGCAAATCCAAACTACCCTGAGATATCATCTTGCCCCAGTCAGGATGGCAAAAATTCACAATACAAAAAACACCAAAATGCTGAATAGGATGTGGTGAGACAGGAACTCTCATACATTGCTGGTGAGAATGCTGGCTTATACAACCACTCTGGAGATCTGTATGGTGATTTCTAAAAGAGTTAAAGATTGAAATTATATATGACCCTGCTATACCACTACTGGGAATAATTCCCCATAATGCAGAAATTCACTAAAGTGGCATGAACACAACCACGTTCATTGCAGCACTATTTACAATATCAAAGTCATGGAATCAACCAAATGCCCAATAGCTGATGAATGTATAATGAAAATGTGGTACATTTATACAATAGTATATTACTCAGCCATCAAAAAAGATGAATTAATGAAATTTGCTGGGAAATGGATGGAATTAGAAAAAATTATATTGAGTGAAGTATCCCAGACACAGAAAGTTAGATACCATATGTACTCTCTAATAAGTGGATTCTAGTTTTGAGAACTTCCAGTTTTGAGAACAAAAGATTTGCGGTGTCTGCTGCAATTGGCATCAGCATCTTACATGCTCCGCACAGGGGACATCCTGCTTAATGCTCCCCAGACTTTCAACTTTACAGCAGAACCTCTCAACTCAGCTCAGGAGAGAGCATTGCAATCACTTCTGGGATGATTGTGTATAAGCTAAAGAGTGAACAAGTCACTCAGCCAAATATTGGAGCAATTCCTCTTCAAGAGCAATAGACTTAGCTCTGTCATGCTTCCTGCGACAGCACCCCAAATACAAGGACTTTCACTCTGTTATCACAAAATGTCATTGGCCTTAGAGGTCCCAACTTTGATCTTTAGGTAGTGTTGGAAGTCATATTGTATCTACTGACTGAAGATCGATCCAAATCATGAAAAATCTAATAAACGAAACAAAGAAAAGTCAAATGAGATAATGCTTCGGTCTGTTTTGTTCAATGCATTCCTCGCATTGACATCTACTTTTTTCTGGTTTAGGCTTATTCTCGTTCTCTGCTTCAGTCATCTAGCCCATTTTGGAGTACTCACTTAAAGGGTTCTTCATTAGTTTCCTTCCATAATCTGAATTTTTCTATTCAGTTTTGGTTTTAGTGTTTGGAGGGATTGATTTGTATAGTTTTTGAGTCAAGATCTTGCTATATAATTCCTGGCTAGTGGATATATGTGTGGTTTAGACTTAACCCCAAGCTCTCAACAATACTCTGCCTCAGTCTTTTATGCTGAATCTTCGGTAGTTTTTTTGTAATAATATGCCATTTCTTTTCATAGAGTCAGGTGTTCATCTGAGCTTAAATAAATTTTGGTTTTAGTGTCTGTGTCTTTTAGAAAACGTAAACTAAATTTATTTTAGTAAGTGTATTCCATTCTTGAATTAGGATGATCATATTTGGCTGAAACTTTAATTGTATCTGACCCCTGATCTTCATCCCTCATACATTGTTTGAAGTAGTAAGAGACTCCTGCACACAGACCAAAAAATCAGTTTCTTTTAGCTTTGTTTTCTGGTCACTCAAATCCTTTCTCATAACCAACACATGATTATGGTCTTCTTGTATATACTTTAGAGATTTTCCAAAATGTAGTATAATGAAACATTAATGTGTCTTATATTTAATGCAAATGATGACATGCACAAATCCATCTTTATAATGTATATGTGCATCGCTAAAACACATGATGAAATGTACAAATACACGCATATTACATGTTTTTTATATCTCAGAGATTTTTCCATGGCATATCTTGGAGGACATTCAAGAACATTATAGAATGAGCAGTTTCATCAACACTGAGATTTGTAAATATTCTATGTGTGGGAACACTGGTATTTATTCAATCAGTCTCACATTGAAGAATATTTAGACTCTTTCCAGTATTTTCTTTACAAATACCACGAATGTAGTTTCTTGTGCATGTATGTATCAGAAGACACATTCCAGCATGTGATTATAATATTATTACATACTTCATTTTGCATGCAGTAACGTATACCTGCATTTTAGAAGGGGACTAAAGAGTGAGCATGTTTTAGTTTGAGAATTCCTCTAATATCTTACTGTCATCCTTTAGCTACCTCCAGGCATTTTGGTATTTTGTTTCATTTAGTCACAGATCTATGAAGTACCTCTTCTGATATCTTCCTTGCTCCATGGAATTTAAACAATTGTTTAACTTCCAAACAGTCACAGAAAGTTGCTCAAGAAAATACTTCGTAAGACTTCAGACTTTAGGGCTGGAAAAATGGCTCAAGAGTTAAGATTCTGCTTCATAAACAGAAGATCCTGAGTTCAGACCCTAGGTTCTATGTAAAAACTCCAGGCAGAAATGGTGGGGGCCTATTTTTCTAGTCCTAGAGGGCAGAAGCAATTCAGGATGATTCCTGAAGTCACCAAGTCACCCTTGACTTTCCACAGAGACACACAGTGCCATCTGACACACACACACACACACACACACACACACACACACACACACACACTAAACAAACAAACAAATAAATAAGTAAAGTTTAAAAATTTTTTTTGAAAAAAGATTTCAGAATTTAGTTTTTGGATATATCTTGGTAAATGTTCTGTGTGCATTCCAAGAGACCATTGAATTAGTGTCTGAATTAGTGTTCTGCAATGTTAATTAGATCAACTGGTTTCACAAAGATGAGATTTTTCTGTACCCTGCTGATTTTTTCTGTGTGTTTCCCCAGTTTCTGAGAATGACATATTAAATTGATGAACTATAACTGCATGCTTACTTGATTCCTTATTTCAATTCTGCTGCTTTGATTCATGCACTCACTTATGTATGTCCTGTGTCCTGATGTCACTAGTTTGTCGTGAAGCTTTCCTCCTCACCTTGTAGTTCTGTCTGACATGAATAGAATGACATTCCTGCTCTTGGACTGCCTATGCATGTGGATGTGAACTTTTCACATTTTTGCGCCCAGCCTATGTGTGACTTCTGAGTATCACTTCTATACAGAATGCTGTTGAATATGACATTTTTATTTAACCTACAATCTGGCTTCAAATTAGAGCATTTATTTACACTAAGTGGGATGATTGATATGATTGCATTCATAGTTACCTCTTGCTGTTCGCTTTCTACTTTTCTCATCTGCTCTTATTCTGATAAGCAATCTTGATGATCTTAGAATTAATGTGAAAATGATTCCATAGAAATGTAAGGACCCCAGAATATAAGGAGCCCATCAATGCTCTTTCTGTCCTTTCTGCTGTCTCCTATATAAGTCTTCACTTCATCACCCTTTGAGTCATTATTGTATTTTGCACTAAAACATGAAAGAAAACATATCCTTTTATACTTATGAACTCTTTAGTAATTTGCATCCCTGGTTCTCCTTTCTTGCATGTCCCTTTCCATCCTGCAAGTTCCCTTCAGGTTGAATTCAACTCCAACAACCTTCACAATGTAAGAGTGCAAGAAAATAATTCACTTGCTTTGTGTGTCTAGAAATATTTTTGTTGTACCACTCCATGTCGAAGTCAGTATTCTCAAGGTATAGAGCTGTGGGTTCCATTTGCTCTTTTTCCTTTCATTGAATAGACCATTTCTCTGTCTTCCGATCTCTATTATTTCTCAACATTTGCAGTAGAAATGTTTTGTTTCTCCTTTCTACTTTTTCCCTTATTGTTATCTGAGGGAAATGTGGTTCTAGTGTTCCCAATTGTGGTTCTAGTGTAATCATCTTGCTTTGATTTTGCTAAGTTCATTCAATCTGGATCTGTGGGAAATTTTACTTTACCATATTGATTTAAACTTTTATTAACTCATAATTTGCAGCATTATTTTCTTTCTTTGTGCCCCTACAATAAATGTTTGACATCTTTATCAGGCTACTTGTATTTATTTTTTTAATCATTTGATCGGCCTGGATATTTTTAATTATTTTTTCTTCAAGATCACGGATCATGTGTGTTTTGTTTTGACATGTGGTGAAATACCTAAAAGATTGTCTTTATTGTGTGTGTGTGTGTGTGTGTGTGTGTGTGTGTGTATGATTAAGTCTTGAGTACTTAACTTTGTCATTAATCTGACCAAAGGCAGGCTCGTTTGTTGTGTGATCATTAATCGTAGCTACTTTTCTGATGTTTCTGGTGAATGTACAATCAGTGTGCCTCATGAGCTCTGTTATTTCTGTTAAGTATGGCACTGGGTACTGCACACGCTCTAGTAAATCCTTTCAGCTGTGAGTCAAGTAGCTGCTGGTGTATGCCAGCCCTAGAAAAATTGTATCCTGCAGATAGGTAGTTATGTAATGTATTCATAGGCCAGAACCTCCAGGAAATCCAATCCCTCCCCCAGTTATTGCCCTGATTCCATCAGGAATGGTTGATTCTGTTTCACTAATTCAGTGCCCAAGCTTCAACTTTGTTGCTCAATTCTGTCAAATGACAATGCTCTTTGGCAGTTTTATCCTTGTTTAGGGTTATCAGGTTCTCCTTGCAGAAATCCAATGTAATATGATGCCTAAATATGGTGTCTAATTTGTGTAAGGTTTTCTCTCTCTCTCTCTCTTTCTCTCCCCTCTCTCATTCACTCTCTTATTATCACTTTCTTATATTCTCTCATTCTCTTTCATTCTCTCTCTCTCTTTCCAATATAAAAAAAGCTACAATTTCAGTGGACAAGTATCTGGAAGCTATTACTGTTTATATTTTTGCCCAGTTTGATGATTTTTTTCCACAATGAAATTATGTTTAGTGTGTGTTTCTGACTTCATGTAAGTTGACATTACAGTTGTAAAATTTTCATTCAAAAGCCATACTTTCTTGTCATCTTTGGTCATTTCTGGGGCCCATTAGAGTATGCAGAGTGACTTTTCACGGCATGAAGCTGTGTTTAATGTTTGGGAGTTCGATCTCTTCTGGCTCTAATCTTTATCACTGAGAAGGCAGACATAAGCTGCATACAAAGGCACACATCCTCTTCCCTGCCTCTGTGGGGGAGAGACAAGCACCCAGATTGTCTGATAGTCACACTCAATCCCAGTGAGCACTCAGTTGTATGGTGTGATATGGTCCCCCAAACCACTGAGACTTCAAGAAATAAACCCAATAACAATGAATTGTAAAAGGATACATCCTGTTATCCACCCAACTCCTCTCACTTACCAAACTCCCAGCTCACATTTTTGCAGGCTTCTTACTAAAGGCTAGATTAAAAGTTTCTGGGTATGATGCTTAAGTAGGAGGTAAAGCATTATAGAATTTGACAACAGTGGCTTCCACCAGAAAAAGAGAAAAGACCAGTTTTATTTGTGCCTTAAAGAAGTATGGCCAAACTGGAGGATATAGGGATAGATGGTAACCATCCGGCAAATAGGATACTGACTCCCCCTCTCCCCACTTCTGTGTCCTATTCCTATTCTTCCCTTTGAGACTCCTCTTATATTAAGATCTTCATTTAAACAGTCTTTTATCTTTGGTTAGGAGGTGACCTTCAATACCAATCAGGATGTAGCCAAGGGACAGTGCAGGAAAGCAAAACCAAAACCAACAACAAACAATAATTCAAAACACCGAAGACCCTCCATTATTCATCTGGAACCAGACTAGTCAAATCTCTCCTCATCCTAAAGCTCAAGGAACCTTGCTGAAGAGGAGGTGGCAAGATTGTAAGAGCCTAAAGAAGGGGAGAACCAATGATATGCAAGATACTCCACAAGAGTTAGGGCTGCAGCAGCCAGAATTTGACTTTGCCTGACATGCACAATGGCTGATATGTCAATAACCCCCCAAAGTCTAGCATGGATCACAGGGAAGAAGGCTCCAGGCAGTAGGATCCTTAGAGGCAATGGATTAACAGCCATATTAGAATTCTCATACTACTGGAGAGCCCAAGCAGGGGCTTTGGGCTATGCCACTGAGTTCTAAACCCACTAGGGTGGGGATTCAGAGGGAGGTTTGGAGTTCACATAAAAGGATGCTCCAGGAGATGGGAGGGAGGAAGTGGGAGACACTAGGAGAGGAGGAGGAAAAGAGGGGTTAAAAGGAAGGGGGGAAGGGGATAAAGTACAATGGGGGATGGCTGGGAGGGTAGGGGGAGGGAGAGGATAGAGGTACCTATTGAGCTTGCATGATTAGGAAAAAAGCAAAATGTGGGAGAAAAAAAAGGAAGTATGGCCAAACTGAACCACAGGATATAGGAAAACTTTGATCATAGACTAAAGTACATAAGGACAGTGTTTAGAGACCCCATGCAAAGTGACTTTTCTTGGCTTGGTGCTTAGTTAGCCCATTCTAATTTGTGGTATCAATTATCACCTAAAATATCTAAGATGAGCAAAGAATATGAAATTCTATGTGGTGGATGCCTGGTACACCTTCTGTGTCTTATTTAATAATCACAGTGAAGGTCATGTTTAACTTTGAAATATGGATGTTGAAACTTAGTTTCACTGATTCTGAGAAACTTGTGCAAGACCAACAGGCAGGGATTTGAGTACCTGCAGCTAACCATTTTCAAAATTCTATTTCCAGTGTGCCCCAGGTAGTATAACTTCACATGCATATGTTTTTACTTAGCTGCCTTGTCAGAATTGCAAAGAATGAGTTAACAAGGCATCTTATTTTTAGAGGAATTAGCTCTCAGTAATTTTCCAGTAAGAATTATCTCAAAAGCGTATAGACAAAGGTTTCCATATCTGCAGAGCTCTTTTTGTAAGCTATAAAATTAGACTTGTTGTAGCCAAAGCAACCAAGGTTTTTTTTTTTTTTTTTTAAAGAAAACCTCTTCATTTGAGATAATGTAATTAAGCATTTTTTTTGCCTTTTGTTGTAATGGAAAATTAATAATTCTCCACTTGATTTAATATCATTTTGTCTCACAACACATTAACAAAGCAGTTGCTGATCTACCAAAAATGTTCAAGTTTGGGACATCTAAAGGCCATTAATGAAGTTAGCCAACCAGAAGCTTCAAAGTCGAATACTTAAAGATATAAAGAAATGAACTTGTTTGAGAGTCATTGGATATCACCTATATTACATTTACTACCAATGATGTTCAAATTCCTTGTCCTTATCCACAATACCATAAATATAGATGCATAGCAAACAGTAACATAGTTACTACATGTGTTAAAAAGAGTTCAGAGGTAGGCACACGCATGCCTACCTTTAGTACTAGCTTCTTAGAAGACAGAGAGAGGAGAATCATTTGAGCCCAAGAAGTACAGACCAGCCTGAGCAATGTGTTTGAAAGCATAAAAGCAAAGTAAAATAAAATAAAATAATAAAAATGAATGCTGAATATGTGCACTTTGTAAACGTGTCAACAGAGACACTTTTCTGTGAACTGAAGTCCAGTATCAACAGGGGAGGCAGAAAAACCATGGTCATTCAAAAGTGGGCACATTGAATACTAAAAGAAATATCAAATATTGTGAACTGCTAACGGAGGAAAACTTCACTGTAATCTAATATGTCTGGGAAGCATATATAGCACTGTGCTCTTGGGTAAGAAAGTAGAGGATTGCCATAGTTGTAAAAACAACCTGGTATTGGCTCCAAAATAGACACACAGATCAATGGATAAGGGTTGAAGACCCAGACATAAGCCCACACAATTATAGCCATTTGATCTTTGACAAAGGGGCCCAAATTATCCAATGGAAAAAGAAGAGCATCTTCAACAAATGGTGCTGGCAAAACTGGATATCCACATGCAGAAGATTAAAACTGGAACTGTACTTGTCACCATGTACAAGAATTAATTCCAAATGGATCAAGAACTTCTATATAAAGCCAGAGACTATAAAAACCATAATTGAAAAGGTAGGGAACTTCCTCGAGCTGATTGGGCCAGGCCAACAGTTCCTAAACGGACATCCAATAACACAGTCACTACAACCAACACTCAACAGATGGGATTTTGTGAAATTAAAGAGCTTCTATTCAGATAAAGAGTTTGTAACTCCAGCACAAAGGCAACCCACAGAAGGGGAGAAAATCTTCACTAACAACATATCTGACAGAGCTCTATTATCCAGAGTGCACAAAGAACTTAGAAAACTAAACACCAAGGAAACAAATGGCCCAATTAAAAAATGGGCCTTGGAACTTAAAAAAAAAAAAAAACTTTACCAGGGACGAAATTAAAAGGTCTAACAAATATCTTAAAAAATGCTCCACATCCTTAGCCATCAGGGAAATGCAAATCAAAACCTCCCTGAGATATCATCTCATCCCAGTCAGGATGGCAAAAATCCACAATACAAACAACACCAAGTGCTGGAGAGGATGTGGAGAGAGGGGAACTCTCCTACATTGCTGGTGGGAGTGCAAGCTCATACAACCACCCTGGTGAGCCGTATGGTGATTCTTAAAGAAGTTAAAGATTGAAATGCCATATGACCCTGCTATTCCACTTTTGGGAATAACCTCCCATACAGCAAAAATTCACCTGGATAGCACAAGCACAACCATGTTCATAGCAGCACTGTTTACGATAGCAAAGTCATGGAATCAGTCCAAATGTCCAACAGTTGAGGAGTGGATAAGGAAAATGTGGTACATTTATACAATGGAATACTACTCAGCCATCAATGATGGCTGATGCAATGATGAATTAATGCAATTTGCCAGGAAATGGATGGAATTAGAAACAATTATATTGAGTGAAGTATCTCAGACACAGAAAATTAAGCACCATATATACTCCCTAAGTACTCCCTAATAGGTGGATCCTAGTACCAAACCCACTTAGACACTCAAAAGACAAATATCTGTAATACAGTAATTGCAAAGATTATGAACAGGAGGGATGGGGAAGGAGAGCCCCACCAGAAACAAGGAGAGAGGGGACCATGTTACAGCAGAAAAAATAGGCCACCATCAAAGACTGCAAGTAAGTAATGAGACATCTGATTAAGTTCACAGACTTTCCTTCCTGATCATCTACACCTGAGGGGGTGTGATCTCACCAGAAGGGGAGGGCATATAGGCTGGCAGATAGAAAGTAACTATTTTGCAAATGGATGATTGACCCCTCTCTCACCGTGGTCTCCTACTTTTATTCCATCTATCTTTGAATATACTCTTATAACAAGACTCTAATTTAACAGGTTTTTATCTCTGGCCAGGGGGGTGACTTCCAACACCCATCAGAATGGAGCCAAGGGCATTGCAGGAGCAGCAAAACTGAAAAAAAAAATCAACAAACCATAATTCAGAACATCGGAGACTCTTTACCAACCACCTGAAACTAGGCCAGCCTAATCTCTCCCCATCCTGAAACTCAGGGAAATTCGCAGAAGAGGGGGTGGTACGATTGCAAGAGCACAAGGATGGAAGGAGTAATGATATGCAAGATACTCCACACAAGTTAGGGCCGAAGCAATCATAACAGGACTTTCCATGGCCTGCGCAATGTCCAACATATTATTGACTCCACAAAGTCTAGCATGGACTAAAGGCATTAGGATCCTTGGAGGCTGGGGACTGACAGTCACAGTAGTGTTCCTAAGCTTAAGGGGAACACAGGAAAGGGTTCTGGGAAATGCCACTGGGTCCTTGCACCTCATCGGAAAGGAGGACCCAGAGAAGAGTTTGGCATGTACATTAACGCATTAAAAAATGCTCCCGGGATGGGGGGGAGGCACTGGGGGATAGTGAAAGAAAGGAGAGGGGAGGGGGGAAGGTAGGAGGTGGGGAGGAGGTGGAGGGAGGGAGGGAGGCGACTGATGTATCTGTTAAGTTTGTATTAGCAGAAATGATAATAATAAAAAAGAAAAAAAACAAATCATCAAAAAAAAAAAAAAAGAAAGTAGAGGATTGGGAGTGGCATGGCTCAGTTAGGAAGTGTGGCCATTGCATGGAGTTGGCATGTGATGAACTCGTGTTGGGCATGTAATCAACCATGAGAAAATGCAGCATGTTTCTCATGTATTCACTAGATTCTCTGAAATCTATTTTCCTTGTCCTGTGTGACATTTATGTCTTTGGGAGAAAAATGGGTGAAGGAAGGATCAGTACTAACACCACTAGAGACTGGCTAGAAAGGAAAACATGTTTCTGAAATTACAGACTCTAAGAAGTCAGCAACTTTATAGGATATTGGTGGTTTTGGGCCAGAGAGGAGGCAGGAACGAATTTGTTAATGGAGGGGATCAGATTTTAGTGTGAACTATGATGTTCAGAGTCAAGGAGCACTCCATGAGATAGTTTGAATCAGATAAATTGGGAAGACATGGGTAGTGGTCCTGAACCAAATTCGCAGGCATTGGTAGCAAACAAGCCTTCAGTTAGCATAGGAATTGAACTAATTTGGAATTCTTAACTTTTTTTATATTTCATTTATATTCTTTGGCAGTATCATATAGTTACCACTGAATTTTTGTCATTTTTACTTCTTATTTTCCTACCTCATCATCCCCCTTCTATCACCAAGTCTTCTTTCCAGCAAATTTCCTTCTAATTTTCATGTCCTTTTGTATATGTGACCCACTGAATTCCTCCATGAAGGAATTGACCATGAAGGAACATGGTCAATATCACACTGCAGCAAATGGCTCTCCGTCCTGCAGCCAGCATTGACCATTGGCAGTCCCTCAGGGAGGGGCAGTGCTTCAGGAGCTATTCCCATCCATGATAACAGCTTGGTAGGCCCAATGTTGTCCAGGTTGCAGTGAGTTCTAGGGTGCAAGAATCCCACCATTTCTAGAAGACACTTGAACAGCACTCCTCTTCTAGAATATTCTCTGAGCTTTGTGGGCAACAATTGATTTAGATGTATCTTCTAGGACTAACCACTCTGAAGTCACTTATTCTCTGTGTTTTGATTTGTGATTTTTTATTTCGATTGTGATTTTCAGTATTAACTAACATCCATTGCATGTAAAATCTTCTAGAGCAAAGGCTCAGAGTTGCACTACTGTACATGTATAAAGGTAAGTATTTAGATGGTAGCATTGTATCCATTTAACAAAACAATAGTCGTTCTCTTCCTAGAGCCTATGACTTACTAGCAAGGTTTATGATACTAGGTATGTGTTTCTTCTTGTTTCAGGGTCCTTAAATTCAATTGGAAAGTTGTTAGCTATCCCAATAATCAGGCTAACATTGCTCCAATGCCATGCCAGACTGTTTCTGATTGTAGTTTGCATGTTTCATAGCTGGATAAAGGATTGACTTTTCTATCCCAACATCCTGCACAGAATCATCTAGTACTAACTTGTAGGAGCATGACTGGGATAGAGAAGTGTTCGGAAGGTACAAAGAATCAGTCCTGCAAAGTCTTGTAATACAAAAATTCAAATTCTGATAAAAGAATGTATGCTCAGTGCCGCCAATGAGACAACTCAGTGGGTAAAGGAGTCACTACCAAGTTTGATGACTTGAGTTCGATCTATGATATCCACACAGTAGAGGTGAGCAGACTCCCAAAAGTTACAGAATATTATTGACATGCCTATAAATAATGAACTCATAGGTTCAAATGAAATTATACATATTCTACTGAATTTAGTTATTATGCAAAACAGACTTAGCACTTATCAGTTCCTTATCCATGATGCTATGTGAAGGAATTCTGTTGCATCAGTCAGTATTATCATAAGTTTTGTTGTGGTGCCTGTATTGAACTTAGACATCAGAATTGTGGAGATAAACAAAATTCATAACTCGTAGTAAGACATTTCTAGAGGAATGACCACCCCTCTGTTTATTACATTTCCTTTGGCTCTGCTTGCATCAAATGATACTGGGAGACACTGTTGACTCCAAGCTGCCTGTCTCTGGACATTCACCTGGCTACTTTACAGTCCTTCAGGAAGAAGTGATTGCCTGTTTGTCATAAGTTTTTAGATGACAATGTGTAGTTTTTTTCAGACTTATGTGTGGTGTAAGTTTCTAGGGGCTAATACAGATATCAGTCTGCAACAAAAATACCCTGGAATGGTTCACTATTTGTTGTGTGATTCATTATGTTTCCATCCATGAATTTCAAACTTAAGAATAATGATTCTAAAAATTTACAATATATATCCACATGCATCAATTCTTTTCTAAAATACCTCATCTCACAGTTGAAAATGTGAAACTTGGTTTTAATCATTTACTTAAATCCTAATCAGCTGCTTTATTCCAAGTCCAGGGTTGTGAATATTCTTTGTCAAAATGAGTGATAGCAGCCAATAGAGTGTAATTTCTTTGATGCCTAATATTATATTGAAATTGAGATTATAAGATTGTGCTTCCAGTCTTTATCTGAGCAGACTCAGCACCCTGATGCTTTTTACTGGGAGACATTGTCTTCACTCACACAAGTGTCTGATGAAGTTCCCTTAAGATTTTCCTGTAACTTGCCCCACTCAGATGTTTGCTGGTTCATTCACTTTTTTTTTATTAAAAATTTAATTATACATTTTAAAATTTTTACCAGTTCCCTCCCTCCCCCCTCTTCCCCCTCCCCTTCCCCCAGTGCCTCCCCCCCCAATTCCCAGAGTCCTTTATTGTATACGCCTAACTCTCCATTGGGTCCTCCTCTCCAATGACATATAAGGACCCAGTGGCATTTCCATAAGCCCTTTCTCTTGTTCCCCTTAAGCATAAGATCACTACTATGGCTGTCAATCCCTTGCCTCCAGGGGTCTCGGTGCCCTTAACAGATGCTAGACTTTATGAGGGCAACAGTGCGCTGGACATTGCGCAGGGCATGCAAAGTCCCATTACGATTGCTTTGGCCCCAACTATTGTTGAGAATCTTGCAAATCGTTGCTCCTCCCATCCTTTTGCTCTTACAATCTTACCGCCCCCTCTTCCGCAAATGTCCCTGAGCTCCAGGATGGGGAGAGATTAGGCTGTCCTAGTTCTATGTGATTGATATAGTCTCTGAAGTTCTGGATCGTGGTTTGTTGATTTTCTTTTGCAGTTTTGCTGCTCCTGCAATTCCCTTCACTCCATTCTGCTGGGCACTGTATGTCACCCCCTGGCCAGAGACAAAAAGCTGTTAAACTGGAGTCTTGTTGTAATAGCACATTCAAGGGTAGATGTAATAAGAGTAGGAAACCTCCCTGAGGGAGGGGTCCATCACCCATTTGCAAAATGATTACTTTTTATCTGCTAGACTATATGCCCTCCCCTTCTGGTGAGATCAGGAAAGAACGTCTGTGAACTTACCAGGTTTCATACTTACTTGCAGACCTTGATGGAGGCCTATTTTCTCTGCTGTAACACTGGTCTCCTCTCTCCTTGTTTCTGGTGTGGCCCTCCTAACCCATCTCTCTTGTTCATAATCCTTGCAATTACTGTGTTTCATAGGTTTACTTTTGAGTGTCTCAATGTGGGCTGGGTGAGTTTGGTACTAGGAGCCACCTATTAGGGAGTACATACGGCGCTTAATTTTCTGGGTTTGGGATACTTCACTTAATATAATTCTTTCTAATGACATCCAGCAAATTCCAGTAATTCATCATTTTTGATGGCTGAGTAGTACTCCATTGTATAGATGTACCACAGTTTCCTTATCCACTCGTCAACTGTTGGACATTTAGGTTGATTCCATGACTTTGCTATTGTAAACAGTGCTGCTATGAACATGGTCGAGCTTGTGCTATCGAGGTGAACCTCTGCTGCATGGGGGGTTATTCCCAAAAGTGGGATAGCAGGGTCATATGGCATTTCAATCTTTAATTTCTTTAAGAATCTCCAGACGGCTCGCCAGAGTGGCTGTATGAGCCTGCATTCCCACCAACAATGTAGGAGAGTTCCCCTTTTGCCAGTTTTTTCCATGTTTTCTGAAATAAATATCACTATCTTATTGAAGACATTGTATCTTACTGTAGAACTTTCCTAACCCTTTTAGTCACAACCATAAGGGACAGTGAGGGATGATATCATTTGTTCAGGCATAATTAAAATATAATGAAGAGACTCAGTGGGGGGAAAAGACAATGTTCTTTTTTATATAATAACATTTTTATTATTATTGCCGCTCATACAAACTTAATAGGTACACCAGTTCCCTCCCTCCCTCCTCCTCCCCCCAAACCCCCTGCTCCCCCCCTCACCCTCCCTCCCCATCCCCCAGTTCCTCCCCCCACCAATCCCCAGAGAATCCTTTAATGTGCATGCCAGTCTCTCCTCTGGGCCCTCCTCTCCGATGGTTCATTCACTTTTAAGTTTTACCTGTCAGTTTCATTCAATGAGTTTTGCCATTTTTCTTCCATATTTTACAATCTCATGCTCTTCCTCTTCCTATTACCACTGAAAATCTTCCTCCCATCAAAACTTGCTTTCCACTCTTGTGCTCTTTATGCCTTTTTTACCCTATGCAACAAGGGCCCTGTGCACTAGCACGTTCCTGGGTACTCACTGCAGCACAAACGGCATAACTGGTGGCGGCATTGGAGCAGATGGGACCCTTCCCCTTCCTCCAGCCAATCATCAATGTTAACTAAAAAATCAGCAAAGAGTCATGTGAGCACTTCCATCATCCATGATGTAGGGCCAGATTTTGGGGGGGGGTTATGCAATAAACACAGATGCAGTGAGTGCATGGGTGTGCTGAGTGCCTAATGTTCTGAATCCCAAACTGCATAACAAGTTTGCAATGACCGTGAATGGAATATTTAGCTTGACTTTTTATTTCTGATTTGCACTTGGCTGTCGTGGATGGAATCTCCTTTGTCAATTCAGTAGTTTGAGGTTCATAACCTGCTTAATTCTGGGGCTGCATCCAGCCTCCAGGATTTTGGTCCCTCGACAATGTGAAACTATATAAAAACCCCAAGAGTTTGTTATTTATCAAATGAAAGTGATTATTTTCTCATGAACAAATGACAACATAGTATTTGTGCATGTTGGCATGTTTTCCTACAACCATGAACAAGATTTGTTCAAATCATATTTGGCATCAAAGGTAGGTTTGCTTTTGTAGTGGGAGACTATGTGTGGTGTTGGAAAAGTCTCTGAACCAGCAGCCAAGGAGTGTTCTGCCCCTGCCAGGGATCTGCATGGCAATTATGCATGGTTGACATATTTTCCTACCATCATGAATAAGGTCTGTTTAAATCAGTAGTCTGGCATCTGTCCTGATTTCTTATGACACTGAAAGGAGCTATCACAGTACATTGGGCTTCAGTTATTTTCTCAAATAAAGGCAGCAAATTGAATTATCACTAGATAACTATATGTACAAACGGAAGCATTAAAAACGCATGCATGTTCACATGTGTGCACACACACACACTTTGCTTTTCATGATATGTACTTATAAGTTGCATTTATATCTACATATATGACTATATATGTACATATATATGCAAGTCAGACTAACAGTAATGGTTATTCTGGATTTAACTAGAGACCCCAGTTCAAAAAAACATGGTGCAAAGTCCGTGAAAGATGATTCCAGATCAAGAATGATTCCTGACGTCATTCTCAGGTCCACACACCCACACACACCGATACACATGCACACCTGTACACACACACTCACCCACGTATAAACACAGGCACACATGTTCATACCCCATACACATGTACACTTAAAAGAAAAGAAAGTACATAGATTTCACATACCACATACCCTCTGGGCAATTCTTTATGTGTTATCTGTCCATCCAGTCCTAGGAATATTCTTACCTTTACCTTACATAGTAAGCACTTTAGCCACTGAACTATTTCCCAGTTTTCAAATACATATTTGCAAATGTGAATTCTATGTGAGGGGCTTTTGGTGTATTGTCTGAAATATAGGCAAATGATTGTCCAAGTTCACTTCTTCAGGAAAGCAGCCATTTCTTTGTCCCCCTCCCAACTCCCTAATAGCATTCGACGCCCATTATGTTGCATCTGTGTATTTGCTTACTCATTTTTATGAAATATTATAATACCTACTATGGTATTTCATATAAATAGAGACAGATGACACATGGCATTTGAGTCACTTGGCATGACTTGTTTTCCTCTGTGGTGTTTTTAATGCTCATCTTTATTGCTACATGAGTCAGCACTCCATTTCCTCTTATCAATGGGTAGGATTACATTATACTACTTTTGTTCCTTTAGTGATCAGTTAATAGCTGTTTGGATGATTTCCCTGTACACTTCTCTTCAGTGTGCATCCAGAAGTATAATTGTTGAGCCATATACTAACTATATATTTAGTCCTATGAGGAATGGTGCTCACTTTCTCAGCTGCTCAGGAGTGTTTTGCTCCCATTATTGGTAGGTAGAAGCTACTTATTCATAGCCTTCTCAACACTCTTAATTCAGCATTTTTATTGTTAGCATTGTACTGAGTAGTGTCTCGTAGATATTTACTTTTTTTGGAGTTACCTTTTGGGGTGGATACATGCATATGCAGATGCCTGTTTACACATATATAAGTACATGAGCATGGAGGGTGCTTATATAAGTATGTATGAGGGTGGAGGCCGTGGAGGCCCAAGTTAACCTTAGGTGTCTTCATAGACCACACTCCACTTTCATGATAGGGCAAGATCTCTTTTCATCCCAGAGTTCATCAATCAGCGAGGCTAGCTAGCCAGCTTGCCATTCCGTCTTTACTTCTCCAGCTGTAGGCGGCCGTCGTCTCTGCCTGGTTTTTACTTTCTGTAGGTTTTGGGAATCTGAACTTCTGTTCTCATGCTCACAGGGCTGACTCCCTTATGCCCTAAGCCTCCTCCCAGCTTGTCGCTTACTTCTTTGCTTTACAAGAGATTTTTATCGAGAACTCAAACTACTTTAAGAAGTCATATCAATCACATTAATGTGCTATCGCTATTAATATTGCATGTCTGCTTTCCTAATGCCATTTCTCGTATTCAGGAATGTTAGACCCACTTAAAGTCCCAAGAATCTCTTTATCAGTGTCTTGGCGACTACAACATGAAGGGCCTTCAGTCACTTTCCATCTGCGTATCACTAAGCTCTCTACAAATAAAATGACATTATTCTGTCAACGTCAACTTCGTGACCTGGTTTCCACCTGCTTTATGTCTACCTAGTCATCACTAACTTAATGAATTGCCTGACGAGGCCTCACGTTGTAATTCTCCCAGTGCAGGATGGCATGGCCTTGATGTCTAGTGCTTGATATGCAGGACTTTCACTTTTGTATCTGGAAAATATGCTATTGCTTCTTTGCTTCTGTTATCTCTGAAGTGCGGGCATTTCTTCTTTCTAAAAAGTACACTTTATTCATTTTACAGATTTATATATCATGCCACTCTGTTAGCTATAAAATCTTACAATGTCATTAGACTCAGGCAAAAGCAGTGACTGTGAGAGGCAATGGTAGCACCTGTAAGCGCGCATCTTGGCATTGACTCGATATTTTTCTCTTGAATCATTTAATTAAATCATCTGGGGGCTGGAGAGGTGGCTCAGGGGTCAAGCCTCTGCCTTGCAGGCGGAAGGTCCTGAGTTCGGATCCCAGATCCCACGTATAGATGCCGGGTGGAAGCGGGGGCGGCCTGTGTTTCCGGTCCTGGTAGGGCGGAGCCTGTGAATCCCGGGGCAGAAGGAGGTGGAGGCGTCCATGGTGGTTCCCGAGTTTGTCCGTGGTTCTACACACACATACACGCACACACACACGTACACACACACACACACACACACACACACACATACACGCGCACAATCGAATAAATAATAAAAATAAATAAATAAGTAAATCATCTGACCTTCGACTTCCTCATTTTTCAAACGATGAAACTGAAGTATATTATCCTAAGGTTTCTGTTTTCGACTGAAATTCCTATTTGGTATTTTCTTGGGTATTCTTCAGTGTCACAATGCTGTGTTTTTCAATGATTTATTCAACAAGTCATCCATGTCCCAGCAAGTATTCAAGCACTTGCCAGTACAGACACCTAGATGAAGCCCAGTGGGCCGCACATGCCAAAAGATTTAAAAGTAGGAGGGAGACTTGCTAGAAGGTAAGAAATAAAACAGGAGCAGGGGATTAGATTGAATAGTAAGGGGTGAAAATTAACATAAATTAATCATATTCACTTATGAAAATGTCAAAGAATAAAAAATTAAAAGTGTGCTTTTTAAACTGCTTGTTCTTAAGGTTACTATATGAGAAATTTTGATTAGTGAGTAGAAATCGTTTTAAAGAAAATATGACAAAAGTTATTAACTTCAAACAAAGTGGTAGCATATTGAGACAATTATGGAATATTGTCAAACAGAGGTTTGTTCATATAGGGTAGTCCATTCAAATACATCTGGTGTACCTGTATTGGCATCAATTTTAGTCCTCAGGGATATATTCAAACGTTTTTACTCACATGGTAAGGGCTGCTGAAATCAAGATTGTGCAAGCACTTCAGTTTGTAAAATATCATGCTAGACAAATATCATGCTGGACTTGGCATGGCTTGAGTGATACTCCCCATGTCCACCCCTCAAAAGAGTGACCCACAATTGAGCACTTGCTCTCTCTGGAATAAAGTTTGATGAGAAAGTAAACTTTGCATCTGGGTTCCATGCCATAGATCTTTATTCAGAGGTTAGTTGAAACCTTTCCTCTGGTCTTGGTTTGGAGGTACATATTTCAAGCTGACCAGATTTAAGCATGACTGACTCATTATTAACTCCTGTCTCTTTTCTCTTTATTTTTTTTTTTACAGGATGTTTTCACCCCAGAATGCAAATTCAAGGAGTCTGTGTTTGAAAACTACTATGTCATCTATTCTTCAACACTGTACCGCCAGCAGGAATCAGGACGAGCGTGGTTTCTGGGACTCAATAAAGAAGGTCAAATCATGAAGGGGAACAGAGTTAAGAAAACCAAGCCCTCATCACATTTTGTACCAAAGCCTATTGAAGGTATGAAGCTAACTTCTTTTCTCCCTTGAATACTGATCCACATATTGATGTCAACTCATATCCCTGATACCTTGTCTTCTAGGCTTGCTAAGAGTGAACTCATTAGATAGAGCAAAGCTTCAGAGAGGCACAACAGTACCTTTCCTACTTTAAAGACAACTGCAGGGAAGCAGTAAGGAGAACTCTATCAAAAGCTAGTCAATTTCTGAATGTAGAAATGAGTATCTGTACCTTTTGGAAAAAACTTTCTTTCTCTGTTAAACATGGCCATTTATTTTCTCAGGGTAATTCTGAACATTCATTAATACAGGGCTTAAAATTTGCAAAGGATAATTTTAGGTGCATATGTGCTTCCACTCTCTGTCAGTAAATGTAGCAACATAGTGTATCAATTTTCTTGTACTGACCAAGTAATAACGAGGCACTGCTTCCTTTGATTAGTAAGCACTTAAATAGTAAAATCTATCCTTGATTGAGCCTAAACCTTCCTTTCTTTTAATCACTGTTCAAATTACTGTTGACTATTTTCAAATTGAACAGTGCAATTAACTATGTGAGGCAACTTTGTTTTCTCCTCAAAATTCCCTCAACTAGAATGTTGGATGAACACATGCATATTCAGTCAATATTTCTAATATAGACTAGGTATTCAGTCTTGGTCTGGATATTTATCACCATATAATTCTCTGAAAGAATTACATTCACTTAAACCGCTGGCTCAGTCTCCTTGTCTCATAAAATGAAATAAAGAAGTAAAGGCAATACATTGCAACTCTGTGACTTAGTTTGGCTGGATATCCCTTAAAGGATCCAGTGGTGTGGATGTGTCTACACAGTGGGGCAGTGTCTACAAGTGCTTGCTGCCCAGTGTATGGTAAATGGTGCTGCAGCAGCCCATCAGAATGTTTTTCATAGCATGGTCAGTGGATTAGGTAGAATGTGTCAGTCAGCACTCCTAGCACCTCTTGCCTTTCATTTCACCCTGTGTCTTTAGCTATACACAAAGCTGAACTTTTACTGTGGTGGGTCTCTTGCTATTCATCTCACTGCCAAAAATATCCATCCATTTATCCTCTATCTAAAACTTGATAATTAACCCTTGAAATGAATGGATTCTGGAGTTGCTTCGCCCTGACTTTCCTTGAGAAGAATCAATAATTCTTTCTTTTTCTTATTATGCATGTTTCTCCCACATAAAAATGATCATATTGTATAAGATTTCCGGATCACTTCATTTTTCAAGACCTCACTCTCTAAATGGACAGATCATGTTTTCTGTCTTTCTTATCTTCCTTTTGTCACATACAATGTCTGTCGTATTAAAAAAAAAAGATATTTACTCATTAGTTGCCAATCGTATAAGTGAACATGTAAGTGAATAAAGAAACATGTAAGTGTAAAGACAAAGATTCTTCATGCAGCTATGTAAACCCTTAAGTTTCCATTAGTATGAAAGATAATTAAGGAAACTAAGGATACATTTGATTTTTTTTTATGCACGACACTTTCTTCCTCCCTGCTGATTTCCAAGCAGTTCTTGCTAGTTCCATTTAATAACCACTCAGATCGACCTATTAGTCTCAATGCATCTCTACATGATACTTAGATATAATTTATCATCTATAAGCATTAAATTTATTATATGCTAGACAGATTATATATATTAACTCTGTAAAAGCTCACAATAGTGCTAGAATAATTATCTCTACTTTATAGATGAGGAAACATATTTAAACAAATTAAGGAGTCTGTTTTGATCATAGGGTTTGAAAATACAAGGGAGATTGCCCCCCCCCCCCGAAGTCCTGTGCAGCTGCCTCCATGTCTAACTCCAACTCTACATTGATCTTTAATCTGGAGTAAATTATGAACATGCAAATTCTCAGAGAAGTCTGGGATAGCAATAGTCAATCTCATACTATGCTTCAAATTGCATAGTAAATTCTTCTAACTATGCAGAATTGTGTCAGGTGTTCCTGAAATGATAACAAAAGTGCCCATTGCAGATGACTAGGTAAGGCAGCTAATGGGGAGCCATGTTACAATTTGCCAGGAAAAGTTTTAAAATAGTTTCTGATAGTTTCTAACAAGCTTTTCTCTCTTTACATTAGGAGTTTATTGAACCAATTGTAACCTATAATATCTTGTGTAGTCGTTTATAACCACTTTAACCTCAATTTTCAGATAAGAAAGTCAGGGAATAAGTACTATACTGTACAAATAAACTTGTTTAAATAAGATAAGGGTCATTGAAAGTGGATTTGGGACATAGTATTAAAAAAGCAAAAAAATGTGGAAGCCTCTGCCTCTCCTCAGAAGGGGGAGACTGGTTTAAATTTACTATTTGGAAATTGTTCCAAATACTCCCAAGACACCAATAGTTTGTAGTACCTTCTTTCTCTACTCATGGATTCTAGTTTCATTAATAATTTAACATGTAGAGAAGGATGAGAGAGCCATCTTACAGAGATGGGGAGTTGTTGATCCAGCTTTTCAAATGAATTTATGGCAGTCTTTATGATCACTTTATTGTAAAATGAGTTTCAGTACCTGAGGTCAGTCCCTGGAAGAACACATGACTGAAAAAGAAAAGTGACTTCTGAAATCTATCTCTTTCCAGCTCTCTCCCCACTCTCTCTTTCTCTATTATTTTCTCTCTATTTTCTGTGAAATAAAAATGTTTTCTAAAAGTCCACATTCCATTATGGAACCTAACATTAAATTTAAATACAAAACATTCTAGTAGATGAATTCCTATGCTACATTGATGCTAGAATAAATTACAATTTTTGAGCTATTTCCATCACAGATAATTTATATTTTACTAATTTGTTTTGAGTGAAGATCTAAGACAAAGATGTACTCAACCTTAAATTACATTTTTAAAGGAAAGCTCCTAATCTCTCTTTGGACAAATTATAAATCGTATAATTGCAAGATACTTTTAGAATAGATAAAGAATAGCAATTCTACATCCAAAAAATGTTGGTTATTTTGCTCTTACGATTCAAGGAAATACTTGTCAATCCACACAACTGATACCATTTCCACTTGAGAGAATCAATTCCTGCTGTGCTCAATAAAGGTGCTGCTCTTTTTCAAAGTAATTGGCCTCTTAGAGGAGGAAAAGCCAAAGTATACTTTTTGAGAGGGGTGTAGGTATTTTTTCCAAACATCTTTGCTTTTATCTCAATCCTGCTGTTGATCTAATTTTAAATGTCAAGATTCCTAAAATTCAGCTTTCTTTTTCTGAGGATGCTTGGGTTTTACAGAGATAGCATGATAATAATTATCTACCAGCCCATTTTCCTTCACTCTTCTCTCTCATCTCCTGTTCCACAGACAGGCAGTGCTAATGAGAGGTTGGGAAATATCTATTCAGATGGGCACATTGATATTTAAACCCATTACTATGCACAGTACACATCAACCACTACTTACATTGGAATTTAAGATAACTGTCCTCTCAGAGCCTTGTTCCCACGCCCCAGAAGTGACACCCCAGATTTAAATTGTCTTACTGTTGGCCTCCCACTCCAGCATCACGCAGAGGGCCAAAGACTCTGAAAAACAACCAGACACAAACTCCTCCTTTTCTCCTCCCTCCTCCTTCAAGACGCTCATTACTCAGCTTCTGCAGGTGGTTGAGTATTCAAAGTCATGTTCCTCCCCCTGAAAACCAATGCATACATCTTCCAAAGACTTAAAGCTCCAGGACTGAAAGATATTTAAAGGTAACCTCTGCATGTATTAGGCAATCTCCACAAAAGTATGACGCACATCCTCCCTCCCCTTACTATCACAATTACATGCTATCCATTTTCCTTGTTCAAATTCTTGCTTTAAACTAATGCTTTAAGTTCTAGTGGAATAATATTGATTTTTTCAAACAACAGTGTTAGAAACATCTGGAATGGTCTTAAAAGTTAAACTACAACTGCACCCTAAATAGGATATCTCTATCACCCCTCCCAATGTTTCAGGGACACCATAGAAGTAAGAATGTAAGAATCAGAGGGTAGTGAGGGGTCCAGCCAATTAGCATCTTCTAGACATGACAGGGTTCTTACACCTGTGAACTCACTGCAGCTGTGTCTACTTCCACATGACCTGTACAAGATTTGGCCTGTCAGCATTTTGTCATAGAAGAAAGACTTCATGAAGCGCTACACCTTCCTGAAAGACAATGCTGACTGTGGAAAGGAAGCTACCTTCTTTGGTGACATGCATATTTATATTTCATCCATGCAAGAGTTCAGATACATGAAAATGCAGAACTGATAAAGCTTAGTGGGCTAGTTCACACAGAAAAAGATGTTAAGAATAAGAGGGAGATTGGTTGGAAAGAAGAATGTTTACAATGGGAGAAGAAGAGAAATGAAATAAGATAATATGGAGGGAAAATTGCTTATGTTCATTTTGTTCAAGTCTGAAGCTGTCAAAGAATAATTTTTAAAAAAGAAATGTAACTCGCAAGCTCTGACTAAACATCCAAAGCAATCTGATTAAGCCTTGGTATGACCTAGAAGTGTACAACTTGTAAAAACCGTCCGAATATCTCTAATGGCAACTAGATTTTAGAAATAAAAATTGAACTCAGTGCAATGTTTCTAGGTTTATTTTGGTCAAATTTGGCCCTAGACAATTTAAATTTAATTGAAATTATTGCAATCATCCTATTGAATTAAGTCAGAATAGATTATATCTTTGACACCATGGAATTGAGTACATTACAATTTTAAATTTCCCACTATTATTAAGAGAAGTATGCTTGAGTGCTATTAAATTAGTAAATGGAGTTACCAAGTTGGGGAACATATCACTCAGAGATACCAAGTAACCAAGAATGAAGACCAACTGGCTTGTCTGATCATAATTTTGTTGAAAACTTTTAAAGTACTTTCGAGAAAATGATTGACCCTCTTCTACCCCTGTCTCTATGAAAATAAGCCATTTGCCAACTTTGTCTCTTCATAGAAACAAATAAGTGTTAATCATGTAAAAAATTTCAGTTTCTGAAATTTTCTTAAGTCCATTATTTTTCAAATGGGGATTGTTTTCTGTTTTAAAGAAACCAGGAGATGTAGCACGGACTAAAGAGTCTAATCTCTGGATTCTAGAGTAAAGAAAAAATCTAAATTAAGAGGGAAGTTGTTGATAGTCTCTTTCGAACCCAATCATACTACAGAATAAAAACAGAAAAAAAAATGGAAACTGATGAATCTTCTCATTATTTTAATTGCAGAAAGAGGATTAGCTTTCCCTCTTCCTCTCCCTCCCTCCCTCCTCTCTCTCTCTCTCTCTCTCTCTCCCTGTGCTCTTGTCTCTCCTTCCTTGCCTTTCTCTTTAGCTCTTTTAAGCTCCTACCAGCCTTTGAAAACCTTCCTCAAGTAAAGTTCTGTGAAGTCATTCAAAGCAATTTTTGCTGGCTTCTACATAATCTTTAATAAAATGCCTCTATGTACTATGTACTTCCCACATAGTCTTCAGCCACACCTGTCCGCCCCATAGTCAGATATTACTCTTCTCTCTTTTTAAGTGAAGTTATCAACCTTTCTTAATCACAAAATCCCTAAACACTTTTTAATAAACATTCACAGCACTTTCTTGTTGCATCTTGTTTCCAACCCAGTGTTTAAATCTCTCCTGCATTTCCAAAGAGATTCCATGTGACATCAATTAAAGTGCGAAATTGCTTCATGTTAATTGCCTAAGCCCTTCTATGATCTGCTATTAAGACAATTAAATAGCCTTAATGGTACATTAACTAACAGAGCAATCTAACCTTTCCATTTCTTAGAAATTGCAGAAGGCCTAGGAAAACTTGATTAAATTGGTAGCAATATAAAGATTAATCATATTTCATTCTTCTTTAATGGAAACTGATGGAAGATGAGGGCTCTTTATAGTATGTAATTTATGAGTTTTCCCCAAAATAGAAGCTATATTATCTCCACTTGCAAAGCAGAATTTCTCAGTAGTAATGACACAGGCTCTGTACACATGCAGTTTAATATTTTCAAACCTTTCTACTTAGTTCTTCCTATTATAGCCAGCACTCTGTTTTCAAGTAATATATAAAGAAACAATCAGCAATGTAAAAGTTGTAATGCCTAGAAGTTATACTATGGTATACTCCATTTGCATGGCATAATTTTCAACCTGCTCTCCTAATGTGTATTGTTTGATACTGACTCATACTGATTCAAACATTGTGCAGTATGACCTAGTCATTTGGACTTTGTTATATGATGGATTATGTTTGCCTTTCTGATTTCATTCAGAACTTCTGATTAGAATGTGGAAGTCTGACATTTTCATCTTGGAGGTGAAGGAAGTCACTTTTTCATAATTTTTAAGAACAAAGATGCTAGGGTTTGCTGTGCAAGTGTGAAGAGTTGAATTTGAATTCCCAGAAGTCACACAAAGTTGGCATGTTAGCATGAACCTGTAATCCCAGTGCTCTTGTGACAAAAGAGAAACAGAGATAGAAGGTTCTCCCGAAGCTCATAGGACAGCTAGCCTGATATATACAGGAACAGACAGCAAGGCAGCAGAAGGCAAGGACCAACATCCATACACCAATAGTTGTCCTCTGCCCCTCACGTGTACTTCCAGCACCCCACTGCACCTCACACACAAATTCTCTCTCTCTCTCTCTCTCTCTCTCTCTCTCTCACACACACACACACACACACACACACACATCACACAAGAAAGGCGAATAATGATTTTATCTACAGTAGCCTTATGCTGATTATCTAGCTAATTATAGCCTATTCTAATCATGACACGATCAGTTTAAAAAGTCTTTGAATACTTCAAAATGGAAAATTTATTTGAGGAAGTTCATCATGGTTGTCACAGATACCGAAGTGATTTTGGTTCACATTGTGCTTGATAGGACAGGCTATGTGTTCTTCTTAAATTTTGTATCTTTCAAAATAAAGTGTTAGTACAACTATCAAAGGCAGTTATATTACAGACAAAATATTTTGTTCTTTTTAACTTAGGATCCTAGTTAAGATATACTATTTATAGTACATGCTAATGTTAAAATTTGACTGAGGTGTATATCCTTTTATGTCTTATCTAAGGGGATTTCTGAGTTTCAGGCCAATATAGGCCTCGTAAATCAACCCCAATGTATTTCAAAAGGAGGGGGAAGGAAGAGTGGGAAGAAACTAGATAGAAAGGAAAATAAGTAGAGTGGATGGGAGGGGGAGAAGCACAGTAGAAGTTAGAAGACAGATGTATTATACTTGTACATGAAAAATTTTAAAAATTAAGATAAAAGGGAAAGGAAGGAAGAAAGGAAGGAAGAGAAGGTAGGAAGAGAAGGAAGGAAGGAAGGAAGGAAGGAAGGAAGGAAGGAAGGAAGGAAGGAAGGAAGGAAGGAAGGAAGGAAGGAAGGAGAATCCAAGACATTGGTCTCATTAAAACTCTGTCTCTCTCTCAGTCTGAAATTCTCTTTCTGCATCAAATTCCTAAAAACTATTTTAGTTAGCCTTGTCTATATATTAAATTCTATTTTGTAAGTAGAATTCCAATGCCTATTTTACTCATTGGCCAGAGAAAAGGATTTTATCAGTAAACTGGAAAACATACCTTATATACATTATCAAGTGAGATATGAACTAATTTATAAAAACCTTCAATTTATTATTGCATCTAAGTTAGCAACTGGATTGCCCTAAAAATAAACAAATTAGATAGTTTGCTATATCACTAGTGAGTCTTTGTGCAACTGCAAAATTTCAGAGATTGATTTGGAAATTTCTTCATATACGTAATGTCACTTAATCTCTTGATTTGTCAGTAAGATTAAATTAATGGAAAATTTATTGGCAGAACTAATTATTGTTCTAATGTTTATGTCACCACAATCACATTACTTTATGAGTATATGAGAATAAACAAAAATATAAAAGTCCAAATGTGTGATTTGGATAGAATTTATGCATCTAGAGCACTAAAGAGGGAAATCATTGGGAAAGTCAGCTCTAAAACATATGAAAATATATTATTTAAAGGAATTAGGAAGAATCATTCTTTATGTGTAGCCAAAGGGAATATTAAAGAAATTGGTGGCCCCAAATTTATTCTGCACACTCATTTCAGGGATGGTCAGTAGAATTAACATTGGAAAATTCACTGGCAGTCAATCCTGATGCCAATGCTTTTGATGCCACAACTGAAGCATTTATATGAATATTAAGAAATGATACATAAAATATAAAAATAAAAGCCCACGTGAATGATTTTTAACACACTTTTAAAAAGGTTCTTTCTGAGTCCAAGAGATGGTTCTGGGGTCCAGCCTTTTCCTCACAAGCAAAAAGACCTGAGTCCGGATCCCAGATCCCACGTGGAAATACCTGGCAGAAACGGCAGTAACCTGCACCTCAGGCCTTGGAAGGTAGAGCCTGGGAAATTCCAAAGCAAAGTAATAGGCGGTAGAGCAATTCATGATCATCCTTGAAGTCACCCTTGGACTTCCACAGCATACATAGTACCCTCTGGTACACACACACACACACACACACACACACACACACACACACACACAGCCCTACACATGCAAAAAAAAAAAGGATCTTTATTTTGTCTACTGAGATCATGCCTTACTGCTCTGTGCTGGTGTTGGGATATGTGAAAGAGTTCACAAAATTCTGTCTTTACAGTAGAATCCTTCATTAGATCTAACCCAGTGCTTTAGACAGTTATGTATAAGTGGATTTATTTTGTACCAATAATCATTTTAGAAGTTTTATTACATTTCTGTGCTTTCCCCTGAATAGAAATACAGGGTGAACTACCAATAGGATATTTTGAAGGATCATTTGCTTGTTTTTTTTTTTTTTTAAGACAGGAACAGAGGATTACTTTGTACCATTTGAAAACATCAAAACCAATCTGTGAGCTAATACCCTCCCTTGTCTGTCAAACACATTTATTTAGTCCTTTGGGGATATGGACATTCAATGAGGTAACTGAAATATTTTAAAGTACATTCAAGCAGACACACTTGCATAAGATACTTAGTAGACATATTCGGAGCTCTATTTCATAGTATTCAGAGTGAGGTGTGGATTTCACCAGCACCAGTCTTGCCCAAGTGTTTATTAAAGTGCAGAATCATAACACATTTGGTGAATCATAACCCAGTTATAGAAATATCCTGAGTTTAAATGCGTGATAATTCTCAAGGAATTTTGCTGGAAGAAACCTGTTTCCTCACCAAACTAGATTTAAGAGAACCTTTCTTGCATTTTCCACTCTTTCTTAGTCTAATTTTGACTTGATGAAATGTCTTAGGCTAAAACAATTTATATTACATTATCTGGAAAATATTATCCAAAATCTTCATTCATATGCTCAGTTTTTCATTTTTTTAAACACCTTTTTAGACACTTACTATTGGTTCATTCTACGTTTTTAAAAAATGCCATTCTTCCATATGATAATGTCTCCAATTTCACAGTGCTCGGTGAACAGCTGAATCAGCCCAATGACCAGGTAGTGTGGCTCATGAGTTTGCAGTCTTACCCATTAATGCCCAAGAGAGAAAAACAACTTAGAGCTGTAAACAGCATCCAAATTACCTAGCCACCATAGTGATGATGGAATGGATGACGATGTTGGCTTGTTCTGAAAGCCAGTGACTCCTGATATGTAAGTGGGACACAGCCCATTCATCTCTACAAACAACTCATGAAACTGAAGGAATGAACTCAATGTGGTGGTATTCCTTATGAGAATGACTATTCATTAGAAAGCATTGTTCCTTCTAAGCTGTGATAGTTCACAGATGACAGCTTCAGAGCCAGACAGAACGGTGGAGGGGAAAAAAAGCTGTTTACATAGATGTGAACTTCAACCTTATGATTGAATAAATTATACTCCCTATGGACGAATACTTAAAATTTCATGGGCTGTATTTCTTATGAGAAGGAAATCTGGGGAATTTAGAAAAAGGGATGATGAATTTTCTTCTTGTCTGTCTTCACTCATTCCTGATTTTGGATGCCTGCAAAAATAGAGCTAAAAATCCAGCTTACCATAATATCACACACAAGTCTTGTAATGTAGTAAAGATTAAGAGCATGCCAGTAAATAATCCCACCCCACAAAACCTAGTTTTCATAATAAGAACTGCAAAGCACAGTAGTTATTTCTGACTTTGAGGGTTATATTTTCAATTTCTCATCTGACCCAGTGCAAAGTTCCCATAGTTTAGGAAACTGCATAGACTCCATTCTTTTCTTTCTGAAGACAGAAACAACTCTATGTCTCCTGTCAGAAAGGCTGAAAAAGTTATGACTAATAGACGTGGGGAAAAAAAACATGTGCATCACTGAAGATCTTTCTTTTTATTTTTGCATATGTCTGTGTGTGCGTGCTTGCGCAGGCACAAGGGTAACTTTGGAAATCATTCTGAGTTGCTATACCTCCTTCATATTTTGATTTGCATTTCCAGGTTCTACCCACCAAGGCCAGAATTATAGACAATCAGATTCTTTTGCTTGTTTGTGAAAGATTTGAACCTCTGAGCAACTCTTTAACCCCATCACTGATGATTTTCTCAAGTTAAAATTCCCTATATTTTATGTTTTTGTTCATTGAGGTTATGTTGAAGTTGATTATCATAACTCATTTTGGTTATTTTATTTTTCAGTGTGTATGTACAGTTGATTATCATAACTCATTTTGGTTATTTTATTTTTCAGTGTGTATGTACAGAGAACCATCACTACATGAAATCGGAGAAAAGCAAGGACGTTCACGGAAAAGTTCTGGAACACCCACCATGAATGGCGGCAAAGTTGTGAATCAAGACTCAACATAGCGGAGAACTCTGACCTTTTCTCTCCCACCCCTTCCCCACCTCCTCTTTCCCCTTTCCCCAGTTTCTCCAATAAATCCACCCACGAAGAGAAAAAAAATGGCACCACAGGACTTAGTAGCTAAGATTCTGCACTCAAAATCTTCCTTTGTGTAGGACAAGAAAATTGAACCAAAGCTTGCCTGCAGCAATGTGGTAGAAAACTCATATGCACCAGATTATCATACATAAAAGCAAAGGAAAAAATAAACCAGGACTCCACAAACATTAAATTTAATTGTGTTGTTATTAGTAGAAGGCTAATTGTAATGAAGAGATACTTGTAATGAAGGTGAATTAGTTATTAAAAGAACAGAAATGGTTTTCAGAAATGAACTTTCCAAGAATTATTAGATTCTAAATTGCTTAAGTTCTAGATAATTCTGTGATGTACAATTTTGTTTCATGTTTGTGTTTCTTTGAACTTCTGGAAATGATGCACAATTATATCTGGTTTCCTAGGTATTGTTTTAATCATGAAATTGAACATGACTAAATTATGCTCTACTATCCATTGGTATATGGTCAGGAACCATTTAGCATGAAGAAAGTTGGAAAAATTATTCTTGTTGTTCATAAGATTATTTTTCTTTCTTTTTTGATAGAAGTATAGTTTCTAATTATATTAACTGATTCGATTCCTTTGCAAAGTATTTGAGTTTCTCATCAGAGAATCTTATTTTTCTATCTAGGTAGTATTTCAGGTTTCCATTATTTTAGCCATTTAGGCGAGGAAAAGGCTGTACCATATTACTGCAGTACCATTGCTTTGTCTAAGTGGCAAGGCATAAGTTACTTGCTTTTCCATTAGGTCTTGGGTTTATTTAGTGGATTGCCTTAAAAGCATAAGTGCAGGTCTAACTGTCTTACAAGATTTTGTACTATCTCTTGCAGTGGGAAAGAAGGAAGATGGGTCTTACATAAGGAAATAAGTCTGAGAGAATGGGTCAAAACAAATTGCAATTGCCTTTTCACATTGCCAGCATTCAGTTTGTAGACCATCTTCTAAACTTTATGAGAACTAGGAGGCATTGTGACGTGATTCCTTACTAATCAACAAAGAAGTCGGTTGCTTATTGATATTCACTCACATTTATGCCTAGCGGAAAAAATCCTGCTTTTGTAAGAAAGATTACTTGTTACAACAGAATTTTCAAGGGATGTGGAGGAAAAAATATGGAATTAACAGCTAAGGTTCTAATATGCAGGGTTTCCTGAGTTGCTTTGAGTAGTGGAAAGTATTCTGGAACAGTAAACAAGTATAGAGTTAGGAGTATTAAAGTGCTAGAAAATGTTAGCAAAGAAATGACATTATACCCATTGCTCTGGAATAGTAGTTCTATTTAGCCCTACAATTCAGGACTGGTGTAGTGACATCCAAATTTAAACAAAGTAAATCAGAATGTCAAAAATGTATGCAGATTTATGGATATTATTAATGAGAAGGCTTAGCATGTAACTTCTCCTATATCTCTACTGTCCAGCATGTGTTGTTCCAACTACGACTCCCCCAAAATATATACACTTTGCAGAAGATCTAGGCTGTCACCTCACACCATGCCATTGGTTATTGTCTTCTCTCAAGGTCAATGTAGTGTTTCCTCATTCTGCAAAATCACTATTATTCAAAGTGGTTCTTATCTTTCATCAACTGTACTATTTATGTTTCCTGGAGGACAGCAAAAAGGGAAAGAGACAATTTATCTATGAAGCTGGGAAGACAAATGTGCATAATAAGGAGATTTTTGAAAACACATTTTAAGTCAGAATATCTGGAAAGTTACACATGCATTTAATATTTTAACAAAAAGGAATGTCACTCCTTCAGGAAAAGAATAGCCTTGTAAAAACACAAATTCTGCTGTATATTCTTGGTCACCGTTGATTTAACTTGATTGTAAATACACCTGTCAATTCCAGGACCAAACAGTTCCCAAGCACAAAATCTTATTTTCTTTGAAAAATAAAATGAGGCTTCAACTAAATGAGTCAGGATCTTTTAAGAACTGACAGGAGTCTTCCTGGTGATGTATTCACTCAACCATAAAGCAGTCGAAGGTTTCACAGGTGACAGGTAGTGGAGTTCGCCATCACCGCTCATGCTGATGATTTCAAGACAAGATAGTCAATCCAGTTACTTATGAAAATAGAATACTGGTACAATAAAATCCATTCTCTATTTTCAATGGTTGTCCATCATTAATAATCTCTGAGCCTTATTTGCCCCATCCTGACAGCATTTATGAAGGAGCCTTCTAATTACCCAGTTTGCATGTGTTTGGTCTCTGCATCATATTACACAAATGTTTACTGCAGTAAAACACTTTGGGAATTACCTTTATCTCCATTTCATTTTAGAGAATCAATTAGAAGCCTTATGTTTATTTTACACATATACCTGAAAAAATTATATTTTAGGAGCACAGGGCGAACATTTGCTTAACCACTGGTTTCTTTTTAAGTACATCAAAGTCATCCATAGAATCAGTATTCACTAAATTTTAAGGTATATTAAGACATTTAAGCTTGTATCTATCGAGTTTCAGTTGGAATGGTTTGTTTGTCAGTTTTATTACAAATGTACTAACTCTTCACTGTGATATTTACTGCTGTGTTCTCTGGGTTTTCAACTCATCTCTTACATAGCCATTTTTAAGTGTAATAATTATTTGCTTTTTATTTTTTCTAAGAAACACAATGGGATTTTCCCAGAAAAAAAATGACATGAATTATCATAAATGACTCTAGGAGTCCTTAGTTGCAAATTAATGGTGGCAATAGTGGAAACAAACTTTTGTGAGTTTCACATAATAGCTCTCTGGTCACTGTGTTTTCCTTGATATTTTAGGTAGCAGTTTGAGGTATAGAAACAAATGGTGCTGAAGTTCCATCTGCTAATTTAGACTTCCTGCTTCAGGCCACTGGAGCATAGGAAGCCATCGTCTTTTTGATTGTAGTGATAGCCTGGGCTTTGAATTACACATGCAAAATTCATAGTGCATTTTAGCCACTCTGGACTGACACAGTCCATACACATCAATGAAAAGCAATGTGATTCTTCATGGAACTCATTCTAATTCGGAAAATTTGAAAAGAATAACACTTCTATTTAAGAAAGGGACAATAAAGTTGCTAGCCATTTTACATAAGTTATTGATCTCCTCATGCCACAAAGAAGAGTTGAGAAACTCTAATAAGAATAAAGCATGGCATATAGATTATTTGTTGTGTATTACAAAGTTTCCTACACTCCAGTTTCAAACCACTGAGTACTTATTGAAAAAGCATGATGACATCAGTAGTGATTTAATTTCTAGTACACAGGACCAGAAATAGCAAATCTATACTTGCACCCTCTGACTCAGGGGATAGACCTTGCTCTTGAGATGGTTTTCCATGATGTCACTTAATTTCACCTGTTCAAGGTGGATCCAGTCAAACAGAAAATTTCCCTGCTCATTTGAATACCATTCAAGGCTGAGGTTATTTATTTGTCCTAAGATTGTAAATAGCATTTTTTAAGCCAGAATCACATTTAAATCTGTGGATTGTTCTACAAATATATATGTGTATATATACATATGCTTCTGAAATGAGGATATATTATATAAAGTTTTTATTTGATCTGTGGTCTTTAGTTAGGTAATAATAAAGAGATTTGAATGCAAAACTTTATATATAAATGTATATTTCTAATGACAGTATAAATTGCCACTTTATAATAAAAAAGAAGTGGGGGCAACAATCAAAGTACATACTCCTTAGACCACCCATGATTTTCATCCACTCTCTGTTGCTGTGATACTTTTGCAATGTCTGAAGAGTTATCTGAAAAAGCTATCATTTCCAGTGCAGCTCTCATAATAAAATGGGAGATTTGTAGCTGAGGGATAGGAAAAGGAAGCTAAATGTTGCTTTTTATTTATCATGACTTTTCTTGGAGCCCATATTAAAAGGAGATATTTAAATCCAAATTGATTTAAAGTTGTTAATGTTCAGGGATGACATATTCAGCTTCAGCAGTAAACAAAAGCAAAAGATGAGAACAGTTAACACTAATAGCATTAAGATAAGGTCATAGTAAGCATTCCATTCCATCATCAATTTTACCAGTTGGAAACAATGAACTGATGTTTCTTTGTCTTTGCTCCAAGCACAATTTAATGGCAAGCATTTGTTTTAATCAAAGTTGTTTAAAAACCTAAAAATATACATCCATGCATAGAATTGGTATTAGCTTCAATTCAGGGTTAAATGTTACTATCTTAATGACTTATTGACACCAATATGTTAATAAACATGTTATGTGAGAAAATAAGCAAATTAATGATTCATTTTTGCATTAAAGTATAGATTCCTCAAATAATTGTCTTTGGAGATAAGCTTTGTGAAACGTTGATATACCACAACCTTCCCTACATGAAAGAAATTAAAATCTTGAGATACTCACTCATGTAGAATACTGCGCTTCACCTTTTTACCATTAAACTTCTTTAAGAAGTCTCTCTCTTTATTTTAGTGTGTTTATACTAACATGTTGCTGAAAAAGTGTATAATGTCTTACACAAAAAGGTCAAAAATAGATTTGTAGATGGGAAATGAGTCCCGTTTTATTTCATAGTCAAAATTAAATGCTGCTTTCTCATTAGAACTCTGCTTGTGATATCCTGAGGTACTTTTTTCCCAAGGATGAAAAGCTAAAGTATGCTCAGTTTTTATTTTTTATTCACAGTTTGAAAATTAGCACTGGATTAAGTTTAATGGTCAACCTATATTACAGTCTGTAAAATTCAAGGAACATAGATACAGAATGCAATATAGACCCCTCCAAAAACATGCCATGGGCTGGCAAGATGACTCAGTAGGTAAAAAACATATATACTAAAGTATATATGTATATATGCATGTATGCAAATCAAAGTTTATTTGCAAAATAATTAAATCATAACAAGAAAAAAACATGGAAAATAAAACCAAGTTAAATTAATAAAAACTCTTCATAATCCCCAAACTGGGCTGGTAGGTCATAAAACCTAATGCCAATGGTATTTGTGGTATCTACAGTCCCTCAGTTCCCTTCATCATTATAGTTGATGGTTCTTTCATGTTGGAGACACTATGTATTTAAAATATCATCTCTTATAATCCCTGCTCGCTAGTTCAATTGGGTTTATATGTGCACACTTTTAATGAATCTCTAGAACTACTAGATGCATTGACAGTGTAAGTATACCAGGAACCTTTGGAGTTGAATTTTACTACCCAGAGATAACACTGATCAGAGCATTAGAAAATTTCGGCAATGAAGAAGGTACCACGGATGACTAAAGAAGAGATAAATGGCCAGAATTTTAAATGAAAATGACAGTTGTTTGTCTGCCAGTGCAGTTGAAACACTTGTATGCTTAAGAATCAATAGAATAGAGAGAAGCTCAAGTAACCATTCCGGAACTTAGAATTTCTACTTGGATATGTGTGTGAAAGGAAGAAAAGAGTAGTTACAACTAAGTTAGAAAGACAGTTCAGAGCTACAAATCTAAATTTACTGGAGAGATTTGGGAGGTTATTAAATGAATAAATGATGCACTTGACAATAATTACACTCTAATGCTTTCAGATGACCATCACACAAAAGGGTATATTTCAGTGTTGCTAAAGCTCTTGCCCTACAAGCATTAATTTGGTTCCTATAATCCCATGAAATATTCCACACTTGTAGGACTCATTTGTAATTCTAGGCCTGGAATGTAGAGTCAGGGACTCTAAAAAATAAGCCTGCTAGTCAAACTAATCCTAACGACATGCTCTGGATTTAACTATAGACCCAATCTCACAAAAGGAAGGTGGAAGAGCAATTGGCAATAATTTCCAATATCACTGTTGGGCTTCCACAGGCATACACACTCAAGTGCACTTGTGTACATACATCACCACACATATACACTTACCCATATGTGAACACACATGTGCATACACATACCTTATACAGACATAAGGGAAAAAAAGAAATAAGCCCTGTAAGACATGTGAATGGCAAATATCTTCAGCACTATTAAGACAGGATCGTATATACATTAGGAACTTACATAATTAGGAAAAACTCTTAATGCAATGAAAACTCCAGAGACAGATATTTCAGATTCTATTTAGAATACTCAAAGCCGGGGGCTGGAGAGGTGGCTCAGGGGTTAAGCCTCCGCTTTGCAGGCAGAAGGTCCCGAGTTCGGATCCCAGATCCCACGTATAGACGCCAGGCGGAAGCGGGGGCGGCCTGCGCTTCTGGTCCTGGTAGGGCGGAGCCTGTGAATCCCGGGGCAGAAGGAGGTGGAGGCGTCCATGGTGGTTCGCGAATTCGTCCGTGGTTCTACACACACACACACAGACACACACGCGCGCGAGAGCACACACACACACACATGTACACAGTTGAATAAATAATAATAATAATAAAAAATTAAAAAAAAACTATTTTAGAATACTCAAAGCCATCAGGATCAAAACCAATGCAATTATCACTACTTCCCTATTGAAGAATCTTTCATTCACAGTTTCTAATGGCTGTTCTGCTTCAGACATCATGTCCATATTTTTGCACAGGCAAACAGAGATACAGAAAGATGCAGTTTCTACACTAGGAAAGCGTCTTTCCCAGTAGCTCTCAGTTTATGTTTTAATAACCAGATCTTATGCTTCATTGCTAGAAAAATAATATTGAATTAGTTGGAAACCCTGATCATAGAGTGTGAACTGCTCTTAGGGTTGATACTGAGCACAATCCCTTATCCATACATAGAACCATGACTACATCCTCTTGTTGATGTTTGTATAGAGCTTTCCACTGAACATACCCTGCTATTCTATGGAGCCAGTTAGCCAGGCTACTAAGACACAGTGCTCCAGGATAATAGCTTCTCTCTAATACTGAAAATTGTCATTCTTGGTATGTTTATAAATCATAACTGATTTGATGTCCTTTATAAACAATCAGTGAGTAGCTATGTGAAGGAGGGATGTTCAATACTACAAATTAGGACCTGTTATTCTCTATATCATACACCCAGAATCTCAACTAGATCACTCTCCAGTATTCTAGCACAGAGTATGTTGACTCAGTATCTAGCTAACCAGAGTAACAGTCATCTCAAAAACTATATGTAGTGGTCTTGCTAGATGCCCCCACTTATATGGCTAGCAACAATCAAAGTGGACATATCTCAAATCACACAAGAACTCAGCATGGGCTATGGCAAGGGGATGCAGACCAAACCAGCATTCTCTCTTAACGCTAGCACCATTTTCAACCTGACTTAAAATGCATGATTATGACCCATTAGACAAAGTCTCCATGATCATCTGTGATCTTAGAGTGGCTGTCAGCTTCTAGAATGAACAGTATGCTAATGTCTGGAACTTGGTTGTACAAGCAGGAATTAGAGGATGGTCTCTCCCTGTCTATTCACAGTTTCTTCATCTAGAACCATCCATGCATCCTTCCCTTGATATTTATGGCCTAGACCAGTGTGCATGTCCCTTTTCCAGTTTGAAGAGCCTAGGAAACAAATCAGTAGTTATAAGAAGGCATATAAGAAGGACTTTCTGTCCTTCCCATTTCTTTGAGCAAACAAAAGCAAATGATTATTTCAGATGTCAATATTTTTATCCTCCATAGTTTGCACATTGATTTAATTTTTATTCTTACATAGGACATTCTCAGTGGTTATTTACGTTAACTGAATGTATAATCACCTGAGAACTTTTAAAATCCGTAGAAGAATCCCATGTCATCCCTAAATATTCCTATGTAACTGACTTAAAAACAAGAAATCCTCATCTGCTGGAATTTTAAAAAAATCACTTTTCTGGGCTAACGAGATGGCTCAGGGGTTAAGACACTTCCTCACAGGCAGAAGGTACTAACTTTGAATCTCAGGTCCCACTTTAAAAAATGCCAGGTGAAAACAATGAAGGCCCTCATTTCTGGCCCTGGTGGGTGAAGCCTGGGAAAACCCAGAGAGAAGCAAAAGAGAGGTAGGCTCAATCCACGATTACTTACAAAGTCATCCTTGAGCCTCCACAGGGACACATAGTGCTTTCTGATACACATACACGTACACACAATAAATACATAAACAAATAAGTAAATAATAAATAGATAAAGTTGAAAATATAAAAATCACTGCCCTTAAGAGAGTACCTAAGAAATTATAGCCGACATTTATAAAGTACCTACTCAGTGCTGGTGGATTATGCTGAATTACTGATAACTTTTGAGGTTGTAAATGTTCATGACAACTACATGTAGAAGGCTTTTTTTTAATGAAGCTTACATAACTTGAACAACAGGCAACATTAGTGCTAAGTTTGTAAATTGTTCCTATGCTATTCTCACATGTTGCCTCATCTCCTAGAGGTGGTTTAGTGAAGTGTTTAAAATTTTGTGAGAAGTCTAGTCTTATAGTAAGCTTTTTCTTGAATATTCAAGTTAGTTCAAATTACTTCTGTGTGCAATTACTTCTGTGGGAGAGAGAAGAGATTGCTATAAGCAAGTCCATTATGAGAGTGCTTATTTATTCATTGCATATTTTGCATCTAGATAATATTCTTAACTGCAGCTACTGTCTTCAGACATTAGCTTCCAAAATAATTGAGAATACCCACTTAAAGTGTGAACTATTGTAGAAAACCAACTTTGCTTCTTGATAGTGCTTTCTGGGTTCACAAGGCTACTTTATTCAGAGTGAATATGCTGAGACACACTTCTTCATTTATGTGAAATTAGTGGGCTCCCAGTAACAATATAGTCTAGCCTGTGAGATGTCTGTCTCTCAGCCGGTGCTCCATCTGAATTATTCCCTTGAATCATAGCATCCACTGTCAGGAGAATTAAGTTACAATAGCATTCTCTATACTTTTGCTAAGGACATGCAGTCCCCTGTAAACGACACTGTCATCTTGATATTTTCATTCATGCTTATCATCATACCCTAGACCTATACACAGCATAGGCAGCTCAGTAATGTTTGTCTGTATTGTTCTATGAGCACAAGCAATTTGTCTCATAAACACACTTAGACTTGTTCCAATGACCAGGGAAAGAATGTTGGGGAGTTAATGAAGTTTGTTCTGATTTCCAGTGCTCAGAACCTACCGAATGCAAAGGCATATACTTCAGTAGGACATACTTGTGTGCTAGAGCGATAGTGCCAGCAACCTCTCCCTGGGAAATTTTTAGGAACATTTGGATCTTTTCATCCAAATGAGAGGAAACTGGTAATCAGGTCAGGCCTCATACAATGTTCAATTTTATGTGTTAACTTGATCATGAGGGAGTGCGGATTCATTATGACTTCTGGTGTATTTGTGATAGTGTCTCCAAATGTGATTAGTGTTAAAATCTGTAACCTTAGTATGTAGGTTGGCCCTGTTCCATGTGGTTTCCTCTATACCAGGGAATAAATAGAACTAAAAGCTGCAAAAAGTGGAGATTTTCCCCCATTAGCTTCCATCCTGCCTGAACACTACTCTTCTCATCTCTGGGATTTACAGCATCTAGTCTCCTGGCTCATAAGATTGTTTGGATTGTAATGACACTGTCAGTTTTCACCTAGATACAGCTTGAAATGGCAGATATGGAACTTTTCTGGACCTAAAGTTGTATTATCCATTTTTTTCTAGGAAGTCTTTTAATATTTTAACATCTTTCTGTCACCATAATAACTATCTTAGATAACTTATTCACAAAAGTTTATTTTGACTCTCATCTTTAAAGGTCATATTACAGTCAATTTCTCTGTTGGTTCGGGTCTGAAGTGAGGCAACATGTCAGGTAGAGAGAAAAATGCTCACCTCATTGGCTGGGAAGTGAAGGAGGGATTGAGAAAGACATTAGGTTCCCATTGCCCACTGAGGCATGGTGACCCAGTGTTCTGAGGATCTCCTCCTAGCTTTGTTCTCCTGCAGGCATCTCTATTTTCCCATAGTGTCAAGTAGAGATCACATCAGTAAATGGGGCTGTGGAAGACATTACAAATCCAGCTACAATACATATTTCAAGAATATACATTGCATATAAAAGATACATTCAATAATTAAATTAAAACTTTTTGCATTTCTCTAAAGAGCATACATATATATATATAAATATATATAAAGTAGAGGTAAATAAGAGATGAAAGGAAATGATAATAGGTGATTTAGTATGTAACATCCACTTAAAATTATCACTTTGCATAGAAGAAAGAGAACTTCCTCCTTTGGGGATCCCCTAGGCCTCTTACTTTATATTATCTGCAGTCACCATGCTTCATGGATATTCTAATTTCATTTTTAACTTTTAATCATGGCTGGAAGAACCAAAGTACAATTATATTCACACATATATACTTCATTCTGGTCCTCTTCCTTCATCCTGACTTTCTTGCTTTTCTTGGGATATCAGTACCCTTGTGCCCAAAGAACTTTCTTTAATAATACCATCAGGACAGGTCTACTAACAAGGAGCTCCCTTTGCTTTTCCTTCATCTAAATTTGCTTTAATGTCTTTTCATTGCCAGAGGATTTTTTTTTCGCTAATCTGCAGATCTTTCATTCAGCACTTAACAAGCACACATTTCAGTCTCCAGGAATGTTGTTACTTCATCTCTATTCTCCGGGTATTTCTATGATCAGTCTTAGTTGCTTTTCTCACTGCTTTGAACAAATATCTGACAAGAAACAACTTAAACAAAGAAGTTATCAGGCTCACAGTCCAAGAGATGCATGCTGTTCTGATTTATAAAGTCTGTCACCCAGAACAAGACCCTAATTGTCACATTGCCTCTACACTCCCAGAGGTGAGAATGAACAGGAAGTGGGGCTTGGCTATAAAACCTCAGTCTCCAGTGACCCACTTCCTCCAGCCAGGTTCTATCATCTCAAACTTCCACAACCTTCCCAAAGTGTATGAGGACCAAGTAATTGATATTTTACATTCCAACTGTTGTAGAACTTTTCCTTCTCCTTGTATTTTCTTTTGTTACATTTTATGCAGCTTGGTTGTCATATGACTGTATATAAATCTTGTCTACAACTCCTTAAGTTTGAAACAGTATTTCCTTGGCTAAACTTTGGGGGGATTCTAGCCATTTCTTTTCTTTAGCTTTTTCTTGCATAAGGCTTCTTTCCTGGGGGGGGTAGCTTTTTAATTTTAATTGCTTTCCTTACACATTAAGGATGTTCTCACTTTTTCGATGTTCTGATTAAATCATTTTTGTTGATCAATCTCCAAATTCTGCATTCCTTATGTTGTCAGCTCTATCATGTTTCGGCTTCTTTTCAGAGACAGCTATACTTTTAGGGTTTTGTTATTGTTGTAGTTATTGTGTTTATAGCTCTAAACTTCCCATTTGGTGTTTCTCTATATATTTTCTGCTTATTTGATGCACTCTCCATTTTTCGTCTGGTTTCATGAGTCTCATTTATTCCAGCCACTTTTTCATCTTACACTAGAATCTTCTGGATTATATTTCCAGTGCAGATTGACATACTTCTGCAAGCTCATAATTTTGCTAGCTCATGGCATGATTTGTTATTGCAACTGGACATTTCAGTGGCATTTTGTCTTATGAGTCTCATGATCATCATAAAATTCAAAGGAAAAGGTTGACAATTTGTTTTGGTAAACAGTCAACCTGGCTAGGCACATACATGAGTTCCATGTGTACTATGGATTCATGGCCAGAATATTTTCAGAGCAATTATGGTGCTACAGATGGTCCCCAAATTATAACAGGATGATATTACAGTAGTGTGCAAGTGATAAATGTTCAATTGAAAGCATATTTCAAGTATTCAATTTGATTCGTGCTTCAAGTTTTAATTTTATATTTAATTTTGATTCATATTGCAAGTTTTTAATTTTCCCTTTTTTTAGCCAGTGATGTGCTTGAGACCCTCTTACAATTTTAAGTTATGATACTGATGATTTGAAGTTATGACACTTTATACATTAGGTATAGTATTGCTTTTCCTATTTATGATACTTTCAACTTGCTCTGGGTTTATCAGGATGCGACCCCCTAGCTAGTCCTAGATCTAGAACAGACCTGTGTCTTATCCACCTAGTGGCCAACCCTAGACACAAGCAATGGTGTGTTTTCAGTTCTTATTCTTAGGGAATGAATCCAATGTTTAAAGCAATTATTTCAGTTGGTTTCCTGAGTTCTTCTCTTCCACCTCACATGTATCTCACTTCCATGGAGGACATTACATATTCCTTTTCATAGAGAGTTAGTCTTTCATCTATCGTGACTTACAAAGAATGCCTAAAGGAGGCTAATAGAATAGGAAAATGACAACCTTCACCTTACATCCACGGTCCCTCTTCTGAAGAAAAGAATTTTAGCTCCTGCGGATACTGCATTGCTCCAGGATTGCTTGGAATCTGGACATGGAGGGCAGGAATAATAGATGGTTGGCTATCTGAATTGCAGGTTGCATGCACCAGGGCCTAAAGAACTTCTTCTGAGCTTTGTTTACTTCATTGAGCTCACTGCTGTGTTGCTATGAGGAAAAATAGTGATGTCACCACTATCCACGGCTGTTACTTTTCAGAGTAACAGGAAGATCTCTG
Source organism: Typhlomys cinereus (assembly GCA_023101885.1). Taxonomy (NCBI): domain Eukaryota; kingdom Metazoa; phylum Chordata; class Mammalia; order Rodentia; family Platacanthomyidae; genus Typhlomys; species Typhlomys cinereus. The sequence continues at coordinate 6,319,783 of JALPQD010000080.1, read as the reverse complement.
CATACATCAACCAGATTCTCAGTGAAGACAAGTCTCCTAATTTAATGCATGCTATGCAGACTGAATTCCTGATAAACCTCAAAGCTCCTAAAACTTAGCAATTTTCTTTTCTATTTTATTTTTCAGCTCAAATCAGTTTTCTGAGCAAAGGTCTCCTCCTCCATTGAGAAGTCCTTCCCAATAAAAACTGAAAGCCAGGTAGCAATGACAATGTTATGTGAATTCTTCCTGTCTTGTAGGACTCAGCAAAAGTGCAATGCTCCCAGCCAGTCCAGTTGCCACTGTGTGACCTTCAAAACATGGCACATAAGAACTATTTTAAAATTAAGAGATGGAGAGGTGGCGCGGGGGTTAAGCCTCTGCCTTGCAGGCGGAAGGTCCTGAGTTCGGATCCTAGACCCCACATATAGACGCTGGGCAGAAGCGGGGGCGGCCTGCATTTCTGGTCCTAGTAGGGTGGAGCCTGTGAATCCCGGGGCAGACTAAACAAGGAGGAGGTGGAGGCAGTCCATGGTGGTTCCCAAATTTGCCTGTGGTTCTACACACACACACACACACACACACACACACACACACACATACATACATATACACACATGCATGCACATGCACAATTGAATAAATAATAAGAAAAGAAATATTTTAAAATTAAAGATACTATGAATGATACTCTGACTTTTCATTTTGCACACTGATTCATATTCAAAATCTTGGGAAAAAGTGAATGATCTTAAACATATATTTTTAATTAATATTAAGCAACACATTTCAATATGTTGTTAGTTAAGATATCAATTTATTAAACTATTCCTCTTTAAACCACTTCAAACATATTATTTTCTGGTAATAGTAATAGGGACCTCTGGGTTCCTAATGGTTAGGATCCAAAAACTATAGTAGGAGGAATGAATAAACAAGATGAAACATCTGCTTAATTCCAACACAAAGTGAAACTCATCACTGTGTATCAAGAGGATGTTGATTTTCACACATCTGCCTTGCTTTAAATCACTTTATCGAATTGCCCATTTACTTAAATCTCTGCTACTGAGAACACATTTTCCTTTTGTAGCTTTTACTTTATGCATATCTATTTCGTTGGTAACATTTCAATTCTTCCTCTTTGCCTTGTTGAGTTTATAACTTTCATGAATGAAGTCTAGATGTCAATGTATAAACCTGAAGACTTTGGTAGTCTAGGATAAAGGATAAACATTTCTAAGTTTGACTTTATTGAGGGCAAGGAAAAATAAGTCTAATTTTAGTGTGTTTATACAAAAACCCGTAACTTGATTAGTCCTGGTAAAGGAGTCATGGCATTGCATAGTTGTGCTACATGAAGGAACATGCCTGCAATGCAACTTTGAACTCTGAGGTCATTGTGACCTTTTATCCTTTTATTGAGGGCACTGAAGTAGTGGAATAGCTCTATAAGAGGGATTAAAACAGAAAAAAAGCATGCCGGTGCTCAAAATCAAGCAGATATTTTTAAAGCACATCAGAAGCCATGTTGTAAGCTGCATTTATGCTTAGTGCTTCAAAATATGAGTTCTCTACCTACAGAAAATGCTTAGAAGAAAAAGCTATAGAATGAAGGGTCCTGAGGAAAGACCACGGGGCGGGGGGGGGGAGTGCGTAAGTATCTGACAAAATATGATCTTGTTGCCGTTGCTCTGACTAGGTAAATCGGACAAATTGGTTAAGAATAACAAAAAGATGTTGGAAAATATCACCACACTAATACTAGTAATAACATACTTTTAAATGTAAATTATCAATAAGAACGTACTTGCATGCCTCATTTTGCCAGCTTCCTTCAACCAAACACATTATTTTATTTAATAGAATTTCCACACTTAGGCCATATAAGTCAACTTTAAAATGCAGTCATCTGATTCTTCAGCATAAACCCAAAAAATGTAAAAAATAAAATGATATACTTCCTCATATAATGACTCATGTTTGTATCTGAGATGAAATTTGCTTATTCAACTTAATGTGTTTTGTGTGTGTGTGTGTGTGTGTCTGTCTGTCTGTCTTTCTCTCAAAATGGTAGGGTAGGATGACAAAAATAAAATTAAATAAATTCTTCAAGATGTTTCAAATGTAGAAGAGTTCAGTAAATAGCTATTGTCTTCTGTAGTTGACCACATCTAAGAAAACAAATACTGGATAGATACTTTTTAGGAGTATTAACAAAAAATTACTTTGTAGAAAACAATCTTCCTTATTTCATCTAGAGTTTGTGGCATTTGATGCATTATTGCTAGATCTTTTTCCCTCTTTTTCTTTTCAGAGTTGCTTCACTGAAGGAAAATTTAAGCCAGTATTCTAAGTGTTGTGTGGGAGCCTTCGCATGGCACATCTCTTGTTAATATATAATGGGATTTGTTCATATACTTTAACTCCCACATAATCTTCTAAAGTGCTCATCTGAAGTCTCTATAATATATAATCTAATTAGATGGCTTTTTTCCCCTGAGATTAGTGTTTAAAACAGCTCTGCATTCTGTAGTTTTCAGATTCAATAACAAGAAAATCCTCCATTTGGTCCTCAAAGAGCTTCAGTCTAGAGAAAGCTCTAGTGCTCTACAGTTGCCTGGCAAACAAATGGCATAGTATATTGTACTACAAATAAATGATAGAAAAAATAAGCATGCTGTATTAATTTCTCTGTTGCTGTGAGACAACATTCAAACTTTAAGCCACTTAAAGGAGAAGGGGAGATTTACTTGTCTTAAAGTTCTATAGGGTCATTACAGTCCATTATGTCAGAAAAGGCATGGCAGGTGGTAAAAGCTGGAGAGATTTAGGTCATTTCCATAATGGAGGCTGTGAGAGTTCAAATTGCAAGAGGGGATACGGAGAGGGGCTAAATGATCTCATGGACTACTGCTGTGACGTGAATTCCTTCATCAAGGCTCCACCTCCAGTTGCCATGACCTTTCCAAACAACTAAAGATTCAAACACTTGAGCCTGTTGGGACAAATTACATTCAAACCATGATATCCAAACCATAACATGTACATAAAATTTTCTTGTAGCCACATTGAGAAGGCAAAAAGAAAACAAGTGAAATTAATTTTATAATACCATATACTTAACCCAATTTATCCAAAGTATTATAAAGGTAGGAGTAACACCTTTATATTTCCTTACTTTTAAATATATATTTTTTATTCTTTGATAGTTGTATACATTAATGTGAGGTAGAAAAATGCAAACTCTTGAGTAATTACTAATAACACTGGTACCTGGAACCAAGCCCTGCACCCCATCATACCCTCCACCGTACTTCCCACACCTGGGCACCATGGCTGCTTAGTGTTGGCCTCAGTGCTATCTGATAATAGTCAAGGCCATAATTCAGCCAGTCTGTGTTCCCTCTGGACTGCTGATATATTTCACCATTACTTTTGCTTCTGCAAAGTCACACCTTTGCTCTACTTTTGTATAAAACAGCAGTGAAAACTAAGCTCCTGGCTGGAGTTCTTGGAAACAAATCTTGATTCTAGATGCTGGCATCAAACTCCTTTTCTCCATCCTAACTGGTGTCTGAGAAATGATTCCAGCTTCTACTGCAACAAATGCAAATTTTTCATTTTTAAAAAATATTTTCATTCTTTAATATTTTCATATATGAACAGCTTTGTATTGCTTATTTTTGAAGCATATGTTTTTTATTCCTTGACAACTTCATACATGAATGCAACTTTCTATTGTTATATCTTATTCTTTAACAGCTTCATGCATGAACATAAATTACCAACCTATCACATTTATTTTGAAATTATTCATTTTTTATTTTTAACTGCTTCATATATGAACACAAACTTCTATTTTTTTAAACATATATACATATACATATACACATACACATATGCATATACATATATACATATACATATACTTATACATATACATAGTGTGTGTGTGTATGTGTGTGTAGGTTTACCAGAATGCCCTATGTGTCTCTGTGGAGGCCAAGGGAGGCCCTGGGGCTTCCCAGATACCAGGGCTGGAAATGCAGGCTGCCCTCATTTTCCCTGGCATTTTTATGTGGGACCTGGGATCTGTAAGAACCTTCTATATGTAAGGCAGAGTTTTAACCCCTGAGCCATCTTTCCAGTCTAAGTTTCAATTTTTATATCAAAACTTTGCAATGTTTTATTCATCTTCATTACTTAATTCAATCTTATTAGTCACATCAGAAATGCTTGATAGCCACATGTGGCTGTTCTTTCAAAAGCAGAGACCACAAGGCTAGAAGAAATCTCTGGAGTTCTCCCAGGCTACTTACATTACAATTAAAAAGTCTCTTTCTGATCAATTGCTTTGGACATCCCACAGCACCCTGTAAGGTTGACCACAGGGTGGTCCTAATGATATGTCTCTTTGCTATAGCCTTCAAAAAACATTAGCATGTATGTCTGATGTGTGTGGATGTGTGTTCATGTGTGTAAATACAGGCATATGTCTGATATGTGTATGTGTCTGATAAGTTGGTAGATTAAGAACACACTATGTGTCTCTGATGATAGATAGAGTCTGTCTTACAAGCTGAAACTTTCAGCTGAACAATGAGTTTAAAAAGAGGGAGGCACTGGAAATTGTGACTGTGTATACCACTTTGAATTATTGAATTAGTCAGCATGTGTATAATTGTTTTGGAATTATTATATGAATACAATGAATCCATGTCACCTCCACAGCCACCTAATCCCATCACTTCTTAGCCTCCCACTGAAAAGTTTCTTTTCAATTAGTCTATCCCCCATCCCAACATCCCCAACTGTTCTCACTGAGTTTCACCTGGGCCGTCTGCATATCTGATATACTTTCTAGAGCATGGCAGATATAACCATGGATGTAGCATTTGGGAAATTACGCCCCTGCCATGTTCCTGCCCTAACATCGGCTCTTTATGGTCTCTTGGGGAGATGTGGCACCTCTTGAATCTTGCCCCTTATATGGTGAATTATTGATAACCCCTATCTCCTGCAGATATAAGTAGACCCTGCTATGGTGAATTTTTCCTTTTAGCAGCCCTGTCATGTTCTGAAAACGCTGTCTGGTCACAGTCCTCCCCATCATCTCTTCTGCAATGTTCCCTGAGTCTGGCTTTATTGGGGGGTGAGGGTGTTAAATACCCTATTTAAAGCTGGGCAATTTCAGAGAGCATTTTTATCTTAGCCCCATCTTGAATGCAGCAGAGTTCTTTTTATTCTTTTTATTTTTATTTTTGTTTTTATTTTTTCTTACCCCAAACCACCATTCCCATTTCCCCTCCTTTTCTCTGACAACCCTTCATCAATTTTCATTTCATTTACAGATTTTTTTTGTAAATTTTCTTGAACAATGTTACTTAATGTTTTTACATTGAATACCTTGTGAGTTGACTTCAACAGATTTTTTTAATGAAGACTGGTTCTTGATAATGGAAAAACTGAAAGAAAAAGCTAGAGTACCTCAGTGCAATATACTTCCACAACATACCACATAATCCAAACATTTGCTCTGCAGTCATGATACCTGGCTTATTATAAGGGATTCTTATCATATTAATATAAATGTGAAATGTTGATATTAAACTTATTCAGCTAATTAACCAGATATTGTAAACTATAGTCAATGCTCAATTAAATTTTGCTGCCCTTGTAACTATCTCATTTCTGTTTTGGAATTAGAATTTCTGAAACATACATTTTATTTCTTTGATGGCTTCAAGACATTGCTGAACTCAATCTTTGAAGCTGTATTTCTCTGTGCCAATATGATTAAATTGGCAGCTTTTGTTCTAAGATTCTTCTCCTTTTTTTCTTCTACATCAGAATTGGCCGAAATAATGATTTACAGAAGGTAGGCAAAGAAGAAGGGAAACAGTCACCACCCTTCTCTGCAGAGGTCATACTTTGAGTGATGAGCTCAGAAGTGCTAATGGATGGTCTTTTCAGCCACTGTATGTCCAGTTTCTTCTTCTGATTGCTTTCCCTGATGGACAGCTACAACCCGAGCAGATACACCGGTTTCAGAATTCTATGTACTTTCCTACCAGTTCTGTGTCAGGACTACAGAGCAATGAAAAGACGTACCTGAGTTCCCCGATATCCATGCAAATCTCTGCTCTGTCTATTTTATTTTGGAAGGTATCTTAGAGGAAAAAAAATTCTTCTGATTCCCCAGCATTCATGTTTAAATCTTTCTCTGGCTCCTCCCACAGTTAGAGGACATATGTCCCCAGAACAAAGCAGTCCACTCTGCTTACAGAGATTGTATTGCTTGCAAATGATGTGATCCCAATAGGTAATTTAATTCTGGATTTTCATAGAGGCCATGCTGGCATGGTAAGTGTGTTGCTTTATTCAATGTATATTTGTTTAGATCAATACTCTTTCGATGGCTTGACTCAGAAGAAAATTAGTTTCATGAAAACTTTTGCTCACCATCCTTTTCTGTGAAAATCAGAGTAGAGATAAATGGCACGCTACCTGTAATGTTTTCTGAACTTGCCTTATGAATTGCCTTTGAAATAAAATTCAGAAGCTAATACATATCAAATGCTTCACATTGACCTTCAGTCACTAAAACAATGTTTGTCTCATTCCCAAGTGTGCACTTGAAGTAGATTTACAAGACCACAACTACAAAACTGAAAAAGCATGTATGACAGAATATGTTGAAAACTAACTTTAAAAATTGATTTAATGTAGTGAATACTATGAATGTTTAAATGATGAGAAGAGCTGGCCAGAGGAGGTATTCACCAATGAAAAGAGTATTTCATGCATGTGTAATGATGGATTTCTTCTCAACACCAAATGTCACCTAAAAAACAGAAACAGGCTGCCAGTTAACAGAATAAAAGGTGAAAATCTTGAGTTAAGGATGCAACTCAGTGGTGGAGCTTCTGCTCTATACGTAGAATGTCTGGTTTTGAACCAAGGACTCAAAAAAGGAAAGATATTATGGGTATAATATCACATGCATTTAAACCTAGCACTTTGGAGGCTAATAGAGGAGTGAAGGGAATTCTAAGTCAATCTGGAACATAACAATCATGTTCAGAATGAATGAATGAATGAATGAATAAGAAAAAGAAAGGAAAGCAGGACAGCATGAATGCAGTTGGTGCTGGATTCTCTACTTCATTTGTGTCATCTCAGTGCAGTATCATAACAGAAACAAGATCAACATGTCATGGTGGTGTAATGAGCCTGAAGTACTGCTGGTGTGGAATGGTGGAAATGTTTGCAAATGACCCTGATGATTTTGATGAGGGGCATGGTCATCCCCAATTCCTTTACCCTTTCCTTTTCTGCTTTCTTCATATAGGGTTTCTTGCTTATAGAAGCTAGTTTGAGAAAACAATCCATGAAAATCTGTCAGTAGGGCTTGCTCCGTTCCCAAGCAACAAATGCTTATTTTAAACATGGTCTTTCAGAAGCCATGAATCATCATCACTGTCTATCTCTGAAGTGACATTTAGGAATGAAACAATGGAGACCTGGAGGAAGCTGGAATTTTCTGTGGCAATGCAACTTAGCACATAGCACTGAAACAAGCACTTACATTGTGCTCGCATGTCTAACTCATTCACTGGGAAATGTGAGCCAGGATCTTAATGCCAAACAAAATTAGAGAGTCACCTAATTTGATGCTCCTCTCATAGAATTACCAGCATTACAAGGGTAGCAACTATGTTGAAATTTATTTTAATTGAATTTATTTTAATACATGCCTAAATACATAGGAGTATTATAATAGTAAATATAGAAAGTGAATGCAAGGAGAGACTATGAATTAACTTAAAGAAGGTCATATTCCATCAAAAGAAACAGTGTGGGCAGGAGGTCCTGGATATTTAACACAAATTCAAGGTTTTTTGATATTGAAGTTAATTTTTGCATGGTGAGTATCCTAAGTTCATCTGTTCTGATTGTGTTCAGAGTTATATTTTTGCCTATTCTAAGACTGCATATTAAGCCTTTACAAATATAATTTCATCTATTAATTCACTTTCCATTTAATTTTCTATTGTTTTTTAATACTAAAGGATTCTAAACTCTTGGCCTAACATAGACTTTTCCTTTAAGGATTATAAATAGTGCCTAAAACCATTAGTATTAAGAATGTGTCCCCATGTAAAATAATCTCAGGCATCAGAGTGATGTGTTAATAATATTGAGAAACACTGTGGATGTAAAGCAGGAATAGGAAGGCAGAATCTTATGAGGAATTTAATTCCATGTTGTGTTAGTTGCTTTTTTGTCACTATGACAAAAATATCTTGCAGGAAAAAAAACTTAAGGTAGCAAATGTTTATTTTGGATCAAGGTTGCAGAGAAATTTTGTTTCATCCTGGTGAAGAAGCTACAGTGGACATGCCTTCTGCCCTAGCAATAGGAACATTGGCTCAGCTGTTCATATGGCACCAAGCTGAAAGCAGAATCATTGACTGGAATCAACACACCTCTATGACCTAATCTGTCAGAAGGTCCCCATTTCCTGAAGTTTGCACGGCCTTCAGATCAGTCAGACTGGGAACTAGATATTCAGAACAAGATCCTATAGGGTTATTTCATGAACAAATCATACCACACAATAGGGGATAGACTTTATTCCTAGCTATAAAAGATAAGATATTTTTGCAATGATCAAAACTGTGCTGTGAGGTTTTGAATCTAGAAAAACTGCTAGACAGTAATAAAAACATAGTAGCTAAGGCCAAGAATCCATTGCATCCCAGCTTCCAAATCATTTCATGCACATGAAACTTCCTTATTTAGCCAGGAGCTTAGTGGATTCTGTGTGATATTTCAGGTGCATCAACCAACACTGTATTGAATCCAGCTCTTGACACCTCTCCTGCTGCTCAGAGCCTTCTGAAGATGTGACTTTAGAATGCTATTATCAGAACTATGGAATAGACAAAACTTTATAGAGATTTGGATTATGTAAATTATAGCAATAGATTAAGTGGTGTAAATAAACCACTTTAGTAATCCCCAAATCTCCAGTCTCAATCTAAGTAAGGCAAGAATGAACTCCAAAGAAATTCTTAAGAGACAGGTTCATATGAAATTTCAATCAGACTGACAATATATGAGAATCGCATTTCAAGAGGAAATGTACCTGCTGGGAAATGGTATTATCTGGGCCTTAAACACCTGTCATGTCATATTTCTGAGACAGAGATTTAAATACATTTATGAGATAAATTTTACAGGATACCACACATATGAGGGCTGATGGAATAAACTTGCAGCTTCTTCCCCCAAATGTGGCTATATTGTCGGAACAGCTTTAAATTATTCTCCAGTGTAGGCTTTTCCAGTTATCAGCATGTATTCATACGCTAGATATTCTATTTTGATAAATTTAATTTCATTCAATATATCAGTGAGTGCGGTGATCATTTCCCAGCCACTCTCAAAGACTTGAGTGAGGTAATGATAAAGTGGTGTTGGACTTGCTTCCACCAGTGGATCCACATTAAACCATTATTTAAATGAGATTTTTATTAAATATACATTTAATAAATTTAATAGATTGTGTCATTCTTCTGATAAAAGTTTTTCAGCAATTTTTTAATCTAAGCAATTTGCTAAATAGAACTACTATAGTTCCAGAACTCAGAGTAATGTGTGATACATATTTTGAGTGCTCAATTTTGATGAATATGTGCATGCATGACAATAAATAAAGGAGCTAACTGTGAACCCATGCCTAATCATTAACACAAGACAAGGCAGGAGATGAGTCTTTTGATTCAATGACCTTTATTTTCCTGTCCCCACGTTGTTGAAAATTTGTGAAACTTTATTGTTTGCCTTTCATAGAAGGAAAGAATTGTGCATGTGTGCATGCATGTGTGCCTGTGTGTGTATGTGTGTGTGTGCATGTATGTGTTCATGCCTGTGTACCTATGTATATGTTCATGCATGTATTTTGCACATGTGGTGTTCCTGCACATATGTGTGTGTGTTTCACTAAAGTTTCTGAATAAGAATCAAGTCACAACATAGATTCTTGCCTGCCCTTGAGTTGGTGATTTCAGTTCTTGGCTTTGTGTGTTGACCAATTGAGCTTTGCAATCGTGTTCATATATTTCACTTTGTGATGTGGGAATGTGTCTGTCTCTTATTCATACATTTTTCATGATGCTCTAATTCTCTATTTATTATAATAAAGTGAAATACTATTCCAAGGCTTTATAATTGATGAAGAGCAAGGTTGAAGATGGAATGGGACTCATCATGTAAAGGTCAAATGATTCTGATTTCAAGCAATGAATATTGACTGTACTTTTAAGATGTGTTTGAAGAATTCTCATCTTTGAAGAAATCTTTTTTTCAAGAACTCTTGAAATCTACTCAAGTGCAGAGAGAAGGGTGAAGAACACATGATAAATAGATAACTATTTTGCATGTTAAGTTGTTTTGAAATGTGCAATTCTGGCTGGAGAATTTTAGATACTTTGGAGAAATACTGAAATAGGTAGTCTTACAAAATTGGAGATTAAATTTTTGTTTAAAATATGCAAAAAATTCATTAACAGGCAAAATCATAAATGGTTTCAATCATTTGAAAGAATTCTACTCCATGTTAAATTTATATCTGTTTAAGGTAAGCTCTGCTATGCAAAATCAATGTGAAAACAAAAATAGTTATTTTTTCCAAACCTGATTTTTTCATAAATGCTAACTGATTTTACAGAAAGTACTTAACATGCTTCATGTCATGCTTGTCTCTTTCTTTACAAATTGAGACCTTCTAGATAAACTTTAGATTTTGAAAATACATACATAAATAACTAAACAGAAATAAATCAAATGTTAGATGACTTGGTGTGCAGTATTTATATCTATGTTGACATAGAGTAGAAAGATAGATTTGAACAGATGAAACTGTTCATTTTTAAGTTATTTTTTAAAAAAACAAAGACCTGTGTGTTTTGTATACTTGAAAATACATGATATCAAGCTAATAAAAATAAATATGGACTTGGATAACTTCATGGTAAATCTCTGAGTAGAGTAATAGTGGGGGCTGAAATACCCCCAAACAGTGACCAGGAGGACAGTGTACAGATGAGAAATTACTTTGCATAATATAACTCACTGTCTTTCTAAATTAGAAAAAAGTTTGAGTCAAATTTTTACTCTCGTCGCTACTATTACTATTATAGCTACACTACAAGCAATTATTATTATGTCGAATAGTGTCATGATAATAGAGCTGTGGTGAATCTGTCATGGTTCTGCATAAGAGAATGACAGGCCCCTGAAGAAATCAGAGGCAGCAGACCAAGTGCTGCAACTGCAAAGACATGGCAACGCACTCCTGTGCTCTTTCCAATTGCACTCAGCCCAGAAATCTAATTTGCAGGATGATTGGCCTTTTCTTGCCTACTCTTCACTTTTTCCTATGGATAATAAAACTAAATGTACTTCCAATCAGTATGGGACACTTAGCTTTGATATGTAGTTTTCAAATTTGCTGTTGCTATTGATTTTTTTCTTTGGCTTAATCTCTTCTATTGCTGTTTCCATTGGCTTTGCTCCTCAGATTACTCCCTCTGTGTCTTTGGGAGTATAAATTCCTGTGATATCAGAGACAATTTTTGTTCATTTTTTTTATATTTCCAAATTGTGCTCCCAGCCCAGGAACAGAACTTAGTAGAATTTGCAGAATAAGCCACAGGATGCCTAAATTCTGTTCACAACGTAGGTCATCATGATGGTTTATATTTAAAAAGGTTTTCTATTTTCTATTTCCCAACTGCTATGTGTATGTATGTATGACGTTTGTACATGTGTGTATGCATGTGGGTGATTGCAAGTGTGTGATGAGGTGTACATGCTTATGTGTTTGTGTGCGTGTGTGTGTGTGTGTAGGCCAAGGGAAGATATCAGGAATCATCTTTGATTACTCTTCTATCTTATTCTTTTGAAGCTGGGTTTCTAATCTAACTCCGAGTTCAGTCTTAGGGTTAGTTAGGCAAGCCAGCTTGTTCTGAGGATTTCCAGGTTCTGCCTTCTGAAATTACAGGAATTCTAGGAGTGCTGTCATGCATGCCCAGCAATTTACATGAGCTTAGGGACCTGAACTCTTGCCCTTCAGCTTGTGCTGTAAGCTTTCCAATCACTAAACCATCTCTTTAGTTTATAGACTCCTTTTCAACAAAATACTTTAGAAGTATACTGAAGGTGTAGATCTTTCTCTTCAGTATGGTCTCTTTGACAATTCTGTCTCAGAGCTCTTTGTCATCATTCAAACTTGTCAGTCATCAAACCCTATCTGTTTCCTTTAAACTGAAAAAGTTGACTTCCCCTTGGTTTGCATTTCTTTCCTTATTATCTGCCCTAGACAATTTCAGTAACCAAATCTCCCAGATTTAGTTAGACTCTGCTTCATCAAACTAACCTGAAATAATTACTAAGTAAATCTCATTAAACAGAGCCTGCTTCCAATCAAGTAATTTTAATTATTCCTTATTGTTTGGTAAAAGGAAAGCATTGTTCTTCGAAAATCAAAATCTTTCCAATATTGTTTCTATATGCTCTATGATGTCTTCCCCTTCCCGTTGCTTCAGTTAGTTCCAGACTACATAAATTTTGAGTGCTGATTTGGATGTCTGCCTTTGTTCCTTCATTTATTGAAGAGGATTTCTCACTTAAGTTCCATTTTAAATGCTATTTTCCCTGAACAGGAGCCAAAAAGTCTCTCCAAAGTTGCATTCTGACAGTAATTTATCTTTTTGACACTTTTCAATTTTACTTTTCCAGAGTTTTGCCATTCATTGTTCATTTTCTTCTTGAGAGCTTCTTTAAGAGCAGGAATCATAATTTGATCATGTTTACATCCAAGCCAAGTACTTATTATAGTGTATACTGTGGCTGGTGACCAAACTTTCATATTGAATAAATAAATTGTGCAAACGAATTAATGAGTATTGAAAGCTTTATGTGTCCCTAAAGGACAAAATTCTCTTTTGTAAATTTTCCATTCCCTAGCAATAGCATCAGAAGTTTTCAGTCATAACCTGATTTATTTCTAAAAAATATGATGCAATCATTGATTTTAGCAATACAAGTATTTCATTGGATGAGGAAAATGCTAAGGTAACAAAAGGACATATTAAGAATCAATGGAAGCAGCTATATCTGTACCTTCTTAACACGATCTGTTTGTAAAGTTGGTGGATGAATCCAAATCCTGTCTAATTCAGCTAGTCCACAGCAGCAAAATGTTTCAATGGCAATTTTCGACAGATTGAATATATTTCAAGTAGACAATTTTGCATTGATAACATTGTCTTAGATAACCATTCAAGGATTATAACAGTGCAGTTTAATTGGTTTACTAAGATTCACCAAAGCCAGCAGCCTTAGTTTAAAGAACATTTAAAGGCAATGATCAATCTATGGTGCATAATGAACATGACACTGCTATTATAGAAGAGTTGGTGAAAGATTATGTGCATTAGATCATTATTCATGAAGTTTATGTTAAAGCTTCACATTAAGCCTTAGGGTGCCGTCTTGTCAAGACCAAACCCACCCAGCCCACCTAGAGATACTCAAAGATAAATCTCTGTAATACCTACAGTAATTGCAAGGATTATGAACAGGAGGGATGGGGATAGGAGGGCCACACCAGAAACAAGGAGAGAGGGGACCATATTACAGCAGAGAAAATAGGCCTCCATCAAGAACTGCAAGTAAGTAATGAGACATTTGCTTAAGTTCACAGACTTTCGTTCCTGATCATTTACAACTAAAGGGGTATGATCTCACCAGTAGGCGAGGGGATATAGTCTGGCAGATAAAAAGTAACCATTTTGCAAAGGGATGATTGGTCCCTCCCTCACTGTGGTTTCCTACTTTTATTACATCTACCTTTGAATGGGCTCTTATAACAAGACTCTAGTTTAACAGCTTTTTGTCTATGGCCAGGGGGTGACCTACAATGCCCATCAGGATGGAGTGAAGGGCATTGCAGGAGCAGCAAAACTGCAAAAGAAAATCAACAAACCATAATCCAGAACTTCAGAGACTCTGTATCAACCATCTAGATCTAGGCCAGCCCAATCTCTCCCCATCGTGAAGCTCAGGGAAATTTGCGGAAGAGGGGGTGGTAAGATTGTAAGAGCACAAGGATGGGAGAAGCCATGATATGCAAGATACTCCACACAAGTTAGGGCCGAAGCAATCATAATTGGACTTTGCATGCCCTGCGCAATGACCCTACAAAGTCTAGCATTTGCTAAAGGCACCAAGATTCTTGGAGGCAAGGGATTGACAGCCACAGTAGTGTTCCTATGCTTAAGGGGAACACAGGAAAGGGTTCAGGGAAATGCCACTGGGTCCTTGTACGTCATCGGAGAGGAGGGCCCAGAGGAGAGTCTGGTATGCACATTAAAGGATTCTCCGGGGATTGGGGGGGAGGCACTGGAGGATGGGGAGGGATGGGGGAGGAAAAGGAGAGCAGGGGGGCGGGGGGAGGAGGAGGGAGGAAGGGAACCGGTGTACCTACTAAGTTTGTATGAGCGGAAATAATAATAAAAAATGTTTATAAAAAAAGAAATTTTGACTTGATAATTAGAAATTCAAGATTCTGGTCTTAAATAGCTGAATTATTACAGAAAATTAAATGAACTTAGCTATAGAGCAAGGCCATAATAATAAACACCATTATCATTACATAGTACTGAAAAATAAGGTTTCTAAATTGATACACTTTTATTTTTCTTGTTGCTGTGACCCAATATGTGAAATAAAACAATGTGAGGGAAGTTTGTTGTTGTTTTTGATTCAAAGGTTATAGCTGAAGAGTGTGGCAGAAGGTGGCTATATCCATATTGAGATCTTGAGACATAGTGTGGTCACATAAAGATGGACTAAGAAACAGAGAGCTCAGTGTAGAACTGGGGAAGTACTATACCCCACAGTAACAGCTCTCCTGTTGCCTATTTCCTCCAGGTAGGCATCATCTCCTAAAGATTCCAGAACATTCCAAAACAGTGCTACCATCCAGGGACAAAATTTAAGAATCATTTAAAACCAAGAGATATAATGTAATCAAACAGTAAGCATACAAATTTATTACTGGTTTCTACTTTATACATAGCTTTACACATATGTGTGTATGCATGTGTGTACATGCATGCATGTGAGCAAACATAGTGTTAGCTACATATATCTCTCTGTGTGTGTGTGTTCTTACATACACACACATATGCATATACATATTGTTAAAGTACATGAGATGGCAAAGGTACATCATATGAGTCAACAATAATTTTGAATGGGAAATAAATTTGTTTCTTTACTTCTAAATCCTTCAATTAAAGAAATGGAAGGAAAGAGACTAAGAAAGAGCAAAACAATCTTCCACAGAGACAGTTCTCCAAAATCAGATATGTAGGAGATTTGCTTCCCTGTTGACTCCAGGGACAAATTTCAAAAGAAATTAGCAAAATTCTTTTTCCAAGGGCTGTGACTCAGGGATAAATATCACTGATGTGGCTGCAGGTGAAAGGTAAGTGGAAAAAATGAAAAAATTCCTGACTCCAATAGCTTATGCACATTTTAATTGAAATTACCCATGATTTTCAGAAACCAGCCTGTCAATCCCACTGAAATCATCATAGTCTTCATAGTCATCACTGTGTCCAGTTAGCCTTTCAACTTAGAGCTTTATTTTTTGCTGTTTTTGTAGACATTAACCTATCAACATGGGGACAAAAATAATTAAATTCAAATCAATATATGTAAAACACCATCCTATTATGTCTAAACCATTATTCTATGTATGTTACTTTAGAAAAAACTACTTTTAGAAAATTTTATTCTTTGACAGTTTCATATATGTAGAGACTAAATTTAAGTAATTTTTACCCCATATTATCACTTTCCTTCTCAAATTGAAACGTTTCTTCTAACGTCTCTCTCCTGATTTTGTGATTCTTATGAAATTAGCCAGCTGAGTTTTGTCAGACTTTTCTGCATTATCATGTGCTTGGGCCCTTGCTGAAATAGGGATAGTGTATCAGTGGGTATACAACTGAGGAAAGCAGTTACCTAGCACAGCCAGCATTAACCATCAAGAGTCAAAGAGGGAAGTATGATGTCTTATAAAATCTCCCTTTCATGAGGAAATGTTCACAAGTCTAATCTCATGAAGATCTTTGGTGGCAAACAAAACAGTAGTGAGTTTATAGGTACAGAAACCCTGTTATATCCAGAATATACAACACTCTTCTATACCTTCTTGATCTTACATTCTTACCATCCCCTCTTGCATCATGTTCTTTGACTCTGGGAAAGAAATGACTGTAATGTAAAGACATATGATAGATAGACACAGGGAGACCCATGTGTGAGATTGGACAGAGATAGAAGGATTCCACCCCAGTCCAACAAACGCCAGAATGATCATAGACTGAAAGCAGAAAGAAAGGATTGGATCTAGAATCTCAGAATATGGCTCTGGCATACTCTGACATCTAGCTATACATCTAGCATCCCAAAGTATGAGAAAATAAGTACCTGTAGTATTAAGCTACCCAATTCATAATATGAAAGATTCTTTCTCATAATTTTCAAACTTCTCATCATTCAGAGTCAGCCTTAAGCTGAACTTAGACATCTGAATAAGGTATCACTGTCAGCAACTGAGAAGAAAGGTTCCATGTAATGTGTAGTTCATGTGGAGCTAGCTCAAAGTCTGTTGGGATTTGGCTCTATGATGGGAAGTGTAGAAACTGAGCAGAGATAACAGAGAGATATTGCAGTGCTTTCAAGTAACACCAAGCAAGCCAACAAACACACATATTATTTATGTAATGTCATTCACCTCCACGGTTCTGGGAAGAAACATGATGGGACATATTCATATTTTGTTGTTACTGCCTCTGTGGAGTAACATAAAATCTATTATTTGGGTCACTCGAAGCAATAAAAGTTTTCTGGTTCCACCTGAATCAATTCTAAGAACTCTGGAGAAGAGGAAAAAGAAAAAGAGAAAGCCAAATAATTACATTGGTTATGCTATAGTTTTCATTATCACATGAACCTTTGGATATGTCTTGATTGTTTGCAAATTCTGACAGTTGCATATGTAAGATACCACACAGCAATTTGTGCATGACACGTACCTCCTACTCTTTCCTCTCGGTACTGCATTGGAAGTTATTTAGAGATCAGTCACAGCCATAGAACTTACTTACCACAAAACAAGTGTGTCAGAGTCAGGACAGATCTGGATCTGTTTAAATATCATTTACTTTTCAGGATCAGATTTCACTAGTAGATGTGTTTTCTGGTCAACAATTCCATCATTTTAATCCATTAAGATAATTAGAGCTCACACGTATCTTGTGGTTTTTGTGTGAAAAGTTTGGTTTTACACAAATTAAACTCTAATAATCATGCTCTAAGAATTTTTACAGAAGTACTTGCCCACACTCACACACATACACCTCAAAAAGTGGCCATTCTGCTTGACGGCTTCTTATTGTCTTGTGAATCTCAAATTCAATGCCTTCCATACCCAGAACCCCATCCCATATGCTCTTCCTGACTTCTATTGTTTCCCGTCTTCACACACATTCAATGTTAACATCAGTGAGTTCATGCTTACGGCAGCCCCATGATCAAGATCCTTTAGCGATTCATTTCCTCAGAGTTGCCACCAGTTAGAAGGACTTTCATTAACCAACTTGACAATGACAAGTTGAGACTGAGTGTATATGTGAAACATTAATGTACAAGCATGAGATAGTTATGTTTTCACCATAACCATCTGTTTTGATATTGCGTAATACTTGGAAATATTTTATTGTGGTTTACAACTTTATTCTTTCCTTTAAGCTAGATATTAAAAAAGATTTCGTGCAATAGCTTTTTTAAGTTTTCTAAGAAGAATCAATGTGACAATAAACCTCCTATGTTCCAGGTAACTATATTTTAGTATCCCAAAGAATTGATTATTTACTAATCAGATTCATGTATTTTATATATATATATATTTTGCTGTTTTCATCTTTTGAAATAAAATCTGAACTTTCTTGAGGTGCGGGGGTGGCAGCAAGGGAGTAATGGATTGTGTCAACACAAGGAAAAGTTGTTTGGTGCGGCTGTCCTCCTGGTTTCAGTGATCCTCTGGGATATTGCTGAGGCACCCCTTCTCCTGCCGATTTTGACAATGGAACCCTCATGTGGAATAGACAACAAAACAGATTCTAGTTACCTTACTTGTTCAAATGCAGGTATCTTTACCTGGATTTTGTCTTTCAGATTTTTAATACCTATTCATAGAAAAGAGAAACCTATAAAGAAAAAGGTAAAAATACATTTAATTTTCCTCCTGGTCTTCTAACTCTCTGTGGAAGTTGACTTCTTTTCCATTAACACCTATTCAAAATGCTTTCATGTTATAAAATGTGAAAAAAAAAATGCCAAGAGTATGTGGATGATGATGCTTAAGCAACCATTCACTGACCTGAGGGACATTGGGTGCTTTTATGATGAGTGTCAGGAAAAATGAGATTCGCCTGAAGGTCTTGTGAATAATAAATGGTCTGGCTTTGTCTCATGTAGTTCCAGATACATACTGCATATTTCTGGGGAAATTAATTTCTTTCCATTCTGCAAGAATGCCCTGTGGCTTTCCTTCTCTTTTCAGCTCCTGGAGATTCCCCATGCTAGATAGTCACTTGAAGAGCCTCCATTTTTATATTTCTAAGCACATTGAACTATTGAGCAAAAGTATTGCTAAACAGAAGCAAAAGATGTACCTCTGAGAGTCAGAAAAAGTGACTTGGAGGATTCTGAGAAGCTGCAGATAAAATCTCCCCTTTCATTGAACTTTCTAAGAGGATAATTAATTGATTAGAACTTCAATGAATGTGAACAGGTTGGAATGTTGCAGCTTCAGAGTCTAAATTACCTTGGTCTCTCTTTGGTCCCCTTTAGAGCCATTCCTTGTCCCCTTCTGTCTGACTGGCATCTCTGTGGCTATGAGAAGCATTTTGCAATATATTATCTGAAAATATTTCTAACTTTTACAAATGCTAATGAAACCATCAGATACTAGCTAAAGCCTGTAGCAGAGATTTTCCTACTTGGCTGGAACCCACAGACTTGAGTTTTCCACCAATGATCTTGAAAAGTATGTTAACATATAACTTTATTTGTTCAATTACTAGTAAATTTACAAACTTGGAATTTGGAATTTGGGGGTTTTCTAAATCTGTTTTCTCAGCTTATAGTCACTCATATTTGACTCCAGGAGAACCTGTCACTTACGCCTTTGCAGTGAAGGCTGTTTCTTGTGTAAATAATTTCAGAGTCTTCTTTAGTGTTTGATACTCAACTATACTCCTCAGAATTTTAGCTCTCCTGTTCTTATTAGGAGACAATAATTACATACTGTTGTTATTACTACAGCTAGAATTCTAGGTCAACTAAACATTTGACCAATCTCAGCAGCCCTACTGCTGCGAGTTTCTCCATTCTCTTTTTTGGAAAGGAATTTACTGAAAATACATGAAGGAATGTAATAAAGTAAGCAATCATTTTCAAATTAAGTCACATAGGATGCTTATTCTTTCGTGTGTGTGTGAGTGTGTGTTTGTGTGTGTAAGTGTGTGTGTGAATTGCATGTGGATGGATATACATATGTTTGTGGGCATGTATACAAGAAGGTATATGTGTGCTAATGGAATTCCAAGGGTGGCATCTAGAATCATCCTGGATTTCTCCTCCACCTTATTGCTTAATTACTCTGGGGTTTCCCAGGCTTTGCTTTCTATGGTCAGAATTACAGACCACCACTACATATAACTGATGCTTTTACATGGCATCTGGTTAAGTGAACTCAGGTCCTTTTGTTTGCATGGCAAAGGCTTTAACATCTGAGCCATCTCCCCAGACAAGGATGTTCATTCTTCAGCAATGAACTGACTGGAAATACTCAAAAATTTAGCAACTTATATTATGACAAAACATCTCTAGGTCTTTAAAAGTCTCACTCTGTCAATGTGTACTCTCCATTAGCTTTGTGTGAGAAAGGTCCATGCTCAACAACTTGGCGACACAAAAGAAAGAAAAAAGCAAGTCATGATTTCATGTTTGTATCCTCTTAAATTATCTGCTTCTCCGATGAAGTATCCTGCCTGTGTTAGACTTCTGAAAGTTCCCATGCTACAATATCCCAGGTAACATTAAATTAAATAAAGTATAATTTGTCTTGGTTTTTTTTAGACTTTTAAAGAGTATTTAAATAACCAGAATTGCCAGTTACGGTAGCTGGATGAAATATGCCTTAAGGACTGCTAAACAATCTCATGTCTAAAGGCATTTCTTCAACCTAATCTTACACACTTGGAGGGAAATGACCTTTACTTTTAATGTTAACCTTCCGACATTCAGAATCCACATGGATGACTCTAGTCATCAAAAATTATGCAAAGAAAATCAAACTCATAAGGAAGTATTTTGATTTGAAAATGGCCAATTTAGATCTGGCACATACAGTTTACTGCATGATTACTCTCAAGTAATCAGAATATTTTATTAGAGTGCACATTCAATTCTTGGAAATTGCTGAAAGGCGGCTTAGTTTCATGCTCCTAACTAGGTCTGTGTCTTTGCATTTTTCCCAAATAGTCTACTGTCAGTACTTTTCCCAAAATGAATTCTGAAATAAATAATACAATGAAGATTTGGGTTTTAATTTCCATCATTTTGTTATGTAAAATTCCATCATTAAAGCCAGAAAGAAGAGATACAACAGACACTTTCACTGATTAAGGTTGCTGATCATAAGGTTGCCATTTCTGTTTTCTAGTGCTGCATCTAATCCTGCAGATAATCTTATAATTCTTGAAGTAGTTTGGGTACTGCTCACAGGCACATGCTTGATGAAGAACATCAGTACAGCTGGTTATTATCAACTCCAAAGATTTCCAGAAAAATGTGTTTGAACAAATTCTACTTTCAAGATTCAGTAGGGAGAAAAAGAATAGAAAAATTATACTTTTATAACTCATTGTTCATGTACCAGTGGGGAAGTTATTATATAAGAAAAAAATATTAAAGCTTTGGATATACTAAATGAAAATAGTGAACACACTAAATATTAGTTCCACTATGGATGCTCTTTAAGGATAATGGCATGTGCAATGGCCTAGAATGTACAAACAAGGTGCATTTGATGTACAGTAACAGAACTTACTTAGTGTTATTACCATTGATGGACAGTATTTGGAATGTAGCTCAGTGAGAAGGCAATTGACCAGTATGCATAAAAAACCCGAAGTTCATCCCCAATACCACAAATACATGCATTAGAGATGCAAAACTGGCATTGAGTGGTAAGAATAGCTAATATAAATAGCAGGTTATATTGAAATTCTTTACAAAATGAAATATCTTGCATGTCTATTAATATTAGACCACATATTTCATATTTTTTTTTACTAAAGGAAGATTGCATGGGGCTGCATTTCAAATTATAAGGAAGACCATTTACAACTGTAATACAATGGTTCAAAATTATTGTCCTAGGGTGTTCTGGATTTATCTTAGCAGAAATGCAAGGTGGGAAGGTGGTCAAAGATGGAACAACCAATGGAGAAGATCCAGATGATCTCTCTCTGTCTTTCTCGCTCTCTGTCTCTCTCACTCTGTGTGTGTGTGTGTGTGTGTGTGTGTGTGTGTGTGTGTGTGTGCACTTCATGTAAATGCATGTGCATGTGTGGTTGAACTACACACACAGAAGACAAAGTAAATCTTAGGTGTCTTTCCTCAGAAGTCATCTACTTTTTTTGGTTTGTTTGTTTCTTTGTTTTTCATTTTTTTTACTTTTATTATTATTATTATTTATTCAACTGTGCGCATGTGCGTGTGTATGTGTGTGTGTGTGTGTGTGTGTGTGTGTGTGTGTCTGTGTATGTGTAGAACCACGGACGAATTCGCGAACCACCATGGACGCCTCCACCTCCTTCAACCCCGGGATTCACAGGCTCTGCCCTACCAGGACCAGAAGCGCAGGCTGCCCCCGCTTCCGCCTGGCGTCTATACGTGGGATCTGGGATCTGAACTCAGGACCTTCCGCCTGCAAGGCGGAGGCTTAACCCCTGAGCCACCTCTCCAGCCCTGTTTTCCATTTTTTTTTTTGAAACAGAGTCTCTCTAATGGTTTAAATGTGAGTCCCCCATGGGTTTATGTGTTTGTTTCCTTATATATTGCTAATATTTGGGAAGATCATGGCAGCTATCTGAGATCGAATCTTACTGAAGGAAGACATGTCACAGGAGTTAGGCCTTAAGGTTTTTTGTAATCTTGCTATGTTTCTTCTTACAGTTTGGTCTTGCTTTCTCTGCATCCCTTTTAACAGTTGTGATTTGAACCTGCCTTCCAGTTTCTGCTTCTAAGCCATGCCTTCTACTATAAGATTCCCGCTTTAATGGACTTTACCTTCCTTCTGTCAAATGAATTTCTCTTTCTCCCTTAAGTTGTATATGAGTATTATATGACAGTAGTTGCAATAAAAGTAACTTCAACAGTTTCTGATTGGCCTGGAGCTTATAGCTTAATTAGAATAGACTGGAAGGTCAGTAAGATTCTAACTTGATACAAAAGCAAAGAAATAATAAAATAAAGGAAACTAAACAATTTGTCCTATGTCTTTTTTTTTGCGTGTGTGTGTGTGTGTGTGTGTATAAGTGTGTGCAGGTACATGTAGCAGATATACTTTGAGTGGCTGTGTGCCTATGGAGTCTGAAGGGCGGCATCAATAATTATCCTGGATTGTTCTTCTTTCTCATTGTTTTGCTCTGAACTTTCCCAGGCTCTGCCTTCCAGGATGATAATTTCAGGACACCACCATATCTGTTGAGCATTTTTACATGACATTTGGTTATCTTAACTCAGATTGTTTGCTTGTGAGTCAAGGCAAAAGCTTTAATCCCTGAGCTATCTCTCCAGCCAAAAGATTTATTGACATGTTTTCAGACGATTTTAGGTGATGATAAAAACATTCAGATTTTCGGGGCTGGAGAGGTGGCTCAGGGGTTAAGCCTCCGCCTTGCAGGCAGAAGGTCCTGAGTTCGGATCCCAGTTTCCACGTATAGACGCCAGGCGGAAGCGGGGCGGCCTGCGTTTCCGGTCCTGGTAGGGCGGAGCCTGTGAATCCCTGGGCAGAAGGAGGTGGAGGCGTCCATGGTGGTTCGCGAATTCGTCCGTGGTTCTACACATACACAGACACACACACACACACACACACACACACATACATGCGTGCGCGCATGCACATACACACGCACATGTGCACAGTTGAATAAATAAAAAAAATTAAAAAAAAAACATTCAGATTTTCTAATGACAGTTGGGTAAAGTAAAGCAAGGGAAGAAATCAAACCTGTGCAGTTTCAAAAGCCTCTAGAAGGCCTTCATTTCTCCTGTGTTCTAGTTCCTGGCTCTGTTAGAAGAGAAATTTGAGTATGTTGTCCCCCCAACTTTTCTTAAAATGGCTTTGTATTTGACTGGATGGTTGAAAAAGAATCATGAATTAATTCATCTATTTTTCTTTGACTAGTATAAAATGTGAACCTTGATAGTGTTTTCTCTATATAATCAGTGACCTGCTCACTCAACAGGTTTAGTGACTTGTAAGATTCAGAATGTTAATGTGATATTCATAGTTCATAACAAAGAGAAAACGAAAAACAACTGATATGAATCCAAGGTTATAGGTTCATTTTCTCTATAAAATAAAGAACTGTTTTTTCTGATACAAAAGAGTTGAAAATATTTATGTTTATTTTAAAACAGAAAACAATAGAATCAGAGACTCTAGAAAGAAGCAAGTGACCATAAACATGTAGTGAAGAAGTTAGATGTCATGGTCCTCAGAGGAACAGTAAAATGTCTTGAATATCAGGACAGCAGGATTAAAGAAGAGAAAGGAAGGTGTTGCCCTGTTCAAGAACAAATGGTTCACAAATTGTATCTTGCTGTTTTTCTGCTTCTGTTTACTGTTGCTGACAAGAGAAGAACCGGGATATGACTTTTGAGTAGAGTAGCCAGACCTCTCACATCGCATCGGCAGGCTCCAAGTGCATCAGAGGTAGGAATTCTGTCCAGTTGATTGACCCTGTTCATTTAAGTGTGGAGACGAAGAGATCAACATTGCTAAGGAAACAGGTATGATCTAGTGGAGTGTCTGATATGGCAATTTCAATGATTGCTGTCAACTGAAGAGTGTGCTAACTTAAGACCTTCCGTAAGGTCATGGAACTGAAAAGCTCTGCTGTGGTAGGAAGCAAGTCCTCCCTCACTTCCCTGTGCTGCCCACCTAATGAGCCAGTCACATCTTCCCTGTAGCTCTGGTGTGTACCTTCTGTGGAGGGAGCACAACTTGTTAACAAATGGCCTCCTCTCTGAAGCTTATCCCAGATTAGATGGATCCTTCATAGTATATTAAACTTCCCCACATGCTCTTGACATATTTTACGAAAATTCTGAATACTGCACTCATTATTTAAAAACATAATTTCAAGTATAAAAGAACATATAACATTAGCATTTACTGAACATTTAAAATAATAGACTTTAAAACAAATATTCCTTGAAATATGTCATATTAATGTGGTATAGATTTGCAAGTGGGCCTCAGAACATGTATTTTTTCCAAGGTATTGTTAAAAATAATAAGAATCTGAGTACTAGCTTCCAGAGAGATGGCTCAATGGGTAAGGCACCTGTTTGCAAACATGGTGACCTGAGTTTGTCCCAGAAACCACATATAGTGAGAACAGAGAACTAATCCCTGAAAGCTGTCATCTGATCTGAACCCATGCTCCATGGCACACATGTATATAATGTATATGGTACTTGTCCTCTCTCTTTCTCTCTCACTTTCTCTCTCTCTGATACACAAATACTTTGATACTGAGTAGTAAATACCAATGGAAGCAGAAACTCCTTCATCTGGGGCTAAGGAACTTCCATCTTGCTTTACTTATAGTAGCATGCTAATTATAATCTTGTATTTCTGGGTTTCTTTCCAAGGCATTTAATACTGACACCAGTGAACGAAAGAGTCAGTGCTACAATTTATTCCACAGCACTTCACAAACTTTGGGAAAGATTAACTACATCACTTTGGATGCATGTCTTAAATCTGAACCTTGTTTCACTCGTGGAGCAAGTCTGTAATCTCTGCACTTGGGAGTCAGAGGTAGTAGGATATCCCAAGTTCAAAGCTAGTTTGGAATACATGGTTACTTCTAGGCCAGCCATGGCCTTGATTAATAAAACCATATCATCAAGCATAAAACTAATGAACAAACAAACAAAAATTAGAAAAGTTGAAAACCCTGAATCATTAAGTACAGCTCTCTCCCGACAGATCATTATGAATTCTAGCAACAAAACATGCTTATTTACTACTTAACACCTAAGATAATGTAAATTTTAGCATTGGAGCCTTCTTATTATCTAATACCACTTTCTCAACTTTCAACCAAACATTGTGAGGCATGTCAAAGCACAGAGAAAACATTCCGAAGTGATAAAAAGTTAGAGTCTGAAAGAGACACTAATGTGAGGAAGAGCACAGAACTTAGAGGGACTGTAAGCTAACTTACAATCTGTTAAGTGTTTTAACAGAAAAATAAGTTGGAATACAAGAACCAATGCATAAAGGAAACAAAGGTGGAGGAAATACAGGGATTGATCAAAAGGGAAGCAATAAATGAAGCACTCTCTAAGGGAAATGAAAATACGTTTGAGAAATTGAGAAGCCATAGATGGAGTGGGGGATGAGGGAACACCATACTGCTGAGGAATCAAAAAAATTGTACTGAACAGTAATAAAAATGAGTTTAAAAGCTAGGAAAAGATTAACATAATTCATGTAACTAAAAGTAGGAAGTCAGTCTTAAAAAACTGTAATTCACAAGTGCATGATATTCAGGAAAGCAAAAATACAAGTTAGAAAATAAAATAATGATTGCCAAGGGTTTGAGGCACAGCATGGCATGCCAAGGAAGGGAAGCATCTAGTGTTGCTGGAAACGATGGATGTGTTGTGTACCACACTGACATGGGTGATGTGCTATATGACGCTTCAGTCCCAACTCACAGAAAGGTAAATGTTAATCTATGAAAATATTTTAAAGCCCATTTTGAAGTTTCCGATATGACAGAGTAGAGAGGTAAAATGTGCAGAAACAAATTGTAAATACACGAATCAACTTGTAGACTAATGAATCAGCTATCTAGAAAAAGGAAGCAAGGAATATTTGAAAAATTATTTAATCGAGAAATGACAAGTGATAAGTATACATGGTGCAGTAGACCTCACAATCCTGTAGTATATGCTCAAAAATCAACCAACCAAAACACAGCAACTACAAAAAGTCCTTATCACACTGTTATGACAAAGGTACAGTGGGAGAAATTGCAAGTATGTCCAATCAACTGGAATAATTTGAGCAGTAAAATAATGTTACATTATCACCCAAAGTATACCAAAATGTAAAATTTGTATATATGGATCCATGGTGACATAAATAAATGGTGAGAATAAAATTAATTAGAGTTAGTTAAATAGAGTTAGTTAGGTAGAGTTAGTTACTCTACTCCAATTTACATAGGGATTGCTTTTGAGTAGGGAAGTCTAATGACCACATTGTAAGTATCGCCTATTATAGTAGCTTCTTTCTGTACAGTACATAGGGGAAGGCACACACCAACATAAGGTACTTATAATAGGGTGTGTGCTGGCTGTATACCAAAGCTTCTTTCTATCTTTTCAATTTTCTGTAATTTTAAGATAATTAATAGAAGATTGTTTAAACATAGGCTCATCAACTCTTGCAAAATGTCGTCCATTCAAGAATGCAAGCTAGATTTAATTTAGAGTAGTCTTCCTTCTCCTTCCCATATTGGTCAAGAACACATACATCACTCATTCCAATTATACTTTAATTTCTTTCTACTTTATTCTTTTCCATTATAATGTCTGATCCAACTCTCAGCATCTAATGTCTTCCTAAAACATTTGAAAAACCTTCTGACTAGCCCCAGGTTTAACTCTCTTATATTAGAAATGTGTTATTGATAACATTATGAGCTTGCACCCTACCTAACCGATGTAATGTAATGTTCCTGACATAATTTGGAAAACAAAAGCTATGATGAATAAGAAATTAAATAAAGGTGTTTGTTTCCTTTCATTTTAAATCCACATGTTATCTTCTTCATGTTTCCCAAGAAATACCATTATCCAAAGTGTTTGCAGAAAGGTAACAATTGTGAATATTTACCAAAGTCTCATGAGATTTTTTTTGGACTTCAGGCTATTTTAGTAATTGAATTTACCTATTCTCAGCTTTTGCGTTCCATGCATTGACAAATGAGTAATATGAAGTCTTAGTATATTCATTATAGTACATTCTGTAGTGGATAAACTTTCAGGAATTCTAGAGTGAGTCATTTATGTGATCTTCATTTCTTAATGCTAGAATTCCTCTCAATGAAGCATCATGTAACACAGCGATGCATTCCAAGCATCTTTTAATTAATGCTCAAAGAAAATACAGACTGTGATAATTTTTGGTGACCTCACGCATAACAGATATAAAGATATATTGGTGAAAAATATCAGTGTTTCTTGCTTTGTTGTAATGGCATTTAATATTGTTTTATATTACATTTCATAATTACATTGCATTACAGTGACTAAAGTGGAACATTTTTGTCCATTCATCTGAGAAGGGAACACAGGAAGGGAGCAGGAAGGGAATAGTCATAAGATGCAAAAATGAATCCATGCAGTAACAACATTCATCTTGAGAAGGGAGTGCATTTGAGATGCAAAATGTAGCTATGAATTACAAAATCACATTTGTTCCTGCAGAAAAGTGTTCATTGATTGTCTAGGTTAGAAAGACTTTGTTTGGGGATATGAAGCTTGTTGCTTTTAGCCATTAGAGGACTTTACAAGGGAGCCTGAGGGAAGAGTAGGAAACACTGGATTTTGAGGCTCAGGCTTTTTTATCTGGAACAGAGTAAAACAGCTTCCTTCAGGAATTGCACAAGCTGACTTCAAACCTACAAGGCTAAGAGAGCAGCTTTTGATTTTTCTTTATCTTCCTGGCAGGCATGCTTATCAGAAAAGATTAAGAGTGTAGAGTAAACGCTACTGGTAGGGTCTCCAGCTTGAAGCTTTCATTAACCATCTTTCACTGCTAGGTAAGAATCAGTGATGAACTTGGTATTCCCCAATCTGTCCAGCATTTGGGGGCATTTGCATTGGATATAAAGGAAGTAACAAGGAGCTCTGAGGACAAAATAAAGGAGTTGTGGAAAAATCATTTAAGTCGGTTCCTGAGAATTTATTTAGAAAGATCAATGAAGAATGAAAATATTCATGGCTAAGACACTGGAAACAGGAGGCTGGAGTGGAGGAAGGTATACCTGGAAGAAAGGAATGAATTTGGCAAAAACAGTGGAAACAAAGGGAAGAGACCAATTTACTATGTAGTTATAAGTCAAGAACAAACAATATGAATGATGATGAGAAGCAGAAAGAAAATATAAAATTATGTTTGTAGCGCTCTCAAAGGCAGTGAGTCAAAGGTCCTGGTGATGCTTGGAGCCTAAGAGCAAGACAATCTCTTACTCTGTCTCACCTGGCTGGCTTGCTTGCTGCGATTCCAATAGTAGCACCTGAAAGCCATGCAATTACTCTGAGTGCAACTATTTTCCAAGGAGACGCTGGCTGGTTGGCAGAGCTGTCTTAATAGTCTGTTCACTCCCAGGGGCGCAGGTGCTGGTGTAGTGGAGTTCTAGTGGTTGCCACGGGGGAACATTGGAGGAGGTGCAGAAAACTGTTTTTCTCCTAAGTGACTTCCAATCAGACATGCAGGTTAGAGCAGGTCCATGATGAGGAGCAGTCAGACCCACCGTTTCCCTCTTTCTTTTTTTTAGGAAGTTCAGGTGGAGTGTCTGTCATGGTTTGAGTGTGAACTATTCCCAACGGACTCTTGTATTTGAATTCTCTGTCCTCAGCTGGTGGAGTTGTTTGGGAAGAGTAAGGGACTTTTAGCATGTGGGGCTTTCTTTGCTGGAGGACAACAAAAGAACAACTGGAATATGTGCCTGGTGTCTTTACATCATTTTTTGTAGCTTTGCAACCAACTACAGGTTTGTTTTGTTTTTTTTTTATACTGTTTATTGCCTTCTTGGTTCAGACTGTGGAGTGGACCTTGAAGTTTTGATAACATTCTCTCTCTTTCTCTCTCACTCTCTCCTGGCCCCTGATGGCTATTGTAACAGAACCAACCTCCTGCTTCAGCAACTGTGTTCACTGTCATTCATTTCATACCCCAATGGACTCTATCCTTTTTGGAATTGTAAGTAAAATAGTGTGTACCCTTTCTTCTTCATGTTGCCTGGGTCAGAGTATTTTATCACAACACAAGAGCAACTGGAATAATGTGTCTGGTATCTTTACATCATTTTTTGTAGCTTTGCAACCAATTACAGGTTTTTTTTGTGTGTATGTGTGTGTATGCTATTTGTTGCCTTATTGGATCAGATTAACCACCCTGGAAAAATTCACTAGCTTCCTTTTATATGATCACCAGGGGAAAGGTAGGCCAGGGGTAAGATCTGCCTTTTCTTTATTCTTTGAAGGAAAAGAAGTCATAATTCATTCGCAGTGGTCATTAGTGACAGAACAAAACAGTTAGACTGCACAGTTCGCCTTCCAACTTTCCTTTCCAGATGCCAGAAAGTGGCTGGATTGGCGGAGAGGACTAGCTTCCTCAAACAGAGTCAAGGGGAGATGATTGTCACCTCTCCCCACAAAGATCCAGACTACAGCTGGGTCAATCACCAAGCTTCTCTCGGAGTGTTCACCTGGTAATGAGAGAAGGAGAGGAGGGATTGACCAGGCAGGAATTATTTTTGAAAGCCTAAATACAGTTTTTAAGATAATACAAATTGTTGGACTTCTGAATGAATAATAAGCATGTCAAGTTTGCTAGTACTTCTTTTTTTATTAGCTTTTGGCAAAGGAATCAGCAAACATGGATGATGAAAAATAGAAATAAATAGCATTGATGTTGAAATAATATTAATCATATTCAGCACTGTGGAAAGTGAGGCAAATTCGGTAGTTACCAAACTGTACAAGTCTTACCATGAAAAAACACCCAGGTTGACTTCTTTTTCTAAAACTTTGCAGATTAAAACATGACATAGTATTTTGCCACAGCCCGGAGGGGCCAACATGTCGGAGATGATGCAGACTGAGAATTTGGGATCCAGAAAGACTAGACTGCAATTGTTCCCTGGCCACCTGCCTACTCGATGCTCTCTCTCCTTCCTTACTGCCACAACCAGTGGGCAGTTTTCTAAATAAAATTGCTTTTGTGGGAGACGCATTGGTTTCAGTTATGAAATTTTCTAAAGGATTATCAACCAAGTCTGGGCTGAAGTTACTTGAGGCTTTGATGGTGAACAGGTCCTCATTTTCTCTGTTTTCATTGTTGCTGTTATAGGTCACTTCATTCGAAATCCTCTTCTTCCTTATATTCACAAAAGTTCTTTGTGTGTTTGAACTTTAGATTCCCTGTACAAGAAGAGAAAGGGATAGAAGACACTGTCTTCTTTAACTCCTTTATTCATCCTTCAATGTTCATGAGTTCTAGGTTCATTGATGGAAATGATGGCTGGGAAAGGAATACTTTCTTCAGACCCAGCTCTGCTGCAGTTAGAATGGCCTGTTTTCAATCTACTTCATATGAATGGCCTTCTGGGTAAAGTTCTAAAAAGGAATCCACTTATAAATACAAAAGCTTGGAAAATGCTAAACTGATAATTTCTAAGTTCTTTTTAGATTTGAGAGCCTGTAATCAAAAGTTACTTTTTAATACTTAAGTTTAGGTTGGATTGGGCAAAACCTTTCAGGATGGAGAGTACCTTTTGTGTCCTGTGATAAAACAAAATAGCTGATAGCAAAGCCTTGTAAATTTTGTAATAGGGACTTCCCACGTCCGATCATGTGGCTGCTTGTTCTGTGCTCAGGTCCGTGGCTTGTGAAGCATAAATTAGGAGTGACATCTTTCTGTCTGCTGCACTAGGGACATGGTGTCTCCTCTAACTCTTCCTTTTCCCTCTAAAGCAGGTTTATAATGTCTATGAACAATATCATTATAAATAATATGTGCAATTACATATTGAAAGTGTTTAACATAGATAGTCCTTTAGTGCACTGTGGTGCTCAAATGTACTTAGCTTTCTCTTCACTCTTCTGAGCTAATCTTTCTTAATCTTTCTTTGCTAGCATGTTAATTATTAGATTTCTTTCGCTATTTTTTTCTTTGAAATCATTATCATTTTTATTAGGAGGAAATATTCAGTTCTGCATGGTTACAGAATGAAGCAAGTAATATAAATGATAAGAAGCCCCCTGTGTAAGATAGTAGTGAATGATACACATTGCTGCAAGCTACTTGTTTCTGGATAAGTATGTCTTTGGATTCAGAGAGCATGTTGTCAGAATTACCTATGGGAAAGTATTAGTGTGTTTCCTTAAACTGAAACGTCTTCAGGTGCTGACAGTGGGAAGAACTGGAAGTGTTTTTCAAACTAATTCAAAATGTGCAGAGGTGGACAGATAGATTCTGAATTCATTGCACACCTGTATAATTTACACTTTTCTACTATCAGAGTTGAGGTTCTTGGGTGACTTGATCAATAGAAGAGACAAGGACTGACCATGAATATTTCTTCCTGTAACTCCTGTCCTCTGTTCTCCAAGTGACAGGCACTTTAAATAGAGATGTTTCATGGACTGGATTCAGGGCTCAGCTAGCTTGAAATGGAAAAGTCTGGTGTGGGTTGTGAGTGGGCAGTTTTTAGAAACTTGTATCACCTGGCGGTGAAGTGAGTTGTTCAAAGTGTCCATTTTACAAAGAGTTAAAGGAGATACTTGCTGTGTCTACTTAAGTTTGGGGTCTAAGCAGTCTGGAAACTAATAGGTTAGAATTATTTTCTCACTGTGCTCAAGTCTCTATGTGCTAAAAGCCAGTGAATTCCCAACTATTTACCTGCAAAGCAAATGTTTCAGGGCAGAAATTCTTTCTGTGACTCCATCTCCATTTAAATTGCCTGTCATTTAGAGAATAGAGGACAGGAGTTACAGGAAGAAATATTCAGGGTCAGTCCTTGTCTCTTTTATTGATCAAGTCACCTAAGACCCTCAAGTCTGATAGTAGAGAAATGTAAATTATAAAGGTGTGCAATTGTTTGGTGCTGCAGGCCAGAGCCGCGGCCTTGAAACCAGGGCTCCCCTGGACCAGGTGAGGCAAGGCTTCCGCTGATGGAGAACAGAAACACACAACTCTCTAGGCTGAGTGAATCTGGACCCACTTTATTGAAACTTTGTGACAGCTTTTGTACAGAAAATTTTGGGGTAAAGAATGTTGCACCTATAAACAGACACATATTCTTCTAGTCAACAGAAATCACCTTCAGGATGGACATTTTTTCAAGAACCTACCCCACTGCTTGAGGGTAAAGGCATTTAATGGAAACATTCTCTGACTATTTCCAAATCTAGCTAATCTATAGTGCTCCACCAAATAGCCATGGGGTTGAACCCACATAGTTGTCATTGTTTTAACAAAGACTGCATTTTTAAAATACACAGAGGAGGATTGAGCTCCTTTTGATTTCAATGAGGAACATATTTTTCATTACAATTAACTATACATGTGCCCAACATCCCATAAGTCCCAGTGTGAACTTTTGCTGTTGTCCTGTCCAGTTGGTCCTCTCAGTCAGGCGGGTTGACATCAGCACCAGGCCTGGCACCAGGCATGGCAGCAGGTTCTAGCATGGGAGGTTGCATGCAGCTCATACAGACAATAAGGCCTTCCTGGTCCGTTCCTCCTACATATCCATCCTTTTTGACAGCCAGCAGGAACCAGAGTTCTTTGCTCTGACCTTATTGACCCTGCCCCAGAGGGGGTCCAGCATAATGGCCCGGTGCCTGTCTTAGGTCATCCCTTCTCCCAGGATCTTACCCGTCATTGACGACAGGCCCTCGAAGGACTACACCTCTGGAAGGCATGTCAGGATATGTGAATATTAGATTAGACCAAGGCCTCATGAATCTCTGCAATCCAAGCTTGGACCATGTCTCTAGGGGGCCATGGCTTGGATGTTCAAGGGCCATAAGTGCCTGTAGTATGGTCTTGTTGATGCAGTGCTGCTGAGGGATGTGCTGAAGGAAACACTTAAGCAATATAATTACTAAAAGAACAATTCCTCCTATGGTAGTGAAAATTATAATCCAAGAGTGATCAAACATCCTTTTAAAGTTCTAGTGAACAAATGGCATAATCTCATACTTAGAGAATTTCTGAATTAGTTCATAGGTGGGAATTTTACCCACCTCTGTTTTAAGACTCTTGAAGTTGCTCTCTAATTTCTTTAAAATCAGTCTATACATTCTGGCCAACAAGTCTACTTACTGTGTGTGTCTAGACATAAAATCTCTAGTTACAATTTAATTTAAAGTTAAAAGCAAGCTTTTTCTCTAGATCAGAAAGCAGGAAGCTAGTCCCAAAAAACCTAAGAACAGGTAGAAAGCACATCCAATTCCCAGAAGAATTCCTCCTGCCAGAGGCAAAACTTAAATTACCTAGGGAGGAATTCCTAACACCTGCTCATGGGTGTTACCCCAGAGAGCAGACTTTAGTCCCCAACTGGTCAGAAACACCAGAAATTCCCATATTTTACTTATTTTTTTTATTTATTTCAAATAATGCCATATCCTTTTTCCAAAAGATGTTTCTTTGAATCCATCTTTTCCAAATTGAGACATTGTCTACCAGATTGGTCAGATAAGGACACGGCAGTTTGGCAGTTTATACAATGATTTTTTGGGGGGGGGCAATTTCTCCCCATATTGCCTTTCCTCATCCCTTTCTTTTTTCTGCTGCTAATTTTCTTCTCAACACATTTCCCACTTACTTTTATGTTCTTTGTTTCTTTTTGCATGTGTGGGTGTGTATGTGTGGTTATGTATAGAAAAGGGCACTTTAGATGCCTGTGGAGTCTCAAGGGTGACATTTGGGGAGTATTCTGAATTCCTCCACCTTCTGGTCTCTTTGCTCTCAGGTTCTGCTTTCCAGGTCTGGAAATGCAGGATGTCATTTCCCCTGGTGTTTTTACGTAGAATCTGGGAATGTGAACTCAGGTTCAATGTGCAGGGAGCCCAGCTGCTGTGAGTTCAGGGGTGCACTGACTTTATGTTTAGGTACACCGCTGGTAGCACTCATCATGACAATCTTCTACCTTTGTTTTTTTTATCCCCTTGTCTGTGATGTTCCCCAGATCTTGGAATTGGGGGATGGGAGAGATTAGATGCCTCATTTATGATCCAGTACTTCACAGTCACCTCTGCCTAGAGGAGCAGCACATTTTTTTTCTAATTTAGCGAATGTGGTTTGTTTAAAAGGCATTTTTTTCTTCTTTAAGGATTTTATTTCCCCTTTTCCTAAATATAAAGTTAGCATTTATAAATACTGTTCCAAAGATAGATACAAGGCACATGAAGAAATAAACACAATTGCCTCTGTGCAGTTACCCATATTTTATACCTTTGCTTCTGATTTTTTTTTTTTTTGAAGTTTTTTTTTTTTTATTAAAAATTTAATTATACATTTTAAAATTTTTTACCAGTTCCCTCCCTCCCCCCTCCCCTTCCCCCAGTGTCTCCCCCCCAATTCCCAGAGAGTCCTTTATTGTGTGCGCCTAACTCTCCACTGGGTCCTCCTCTCCGATGACATATAAGGACCCAGTGGCATTTCCATAAGCCCTTTCTCTTGTTCCCCTTAATCATAAGACTACTACTATGGCTGTCAATCCCTTGCCTCCAGGGGTCTCGGTGCCCTTAACAGATGCTAGACTTTATGAGGGCAACAGTGCGCTGGACATTGCGCAGGGCATGCAAAGTTCCATTATGATTGCTTTGGCCCCAACTATTGTTGAGAATCTTGCAAATCGTTGTTCCTCCCATCCTTTTGCTCTTACAATCTTACCGCCCCCTCTTCCGCAAATGTCCCTGAGCTCCAGGATGGGGAGAGATTAGGCTGTCCTAGTTCTATGTGATTGATATAGAGTCTCTGAAGTTCTGGATTGTGGTTTGTTGATTTTCTTTTGCAGTTTTTCTGCTCCTGCAATTCCCTTCACTCCATTCTGCTGGGCACTGTATGTCACCCCCTGGCCAGAGACAAAAAGCTGTTAAACTGGAGTCTTGTTGTAATAGCACATTCAAGGGTAGATGTAATAAGAGTAGGAAACCTCACTGAGGGCGGGGTCCATTACCCATTTGCACAATGATTACTTTTTATCTGCTAGACTATATGCCCTCCCCTTCTGGTGAGATCAGGAAAGAACGTCTGTGAACTTAACCAGGTTTCTCATTACTTACTTGCAGACCTTGATGGAGGCCTATTTTCTCTGCTGTAACATGGTCTCCTCTCTCCTTGTTTCTGGTGTGGCCCTCCTAACCCATCTCTCTTGTTCATAATCCTTGCAATTACTGTGTTACATAGGTTTACTTTTGAGTGTCCCAATGTGGGCTGGGCGAGTTTGGTACTAGGAGCCACCTATTAGGGAGTACATACGGCGCTTAATTTTCTGGGTTTGGGATACTTCACTTAATATAATTCTTTCTAATGACATCCATTTCCCAGCAAATTCCAGTAATTCATCATTTTTGATGGCTGAGTAGTACTCCATTGTATAGATGTACCACAGTTTCCTTATCCACTCGTCAACTGTTGGACATTTAGGTTGATTCCATGACTTTGCTATTGTAAACAGTGCTGCTATGAACATGGTCGAGCTTGTGCTATCGAGGCGAACCTCTGCTGCTTGGGGGGTTATTCCCAAAAGTGGGATAGCAGGGTCATACGGCATTTCAATCTTTAATTTCTTTAAGAATCTCCAGACGGCTCGCCAGAGTGGCTGTATGAGCCTGCATTCCCACCAACAATGTAGGAGAGTTCCCCTCTCCCCACATCCTCTCCAGCATTTGTCGTTGTTTGTACTGTGGATTTTTGCCATCCTGACCGGGGTGAGATGATATCTCAGGGAAGTTTTGATTTGCATTTCCCTGATGGCGAAGGAAGTGGAGCATTTTTTAAGATAATTGTTAGACATTTTAATTTCATCCCTGGTAAAGTTTCTTTGAAGTTCCAGGGCCCATTTTTTAATTGGGCCAGTGTTTTCCTTGGAGTTTAATTTTCTAAGTTCTTTGTGCACTCTGGACAGTAGAGCTCTGTCAGATATGTGGTTAGTGAAGATTTTCTCCCATTCTGTGGGTTGCCTTTGAGCTCGTGCGACAATCTCTTTATCTGAACAGAAGCTCTTTAATTTCACAAGATCCCAACTGTTGAGAGTTGGTAGCAGTGACTGTGCCATTGGATGTCTGTTTAGGAAGTGTTGGCCTAGCCCAATCAGCTCGAGGGAGTTCCCTATCCTTTCAACTATGGCTTTTAAAGTCTCTGGCCTGATATCAAGGTCCTTGATCCATTTGGAATTAAGTCTTGTACATGGTGACAAGTACGGGTCCAGCTTTAATCTTCTGCATGTGGAGATCCAGTTTTGCCAACACCATTTGTTGAAGATGCTGTTCTTTTTCCATTGGATTCTTTGGGCCCCTTTGTCAAAGACCAAGTGGCTGTAACTTTGTGGGCTTATATCTGGGTCTTCAATCCTTATCCATTGATCTGTGTGTCTATTTTGGAGCCAGTACCAGGCTGTCTTTATAACTGTGGATTTGTAGTATAGACTTAGGTTTGGTATGGTAATACCTCCAGCTGTGTTTTTGTTACTCAGGATTGTTTTTGCTATCCTGGGTCTTTTGTGCCTCCATATGAACTTTGAGATTGTTTGGTCAACTTCTTTGAAGAATTGCTTTGGGATTTTGATTGGTATAGCATTGAATCTGTATATTGCCTTTGGTAGGATGGTCATTTTTACAATGTTGATTCTGCCAATCCAGGAACAAGGGAGGTCTTTCCACCTTCTGGTGTCTTCTGCAATTTCTTTCTTTAGGGTTTTAAAGTTTTCATTGTAAAGGTCTTTTACCTCCTTAGTTAGGTTTATACCAAGGTATTTCATTTTTTTAGGGGTTATAGTAAATGGCATGGTTTCTCTCAAGGCTTTTTCACTTCTTTCATTCTGGGCATATAGGAAGGCCTCTGATTTTTGCACATTTATTTTGTATCCTGCCACCCTGCTGAACTTCTCAATTAGTTCCAGGAGCTTCCTGGTGGAGTTTTTGGGATCACTCAGGTATAAGATCATGTCATCTGCAAATAGAGATAGCTTGACTTCTTCCTTGCCAATTTGAATCCCTCTTATGTCCCTTTCTTGTCTTATGGCTTCGGCTAAGACTTCAAGTACAATATTGAATAGAAGTGGTGAGAGTGGACAGCCTTGTCTTGTTCCTGATCGAAGTGGGAATGCTTCCAATTGTTCCCCATTGAGCATAATCCTTGCTGTGGGCTTGTTGTATACAGCTTTTATTATATTGATAAAAGTTCCTTCCATTCCTACTGTCTCTAGCGTTTTGATCATAAAAGGCTGTTGGATCTTGTCAAAAGCTTTTTCTGCATCTATCGAGAGTATCATGTGGTCTTGGACTTTGGACTGGTTTACATGATGAATTACATTTATTGATTTGCGTATGTTGAACCAACCTTGTGTGCCGGGGATGAAGCCTACTTGGTCCCCATGAATGATCTTTTTAATATGTTTTTGAATCCGATTTGCTAAGACTTTGTTGAGAATCTTTGCATCTGTGTTCATCAGGGAGATCGGCCTATAGTTTTCTTTTTTAAGTGAATCTTTATTAGGTTTTGGGATTAAAACGATATTAGCTTCATAGAAGGAATTTGGTAGTGTTCCTTCCTTTGCTATTTGGTGGAACAGTTTAAGGAGTATTGGTGTTATTAACTCCTTAAATGTCTTGTAGAACTCTGTGCTGAATCCATCTGGTCCAGGACATTTTTTGGTGGGAAGATTCGAGATTACTTCCTCAATTTCCTTATATGTTATAGGACTATTTAAGTAATTCACAACTTCCTGATTCAATTTAGGTAAGTTGTGTTTACTTAGAAATTCATCCATCTCTTTTGTGTTGTCAAACTTCACAGAGTATAAGTTTTTGAAATATGATGTTATAATTCTCTGGATTTCTTGGGTATCCGTAGTGATAACTCCATGTTCATTTCTAATTTGTTAATTTGGGTTTTCTCTCTCTTGCTTTTGGTTAGTTTAGCTAGGGGTGTATCAATCTTGTTGATTTTTTCAAAGAACCAGCTTTTCGATTTGTTGATTTTTTCTATCGTTTTCTTAGTCTCGATTTCAGATATTTCTCCCCTTATTTTGCTAATCTCTTCTCTTCTACTGCTTTTGGGATCAGATTGCTCTAGTTTCTCTAAAGCTTTAAGCTGCATTGTTAAGTTGTTTATTTCTGATGTTTCCATTTTTTTGACGTGGGCATTAAGAGCTATGAACTTACCTCTTAGAACAGCTTTCATTGTGTCCCAGAGATTTTGGTAAGTTGTATTTTCGTTATCATTCACTTTCAGGAAATCTTGAATTTCCTTTTTAATTTCTTCCTGAATCCAGTTCTCATTCAGCATCATAGTGTTAAGTTTCCAGGAGTTAGTTTATTTTCTCTTGTTTGATGTGTTGTGGATGTCCAGCTTTAGGCCGTGGTGGTCTGATAGGGCACAGGTTAGAATTTCAACTTTCTTGTACATGTGTAGATTCATTTTGTGGCCCAATATGTGATCTATTTTGGAGAAAGTTCCGTGTGCTGCTGAGAAAAATGTGTATTCTTTGGTGCGTGGGTGAAAAGTTCGATAGAGATCTGTGAGGTCCATTTCTTTCAGGGTTTGATTAAGTTCCAAAGTGTCTCTGTTAAGCTTTTGACCTGTTGATCTATCCCATGTAGAGAGGGCGGTGTTGAAGTCCCCAAGAATTATCGTTTGGGGGTTGATTTCTTGCTTTAGACGCTGTAGGGTTTTCTTAATGAATGTGGAGGGGCCCGTATTGGGTGCATATATGTTCAGTATTGTGAAGTCTTCCTGGTGAATTGTACCTCTGACTAAAATGTAGTATCCATCCGTGTCTCTTATAATTTTTTTTGGTTTGAAATCCACTTTGTCTGATAGCATAATGGCTACCCCTGCCTGTTTTCTGCTTCCATTTGCTTGTAGAATTGTTGACCAGCCTTTTATTTTTAGAGCGTGCCTATCTTTTGTGGTGAGATGGGTTTCCTGCAGGCAGCAGATTGATGGATTGTGATTTTTAATCCAAGTTTGTAATCTGTGTCTCTTGATCGGTGAATTAAGTCCATTAACATTTAGTGTTATAATGGAGAAACTATTGTTAATTCCAGACATTTATTATGTTTAGTAGCTTTTATAAGTATATTGCTTCGCTTTTAATGGTGTTATATTTGCCTTCTGTTCTCCTGGATATGCCTGTTTTTTTCTTCACGCTTGAGTATCATTTCTAGCAGTTTTTGAAGGCCTGGTTTGGTGGCCATGTATCCCTTAAAGTTGTCTTTGTGCTGGAAAATTTTTCTTTCTCCCTCGATCATGACTGATAGTTTTGCAGGGTAAATCAGCCTGGGTTGACATTTTTGCTCATTCAATACTTGAAGTATGTCTCTCCAAGCTCTTCTTGCTTTTACTGTTTCGACTGAGAAGTCATTTGTTATTTTAATAGGTTTGCCTTTAAAAGTGACTTGTTTTTTCTCCCTTGAAGCTCTCAGCACCAGTTCTTTATCTTGAATGTGGAGTGTTTTAACTATTATTTGCCGCGGTGTGCTTCTAGTTTGGTCGTATCTGTTTGGGGTGCGGAATGCCTCTTGTATATGAATGGGCCTCTCTTTCTTTAGATGAGGAAAGTTTTCCTTGATGATCGTTTGAAAAATTTCCTCAGGGGTGGTATTTTGAGATTCTTGCTCCGGTATTCCATGAATACGCATGTTAGGCTTCTTCAGGGTGTCCCATATCTCTTGGATATTTCTCTCAAGTATCTTTTTGGCTTTAACAACCTCTTCCATTGAGCTGGCTAGTACTCCCACTTTATCTTCAAGGTCTGAAATTCTGTTTTCTGCTTCATTAGTTCTGTTGATAAGACTCTCTGTGGCGTTCTGGGTTGAAGATAACTTGTCTTTTAGCTCAGTTTTAAACTCTGCTTGAGTTTGTTTTAACTGTTCTATGCCGCTTTTTGTTTCTTGCACTGTTTTTCTCAACTCCTCCAGATGTCTGTTGTGTTCCTCTTCAAAGCGATTGATTCGATTATGTAATTCCTCCCGGATTTCCTCTTTCATAGTATTGAACATGGTAATGATCATATTTTGAAAGTCGTTATCCTGGGTCAGGCTTTCTTGGCCTTTTTCCGCGGGTTTGTTCTTTTTGGAGTCTAACATTATGGGATTAATTTCTTCAGTGGGAGATTTGTTTACTTGAGTGTTGCTTCTCATGGATTTGCACTTTGACTTTGGCATTGTCATTTTAACTCTTAAGATCTCTCAATTTCACTAAACTGAATTATTTGGCCTGGGGTACTGGTGGGCGGGGCCTGAACGGGGACTTACCTAGGGAGCGGGGTGAGGCCCGGGTGGACCGCGTGCGTGTCCCGACTGGCGGAGCGGGGTGGGGCAAAAAGGGAGGATGGGCGCAGGGGGAGGTGCTCCTCGTTCCCTGGGCCCCCGCGCGGCTCCGGCTGGATGGCGGGAGTCGGAGCCGGGTCCCCGTGGGCTGACCTGGGGTCCTAGAGCGCGCGTTGAGGCCCGGCTGGATCTCGCCTACGCGTCCCGACCGGCGGAGCGGGGGGTGGGGCGAAAGAGGGAGGCTGCGCGCGTCGGCGTGGAGCTATTTAACCCGAGGGCAGCAGGGGCGGGGCCCGGGCGCAGGGGGAGGTGCTCCTCGTTCCCTGGGCCCCCGCGCGGCTCCGGCTGGATGGCGGGAGTCGGAGCCGGGTCCCCGTGGGCTGACCTGGGGTCCTAGAGCGCGCGTTGAGGCCCGGCTGGATCTCGCCTACGCGTCCCGACCCGCTTCTGATTTTTTTTATATTGACTGCTTTACTAACTCACCCAAAAAACTGAAGCAAATAAAGTTAAGAAATTTGTGCCCAATAAGGAAATTATTCTTAATAATACTAATAATTTTGACTCTCTTAATTTTATTCACATTTTCTTTTCATTCTTTTATACTTTCGGGATAGCATTTTGAACATTTGCTCACCTGAAAACTGTCATAGGAATTTGGAACGACATCAAAACTTAGACCTAATGTCTTAAAACCATTAAAATAGGCACACAATTTCACTTAGAGTTTCCTTATTTTAAAATAATATCGAATTTATAAAAGATAATACATGAAGCCCCAATTAACATTTACTCAGATCCTGCTGTTACCTTTTTGCATAATTTTCATGCAATTATCAAAACAGGAAGTTCAAATGGGTTCAACACTTTTAATTAATTTAAAGATTTTATTTGAATTTCATCAATTTTTACACTTTTTTTTTGTTCTGCAAGAAAATTGGGAGGTCTACCTTCAGGAGTCATTTCTTTTTTTTTTTTTAATTTATTATTATTATTATTTATTCAACTGTGTGCATATGCGTGTGTATGTGCGTGCGCGTGTGTCTGTTTGTGTGTAGAACCACGGACGAATTCGCGAACCACCATGGACGCCTCCACTTCCTCCGCCCTGGGATTCACAGGCTCCGCCCTACCAGGACCAGAAGCGCAGGCCGCCCCCGCTTTCGCCTGGCATCTATACGTGGGATCTGGGATCTGAACTCAGGACCTTCCGCCTGCAAGGCGGAGGCTTAACCCCTGAGCCACCTCTCTAGCCAGGAGCCATTTCTTGTCTAAGTCTTCTCCAATCTGGAACAAATAGCTCAGTCTTTCCTTGTCTATTATGACCCTAGAATTTACCAAGAGTCTGGTCAATCGTTGGGAAGAATATCTCTCAAGTTGTTACTATCTGATGTTTTCTTAAGGTTAAAGTAAATGTTACTAGGAAATATTAAATGGAGAATGTGCCTTTTTAGTGCCTCAGCATATTCTATTACTGGCTATATTAACTTTGACAACTTGGCTAATGTAATGTCAGCCAGATTTCTGATTATAAATTGCTTTTTATTCTCTTTATAAATAATAAATATTTAGAGGTGATATGTTGAGACTCCACAAATCTTCTGTTTCTCTTTAAATGTCAACCTATGGCATTTATAACCATTATGTTTTATTAGTGATGTTTAAATTTCCTTCATTCTATATCCATTAGTGGAAGTTCTTTTGTAAGAAGAGATGTAATGACTCCTGTCTCTACTGCGTTTATTTAAGCAAGCATTGGTTTCAGAATGAATTCATGAATATTTATTTTAACTCGAGGTTATAACCCTGCACCAGAGTTACTGTGATGCTCAAGTTGGTTCAGATGACTTGTTCATCCTTTCAAGTCCTGCCATTTATTTTACTTATTTACTTTTCACAATGTCTTAAAATACTACAAATTCATCCAGTGCTTTCACTGCTTTAGTCATGGAATTAAGCACTTATCCTTGGGTTCTACTTCCTTTGTCCATGAATGATATGAAGAACCAAAATGCATGTGAGCTAGAAAATGAATATACATATAGTAAGTAGCTAATATGTCATGGTTTGAAATATGAGTTGTTCCCCACAGGCTCATGTATTTGAATCCTTAGTTGTTTTCAGTGTTTGGGAAGTCATGGCACCTTTAGAAGATGGAACTTTGCTGGAGATAGGCACATCACAGGGGGCAGACCTTCTTTGAGGTTGGTTAACCACACTGCATGTGTGTTTGCAATATGCTATAAGCTATCTCGACCTCCATGAAGGATGTGACTTAAGCTGCCTCCAGCGTCTGCCAGTCAGCCATGTCTTTTCTGCCATAATGGACTGTATCTCCCCCCTGGACCCATAAGCCAAATAAATCTCCCTTTCTCCCCTTAAGTTAATTGAGTCTCACTGGGGTATCACAGCAGCAGAAACAGTAACTGCACACCAAGTAATATATGTCATTAATGGTGACATATATTCTAAAAATTGAAAAAAATCAACTAAAAGTACATGCATAAACTTCCATTCAAACCCAGCCCACAGACTCATTGTATCCATTTATTCACCTTATCTTTCTCCATTTAAGCCCTTTCTCTTGTGGTATATCTTGTTATCTGTAATGTATTCACCTGTGTTGTCCAATGTTAGAATAAATAAAAAGTAGGCTCAGAATTTACCTTGAATTTGCTTTGTAGCAGAAGCTGTCCCTGAACTCCAGGTCCTCTTGTCTCTAACTCTAACTTCTAGGATTAAAACTGTGCATCACCATTCCAGTTTATGCAGTGCCGGATACCAAATCCAGAGCTCCCTGAGTACAAGGCAAATACTCTACCAACAGAGCTGTATTCCTGTCTAGCTCTTCATCCTTGATTCTCATTGTGTAGCATGTTTGTTATCTCATTGCTTCAAGATTTCTCTATGTGGTTTTTATTTTCATCCTTTCATACAAAACCTGTCAGAAGCATGTGTTCAGGGCTATGTCCTGCCTTCTGTGCCTTATGGAAAATCTGTCGAAAGAAAGTCACTTGTTCCTCCTCTGTATGCACACACCTGCAAGATGTGGAGGGCAACTGTGTCATGAGTCTAGCCAGCTCTTTCTTAGACAGGCCTGTGTCCTTGGGACTTGTACGAGTTTCCTTCTTTGTGTTTCTATGTCTCTCACTGAGCCCAGCAT
The DNA here is from genome assembly GCA_023101885.1 of Typhlomys cinereus. Lineage (NCBI taxonomy): Eukaryota > Metazoa > Chordata > Mammalia > Rodentia > Platacanthomyidae > Typhlomys > Typhlomys cinereus. The sequence continues at coordinate 6,275,883 of JALPQD010000080.1, read as the reverse complement.
GCATTCAATCCCCATTATAGCCACATGAATTAATTAGAATGGTAATAAGTAATTTCTGCCTGGCAGGAATCCCCACTGTACTGAGTATTGATGAGACACAAGGCTCTGTAATTATATCTGGAAAATGCCACTAAGGAGGTATTTTGCAAGGGATGTACCTTTTCCTCTTATTCTCATTTGAGGTGGTGGTAGCTTAGGGGATGTTGCCAGAAGAGAATGACTATGTGGATAAGAAACATGTTTTTATTTGTACTGGGTACTCTTCTTGATCCAGACAGACTATGGAGATCTTTTTGCCTTATGAATTCAATAATTATCTATTTACAGACTCAGCATTTGACAAGGTCACCCTGACCTTCCTCTAGACAAAGTGTCCCATTTGATAGCTTACTGTGCTTTACTGTTTTGGTAATGTGGTCTCTGGGATTTGTGGGAATCTTGCCATGTTGTAAGACTATTCATGTTCCCTTTGCATTCAGGTATAAATGGATACACAGCTAGCATAATTCTCATGCATATTCAATAAACATTTATTTCAAAGGCTGAGACAAGGTTTTCTTTTTGAATAAATGCATTTTTTAAAGAACGAGTAGGTTGTTAAAAGCAGAAATTTTTGAATTAGCATTTCAAATAATGAGACTTTCGATACTCATTTTTATATCCCATGAATTTTTTGTAAAACGAGAGAACATTTTGGAAATAATTTTAGTGATGCATGTATTTAAAGATTTCTCCTCACTTACTTGTCTATTGATCATTTCTCTAGTCTGATTAATACTGAAGATTAATAGCTACAAATAATTACCTAATAAAAACTAAAGGTTTTTCATGTAGTCAATTAAATCTCATCTGGTTATTTCAAAATAATTATGTGAAGATTATTATATTGAACAATGAATACTTTTAACTTAGACAAAGACAGTGTTAAGGCAAGAGGAAAAAAGACAGATGAAAGAAGGTTAAATCATATGCATGCTTATATTAATCTTTAAGACTATCACATAAATAATCACTTGGAAATTCATTGTCTAGGTAAAAATAATGAAGCATGAATAGAAACAGGATAAGCTCTGTTAAGAGAGCTCCAGATATGACCTGTGCTGCCTACACCAGGCCTCCATGTCCTCTTCTTAATGGCTACAGGGTAATTCTAAAGCAAGGCCAGCTACCTCATGCTATTTATCTTTTCCAGTCTTAATCTGCCCTTGGGAGATTTGTTTCTTAGTTTTATGAAGTCAGACCCTTTGTCTATTTTGACTTCCTCATGACTTTTTCAGTCCATCAGTCTACAGTCTGTCCCTTTTTCTGCATAAACACTCTCTTTATCATTGCGGGTTACTTTCTCACAGCTTTCCATGTTTACACTGAATTTTCTCAAATTGTCCTCTAATTCCTCATCATCAGTTTGATGTTTTGAGCTTAAAACTTATAATTTTAAATAGGTACTAAGCTCAAAGAGACATCCGTTGTACCAGATTCCCCAGCCCCCTCTTCACTTTGAAGCAATACTTTTTTGAATAGACTTTCATACCTCTATCTTAATATCTCTAAAGATCATGGTTGTTTTGCTACTTTGGAATTTTTTCTTTCCAATCTTCAGTGCTAATGACTAATTACTTTGACAGATGAGAATTTGTCTTTCTTCCCCACCCTTTATTCCAAAGGCCTGTACAATCTTCCATCTCATATTTATGACAGAATTTCAGTTTCATTCTGGTTAAATTAATATTCAGTCTTACAAGAGGAAGATGCAATACCTTTTAAAGATACTATCTCACCATTGAAGGTAAGCCCCTTGCTTTGCAGTGGGACAAAAGGAAAGATTCACAGTGGAACAGACCCATCCATTGAGGACTCCCATTTACAGCAATGCAAATACAAAATAGACACTTGAGTTGAGATCAGCACTGCTCCAGAGAATACCCTGATGAACACAGAGGCTGTTGTAGCTATGTCTCAGAGGAACAGACTAGATCTTGAGCCAGTAGCAGAGCCTGACAGAATCATCCACGTAGTATTAGTTTTACTGGCACAAATGCTATAAGGATGAAGAGATCGTGAGTCTTGGACTCAGGCTGTAGAAAATCAGTGAGAGCAGGCATTACACGACAGGGTTGGATTTCTTGCAAGGAGGCCCTAAGAGGCATTTACATGAAGCTGTGAAGGTGAAGCTAGCTTGCAGTGGAGACAACAGTGTGTTGGAGATGTCAGAGCTATTCAACAAGGAAACTTTGGGCCCAGAGTGGGATCAAATCAAGAAAGAATCTATGAGTGCTGAAAGCAGCAGCATTTGAGGAGTTGGAGCCTAGATAATTTCGCCAAGACTTTCAAGTGCTGGATATGAAACGGTAAGACTTGGTGTTCTCCCTGTTAGGTTTCAGTCTTGTTACAGCTCAATACTTTGCTTCCCTAGAAATGCAAAGCTGATTTTGTACCATTGTATAGTAGAAGTATATACTCTGTATTTTTAATTTTATGAAAGCCCATAGTTCATCGTGAGCCTGATAAAAGACTGGCTATTGGATTGTTGAACAATTTTAGAATTGTTAAAAAGACTATGGAGACTTTCAGAGTTGGACTAAATTCATTTCACATTATGAGATGAAATATGCCTTTCAAGTAAGGGATAGTGTGTTATCATTTAAAGTGAGGTGTGTGGTTGTTTAATGGGCAAAGGGTGAAGTTTTGACAGATAATCTTCATTGTCAGCTTGGATATAGAATTATCATGGAAACATAATTGTGATCTATGAGAGTATTTTCAGAAAGTGTCAATTGAAGAAGGAAGACCCGCTCTGAATGTATGTGACACTCTTTCATGAGCTGGGGTCCTATGTTGCATAAAAAGAAGAAAGTGACCCGAGGACCATCCTTCATCTGACTACAGATGTAATGTGATCAGCTGTTATATGCTCTGGTGGTTATGATGTCCTTATGATAATAGACTACACCTTTGAACTGTGAGCTGTAATATCCTTTTCACTCTTAATTGCTTTTGTCAGGTATTTTGTTACAACAAAACTCAGTAAAGTAACTAATAAAAGAAAACCTCATTGCATAACAGCCACAATAACTGTAAGGCTTGCTTTGTAAATTCTTGACTTAAGGCTCTTCAGAGGCATGCTGAATAAAAGAGGTGATTGTAGTTCTTATTTTTTTCTTATTTTCAAACACTTGAGTTCCAGGAAAGAATTGATTGGATTAGAGAGGACATTCTTCTTCTAGCCCCATCCTCCATCTAGTGTTGGTGACTCCAATCCGTTCTTGGATCTTCATATAACATCTTCTGGATTTGGCATTCTTGGTGTTGAAATGTCAATGAATTCCATTGCATGTGTATTCCTTCATTCAAAATTTTATTTTCAGTCATTCTGTTCTTATTTTCACCAGGTTTGCAACTCTGTCCCTTAAATGTTACTTGGTTTTTCAGTGGGAGGAGTGAGTAAAATCATTTACTTGTATTGGATCCTTCATCTTTCTGGAAACACTGCATTCTCATCTTGAACTTCGTAACTGGCTGCTGGCTCTTAGAAGTAACATTGCTCTTTCCTTGAATATACCAGTTGTCACTTTGGAACTCCTTATTGTTTACAGTTGTGTTTGAAGCTAACCGCTCTCCTGTTCTGTGCTTCCTCTCCACTACTCTTCATCCTCCATCTTTCCTTCTGTAATTCCTGTTCTGCATTCACTGCAATGACATTTATGTGGTTTCCATTTATGACTGTTGTTTTAGTTGGGCATTACACTTTGCTTTTAGAAGAAACTGAAACCAGAGGTTGAAGAGCAGAACAGTTTAAATTATATTGTGCTTTCATTGGTAACATATTAAGAATTCCTCCTACTCAGTGAGGAAATGACAGGTTGTAAATTGCCTAGTGCTACTAGGGTTTTGAAGCAGACAGCAAATCAGTCTGCATGAGTGCCTCCTTCTAAGGGGGAATGGCTGTCCATTGTTTCAAGATTTCTAATTCCCTGCAGAGCATCTGGCTAATAGCATGTGGACTTTTGTTCTGCTAGGCTAAACACTGAGCAGGAATATCAAGAGAGGATGTGGAGAAAGGTCTTATTCCAATACACTGGAGACACACGTCCAGTCTGAAAGAGGAACTAGTGTTCTGTTTCCATCACAAATCCTGAACTGAAGGACAAAAAAAGCAACCTAATACTGCCACCAGTTTTCACTGTGGAACTCATAAAGACAACCACAGTGGCATTTTTATTTGTAAGCAAAAAAAAAAAAAATACAGTTTTCCTAAATCTATACTACCTTTTTATAGGAAAAGTAAAATAATTATTTCAGATTCACTTTAATCAACAATTACAGCAAACAGCTATAAAAGTTAAGGATATTTCTCAAAGAGGCTTCAGATGAGTGAAGAATTCAACAATGCACTAGTCCAAAAGGACTTTTTACAGGAGTAAATTCAAATTAAATCTCTATTGCCACCATTTTAATCACAAATGTCTGTGGACAAGTGACTTGAGGTCCTCCATGTGGCCTAAGAACCTAAGAATGAGACCAGATTAGTAGAGTGGGAGACCAATCTCCATTTCATCATCATTAATTGTAATTTGCTTCTTGAACCAACTTGCTCAAATTTAGACTCTAGCCAAATAAATACTTGACCTTTTCAGAAGCAAAGAAATGAAAAAGCAAAGTGATACTCTTTTCAGTTTGTAAAATTGCTGCTTATTCTAGGAAGATTGAATAATTCTTCATCCTTCTTAGAAATTTTGACATTAGACTTTAATATAGTCAGTCTTATTATTCATAAGTACCTTGTTTGCAGATTTTCCCCCTGCTAATATCCATTTGCAAGTTCCCAATCAATAGGGATGCCATTTACTCTGGTTATTTATGCACATTAGTGATGCAGTAAAAACATTCAACCCAAAAGCAAAGACTTGGCTGAGCCTGAGTAAATTGACTGTTTGTGTCTTGGTGAGGCTACTGCACTGTCTATAACCATCTGCCCCTTTGGCCTTTTCATTATACCTTCCACACTCTGGCAATTCCTCAGTGATTTCTTTCCATTTATTATGACTCCTGAGAAGGTAAGTTCCGACAGATGATGTGCCTGCAAGGCTGATTGGCTTGTTTATTAAAGCCTCAGTGATGTGGAAAGATCTGACATGTCGCAAGTCAAAAGCAAGATGTCTTGGGCCAACTTTACCTCCCTTGATAGTCATTTTATTATGTTCTTATGTATATGAACTACAGTCTACTGTAGACTACCAGAAAAATTCTTTAGAATGTACACCCAGATCCCTGGTTTTCACCAAGCAAGAGGTTAAGAATGTCATCAAATAGCATTTATCACCTATAGCAGAACTCTCACTACTTTTCTTTAACTTGCTTACCTGATGTTTTCACCACAGTATTTGAAGTGTCTTATTTATACTTTTCTTGGTTTTGTGATTATAAAATGTCCAAAAACTGGTACCACAAAGGAAATGATAGAATTTGTGTAACCCTGAATCTGTGTTCCCAGAACCTTGTAAGTCCAGATTCCAGAATAAACCATCCCTTCTCTTCTTTCATGGACACTCCTAAGTGCAGTGCTCTCCTAAGTATAAGAAAGCTCTGACGTGCTGGGCAAAAACTTCATGTATGTTGGATATGCTTCACTGAAGCATGCATTATTGTGCTGCTAGCCCTGAGTGCAACATAACCAGATCACAATATATAGTAAGTGCCTTTGAATAGACACTAATGTAAAACAAGGCTATGTATTGATTCAGTGCTTGCTGTTACTGTGAAGCATAACCGCTGTGAATAACAAGAAGCAAGCACATATACATATATAGCAAGTCTATATTCATAAATAAAGCATCAGGAAACTTAATTTGAATCCTTGTTGGATACAGTATACTCAGAAGACCTTCTTGCAGTTCCAGAATCTGGGTTCCCTGTATAGGTTAATCCTTCTTCCTTAACCTCAGAATAAACGAAAAAAAATCCTTTACCTGAAAAAAGAATTTTTTTCTTTCATTTTTTGCATTCTACAAATTCAAAAGTGTTTCTTACTAGTCAACTGAGAAACATATCACTTAATCATTCAGGAAGCTGGAGTATCACACAAAAATCTTTAAAATGCTGTGTGATAAAGTTAAAAACTAAAAAATAACCTCCAAAGTAGATGACATTTTGACAATGAAAAGGAAATCAGCAAGTGGAAGTTGAAAGGAGACACTGAGCAATGGGACTGTATTGTAAAGGGGAAAGTGTACTTGGGAAGAAAGGAGTCAGGCTGGTTTAGGGCCTGAGTTGTGGCTGCAATTTTATGCACTGGAAAGGGTTTATCAAACTCTGTAAGTTGTTTACACTTAATATAGTAAGGGGGGCATTATACGTATTCATTTATTTATTTGGAATGTTCTCTTTAGCTACATCGTGATGAATGATTTAAGTAATTTGAATGGAGCAAATAGTGATACAATAGGTAATCATTAGGAAGCTTTTCTATTTAATATTACTAATGAATCAATGAAGTATGGATGAAAGAAGTGAGTATTCATTATAAGGACTTAAGAATCATAGAATTTAGGGGCTGGAGAGGTGGCTCAGGGGTTAAGCCTCTGCTTTGCAGGCAGAAGGTCCTGAGTTGGGATCCTAGATCCCCACATATAGACGCCAGGCAGAAGCGGGGGCGGCCTGCGTTTCTGGCCCTGGTAGGGCGGAGCCTGTGAATCCCCGGGCAGAGTAAACAAGGAGAAAGTGGAGGCGGTCCATGGTGGTTCCGGAATTCGTCCGTGGTTCTACACACATACACACACACATACACATATGCACACACTCGCATACATGCACAATTAAATAAATAATAATAAAAAAGAATCATAGAATTTAAAATTCTAATTTAAAATTAGTCACTAACCAGAAGAGGCTGGACATTCTCAACCCTACTTTCTGTTTTATTAAGTCCTCTGAATTCTCAATTTTCCCCAGTTCCATGCTATACACCTTTAAAGAAACTATTGCATACAAAATACTAAATGGAAATAGAAATGAAGCCATGATTTAGAGATGCTTGCCTCTCAGGCACAGCACAGACAAGCATCTAAGAACATAAATGATGTATAATAAGGATTGCACGGATGAGCAAAGTCAACTGCCGATTAATACATTCAGATGATTGCCATAATAATTTTGGAAATCTAATATTCTTGAATTCTGCAAGTCTTTGCAAACTGAAGAACACTAATGAAGGTTTTGCTAGTTTGGTGTTATGTTAAAAATGTTCTAAGCACTGACATAATGTGATATCTCCAAGAGAAAACATTCCTGGATTGTTGCCTGAAAGTCCGTTTTTAGAACCATGTAGGGTGCGAGAGAATATCCCACTTCCAAACTTATGAGTTCATACTGGCTTCCTGTGCTGTCAATTATCCTACACTGGTTCTCTGACTGACAGGAAAAACACATGGTCTTAGTCCAGGTTCCAAGGATACAGTCTGGCATAGATACTCGTGTACACAAAGTTCAGAGGGATTGTGCCTTGGGACAGCATTCCCAAGGGAGTTGGAGAAGCACTATTGACAGACCTAGAGGAAAACTTAACCTGGATGCAGTTAAAATGAAAACCTTACATAAGACCCTGGTGTGTGTGTGTGTGTGTGTGTGTGTGTATGCGTGCATGTGTATGTGTGTGTGTGTGTGTAGTTAAAATGAAGACCTTACACAATTTCCTAGTGTGTGTGTGTGTGTGTGTGTATGCGTTGTGTGTGTGTGTGTGTGTATGTGTAGTTAAAATGAGACCTTACACAATTCCCTGGTGTGTGTGTGTTTGTGTGTGTGTGTGTGTGTGTGTGTGTGTGTGTGTGTGTGTGTGTTCAGTTGAGATGAGTTCTTAGAGTTGTCCCAGTTAAAGCAAACATTTTGGCTTTCATATTCACCTGCAATTTTTCAAAGTCCATTGCAGATTTAATCATGGGAGTTCTCTTTTTTTAACATTTTTTATTATTATTTCTGCTCATACAAACTTAATAGGTACACCACTTCCCTCCCTCCTTTCTCCTCCCCCCGAACCCCCTGCTCCCTCTCCCTTCCCCCCTCCCTCCCCATTCTCCAGTGCCTCCCCCCCAATCCCCAGAGAGTCCTTTAATGTGCATGCCAGACTCCCCTCTGGGCCCTCCTCTCCGATGACATACAAGGACCCAGTTGTATTTCCCTGAACCCTTTCCTGTGCTCCTCTTAAGCATAGGAACACTACTGTGGCTGTCAATCCCTTGTCTCCAAGGATCTTGGTGCCTTTAGCAGATGCTAGACGTTGTGAGGTCAATAGTGTGTTGGACATTGCGCAGGGCATGATGGAGTGAAGGGAGTTCTCTTTAAGCATACTCTGAAAAGAAAGACATTTGAGTGCTACATACAATCAACCTTCATAGCACTTGGAAAATTGGGGCTCATGTGCTGAGGAGAGACCTAGATGGATATCATAGAATCCATTGCAAAAAGCAAAGACAAATGGGCCCAGTGATGATGCTTCCCAGGGTGCTCTCAGTTCATCCCTTTCTTCCTCGATACCTAGATAGAAATTCATTCCCTGTCCACTGTACTTTTGGAGAGCCATGGTTATTATGGCTGCAAGGCTTGACAATTCCATCTCTTTGCTGGATCAGGAGGTATGTTATTTGCTTATCAATTTGACTTCAATGTCTTTTTGTTCAAATGATATTCATAAGAAAATTTACTCTGTGGCAAAGGTGAAAGTTTAATTTCTTTAGAAAATTGTACTGATACAATTGAATTCTGATTCTAAAGATCATAGAAATGTGTCATTATTTACATTATTTTAAAGAAGAGCTGAAAAATGCATGCAGAAATAAGGTAAGGGTTCATCCATAGGAGAATTAAGTGAAAATGTTTGGTCCATGTTTCTAAAATCTTTACACATGGATTGGGGGCTATGCTAATTGACCCAAAGGGATTTTTTTTATCAGCATGATGTAAGACAAGAGTGAAAACATGATAGAAAAAATGGCCTCAAATTGACATGTTAATAGGAAGTTTAAATGTTGATCACATCTACTATTTGGAAGAACAGAGTGGATTGCTTGGTCTACTGACACTGAAATTTCAAGTGCTACATTTCAAAACCATTTAAAGTGGTATGTGTGTGTGTCTGTGTGTGTGTCTGTGTGCGTGTATCTGTGTGTATGTGTGTGTGTCTGTGTGTGTGTGTTTTGGGGGAAGTTGTTTATATGCTATGGCATGCACGTGATATGAGCGAACAACTTTGCAAAATCAATTTTTTCCTTCTACCTTTAACTGGGTTATACAGATCATGAGGCTTGTGTGAAAATCACACCAGCAACCTCGTCTGCCTCTCACTTTTTTCATTACTTCTTTTATTGCACCATAATATTTATACATTTTATAAGATACCTGATTAAAAGGGAGCACATAACACATACTGTTACCAGGTCAGACTAATACGCACTTGTTTCACCAAACATTAACCATTAGTTATAATGGGAACTCTTAACTGTTACTGTGATAGAGCACCCAAAGTCAAACAACTTAAGGGAGAAAGGTGATTGATTCAGCTTAAGATTCCAGAGGGGAGAAATGGTCTTTCATAGTGTAGGTGACATGGTTGGTGGCTGAAGCTGGAGGCAGGCTAAGTTGCTGTGAACATCTTCATCCAGGAAGCTCAGAGCTTCTCAGTCCATAGACCTTTCCAAGGTCTTCTGTTCTATGGTTCCTTTTATCTGTTCTGTTATTGGGAGGTTCCAATCAGATCTAGGGCTGGTCTTTGCATTGTAAATGTATAGATCTGAATAATCTCTTTAGTAATCTGACAGTTGATTTTAGTTAATGCCAAGTATGGTCAAGTCGACACCCAGGATTAACTATCATGTGAGTATATGTTGGAAATTTTAGACTATGCTTTTAGATATTCTGAAATATATTATAGATCTTTCTACTTTACCATGCTACTGAAAAACAACTAATTCTTAGTCTCTTCTTGTTACCATCTGCCTTATCTAACTTACATCTTGCTTTGCTCCCCTCTGCCCTTCTTTATCTCTAGTGACCTCTGTTACAATCTATAATTTTGTAAGATTGACTTTTTACTTTCAACAAATGAATAAAAACATGATATTTGTCTTTCTGATTTTGGCTTGTTTTGCTTGCCATAGTGACTTTCAGTTCTGTTTTTGCTGCTGCGAATGGCAGGAGTTATTAATTTTACAGGTCAATGATATTTCCCTGAGAGTTCATCTTATTTCCTATGCATTCTGTTTTCGATTATGGATGATTTAGTTGTTTCTATTTATATAAATGTATATGTACATGCATATGTATACCATATATTATGGATACTGCTACAATAAACATAGGGCTTTGCATATTTTAACATAAATATTTCACCTTTTTTGGATATGTCATGGGATTTCTACCTCATGAGGTAGTTCAATTTCCAGTTTTATAGCAGTTTTGATGCTGTTTCTCACATTTGATGTACAATTCCACACTGCAGTAATCAATATGGAAGTGCCCTTCTCTCCATGCTCATCAAGATATGCTAGGTGTTACTTCTGATTCCAGCCATTCTAACTGAGGCAAGACATTTTCACTGTGGAACTAACTTTCAATTTCCTGATGGTTAGGGATATTGAACACTTTTCACATATTTTTGGTTATCAGGCAAATATCTCTTTCAGGTTCCCATGCTTCCTCTCTCATGTGCTCTGTTCCTTGATACTTTTTATTAAAAATTTATGGGACTTTTTCATTCATCTCTTCACAAGGACATTAGTGGTATCAACTGAGAACTCATGTTTTGTGAATTTTGAACAGAAGCAGTTTTTAAAATATGTAAATATAGAGATAATTTCTCTATTTTGTCTGTTGTACCTACAATTGTTTGGTGAGTCACTGACACAGATGCAATTGTCGTAATGACCAATTAACCACTTTCTTCAAACTTAATGATAAAAGTTTAGAACTTTAGGTGACTATGTTAGCACACAGGAACGATTTTTTTATTGTTGTAATTAGATGTGTTCACATGTCTGAATTTATATCAGTGCTGTGTGAGTGGAAGTGGATAATTCACTTTAGAGAGTTGTTCTAAACTGCTCATTTTCTACACTTTTCTAGAGAAAGTAATGACTAGAGAACCTACTTGGAAACATACCATTGCAGTTACTTTTCTTCCATTGCTGTGAGACAACACTCATGTACAACTGTCGCAGTCAAAGTCCACAACCTCTGATTCAGGGCTCCACCTGATTAAGTGCGGCAAAGAGTCGGTGGATGGAGAACAAACACACATGCTCTAGGCTGAGTGGATCTGAACCAATTTTACTGAAATTTTGTAACAGCTTTTATACTAGGGAAAAGAATGTTGTACCTGCAAATACACTTATCCTCCTAATCAGCAGGAATCACCTTCAGGATAAACATTTTTTTAAGACCCTAACCCATTGTTTGAGTGTGAGAAACAAACAGATCCTTATCATATATTAACAGGTTTCCTCTCAGTTTCTCAGTCTCCCCAAATCTATCTATTTTACAATGTCCCACCAAACAGTCACAGGCTCCAAGTTTATATTGTTGTAATTGAGCTCTTTTTTAATTTGTCTTCAGGTTTTTAAAAGGGAACATGTTTTTAATTAACTATGAGTGTGTTACATCTATTATACATTTTTGTAAATGGTAAAGGTGAATCAGTTGGAAGGAGTGCATGTTATATATTATTTTTTTCTTTTTGAGGATACCAGATTTTGGCTGTTATCATATAAGCTGGCTTATATTAGGTCATAATGGTAGGAACTATATTAGGATTATTTTATTTCTGTCTTCTATTAACTCATGTGTTCTGTAAGAAATAATTGTGTGTTAATCTTGGGAATTATTTTATCACTATTTTATTAACTTATGTGCCCTTTAAGAAATAGTTGTGTACTGATTCTAGTGAACAGATGGCATAGTCTCATATTTATAGAATTTCTGAATTAGTTTAGCAAGAGTCATATTTTTGAGGGAATTTTACTCACCTATGTTTTAGGACTCTTGAAGTTGTTCTCTAATTTCTTTAAAATCAGAGTATACATTCTGGCTAACAAGTCTAGTTACTGTATATGACTAGACATGAAATCTGTAGCTAGAATTTAAAGTTAAAAGTAGGCTTGGTTCTTATTTAGAAAACAAAAAGAGTTATAGCAAATTTACTTGATATCTCCAGTTCTGGGAGCAGGAATCTAGATAGTCCTGGGAAAAGACAAAAAAAAAAAAAAAAAGAGAGAGAGAGAGAGAGACATAGGAATAGGTAGGAGGCAAGTCCATTCCACAGAAGGGGAAGAATTTGGTTGTCAGAGATAGGAGTCATGCTTAATCCACAAAAAGTGAGGAACTTCTCTGTCAGAGATAAGAGGCACCACTCAGGTCCCTAGCAACTGCCCATTCCAAAGAGCAGGCTGCAAGCCTGACAATTCCTATATATTTTAAATTTTTATTATTTATTCCAAAATAAGCAATGTCCTGTTTCCAGAAGATGCTGAAGCTCTTTCCAGGCTGGGACCTTGTCTTACCAACATAGTTGGTACAGGACATGACACACAACTTGAGGGAGAAAGAGAGATTTGTTTGGTTTATGGTTCCAGAGGGATTATATAACCCACTATGGAAGGAGTCACATAACAAAAGGCAGAGTAGGAGGCAGGTACAGGCAGTTTGTTTAAGATACCATAGTCCTCAGGAGGCAGAGAGAAAAATGTAAACTAAGAGGAAGCAGGATTGGGCTACCAAACCTCATAACCTGCCCCCTGTGACATGCTTTCCTTCAACAAAGCTCCTCCTCTCAAAGATGTTATGACCCTCTCAAACATTAACACAAGAAAGGATGCAAATGCATGAACCTATGGAGGCAACTCACATTCAAACCTTGGCACGTATGTTATACTGTACTGTACTGTACTCTACTTATCTATTGTATTAGAAAGAAAAAAATTCTTATAAAACACATTGTATTCTGGTATATCTCTTTTTTAGATCTCAAATGTTCACAACTTTTTGGAAAAGAAGAAGTGGTATCTGGAAGTGGGCTGCTATTATGAAAACAACAGTTATGTGTAACATGCACAGAAATGGCAGATGGAAAACTCCATAAATATATGATTTGGGAGACTGACAAATGTCATTGTGCCACTGCAAAATGTTCCATCAGCTGCTGTGCCAGCAAGTGGAAGACAGACAGGAGCTTCTGAGACAGGAGTTCTCAAATTTAGTTGGCAAATTTGATGTTTCTGTTCTGGTTGCTTCTTACACACTCACAAGTAAATAAAAGAAGGGAAATTGGTGAGAACTGGATTGGCTGTTCTTGACATGGAGGATGTCAAGTAAATGATAATAACACAGGGCCTTTCTCCAGAAAACCAAAGTCATAAATGTCTCAAACTTGAGAAATCTCAAAATTAACATTTAACTTTATCTGTGTCTCCAACAGAAAGAGAGAAAATGGATCAAAATTACCCAGTTTTGGAGAGAATGAAGATAGCCAATGATTTTTTGAGGGTACCAGTGCACCATGTAGTTGTTATTTTAATTTGAGGGACCCAGTAAGAAAGTTGAAGGAAAACATTGCAGTTTTAACAACTCTGATATGTCAAAATGTTTGGGATGCAATGCTTACGGGGAACAATGAGACTGAAAGTCTCCCACATTTTTAGAGCAATTGTATCCACAATAGAATGATGAGCTTCTATTGCCATGGAGCTTGTTGAATTGATAGGCAGATTTTGATCCTCAAAACCTTCCCAGTTCAACGGGCCAGTTCAATGGGTCCTTGGTATTGGTGTGTGCTCTCCTACCATCTGGACAAGAAGCTGTAAGTGGGTAACCATAAAACAAAATAAAACCCCTGTTTTTTTAAGCTGTTCAATCATGAATTTATTAGCAATCAGGCATAAATCTGTGACATTCAATATACAGAAAATATTTTTCATAAACAATGAAGTTGCTATAGACATTCATATGAACCATTCATAAATATTTCAAACACAGTATTTGTTTTAATCACTTTTTCATTGTGGTGATAAAATATTCATATAGAAGCAAATCTAAGCAGAAAGGGTGTATTTTGACTTAAAATTTCAGGAAAATAAATCCATCATGTGGGAAACAATAGTAGCAGCAGCAGCAGGTCACTTTATCACACTCCAACAACCAGGAAACAGTAACTATCATTGGGGTTATAAAGAAATTCAAAGCCCATCCTCAGTGATCTGCTTCTTCCAGCAAGGATCTGGCTCTAGAATAACAAACACACCAGCTGAGGTCCAAGTGTCAACAAATGAGCTGTGGGGAACATCTCTCCTTTAAACAATAATAATACTTTGCTGTCATAAACAGCACCAATGTTATTTTTTAAAAAGACTTCACAGTATTACTTATTACCAAATTCATGTTTTACTGACTATTCCATATATATATCATGCATTGCCTTTTATTTCTCTAAACTGGAATATAGTTAAGGTTCAAATCTGTGTCAGCGTATTAGTTATTTTCGTGTTGCTATAACCAGAATATCTGAAAGAAACAATTTAGTGGAGGAAAGATTAATTTTTACCATACCATTTCAGAGAGATTCAATTCATTGTGGCAAGGAAGTCATGGTGAGGCATATAAATTCATGACAACAGGAACAAGTATTAGAGACTGTTCATATCCTATGGGACCTGGAAGCAGACCAAAAGGCAGGATCAAAGGTGTAATCTTCAAAGACCTGTCCTAAGTACTTCTAACAGCCTATGGAAGACGTTATGTAGGGTGTGTGTATGTGTGCTTATCTGTATTGTTTATGTGCAAATGTGTCTGAGGCATGCATGTGTGGAGACCATAGATTGATATTGGGAGTCTTTAAGTATCTTTCTCCATCAATCTTTGAGACAGGGAGTGTCACTAACTCAACTCCCAGACTGGCTAGTTTGGCTAGCCAGCAAGTTACTGGGATTTTCCCACCTCCATTCCCCAGCACTAGAGTTAAAGTGGTACAGTCACACCTGGCTTCTATGTGTGTGCTGAGGAGCTGAACTCAGATCCTCATGCTGATGTGGCTGGCACTGCACCTTGCGAGCCATCTTCCCAGCATGTTATTTTAATTAGAAGAATTTCTTGAAGACTCAGTGATATAGTTAAGCAGTTAAAGCACCTGCTCACAAAACTGACAACCTGTATGTTTGATCCCATATGGTAGAAGAGGAGATGTCCATATGGTAAAAGGGGAGAACAGACTTCCAAATTTTAATGCTCTAAAATCTTCTTTGACCTCTACATATTAGTCCCCCATATGCCTTGGCATGCATGTATGCTTTCTCACTCTCTCTTACTTTCTCTCTGTCTCTTTCCCCCCTCTCTAATCTCTCTTAATTTTCTCTTTCAAATAAATAAATTTAAAATGTCTCCATAGTTTTGCCATTGCATTGACTCTTCTAAAACAATTTACTGTATATTTTGCACTTTAGAGTTACCTCATATTTCACTACATTATGTTTGCATATGATCTGTATTTTTATAAACTAAAAGGCTGGTTTAATATCTTCATTCTAATTAAATTAAATATATTTGACAACACTACTAGTTATACTATGTGTGACACTCTTATGAGGGTATGATTAACAGATATTTCCATTGTGAAGATGCAATTACATGGGTTTCAAAAATGTGTGTGGGTATTGGTGTATGTTTTGGTGGCATATAAGTTTTTGTGAAATTATTTCTCCAACCTGTTTTTCTAATGCTTGTAATAATCAATGATCTAGCCTTAACCAATTGTTTTATTATGAATTATAAAATTATAATTCTTTTTTAAAAACTTTATCTTGTGTGTATATGTCAGAGGGCACTATGTTCCCCTGTGAAGGAACAAGGGTGACTTCAGGAATCATTATGGATTGTTTTGACCTCTTTTTTGCTTTAATCTGGCATTTCCCAGGCTCTTCCCACCAGGACCAGATGTGCAGTCTGTCTCCATTTCAGTTTGGCATTTTTACATGGGATCTGGAATCTGAACTCAGGACCTTCTGCTTGTGAGGCAGAGTCTTAACCTCTGAGCCACCACTCCATCCCAGAATTATGATTCTTAAATGCATATAATGGTACATTGTAAATTTGCTCAAAATCTTATACAAAGCACTTTCTTCACTACATGAAAAGGAACTCACTTCTTCATATGAAGACAATGTAAATAATTTTATCAGTTTTGCAGAGAAAAGTTGTAGTAAATAGTTGTAGTAAATTATCTACTCAGTGATGACCAATTGTTTCCCATTTCTCTTGTTTTCCAAGTATCTCTATTGGGTATCTGATTTTTAATTTTTCAATATTTTATTACCAATTAGTTTCGAGTGATTTCTAGTTATTCCAAAGTAAATGTAGCCCCTTGAAACTGACTTGCATATTTCTTTGATGCATCTCAATGCATTGTCAGTATTGCTTTTATTTCTGAAAATAAGATTCCCCATTAGAACCTCACTATCTGGCCAGTATGACTTCTTCAAGAATTCCCGTCTTCTATCTAAAGAATAATAATTAGAAACCAAAACAAACTCAATGCATTCTCATTGCTACAGAAGGTTTTGTTTCTGGATTATTTTAGTGGATAAAGAGAATTTTATTTTGCAATACAATGAGTTTTAAACTGACATTTCTAATCCCAATTCAGTATTATCCCTGTCATTATGTGTGCACAAAGTTGTTTTCAAGTGGCATCACTCTTAGGATGTAGAGCCTTCTATGGAGTGATGTTCCCATGTAGAGTTCCTTTAATATTGTAAAATGTGCCATGGCTTTCTCATCCTTAGCTGGCTAATGGAGGAAAGAGGGACCACACATCATCTACAGAAAGGTTGCTCTCTTGATCATAATGAATCACAGAAAGATCATACTTATCAAAATAAATTACTGTGAGAAGAGCAGAAGTGAAAATAAAAGCAGTAATTATCTTGGAGACTGCTATAATTTTGGAAATTAGCATAATAAATCTTATAGAGAACATGCAGATGTAAGTAAGCATTCTTTTGAAACTTATCAAGTTTCTATATTGATTTATGACAATCTCACCTTATTGCTTTAAATACTTTGAACAAAATTGCTCTCTTTAAGATCTTCAAATTCACATAAATAAAAGCATATCTTTATATTTTAGCATATATGAGCATTATATAATAGTATATGTAAAACATTTTATATCTTGCCTTGATGCCTTGAAGATATAACACAAAGTTGTAAGGTTATGTTTCTTTCCATCTCTGAAACAACTATTATTAGACCTCTATAATTTTGGCTACTGAAAATATTAATTTCTTGCTCATGCTCTTCTTTACTTGCCATCACCTGAAAAACATGGTATCACCAAATTTGTCCATCACCCTTCTATCTTCAATACATGAATTTTTAAGTATCCTATTTATTTATTTATTTATTTACTGTGTGTGTGTGGGGGGCACTATGTTTCCCTATAGAGGACCAAGGATGTCTCTGGGAACCATCCTGGATTGCTTTTAACTCCTTCTTGCTTGGCTCTAAGATTTCTCAGGCTCCACCCATCAATGCTAGAAGTGCAGGCTGATGCTGTGATTTCAGCCTGATGTGTTTATGTGGGAATCAGTATCTGAACTCAAGATCTTCTGCTTGCAAGGCGGAATCTTAACCCTGAACCATCTCTCCAGTTCCCAATGTATCACTCTTTATTGCTTAATCAATATATTTTAATTCCTGGACTAAAATTTATTTGCCTATTGAAATTTATTTGCTTCATGAAAATAAACAATCAGAAGTCAAGACTTTTGTAATTTCAAGAGCTTTCTTTTGGTGTGTAAACCAATTTTTCCAGTAGATGTTCAGTGGTTATAATAGTCGTTTTAAGAATTCTTAGGCCTTTCACAAAGATAAAAAAGTTTTCTTTTTTTCATTTCAGCAAGACAAAATTTCACAATATTTCAATTAAGATTTATTCATTTTATATATAATGCAAGAATCTTTCTTAGGTTTTTTTTTTGTGGGCAAAAGGTTTTTGGATTTTTGTCTGATTTTTGCAAATGAAATCAGAAATTGAAATTTGACTTTTCAGTCTCCCTTATGAACAATCACCCTTCAAAGACAGTTGAAATAAATGCAGAGAGGAAGGTATACACTCAATGAACCATGATAATAGAACTTTACTTTTCCATGGTGGGATATAGTCAAAGAACAAATGGCCTGCCCGCCCTGGAGATGAGTTCCAATGCCACTTCTCATTTTCTCAATGTTAGGAAAATTATTTCACTGCACACATAACTTTGTTTCATCCCTGATTCCAATTTATGTCTAGTTTATGACTGATGCCCAAAAATTATGTAGTTATATAATGTGGCCAATATATAATGACTTAGAGGAACATTTATTCTTTATCCATTAAGTGAGAAGCAAAATTCACTCAATACCAAGAAAAAGTTAGGTTGATTTTCATACATTTTGTGTGCATATATTAAATATGCCTTTAGAAATACTATAATTGGTGGAGATTCTAAAGTGTGGAATTTAAAACTTTCTATTAATATTTGAGCAGTTTTCAGAATTAGTACAATGATTTGCATAGTATCCAATTTATCCTTTTTCCAAATTTGCAACAGAGAGCATTATTAATTCAATACAAGGTATTTGCAGGATGGTCAAAACCATTCTTTACTCTTTCAGACACATTATTTTTATTCTTTGGCGATTTGTTTCAGTTGGTAAAGAAAATATTGCCACATCCAGACAAGTAAGATACATATGAGAGTGAAGAGATATACTTTAAAATAAAATTTCAGTGAACATTAGGCATCAGAATTCACAGTCAGGAAATTTACAGAAGAGAACACTATCAGTGATTTTAACTTCACCATAAGCTAAATGTATTTTACAGTATGTAATCTCATTTGTCTAACAGCACTTGCCAATATTACCTTATTTTATGTTAAAGTTGAGACTGAGCACATAGGAAGCCTGAGTACATGAAGATGTCTGAACTGTGAATGACTGCACAAACACTGAATGTAGAAAAGCAGCACTCACCATATGTGAATGTTCTCAAAGGTACAGAAAAATATGAAAAATGAGCTGATGGAACCATCTCAGCCATACATTTCATTTATCATTTCTATTTGTCTCAAATAGTTCTATATGAGGAGCTCGGTGGCACATGGACTCACGGCTAGTGAAATAGAAAGTGTAGCCCTGAGTTGTGATTATACAAATTGTGAGCTTGCATATCTTTTAGTTTTATGTACTTTTCTTTTCTAATTTACTTGCATTTACCTTTCATTCAGCTTATGCTAGGTACCTGTGTTTATTTCCACAGGGCATTATGAAACAACATTATTAGTGTCATAGAAACATCCATCTTTTTCTTACATTGCAGCTCAGAATGACAGATTATAAATCAGGTCGGGAGTGTGTTAATCCTGAAGGATTTGGGGGACATCAGTTTCTAGAAGCCACTGTGCTTCTGGCTCTGCCGCAGTGTCACTTAAACCTTGGCTTTCCTTACCATGTGTCTGCTCTGATATGTCCCTCATACCTCTTTCTATAAAGACCTCAGAGATACAGGGACCAACCTGGAAAACCCAAGAAAACATACTTCTCTTCAGAGTCCCAGTTTAACCATACTTAGAGTGTCCCTTTTAAAATATCAGGAAGCATAAAGATTTGGGGAATTAGGATGTTGCTATATTTAAGAGAGGTTTTTAAGGTTTTGAAATAAATTTAGAAAATCATCCAGGAATTTTCTGTAGTATTAGCACACTCTAGAACCCAATGTTTGAGTTCAAATAATAATAAATTGTATGACTGTGTTGTTAGCCTTTCCAAGTTTAGCAAGCAGTGTAAAGAAAAGGGAAAACAATTTAACTTAAATTTATGTGGAAAGAGAATTTATGTTAGGTTTGGAATGGTAGTACAGATAGAGGAATCTATGGATATACCAGAAAACCAGCCTCTGGTTCCATCTCAGTGAGAACACACAGGATATTGTGGACATGCTGTACATGGCGGATGTCACTTAAATGTCACTCTTAATTTTAGCAGATAGAGGTACTAATAAAAGTGTTTTATAGTACTGAATTCCTCACATACTTTTCAGCAATTTTATCTATACTTTGTTTTGGTTTAGACATTTACTGAAGTGGTCTTTCATGAATGCCACTCTCAGATATCATTCTTATAGCCAACAAATTAGGATGCATCCACGAAATAAATTAAATTTTAGAAAGATATCAAAAACTAAAATGTTTAAATTCAGTGAGTATTTAAATTTAAAGAATGAGTTTATAGTGTTTAGCTTTCAGTCCTTCAGTCTCACTACCTCATCTCCTTTGTCTGTTGACTCTCATTTCTAGATTTCTCGGGAGGGTAACAGGTCACATTGACAGGGCCTGTAACTCATTTATTCATCTTTATCACTGCTCAACTACCCAACTTACTCCCAATAGTAATGATTTTCCACATACTACATTTTGTGAATTTTATAGTTTTATCTGTTTTTCTTGCATTGGCAAATTCTTTGAATATTTTTGTTGAGTTTCTTTAACATTTTTTGTTATTATTTCCACTCATACAAACTTAATAGGTACACCGGTTCCCTCCCTCCATCCTCCTCCTTCCGACCCCCCTGCTCCCCCTCCCCTCACCCTTCCCTCTTCATCCCCCAGCGCCTCCCCCCCAATCCCCGGAGAATCCTTTAATGTGCATGCCAGACTCTCCTCTGGGCCCTCCTCTCCGATGACGTACAAGGACCCAGTGGCATTTCCCTGAACCCTTTCCTGTGTTCCCCTTAAGCATAGGAACACTACTGTGGCTGTCAATCCCTTGCCTCCAAGGATCTTGGTGCCTTTAGCAAATGCTAGACTTTGTGGGGTCAATAGTGTGTTGGACATTGCACAGGACATGCAAAGTCCAACTATGAATGCTTTGGCCCTAACTAGTGTGGAGTATCTTGCATATCATTGCTCCTCTCATCCTTACTGTCCCCTCTTCTGCAAATTTCCCTGAGCTTCAGGATGGGAAGAGATTAGGCTGGCCTAGCTCTAGGTGGTTGATATAGAGTCTCTGAAGTTCTGGATTATGGTTTGTTGGTTTTCTTTTGCAGTTTTGCTGCTCCTGCAATGCCCTTTACTCCATCCTGATGGGTATTGTATGTCACCCCCTTGCCAGAGATAAAAAGCTGTTAAGCTCGAGTCTTGTTATAAGAGTATATTCAAAGGTAGATGTAATAAAAGTAGGAAACCGCAGTGAGGGAGGGGTCAGACACCCATTTGCAAAATGGTTACTTTTTATGTGCCAGACTATATGCCCTCCCCTTCCGGTGAGATCATACCCTCTCAGTTGTAAATGATCAGGAACGAAAGTCTGTGAACTTAACCAGACGTCTCATTACTTACTTGCAGTCCTTGATGGAGGCCTATTTTCTCTGCTGTAACATGGTTTCCTCTATCCTTGTATCTGGTGTGGCCCTCCTACCCCATCCCTCCTGTTCATAATCCTTGCAATTACTGTAGGTAATACAGAGATTTATCTTTGAGTGTCTCTAGGTGGGCTGGGTGAGTTTGGTACTAGAAGCCACCTACTAGGGAGTACATATGGCGCTTAATTTTCTGGGTCTGGGATACTTCACTTAATATAATTGTTTCTAATAATATCCATTTCCTGGCAAATTCCAGTAATTCATCATTTTTGATGGCTGAGTAGTACTCCATTGTTTAGATATACCACAGTTTCCTTATCCACTCATCAACTGTTGGACATTTGGGTTGATTCCATGACTTTGCTATTGTAAACAGTGCTGCTATGAACATGGTCATGCTTGTGCTATCGAGGTGAATTTTTGCTGTATGTGTGTTTATTCCCAAAAGTGGAATAGCAGGGTCATGTGGCATTTAAATCTTTAATTTCTTCAAGAATCTCCAGACGGCTCACCAGAGTGGTTGTATGAGCCTGCATTTTTGTTCGGTTTTTGAGACTGGCATTCATGTGCCAGTACTTGTAGTCTACGGTTCTTGAGTCTTGAACTCAGGGACTAGTCCATGGCCAAGTGATTGCCCTACCAACAGAGCCATACCCCTAACACTTCTCCAGATGTTTTAGACAATTATTTCATTTTAATTTCTCCTTATTCCTGTCCAATTCTTTCTTCACTCTAAACATTCTGCAGCATGTATGGCTCCATTAACATTTTTTGAGAGATTAACATAAAAAAACAGCCTAGATAGTATAGCTGTAAAGTGGCTATGAAAGAAAGCCTTGACTTCATGTTTACAAAGTCACTCTCTCTTTAGAGGGTGCAGGATTAAGGTTGAAGGTTCTAGACTTAGTGCTTGACCTCTTACTCAGCAGTGCTGAAAGTTTAGTTTCCCATAGTAGGTTAAAGAAAATCCAAGACTACTTCTCTTGGTGCTGGATCCCCACATTGCACTTTCCTCTTGTCAGCTCTTGTCACACTAGTTTGAACATTTAGCCAGCTTATCTGGCATCAGAGATGACCAAAATAGTCCTAAAAGGACTGGCAGAGTATAGAATGAAAGTTTCTAGCGCAAAGGAAATTTTAATTTTGACTTCTGCTTTAGGTGTAGATGACAACTTGTTAAAAAATTGTATAAATGAATTTTAGAGTATAGATTTGAGGGATGCAAAAATCATTTTTATTATGTGAAAGATTTCTTTCTTGGAGTTTTTTGGAATGTTCCTATTTTCAGATGAATCTTGCTTTACATCCATATGTGAGTTGGAAACCAAGACAACAAGCGTATTTTAGCTCTTTAATCGAAATCTATGTGACTCTAAGTTTATCTTTCAATCTTTTGAACATTCAGATACCTTATCTATAAAAAGGATTAGAAAATACATTTTCTAAGATGCTTCCATTTTTTAAATAATTTCATGTTAGGGATTGTAGCAACATATGTCTTAACTTTGAAGTATTGTTCTTGAATTGGCTAAAAAATCAATAAACCAGTGCTTGTGTACAAGATTATCATTGGAACTATTTGTTCCGTTATTAAGGTGCAGATTCTTACTCAGCAAGCCTGGGGTGGAACTTGATATTTCCCATTTGTAATAAACTCACAGCAGATGCTGGTGCTGCTAGGGCATGCTTTGACAGGACTCAAATTCCTGTTGGCTTCTGCTGCTAGAGATAGAGTTCTACCCTCCTAATCTCTCCAGCACACAGACACAATTATAACGACTTAATTAATACTTTATTTTAAAAATTATATTCGGATGCTTTTCTGTCAGATATCATCAAGTAAAAGTAACTATTCAGAATAATTCCAGTTAAGGTTCCTAACATTTTTCTGCATCTACAATTCAATAGATTAGGCTAAATTGTTTCCATGAAATTCAGAATTTAAGAAAACTGATGAAATCTGTTGGTTTTTCATTTTGTCAGTTAGATACAAGTGCCGACTTCTGACTTGAGGCCTGAGCTCTCAGCACATCTTTAAAGAAGTAGTCGTGGAGGCAAGACCTAAGCAAGCCTGTGGGACATTAACTGATGTGGGAGGACCCAGCCCATAATCAGCGCGATTATTTCATGGGCAGATGGATAAGATGAAAAAAACAGGTTCAGTACTTTGACATACAGGTATTCTTGCCAGTGATGCAATGTGTCCCTCTTTTAGCAATACCTGTGCCTATTTTGTGACTAGTTCTCTAGCGATCAGTTCCTAAGGTTGTAAACTCTGCCATGTTGAAGTGTAACCAAAAATCAGAAGCAAGATTAAACCTCTCATTCACTTCAATTGTTCGAGTCCTGTATTCGTTCTGCAGTGGAAGATGAAACTAACACAACGGATTATAGAATAAAATTGGATACACTGTCTCAAAATGTCTCTTACCTTTTACACAAACGGAATTCAAGATATCACCTTCTATTGCTTTCTACACACTGTAATAACGTGAAGAAGTTCAGCACAGGTACTATGGAATTACTTTCCATTTCCACTAGCATTTTTCTTTACTCAGGATAATTTATGTCTGATCCTGGGCCTATGAATCTCCTATTAACTTGGGGCAGCTGGTCTCTGCCTGAAAATCAAGTATGAATTGTTTTCTGACCCCACCCCACACCCCAACTGCACGTTCAGAAATATTCAGAGTCAAAATGCAAAGGCAATGTGTTGCTAAATGAGTTAATTACTGAGTTACTTCTGGGAATGAACTTTTATATTTTCAGATTGGTTATTGTGCTCTGTTCTCAAAACTGAAAAATCTTCTCTGATAATGACTGATTGTTATGTAATAATCATGACTGATACCTTATTCTTACTGAAATTACATGGCCCATTCTAACTTGCCTGTTTATGCACTTACACTCTGGTTAGAAAAGGTCTGCCTGGAGCACATAGGAAGGCCCTGAGCTCATAGGTGAGACCCATTCTGATGCAGAACTAGGAGCTTACACTAGTGCTGCTTCTAGAATGATTTTTTTCATTATTGCTGTTCTGATAGTGAAAGAGATTCCAAAGATTCTGGCTAAACTTGAAAATCAAGGCTCTGGTATCGGATGAGGTTATAAAATAAAAGAATCATCTGTAGAGTTTGTTGGAAATTCATTTCAATGTCATCTTCTCCCTTGTCAAGGACATTCTGATACATTCTGTCAAATGAGTTCTCCAAACCCTACACATCAATAAGCACCTTACATGATACACATACATTAAGGCAAGTGTGCTTGCAAAACGTTTCCGTAATCGTCACCAAACTTTCTTCACATTTGAATCATTGAATACAAAAGTCAACATCTCAAAATGAATCTGCCTAGAGATGTTTTGCCATGTAGACTGCTGCTTTTTATAGTCAAACCTTGAATGTAGATAAATTTACAAGTCTATATAACTGGACACATATCTGTCATTCTCTTTCAGGGTGAGAATAAGACCTGCATTATGGACTAACATAATTTGATTGATGAAAAGTGACTGAAAGACATGTAATGTTTTAAATATACATTAACACCTGAATCATAAATAGATTTGGGGACATTAGGGAGATGGCTCATTTATTAAATGTTTGCCATGCAAACAAAAGACCTAGAATTTGGGGCCTCATATCCCATGTAAACTGGTAGGAAGCATGTGGTCACTTACCTGCAATTCTAGTCCTGAAGGGAGAGCCTGTGAATACACAGAGCAAGCTTGCTAACTATATTCGCCGTATGAGGGAGCTATAGTGAACTCTGGTCTTAGAAACCCAGTTTCAAGACAGTAAAGTGGAAGTATAATCCAGGATGATTCCCAATATCACCCTTGGCCTTGTGCACTCATGTAACATGAACATGTATGGATTCTCAAGGTGCATGAAACCCAAATGCAAACATGAATACATACATGCACACATTCCGTTCACATATACAAAACATGAAAATGGAAAGTAAGAGTTTTTTTATTCAATTTACTCTAAAGAGTATCTACAAAAGCACACACAAATATTCCCATATGAAATTTGCAGTGTATATATTCCAAAGATAAATTCACAAGAATATAAAAATGATATTTTTAAAATATATATTAGAATTCAACTTGGTTGGACAATAGTGAGTGTTTTACCTTGATCAGCAATATTTTGAAGACTTTATGAGAATTTATGAACTGGAGAAGTACTTTTCTAACATTTAAAACTATAGAACTTAAATTGAAAAACAAACAATAAAAATCAGTATTTTGTTTAGATAAAAAACTGAAAACCACTAATCTAGTTGAGCAATTGCATCTTAGTCACTAGAGGAAATGACTTTTCATCATAATTGACTTGTTAGGCAGCAGAAGAACTAAACTATTGGCTACTTTGTTGTAGTTGAAGGGAAGACGGGCTGGAAAGGAAACTAGTGGGGTGAGGTGGAGGGTTGGTAATAGATGATGAAAACATAAATTCATTGCATTTGTATATAAAAACATCAAAGAATAGAAATAAGTGGCTGATCTCTCTCCTCCAGAAACCATTACTTGTTGGACACCAAGCAACAAATGAAACTGAAAGCATCCTGTGTCTCAATCAAGATAACCAAAGCGCCTTTCTGGAACGTCCTCTCCTGTGTAGTCACATTTTCACTATAAAATCATAATTACTGAAAATGTCAAATTTATTCAGCCTTTCCAGAATTACTTATCTAGAAACGTAAAAAGGAAACAGTTTTTCTAAGAAAAGATGATAGAAAGAAATGTTAATTTAAAGCACAATGGTGAAATTATATACTAGATTCAAATGAAGATTTCTACTATAGCTTTATGAAGATTGAAAATAGAACAGTGACTGTAGCTATTATTTTAAATATAAACTGCAAGCCAGAGCTGTGTTCCTTCCAATCTTAAAAATGTTCCATCCAACACTCATGAAAAAATGATGCCCAATTTCGCTTAATTTTGATTGCAGAGAAATTGTGCAATATCTAAGGAATCTGTCTACATTCTTGGACTTTAGATTCTCAAGCTTCTTACTAGAATTTGTGCTAAATTTTAATTTTTAGCTAATTGAAGCAAAGATTTCATTCACTGGAAAGTATTTCTTCAATTTCATGATAAATTATATGAGGTTTGCTTTATTGTTTAAGTAATTTCAATTCTTAAGGGAAACAGAATATTATTTTAAAAGATCCTCTGTGTGCATCTCTGAAAGCCAAACTCTCCTCAGGAACCATTTAGGGGACAAGGAAGCCTGCTGTACCCTGAGGCAGCTTATTCTATCACTGGACAATAGTTGAAATAATTGAAATATTCTTCCTCTTGTTGAGCTAAATGTTTCCTCTTCAAACTTGTTGTAGGAGGTATAATTTTCAATCTTGTTCACATGGAAAATAAAAGGAATATAATCTCCCTTGTCTGGGAGACATTTCCTTTATAAAAGAAGCATATATCATTAGCTTATTCCAGTAATGGGATTCAATTAATTTCTTTTTTTTTATTTAATACATTTTTTATTATTTCCGCTCATACAAACTTAATAGGTAGACCACTTTCCTCCCTCCCTCCTCCTCCCCCTGAACCCTTGCTCCCCCCTCCATCCCCATCCCCCAGTGCCTCCCCCCAATTCCCAGAGAGTCCTTTATTGTGTATGCCTAACTCTCCTCTTGGTCCTCCTCTCCGATGACGTACAAGGACCCAGTGGCATTTCCCTGAACCCTTTCCTGTGTTCCCCGTAAGCATAGGAACACTACTGTGGCTGTCAATCCCTTGCCTCCAAGGATCTTGGTGCCTTTAGCTGATGCTAGACTTTGTGCGGTCAATAGTGTGTTGGACATTGCGTAGGGCATGCAAAGTCCTATTATGATTACTTTGGCCCTAACTAGTATGGAGAATCTTGCAAATCATTGCTCCTCTCATCCTTTTGCTCTTACAATCTTACCGCCCCCTCTTCCGCAAATGTCTCTGAGCTTCAGGATGGGGAGGGATTAGGCTGGCCTAGTTCTATGTGGTTGATATAGAGTCTCAGACGTTCTGGATTGTGATTTGTTGATTTTCTTTTGCAGTTTTGCTGCTCCTGCAATGCCTTTCATTCCATCCTGATGGACACTGTATGTCACCCCCTGGTCAGAGACAAAAAGCTGTTAAACTGGAGTCTTGTTATAATAGCACATTCAAGGGTAGATGTAATAAAAGCAGGAAATCTCGGTGAGGGAGGAGTCAGTCACCCATTGGCAAAATGATCACCTTTCATCTGCCAGACTATATGCCTTCCCCTTCTGGTGAGATCATACCCCCTAAGTTGTACATGATCAGGAACGAAAGTCTGTGAATTTAACCAGGTGTCACATTACTTACCTGCATTCCTTGGAGGCCTATTTTCTCTGCTGTAACATGGTCCCCTCTCTCCTTATGTCTGGTGTGGCCCTCCAACCCCATCCCTCCTGTTCACAATCCTTGCAATTACTGAATTACATAGGTTTAACTTTGAGTGTTTCAGTGTGGGCTGGGTGAGTTTGGTACTAGGAGCCACCTATTAGGGAGTACATACGGTGCTTAATTTTCTGGGTTTGGGATACTTCACTTAATATAATTGTTTCTAATGACATCCATTTCCCGGCAAATTCCAGTAATTCATCATTTTTGATGGCTGCGTATACTCCATTCTATAGATGTACCACAGTTTCCTTATCCACTTGTCAACTGTTGGACATTTGGGTTGATTCCATGACTTTGCTATTGTAAACAGTGCTGCTATGAACATGGTCGTGCATGTGCTATCGAGGTGAACCTTTGCTGCATGGGGGGTTATTCCCAAAAGTGGAACAGCAGGGTCATATGGCATTTCAATCTTTAAATTCTTTAAGAATCTCCAGACGGCTCACCAGAGTGGCTGTATGAGCCTGCATTCCCACCAGCAATGTAGCAGAGTTCCCCTCTCTCCACATCCTCTCCAGCACTTGTTGTTGTTTGTATTGTGGATTTTTTGCCATCCTGACCGGGGTGAGATGATATCTCAGGGAAGTTTTGATTTGCATTTCCCTGATGACTAAAGAAGTGGAGCATTTTTTAAGATATATGTTAGACATTTTAATTTCATCCCTGGTAAAATTTCTTTTAAGTTCCAGGGCCCATTTTTTAATTGGGCCATTGGTTTCCTTGATGTTTAGTTTTCTAAGTTCTTTGTGCACTCTGGACAGTAGAGCTCTATCAGATATGTGGTTAGTGAAGATTTTCTCCCATTCTGTGGGTTGCCTTTGAGCTCGTGTTACAATCTCTTTATCTGAACAGAAGCTCTTTAATTTCACAAGATCCCAACTGTTGAGAGTTGGTAGCAGTGACTGTGCCATTGGATGTCTGATTAGGAAATGTTGGCCTAGCCCAATCTGCTCGAGGGAGTTCCCCATCCTTTCAACTATGGTTTTTATAGTCTCTGGCCTTATATCAAGGTCCTTGATCCATTTGGAATTAAGTCTTGTACATGGTGACAAGTACGGGTCCAGCTTTAATCTTCTGCATGTGGAGATCCAGTTTTGCCAGCACCATTTGTTGAAGATGCGGTTCTTTTCCATTGGATTCTTTGGGCACCTTTGTCAAAGATCAAATGGCTACATGTTTGTGGGTTTATATCTGGGTCTTCAACCCTTATCCATTGATCTGTGTGTCTATTTTGGAGCCAGTACCAGGCTGTTTTTATAACTATGGATTTGTAGTATAGACTAAGGTTTGATATGGTAATACCTCCAGCAGTGTTTTTGTTACTCAAGATTGTCTTTGCTATCCTGGGTCTTTTGTGCCTCCATATGAATTTTGAGATTAATTGGTCAACTTCTTTAAAGAATTGCTTTGGGATTTTAATTGTTATAGCAATGAATTTGTATATTGCCTTAGGTAGGATGGTCATTTTTACGATGTTGATTCTGCCAATCCAGGAGCATGGGAGGTCTTTCCACCTTCTGATGTCTTCAGCAATTTCTTTCTTTAGGGTTTTAAAGTTTTCATTGTAAAGGCCTTTTACCTCCTTGGTTAGGTTTATACCAAGGTATTTCATTTTTTTATGGGCTACAGTAAATGGGATTGTTTCTCTCAAGGCTTTTTCACTTCTTTCATTCTGGGCATATAGGAAGGCCTCTGATTTTTGCACATTTATTTAGTATTCTGCCACCCTGCTGAACTTCTCAATTAGTTCCAGGAGCTTCCTGGTGGAGTTTTTGGGATCCCTCAGGTATAAGATCATGTCATCTGCAAATAGGGATAGCTTGACTTCTTCCTTGCCGATTTGAATCCCTTTTATGTCCCTTTCTTGTCTTATGGCTTCAGCTAAGACTTCAAGTACAATATTGAATAGAAGTGGTGAGAGTGGACAGCCTTGTCTAGTTCCTGATCGAAGTGGGAATGCTTCCAATTGTTCCCCATTGAGCATAATCTTGCTGTGGGCTTGTTGTATACAGCTTTTATTATATTGATAAAGGTTCCTTCCATTCCTACTGTCTCTAGCGTTTTGATCATAAAAGGCTGTTGGATCTTGTCAAAGGCTTTTTCTGCGTCTATCGAGAGTATCATATGGTCTTGAACTTTGGACTGGTTTACATGATGAATTACATTTATTGATTTTCGTATGTTGAACTAACCTTATGTGCCGGGGATATAGCCTACTTGGTCCCTGTGAATGATCTTTTTAATATGTTTTTGAATCCGATTTGCTAAGACTTTGTTGAGAATCTTTGCGTCTGTGTTCATCAGAGAGATCGGTCTATAGTTTTCTTTTTTAAGTGAATCTTTATTAGGTTTTGGGATTAAGACGATATTAGCTTCATAGAAGGAATTTGGTAGTGTTCCTTCCTTTGCTATTTGATGGAACAGTTTAAGGAGTATTGGTGTTATTAACTCCTTAAATGTCTGGTAGAATTCTGTGCTGAATCCATCTGGTCCAGGACATTTTTTGGTGGGAAGATTCGAGATTACTTCTTCAATTTCCCTATATGTTGTAGGACTATTTAAATAATTCACAACTTCCTGATTCAATTTAGGTAGGTTGTGTTTACTTCGAAATTCATCTATCTCTTTTGTGTTGTCAAACTTCACAGAGTATAAGTTTTTGAAATATGATGTTATAATTCTCTGGATTCTTGGGTATCAGTAGTGATAACTCCATGTTCATTTATAATTTTGTTAATTTGGGTTTTCTCTCTCTTGCTTTTGGTTAATTTAGCTGGGGTTGTATCAATCTTATTGATTTTTTTCAAAGAACCTGCTTTTTGACTGATCGATTTTTTCTATCGTTTTCTAATTCCCGATTTCAGATATTTCTCCCCTTATTTTGATAATCTCCTCTCTTCTACTACTTTTGGGATCAGATTGCTCAAGTTTCTCTAAGTCCTTAAGCTGCATCGTTAAGTTATTTATTTCTGATGTTTCCATTTTTTTTTGATATAGGCATTAAGAGCTATGAACTTACCTCTTAGGACAGCTTTCATTGTGTCCCAGAGATTTTGTTAAGTTGTATTTTCATTATCATTCACTTTCAGGAAATCTTGAATTTCCTTTTTAATTTCTTCCTGAATCCAGTTCTCATTCAGCATCATATTGTTAAGTTTCCAGGAGTTAGTGTATTTTCTCTTGTTTGTTGTGTTGTGGATGTCCAGCTTTAGGCCGTGGTGGTCTGATAGGGCACAGGTTAGAATTTCAACTTTTTTGTATATGTGTAGATTCGTTTTGTGGCCCAATATGGGATCTATTTTGGAGAAAGTTCCGTGTGCTGCTGAGAAAAATGTGTATTCTTTCATGCGTGGGTGAAAAGTTCGATAGAGATCTGTAAGGTCCATTTCTTTCAGGGTTTGATTAAGTTCCAAAGTGTCTTTGTTAAGCTTTTGACCTGTTGATCTATCCCATGTTGAGAGGGCGGTGTTGAAGTCCCCAAGAATTATCATTTTGGGGTTGATTTCTTGCTTTAGACGCTGTAGGGTTTTCTTAATGAATGTGGAGGGGCCCGTATTGGGTGCATATATGTTCAGTATTTTGAAGTCTTCCTGGTGAATTGTACCTGTGACTAAAATGTAGTATCCATCCGTGTCTCTTATAATTTTCTTTGGTTTGAAGTCCACTTTGCCTGAAAGCATAATTGCTACCCCTGCCTGTTTCCTGGTTCCATTAGCTTGCAAGATTTTGGACCAGCCTTTCATTCTTAGGATGTGCCTATCTTTTGTGGTGAGATGAGTTTCCTGAAGGCAGCAGATTGTTGGACTGTGGTTTTTAATCCAAGTTTGTAATCTGTGTCTCTTAATCAGTGAGTTAATACCATTGACATTTAATGTTATAATGGAGAAATTATTTTTAATTCTGGACTTTTTTATGATTAGTAGATTTTGTAAGGATGTTGTTTGATATTTATGTTTTGGTGATATTATACTTTCCTTCTGTCTTCCTGGATATACTTCTTGTCTTCAAGCTTGAGTATCATTTCTAGCATTTTTTGAAGGCCTGGTTTGGTAGACATGTATCCCTTCAAATTGTCTTTGTGCTGGAAAACTTTTCTTTCTCCCTCAATCATGACAGATAGTTTTGCCGGGTATATCAGTCTGGGTTGGTATTTTTGCTCATTTAATACTTGAAGTATGTCTCTCCAAGCTCTTCTTGCTTTTACTGTTTCCATTGAGTAGTCATTTGTTATTCTAATAGGTTTACCTTTAAAAGTGACTTGCTTTTTTTCTCTTGAAGCTCTCAGCACCTTTTCTTTGTCTTGAATGTGGAGTGTTTTGACTATTATTTGCCGTGGCGATTTTCTATTTTGGTCATATCTGTTTGGAGTGCAAAATGCCTATTGTATTTGGATAGGCCTCTCATTCTTTAGTTGTGGGAAGTTTTCATTTATGATGAATTGAAATATTTCCTCCGGTGTGGTATTTTGGGATTTTTGTTCTGGTATTCCATGAATGCGCATGTTAGGCTTCTTCAGGGTGTCCCATATCTCTTGAATGTTCCTCTCCAATATCTTTTTGGCTTTAACAATCTCTTCCCTTGAGCTGGTCAATTCTCCCACTTTGTCTTCAAGATCTGAAATTCTATTTTCTGCCTCATTTGTTCTGCTGATAAGACTCTCTGTTGAGTTTTGGGTTGAAGATAACTTGTCTTTTAGTTCAATTTTAAACTCTGCCTGAGACTGTTTTAACTGTTCTATACCTATTTTTGTTTCTTGAACTGTTTTTCTCAACTCCTGTTGTGTTCCTGTTCAAAGTGGTTGATACAGTTGTTTAACTCTTCTCGGATTTCCTCTTTCATAATATTAATCATGGTAATAATCATACTCTGAAAGTCGTTATATTGGGTCTGGCTTTCATGGCGATTTTCTGTGAATTTGTTCTGTTCAGAATCCCTCCTTATGGGATTGATTCTTTCGGTGGGAGATTGGTCTTCTTGGGTTTTGTTTCTCATGGATCTGCACTTTGACTTGTACATCGTTGTTTTGTTTTTTAGGACCTTTCAGTTTCTGTGTGTTTTTCACTGAATCAACGTAGTTGGTATTGTTACACTTGCCAGTTATTACTAGTGCTTGCCTTGGAGTGTGTATGTTTGTGTATTGTTATTGTTATATCCTAGATGAGGCTACTAGGCTGTTAGTAAGTCAGTTAAGTCAGGTTACATTACCAGGGGGTGAATATTAGTTTGGTAGTGCACTTTTATGATTTAGTATCTTGGTGAAATGTTGGGGTGAGTGGTGAACTCCCCGAGTTGTATGTTTTGGGGTGGCTGTATGAGAAAGTTGATCTACAGCATCGATACTTTAAAGGATCAGTAAGGTGAAAAGAAAAAGTTTACTTATCTTTCGGCTGGATGAGAAGAATCTCGCCCACGTGATATAATGAATGTAGTGGAGTCCAGATGTATGGCCTGTGTTCCCTTTGTTCCTTAGAATTTTGCTTGAGTTTCCTTTGGGCTCTATTGAATTCTGAGTAGCAGTGTGTCTTCCGTGGACCACGTGCGTAGGTCCCCGTGGGCCAGAGAGGCAGAGGGTCTGATGTTGATGGCAGAATTCCTCACCTGGGACCTGGGAAGATCGGCGCGGAGGGGGGGCGGGGCCCTGGGGGCAAAGCCAGCGGCCACGCGGCGCAGGCAGCTCCGGGATGGGGGGCAGGGCTGGGATTCAATTAATTTCATCTGAAACTAGCTGCCTTGGCTCTGAAGGAAGCTGAAATGTTTCCTCTTTAAAGCAATATTTAAGGGCCAGCCAAAGAGTTCAGTGGGTAAAGTGTCTCCTCTAAAACCTGGCAACCTGTATTCAATGCCTGGAAACCTATGTGGTAAAAGGACAGAAGTGATTTTAGAAAGTTGCCTTCTAACTCTCTCTCTCTCTTTCAAATAAGCTTTAAAAATTGAAAAACATATGAAGAAACATTTGAAACTGTAGAATAATACCCAGGTATGTATTTTAAAAGATTTACATTAACCAGAAACAAACATTTATGAATAAATAAGTCAGCCTAGGATACTATAGTACTTTCTTTTTTGTTTTTTTTTCTCCTCTTTTACTTTTTTCCTAATCCTACAAGCTCAATAGGTACCCCTGTCCTCGCCTTCCCTCCTCCCCTCCATAGTCATTCCTCCCTTTGCACTCTCCTTCTTCCCCCTTTCCTTTCATCCCCTCCTCCTCCTCTCCCAGTGCCTCCCCCTTCTTCTCTCCCATCCCCTGGAACATCCTTTTGTGTGAATGCCAATCCTCCTCTGAGTTCTCCACCCTAGGGAGGGTTCAGGACTCAGTAGCATAGCCTGAAGCCCCCTTTTGGGCTCCCATTAGTATGGGAACTCTATTATAATTATTTAATCCTTTGCCTCTGAGGATCTTCCTGCTTCGAGCTTTCTCTTCTGTGATACATGCTAGATTTGGGGGGGTCATTGACATGTCAGCCATTGTGCAGGTCAGGCAAAGTCCAATTATGGCTGCTGCAGCCCTAAATTGTGTGGAGTATCTTGCATATCGTTGGTCTTCACCATCGTTAGGTTCTTACAATCTTGCTGCCCCCTCTTCGGCAAGGTTCCCGGAGCTTTAGAATGGGGAGAGATTTGGTTGGTCTGGTTCCAGGTGATCAATGTAGGGTCTTTGGTGTTCTGAATTATAATTTGTTGTTGTTTTGCTTTTCCTGCACCGCCCTTGGCTGCATCCTGATTCGAATCTTAACCAAAGATAAAAGACTGTTTAAATGAAGATCTTAATATAAGAGGAGACTCAAAGGTAAATGGAACAATAGGAGTAGGACACCACAGTGGGGAGGCGTCAGTGTGCCATTTGCTGGATGGTTACTGTCTATCTGCCAAGAACTGCAGTACTTTCTGCAGCTCCACTGCTCATTGACTTTTCCAGAAAAAAAAAACATTACCATCCTTCTTGCCCTTCAATCCTCTAGCAAGACAAAACTGTTCCTACACTAAAACAGCATTGCTTATTACACACCTGGAAACCTCTTCCAATCTATGATTTTGCAAGAAACTTCTATTTATGCATTTATACATTGCAAAAAATTGCATAAAATGCTTTTAATTTTCTATTCTGGGATCAACGTAGAGTCACATGCATTCGTTCTACAAAGTAGGAAAAAATAATTTGTGTGGACTTTTCAACCAGTTTTCCCAATAAACGGATGGGTGGTTTTACTGTAGCATATATCCCAGTCAGAGCAGTGACATTAATGATTCTTCTGCATACTGTGCTACTTCCAGCTTTCCTCAGTCCATGCACACACAGCTCAGCTCTTGTAATGGTTTCCTTATGGTGCTGCATTGTCACTACAGCTAATCCTTTCTCTTCCCTCATTCCTGGCACCTATTAATCTCTTTTTCATTTCTCTCATTTTGAAGATGATGAATAAGGGCAAATACAGATCAAATAATCTTTGAGATAATCTTTTTTACTCATACTAAAGATGCCTCCAGGTTGTTCCTGTCTAGTATTTCATTTCCTTCCTAATTACTAGGTAATAATGAAGTGTGAATGTGCTACAGCTTCTTTAACTATCTGGCCACTGAGGAACATTCTAGTCATTTAGTTCTTTGGCTGTTATGAGTGAAATCTGCTTTGCACATGTTTATGCAGATTTTTTAAATTTACATTCATACAAACTTAACAGGTACACCAGTCCCCCCTCCCTCCAACCCCTTATCCCCCTGTGCCCCCCTCCCCTCCCTCTCCCCTCTTCACCCTCCAGTACCTCCCCCTCCCATCCCCGGAGCATCCTTTAATGTGCATGCCAAACTCTCCTCTGGGTCCTCCTCTCCGATGAGGTGCAAGGACCCAGTGGCATTTCCCAGAATCCTTTCCTGTGTTCCCCTTAAGCATAGGAACACTACTAAGGCTGTCAATCCCTTGCCTCCAAGGATCCTAGTGCATTTAGCAGATGCTAAACTTTGTGAGGTCAATAATGTGTTGGACATTGCGCAGGGCATGCAAAGTCCAATTATGATTGCTTTGGCCCTAACTTGTGTGGAGTATCTTGCATATCATTGCTCCTCCCATTCTTGTGCTCTTACAATCTTACCGCCCCCTCTTCCACAAATTTCCCTTCAGGATGTGGAGAGATTAGGCTGGCCTAGTTCTAGGTGATTAATATAGAGTCTCTGATGTTCTGGATTATGGTTTGTTGATTTTTTTTCAGTTTTGCTGCTCCTGTTTATGCAGATTTTTATGTGAACTTTTGCATCATATCTCTGAAGCACATGTTCCAGAGTTGAGCAACTGCATCATACAATTGCAATATGTATGTGAAGCTGCATGAGGTGCTGCCTCCTTTTTCATGGAGCCCAGCTACAGAACATTTATTATTCTACTTTTGATATGATTGTTCTGACATTTTTATTTTATTTTATTTTTCTACTTTTACAAGCATATTGGGTATTTATCCTAGCTTCCTTCCCTCCCCTCCATTCTCTACCTTCCCTTCATCATTCTCTCCCACTCCCTACTACTTTCCACCTGTGTGCTTCCGTGATCCCCAGGATTCACTCTGACCTCTCTACTTCTCTGGGTGTTCAGTCCTCTGTGGTTCAAGTTACCTCTCTTCAGGCCACCCCACTGATATGTGTGTTTCCCTTCACTAATCCAGCTTTAGACTTAAGGGTTTTCACTGTGAGTGCCCATTCTATAGGTATAATAACAGCTCCCGACAAAGTATTTTGATGTACTGTCTTACTACATATAAGTTTATTGACTGTCTTCCCTATTGATTTTTTTTTCTTCCCTTTTTAAACATACGTTCTTGCTCTAGTTTACAGTAACAGGGACGTATACCCTTCTGACAGGCAGGTCTTGAATCCAATCAGAAAGCTGTTGGTTGTCTACTTGATACTCATGCCACTATTACAGAGGTGGTCACCCACTGCAATGGTGATTTATATTGCAACTTACAGATCTCATGCAGTCAATGGAGCTTATGATTATTTCTCTCCTCCAGTAGCTTCTATAATATTCCTTGGTACTGTGTAAGCTATCCAGCATGGAGAAAGTCGACAGACCAGTTCCAGTTAATATTTTTTGCCCATTTTCTGTGATCCATTTGTGTTGGATCTTCAGTAATAGGGTCTTACTGACAATTTTTGGAGGGCAATCAAGAGCCATGGCAAAAGCCTATAATGTTTGTGGGCCTTTAAAACCTCTCTGACCAACATTTTATCAGGAAATGCCACATTCTTGTTACTTCTTGTATAATTTTGTACCTGGGTTCTAAGTGGATCTAAGTGGCCTGACATTTTCACCACCTCACAACTGAAGCGGCACTACACTTACTGGATTTTTCTCCCATTGCCCTTATTGCAGATAATGTGTTCTGTCATTCATGACCCCTCCAGCTCTTGCACTTCAGAGTCCACACTTTTTTGAATTAGTTGTTGAAGTAACTTTCTGCTAATAGCTTACACGATTACACCCTATACCTAGAAGTAATTTGTATCTTGATGTTAGAACATAAATAATTGGATTCTTAGATCAGGTCTGAGACATACTTTATTTTCCAAGTTCCCTAGGGGCTTGACTGAAGCTTTTTTGGTTGCTGTTGGACCAGTTAGATGCTGATGTCAACTTGATTAACTGTGAGTTAGGCTTGTCTATGAAGAATGATTTAGCTAAAGCAAACTCTGAGCAATCCTGTGTGAGATTATCTAATCGATGTAGAAAGATCTAGCACATAAAGGGTGGGACCATTCCTTGGGCAGGTGGATAAGATGGAAAGACCTCGTCCAGTATTTTTGCAGATTGACAAAATAGACAGCATTTTTAAACTCTTTAATTTATTTATTTGTGTGTGTGTGTGTGTGTGTGTGTGTGTGTGTGTGTGTGTGTGTGTGTATAAGAGGGTACTATATGTCCCTATGGAGGACCAAAGGTGACTTCAGGAATCATCCTGAATTGCTTCTAGCTCCTTCTTGCTTAGCTCTAGGATTTCCCATGCTCCTCTCACTAGGGCCAGAAGTTCAGACCATAGCTGTTCTTTGGGGAGTTTTTATGTAGGATCTGGGATCCGAACTTAGGACTTTCTGCTTGTGAGACAGAGTCTTAACTACTGAGCCATTTCTCCAGCCCAGAAAGTATTTCTGATCCGGGTGTTAAGTTGGATCAGAAAAAAAAAAAAGCACACTAAAATCTTTCCATGTCATTCCATCCTTTTTTCATCAGTCAAAGCAGGTCAGTTCACAACACAGTTTCCTGGGCTCCTGATGTTGGTATGAACTCTCTTGGTATTTTGATATACTGTAATTGAGAATCATAGCTGGAAAAAAACCCTGGTTCTCTGTACTGTTTGGTTATGTATTAATATCAGCAACAGGAAAACCATCTCACAGCTCACTTGCCTCCATCCAGTCCTGAGTCTTTCACTCCTGAGAGTGGGTGTCACAGTTTGCTCATATATTGACAATAAATTCATGACCAAATGGTTTGTGAAGACAAAGGGGTTTTATTATTTCTTATGATTGTCTGGTTACAGTTGTTAATCCAGCTTGTTGGGAGAGCTTATACCAATACCAGGAGTCGAGGGAACTGGTCACAACATATACATTGCTGAAAGAGGGCGAACTTCATTTACCAGACTGCAAGTCAGTCCAAATATGCAAAAAATATTCAAACTCGCTAAATCACCTAAAGAAGTATAGAAGTGGGCTTGTCATGGAATTCACTGGTCTTCCTAGCTCCCCACATCTTATCCACCTGCCCGCAGACTAGTCCCACCAACCATGAACTGGGTCTTTCTCACCAATTAGACAATCCCCTGCAGTTTTGTTTAGAGCTTGCTTTAACTTTCAATTCTCCAAAGATTAGTATGCAATTTTCAGGTTCACACCTGTATCTAACTATTACAGCTAGATTTAAGTGCATACTACCAAAAGGCTTCCTGAAGGTCAGATTGAAACCTTTTCTAAAGAACCACAGTTGACAGCACAGGATAGGCAAACAGAGATACTGAAGTGTGACTTGACAGCCATTTCACCTATATGCTAGTAGGTTATGACCCATAACCTTGGTCTAGTGTATGGGGAAAATTTACCAGAGATGGGCACACTCACCTGGAGCTACTCAAGTAGAGAGGTGAAGGAGTTCTAACTGGACAGCTGTTGCTAAGTGCTATTGATGTAGTAGAAGATAAATGATTAATCATTAGTTAATAAGACTCTGAAAGTCAGTGAGTATCCTGAACACCTTGTAAACTTGCTTCAGTGGAATAGGTGAGGAGGATTTGGCAAGTGTTCTGGAGATACAATAAAATACACAGACTATAAATAAGATGCTAACCCCATAAAGATTTAGGTTTCTGACACAGTGGAGGAATAATGAAATGTTCAGAGGCTTGAGGCAACCACTGGCAAAATGTTTCTGCAAAGTCAGATATTAAAGTCTTTATACTTTGCAGTTCAAATGGTTTCTATCACAAACTCTTATCAATTTTACCTCTGTAGCAAAAAATACAGCCACAGAGAATCCATAAATAAATGTGAAGCATTTCAAAGTAAAACTTATCATGAAGAGCAGACCATGATTTGGATTTGTCAATGCCAGGTGTGAAGGACATGATAGGTCATTTTCTTCCCTCTCCTGAGGGAAATGACAAATTGATATGCCTTATAATTTTCCTGCCTAAGAAGGAAGCACCATTTTTCTACAATTTTTTGGAATAATACATCCCACACTGGAACTAATGCTCCAGCCTTTGTTTCAGGTGACATGAAAAGAGTTCAGTCTTAGTGGGGTTCAAGAGATGTAAAATTCATGAGAAATCCAGACCAAACAGTAAGTTCTCCCAGTAGCTCTAAAGAGTTCTGTAATAAGAAAAATGTGAAAAGATCTTTAGAATAAGGGTCAAATAAGAAGATCAAAACTAGTACAGCTAGTTAGTGATGCAAAAGAGATTTTAAAGTAGGATTGCTTGGGTGTAACAACAGATAGCTATTTTCTCTTACATTGCTTTTGACATTCTTGTGCTTAGCAGAGAAGTGAAATAAGTGCTCATGTGTCATTGGCTGTCTTGTCATTGGCTGTCTTGCACAACCAGATGGGTGGTGTCCGTCACCTAAATATGCCCTGGGCCACATGCACATTGATGGTAAGTGCATTGCTGGGATATATTTAAATGAACAACCAGAGGTTTGTGATACACATTAAATCTCAACATGCACAGCTTCAGGCTTCAAGGATTTTGGTTCCTAGGAAGATGCTCCACCAGGAGCGCTGATTAGCATCATATTTCATGATTGTAGGAAGAGCCGCCTCCTTCTAGAGATCACAGTTCTATAGCTATCTAGCAATCTTTTCCTTCCCTCAAGGGAAAACAGATGGTTTCTTTTTATGCTTCCTGATTAATAAATGTTTTGAGTGTGGCTTGCAAAAGCAAAACCACATGGTTATTCTACCAAGTAAGATTGAACTTGTGAGCAAACCTACATCCATATCTGAAGATTACTAAGTATTCCTTGTTGAGTAACAAGCTGCAGTTGGCAAGTGGCGTATGCTAGTCATCTCTGCAAGTGTCAGGCCTAGAATCTAGAGGTCCAAGATGCAGAATCCATTGTTCCACTTCCTGCTTGGAGAGCAGGGGATGTGAACTGACATTAGGGTGGAATTCCTGTCTGTCTGGTGAGTGCAGATGCAAGAGGCAAATAAGTGGACTGACAAATGTGACCGTGCAAATGGATCTGAGCTAATCCCTTCCTTGACAGACATGCCTGTGGGCAACATATGCCAGTCTGTTTTAGACACGGGGTTTCTATGACCCACGGGTTCTAACCTTTAACTTTGGCTCCCATGATAGACAGTGATGAGACAGTTAATGCCTGCCCAGAGCTTGTTGTGCACTGAGCTGGGACAAGTACTTTGCATATATTATTTCATTTATTCCTCTCTAGAGTCTGTAATATCAATGATTTTACTGTTTCTATGCAACAGAGGATTAGAAGAGATAAGAAACTGAGCTTCTATGTTGTCTTATTCCAAGACTCATGAATGTGAGTGTCATGGTACATTTTTTTGTGAAGAAAATGAAAAATAAAGGGTGCAATCTCTTCCTTTCAGGTCAATTGGGGGGGCTCAGTTTATTCTGTGCTTCGCTACAGGTCCTAAGTCTATATCAAGGTATTGTGGATCCTCCTAAAAACCCAGCACTCAAGGCTAATGAGATAGGTCAGCGTGGTAAGTAACTGCTCAGAAACCTGAAGATCTGAGTTCAGTCCTGGAAAGTTCACATGGTGAAAGACTTCTGAACAGTTCTGTCTGTCTGTCTGTCTCTGTCCTCTCTCTCTCCTTCCCCTATTTAAAATAAATAAATAAATACAAATTTAAGAAGCCAGTCTTTTCTTGTTCTAATGAAACTTGACAGTAACAATGTTCTGGATATTTGGACTGGAAACAACTTTTCTCACTGTCTGAAATGGCACAGAACTGAGAAACTTGCCCAGGTGTTTTGAGGATAATGCAATATATGAAGAAACTGTAATCTCACAGGGAGAGCTAAGCTATTCTGATTCATAGGAACACCTGTGTAGTGGTGTTCTAGTGTGTTTTCAATGATCAGGGCAGATGCTTTTCTCACAAAGTGTTGTTTATAAGTTATTTTCCTCTTCTATATTTTTCAATATTATACTTTTAATTGTGATAATATTCTGTTTTTGGAATCAGAAAAAGAAGTGACGAGGGGAAGTGTTAGATAAAATGCATATGTGTGGGAGAAGGCACAGAACTGGACGTTTCTGAGGCAGAGTGACTCTGCGCCCCTCGCAAATACTGTGTACAATGCAGAACTTCCATGAATCATAGCAGGCTCCTCCAACCTCTGATTCCCCAGCAGGGATTTATGTTCTAAACATATGAAGTCCTTCTAGGGCAGCAGAAAATGGGCCAGAGCTCACACCTACTGCTTGAGAATGTCCAGGGTAGGAGATGGAATGTCTCCTTTGTAACAATAAGCAGAGGTTGCTAGACACTGTGATCTTGTGATAATTGATGTAAATACCTATTCAAGCTTTGATTTATTAAAAAATTAGTTATTTATTTACTTATTTTGAATGTGTGCGTGTGTGCATGTGTGTGTGTTAGCAGACACTATGTGTCCCTATGGAGGACCAAGGGTGACTTTGGGAATAATCCTGGATTGCTCCACTCTGGGATTTCCCAGGCGCCACTCACTTTCCACCTGGCATTTTTACATGGATCCTGGGATCTGAACTCAGGAACTTCTGCTTGTGAGGAAGAATCTTAATACCTGATCCATCTCTCCAGCCCCAAGCCTTGCTTTAAAAGAAAAAAAAAACTGTTTTGCTAGTTATGGAACTGGACATACACATACATATTGTATTCCCTCAGATAGGCAAGGAAAGATGATGAAAGATAAAACAACCTTTTCCCTCCATTAAGATCCTGAATGTTCTATCTCCATGTCATGTAGATCTAGTTGATTCTCAGTCCTTTTTGGTTCAACTATATCTCTGTAGGGTCTGAGGTGCTCATCATTAGTAGAGATATGTTGATCTTTCCTATTATAATAGTAGCTCTGTCTTCTTGCTGGCATTTTATTTGATTTTGTTTGATGTATCTCATATAGTTGGACCATTTATCATTAAATTGCATTCGTGTGTGCATGCTGGAGTTCTTGGAAAGTTACACTGTTAGCTTTATTACATTTCTTATTATCCCTAAGACTTTCTCTTGCTAGAAAGTAAGCTTTGTCTGAAGTCTGAGAAGAATAAAGACCTTTTAATTTTCTTTTCATTTCATAAATACATGCACACACACATGCTGTTACTTATTTTATGCTGTTACATTTTAACCTAGCCGTGCTTGTATGCTTCAAGTGATTACAGTTGAACTTTATTTTAAATCCACTTTCTCACAAGCTATTTTAATTTCCCGATTTCCATTTAAAGTCATTTTGATGCAGTTGGACTGATAGTTGTTCTGTAAATAATTGGGTCCTATTACTTGCATTTGTTCTTTGTGACCCTTTTTATCTTCCTGTCTTCTGATTGTTCTAGCGTAAATGGAACATTTCACAAGCTTTCATTTCGTCTCTGCATTTAGCATACCAATAATAATGACCTTCAAATGTTTGATGTGGTTTGCATTTACAGGGTATATTTGCATGGATCTAAGTCCATTTTCAAATAATTATATCCACCTTCGTGGCAACACACTAGCTCATAACGTGGCTGACTTTGTTCCATTTATCCAAATACTATAAACCTCCAAGGGACTGTTCCTATGGTTTTTGAGCACTTTTTGCATTTGTTGATCAGAAATGTATCATAAAACTTAAAATAGCCTATCTTCATGTTTCTCTTCTTACTTTTCTTATCAATAACAATCATCTGCATTAAATATCTTTGTTGTGAGCAAAGTCTTGGTAAGAAGCAATGTAAAGAAGCAGAGGTCTATGTTGGCTCACAGAGCCCATGGGGGGCAAGGCATGGCAACACGTGTGGCTGCTGACTGTGGCAGCAGGAATATGAGACTTCTTGCTCATTTGTTAGATCAGGAAGTAGGGTGTGACTATAATCCTCAAAATCCAGCCCCAGCAATTTACTTCCTCCAGCAAGGCTTTACTTTCTAAAGGTGTCACAACTTGCAGAAGCAATGCCATCAGCATGCATTATAACATATGTGTTGCTTGGAAAATTTCACATGAAATGCATAGTGGTATGAGAATTCCACTGGAACTATGGGCCTCAGGAATTTCTGACACTCATTAGTCTACCTTCATCACCCCAAATTCATACAAATTATTATTGAGCATTCCTACCACTCCATATCTTCAATGATTTTACTTTAGGTAATTATCTTGACTTTTATGTGCAAATATCTGTATTCTCATTTTGTTTTGCTACCTTTTAATCTCAAACTCTTTTAAGAAAAAAATCAATGGTTTAT
Source organism: Typhlomys cinereus (assembly GCA_023101885.1). Lineage (NCBI taxonomy): Eukaryota > Metazoa > Chordata > Mammalia > Rodentia > Platacanthomyidae > Typhlomys > Typhlomys cinereus. The sequence continues at coordinate 6,232,074 of JALPQD010000080.1, read as the reverse complement.
AATTTCTAGCAGAAATAAATGTACAGCTCTTTCAGAGCTGAAACCAAAAGTTTAAATCTTTTCCTTCATTGAAACCATGCTCTAAACTGTACACCATGAGTGAACTGACCACAGTGATATATGATTGTATTTCATTGTATATCATGCTGCACTGAGTTAGGAGATACGATTACACAGCTCAGTACTCTTGGCTTTCAGTGTGTTGTATGAATAATTTGTATAATCTCTGTATAAGATTTAGTTTTATTACCTGTAAATCCACTTATTATTGCTGGGATTGGTTTTGCCTAAAATAAACATTGTAAGATTAACTTACTTGGGTTTAAAAATAAAGGTTTGAACAATGTTTTCTAATATTTATTTATCGATATTACACTTGAATTTTTTCAGAAATTTAATCTGTAAAATTTCAACAAAATTCTCCTCACTTCTTAATTACTCAAATGATATTAAAGTTTGAGTTTCTGGGGTTGATTAGAGAACTCACAGACCTGGTGACCTGAGTTAAATGTCCAGAAACCTTCATGGTACTGTGCGTGCCCCCATCTTTCTCTCTTAAATAAGTAGGGAAGTAAGTAAATAAATAACTTTAAAAAGAAAATAAATAAAACCTGAGGTTATAGGCACCCAATACAAAGATGATAACATGAATGAGATTTTCAAATTGACACTTGCAAGATGTATTCTCCTGCACATCTTCTTAGTCAGATATTTTGAAAATAGGACAATAAAGAAGTATAGGTGTATTTAGAATAAATATACTCACAATAATTTTTATCTCTACTCCTGAGTCTCTTCAGAAGGTAGTTAGCTTCTCCTTCTATAACCTTTTACACTTTGAATTAATACACACCAAGTAGAGGGAAAAGTTTTCTCTAGGTATTACACATCATGTTAAAGTAATTATTATGAATTTTTGCCATCACCTATTTTTAATCACTTAACAGTGAGTTCTCTTTTCTGTTTTTATTTCATGTCAGTCAGTGGAAGATATAACTAGAAATTCCTTTAGTATATATTGTTCCACATGTTCTATGTTCATTATAATGGTATGAGCATTCGTTTCCAATGCATTAAAGAAATCTGGTGATAGAGGAAAATTTTAGAACTTTCCAATTAAAAGTGAATTTTCAAAATTTCAAACCAAAAGGGAAACATTTCTTTTTATCTCCATGTCTGAAAAGTGCACATTTCACTTAGAGTTTAGCCAATGTTATTGATCATGAATGACTTATAACCACTATGAAGAAAAGAAAAAATATTAGACCCTGATTTGAAGGCAAATAGTCCTAATGTGAGAGAAGTAAGTATGAATGTCATAGACCATCCCACAGAAGCATAAAAGAACTGTGAAGATGATCTAGACAGTATTGACTTTGTGCTTTGAAGTGCAATGCTAATTTTACATATTAGGCAAATAGAAATGTCAACTCCAAGTATCATCAATACAGCTGGTATTAATTTATTAATTACAAGGAAAGTAGAGTAGAGTAGTAGTAGGTGAGGCTGCAGAGACATTAGGGCCATATAATAAAACACTGAGCATGCTCTCTTGATGGAAGTCTGTCACATGAATGCACCATGCAATATTTAAAACAGAAGATTGGGGAAAAAAAAGTGGTAAGCTGATTCAATAAATTCTGTTCATCTTTTTTTATTAATACATTTTTTATTATTATTTCAGCTCATACAAACTTAATGGGTACACCAGTTCCCTCCCTCCCTCCTCCTCCCCCTGTAACCCCTGCTCCTCCTCCCCACCCCCCTCCTTCCCATCCCCCAGTGCCTCCCGCCCCAATTCCTAGAGAGTCCTTTCTTGTGCATGCCTGATTTTCCTCTGGGCCCTCCTCTCCGATGACGTACAAGGACCCAGTGGCCTTTCCCTAAACCCTTTCCCGTGTTCCCCTTAGGTATAGGAACATTGCTGTGGCTGCCAATCCCTTGCCTCTAAACATCTTGGTGCCTTTAGCAGATGCTAGACTTTGTGGGGTCAATAGTGTGTTGGACAATGCGCAGGGCATGCAAAGTCCAATTATGATTGCTTCAGCCCTAACTTGTATGGAGTATCTTACACATCATTGCTCCTCCCATCCTTTTGCTCTTACACTCTTACCGCCCCCTCTTCCGCAAATTTCCCTGAGCTTCAGGATGGGGAGAGATTAAGCTGGCCTAGTTCTAGGTGGTTGATATAGAGTCTCTGAAGTTCTGGATTGTGGTTTGTTGGTTTTCTTTTGCAGTTTTGCTGCTCCTGCAATGACTTTCACTCCATCCTGGTGGGCATTGTATGTTACCCCCTGGCCAGAGACAAAAAGCTGTTAAACTACCCAGCCCACCTAGAGACAGTAATTGCAAGGATTATGAACAGGAGGGATGGGGTAGGAGGGCCACACCAGAAACAAGGAGAGAAGGGACCATGTTACAGCAGAGAAAATAGGCCTCCATCAAGGACTCAAATAAGTAATGAGACATATGATTAAGTTCACAGACTTTTGTTCCTGATCATTTACTACTGAGGGGTTATGATCTCACCAGAAGAGGAGGGCATATAGTCTGGCAGATAAAAAGTAACCGTTGTGCAAATTGGTGATAGACCCCTCCCTCACTGTGGTTTCCCACTTTTATTACATCTACCTTTGAATGTGCTGTTCATCTTTTTTTATGGTATTTGTTTTCTTTTAACCTTACTCATGTCTATTTCATTTTAAAAACTTCACTTTTTATCAGAGGTCTAAGTTAATGATATGAAAAATGTATTTTTAGATGTTTTAGAATGGGAACATATTCCAAGAGATGTTACAGACTGTATTTTCCTTGAGATACTTTAGTCTATGAGAATCGTCTTCCACAAAGAAATGCTGACTGGATAGAGGTTAATAAAGGCTGTTGGTGAATGACCTTACTGGGTACTCCAACCAAACGCTTTAGGGATTCTGCATTTTTTTTTAGAGAGCTACAAACAAGCTTTGAGAGTTCATGATAAAATTTGCAAAGCTGCTTATAGTTCACAAGGATTAGCTGGGCTCTGTGAGCCCATAGATTAGCCCTCACATTCTATGTCTGCCCTCGCAGAGAGAAATGACACTCCTCCTTTAGCTTCAATGGTTTATGCACTATCAATTATTTTTCTAGCCTGGCAATCCTGAACTCCAAACTGAGGGCTGCTATGGTCAAGGTCATATACATGCTTACTCCCTGAAAAATGTAGAAAAGGATGAAGCTGTGACCTTATGTGCACTTAGATTCAGGTGTCAACAGTTTCAGAGTTTGGGACACAGCTGTGAAGAATTGGGAATTAGGGCAAGCCTTTGAACAAGTCTGCAGGTGATTATTTAATTGATATGGAGACCCAGCCCATAGTGGTTGGTGCTTTCCAGTGTTAGACTAGATAAAAGGAAATGTTAGGAGGAAGGACTTGCTTTCTCTTGTCCTGTGTGGACTTGCTGTGTTGAGTCTGCTACTGCTATGCTGCTTTGCTGTTCTTGACTGATGTCTGGACTCAGTCTCATGGGTTTTGACATTGTTTCTCTCTCACATCAGAACCCAACCTTTTCAGTCCTCCAGTGAAATTGAGGTTTAAGAGTTTTCAGAGTACTTAGGTCTTCTGAGATCTTCAACCCAAGAACTGAGCAACTTCAGGTAACTGACAGAATTCACCAATTTTATTTAGTGAGTTAATTCAATAAATTTCTTTATACATACATCTAGTCTATCCGTTTTGTTCCTTGAGAGAACCCTCACTAATAAACTTTGTAAGAGATGATTAGGAGGAAATTTTAAAGGCAGAAGAGTCCTGGGTGGGAAGTTCCCTAAATACACAGTAGGATTCAGGAATCTGCATAAGGAATCATGAGACCACAGCTTTAGCAAGGTGAAATAGCAGCTAAAATACCTTGCAATGCTAATTTAGTTCCTTCTGGAACTAAGGTCTTAGGAGTTCCCCCACAGTAGCAGACATAGCAAAGACATTTTAAGATAACTAAGATAGCTACAGTGGAAAAAGAATAAAGACAAGGAATGTCCAATTACTAACTCTCAAGGGACCAATATTAAAGGCTGCTATACACACTTCAGAACTACAATATTCCATAAATAAAATTCATTCTGGAATGACTCAAATATGCCCATGGATGCCTTCATGAAAGTTCAGTATAGGGAAAGCATTGATTGCTAATTAGGTCTCCAGTTACCCCCACATTGAGCAAGGACTAATGGTGACTTACTAACCACACTTGAAAAGGTCAGTGTACCTGTAAGCATCAAGCCTAGCACACAAGTTGTTGGAGCCTAAACAAGGTGCATGAAGAATCAGAGTAGCACCCGTTTCCTGGGACATTATGATGTGAGAGGCTGTGAATTCCTAAGGAAAGATGCTTAATTATAATGGAAATTTCCTTAAGGAGAGTGAGCAGTTTCTCCCAAACTTTGTGAAAACTGGGAGTCCTGAACTTCTTTCCCATGAGAATTTATAAAACAAAAAGTAACCTGGCTATTACCAAGGAGACAATGAATAGTTTTCTGATTGGACTCAAGGTCAGAATGGTACACATACCTGTTACTGTAAACTAGAACAAGAACCTAAAAAAAGGGAATGAAATCGATAATAGAGAAGACAGCCAATAAACCTATAGGTAGGAAGACAGGATATCAAACTGTTCTGTAGGTAGCTGTTTTTATAACCACAGAATGGGGATTACAGTGGAAACTTTTGGGTCTAAAGCTGGATGAGTGACGGCAAATGCACATATTATTAGGGTGGCCTGAAGAGAGGGAACTTGATAAACCACAGAGGCCTGAGCCCCCACAGGAGCAAACAAGCCAGAGTGAACCCTGAAGTCCATAGAAGGATACAGGTGAAAGACTGGGAGGGAGGGAGAGGGAATGGTGAAGAGAAGAGAGGAAATGGGAGGTAGGGGGAGGGAGGGAAGCTGGGATGACCACTCAATGTGTTTGTAAAAGTAGAAAAAATAAAAAAATGAAAAAGTAACCTAGCTGTTCTAGTGCTCTATCGTTCCAGTTCTTCATTTGATCATTTTTCCTTTTAGATTGAGAAGGCAAAGGGAACCGCACACCCAAGTACTATTTGTTTTTCTTTTGATTTCAATTCAATAAAATGTCAGTATTAATCCAAAATCCAATAAATGTCCAGACACATGCCAATGCAGGCAAATTTTATTAAACTCAAGGACACACACACACACACACACATACACAAGTTATAAGAGTAGGAAGGAAGACTTTCAATGAGATAAGAAGGGTAATCAGGTAGGATAATACATTATGGGAAAAAAGATAAAAATTCATTATATGTATATATAAAATGGTAAGAAAATCAAAAGGAAATGAAAGAGTTTGTGTTTGATTATATCAAACTGAAGCTAGGAGACTAGAAGAAGATTCTAAAAGAGTAAAAACAAAAGAACATGGGCAAACAGATAAATAAGGCTTCTATGTGAGAAAGCTCTTTTTTATTATTTATTCAATTGTGCATGTGATAGAACCACGGGCAAATTTGGGAATCACCATGGACCGCCTCCACCTCCTCCTTATTTATTCTGCCCCAGGATTCACAGGCTCTGACCTAACAGGACCAGAAACGCAGGCCACCCCTGCTTCTGCTAGGCATCTATACATGGGGTCTAGGATCCAAACTCAGGACCTTCTGCCTGCAAGGCAGAGGCCTAACCCCTGAGCCACCTCTCCAGCCCCCGAGAAAGCTTTTAAGGAGATGAAAGAACAGGAATAGGACACACTAAGGAGTGGGATTAGCTTCCAGGTACCAACCACCCATTTACTAGGCCTTAACCACTGCCTCCTCCACAATGACAGGGAACACAGGCCCATTAATATAACCCAGTCTAAACATCAGTGGAAGGGGAAAGAACTGACAGTAGACAGGATCAGATGTCTTAATATTGACCATAACATATGACAATAAGCCTCCATCTAAGTACCTTTCATTATATCTTTAGGTGAGAAAAGATATTATCACCCAAGCAAGATAAAGTCTATTAGAATGGAAATTCTGTGAAATAGATAACAATAACCAACCAGAACTCAGAGTATCAGCAACCCTAAAATGCTCAACCCAAATCAAGTCAACCAAACTTCCTCCACTCCTAAGGCTCAGGGAATTTTGCGGAAGAGAGGGCAGCAAGATTGTAAGAGACTGAAGGTGAGGAGGGCCCAGGTCCAGGTCACATCCATCACCACAGGCCTGCTGCATCCAGGATCCCACTGCAATGAGACCTACCTTCACCAGACCTGTCCAGTGGCTGACATATCAGCATTCCCCATGAACCAGCGAACAACTCAGGAGAAATTACTACATGCAGTGGGAACCTTAGGAAAGGAAGGATCACTGACAAACAAACAAGCATGAAGGGTGGCATGGAGAGAGATGGATTGGTGAAGGCAGGAGAGGGAGGTAGAGGAAGGGGGAATGGAGGGGGGAAAGAGACAACCACTCATGTTTGTATAAAAGAAGTCTTTAATTAAAAAAGGAAATAATAACAATCAAAATCCCAAAGCAATTCTTTAAAGAAACTGATCAAACAATCTCAAAATTCATATGGAAGCACAAAAAGCCCAAGAAAGCAAAAACACTAGTGCATAACAAAAACATTCTTGAGGTATCACCATACCAAACCTTAATCTATACTACAAATCCATAGCAATAAAAACAGTTTGATACTGACTCCAAAATAGACACATAGATCAATGGATAAGGGTTGAAGACCCAGATATAAGCCTACACAATTACAGCCATTTGATCTTTGACAAAAGTTCCCAAAGAATAGCATCTTCAAAAAAATGGTGCTGGCAAAACTTGATATCCACATACAGAAGATTAAAACTGGATCCATACTTGTCACCATGCACAAAAATCAACTTCAATGGATTGAGGACCTTAATATTAGGCCAGAGACTATAAAATCCCTAGTTGAAAGAGTGGGGAACTCCCTTGAGCAGATTGGGCTAGGCCAACATTTCCTAAACAGAAACCCATTAGCAGACACTAGAACCAACACTCAACAAATGGATTCTTATGAAACTAAAGAGCTTCTGTTCAGCTACAGAGATTGTAAATGAAGCAAAAAGGCAACCCACATAATGGGAGAAAATCTTCACTAAACACACATGTGATAGAGCTTTATTATTCAGAGTACACAAAGAACTTAAAAAATTAAACACCAAGGATATAAATAACCCAGTTAAAAAATGGACTTTTCCAGGGATGAAATTGAAATGTCTAACAAATATCTTTTAAAATGTTCCACATCCCTAGACATCAGGGAAATGCAAATCAAAACTACCCTGAGATATCATTTCATCCTGTTCAGGAGGGCAAAAATTCACAAACAACATCAAATGCTGGAGAGGATGTGGCAAGAAGGGAACTCTCACACATTGATGTTGGGAATGCAGGCCTACTCATCAGTATGGTGATTTCTAAAAGAGTTAAAGATCAAAAAGCTATATATAAAAGCTGCTATACTACTATTGTGAATAATACCCCAAAGTGCAGCAATTCACTACAGTGACATGAGTACAACCATGGTCATTGCAGCACTATTTACAACCGCAAAGTCATGGAATCAACACAAATGCCCAACAGTTGAGGAATGGGTAATGAAAATGTGATGCATTTATACAATGGAATATACTTAATAATAAAAAAGATTAATTCATGAAATTTGTTGGGAAATGGATGGAGTAGAAGAAATTATATTGAGTGAAATATTCCAGACATAGAAAGTTAGATGCCATGTGTGTTCCCTAATGAGTGGATCCTATGTACTCAAAGGCATATCTATGTAATACCCACTCTAATCGCAAAGGATTATAAATAGGAAAGAAGGGGAAAGAAGACCTCAAAAGAAAGGAGACAAAAGAACACACTTCAATAGAGCAATTACGCTGTGTTCATATACTGCATGTAAGGAGCAAGACATCTGATGTAGCACTCACACTTCCCTTCCTGTTCACTTGGGACTGAACTGATTTGATCTCCCCAGTCAGGCAGGGTATGAGAACTAACACTTAGATGGTAACCAACTGGCACTGCTGAGTCCTTCTATTATTCCATCTACCTTTGAGTCTCTTCTTATATTAAGATTTTCATTTAAACAGTCTTTTATCTTTGGTTAGGAGATGAGCTCCACAATTAATCTGGATGCCACCAAGGGCAGTGCAGGAACAGCAAAACTGAAAACAACAACAAACCATAATTCAGAACACTAAAGACCTACAACATTCACCTGGAACCAGACCAGCCAAATCTCTCCCCATCCTAAAACTCAGGGAACCTTGAGGAAGAGGGGTCGGCAAGATTCTAAGAGTCTAAAGATGGGGAGGACCAACAATATGCAAGATACTCCACACAAATCAAGGCTGCAGCTGCCAGGATATAGCCACAATGTGATTGGACCTTGCCTGACCTTGTCAACAACCCCCCAAAGTCTAACATGGTTCACAGGTGAGAAGACTTCAGGCAATAGGATCCTTAGAGGCAAGGGGTTAAACAATTATAATAGCATTCTCATATTAGCAGGCAGCCCAAGAAGGGGCTCCAAGCTATGCCACTGAGTCCTGTGCCCTCACTAGGGTAGATGACTCAGAGGGAAACTTAGTGCCCACATAAACAGATGCTCTGGAGGATGGGAGGGAGAAAGTAGGAAGCACCAAGAAAGGAGAAGGAAGGAAAATTGAGGGAGGGAGTAGTAAATGGGAGTGAGTGGAATGGGAGACAACAGGAAGGACAAGAGAGAGGAGGGAGAAGAAGGGAAGTATCTATTGAGCTTGTATAACTAGGAAAGCTAATGTAATTTAAAAAAGAAAATAAAAAAGATTATTTGTGATAGTGTCTTATTATGTAGCTCTCTTTGGCCCAGAACTTAACAGATTATCTGTTTGCTGCTGCTTCCCAAGTACTGGAATTATAGGAAATTATGAGTTTAAAGAACTCAAACTGAATACTATTGTATTTTGTATTTTTATTTAACATAGTAAATGAATAGAAGATGAATTTCTAGACTTATATAGCACTAACATTTAAATGTTTCCAGAAGTTGATTCATTAATTTATAGGTAGATTCATGGTTTGTGAATATACAAGCAATAACTCAGAGCTCTTGGCTAGTAACAGGAAAGGATGCAATGAGTTCAGTCACTGTCACCTGTTAGTTCTTTTGGGGAGCAGTGTAGATCAGTCACCACTGCTTCCTCTTCGTATTTCTAAAGATGTATGCAGATGTTGCTCAAATTGGATTCAGAGAGGAATTTTTGACCTTTTCTATGACCTTAGCATATCCTATCAATATTGCTGAAACATACAGTGTAACTCCATTGGACTATTATTGATAATAGCTACCTTGTTGTGATTCACTGGATTGCTTTCCTAAGTGCATCAACTACATATCAGTTTTGACTGACACCTATCTCACTGGGACTCCTTGAATATTCAACAAGATGTGGGAAGAATCAAAACAGCACTCATTTTCAGGACACTATGATGTGACAGGCTGTTGGTTCTCAGGGGAGTGTTGTTTGATGATGAGTCATAATGGAAATATGCAGGGACACACTGTAGCTAATTTGGATTAAAAATACTCATGATGTTTATGGTGGTCAGGTTTTAAAAAGATCAAGAGAAAACAGAAACAAATTTAAAGAAAAATATAGGAGAGCTATCCTCTGGAATTGTTTGCTTTTGTCAGATGACTTTCTCTCCAGACTAGAGGTTAGTTTACTGATGTCTCCACTCAGGTCACCTGAGGTATAGTTCAGGTCATTCTTTTAGTGAAAATCATGGTGATTTCATCAAAGATACAGGAATAGACACTAGCAGTCAAAAATGACTGATACTGCTGCCTAAAGCCGCAAGTGCAATTCTCAACTCCTGTGGGAAGGTATGGCATTAATCATCTATTCTGGACAAGAACTCATCATTCAAGGAATGTGTGGATGCCTGTATTTGCCAGGTTCGATCATGGCAAACACAGATATCCACCCACCCCCGCAAAGTTTGCATATGTGCCTTATAGAAATGTAGTCATTGCTTTCCCAGATAGTTTTACTGAACTATGAAAGAACAGTAAAAGTTGTGTAGCATTAGGATATCTTGAAATATGTGCAAATTCTGCAATTATCTCTCTAACTAAATAAATACCCTGTCCTTTTTCTCACACAGTCTCTTTTTCTTTGAAATATAAACAATACTTTTGACAAAAAGCAAAATTTGAGAGTAAGATAAAGTGCTGTGAAATATAGCCATGTTTTCCATGTCTCCAGAGCTTATTCATTTTGGTTAAATTTCTCTGCGTCTGCACAGGTATGGATACATGCTCACACATTTACACATACATTACACTGAAAAGAAAAGAAAACGGTTGATCTCTTTTCTTTATTTATAGTTATTGAGATTTTCTTCATTGTTTTTAAATGTGGCAGGCAAGGATCTGTAAAGACAGATTTACATTTTTGCAAATATCAACCACTTGTTCTGTGAATAGGGTTGGTCATTTTTGAAATTGGTTGATTACTGTGGTACCTGTGAGAGTAAAAAAAAGAGTGAAGCTGCATCTAGGAACTCACTGCTGTGCGATTTGTCCTTACCAGACCTGCATAATGACTGACATACCAACATGTCCCCCTAAAATGTGAATTACTGAAGAGATAACAACACACAATAGAAACCTTAGGGACTAGAGCTTGATAATGCCCCTATTAGTGGGGTGGCCCAAGAAGGGGCAGCTTGGTATGCCACAGAGGTCAGAACGCCCACAAAAGTTTTGAAGCCTGAGGGAACCCTGGGGTCCATAGAAGAGGCCGGACAGGAGGGTGGGAGGGAGCAGAATGAATTGATGAGGGGAAGGGAAGGAGGATGGAGGGAAGCAGAGATTAGTACTCAATATGCTTGTAAAGCTAAAACAATAAAGAAAGAAAAAAGTCAAAAAATAATGAATGAGCAGAACATTATTTATAAATCAGTTTCTGTGCATCCACAAATGAATGCTGCAAGCACAATTACTCATCAGCTCACAGTGTTGCAATGGGAAATAAATATTCCACTCATTTTTTTCCCTAGCTTCCCTTCCACAGCAGTGGAAGAGCAAGGAATTATGGATTGCATTACAAGGTTTATCACAAAAGAAAACAAAACCCTTAAATGACAAATTCGATAATCTTAATCCACATAATAAAACACTAAACCTGATTGACTTCATATATAAACCTATTTTCTACAGGAATTCATTAATAATGCAAATAAGGAATGAAAATTTTCTATTCTATTGCAAAGTGAAAAACCATTTTAGAAAATAGTGAGGCTTTCATTATTGTATTTGAAAATAAACTTGACAATTTGTCACATGGAGAGCTGATATGCAGAAAGGTATGCCATTAGCTCTGAGTAGTGATGGGAAGAGAATTTACAAGGAAAGAGGTATTTGATAGATTGAAAGTTTGGATCAATACATAGAAAAGTAGAGACTTGGTACATAGAAATGTAGTGGCACCAAACATAGAAACGTAGTCTTATTACATACAGTTCTAGAGGCTCACTCAGTACACAGAATATAAAGGCTCTAATTAAACAGAACAAGATGATTTTATCCTGATCTCCTTGGATTTACATTACATTCAGGGTCGGCCTTATGAGTCAGCAGATTATCATGTAAAGTATTGTTAAAAGTAATAATAACAATTATGCATGTTTTTGAAAGCCTCACATTGAAATCACACATGACTGTCTGACCCTTAGAAAGTTAATATTAGTAGAAACAAAATGTATTTCTATAAATTGAGTAGATTGCTAAAATCTCAAACTGTTACACTGATAGAAACAAAACTATCCTAAGCATTGTCAAATGTATTAATGAAAAAAATGCACATACTAAAATCAACAAAACATATTTCCAAGATATAGATTACATGTCCTGGTATGTCAAAGTGTGGAGGATAAACATCCTAAGTCAAAATCAGGAAAGAACTTAAATCTTCCAACTCACAGATTTCTGCACAATTGTGATTTCCTTTGTTTTCTATTGTCGCCTATTTGACAATGAGCAACATTTTTTAATTTTTTTAAACATTTTTTATTATTATTTCCGCTCATACAAACTTAGTAGGTACACCGGTTCCCTCCCTCCCTCTTTCTTCCCCCGACCCCCCTGCTCCTCCTCCCCTCACCCCTCCCTTCCCATCCCCCCAGTGCCTCCCCCCCCAATCCCTGGAGAATCCTTTAATGTGCCTGCCAGTCTCTCCTCTGGGCTCTCCTCTCCGATGATGTACAACATTTTATATAGAAAGAAACATTTCTACTTTATCCTCTGATAATTCAGGGTTTTTACTAGCAAGAAATGCATCCAGATAACTATTTTGGAGAAATATCAGTTTTCAAGTGTAGAAAAGATCTGAAGGAACAGAGAATGTTTATTTTGAAGGAGAGGGGAAAATACTCTGAGCTGCCTATTAAGATGATGTTGACCTTCAGCAGATGAAATATTCTGTCCATCAAAATATTGTAGGAAATTTTGTAGCTGAAACAAAAATTTTAGTTTCACTTGTATAATTCAGTTCTAAATAAACCAAACATTTAAACAAATTACATTGTTTTTGCTTCCTATTTGTTTTTCATTTATTAACTAACATTCATTTGCAGTATAAAAATCAATCAAATATGAACTGTATTCCCATGAAAGCTATTCTGTCTCTAGATGAAAGGTCTTGTCTTATGTGCCACGAAGTGAGGTCAAAGTCATAATAGGAGACAAGCACTAAGTGGCTCTTTATCACTCTGTGAGAAGCAAAAAATACCTTGAAGTAGCACACTTTCTCATATATAATTTAATCTCTTTCTAAATCTTTTTCTACAAATCTTTGAATAGATGTTCAAGATTTGAATAAAGAAATAGGATCCGTGTATGAAAACATAGACTTCCTTGATATTCCTGTTTGCTCTTTCCCAGGAAACATTTAAGATGCAAGCTATAGCCCAATTTGAGATGCTGTTAAGGTATTTTAACACTGGAATGGAATTTGCAATAGATTAGTGATCCCAAGAATTTCACAGCTTTAAGTTCTCAAGGGCTTAGATCTAAAATATGAAAGTGGTCTAGTTGGGACAAATGAGATGGCTTAGTGGATAAAGAAACTTGAACATGACCTGAGTTCAATTTCTGAAGTCCACATTGTAGAAGGAGAGAAGTTACTTCTTAAACTTGCTTTCTGACCTCCACATGTGCACTGTGGCACCTATGTATTCTCAATCTCTCTCTCTCTCTCTCTCTTTCTCTCTCTTCTCTCTGTCTCTTTCTCTCTGTCTCTGCTTTCTCTCTCCTGTCTTTCAAATAAATAAATAAATAATCAAACAAACAAATAAACAAATAAAATAATTTGTGGCGTTTTAGTTATGGTGTGGCTCAGAATGGAAACTTTGTCATGGGTAGTCTTTTGACTTGAACACTTCAGTGCCTGAAATTGTTAGCCAAAGTAAATCTTTTTCCTTGTTCGGTACCCAGTCCTCTCTTTTGATCAGCAATGTCTGTGAAACAAAGTACCTTCTCAGCTTATGGTAACAGGTCTGTAGGGCAAGTTCAGGAGGCAATCTGCTCTCATGAAATCTCCTCACTATCAAAATCATGGTAATCACTTAAATGTCAAGTGAGCTTCATTGAATAATCGAACATTGGTGAAATGAAATTACTATGTCTTATTATGAAAAATGTTGAAATTATTCTCCAAAGAAGATAAAGTCTTTATGAAGTAGAATTGACAGTGAAAGCCATCAAACATTCCACTAATACTGGTGATGTCTTTGAAAGGTGCTAGGTGAGATATGTTCCTCTTAAAATTCAGAATGCTGAGCAGGGGAAGGTAAGAATGATGGGGCCACTAGGATGACTTGTGCTGACAGTGACGAGTTGAGATATATTATAGCAATGAACATCTTCTGGGAACCTGCTTCTGGGAGTGATCTTGCAGTACACAGCTCTTACTCTTAAATAAATGCCTCATTTGTGTTTATGGGTGTCAATATGCAGGATTAGAAGAAGCCATCAAATTCCTTAGCAAGACAGTGAAAAAGGAATAGAGAATGAATGAAAATCTTGAAGCTGCAACTGCTGCATGTAGGAAATTTCAATTATTCAAATTCAAAATGTAACCAAATATAATATTAGAAAAAAGTTTGTAAGCTTTAAGCTTTAAGCATGATAAGTTTGAATGATTTGGCACAAAGCTATTCCAGAAGGACATTAATGACAAGAAAATATTTTATATGGCCTTTCCAGTTTATACAACATTTTAACAACAAAAATAATGTCTCATTACCTAAAAAAAGTCCTATGAGGCCTTGAAAATTTTTCTTTATCGATGACAAAATGTGGATCAACAAAGTAAAGGGATCTGTTTAGGTATCAGACCAGGAGCCAGTGTTTCAGGCTCCAAGTGTTGTTCATTCCTTTAATACTGGTGAGTTATCCTTGAAAGTTACACATAAAATAAGCAAGTTGTCACAAAGAGATGCTTTTATCTGACAGCATACTTTAGCCAAGACCACTGCATCCAGAGACCAATGTGAGATAATTTGATTATGTCATATGTATTATAGACAACTATATGAGATAGTGGAAGAACATGGAAAAGTTGTAATGACCTTAGTGGAAAAGTGCAAAGGAAACTCTAATCTCTAATTGCCTTTTTAATTTAGTATTTTGCAGTCTCTATTTGTGTATTTTAATGTCATTGGGATCTTTCAGCGAAGTTGCATTTATATCATTATTTATTCTTACAATGTTGTCACAGTCATTTTAATGTCACACTATTTTTTACAATATTTTATTACATGTATTCTAGTCCACAAAGGAATAGAGAGCCTCAGTTGAATATTTTTCCTAATGTTAAACATTTAAGTTTTTTTTTTTCAGTTTTTGTCTCCTTTAGGCAACATTTGAATTAAAGTTAATCACAAGAGTTTCATGATAGCTTCACAATTTCTCTTCACTCTACTTATTTGTATTTATGCAAATTATGTCCTCTAAATTCATCACATGTTATATACTGCATATAGCCTAATCTATTTGCATAACATGACAACGTCAGGCATACAATAGTTTTCTATTTTCAAAACAAGTGTAATTTTATCAGTCAGCCAGGGATGGATGGATGAACAACTGGACAGGTATGCAGAAGGATGGATAAATAGAGGAAGCAAAGAAAAATGAAAGTAGATAGAAAAAGAAAACCTAGGCTAAGCAAGGAAACATACATAAGGAAGCTATTCTAATACAATGTGAAGAAATCTGAGGAACTGTGTTTTCATAGAAAATAAGCGATGTGTAAGGAAGGATAAAGTTGTAAATCTCAATCACAACTAATCAACTGCCAGCTGAAGAGACGGCTCAGTGGTTAAAATCTTTGCCTTGAAAGCAAAGGGAACTTAGTTCAGATCCCCATGAAAATGCCAGGTGCAGATGACAGTGGTTTGCACTTTCAGCCCTGGAATGTGGAGCCTGAGAAACCCCAGAGCAAAGCAATAAGGAGGTAGAACAATCCAGGATGATTTCTGAATTCACACTTGGGCCTTCACAGGAATACACACTCAAGTACCCTCTTCTACATATATGCTTAAACATAAACACACCCACCTGCACACGTTAAAAAAGAAATCATTCACCAAGTGTTGAGGGTTGATTGCTCGGGTGTTGGATTCTTGCCTAGCAACACAAGTGTTGCCAATTTAGTAGCAAGTGGGAGAAAAGTTATCAAATAAGAAATACCTTTAAAATATAACATATATAGTATATATATTATGAGAATATTAATTGAAAACACCTTTCTTTCAGGTGTTTAACATCCACACAAAGGTTAATTTGTACCTCAGCAGCAACAGAGTTGGACTTCAAGGTCTAAATGATCTCAATTTGTGAGTATCTGATGTTTCCTTAATGAAATTCTTACATTACTTCTCAGTAAACATTTAACAGAGAAATGATGTTGTGAAGTTCCAAATTATTACACTTTGAACAAAAATTCCAAGTGAATTATAGCATGTATCCAAGTGTTGCATTTTGTATCATTAATAAAACTGAATTTGTCTGGAGTATCTCATTAGATATAGCTCTGATGTCAGAGAGGTGCAGGGGATGGTGTTGCCAGCACTGATCACTGTAGGTTTGTCCTTGGCGTCCTTTATCTGCTCTTCAAAAAGTAGAATAGACTTCTGATTCATTTTATTTTATGTGTCTCATCAAACTTATATCTAAGATGTCCTTCAGTCTCACATTTTTATACCTCCAACTTTGTTCTTTGAGCGCCACAGTCACCTGTGTGAACTGAGGGTCAAATTTGGGGTAGGCAGGCTTTCAGCCACATGAATTTTGCTTTTTGCCATTTCACATTCTGCAATCATAATTCAGTTACATCTGAAGAAAGGGCTTTGTGTATAGAAGGGAGACACTTTGAGGATAAAGAGCATGGTATACAGCATTCATATTTCAAAAAGCTTTGTTAATTATATACCTTTTAATTTGAGTTTTGCTATACTAAAGGTCTCTAACCACTTTTAAGAGCTCCATTACTTGATTCATGTTAAATACAGTTTGATATATCACTTAAGACCACTGCATGTGACAAGCACAAGATTTTGTGTTCTGAGAAAGTTGTATTAATGAATGGTCTCCATGAAAGCAGTGATTTTCTGATGAGAGTGATATTGATGTATCTGCATAGGGTACTTGAGTGAGATAATTAACACATTTCTGGGATTAGCTATGCATGATAGATGCTGATGACTGTAAGCAAAGTAAAATGATAGTCATGCTGAGGAATAAATTAAATGTGTTTTAAAAACATACTGTAGGGACTAATTAACTTAGTGGAAAAACTTGAATCTTTATACCAACACAATACATCTAATTGTGACAGTGAGAAAGTAAGGCAAAGATTATTCAAAGAGAGGGGGAAATGAGGTGATGGCAAATTTCAAATCCAGATCAAACACAGTGTTATGGTTACATTTTAGTGTCAACCTGATGGTTGCAGATTGTTTGGAGCACAGCTGTGGAGAGTTAATGATGAGAACAGGCTCCTGATCAAGTCAGCAGGTACTTGATTAATTGATGTGGAAAACCCAGCCCATAGTGGAGGGATACTTTCTAGTGGTGGACTGGTTAATAGAAAGTGCAAGGAAGAGAGACATGTTCTCCCTTTATCCATTATGGACTTGCTGTGGAGTTCACTCTAAGAGGCTCCATTGACTTCTTAGAGCATAGTTGTCTCCTTTGTTGCTGCTGCCACTATAGCCTCCATCTTTGGCTGACTCAAAGATCCATCCTTCTGGCTTTTCCACTGTTCCCACTGCCTTTGGAACCTGGCCTCTAGACCTTGCTGTTTTCGTTGTTCATTGTTGATGTTGGAACTTAAATGTTTTTAATTGACATCTGAGTCCAGCTGCTCTTCACCAATGTTAAATCCAAGTGTCTTGGACCCTCCAGCGAAGTAGAAGCTTGAGTCCTTCTGGGGATCTTTCGGATTTGTGAGACTTTATGGCCAAGAATGAAGCAGCTATGGGTGGCTATTTTTATTGTTGATTTATGAACAAATTATATATATATATATATATATATATATATATATATATAAAACATTCTAGAGATTCTGTTCTTCAAAGAACCCTGATTAATACACTTTGGCCTTATTACTCATATCAAAGACAGAATAATCGCAAACTGTTAAAATAAGGCACAACTCTTTAGGAAGTTAGAGCTTAGCAACTACTCAGTGTAGCACTGCTTCTAAACACAAAGGTTTATTATTATTAACCCTCAGTTATACATCTTGGAAAGAATACAAGTTAAAATATGATGTATGTAATTGGGAATTTCATAGCAACACCCAGTATACTGTGACAGGGATGAAAAAGTCATTGATTTAGACAACATTATTGACCTCCAGCAATTCACATTCTCTTTTTAGATTTCAGAGTTAGGCAAATTCAAGAAGTTAAATGGATGATCTATCAAATTCTTTCCAGCTATAACCTTATATGAACTAAAACAAAAGAGCAAGTTGGATTTATATATGTGATATCTCAAAGAACTTGTTAATAATAAATGAGTTGTAGTAAAGGGAAAGTTCATTTTATAGCATCCTGTGTGCAAACAAAAAGTGACATATAAACTAGAAGATAAGCAAGAGTGAGTAACTGATGTTACTTTCAAATCACTAGAAAAAAAACTACATTTGGTGTTCATGAAGAAAGGAGACACTGCTTTCAAATGAGCTTTTGCACAACGAGAGACCTTTTTTTGCCATGAAGAACTGCTCATTCATTTTGATAGCTGGAATTTAAGTTTCATCAAATTTGAATTTGATTTAAGAATTTATAAAAAATTGCACTGCTCAGAAATACTTTTCCATATGTCTCCACTATGTATGACAGTTCATTATTTAGGATATATATCATTGAGAGCTCATAATTGAAAAGATTCAGAGTTCATTTTCTTAGTCTTAGCAGGAAGACATTTATTTAGAAACTGGTTAGATAATGTGGGAAAACTCATGTGGGTCAAGGACAGACTTGGATATTAATTATCTAGGAATGATGTCCAGGAAGCATGCCCAGAGGGAATGCCAAGGGGTGCTGCATCAAGCAATATTATCATTTGGTGTTTATAGCTTAGAGTGATTGATCCGTATTATAGGTTCAGCATTTTCCTGTGATTCTGGCCAACTGGAAACCATCATGCCGGTCCTCACCATTGCAAAGCGAAATCTATGATGCTGCTGTTGAATGCATAACAACTTTGCTCCCTAAATCCGTAGCCATTCCATTTATAACAGAGGGAATGGTGAGGGGAACTGAGCATAGATGAAATACAATTGTCAGGCTTTGTAATTGTGTCACTGAGAAACCATTTTAATGAATTTCTATAGAAGCATACATATTTTCAACCCTGATTCTTCACAATCACTTCCGACAGTATTTGTTATGGTTGCATTTCAATAAACAGTTGCAGACTGTTTGGGGGCAGCTGTGGAAAGTTAATGGTTAGAATGGCCCCTGAACAAGCTGCAGGTACTTGAATGATTGCTGTGGAGAATCCAGCCCATAGAGGGTAGTACTTTCCAGCGGTGGACAGGATACTAGGAGGTCTAAGGAAGAGGGACTTGCTCTTCCCTTATCCAATGTCAACTTGCTGTGCAGTCCACTCTGCCTGCACATTGTTCGCCTTTAGAGTGTGTGGCCTTCTTGGTTGCTGCTGCTGCTGCTGCTGCTGCTGCTGCTGCTGCCTCCATCCTTGGCTGACTTGGAGCTTCACCTTTTCCATCACATCGTTGCTGTTCCCGCTGCCTTTGGAGCCTGGTCTCTAGGCCTTGCTGCTGTTCACTGTTCATCGCTGACGTCGGAGCCCACCTGTTCCTCATCGACGTCGAAACCCAGCGTATTCAACTCTCCAGAGGAACAATATCTTGAGACCGTCTCCGGATCTTTTGGCTTTGAGGAACATTCCAGCCAGGAAAGAGGCTGCTGCGGGTGGTGACCTTGAAGGACACTTTTTTTAAACATTTTTTATTATTATTTCCGCTCATAGAAGCTTAGTAGGTACACCGGTTCCCTCCCTCTCTCCTCCTCCCCCCGACCCCCCTGCTCCCCCTCCCCTCACCCCTCCGTCCCCATCCCCCAGTACCTCCCTCCCAATCCCCGGATAATCCTTTAATGTGCCTGCCAGTCTCCCTTATGGGCCCTCCTCTCTGATGACATACAAGGACCCAGTGGCATTTCCCTGAATCCTTTCCTGTGTTCCCCTTAAGCATAGGAACACTACTGTGGCTATCAATCCCTTGCCTCCAAGGATCTTGGTGCCTTTAGCAAATTCTAGACTTTGTGGGGTCAATAGTGTGTTGGATATTGCACAGGGCATGCAAAGTCCAATTATGATTGCTTCGGCCCTAACTTGTGTGGAGTATCTTGCATATCATTGCTCCTCCCATTCTTGTGCTCTTACAATCTTAGCGCCCCCTCTTCCGCAAATGTCCCTGAGCTTCAGGATGGGGAGAGATTAAGCTGGCCTAGTTCTATATGGTTGATATAGAGTTTCTGAAGTTCTGGATTATGGTTTGTTGATTTTCTTTTGCAGTTTTGTTGCTCCTGCAATGCCCTAACCATTTTGCAAATGGGTAATTGACCCCTCCCTCACTGTGGTTTCCTACTTTTATTACATCTACCTTTGAATGGGCTCTTATAACAAGACTCTAGTTTATCAGCTTTTTGTCTCTGGCCAGGGGGTGACATACAATGCCCATCAGGATGGAGTGAAGGGCATTGAAAGACATTATTTTTATTGTGAGTTATTTTTAATAAACTTGTTTATATATACCACATTCTATACAGAGAACCCTGACTAATACAATAGTCTTCTAGTGTTTATCCTTCCATTCACCTAGCCATTGGGTCTTAGCATTCACTGTGGCCAACATATCAATAGCTTGTAACCTTTAATCATATCATAAAATTTATTATGCTCATTTTCATCAAAATAATTTATGCTTCATCTTCAACAACAGGGATAGCAAGGGCAAAGAAGAGTGGAAAATTGTACCTAGTGCCTTGTAGCAGGAAGAGCAATCTTTGGTGTGAGATCAAGAGAGAGTCATGTTTGACTATATTTGGACTATGTGATATTGATTGCTTTACTTTGGTATTTTTCAAGTTTTGGCTTTCAAAATAGCTATGTTGTAAGTTTTCCTCTTGCATTAATAAAGAAAACATTTGCTATTTTGTAGCATATAATATACAAACAAACAAAAACAATTTTCTAGTATTTATATCAACAGACAAACATCAAAGCAAACATTTGTTTTGTCGCAGAATCTAGTTATGAGAACTTTTATTCACTCGTATATTCCATTTAGAGCCATAAAGAAAACAAAATTTGTTGCTGTATCTTGTAGTAAGAAAGCTAGTTTTAGACAACAGTAAGAGAGGGGAATAACCAGGATGCATCAGGAGGGAACTGAGTGGAGTGATTTGGATAGAGCCAGTAACCTGAACATCTTGTTCTCTTCGGGCCAGAGTGTGAAACAATGAGCCCCTTATTTTGGTGGAATATTATCATATGCCTTCCTTATGAACAGTGGTGTATCACTTCTTAACTGGAGCATGAACCACTCAGATATCTCCCTTTCCCTTATTCAGTGGCATCCTAGAAGCTATGGGGTATGCTGAAGTCCAAAACCAGAAATAGATTGAATTTCCGCTGTAGTTACCTTTGGAAGAGAGATTCTCTAGGGAATGACTTGAAAGAAAATTGAGTCAGGAAGAAGCTTTCCTGTGAGATGGGTGGGAAGTCATCTTGAGAACATCTGTAGTGTTCTCAAGTACAAGTCTTATAAACACAGAGAATTTTCAGCATCAATAGTACTCTCTCACTTAATATTCTCCAGCAAGGTATGTCTCAATATTTTATACATGCAAAGACTAAGTTGTTTGGTACTTTACTTCAAAAATATAATTATGGACTCAAATAATCATTTATAACACATGCAAATATTCTGTTAAGTCTAATAATATTTTATTCATATTACTAGTCAGTCATATCACAAACAATAATTATTAGTTTTTCTTTTAATGTAAGTCTTAATGGTGATGTTTTTTAATTATATCACAAATTCAAAAATGCATCACACTATAATAATCATGAAGTTTTTATCTCTTCTTTCCATATGGTGTTAGAAGCTATTGAGAATTCTAATTTTAAAATTACAATTATGAAAACTGAAATGCATATTTTACTTTTTAGAAATAGTTCGAACTCACATTTTTAACAGTGATTTAAGACTCACAAACAGATGTATATAGTTTTAAGAGGAATACCTAGAGAAAAGCATCAACTACTTTTCCTGTAATATAAAAAATGGCCTGCTACTTTTTATTGAAAGTTTTTGTGTTATTAAATGTTATTCTTCTATAATATTAAGCATCTTAAGATGATGCCAACTGGTCTTCAGGGAAAGGACAGCTATTTTAGCATTTCATTTCAATTTAAATAAACACACTAAGATTCACGTTATATCATCATATCTACCAAGTAATTGATTTTACTTGAGAAGAAAGTTTGTTTTTCACAGTTAAAATACTTAATCAAGTATTATCTTCCTGTATTAACCCTGTCATTTGAATTATATAAATCTTGGGAAATATGATAATTCAGAATTACATTATGATCCTAATGAATGTGCAGGAAATAGTTTCTACTTTTTATATTAGTATATTAAGTAACATTCATTAAATTTTAGATATATATTTTTACTCTTTTGTAGAACTACCTTAGTTTTTCTGTGCAAAAATGAATGTTCATTATAATAATCAGAATTATTGACCGATAACTTTTCTCCCTCCTTCCCTCCCTCCCTTTCTCCCTCCCTCTCTCCTTCTCTGTCTTCCCTTCTTCCTTTCTCTTTTTCCTTTTTCCCTTCCTTCTTCACCCCTTTCCTTATTCCTTCCCTCTCTCCTTTCTCCTTCTCTCCCTTCTTTCTCTTCCCTTCTTTTTCATTTGTGGTGCTATAAGTCAAAGCTCAAGGCTTTGTGCTATGTTCAGCAGATACTATTCCCATGAACAACATCCCCTCTCTTGTCAGATAGGTTTTAATCATCAACTGTTACAGCTTCCATCATTTTGACCTTGTTCACATAAGATTTTAATCCAGTAAGTAATGTTTTGTAATAGATTGTCTTAGAACTTTTATCTATAGCTTTCTCTTTTCCAAAACAAGGACTATCAGGTCTAAAGAGCCTAGAGTGGATTAGAATGGCGCTAACAAATGATGGGGAGCGAGAGGATTCTGAACCAATTGCAAGAGGTCAGCAGCTGGTGGAGTACCAAGAACCTACAACTCTCTGTGGTCCCATTTCCTGTGTGTTTGGGACCTTGCTTCACTCATCACTGCACTCCCACTGCAGAAGACATTTCCTCATTTTCCACATAGACCTGTACTCGCATTAACTCGGGTGCCCTGGTTCATGCTGTCAGCTGGGAAGCCCAGTGCTCTTTGCTTCTTCTCAAAGTGTTCAAGTTTGTTTCTTCATGTATTGTGCATTAAACTACTAAACAGATACTCCATATACTAATATGGTGCTCCATAAGATTAAAGACTCCATTATACTTATCTCATTGGCTCTTATGAGAGCTATTTCAAGACTTTAGAATCAAATTGAACATTTTATTCTCTTATTTTTATTGTTGCATAGTGAATATAGCGAACTTATAATATTTTTACCATTTAGTCAGAATTCCCATCCCCCTTTCTTCTCAAGATGTGGTTTTAAGTAGAGTTTTTGGAAGAAGAAGAGATGGATGTGTTTTGACCTACCAAAGATCTTACAACTATTTTAGAAAGAACACAAGAGCACAGAATTCACCTGAAAAGAAAATTAATTTCTTTCTCAATACAAGATATGCAACCATATAGTCTTTTTACAATATAATACAATTCAAACCTTGAAATAGCACTTAGATCTATCTGTTCCTTAGGTATCCTCTGCCTTCTTGCTTTTGGCTTTTGCCCTGTTTAAGGTTGGTGGTTGTAGTTGTTGTTCTTTTTCTATCAGCTTCCTTAAAAGAGAGTGCAGCTCACACTGCAGTCAGGAAACTAGAGTTCATGAAGACACTTGTGCTTGAATACATTTCTCTCCTGTGTTTCTTTGAGAATGGTGATGTTGCGATTGAGTTTGTTAGATGGTGAGCATACGAACTCCTTGAAGTTCCAGTTTGACTGCTAAAGGCTTTTAAAAATGACTGTTACTGCTCCCTTGTTGTGAGACAATATTCTAGTCACCCAGGGGTACTTAAAAATTATACTTCCAGAGAGTCTATCCATTCCAATGCTACATTTAGAAGAGTTGTCTAAAGTAGTAAGCTGCAGATTTAGTTTTTTTTTAAATTTTGATTTTGTCAAAGTGATAGTAGAAGCCTTTGAAATAACTTTTCTGTGCTCAGTCATCAGACTTCCCTGAGGGAGCCTGCAGGCTTTGTGGCTAGTATTTTGATCCCCAAAGGAATGCCTTTGGAAAATGCTTAGCCAGCACATAAAGTCTGTAAGTGTCTACTTCTACTACTATTGTGTGTCTTCTTGTAGTTCCCTTTATGTGCCTGAAAGAGATTGAAGTGAATCATAAAACTGCATCTACAGGCAAAGAAAAAGAGAAGGAAGATTACGTATGTCCCATTGGTCTTTTATGCTTGAGCTCCAGCCCCTGGCCTTGAGGACAAGCGGAGTGAGATGAAGAACGGTGCCTGCTGTTTTGCTCAAAGACTGAGCCATGCTTCCTGGTGCTCAGGTACAAGTCTCCGGCTGAACACATCACAGGTAAGGCTTGGGCACGGCTCAGTTCTCTGTTGGCATCCAGGAATACAGTTGTGCATTTTTAGGATATGAAAGCAGAAGAAGAGAAAAAGTATCAAAGTGACTCCTGGATAACTCAGGCCATGGATGGCATCTGAAAGTCTGATTATTTCTGCACCCATCTGCCTTATGTATATGGGGCTTGTTGAGCTTTTCTTTGCTGTGCTATTGAGAGGTGAAACTGCAAACGTGACTCAATAGTAATGGATTTGAAGATTCCCAGAATTGCAAACTTTGGCCAAAATACTTAGCTTCCTTTGGGATCCCTTTTCTTCTTCAACAGGAAAAAAATTGACAATGGCATTATTTCATACCTCATAAGACTGTTGTGGGCTATACAGTGGATGAGGAAAATCTTACCAACCTACAAAGTGCCAAGGAAATCTAACATGCTTGGCACTGTTTCCCAGAATGTAAGTTCAGCAAATATGTTTTTCTGTGACTAACATTTGCATATAATTGCTATGTCTCATATATTTGCTTAGTAAAATTTGAAGTTTTAACATTTACATAATTGAGAATCTGGGAGTCTCATTTGAAACTTTCTTTACCACTTGGGCATTCAGATTTCCAACATCCAAAATTGTTCACATTTTGCATAATATGTCACATGTCAAAGGAAAGGACAGTACCAGAAAGATTCCTGCTACATTCAAAACAGCCATCTTTCTGAGTCAACAATGAAAAGTGATGCAATTGATCCCAGTAGCACTTTTTCTCTTTCCTTCACTTATTCATTACTGCTAGAAAAAGCTGTGTGATTATATCTATTCCAATACAAAGGACAATTTATTCTGGTGATCAAGTGTCCTTGTAGAAGAAGTCAGAATTCATCATCCTGATTTTTTCAATGTCTCTGGGAAATGGAATATCTAGCACTTGTTTAATTTCTTCATCTATTCATTGAAGTAAGAAAGTAATTTTAGGAGACATAATACTAAAAAATGAACAAAATTTGTATGCAATTTTTTTTCACTTGTGTATCTCAGGAAAATTCACAAGATGAAAGATCTGTTTAGAAAAATGGATCAGCACTTTTGGACTATAAAGCCTTTTCTTTTGGCATTTAGCATTCCTGGGTAGGATCTAGTCTATTTTTATTGCTTTCTAAAATGAAATACACAAATTTGTTTGTCCCACCTTTTAGTTTAAGTTACTATAATCAAGGTTCACACCAAGGGTTCATGGCAAAGAAAGAAGAAACCCATCCTTGATCCTTAAGTAATTTACATCACATTTTATTTTAAAATATTGCATAATGAAACATGAATCATTGAGCAAAAGTGACCAATTTGTTCAATGCCAATTGCACAAATAAAAGAGGACCAAAGGAAGAGAAGGAGAGAGGAAGAGGAGGAAGAGAAGAAAACAACTATGGATAAGTCAACAAAATTGATGATAAACTCTCTAAATCCATTTGTGTACAAAGGTTTATCAAGATGTGTACTCCTCACAGACATGAGAAAACATATTGTTGAGTTTTTGTTAAGCTGTTTGTCCCAGCTTTACAACTCACAGTAAAGCTAGAAGAGAGTGCAAGTAAATTTGAAAAGATGTCCAAATGAAGAAGAAAACTGACTCAAGAGACAAGAGAGCTAAACACATCTAACATCAAAGGCTGAAGCCAGGTGTGATGGTTCATGTCCATGGAAGAAATTTATCATGAGTTCAAGCCCAGCCAGACCCTCTGTCAAATAAAAACAGTAAATAAAGAGGAATAAAAGAGAGAAAAGAAAGAATAAAAGGAAGGAAGGAAGGAAGGAAGAAAGGAAGAAAAGAAGGAAAGAAAGAAAGAAGGAAAGGAAAAAAGGGGAAGGAAGGAAGGAAGGTATATTAAACTGAAATATACTTTTAAAATATACTTTCCAGATACAGATTTCCTCAGTCATTTAAGGGTTCACAAAGTTCATTTAAAACCAGTATGGATGCTGCAAAGTGGGTCACATGCCTGTTATTACAGCTACTTAGGATGCCCAGACAGGAGAAGTGCATGCTATACTTTAGCCTGACCTACATAGTGAGACCTTTTCTCAAATTGATTAGTTAATTAATTAATGACAACTTAAACAGAATGAAAATAAAACCCAGGGAAGATTTAAAAAAATAACTATGGTAAGTGGCTTCCAAAACTTAATTTATATGCTGCAATAAGTGCATTTACACACATCACAAAGGACAATTTGATGTCTTCTCTGAGGTGATTAGGAAAATGGCATTTTATTCTGACTCAGAAATGGAAGCAAACTTGATTTCCACAGCAAATTAACTGTGATAGTGACTCAGCAAAGATATTTTTAATTTTTTCCTCTAAAAAACCACAAATTTCTTTTAAAACTTCTTGACTTATATGTCAAATTACAATAGCCAGTCATTGTTCCAAGCAAATGAATTCAAAACAAATTTTACCACTGCTCTTCTATTGTTTGTTAAAAATTGAAAACATAACCAGCCAAAATACAGCTGAAAGTAAATAAATGACTGAATGACAACCTTCCAACACTTAATTTAAACAAAAAACAAACCAACAAATATGATAGTTTATCTTGGTTGTCAGTTAGATTACCTCTAAATTCAGCTGCCAGACCACCCTAAGAGATTATCTGGATCAATAGATTTGCAACACAAAGTCAATCCTAAATCTGGGTGGAACCTCCCAGTGGCAAACTGGATACAAGAAATCACAAGAAGAGCTCTAGGAGACTCTCACCCTCAGCTGCCATCAGAACTGAGCTTCTTGGACCTTCCAACATGACTGAAGTCCAGAGACTCTCCAGAAATCCTCCCTCCTTCAGCAGCCGACTGGGACTGCTGCTGTATTTGGCT
The DNA here is from genome assembly GCA_023101885.1 of Typhlomys cinereus. NCBI lineage: Eukaryota > Metazoa > Chordata > Mammalia > Rodentia > Platacanthomyidae > Typhlomys > Typhlomys cinereus. The sequence continues at coordinate 6,204,846 of JALPQD010000080.1, read as the reverse complement.
TCTGGATTGAGCAGTTACTAACAACCATTGTTGGACTACCTAAAGTTTATCTTGTAAACCACTCCAATAAATTTCCTTTTTATATGTTTATACTGTAGGTTCAGTTTCTGTAGAAAACCCTGACTAATACAAAATGAAATTATTCTCATGAGAAAAAGTAAATTCTATCTCACTGGCAGAGCAGCAAAACAAATGTTTCATTGTTTCTTAACAGATTCATAAAAGTAGAGGGTAAAATATCGTGAGATGACACAGTTCTAGTCTGAAGCTACACACACAGCAGAAGTTCAATTCTGAGAACATGTATTAATCTTATGTTAAGGATAATTCTTTAGGAAATAGAAAAATATGTTCTCTAGTCTTAATGAAAAATCTAGGTCTGTTGCTTTCAGTTTGGGCAGACCCAAAAGGAAGCAAGAAATTCCAGACTTCTGGAAGGCTATTGATCTTCAGTGACTACTTCAGCATCTGACCCATTAGCTGTGATATGAATGTAAACTACCTTCTGCAATTATTTACTTCCAGTTATGTTCTAAACCTTTTGTTCATAGAGTGTACAAAACAGATACATATTTTGCCATGGTGGAACTTAAAAATTCTCACAAGATGCAAAGTGCAGGACATACATAGCAAGAGGTAAAAAATGCTTCAGAAAAAAGCAGATGAGAAAGCACAGCCTTTCTAATAAAGTGATATGCAAGCAATTTGTGTGTGTGTGTGTGTGTGTGTGTGTGTGTGAGAGAGAGAGAGAGAGAGAGAGAGAGAGAGAAGGCACTGTGTGTCATGTGGAGGTCACTTCAGGAATCATCCTAAATTGTTTCTACCTCCTTTTTGCTTTGCTCTGGGATTTCCCAGGCTACCCACTAGGGCCAGAAGTACAGACTGGCTGCCATTTCCTCCTGGCATTTTTACGTGGGACCTGGATCCGAAATCAAGACTTTCTGCTTTCAAGGCACAGTCTTAATTCCCAAACAAATTCCTTTACAAGGCAAAAAAATAAGGACATGTAGGTAGAAGTAGCAGTTCATGTAAAGACTAGTGGGCGCCCAGAGTCTAGTGAATTAAGTTTGACCTCAGCATGGAGGGTGATGTTAGAAGCCCATAGGGCTGGTAAGAACTGGTAGCAGGCCAGATCTGACTACACAGGTCTATGCATTCTCTGTGGTAGTCCACTAGACACTTGTAACTACTGAGCATTTAAATACTTTTCTGAATTGAGATGTGCCTTAGGATTAAAGCACACACTGGGTTTTTGAATATGTAGTGTCAACAGATAAAGTAACTTGTTTCAATATTTTTATATTGATCTCATGTGGGCAGAATAATATTTTAGAGTCATAAAATTAATTAAAATTGGCATAAAACTGTCTTTCCAAAAAAGTGATGACTATAGATATTGTAGTTACCTTTATGTTTCCATTGGGAAAGATCATGGTAGATAGCTACAAAGATTTTTGACTTTTGCTCACAGGTGTTTAAGGAATCACTGGAACAATGTGGGCTGGGGAGAGCTGTGATTTCATTTACCCCTCAAGAGGACTGTGGTCTTGCTCTCTGGAGATTAGACTATGTAGGCAGGAAATAAGAGGTGACTACTTTTGGTGACAACCTCAATGAGGTTTCTTCCTCAATGCGGAAGAAACAATGCACTTTGGGCCAGTGGAAGCAATAAGAAGAAGGTCATGTTCCAAATGGAGTCTGCAAACTTCGATGATGAAATGGATGCAAAACCTGGAGGCTGAGGACAAGGTTTCTGACTAAAAAAGTGTATAGATTTAGACTTTTCTTAGGCAAAGGAATTAGGGTGAACTCCAAAGAGAGAACATCAGAAGTCTACTTTTAACCTATGTAAATTTTATATACTTAGGTACTCTCAATAACTTAAATGAATTTTTCATATTCAAACAATAAAGTTATTTAATCATCTCATTACCATTGGTCACTTGTTTATAAAAACCAATAATTAAATTACTTCCACATTAATTTTCTGTTTAGAGAATTTATTAAATTCCTACTTAGAATTTGTATGTTTTAGATAATATCCTAGACAGCAATTACTAGGCCAATAGATAAGAATATATAATGTTTTTGAACATGTGTTCAATCTATTTTTCCAAAAAAATCATGCAGCCAAATCTTCAACCCAAAAATGTATTTCTAAGTGTGTTAATTTCTCCACACTTTTAGCAGTATTGGACTCTTGATAATATAGTTACCTAATTATTAACTTAATTTCATTTAATTAAAATTAATATTTAATTAAAAATGAAATAGATAATTTTTGTTTTCACTTATTTATTTTATTTTTTCCCACATTTTATTTTTTCCTAGTCATATAAGCTCAATAAGCTCAACCCTGTCCTCTCCCCCCCTTCTCCCCTCCCCAGTCATCTCCCATTGTACTCTCCCCACTTTCTCCCTTCCTTTCACCCACTCCTTCCCTCCCCTTTTCTCAGTGTCTCCCCCTTCCTCCCTCCCATCCCCTGGAGTATCCATTTATGTGAATGCCAAATCTCCCTCTGAGTCCTCCACCCTAGTGAATGTTCAGGACTCAGTGACATAGCCCTGAACCCCTTCTTGGGCTCCCCATTGGTGTGAGAACTGTATCATGACTGTTTAATTCTTGCCTTAAAGGATCCTACTGTCTGTAGCCATCTCCCTTGTGATCTGTGATAGATTTTGGGGGATCATTGACATGTCAGCTATTGTGCAGGTCAGAAAATGTCCAATCCTGGCTGCTGAAGCCCTAACTTGTGTGGAGTATCTTATATATTGCTGGTCCTCCCCGTCTTTAGGCTCTTACAAACTTTGAAGTAGCTTTGAGTTCAAGCTTTGCTTTATTTGTTTGTGTAACTATTTTTTTAAATGTCTGTGTGTTTGTGTTTTACATGTGTATAGATGCACCTGTACGTGCAGGTGTGTGTACAGCTGTGCATTTGATTGTGTGTGTGCCTGTAAAGGTACAAGTGTAATATCTGGATCATCCTGGATTGCTTTTCTTTTTCATTCTTTTACTCTGAGATTTCTCAGGCTCTGCCTTCCAGGGTTGGGATTACAGGCTGTTGCTACATCCACCAGCATTTTTATGTGGGATCTAAGGATCCTAACTTGGGTCCTTGTGCTTGGAAGACAAAAATTTTAACTACTGAGCCATTTCCCCACACCTTTGTCCAACTACTATTCTTGCATATTATTTAAATCAATTGCCCTTATGGAATTTTTCTACCCTTATAAATCTTAGCATCTTTCCTAAGGATCACTATTAAATGAAAATAATAATAAGCTTAAATTAGAGTGATACAATGTCCTTTTGTCTATAGATTGAACTTTTAATGACCTGCCCCCCATCGCAGTAGCAGTATAAGAGAAAATGCAGCCAGCAAGCACCCTGGTATTTCACTGCATCAGCATCGGAACATTACCTGGGGCAATTGTTTCTCTCCTCAGGCTTCTTGAAATCTTAGAATCTGCAATAAACCTGCTTTTATTGCTTATTTCAATAATTTTATACTGAGCTCATGTTCCTGACTTATCTCTTTTAAAGCTAGAATCTCATCTTACCCTTCAATTGTAAGGTTGAGGGATGCTAATACTGCTACACTGGGAATAATTTTTTGTATTCTCTCTCTCTCCCTTTCTCTTTCTCAAATATGTAAAATACTTTTAAAAATTGGGCTCCGGCTCTGGAACATGGCAGGCATCTCTATACTCTGAATACCTTCTGAGGGCCACTTCACACACTAAGAAAAGCCACCCACCTTGTGACTCCGATTTCCTCAGGCATGATGCTCTGCTTCAGGGCAAGAGTACACAAGAGTAGTCTGGGAGCACTGAGCAGACAGACATCCACTGGGCTTCACAATTTGCCTCACTTGTCCTTCCCACCTGTCCTTCCTCAGCTACATTTAGTAAGGTGCTTGCAAGGTGCAGCTGAAGAAGCTGAGCTTCCCAACAATCTCCCTTAAGTCTTCCAAGGTCTTTCCTCAGTCCTTGGCATACATTTGAGTGCTTGTTGAAGGTTATTGAGAAAGTGTCAGAAATGCACAGAAATATTGTGTCTTGGCATCCTCATGTTTGAAGTCCATGAGTCATACAATACTTGTCTAGAAGAGTTGACTGAATATTGCCTTTTTCTTTTCTTCTCTCTTCTTTTCTCATCTTTCTTCTTCAGTTCTTGGATAGTTACTCAGAAATTTCATTTCTTTTCTTTTTGTTGCTTCTAGCAATTGGATGTTAGGTTTTACTTGTTTTCTTTTTATTCATTGATACTTTCAAACATAAAGACAATGAGTTTATGTTTTCACCACTGACTACAATTCCCATCACCCACCCACTGCATACTTTCTCCCTTCCATTCAGTATGCCTCCTTCATATGTGGGACCTGCTAGATTTATCTGGAAGTGGACAGATCTGCACCAGCAAGTGCCTCCATATTTGTTGTGACACTGGTGATTTATCCATGGGCAAATTGTTGAGTAAAGAAGCTTCTCTTCTCTTATCTGACATATGTTTTAAACAACCTCTCAGAGCAATGTAAGCCTTTTCCTTTGCTTATTATTCTTGTGTTGTAACTCTTTGAGGCTTATTTCTTTTTCCCTCCACGTTTGCAGAGATGAACAAAGCCATAGATCTCTATGTCCCTATATGAAAATTATCACATTTTGCAGTCAATACACTCAAGTTTCAGAGTACACCCCTCGTCACCATTTGTGTGTATGTGTGTGTGTGTGCGCACACCTGTGCGTGTGCATGCACATGTGTGTGTGTCTGTGTGTGTCTATGTGTGTATGTGGTTTATTAGGTTGGGGGAAAATGCCTCTTGCAACTTCATACTTTGCAGCATAGAGAGGTATCCCAGTGTTGAATAATATACAAATGAAACAATACAGAATGTAGTGTTTGGCATTGATTTTCGTGTTCTCAGTATTATTTTATGAAGTTAGTCTGTTTCATTTGGCAGTACAGCATTCTTTTCATTATTGCAAAGCACTTCAGGTTTTGACGGATCCTCTCTGCTCCTTTTTAGTGAGTGTTTGGGTTGCTTCAATTTAGAGGAATTTATGAATGAAATTCCAAGCTAAATCAGTTTCATTTTTGAATATATATGCTATTTTCTGCTGGCAATATTCTTCAAAATAGAAATGACATGTCAAAGCATTGACATATATTCAGCTTCAGTAGATATTAGCATCTCTTTGAACAACAGGCTTTTATGAAATAAACTATCACCACCAGTGTAAGAGACTTCAAGATTTTGTCCATACTAAGCAATTCTTAGTGTTATTTATTTACTTATTGAGAGAGACAGAGGGAGGGAGAGAATGGAGGAGAGAGAAAGGGAAGAAGACAGAGACAGAAAGACAGAGACAGAGAGACAGAGGAGATACATACATATTTGCCATGGTATATAGGTGGAAGTTAAATAATAACTTTTCTTCACCACCATATGAGTTTCTGGGAAATGAACTTAGATTGACATACTGACTTGTATTTGTAATTTTTTAAAAAAATATATAATTATCATGCATTAGTATATCATGACAACTTAAACTTGCATTTCTTCACTGATTCATAATGTGAATAACCTCTTCATACAGCATATAGTTACTGATCACTTTAACATTTTGTGAAGCTCTTACTGGGGTCCTTTGTCTATTTATCAATACATTGTTGTTGTATTCTTGATTTAAGGGAATCCTTTATTGTAATAAGAATTAGTATGCTTCAAAACTTCATGGTATGAAAGGTGTTTTCTTTATTTCTGGCCTTACTTTTTAACTCTTTTCATGATAAATTTTTAATGAGTAGCATCACTTTTTATTCTTTCAGTGTTTCATAATGAATTTATGCTATTTTCTCACCTTAATTCCCAATCACACCCCATCTTTCCCATTATAGTTCTTCTTTTCCCATGTCAGACTTACTCCTATCTTCAAGACTCTTTCCATCTTTCAGACTCTTACCATCTTGCTGTTCCCTTTTAGATGATGTCCCCTGAGCTTGTAGTGGCGGGAAAGATGGCTTAGGTGTCCTGCTCAGGGCCAAGCAATCCAAAGTCACTTATTTTCTGCACTTCGACTAGTTGTGCTTTTCTGTAATAATCAGATATTGTTTTGAATGGTTAATAATTACTGTTTGGGGCTGAGGAGGTGTTTCAGTATGTACCTACACACTTTGTGCTACACAAAGTTAATGACATGAGCTCTTATCTCTGTATCACGTGTGTTTCTGGATACAGTAGCATAAATATCTCTAACCCAAGCATGCCAATGAAAAATGGAGATGCGGGACAGCAAGCCTGGTTTACTTGGTGGCAAAGAAAACCTATCTCAATAAAAGTGAGACAATGAGGACCTATATGTGAGACTGTTTTCTACCTTTACTCATACACCAAGACATGTGCAGTCTGGTACACCTGTGGATGCACTCACATGCATAAACATATACATGCACACACATGAAAGAAATGTTGTTTTAGGTAAATGTGCAAATATAGACTGTGTGCACTTATATGTATTTTTTCTTTCTATATTGTTTATCTTTGTATTTTTTAATCTTTGTATTCTTTACAGAAATTACATCAGTGATTTTCTTGTTTGGAATACTTTGACATTTTACATGTCTGTGTCCTTTTTTATAAAATATATAAGTTTATTCCCAATTTTCTTGCCTATAATAAAAATTACTAAAGTTTTTACTCCAATTTCAATAGCCAAAGACACTTAGACCATAGCACACAGATTATGTTGATTTGAGATTTGTCACACAAAGTTACATAAGAGGTTCTAGTTTAAGTTGACAGAACATAAACTAGATTTAAAGTGTGGTGTTGAAACAAACCAAAGAGTACACTTCACAAAGCGCAAATACAATAAGTGTTCTATTTTCAAGACATGGCACTGAATGAAACACATATAGGGTTATCATTATGTAATTGTTCTGTTTTGCTCTTTTTACTCTGAGATCAGCCCTCTCATTTTCTGAGAAAGACAGCTAGCTGGTCACACTCCTACTTGACCAGAAACTGCATCTTATATCTAACACGAATATTTCCCAGTATTATTTTTAAGTCACATCTCATTTATCTTGCTGTTTCAGAACTGTAGAACTTTGTTTTTAAATATTTTAAACACCTGTAAAAACTATGAAATTTATTAAGACTAGAGGTAATCTGGATTACAATCAAAATGGTGTGTATATGAATCTAATCCTCGAAAAATTGAACAAATATGCTAGTGCCCAAAAGTTCTCATTCTATAAAGATTTATCATTTATCATTTATCATTTTCAAGTCATGGTGAAAGGAACATGGGTAATTTACCAGTTTTGTTTACTACTACAGGCTATCAAGATAACTTATTAAAAACTGATATCTAATACAACAGAATGACGTTGCAGAATATAATATTAGAATGAAAGTATTGAGGTTAACAGACTATTAAACACTTTGCACATTAAATGGTAACATCTTAATTACTTATACAAATCAATATACAATATACAATATACAATAACAAAAAAATAGAGAACAGCATCTGGAAACTTATGCAATTCAATATTCAGAGATAAAAGGGCCAATCATTCTTCCCATTATTTTATACAGGCAAGTCCTTCTGTACAATGACATCTGATGGCAACTAAATGCCGGCATTTTCTGAAGCTATTGCATGAAGAGGATGCTAAAGGCTGTCAATACACAGCATACTGCAATGTAAAGACTATTTTGTTCATCAATTCTGGCACATTTCCAAAATATTCCCAGTAGTCCAATTTTATTTCTGTCCAGGAGGCTGAGTGCTAAGGATTGGATATAAGCACACATACATATAATCAGCAAGATAATAGTCAACAGACCTGAAAATTGAAGATGGCAGACATAGCAAGGCTGTGCTGGCCGAACCACATACATGTCTGTGTCCTTTTATGATTAAATGTATTTTTATTATTATATTATCAAGAATCTTAGATTCTTTTATTATTAACACTTTTAATGTTAATATTTTAATGTAAATATATTAGTAAAATATAATATAATATTAATAAATATTCATTTTAATGATGTCCTTCTGTGGAGATCAGAGGACAATTTTGAGAAAATGTTTCCTCCTATAGTGTGGTATATAGGGATTGAATTTAGATTGACAGGATTATAAACAGTTTTCTTTGCCTGCTGAGTGCTCTTGCCAACCTAAGTACATGGGATTCTTGAAAAGGAAATAACTTTCTCAGCATCACTTACTAGTTGACAGTAAGCAGTTTTCATGCCAATATTGTTTGCTTCTACTGCATTGACATGTATATTAGCAGCTTTTCTGTAAATGGTAAATTATGCACTTCTGAAAGATTAGAAATATTTTCTCCTGAGAATATTTTGCAATTTTCTTGTTTATTATTCAGGCTCTATGTGCTTAGGAGTAATTCTGATTATTTTTTCCATCAATGACCTGCTTGTTTCATATGTTGTCACAAGTCTGCAGCTTCTTATCCTGATCTCTGCAGAACTTTAAAACTGACTTCTTGAAGGAACTATTTTTATAAGACTTGAGAACTCATACTACTCAAACAGCACCTCTTTTTTTTTTAACCTCTACTTGATACTGATTTTCTTAATTCATCCAGTTTGCAAAGGAAGAAGATGGAAGCAGAACAAGCCACCACAAAAGTGACATGCCAAAGAGGAAAGCAGACTCTGCTGCAGCATTAGAAGGCAAACACCTGAAGTTAGAAAAACAGCTCAAAAGAATCATGTTTCAAATAATGCGGTAGATGTTATTTTTTTTTAAAAAAATTTGTTTTTATCATTTATTCAATTGTGCATGTGTGCGTGTATGTATGCATGTGTATGTTGTGTGTATATGTGTAGAACCAACCACGGACGAATTCGGGAACCACCATGGACGCCTCCACCTCCTCCTTGTTTACACTGCCCCGGGATTCACAGGCTTCACCCTACCAGGGCCAGAATCTCAGGCCGCTTCCGCTTCCACCCGGCGTCTATACATGGGGTCTAGGATCCGAACTCAGGTCCTTCCGCCTGCAAGGCAGAGGTTTAATCCCTGAGCCACCTCTCCAGCCCCCGGTAGATGTTATTTTAAGTGACACAAGAAACCATCCATATTTCAATGAGCAGACACATGACACATAAATGATAATTGTATTAAGAATATTTCTGAACATGAAATGTTGAAACTTCACTCTTTTGGTTGAATACACCACATGGTGCTTTCTAGCTATAGTTAATGCTACTTTTAAGGCTGTTTCACACTCTCTGGTAGTATACTGCAACAAATGTGAATGAATGCTTTGGAAATAGTCAATATGAACCTCTTGCAGAAATGCCCTTTAGCTTGTAGTTCTTTGAAAATTGTATTTTCTACATTGCCCTTGCAGTTTCTATGGGGGTACATGTGAACTGTAACAGAGTTACCATCTCTCAATACTCATTCTCAAAATATTGGTACCATCTTTTCCAGCATCTCTCCAATGGCTAATATTGTATCAATTGCCATACTCCACTGATGTGGCAGTGGGAGAAATTAATAACTTTTTCATCATTTTTTGGCTATTGCTTAAAAGATATACTATTACTGTGTTCTTGAGTAATCACCAGAGATCCATTAAATTGCCATTACTTCCCACTTTCTGAAATCTAATATCTTTTGTGCTACCTGGTCAATTGTTCAACATTATTGACAGACCCTCTGTTAGCAATGTTTTCCAAAATCTTCTGAAGGTTTTCTGCTTTAGTATATTCCAAGAACTTCATTCTGCATTCAAGTTTCTACATAATTTTTCTTAAGCACCTTCTTAAACTTTTTTTTATCATTTCTGCCATAAATTTTATATTCAGATCCCCTAATTCACTCCTCCTATGTGTTTTAATGTATTGATACTGCACAATATTGTATGTTGGAGTCTTTTATCACAGGCTTTCTGATTTTTGAAACAATATTGAAAATCATTATAGTTCTTTAATAAAAGAAATTAGATATTAACCTCTCTCCCCTGCCCATCTTTCTAACATGACAAAACCTATAAGGAACTATCTAACTATAAGGAACTGAGAGAAATTACTTTATATTGCACAGTTTATATTAATAATCAATATTAGGATACAAAAACTATGGATTGATATCTTAAGTTCTTTTTGGTATGAAAAAACAACTATCATACAAATTCTGAGCTCTCTTCTTTAAGTAAAGTGCTGTTTTCTGGATAAAAGAATATTTATCAAGATTCAATTAAATGTATCATTCATTTATGAAGAATTTGGATACAGAACTTGAAAATAAGCAGAAGGAACTTATTTCTATAATTTTATACTCCTTTTCATTTGGGTAACATTTAATATTATGTCCAAGGCAATTACTTTTAGCCTCATATTTCTTGGTATAAGAAAATGCACAAGTAGTGTACTTTATTAAGAGGTTTATTTAGCTCATAGTTGAAGAAAACTGCCCCAGACCAGAGTCTCAACCTCGAGACCAGGGCTCCTCCAGACCAGGTGTAGAACAGAAACATGAAACTCTCTAGGTTGAGTGAATTCTGAACCCATTTATTGAAACTTTTGTGACAGCTTTTATACAGAAAATTTTGGGGTAAAGAATGTTGCACCTACAATAGACATAAAGTTTTCTAGTCAGCAAAAATCACCTTCAGGGTGGACATTTTTTCAAGAATCTAACCCATTGTTTGAGGGTAATGACACTTAACAGAAACATTCTTTCAGTATTTCCAAACCTAGCTAATCTATAATGCTTTACTGGATATCCATGGGGCTGAGCCTACATAGTTGACATTTTAACAGAGACTGCATTTTTTAAAATACACAGAGGAGGAATGAGCTCCTTTTGATTTCAACAATTAACTACAGGAGTGCCCAACACCCCATAAGTCCCAGTGTGAGCTTTTGCTCTTGTCCTCTCCAGGTTGATCCTATCAGTAAGGCAGGTTGACATGGGCACCAGAAATGGAAGCAGGTTCTAGCCTTGGGAATTTTCATGCAATTCATGAAGTCTCTGCAATCCAAGCTTGAACCACATCTCTAGGGGGACCATGGCTTAGATATTCAAGGGCCATAAGTGCCTATAGCATAGTCCTATTGATGGAGCACTACTGAGATATGTGTTGAAGGAAACACTAATCATTAAAAGAATAATTCCTGCTATGATAGCATCCTTCCATTCCTTTAATAGTAAGGTTGCTTATATCTTCCTTTGAGCAATTCCAGAAGTATATTGCCATCAGTTAGATGACCCATCTGTGAACCATATATTCTCCAAACCTGGGGTCCATACTGTCAGGCCCCATATGCCAAGGGTGTCTCTTGGGCGGAGGCGATCATTGGTGGGAGTGTACTTGAATGGTCCATCTCTGTGATTTCTTATAAGAGTGCTGTTTGGGAGAGGGAAGACACGGCCCCCTTTGCTTCCGACATGGATTCTCCCAGTTTGGATTGCAAATACCATCTCCAGGGCAATCTTGGCATCTAGACTTTCTGGCATGATGGTCTCTTCTTTGGCCTTCAGCCAGGGTAACAGGGTATCACAGTTTCTTTTAAAGTTCTAGTAAACTGATAGCATTGTCTTATACTTCTGAAATTTCTGAGTTGGTACATAGGTGGGAATTTTATCCACCTATATTTTTAAGACTCTAGAAGTTAATCTCTAATTTCTTTTTTTAAAATTTTTTAAATTGTACACATTTCTTTTTTATTATTATTTATTCAATTGTGCATGTATGCATATGTGTGTGTGTGTGTGTGTGTGTGTGTAGAAGCACGGATGAGTTCGGGAACCACCAAGGACCGCCTTCACCTCCTCCTTGTTTACTCTGCCCCAGGATTCACAGGCTCTGCCCTACCAGGACCAGAAACGCAGGCCGCCCCAGCTTCCTCCCGGTGTGTATAGTGGGGTCTAGGATCTGAACTCAGGAACTCCGCCTGCAAGGCAGAGGCTTAACCCCTGAGCCACCTCTCCAGCCCCAATCTCTAATTTCTTTAAAATCAGTGCACACATTCTGGCTAACAAGTCTACTTATTGTAAGTGACTAGACATGAAATCTCTAGAATTTGACTTAAAGTTAAAAAGCAGGCTTTTTCTCTAGATCAGAAAGCAGGAAGCTATCCCCCCCCAAAAAAAAACCTAAGAGCAGGTAAAGGGCATTCCTAATTCCCAGAAGAATTCTTCCTGCCAGGGGCAAAACTTGAATTACCTAGGAGAGAGTGTTTAGCACCTGTTCATGGGCATTATTTTGACATTCCAAGAAATTCCTAGCACCTGCCCATGGGGTTACTGTGACCTTCACCAGGGAATAGGCTTTAGGCCTGAACTGGGAAGAAACACCAAGGCCTGACAATTCCCATATTTTTCTTTATTTCTCTTAAATAAAGCCATGTCCTTATACCAAAAGATGTTTCTTTGAATCCATCTTTTCCAAACTGAGACCTATTCTACCAGATTGCTCAGATAAGAATGCTGTAGAAAACAACTCCAACAAGTGATTAATCCCCTCACTGGGCATGTTTTAAAGATTTTTTTTCATTTTCGCATAAGCCCCACCTCTTAAGAATTCCATTACTTTTTAGTATTGCCTGGTTTTGAAAGAAGAATCTAATATATGTGTCCTTGGGTATTGAATAATCTCCAATTATAGCATTTTTATACAGCATCAAGAAGAAATTTTCTAAATCATTATGATTTCAATAAAGACTCAACTATTTCTCAACCATTTTTAGAAGGTTAAACCCTGGTTTGCTAAGGCCTAGTTTTGCAAAGAATTCCTTTAATCAAAATTTCTGGGATCATTATATTCTATGATTGAATACTTCAGCTACATCAGATTTACATCTTAAATTTTCCTTCCAAAAATCTTTTTAAAATGGATGACTTAATTAATTGTTTTCAATGGCAAGGTGCATCATTATATTGTTGATAATCCATTTTCTTGTTCTAAAGCAATATATTTTATCTATGGTTGCCTTAACATTCTTCTGTAATTTCAATAGTAGTTAGCATTTCTTTAATAGTAATCTATTTCTTTTTTATCAATCTTACACATTTTTTCCTATTTGAATCATTAGTGAACTGACAAAGTAAATGGTAAAGTGAATTGATAATTATTCATTATACAGAGAGGGTAAAATATTTTATATTAGCACCTCATAACAAAAAACTTTTATATACATTATTTTGTTTTATGATCATTGAGGATATGAACAGAGGATACCATGATTTATATTGTGAAAATAAAATTGGGAGCCAGAAACATATATCACATTGTGTAAGACCATAAGTGGGACAAAGAGAACTTGAATCGAAAGTTTTGAGTATATCTCAAACACATTTTCCATCACAAGACAGTTGCTGGAAATTTTTCAGCAGCCCTCTTCTTTAAACTTAAGCTCCAAGCTGTTCAAGTAGAGTGGTGTTTCTCCTGAGGCAAACTCACTTACTAGATCATACTGTTTGTCTAGAAAGCAACATTTGCTCTTCTACTACAATTCTGACAATTTTTACTGCAAAGCCTAATCCTTGAAGCTGCTAGTACAGTCTTAGGATGTTCAAGGTCACGGTCACAGGGACAGTCAGAAATCTTTCTGGTAAGTAACTATGCAAAAATACAGTAAGAATTTCTGTAGCATTTCCATTTAAGTACAAAACTTAATCAACACATATCAAGAATTGAGGTTTGAAGAACTAAAATCTAAGAAGTAGTCAGATCTCTGTCTTCCCTGCCTTTTTTTTATTATTATATCATTATTTATTCAACTGTGCGCATGTGCGTGTGTATGTGCACGCGCGCGTGTTTGTGTCTGTGTGTGTGTGTGTATGTGTGCCTGTGTATGTGTAGAACCACGGGCGAATTCGGGAACCACCATGGACGCCTCCACCTCTTTCTGCCCCGGGATTCACAGGCTCCGCCCTACCAGGACCAGAAGCGCAGGCCGCCCCCGCTTCCGCCTGGCGTCTATACGTGGGATCTGGGATCCGAACTCAGGACCTTCCGCCTGCAAGGCGGAGGCTTAACTCCTGAGCCACCTCTCCAGCCCCTTCCCTGCCTTTTTTCTGATGGTATCAGAACAACAGAGAGGTAGAGGTGAAGGTTGGACAAAGTTTGACTTCCATGTTCAGGTAGTCTGGGTAGCCTAAAAAGTCCTGAAGCTGAGAAGATCTACTTTCCTAACAAAAGCCAGTATCTCTGGCCTAAAGCATATTTTCTTCTGGTCCTTATGACAAAATAAAATCTCATCATTTGAATGAAAACATTCTTTCTACATTTGCATACGACACAAAAATATCATGGCATTAGGAAACTAGGAGTTTCCTTGAAGACTTGTTCTCATGGTGGTTTCTCTGAGAGCAGACACTGTTAGAAAAATGACTTAAGTCAAGTAAGAAACCAAAGAAATATTTTCTGTGTCTGGGATACTTCACTCATTATAATTGTTTCGAATTCCATCCATTTCCCAGCAAATTGCATTAATTCATCATTTTTGATGGCTAAGTAGTATTCCATTGTATAAATGTATCACATTTTCCTTATCAACTGTTGGACATTTGGGTTGATTCCATGACTTTGCTATTGTAAACAATACTGCTATGAACATGGTCATGCTTGTGCTATTGAGGTGAATTTTTGCTGCATGGGGGGGTTATTCCCAAAAGTGGAATAGCTGGATCATATGGCATTTTATCTTTAACTTCTTTAAGAATCGCCAGATGGCTCGTCAGAGTGGTTGTATGAGCCTACATTCCCATCAGCAATGTAGGAGAGTTCCCCTCTCTCCACATCCTCTCCAGCACTTGGTGGTGTTTGTATTGTGGATTTTTGCCATCCTGACCGGGTTGAGATGATATCTCAGGGGATTTTGATTTGCATTTCCCTGATAGCTAAGGATGTGGAGCACTTTTTAAGATATTTGTTAGACATTTTAATTTCGTCCTTGGTAAAGTTTCTTTTAAGTTCCAAGGACCATTTTTTAATTGGCCCATTTGTTTCCTTGGTGTTTAGTTTTCTAAGTTCTTTGTGCACTCTGGATAATAGAGCTCTATCAGATATATCGTTAGAGAAGACTTTCTCCCATTCTGTGGGTTGCCTTTGTGCTCGAGTTACAAGTCCCTGAAGTACCTGAACATGGAAGTCAAACTTTGTCCAACCTTCACCTCTGCCTCTCTGTTGTCCTGATACCATCAGAAAAAGGCAGGGAAGACAGAGATCTGACTACTTCTTAGATTTTAGTTCTTCAAACCTCAATTCTTGATATGTGTTGATTAGGTTACAAGTCTTGTACATGGTGACAAGTATGGGTCCAGTTTTAACCTTCTGCATGTGGAAATCCTGTTATGCCAGCACCATTTGTTGAAGATGCTGTTCTTTTTCCATTGGATTTTCTGGGCCCCTTTGTCAAAGATCAAATGGCTGTAATTGCGCAGGCTTATATCTGGGTCTTCAACCCTTATCCATTGATCTGTGTGTCTATTTTGGAGCCAGTACCAGGCTGTTTTTATAGCTATGGATTTGTAGTATAGACTAAGGTTTGGTATGGTGATACCTCCAGCAGTGTTTTTGTTACTCAGGATTGTTTTTGCTATCCTGGGTCTTTTGTGCCTCCATATGAATGTAGAGATTGTTTGGTCAACTTCTTTAAAGAATTGCTTTGTGATTTTAATTGGTATAGCATTGAATTTGTATATTGCCTTTGGTAGGATGGTCATTTTTATGATGTTGATTCTGCCAATCCAGGAACATAAATCTCTCCCCATCCTGAAGCTCAGGGAAATTTGTGGAAGAAGGGGCGGTAAGATTTTAAGAGCACAAGAATGGGAGGAGTCACGATATGCAAGATACTCCACACAAGTTATGGCTGAAGCAATTGTAATCGGACTCTGCATCATCTGCGCACTGACCAACATATCATTGACCCCTCAAAGTCTAGCATGGACTCAAGGCACTAGGATCCTTAGACTGTCACAATAGTGTTCCTATACTTAAGGGGAACACAAGAAAGAGTTCTAAGAAATGCCACTGAGTCCTTACACCTGATCAGAGAGGAGGACCCAGAGGAAAGTTTGATATACATATTAAAGGATGCTTCAGAGATGGAGGGAGGGGGCACTGGGAGAAAGGGAGGGAGGAGGGAAAGGAAGGGGAGAAGTGGGGAGGGAGCAGGGAGGTACAGGGAGGGGTGGAGGGAGGGAAGGGACAGGGGTAGCTATTATGTTTGTATGAGCAGAAAAATTAACAAATAAAAAATAAAAAAAATCAAAGAAATAGAAAATTTTAAAAATCAGTATCTCCTGGTGATTATGGTTAACCTTCACCTGTGAAGCAAACCTATCTTTTTAAAGAATGTAGATCACAAATTATTGGTACAAAGTAAGGGAGAGAGCAATCAGGAAAGAGAAGGTTTAGGTGAACAGAGTTGAGGTGCTGTTCACTGGTATTTGTAGGTTGCTTACAGTGTTGTTCAGCAATTGAAATGCACAAAGAAATGCACTTCAGCTCAATATTGTGGAATGTGTTAGAGTATATTAAAATGAAATTTTTGAAAAAGAAAACTGCCAAGAATTTAAAAAATGAACCAACTTTGTTAGATTCTTTATTTGAGAAGAACAGCAGATTGAGAGGAGACCATCTACTTAATTGTTAAGTGTCTGATTTCTT
This sequence comes from Typhlomys cinereus, assembly GCA_023101885.1. Classification (NCBI taxonomy): domain Eukaryota; kingdom Metazoa; phylum Chordata; class Mammalia; order Rodentia; family Platacanthomyidae; genus Typhlomys; species Typhlomys cinereus. The sequence goes on along the minus strand of JALPQD010000080.1, from coordinate 6,188,180 downwards.
ATGTGTTTTGTAGATTAATCTTTACTTAGACCAAAGAGAGCATATGTTCTAAAGGATAAATTTTACTATTAATATGTCAGACAATAATAGCTAGAGATCTTAGTGAAGTCATACTCCTAGTTGTAGAAAAATACAAGGTAATTCATCAGGGAATCACAAAGAATCCAGTGGTTGCTTGAAAACCAAGTGCATCTAGAATGGTTACATTTAAAGATATTAAGGAAGGGCTATCACCTATAAATCACAGAGTATACAAAAAAATTGGAGTATCTTCAGTCTCAGGTATTACCTCATCATAGAGATAGAGGCACTAAACCATAGGAAAGGAGGCTGACTTGGCACCAGTGAGTCTTAAACAATGATATACAGCTCTTTTGACTCTCAACCTCGCTCTTGTTTTAAGGAGATAACCCCAAGCTTTGTGATTAGAACTTGAAATTGTAAATCTTATAACCAAAGCTAATGCCATTGATTGTGGGAGGTTATCATTAGCAAGAGGATTTATTTGGCAGATTTTCATCTCCCTGATGCTTTCCTTCTTTTTTTTTTCAGAGAAAATAACTTATCAATGCTGAGCAATAAGGATAACTCATCAGCCAATTAAGGAAAGGGACTGGAGTCTGAAAAATCAGATTTCCTTTTGAACTTTATAATACCAAGTAGAAACAGTATGTCAACAGTGTGGATTTTTAAAGCTAAATCTGATAAAAGGGCAATATCAGGGAGAAAACAATTTGCTAGAGAAAAGCTATTAGCTAGATAAGAAACATTTGAGACTAGGAGCAAAATACAGGTGGTTGGTATGGGATTTTCCTTTTCTGAAACACTGGTGTATTTCCTTGCTGCTTAAATAAGTTTCAGCATCTACATTTCCCTAGGAATGTTTTATGCAAAATAATCTGCTCCACATAAATGTCTGTTAATAGGCTATAGCTCACAAACCAATAACTTATCTGGGTACATCAACAAAGGGAGCATAAAATTATACATCACAACCGTCTGCTTGGATGAGCCATTAAAGAACATAGTTTATGGTGTTAAAAATGGAAATGAATTTATCATTTGAAGTGCCAAAAAGATAAGCTTATACCTGGATATTTTATGCCTAGTTTATAGCATGCTTCTATTTTTGGTAAAGGTGCTGAATAAAAATGAATATATATTATGAGATTTTGTTTTACCTGTACAAAAATTTCAAATTCTGATAAAGTCCTGATTTATGAATGCACACTTTTATTAAACACAACCTATAGTTTAGGGCTGGGGAGATGGCTCAGTGGTTTCAACTTTACCGTATATTCAAAAGGACCAGTGTTAGGATCCCCAGACTCATGTATAATGCTGTGTGGGTGTGGTGTCCTGCGTGTAATTCTAGCCTTGAAAAAGATTGAGTTACCCCAGAGCAAACTGGCTAGCCTGATTAACTCTACTGTAGACCACCGGATTTGATTTGAGACCCTTTCTCAACAAGAATATAGTGGAGCAGGGATCAAAGAAATTCCCAATATCAACCTTGGGCTTCCATATATAACCACATAAAGTGCACATACACATGTGAATATTCACAAGAATACACATGTACAAATGCATGCACACACATGTACATATGATAATGGAAGAATCAAAGTCTATACATTGCATTTTAAAGATTTAAATTTATATTAAGCTTGATTATTTTCCATGCATGGCTGTAAGAACTGCTGGAATCTGAGCATGGTGACTTTCTCTGAAGGATTCAGTATCTGTGGAGAAAGTATCTATCAGTGGGCAAAGGCTGAATTGACAGCTGATCTTTGAACTAAGAATACAGACTGGTGCCTATTTTGACAAAGGATGAAGACAGGATGATCTCAAGTGCTTTGCAAAGAAAGGCTTTCAAAAAAGATGAATTGGAAAGTTTACACCGAGGCAGGGAGTGTGAGCACAGTTCAGAATGTGAAATTAAGCTATGAGACAGAGAAAGGAATGGCCCAAGGCTATAGATTAAGCAATGATGGAAGTACAGATTAAGGAAGACTTCTGTATATGTATATTTTTGTCGCTGTTAATAAAGTGAATTCAGAGCAGGCAAGATGGCTCAATAGGTAAACTGTGTACAAATCTGGTTACCTGAGTTCATTCTAGATGTGAACTGACTTCTGAAAAGTTGTCCTCTGACCTCAACATATATGCTGTGGCGCATATATATAATGGCTGTTTTGATCTAAGCTCTATACAAGGCCTCAGCACACAACACATGAACAAAAGAAAATTGGAGGAACTGATGGTAGAATTTTCTATCATGAAGCTAGAACTAAACTGTTTTTCTGACCCTAGAAATCAGGATTGTAGAAAGAAGAGCCCAATTTCACAAAAGTCTACTTTAAATTATAGAATAATAGAATTCCTCTGTCTTCATCCTCACTTGAACAAGGTATTATGAGGTGTTTTGATGCTAACCAACTTGTGCTCTGTTATTTCATCCCATCACTACCTTAAAATCAACTTTATTCAGTCCTAACCAAACCAAGATCTTTTGCTTGGCTCCTTGGAACACTTACTCTGTTTTACAGACTCAGCTGGACATGATAGTACCACCTGTTATCTTTCAGCTGTTTTGGTTTTATTCTTTGACTCATGCCACCCAGTTAGAGTAAAGTGATTTATATCTACCTGCTTGAAAAGAAGAGTAGAAAGACTTATTCCATTCCTTTGTGGAACAAGATGTATTTAACTATAATAAGTTTACAATATTTAATTTCCTGTAGCAGATGTAGTCCTTAAGAATAGTTCCCAAAGCCATGTGTTTAAGTTTGCTGTGATATTTTATATTCTATTTGGTTGTGCATATAGATTTCTTTTACTGTGTAAACACCTTTGCTTAGGAAAAATGTCAGATCATAAAATTGGAAATGAAAGATAGAAGAACCAAGTCTCACAATCTGCATAATTCTAAGGCTGTTTTACACAGAGTTCCAAAGGCTCCAGATTATAGGAATATGAGTTTGAGAATTTCAGAGTGAATGAGTAATGTAATGGTATAATAGGGACGTTGAGCAATTAGAGTTTCTCCTACGGGTTAGAAGACCTTGAAGCTCTGCCACCAAAACTGACTGAGGTCTCCAGGGAAAGGAGAAACTCACCTAGCTCTACCTGACCTCAAAGAACATCCCAGGCTTCTGCTGTGTTTTCTGTAAATTTGACTGCTGCTACAGACAAGAGGAAGGAAAAGGAGAAATTTTTTTTCTTTCCCCAGTACAACCCAAAATTGTAAATGAACCCATTTCTTTTTAACATTTCCTGAGGTAATATGTCTGGCAGGTGATCTCAGATTCTGGTAACAGTCATGTAGCTGAAGCTACAGGTAGCAGATGACTGTAAACTCCTTGATGCACTTACACTTAGCACCGTCTCCAGATGCTTCTTTTCCTAGTCAGAGTATGCTGCCAAAGTCACCTGTCTTCTGTGACTATTTGTGGAAAATAATCATGAAAGAGAAATTTCTTTTTACATACAGGAAATTTGTTTTTTTTTTCTGTTGCTGATTATTTCATTAAAACATGTCTGGATTCTAGATTTTAAGGAGGTGCATATGTTATAAAAAAGAGGTCAAACTGGATATCACCAGTAGGTGATATTTATATCCATTCCATTTAAACCTTTACTACTTCTCTGGGAGGTAATCTAGACCTTTGAAATGTCCCTTGCGACTTTGTAAGTCATGTTGGTCTCCTGCAACCTCTCTTGATAATAATAAATGCAGATTAAATGTCTGCCTAATGACTCAAAGATAGTTTACACTAAGGGTATGATTCATGATGAAAGATGACAGAAAAGAAAAACAAAACACTCAGGGGGCCGGAGAGATAGCTCAAGGGTTGAGCCTCTGCCTCACAAGCAAAAGGTCCTGAGGTTGGATACCAGACCCCACATTAAAACTCCAGGCAGAAATGGCGGTGGCCTATACTTCCTGGAAGACCGAGCCTGGGAAATTACAAAGGAAAGTAAAAAGGGAGTATAAGCAAATCAAGGGTGATTCCTGAAGTCACTTTTAATTCTCCATAAGAACACACAGCATAGGGGGCTGGAGAGGTGGCTCAGGGGTTAAGCCTCTGCCTTGCAGGCAGAAGGTCCTGAGTTCGGATCCTAGACGTCACGTATAGACGCCGGGCAGAAGCAGGGGTGGCCTGCGTTTCTGGTCCTGGTAGGGCAGAGCCCGTGAATCCTGGGGCGGAGTAAACAAGGAGGAGGTGGAGGCGGTTCATGGTGGTTCCTGAATTCACCCGTGGTTCTACACACACATGTACATATGCGTGTACACACGCATACATGCACAATTGAATAAATAAAAAAAACACACAGCATCTTTTGATACACAAAAGCACACAAACACACACACACACACACACACACACACACACACAACACACACATGCAAAAAATAAAATTTAAAAATAAAGAACATAAAGAAAATAAAGGTGACTTTCTGGTTGGGCCTTCAGCAGGTGACATCAGACTGACCTCATAGCTACATGCATTTAAGAAGCTGAAGATTTGACTCAACTCTGTCACTCCTGGTGGGAAAAGTGATACACAACAAAACTCCAGCATAATTTTGGACACACAGTTGGGGTGAATGTCCCTGGTTGGCAACAGTCTCTGTGTCTTTCCACAATGAGATATTTCGAGGTTAATGTACTAATGGAAATGGAAGTTTTGCCTCAGAACTTCCCAGACCTAAATCTAGATATATTTCCTGTTGATTGACTCCGATTTATGCACTTTTTAATATGAAAAAATTGTAATGGCTTTTCTGAGTGTAGTGAGTCTGGTTAGTATATGGACAAAGCCAATGGGGTTGTCGACACCTCTGTCTTTGTAACCACGTGGTCAGTGTGGATGTGCTGATTACCCTGAACTTGTGCCTGGAGTCTGCACTAAGAACAACAGGATGACATTCTGTGTGCCTGTGAAGTTTGATTTCACTCTTTGGTGTCAGAGTTCACTGTATCTGCCTTGTTTTTCATAGGCAGGATTTTATAAATTTTTAGCTCATCAGAAAGTTTAGTATTTTCCAAGTGTCAGAATGTGTTCACATAAACTTGGGGTGCATCAGGTCTCATCTATCTCATCTCTGGGCTCTTCCATGATGTCATACTCTGTGAGGGCACAATCTTACTTCATTTCCACAATAAAATTGTGATAGAGAGTAAAGAAAGGGGGGGATGATGGGAGAAAAATCCATAGTGGGTAGTTACTAATTATGGATAGTACAGTGGGTGTTGGGCAGTGTTTAGCACTTTAGAGGCCTGACGTAATCTAATCTCCATGGCAACACCTTAAATAGTTTCATTTAGTGTATGAGACTCTCATGACAGAGAATCTAAGCAACTTGTTTCTGGAAGCAAAGATAAGAAATTCCAAGAATAGCCTGGAGGAGAGTCAACAGAGCTTCTTAAAGACAGGATTCTAAGGGAAACTAAGGCAGAACTTTTATGAGTTCTGAGCTGCAGAATAAGTCCATCTCATAAAGAAAGAAAGAGAGAGAGAAGAAAGAAAGGAAACAAAAGAGAGAAAGAAAAGATATAAAAGCACTCGTCAATTTTACATACACCTGCAATCCAAATACTTGGAAGGCAGAGCCAAGGGTTTTGGAAATATTCTTGTGTGGCACCATTGATTCAGGGAGGCCCTAGCCCCGGCTCCCAGGAGGTCTGGTTATAGACAGTCCTGGACAAGTATAGACATTCGTCAGACATGTCCCAATAGAGGAACCATACAGGTGGAGAAATGAACAACCAATGGGAAGGAGGGATGAACAACCAATGGGAAGCGGCCATCTAACCTGCCACTGTAATGGACACCTAGTAAACAGCTAAATGATTGGTGGCTACCCGCCTCCTCCCCCCACCCCCAGCAGAGAGGTGGCCACACCTGATTGGACCCTGACCCTATATAAGCTCAAGCACTTCCTGAAATAAATGAGTCTGCAGCAAACTCATCCTCTGCCTGCTGCTTCTCACCTGCCTCGAGCACCGAGGACCCTGCCGAATTCCCCGTCCTTTCCCAGGATGGCCTAGTGGGGATTCAGCAACATTCTTGTAGTGGCTTCATCTGAAGTGTAAGACATTTTATAGCTTTTTCAACCTTTTCCATGGAGAAATGTCAAATTTTGAGTGAAAAGATTACTTAAGGAGCCAAGGATGTAACTCATTTAGAGAGTTCTTGCCTAGCATGCTTGATGTCCTGGCCTAGTTTTCTAGCATTGAATAAACCTGTACTCCCAACACCCAGGTGGTAAAGGCAGAAAGGCTTTATTAATGCTTATATTTAATAAACACCTAAAATACAACTATGTAAGACTGATTTTTTTCTTTACCAGTTATTGTTGTGTGAAATTTTCCTATACATAGGTGAACAAATGTTTACTCACCCCAAATGGAATCAGAATCCAAAAAGAAAAAAAAAATTAGAAGACACTTCTACCCCTGTGGCTTGGAGAATCAATAAACCACAATAAGTTTGTTTACAGAAGAATCAGTGAAGATTATGTGCAGGTTTGTGGCTCACATCAAAGAAGTTTTATCTCCAAAAGTCCTCCCTCTGGCATGGATGACTTCTTCACAGCTGTGTAGATGAAATCTGCTCCTTTTCTAACTTTCTACCCTTTGTGGTAGAAATACCTCCCATGACCATATATAACTGGGGTGGAATTGCCTCCAGCTGTGTTTGGTGGGGAGGTGCAAACACAGAGGAAGTTCTAATGACCATTTCTTCTATTTGGGACTGTAATAAGCTCAAATTTCAAAAATACATCTTTTATTATTATTATTTTATTCAATTGTGCGAGCGTGTGTGTGTGTGTGTGTGTGTGTGTGTAGAACCACGGGCGAATTTGGGAACCACCATGGACCGCCTCTACCTCCTCTTTCTGCCCCAGGATTCACAGGCTCCGCCCTACCAGGACCAGAAATGCAGCCCGCCCCCACTTCTGCCTGGCGTCTATACATGAGATGGGATCCAAACTCAGGATTTCTTGAGAAATTTTCTTTATCATTTGTAGAATCAGCTTTCTCACATGCTGAATGAATAAAATCATAGTATTTGTGTATTGAGGTTATTGTGGGATACTGAACCACCCAGCTTTAGCAAGCTTTTTAGCATGCTGCCCAACCTCTGACAGGTAGTTACATTAATTACTATGATAACTTGTGTTTTTAGTTTTTAATTTTGATTAATTCACTCAAGTGACTGAACTATTTTTACTTAAATGAATACAAGGTGAGGAGAATCAAATCAAAATACAGGGGAATCAAATGACTGAGATCTTAGCATGATGCTAAGTCTGGCTCTCAGACAATTATGTGTGTTTAAAAGAGCAATTGTCTGAGTCAATATGAATGTTAACTCAAAGAAGGATTACCTCAGTGGAATCCTTCAAGCCAAATGCTTCAGAGAACATAGCCATATCATTACAATGATATAAATATATGACATAGAACTTGTCGATAATATGTTGAAAACATAGATAATAGTCTGTTAACTTCAGCATATGTAGTAACTTCACAATGAAGAGAGAATTTGGGTGAAAATAGAGTGCAAACTGATCATTGGGAGCAATGAACATATTTTTAAAAAGTATCATTAAGCTGCAGAGAGGAGCACACTTTGACAGTTTAGAGAAAAGTCAGGAGCTGGGGTTGGTTCTCAGCCCAGCTGGATCCCCACTGCACCAACGCTTTACTCAATTCCTTCTGGCATCTACACTGTCATGATTAAGTAGGATAAATGCTTCACACTGAGCTCTGGAGTGCACAATAGAACAAAACAAGGCTGAATTACTAGGAGAGCAGAGAGGCATTCCAAATTACTTTGTCACTTCATGTCTCAAGGACACTTCAGTACACAGAGGTGAAAAGCAGACAAAAAGAAGACAGACTGTTCACCTGGCAGCCAGCAGTTGTGAAATTTAACTTCTCTTAGGTGATGGAACTCACAAGAAGACCCATTTGTTGCATTTAAATAGCCAGATTCCTTTCTTCAGATAAGAATACATGTAAGGGCTAGGGTCCTGTGCTGCTTGCAAAAGCCACAAAGCTATGAGCAGCATTGTGAGAAGTAAACTTTCTTAAAAGAAAAAAAAAATAAGGCAACTCATTGATTAGAAGATTTATTAGACAGCTGGGTGGTTCACTGAATTAGTCTACAGTTAATTCCAGGAAAATAATACTATCATCTAAAATATGGATACATTTGAGAGCAATTTTTTTAAATAAACAAAATGATCTGGATAATTAGACTCATTAATCACTAGAGCTACTGTGTGCATGGGTGTGCGTGTCTGTGTGTGCATGGACATACTCACACAAGCTTACTATGGCAGTGCTAATGTTATGCTCCCTAGCTATTCATAAATGACCTTGAACTTAGTGTGAAAATACTTTAGTGTTCAGAATTTACATGTTGTAATGCCTGAACAAAGCAGCATGGATTATCCTGGTATAAGATAAAGAGCCATCTAAATTTTTACTAATATTTGTAAATAACCAAATTTCTAGAGTTGATTTTTTTTCAGGGTATCTCTCCAATGAATACATATGATGTTGCCTTACAACACCTTTTTATTTTAAAGTTTCATGCTAGAATATATATCAAGTTATTTAACTTTTACAGTCATAGTTAGGTATAGATATCACCTTGATAGTTGAGGGTTTGAACTCTGGGCATATTTGTAGAGAATTAGTGGTTGAGTTAAGCTCAGAGCAAACTTGTAGGAGCTTATCTAGCTGATTGGGAAGGCCCAGCCCACGGTGGGTGGAAGTAGGCTCTGGAATAAAATACGGAGAGCTGATTGAGAAAGTTGGCATCCTTGTATACACTTGGCCAGACATACTGGTCTGACAAGTAAGGATTGTTCCTCTCTCAGCAGTTGTGTAGAGATGGTGTGGCCAGTTTCCTCAGCCTTGGTGTTGGTGTGAGCTCTCCTGTCAAGCTGGGCTGAAAACTGTAACCCAATTATCATAATGAAATAAACCCCTTGTTCCCTTAAGCTGTTTGATGGTGATTTATCAGCAACCATGCAGGCAAACTGTTACACAATGTGAAAAAATAAAATGATAATAATTTAAAAAAACATTGATATCTAAGACTAATGAGAACTGTGGTGTAATTATGAGGTGGATTTCGGCTCATTTAAACATGGACATGGACATGGACAAAACATGGACAAAACAAAACAAAACAAAACAGAACAAAACAAAACACCAGATGAAACTGGTCTGGAAGCTTTTCCAATGCTGGATAGCTTACATAGTACCACAGAGTATTATGAAAAATACTGGAAGAAAAAAATCAATCAAAGAGCTCATCAATCTACAAAAGTTTAAAGTTGCAATAATGATCACCATTACAAGAGGTGACCATCTGTGCAATAGAGGCTTGAGTATCAAGAAGGCAAGCAACAGCTTTCTGAGCAGATTTAAGGCCTTCTTACCAGAGGAGCATACATTCTTGTTGCTGTAAGCTACAACGAGAACCTATGAAAGGACAGAGCATAGGTCCCAGGTTAAGTACAGGCTATGAATGTTTAGCTATGAAAACACTATGTCAAACTGCCTTTTAAACACCTGTTATTACACCCATACATTGAAGACCATTCAGCACTCCACCTGGAAGCCTCCTTTTGTAACAGAACGTGTTTAATACATCAAAGCACATTTGGCCATAATGCAGAAAATAAATGGCTTCAGACACTAAGAGGACATATGAGCCAAGCTCGCCCCAACCCAAGATGCAGGGAACATTGAAGAATGGGGGCAGTGAGACTGTAAGAGTCTGAAATGGGACGGTGGTAGGCCAGACATTATCTCCTGGACATAACATGACAGGTCTGTGGTATCCATGATTTCATTGCAGATATGTATACTTATTAGCATCCCACCATGAGAAGGGAAAGATCTGAAGGAGCTTCACGTCTCCCTGAGATACTTCTGAAACTAATGTTAATAGGGAAGGAAAGAAAGATGCTTTCCCCAGTGGTATAACCACTTAGCTACTATTGCTGAAGCATGGATCATGTCAGGCATATATATGTCTGTCATAAAAGAGATCTCTTTTGGTCTCTAATACCAGGTATTCTCCTTTGCAATTTGTATGACCTGCTGCCTTTCAACACTCATTTCTGATCAAATTTCTCAAAGTGCTTTCCCCCACTGGATTCTACCACAACATCACTTCCGGTTTTTTATGTGCTGTTATCTCTGTCTGAATTAAATAATCATCCTCTGTGAAAAGTGCTGGCATGAAGTGAACTGAGTACAAATGTGCTCTGTCTTCACTTACCACACTGTCCAGATGTAACACTTTTTTTTATAGGCACACTCTCTATTGTTGTTTATAGTCTGATCAAATGCTTTTAGTCATATACAGAACAGATGTCTTTGCAACAGTACCATTTTACTCTTTCAATCTTGTCTCTGTTTTTATTTATAACTTATGGAAATGAATTTCCTAAGGTTTTTCTAAACAAAATAATACTGCAATGCATGAAAATGGTGAAAAGAACTGGGCACTCATATCCCTGCCTATAATGCTGACTCTTCCACATATGCCCTTGCATGAGCCTCAACTAATTATTTTACCTCGGGGTCTGCTCTGACATTTTGGTAATACTTGTTGCCCCAGAATGTAAAATTTTTTAAAGGTTTGTCAATTAAGTATGACAACCCTGTTTATTAGGCTTGAATGTATAAGTTTAATATTGGTATCTTTGGGCAAATCAAAACAAACAATAACAAAAACAAAGAAAATTATACAAATGACACTTTACAATGTGCAGGTGGCTAAGGCTGATACTAAGGATCCCTACAGCCTTTATCTTCCTGTCACAGAATCCTTAGTATAGGAGTAGACAAACATTTCCCTACATAGAGGCTGACTAGCTATTTCAAGTGTTGTAAGGTTTAAGGGGGCTGCTATTTAACTCTCTCCACATAGTGTGACCCAGCCAAAGAGAAAGAAAAGGGAAAGAATATGGTCATGCTCCAATAAAGATGCATTCAAAAAGAGACCATATGATTTCTAATTCCATCCATTTCCCAGCAAATTTCATTAATTCATCTTTTTTTGATGGCTGAATAGTATTCCATTGTATAAATGTACCACATTTCCATTTCATTCCAGTAGTGGTATAGCAGGGTCATATGACATTTCAATCCTTGACTGTTTTAGAAATTATCAAGAAGAAATTATATTGAGTGAAGTATACCAAACACAGAAAGTGAGACACTGTTTGTACTTCCTCATAAGTGGATCCTAAGTGAAAACCCACTTAATGACATACTCAAAGGAAAATATCTGTACTACCCACTATAATTACAAAGGATCATCAATAGGAGAGAAGGGGAAAGAAGACCTCAAAAGAAAAGAGACAATAGAACACATTTCAATAGAGAAATTAGGCCACAGTCAGGTACTGCATGTAAGTAGTGAGATATCTGATGCAGCTCACTCTTATGTCCTTTCCTGTTCAGCTGAGAGTGAACAGATTTGATCTCCTGAGTTGGGGAGGGTATGGGGACTGGCGGTTGGATGGTAACCAAATGGCAAACAGGGGAGTGACTCCACTCACTGCTGCGTCCTACTCCTATTCTTCCATCTACCTTTGAGTCTCTTACACTAAGATCTTCCTATAAACAGTCTTTTATCTTTGGTTAGGAGGTAACAACCAATCAGGATGCAACTAAGGACAGTACGGGAACAGCAAAATTGAAAACAACAACAAGCCATAATTCAGAATACCAAAGACCCTGCACTATTCACCTGGAACCAGACCAGCCAAATCTCTCCCAATCCTAAAACTCAGGGAACCTTGAGGAAGGAGTTACAAGATTGATTGTAAGAGCCTAAATATGGGGAGGATAGACAATAAGCAAGATATTCTACACAAGTCAGGGCTAGAGTTGTCAGGATATAGCCACAATGTGATTGGATCTTGCCTGACCTGCACAATGGCTGACATGTCAAAAACCCTCCAAAGTCTAGCAGGGATCCCAGGGGAGAAGGCTTCAGGCAGTAGAATTCTTAGAGGCAAGGGATTAAACAGTAAATAATAGAATTCCCATACTAGTGGGCAGCTCAATAAGTGGCCCTACGTTATGCCACTGAGTCCTGGACTCCCATTAGTATAGATGACTCAGAGGGAAATTTAGTGTCCACATAAACAGATGCTCTGGAGAATGGGAAGGAGAAAACAGGAACCATCAAGAGAGGAGGAGGAAAGGAAAAGGGGTAAGAGGGTAGGGGAAGTAAGAAGGGGGAAGAGTAGAATGGGGCAACAAGGAGGAAGGGGAGGGAGGGAGAAGAAGACAGGTACCTATTGAGCATGTATAACTAGGTAAAAATGTAATAATAATGAAAAGAGATTCCATATGAGTCTATGAGATTGCTCATCTGTAAGATGCTTGCTCACAAGTCTAGAAACCTCAGTTTAATATCTAAACACCTTCATGGTAGAAGGAACTGAGTTCTGAAAGTTGTTCTCTGACCTCTACACATGTACTGCAGGATACATCCATGCACTATGGAATGCATTCTCTCTCTCTCTTTCTGATAAATAAATGATATTTTTTGACTGGCAGGCCCTATAGGCTTTGTCTACTGACCCCTCATTAACATGATGGTGACACTTCTACAAATTGTATCTCCTTCCAGTGGGAATGGCAGTGCATGTCGCAGAGGGAGGGATGCAGAGCGACATGCGCCTTGTGAGTCAGTTCTTCTCTTGGGAGCCTCCACTTAATGGTGGCCCACATACTTGCAATGCTCTTCGGGTGCTCTCTTGCTAAACACACATCCATAATATCGATCGACCTTACCTTTTCTTCCTGTCGAGAAACTGGTTCTGAGCAATTGAACAACTGTCAAATTTAGTTTAAAATGACATTTGTGATTTCTGACCAGTTGAAATTGTTCTATACATTCTTGTCTCCCTCTTCACACCAGCAGCATATTGCCCAGTGTTTACAGCTGACTTTCTTCTCATCAAACTTGAGTTGTGTGATATACTTTTGCTCTTTAACCTACCTTTGTCTTGTAGTTGTTTCGTACTTCAGTATGACCCAGCCTTGCTAGCAATGTGCAGGGTTATGCAGATACTCAGGGAGATAAATCAAATAAAAGTCTGTGTCATGATTCTAGCTCTTTGTTTTTTATTAATATATGTTGTTCTTTGGAAGTTTCATAGATGCATGTAATACATTTTCAATCTCTGTCCTCCTTCTTCTGCCCCTCCCGTACTTATAACCCCCTGTCTTTCTTTACCAATCTCTCCTATATCCATGACTTTTGTCTTGTTCTGCATCCCGTTGAACTTGACTCTTTATGACCATGGGCACTATTCACTGGAGTCCGGTGGGCTCACAGTGGGTATACAAGTATCTACTATGATCTCCTTATCTGAGAAGCTGCCAGCTATCAATAGTTCCTCAGCAAGTGGGAGTGTACAGGAGCTCCTCTCAATCCACAGTTGAGTATGTGTCTGTCTAGTCCTGTATAAGTCTTGTACCAGTACCTGTAGCTGTGAGTTCGTGAAAATCATGGCGTTTTCTGTTTATAAGGCAGCGGCTCTCACCCCTTCTTTTCTTCTGGCTCTCTAAGAACTGTGGGCCAGTATCCTCAGCATTATTATATAAGGTCTTTTTAGTGATGGGAAATCTCACTTTAAGTCATAAGCCACATGGGGCAAGCCACTTCAGGATTTTCATCTCTGCTGTAACAGGGAAAGGGAAGTAACTTTTGGTTCATACACAGTGTGAATGACTGAAAAAAGGATTAAGAGACTGCATCTGTGAGCATCTGCTTGTATTGCAGTACCCTGTAGCTGGGAATGTTTAGTACCCTTGTTCAAAGCAAGGATTTTTTTATTAACTCACTCTTACTAAGGCCATAGTGTATCTGTAATTTGGAGTATTTAAATGAAAAGAGTAACTCCACTGTGTTGTAACTAGCTTATGCTGAACCTTATATTCCCCAGACTTCATTTCACAGAGTAACCTCATCTATGAATTAGAATGACCTATAAATCAGAATGACCTAACCCAGCCAACTGAAGGTCAAGGAAGTATATCATGCTTACTATAAAGTCATTTTTTTCTAAGTTAACCTTTTGATATTCCATCTGTTGACTTGTGATACAATTGTGGTTTCTTGCTTTATTATTCCTTTATCTTCCCATCTTTTTGGTTTAGAGTTCTTTCTGGTGTAAGCCTGTTCTTAATTGCTGGCTAAATGGCTCAATTTGATATTGTGTCTGTGACTCCCATGGATACGATAATATGTGTCAAAGAATGCATCCTTAGCCCATAAAGTTATAGCATGTAAAATTAGTTACATGGATAGATTCAAAAACAATTAAACTTTAATGTAATTGCTGTACAAAATGCTGGTGTTGCTATGTGCATAACATTGAATAACTTAAAGAGAATTGCCAGTGAGTGCCATCTTTAGTTCTAAAAAAAAAATTTGTTTAAATGTCTCAAGTTCACTGGAGTCCAAAATAAACCAGAATGGAAAGCTGAATCCATCATTCTTCTTTTTTACTTTGTTTAATTCTGTGAAAATGACAAAAGTCACACTCTGAAAAGTCAACCATATAACATAATCCCATCTTTTAAATCATTTTAAGGGAACTGGGAAGAAGTGTGTTCTTACTGTGAGTTGTGAATAGCCATTGCTGAGTGTTCTTTCTGTTCCTCAAAGGCTATTTTCTGTCACGAAGAGACAATAAGACAATGCCTATGGTCATAGGACAGACTTGCTTCCCCTGTGTGGAAAAATAATCAGGCCTGCATCTTACCCAATAAAAGTACATGACAAAAATGTATGTCTGTCAAATTATTTTATGCATGCATTGATTCATTTATCAGAAATGTAGTTATTGTGTGACAAACACTTTGAAAGTGCAACACATGCAAGTCACAAGACAAGGACAACACCCTTAAGTAGTTTATGTTCTGGGCTGGGAAGATGGCCCACGGCTTAAAGGCTTTGCCTCTCAAGCAAAAGAACATGAGTTCCCATTCCCAGATCCCTTGGGAAAATGCCATGTGGATATGACAATGGCCTGAAATTCTGGCCATGGAAGGATGGAAGACAAAAATCTTGGAACCCCTAAAGCAAAGCAATAAGATATAAGATCAGTCCAGAATGATTCCTCATGTCCTTGGGCCTCCACAGGCACACATAATCAAGTGCCCTCTTGTAAACACACACACACACACACACACACACACACACAAACAGCAGCAATAAACCATTTGTGCTCTGTCCCCAACAAAAATTGTTTATTGCTACAAAAGACACCAGAAGATGGCAGGAGATCTTCATGTCTTCCCTTCAGCAATGTCTCAGTCTTTAAAGGTAACAGCTCTCCCTGTCCCTCATCTGCTCCCTTTTTCCTTCTCCCATCATTTAAGTAAATAGTAGAATTTTTCTTCACATCTGTCCCAGGCTCTAGTCTGCCTCTCCTCCACTATACCCACCACTTGACTGTAGAGTGAATGTGGCAAGTACATGTTGGTAAGTTTCTTCCTTTGCCTGCAAATTCTTTCAGAGTCCCAATGCAAATGAAAAAGCTGCTTCACTGAATACTCTCTTTAGTGATCTGGCCTCTGTTAAGTTCATTGATTTCATTGCCCTTTATACCTCTAGGAACTTGATTAGCATTAATTTTTTCTGTTTGTCTGTTTTGCTACAAAATTTTTCTTCAAATCTGCCAGTTAATTTGACATCGCAGCAGCAAACATATCAAGCTTCCAAATATGGTTTGCTTAATACTGCTAAATAGTTGGTTTTTTACTATATATATTTTGCATGTGATCCATAAACATATTTAATCATATGATAGATATTTACTTAAAAAGGTGACCAGTAAGAAGCCATGTGGAAGGTCCTAGAAAGGTATGCAGCTTCTTCTTTGGAAATGCTCAGTAGAAAGTAGAGAATGTAAACACTGAAAAGCACAAATACAATTGACAGCAGAAGCATGGTCTGACTGGAGGAGAGTGACTATGGTCTTTACCCTTGGATTGTTTAATCACTATGAACTCTGGGCAAGTTATTTCTTTCTGAGCATTAATATTTTATTATTCAGCAAATGGAATTACATAACAAGAAATTGGATTTATATAAATCTATAGGCTTAGGAAATTAAAATGTAGGCAAACGGAATACTTTTCTATCAGTTTGCAAATGCTACATAAATAAATTTCAGATGATGAATGGTTTTAAAAGACATTTTTATGAACTGTTAGCAGATACATAAATTGACACAATCTGTCAGTTGAACATCTAATTCTTTATGCACAGATTTTTATTACAGTGGATTTTTAAAAATAGTTCAAATATCCAATATTAGAAGAAGTGAATAATGTAATGGTCTAGTGTATCTAATGATTCTCTTATGTGGAAACTGCTCACAGACTCAGTTGAAAGTGTTGTAAATGTCTGATCTAACTTAAATTTTACTAAAATCACTTGAGTTAGGCGCTACTAGTGTCACCACAATGCTAATGCAGTTGAATGTTAGCTTTATGTCTGGCCAAAAAGGTAAGGTCAGGAACTGAACTGAGACCACTCGGGTCCAAAACTTAAATTCTTTGACACTCTGTAAACAGTATTTACCAAAAGCACTATTAATCCAAGGAAAAATACAATTAGCACAGTTTAGAAACGATAGGTCAGAATTGATTAAGGTATGATAGAAAGGTGAAAAGACCCTCAAATATGTGTTGGGAATTGTGGAAGAGACAGAAAACTTAAGGAATATTAAGTAAAGATCAAACATATTATTAATAATTGCAGTAGATTGTGCTTTAGATATGAAGTGTTCCCAGATGCTCATGTTGAATGCTTTGTTCCTTCTGATAGGAACAGCTCATTCATGGAGAGATGATTGCATCGTGGAGAAGTGGTGGGATCATGAGAAATTCATACTCTCCAATGGTATACTTCACTGACAGATGCATAATTAGATGGACTATTGGGAAATGATGGAAAGTTCTGGAGGTTGGGATTTTTTAGAAGATGTTGATCATTGGAGGTGACATCTTGAATTAGTAACTTCTCTACCTCTCTCTCCATTCTGGCCACCATAAGGTGAACATCCTCACCATAGGCAACTCCCTTGTGGTATATCTTCCTTGAGGCTCAAAGGATTGGATCCAACTGACCTTGGGAAACCTCTGGATTTATGAGCACAAAACATCTCTACTACTCTTGATTTATTTCTCTGGGATGTTATCACAGTGACAAAATTTGATTAATATAAATAATGCAGTTACTACCTTTAAGAACCAATTATTTTTTTCAAACACTGTGCTAGTCATTGTGGAAGTTAGTTGCAGATGTCAGCTTGATAATTGAAGGCTGAGCTTTTGGAATCATCTGTGGGAAAATTAGTTAAGGCAAGCCCTGAACAAGCATTTGGGGTTATCTAATTGATGTGGGAAGACTGAATATATTGTGGGTGAGACCATTCCCTGGAGAGGTAGACAAGTTTCAAAGAGCTGGTTCAGTATTTTGACATACAGGCACGCTTGTAAGAAAAATCATATTCCACTCTCTCATCTCTTTTTGGGGATGTGATATGGCCATTTCCCTTGACTTCTGATATCAGTATGAACTTTCCTGTCATCCAATGATAGTAACTGAGAATCATAAAATTGGATTGTTGCCATAAATTATTTAGGGTAGGTTCTCTGTTCACTCAACAAGGGGTGATGAAACTAATTCATTCAGTGCCAGAGGATTAGAGTGTTGTGAGAAACAAATGCAATCATTTAACATACCATCTTACAAATTAATATATCTAGTGAGCGATAATTACATTAGATTTTGTCTTTAGCTCATGGAGAATGAGAAGCTTAGGAGGCACATTTTTGCTGCTGAGATTCTTGCAGGGCATTTAGTAGGGAAGGTTGATGCCTACTTTTCCTCATGTCAGCAATGGTCTCAGAAGGCAAAGGACCTCAGTGGAATTTTCACATCATCAAACGGTGTAGGCATATTCTTTTTTTACGTGTACTACTCTTGTAAGTTTCCAAATCCAGGTTGTACCCAAATCCAAGTTACCTTTTTGACTTTTGTGAGATTGGTATGATTGTTTTTCAAAAGCCCTCACCAGCATGGTTCTGACAACACACACACACACACACACACACACACACACACACACACACACACACACGGAAAAACATCTAACACTAGTCTATTTGCTAGTTCTATAACTAATTAGGGCAAGCATTAGCCAAACATTAGGGAATAGCTTAAGGACCTGAAACTCCCTCATTTGGATAGCACTTCAAAACTTAATAGGTACTTTGCATACATGCCCTTATTGAGACAATACACCTGGCAACTCTACACCCCAACCTGAATACACCCCCTGTATCATTCTTTAAACAATGGAGTAGGTTTATACTTCCTTGGAAACCATCAAATATTCATTAAATACATATTCACAATGCATCCAGGTATATAGAGAATTTGTTCTACCTTGAACCTGTGTTGGTTACATGTTCAATAAAGCTAACATGACCTCAAGTAATTTTTAAGGAGAAATCCCTTATTTACCTATGCCTAAGCATAACTGCATGTGCATGTTTCAAATCAGATGCATTGTGGGAAAGTATCTGCACAGTAGAAAAAAGAATTAGATGGCCTAACCTGTCAATCAAAATAGAGAATCCATAAAACCCCTCTCCTTAGCAATCAGCCCCTCCTTCCTTAAGATCCCATAAAAAGTGCAAAAACCTAGGCCCTTTTGTCTCTTTACTCACGTGACCCACTGCTACCTTGCAGTGTGTCTTGAAATTATTATTTCTCTTCTCTGAATAAAAGTTTTATTTGCCACTCTTGCACATCTAGGTGGGATTTGGTTTTGTTCTAGAATAAAGGTCTAAGAACCTGGAAATGCCTGGTCTAGACACCAACCACCAGTAAAGCTTCTTCTGCCTTAGAGTCCAGTGCTGCTTTCTGTTTGACTGTTTCATCTGAGCCCTTGGTGCTGTTTATCTTCCAGTTGTTAACCTGTCATATTCTCTCTTACTCCTCCACTACACTGTTCATGTCAGCATTACTACAAGTTTTCTTCATTCTGCACTACATTGTGTTCTTCCTCCATGAAAGCAAATACTATCAAATCAGCTAAAAATCAGACTCACATAGGATCAAAAGCTCATGAGGTTATTTTATATATTAAGCATACCTTGAAAGACAAGAAGAGCAAGTGGCTTGAGTCTCCCGAGCCTTACGCGTCGCCCATCTACCTGACAGGCATACCCTAGGGTGTGCTGCTAGTCGCGGGCTGGGACTGATTTGTGAGACTCTCTTCTGTTCACCATACCCCTCAGAGCCTCTGGCACGACTCTGACCTTGTACCTGTTTACCTGGAGATTGAGGATGGTCAAGACTACCCATCCTTGTGTTTTCAAGCTCCGTAGACTCCTTCTTTCTCCCATATATCTTAGGCAAAAAGTGTACATTTCTTTTTTCCTTTTGCTTTTCATGAACTTCAAGTTTTTCTTAGTCTATGCTGCCTTCTTTTTGACTGTAGCCATGCTAATTAATCTGCAAAACTAGGGTATGAGAGAAAAATCTGTTTCTCTTTGTAATGCAAGGCTGGGTTGGGAGGTATTTCATACTTATTTTATGTCAAACATCTGTTCATCCTCACAGAAAAACTACCTGTCAGCTACTTCAGAATATAATGTCAATTTCTTGTGAGTCTCAAAATCATGTTATATTAAGAGAGAAAAGGCTCTGAAAAAAACATAGTGCTAGAAACCCCTATTTTTATTATTTTCACTTTGAGAATTGGTTTGAAGATAGAGTGAAGGAAATTTGGAAGCATCTTGGAGAATATTCTAGCATGGGTATTTCAAAATCCTGGTGAGGATCTTTATCTTTCAGTAGGCTGGCTCAACACATTCCTCGATTTTCCTTTGTGGTAGATACTATGTGGCCAATAAAAGTCCATGATATTTTTAAAGGATTAAACCACTGTGGCACCACGACTTTTAAATTACTTTGAGCACTATGGCTACTGAGAGTGTAAGTGGAGCGAGAAGTCTGTCCAGGGAGTAGACTGATTATCCTGATCAGTTGGGTAAAAAGACAGTTTGTTATATTTTCATTTCCACATGCTATTGGTTATAAGTCTGTGCATTGTACCTATAGTAATGAAAATCTCTGGAAGACAATAGGTCTCCTGAAAAGATCTCTGAGTAAAAGAATATGCCTTTCCTATGTTTTTTTTAACCTGCCGAGAAGGATATAGTGTTGGGAATAGGACTGAAAAATCTAAAAGGGGGTTCCTGCAAAATCTTTAGTGCAATGGTGTTTTTTGGTGTGTGTATGCATGTATATGGTTGGGGGGGTGTATTTGCATGCTTGTGTGTATGTGTGTGCACCTGAAGACATTTAAGTATGTGCATGTCTGTAGAGGACCAAGGGTGACATTAGGAATCATCCTGCATTCCTCTCCCTCCTTATTTCCCTGCCCTCCAAGGTCAGAATTACAGCTGCTGGCATTCACACCTGGCATACGTAAGCAGAATCTTGGGATCAAACTAAGATCCTTTTCCTTGTGAGGCAAAGGCTTTCACTCCTGAGATAACTCTCCGTCTGTTCTTAAAAATAAAATATAATACGGAAATGTAGGGTGCAGAAATACTAACATTAAAATAAATGGCTCTTCAAGATACTGCAGAGCCCTTCAGGAATAGCTCTGTGGTAAAGGGTCAGCTATCCATTCTTTCAGTGTCTCTCTTTGCCATATCTGAGGTTCCACACTTCCTAGCTCCCCTCACACAGCAACTCAACAAGGCAGCATGGAAGGGCTCAGTCCTGTGGTCCAAGCAGAGGCCATACTCACTCAGAGCTCCCTGTCAGCCTGGCCAGACTTTATCTCCCAAGCTTCTCAGCTCCTGCCTAATCTTGTTTCCTTCCATCACAGATGTTGATCTTTAAAACATCTTACACCCAAACTCTAAGTAGCATCTGCTTTCAGAATCCAACCTGTGAATGGATTGTAGGTGCTAAAAGTTGCTTCCTTCAGGTATGGAGGTTTAAAATAGAAACCTGCATTCGCTTGTTCCACTTTTCTTTCTGAAAAATCCAAAGTAAAAGTGCAGATCTAGTGGACAACTGTACTATGGACAATTTAAAAGGAATCAACTGTGCACATACGGAGTGTAATGAATCAGATTATGAAAACAACAGTGCTCATAATAATGATGCTGCCTTGTGACTATGGATGATGCGTCCTTCTTCAGAGAGCAGTTAGACCGAGATTTATATTATCACTGCCCTAATTTTCTCATGGTTAAGGATCACATTCTCCTTTTATAATGGCGCTTCTGTTTTGCACCTTTCATTTATCACTGGTCTCATCTTTAAATGATGCTCTAGTTATGAACAGATACCCAGAAGTGGTTTTCTTTTTCTTTTTTGAGACTTTACTCAAAACTTTTTAGTGAAAGATTTTGTGTCTCAAATATATGGTCTCATCATTTGCACATCTGTCTGTTTTCTTTTAGTACCTATTGCATATGTTCAGTAATTATGGAAGGTATTTTACCCTCAACTGCGAATACTCCACTTTAGAAGCTTCTTGAATGCAGTGGCAGGAGGGGAGGATGTGGGTGTTGGTGCATGTATGTTCATGTGTGCACACATGAATGTGGAGTCTGTGATTAACAAATTATTTTTTGACACAGGCCCTCTCACTGGATTGTAATTCTCCCTATTTGCCTTGAATTACTTCCAGGAATGCCCCATGGTCCAGCGCTTATGTAACAGACGTGTACTTAGTTCTTGATGTAGGTGATAGGATTGAAATTAGGTCTGCATGCTTGGCTGGCCGGCAGTTCAGCAAATGACCCATCTTTCCTAGCCCTCTATCAGAACTTTTTTAGTGTGTATGTTTGCTTTTAAGGACTGGCATGAGTTTCCAATATAAATAAAAGATAACTAATTTTCTTTCTCCAAATTTGACTGGGTAAACATATTGTGAATTGTATCGTAACAGAAATATACCTTTATTTACTCATTTATTTGTTTATTTTCTGCATGTGTCTGTGGAGGATATAAGACAAATTTGGGAGTTGGTTCTCTCTTTCTATCTTGGCAAGGCAGAATTTCTCTTGTTTCTGCTGCTTGGTGCACATACTCCATGCAGGCTGGCCCTCCAGTTTCTGTCCAGTTCTCTGGTCTCTGCCTTTTGTCTTCCTGCAGGAATTCTGGAATACAGGCATAGGAAATTACATTTTGCCATTTATATCAGTTCTGGCAATTGTACATCAGGCTAGTAATTTTTACTTTTGAGCTGTATCCTGATCCCTAAAAGACCTTTTAAATAAAATACTTTCTGTCTATGTCATTTCTCCTTTCATCACTCCTTCTTTTTCTACTCCTTTTCTCCCTCCATTCCTCCCTTTCTCCTTTCCACCTTTTTCACTTCCATCTTCCCTTTTCTCATCCCTTTGTGCTTCTTCCTTGCTTCATGAACCAGCTGTTGAAACCTGCCTCATTTGAGGCCATGATCTTCCTTGGCTGCCTGTTGCACTTGACCATGAGCTTCCAGACTTAATGAGATCGTACTTTTGAGTTGTGTTATGTTCACAGCATGCAAGTTATGCTTTGGTTTTGGTACATGAAAAAAATGACTATTTTTCCTGCAAGAATGTAGGAAAATAATTGGCATGTGATTGAAATGTCTTTAATTTCAATGTGACCTTGATATTTGATAACGTAAGTTATCTCTGTATTTTGGTTCCTCTTTTGGGTGTGTACAAACATTTCCTTAAATATTGTTAAATTTTTCATTTTCACCTGGCAGCACTGGGGATTGAATCAGTGACCCCACATGTGCCAGCCAGTGACCTGGCTACTGAGCCACTCAATACAAAAATTTCAATGTAAACCTGACAAAGCTAATGACATTTTTCAATATTCTAGGGACAGTTTTATCAGCTCGCATGCAATAGTAGAAATTAGTAGGACTGTCAACACATGGAGAGCTGTGGATGTGAAACCCAGGGTTACAATACAGTAGTTGTAATAACTTGAACACATCATACAACCTCCCAGTGACTGGAGATAATAGGTTGTTCGTAATTAACTTGCATGGGTATTGGAAAGCCCCGTACATCGCACCTCCTCATAACAAAAGTATATGAGTTTATAGTAGTTAATGGTTTTATAACTATTTGATAAGATTATTATCACTGAAAAATATGTAGTATGTCAGAATGACTTCTTGCTGTAATGTATTTAACATCTGATTTATACGAAAGCATTAATTTGCATAACTTTATAATATGTAAGGTCTCTTAAGCTCCCTAAGGGAAAGTACTGTACACTGAGAGAACATTATTACTCACTGTAGTGGCATACAAGTACTCAAGACACCAGACGTATTCATCTCCAGGGAAGCATTAGTTTCAAAATCTACAACCCTGTAAATATACACTTCATAAATACCAGCAATTCACAAGTTCTCACTTTCTTTTAAAAGTAAAAGACAAATCAAGAATGGTATCTTTATAAAATGCTAAAATTCAAATTTTTACTTTAACAATGGCCTTGCACAGCTTAAAAATAAGGAATTGTCATTTGGAATTGTGTTATCACCAAAGCTCTGCCATTATGCATTCAATATGCATATTGCATATACATATATTTTCTTATTGTTATGTTAACATTATCACTTACATGTATCTTGAAACAACATATTTACTTTGTAAATATTACAATTATCCTCTTAGAAAAAAAACTGGAAAGAATTAATTCTTGTTATAAATGAAAACAGTAGGATTATGAAAATGGAAAACAGGTGAACCTAAGTCATGAACACATAGGAGAGTAAGGATTGGTTAGTTTGACTTGAGGAAGGGTTACAATATGAAGTTCAAGTGTTTGCAAGGGAACATGAAATCAATGTCAAGAAATTTGGGTTTGGTTTGGTGTTTGAAAACAAGCTAGCCTGCAGCACATTATACTGTCTTTGGCTTTGAACTCTGGCTCCTCAGGATTCAGCTACTAGAAAACTAGGATTATAAAGCTTAATGAAAAACTGAATAATTTTATGTACAGAAGTGGAGAAATATCTGAAAGCTATGAAACCAAAGAGGCTCTTAATATGATTAGAGACTGAGTGAATCCATCACATTATTTTTAAAAAGGCATTAATGAACAGAAACTTTAATGCAACTGTTGCATACAGAGATGGTGAATTCAGTTAATGAAGGAAAATGGGAATTAAGGAGATGAAGTGATAAAGATTTATTAAACTTATTTATCTCTCTCCTCTCTCCTCTCTCTCTCTCTCTCTCTCTCTCTCTCTCTCTCTCTCTCTCTCTCTCTCTCTCTCTCTGTCTCTCAGTGATTGAACCCAGGACCTATATATGCTAGGCTAGTCTAGTACTGTACTAATTGGCCTATGTCCCCCATGTAAAGCAGTATTGTTTGCACAGTTAAAGAAATAAATGTTAAGTAGGACATAAAAATCAATAAATGCAGGCAAATAATTCTGTTTAATAGTTGGGATTTGTGTTTTAGCAAGACTATAGCTAATTGACTTGCTGTACTAGAATTGAATAGTTGTTCACATTGACTTGCTGGATGAAGGATAACTGGCCTTCCCCAGTGTGAGTTGCCTTTGCAACTAGCCATGGAGAAGAAGAGAATGTCTGCAGTTCATGCTTCTGTAGTGATATGCTTCTGAGGAACAGAAGATGGATTCTATCTATACATGCTTGACTTCTCCTTCCACGTAAATCATCTGTGCTCAGGAGTGGAGCACAAACAAGAGGAGACAGAATTGACCAAAAAGATTACTTCAGGCAAGTTCTGCACCAGGAAATGCTGACTTGAAAGTAAAGGCAAGCACATGACAAAATAATGATTGAATAGTGTCTAGGTAACTGGGAAGGAAAGGATTAGTGATCCACTATGACTAAAAGGAGGGCTTCAAAGACCCCAGAACTGATAATGTTGGCTAGATAATTCTTTGCCTTGGTAGGTCTTTCAAATTATTCTAAGATGTTAAACAAAGTTCTTTGCCTTTTCCTAGCAGACCTAATATAACATTCTAAGCTTTGACACCAAAGATTTCTCTACATATCACCAAACTTCTACCTACAATGTCCTGATCAGAAGCATGACCTTAAATGGAGAAGGCCAGGAGCTGTACCTTTTGGTAGGTCACTCGTTTCTAGCCTCATAGCCATCATTTTTCTGTCTGTAGGGGAGTTAAGTTCTAACCTTTCTAATGTAATTACATAGAAGCTGTGAGAGTGTGAGGTTACCTTTCCACATAGTTTTTTTTAAAAGAGCACATCTGTATTATGGAGCAATATACTTTCCACTGGACTTGAAATTTTGGGAAATCCATTAACTACGGAAAGAATGCTGATGAGAATCCCTTCTATGCAATGCTGCCTGAGTTTTGAGAGATAATTTTTGCTCTATGTTAAAGATAAAAGTCTACGCATTCAAAAGTCCTTACTCATTATACAAGGACATAGGAAGGGACAAGGTGTCCAGGTATCACTTTTATTACAGTCCTGACATCGTTGCCTTTAGAGACATCCCATCAATGAATTCTCTGGAGATATTTAATCAACATTTGACTTCAGTTACATTAATTTCAAGCAGGCAGGAAGCCTGCTGAAAATTTGAAATAAAAAGCAAAAGCATAAAATACAGTTTTCCAAAAATTAGTTAGGGCCAGCAATATTCAGGTTTAAGCTTGTATTGAGGACCCAATTGCTACTGAATTGCTTTTTTACTTTGGAAAATTCATTTCACTTTTGAGGGACTATAATTATCAGTATAAAGCAAGTCAAACACATGTTGTTTAGTTGACTACAGGCACCAGATTTTATATGTAGATCCAATTGTTCTGAAAGCACAGGTCTTTGTCTTTCAGAAATCCTGCCACTTTGACATATTTTGAGATCTGCTTTCTGCTATTCTCACTAACAAAAGACAGCCACTAGTGTGATCAGATTGATCCTGACAGACCCAGAGGATGGATTTTACAGGCCAAAGCAGACACACTGCACACCTAGCTCACCTACTCTGCAGTTTGACTCAATAAATCATCCTTCATCTTAATCTCCCTATTCCTACAGGGGAGAAGAAAACAGTCTAATTAGGAGGCTGCTCATCCAGAGTACTAGCACTATATTAAACATCACTATGGAGCAGATGCACAAGCTATTTTTTCAACGAAAAAAAAAAAGAGGAAAAATTAGCAAGTAAACTTTATACTGATTTAAATGTGATTCTGTTCAAGATTTTTGGGTTTTATTCAATCATATCCATGTCTAGTATTTTAATGCCTGGCTGTGACTACTTGCATTTGAAAGTCAGCATCCAGCCTACGTGGGAAGATGAGAGAAATAAATGGATATGGAAGTGACTAGTCGCATTAAAAGAACAGCAAAGACAAAAGTGATGTGGATGGCATTTGGAACAAATCCTGCTGTGCTTTACGGCAGAGTCATCTGATGACTGCTGTGCTGGTGCTTGTGAAGCTGGTGTTAGGCTTGAGCTAATGGTGATGAGGTAATATTGTGACTTCAGAATGCAAAACACACATAAGTAAGAAAGGGTAGGACTTCCATCAGAAATTGATTATGAATCCCATGCAGACAGCTACCAAAAATACTCTGCCAGTAAATGCACGCGTGTTAATCACTACTTGCCTTCTGAGTGTTTTCTCTGGGCATTGTGTCAAGCAAGCAGCCCAGATTTCAGACTTGAGCCCATCAGAGCAGAATGCACTGTATTTCATCTTTGTACCTCTCAGTATTGTTAAGCTAGTGCAGAGATGTCTTGCATTTTCTGTTTCATTGGTTCCTAGAATGTCCACTATTCCAATTAAATAATCACAATATTCATTATCTCCAGAACCCAGGCTACCTTGACAAACATGTCTTACTCTTCTGTGATATTCTCTATCTTTGCAGGGAAAATTCCAGTCTCACCCTGCTGTCTGAAGGAAGTGCTTGCTGGGTTGGGAGGTAAGAGGCACATAGTATTCTAACAATTTTCTGTTTCTTTTTTGCTGAGATGTTTGGCTTTTCTCTTACAGATGGCTGCTTGGTTTTAATTTATTTGTTTTCCTGCTTGAGAACATTTTGTTTGTTTTACTTTCGTTCTTGTAATATTGGTGAAGGACCAAAGAATGTGACAGAACAGTAAAATAAACATTATCTTTATGCAGCTGATTTTTTTTATTTCATGACTACTATATATCTTTGCAAATTTATGCAGTCACTTGTGTGTGCTTTTTAAATATAATTATAGATTATTGAAAAGTGAAGCAATCAGTACCATCCTAGCCAAAATTAGTATCACTGTTTTGGTAGCTTTGTGTTATAGTTTATCTCATAGGATTATTTAGGTGATTTTGTTATATAAAAATAGATAAAGTGGAAACATACTACTATTCATGGTAGCTGGTATACAAAGAATCATCTCTAGACTAGTTTATTCCTTTCATTTGTCCATCTCTTGAGAAGGAACCTGTGATACTAATTGCAAGATGGGTCTCTATGTGTCTTCCTATGAGATTTATTTTTCCCACACAGACAGTCTAAGTTTAAACTCCTAGCTTGACTTTGGTTATGTTTTAATATATTGTTATATTATTATTATTATTATTATTATTATTATATGTTATTATATAATAATAATTGATTCTGGAAGTCACCCATGGGCCTTCACAGTCATACTCACTCAAGTGTCTTCTTCTTTAAACAGTAATTCACACACATGAACACCACACAAAAAAGAAAGGAATATCTATTTGGTCAAGTTTATTTTGGTTCTCTGAATACTTAAAAACTTGAGCTGCTCTTTTTCCATATCATTTAAAAGAGTATTTTGTCTATCATGCATACTTACATAGTCCAGATTCTGAGAAATATGTATTCTGATGTATTTCAAAGACAGGATGAACTACAGGCATTAGAATAGAAACTATTAGTTGAGAGGAAAATTTCTCTTTATGTAATAATTATAAAACCTTCTTTCCAAGATGTTGAACATGACAAAGACTTATGTGAAATAAACAGGAAGTTAAAAAGGGGAGAAAGCTCATTTGTCATTGCATTGACTATGTCTGTAGTACAAAGACAAATTTCTAATATTAACCAATTGTTCTAGTTTCTTCTTTTATGTTAGGTTCTAGATATATTATTTTTTATATTTCCAACTTTATGCTGTTTTAGATGACAAATAAATTGGTATTATGAAAAATTAGGATGGTGATATACAGAGTAAGATTAACTAAAGATAAACAATCACAGAATAATTAAAACACTATAAAACACTAAAAATGTTTGCACAAGAGTATTGAACAATTATATATTTTTAATGAGACACTTAAAGCAGTTACATTTTATCATACTGGAAGTGTGATTCCATATATATTTTTCTTTACAATATTGTGTGAAACATTCAATAACATTAAATAAATTCAAATGATTACTTACAATAACTAGTGAAGTTTAATAATGACATTGATATAGATACAATGTGCTTATCAAAACTGATCACAAAGAAATAGAACATCTGATCAGACCAACAAAAAACAGATCTGGTCAATAATAAAAGTCTCCCGTCATGAAAGATGAGGTGGCTTCTCTTCAAAACCTTTAAAAAAGTCCATCCATTTGAAAGAAAGAGAGAAAGAGAGAGAGAAGAAAAAAAGAAAGAAAGGAAGGAAGAAAGAAAGAAAGAGAGTGAGGGAGGGAGGGAGGGAGGGAAGAAGGCAGAGAGGGAGGGAGGGAAGGAAGATATGAAAGGGGAAAATTTTCATGCTATTTTCAGGAATGCAAATTTGTCATTATTGAGGAAAGCAGTGTAGAGGTTATTTAGAAAATTATTATTAAAAGCAGAACTGCAGTTTATTCTATCAGTCCTTATGCTGGTTATATAATCAAAAGAAATGAAATAAGCCGTGAGGAAGATACCCGTGAGGAAGATATCTGCACTCCCATGTTTGTTGTAGCACTGATGTCAGCATCCAATGAATGGAGACAAGTTGTAGTCACAATATGATAAAGTAAAGACTATGTGATCCTGTGTGTGTGTGTGTGTGCGTGTGTGTGTGTGTATGTGTATGTATGTGTGTGCATGCATATGCATGAGTGTGTGTATAATAGCATTTAATAATTTGGCCATTAAAAAGATAGAATTCTGTCGTTGTAACAACATGGATGGAACTAATTTGCATTAAGTGAAATGAGACACAGAAAGTATCCATAGTCTAATTATCTAAATCATTCAGTTAATAAAAATAAGTTGAAAGTAGAACAGAGATTAGGAGAGGCTCAGGAATGTGAGGAAGTCTTGGTCAACGAACACAAAATTATAGCTACATAAAGTAAGATGTTCAGGCCTATTATTACAAAATATGGTTAGTTTAGATTTCTATATAATAAATAAATCATATTCATTGCTGTTTTAAATAACATTAGATTTGCATAATCTGCAATCTAGCATTATTCGGAATAATGTGATTAGTTTGTGAATGTGAATATAACTGAATTAGAAAATCAGTTAAAGAAAATATCCTTCCAGTACAATATACAAAAATAAAGGGTAGAGAGACCAATTTTAGTGTTCCTGATATTAGGCACATCCATAACATGTTC
Source organism: Typhlomys cinereus (assembly GCA_023101885.1). Taxonomy (NCBI): domain Eukaryota; kingdom Metazoa; phylum Chordata; class Mammalia; order Rodentia; family Platacanthomyidae; genus Typhlomys; species Typhlomys cinereus. The sequence continues at coordinate 6,158,472 of JALPQD010000080.1, read as the reverse complement.
CAATAGGATCTAATTTTTACAGTAAGTAAATAAAGGCATAAATATTTCAGTTTGGGTAATAAAAATGTTAGCCTATCTCAAATACATAACCTTGGGTAACTTTAAAGTAACACATTTGAAATGTATGTATGTATGTATGTATGTATGTATGTATGTATGTATTTGTGTATATATCTTGGCTTTATCTTGGACTTATATATTTGAGGATGGTCTTTAATTAAAAATCCTCCTGACCCAGTCTCCAGTTTGCTGGACTACAGTCATAACCACAACATCCTAATTCATTTTACAGTTTTTTTTAGTTTCCAGAATAAAGAATTTGGAAAATCTTCACCATCAGAAATGTTTGGGGAACAAAAGAACTATATCAATTTGAACATTACACAACAGACTCATGTACTGAAACATCACACAACACTCAATTATATGTCCAATGTTTATATATCAGTTAAAAAGAAAATATTATATAGAAGAAGACCAAGATCAAGAGACCATACGCGAAGTTCAGCATGAGCAAAAGCAGAGGTGTTCTTTCCTGCACATCAACAGGCACTTGTTTGACTAAATTTCATTTCATGTCCTTTGGCTCTTATATACTTGAAAATTGTTTTCATTTTGTGACGTTTGTCAGAAACAATGTCATAACACTTAAAATTTCTATAAATATCATAGTTTCATATTCATAAATTATATATAACATTTGTTAATCTTAGTAGTAGTCATTTGGTTGCTTTACTTTTTGACATCAACAGCATTATGTACAAGTCTGCTCATTTTTTGCCAGCATAGGATACCAGTCTATAAGCTAAATTCAGGGGTTAAATAAAGACCATGTGATTTTTAAAGAGTTTTAAGGCATGTGTTTAAATTGCATTCTGAAAACTTGTATGATTTTCAGTATAGTGAAGTGATTAACTGAAGGGAATAGTCAGACTGCATGATTAAAGTACCAATATATCTTTGGCTAACTGTGCGTTTGGGCAATATTTTAATTTCTCTTAGTTGTGTTTTGCAAAATGATTTGAATAAATACCTACTTCACAAGGATGCTGTGAATTTTTAATGGATAATATAATATATACACATGTAGCATGCTGTCTTAATCCATTAGCTGCCTGATGAATATAATTTGTAATATATGAATGTATTATTGCTTTAATAGCATAAATTTTGTGAATAATTTGCATACTTTATGAAATGTTTAATAACCTAAGTAAAGACATTTTCTTACTTCAATTTTCTCACATGTATTAATTTTCTTTACAAGTAAATAGTCTAAATAACCATGACTCTATTATACAACATTTTTACAATTGTTTCTCTCATTTTACAACTTGCCCATCTTGATTTTTGTTTTCTGGCAACCACTTCCATGTTTTTTATGTAACATGTCTATGCTGACTCCCTCCATTAATGTGACATTTAAAAGGTTTCTCATCACTGAGAATAGTCACGTTTTCTTTTAGTTAAGTGGTTTTATTTTCAAAATTAAATTCACCAGGGATGCTTTGCTTAAGTCACATTTCATTTATTTATTTCCCATATGAGTCCCATGAAGGTCTCGTTTTTGAGGATTGAATTATTGGAAGCTGATGATCATTTTCTAGTGGCTATAGCTGTTCATGTCAGTCTAGTTGCTTCTCCTTCTAGGTGATATTCCTGCTTCTCTGCTAACCATAGTTCAAGCTGTTGAATTTCAGAATGATCATTTTTTAAAAATTTATTTATATATTTGTTTGTTTGTTTGTTTGTTTATTTATTTTGTGTGTGTGTGTGTGTGTGTGTGTGTGTGTGTGTGTGTGTGTGTGTGTGTGTGGTGTATCAGAGGGCAAGGGTGACTTCGGGAGTCATTCTGGATTGCTTCTACCCATGCGTCACCCATGGATTTCCAAGGTGCTGCCCACCAGGGCTGTAAGTGCAGTCTGCTGCTGTTTCCTTCTGACATTTTTTCAGGGAGAGCCTGGGATCCAAACTCAGGTCCTTGTGCTTAAGAGGCAAAGTCTTAACTCCTTAACCATCTCTCCAGCCCCATGATCCACATTTTTTGTCGTGTGATGAAAATATCCTTTCTTTGCCTTATTCATTTTAATGATGAATAGTGAAATATTGTTCAAAAATGTTTGTATCATTCTGATATGTACCTTTCTGTAGATTTCTGAACTATGTACAATCAGAATCTGTGTCTGAGGGAACTTTGCAAAATAAAATCTTCCCAGTAATTATGTATTATGCTAATAGCTACTACTTTAAACCTGATATGAGTTATTTTTGCTGGAATCATATTTTCCTCTTAATCTGCCAAAATGTTAACTATCTCACAGAACAATGTAAAGTAATCATAATTATTCTGACCACAGCAACTGTTGTGATAGGGAGACAATGACCCTAAGAACTGTTCATTTAATTCTTGTCTTACGTGACCATCATGCTAAGAATCAAAAATTTCATTCCTTTTGTATGAAATACAGAAAAGTGAGACAGAGTGTTTTGTTGATTTGGCATGTGTGTGTGTGTGTGTGTGTGTGAGAGAGAGAGAGAGAGAGAGAGAGAGGGAGAGAGAGAGAGAGAGAGAGAGAGAGCACCAGAGGGCAATTGAGTATGTATGCCTTTGGAGACCGAAGGGTGACATCGGGAAATACCCTAGATTGCTCTATCTTCTGATTCCTTTGTTCTGGGGTATCTCAGGCTCCATCTTCCAGAGTCAGAGCTCTTCCCATTGTCATATCTTCTTGGAAATACTTACATGGTCCCAGGAATCTGAACTGCCATTTTGCTTCCAAGACAAAGGCTTTAAGCTCTGAGCTATTTCTCCAGCCAAGAAAAGTTTTAAAATTGTAAAATCACATTTTCTGAATGGAAATAGATTGTAGAAGCAAACATTTTGTGTAAATATTCTTGATTCTTCAAGATTATCAATTTTATTTCTTGCTATTATTCATTTCAGTAAATCTTTCTGTCCATGTGCTAGCATATAAAATTTTGTTTTTGCCTGATTTCTGTTCTTGTGATTCTATAAACTTTGCTTCTACTTCTAAATACAGCATGTTTAGAGACTTGAAAACTCTACTGAGATTTAGAAAGGAAGAAAAAAACATATATGATGGAAAGATACCTTGGCAATCACCAGTTCATTTGAGAATCAGTGTGCTGCTAGAGAGCAGAAGCTCTGGCTACTAAGGCTTTCAGTGCCAGAATTAAAGAACAGCTAGAGGTGAGAAAGACAGAGAAAGAGGGAAGGAGAAAAAAGAGAAGAGAAGAGAGGAGAAAAGAGAGAAGAGAGGAGAAAAGAGGAGAAGAGAAGAGAAGAGAAGAGAAGAGAAGAGAAGAGAAGAGAAGAGAAGAGAAGAGAAGAGAAGAGAAGAGAAGAGAAGAGAGGAGAGGAGAGGAGAGGAGAGGAGAGGAGAGGAGAGGAGACAGGAGAGGATGGGAAGGGAGGGGAGGGGAGAAGAGAGGAGGGGAGGGAAGGGTAGGGGAGAGGAGGGGGGGTAGGGGAAGGGAAGAGAGAGGAGAGGAGAAGAGGAGGGTAGAGGAGAGGAGGGAAGGGAAGGGAAGGGGAGGGGAGAGGAGAGGAGGAGAGGAGAGGAGGAGAGGAGAGGGGAGAGGAGAGGAGGGGAGAGGAGAAAGGAGAAGAGAAGAGAAGAGGAGGGGAGGGGGGGAGGGGAGGGGAGGAGAGGAGAGGGGAGGGGAGGGGAGGGGAGGAGAGAGACAGGAGTACTTGGGTACATACAGTTTTACATAATTATGCAAACTCTGCCATCCACAAATGAGTGAATATGCAGCATTGTATTTCCCTTTTACACGTGATCTATTTCATTCAATATTATGATTTCCAGTTACATCTGTTTACCAGAAAATAATACAATGTTATCCTTTTTCATGACTGGATAAAGTCCCTCTCTTCACATGTAACACAATCTTCATCTATTCCTTTGTTGCTAGAGAGTGAGGCCAATTCCATAACTTGGTTACTATCCATGGTGCTGCAAGTGACAAAGACGTGCAAGTGTATTTGTGCAAGTTGATTTAGAGTCATTCGGGTACCTACCAAGAAGTGATATACCTGAGTCACATGGTAGCTTATGTTTAGATTTTTGAGGTACCTCCTCAGTGATTTACTTGTACCAATTACATTCTAGCAGTTATAAGGATTCTTCCCCACTCACCCCCATATATTCACCATATGATGGCTGTTCTGATTGCATTGAGGCAGAATTTTTAGTGTGGTTTTTGTTGGAATTTCCCTCCTGCCCTAAGATATTGAGAATTTTTATATGATTAGTGATAATTTGTACCTCACATTTTGAAACTATTTATTTACTTCATTAACCCATTACTCAGTCAACTCATTTTGTGGTAGTTCCTATGATGAGATCTTCATACACTCTGCATAGACTAAATATTAATCATCATTCAGATATAGAGCTAGCAGAGATATTTTTCACGTTATTTAGCCAATCTCTTCACTAATTTTCTTTGCACTGTAGTAATTAGCACTTTTTAGTACTCTGAAATTCTTTTTAGTTTCTTTACTTTTTAATTTATGAAATTCTGTTTTTTTGTTCTTAGTAATATTTCCTGAGCTATCACAATCAGAAAATCCTTCCTTGTACTTATTCTGAAATATTTTTCACCCAAGAGTTATGCAGTCTCAGCATTTGGTCCATATGAAATGTATTTTTATAGATATGGAGAGAAATGGATCAAGCTTTAGTCTTATAAACATGGATAGTCACTTTTCCCAGTACAATTTTGCTGAAGAGGATTTTTTTCTCCAATGTATGTTCTTGGCATCTTTGTCAAAAAACAAGTAGCTCTAGCTGTGTGAGTTTAATTTTTATTTTTCTATTAATGCCATTGGTAACATGTCCTTTTATGATGGTAATGTGTTGTTTTAGTTACTATGACTCTGTAGCAAAACTTGAAAACAGGTGTCATGATACCTTCAGCATTGATACCTCATGATTGCTTTGGTCATTTACAATCTTTTGAGCTTCCAAGAAAATTTTAAGGTTGTTATTCTATTTATTATTATAATCTATCTATTAATATAATTAACGTTTTGATGGGTGCTATTTCAAATCTGTAGGTAATGTTGCTATTTTCACATTACTAATTTCGATGCTACATAAGTATATACATTTTCCAGATTTTGGTGTCTTTTTCATTTAGTGTTCTAAAATTTCCATTGTGGTCTCTTTCACTTCATTGATGAGGTTTATTCTATGAAATTTTATTTTTGAAGCTACTATAAATTTGATTATTTTTCTCACTTATTTTTCATTATCTCTGTACTTGCTACATAGAAATGGTACTGATTTTCATATGCTTACTATTTTGTTGCATTAAAATGCTACTGATTTTCATATGCTCCTACTCTGTGTAAGAATTTTCTGTTTCTGTTGTGTATGGGATTATATTGTAGGTAAATGGGGTTAATTTCACTTTTTCCTTTCCTCATTTCAGCCCTTCTACTGATGTTGTGTTCTTGTTTTAATATATTTGAAATAAGCAAATGAAAAGGAAATTGCTTTCGTGTACCTCATTTTTGAGAAAATGCTTTTCTCCAATTAATATAGTATCAGTTATATCTTTTCATATGTATATATTTATTTTTTAAATGTTTTTATTATTATTTATTATTTATTCAATTGTGCATGTATGCGTGTGTGTGCATGTATGTGTGTGTATGTAGAACCACGGACGAATTCAGGAACCACCATGGGCTGCCTCCACCTCCTTATGTACTGTACCCCCGGATTCACAGGCTCCGCCCTACCAGGACCAGAAACGCAGGCTGCCCCCACTTCCGCCCAGTGTCTATACATGGTGTCTAGGATTCGAACTCAGGACCTTCCACCTGCAAGGCAGAGGCTTAACCCCTGAGCCACCTCTCCAGCCCCTCATATGTATATATTTATTATGTTAAAATCTATTCCTTTCACCCCCCATTTTATGTATTGAGCTTTTCTTATCCAAATGTTTTACTTATATCTTATTTTTCAATATTTCGATGGTTTCATTAAACTCTGTTTCATAACCAGAAATAGCTACCTTATTTTATCCAGCTATTTTTTACCTCTTAATTTACTGAGACACTTACATGTGTTAATTTGAGTTCACTGAGAATCTTGAAATCATTCTTTTGAATTTTTGTCTGGAATTTCAGTTAATTCATTCTCTTTTGCATCCATTTTTTATTTTTGAGATATTATTAATTTTCAAAATAAACCATTTCCAGAATATCAATTTTCATGTTGCCTTGAATTTTCATGTTTCTTGTGCTTTGGCATTGGAACTTGAACACATGGGAGTTATTGCTGGCTTAAATTTTGAAAATTATCCATTTTCTTTGAATATTTTTCATTTTCATGGAAGCCTAGCTGCAGTGTGGTTGAGGTGTTATTATTTCTTCCACTAGGCTGAAAATATAGCTCAGGAGCTTAATGCTCAGTGCTTATACTCTGGAGCTCTGTAATGTACATCCAATTCTGTTCAAAGATTAGAGCACTTCCTATAGAGATAATCAGACTCTACACATAGGCTTACTATGAAAACATAGCAATAAAGAAATTAAAACAATCACTCCTTCAACTCTAGCAACTTTACACAGGGTAATTAAAGGAACAAGGATAGTGTGAGATGTAATAAAACACTAAGGTGAATAATAGAACAACATAAAAAGGGAAGAGGTAAAATTAAACAGAAGTGAAAGCAAAGTGAAGACATATAGCAATTACCAACTGAAAAGAGGAGGTAAGGTAATGCAATCAGACAGCTTAAAATGATCTCACTATCAAGGAGGCTGAAGGTGAGAGACCTTTAACACAAGACCAACTTGTGTTATGCGGGGAAGTCTATCAGCAAAGACACAAACAGAAAAAAGAATCAGTGAAGCACATGACAGAACAAAACTTTTAAAAGTATCCCAGTTTTGTGACTCTTACTTTAGTCCTTCCATACACTAACAAAATTATCCTAATACAATGTTAAATGACATTTATTTTTGCTCCTTCATCTTATTTTATTTTTAGAGAGAATATGCACCAATATTATATATTTTCATCCATATTTAATTCTCATCTCTGAATGAGAACAGTTGAAATGGGCCATCTATTCTCAAATTTTGTTCTCATCTTTAATATGCCAGTCGGTATTCAGTGTTTTCACCTTCCAGGAAATAGGAACATTCTTTTCTCATAAGGTCCATATGTCAGTTTTTTTTTTGTTTTTTTTTTTTTTTGGTTTTAGAAAAAGTGATTTCTTTTACTAACAAAACTCAGAAAGGAAAATTTGAAAAAAATAAAAAATGTATTTCACAATACCAGTGGATTATAAATAATGGTTAAACACTAACATAAAATTTCACTTTTAAATAACCAATGCAGCCCTCTGCCACTCCGGCCTGCCAGGGACCCTCGCTCATGGTCCAGGGAGGACACACTGCTACTTAGAATTCAACAGAGTCCAAAGGAAACTCAAGCAAAGCTTTAAGGTACAAAAGCCATACATCTGAAGTCCTCTAAAATCATCCTATCACATGGGAAAGGTTCTTCATATTCAGCCCACAGATAAGTAAACCTCTTTTTTTTTTTTTACCATACTCCTCCTTTCTAGTATTAATCACTGTAGATTAACTTTTTCATATAGCCATCCCCAAAATACATGCAACTCCAGGGATTATACCACTCACTCTCACATATCACCAAGGTACTAAATAGTAAAAGTGCACTACCATACTAATATTTACCCTGTCTACTTAACCTGACCTAACTGATGTACTAACAGCCTAATAGCCTCATCTAGGAAATAACACTAACAACAGACACACGTACCCAACTCCAAGGTAAGCACTAGTAATAACTGCCCAAGAGTAGTAATACCAACTAATTCAGTTCAGTCAAAAACACACAGAAACTGAAAGGTCTTAAGAGACAAAACAAAAATGTCCAAGGCAAAGGACAGATCCATGAGAAGCAACACCCAAGAAGACAAATCTCCCACCAAAAGAATTAACCCCATAATGATGGATTCCAACCAGAACAAATTCACAGAAAATAGCCAAAAAAGCCAGAACAAGATACGACTTTCAAAGCATGATCATTACCATGATCAATACTATGAAAGAGGAAATCGGGGAGGACTTAACAACAGCATCAACCACTTTGAACAGGAACACAACCAACACTTAGAGGAGTTGAGAAAAACAGTTCAAGAAACAAAAATAGGCAGTTAAAACAGACTCAAGCAGAGTTTAAAATTGAACTAAAAGACAAGTTATCTTCAACTCAGAACTCAACAGAGAGTCTCATTAGCAGAACTAATGGAGCAGAAAATAGAATTTCAGATCTTGAAAACAAAGTGGGAGTATTAACCAGCTCAATGGAAGAGATTGTTAAGGCCAAAAATATACCTGAGAGGAATATTCAAGAGTTATGGGACACCCTGAAGAAGCCTAACATGCACATTCGTGGAATACCAGAGCAAGAATCCTAAAATACCACACCTGAGGAAACTTTTCAAATTATCATACATGAAAACTTCCCTCATATAAAGAATGAGAGGCCCATTCTAATACAAGAGGCATTCCACACTTCAGATAGACCAAAAAAGAAAATCACCATGGCAAATAATAGTCAAAACACTCCATATTCAAGACAAAGAAAAGGTGCTGAGAGCTTCAAGGGAAAAAAAAAGTCACTTTTAAAGGTAAACCTATTAAAATAAAAAATGACTTCTCAATGGAAACAGTAAGAGCAAGAAAACCTTGGAGAGATGTACTTCAAGTATTAAATGAGCAAAAATGTCAACCCAGGCTGATATACCCAGCAAAACTATCTGTCATGATCGAGGGAGAAAGAAAAGTTTTCCAGCACAAAGACAACTTGAAGGAGTACATGTCTACCAAACCAGGCCTTCAAAAAATGTTAGAAATGATACTCAAGACTGAAGAAACAAACAAGTGTATCCAGGAGGACAGAAGAGAAGTATAATAGCACTAAAATCTAAAAGCCAAATAATATATTTACAAAAGCTGCTAAACACAAAAAATGTCCAGAATTAAAAATAATTTCTCTATTATTACATTAAATGCCAATGGAATTAACTCACCGATCAAGAGACACAGGTTACAAACTGGGATTAAAAACCACAATCCATCAATCTGCTGCCTTTAGGAAACTCATCTCACCACAAAAGATAGGCACATTCTAAAAATAAAAGGCTGGTATAAAATTCTGCAAGCTAATGGAACCAGGAAACAGGCAGGGGTAGTTCATTATGTTATCAGACAAAGTGGACTTCAAACCAAAAAAAAAATCATAAGAGACACAGATGGATACTACGTTTTAGTCATAGATACAATTCACCAGGAAGACTTCACAATACTGAACATATATGCTCTCAATACGGGCCCCTCCACATTCATTAAGCAAACCCTATAGCATCTGAAGTGAGAAATCAACCCCCAAACAATAATTCTTGGGTATTTCAACACCACCCTCTCAACATGGAATAGATCAACAGGTCAAAAGCTTAACAGAGACACATTGGAACTTAATCAAATCCTTACAGAAATAGACCTTACAGATCTCTATGGAACTGTTCATCCACACACCAAAGAATTCACATTTTTCTCAGCAGCACATGGAACTTTCTCCAAAATAGATCATATATTGGGCCACAAAATGAATCTCCACATATACAGGAAAATTGAAATTCTAAACTGTACCTATCAGACCACCATGGTCTAAAGCTTGACATCCGCAACACAACAAACAACAGAAAATACACTAACTCCTGGAAACAACACTATGATGCTGAATGAGAATTGGATTCAGGAAGAAATTAAAAAGGAAATTCAAGATTTCCTGAAAGTGAATGATAATGAAAATACAATTTATCAAAATCTTTGGGACACAAAGAAAGTTGTCCTAAGAGGTAAGTTCATAGCTTTTAATACCTACATCAAAAAAATGGAAACATCACAAATAAATAACAATGCAGCTTGAAGCTTTAAAGACACAAGAGTAATCTGATCCCAAAAGCAGAAGAAGAGAGGAAATTAGCAAAATAAGGGGAAAAGTATCTGAAATTGAGATTAGGAAAACGATACAGAGAATCAACCAGTCAAAAAGCTGGTTCTTCGAAAAAATCAATAAGATTGATACACCCCTAGCTAAATTAACCAAAAGCAAGAGAGAGAAAACCCAAATTAACAAAATTAGAAATGAAAATGTAGTTATCACTATTGATACCCAAGAAATTCAGAGTATTATAACGTCATATTTTAAAAACTTATACTCTGTGAAATTTGACAACACAAAAGAGATGGATGAATTTCAAAGTAAACACAACTTACCTAAATTGAACCAGGAAGTTGTGAATTATTTAACTAGTCCTATATCATATGAGGAAATTGATGAAGTAATCTCGAATCCTCCTAACAAAAAATGTCCTGGACCAAATGGATTCAGCACAGAGTTCTACCAGACATTTAAGGAGCTAATAACACCAATACTCCTTAAACTGTTCCATCATATAGAAAAGGAAGGAACACTACCAAATTCCTTCTATGAAGCTAATATTATTTCCCAAACCAAATAAAGATACACTTAAAAAAGAAAACTATAGGCCAATCTCTCTGATGAACACAGATGCAAAGATTCTCAACAAAGTCTTAGCAAATCGGATTCAAAAACATACCAAAAAGATCATTCATGGGGATCAAGTAGACTTTATCACAGGAACACAAGGTTAGTTCAAAATACACAGATCAATAAATGTAATTCACCATATAAACCAGTCCAAAATTCAAGAAAACTTGATACTCTCAATAGATGCAGAAAAAGCTTTTGACAAGATCCTTTTTTGATCAAAACCCTAGAGACAGTTGGAATGAAAGGAACCTTTATCAATATTATAAAAGCTGTATACAACAAGCCAGCAGCAAGAATTATATTCAATGGGGAAAATCTTAAAGCATTCCAACTTCAATCAGGAACTAGACAAAGCTGTCCACTCTCACCACTCCTATTCAATATTGTACTTGAAGTCTTAGATGAAGCCATAAGAAAAGAAAGTGGCATAAAACAGATCCAAATCATCAGGGAAGAAGTCAAGTTATCTCTATTTGCAGATGACATGATCATACACCTGAGTGATCCTAAAAACTCCACCAGGAAGCTCTTGGAACTAATACAGGAGATCACAGGGTGGCAGGATATAAAATAAACATACAAAAAATCAGTAGCCTTCCTATATGCCCAGAATGAAAGAAGTAAAAAAACCCTGAGAGAAACAATCCCATTTACTATAGCCCCTAAAAAAATGAAATACCTTGGTATAAACCTAACCAAGGAAGTAAGAGACCTTTACAATGAAAACTATAAAACTCTAAAGAAAGAAATTGCAGAAGACACCATAAGGTGGAAAGACCTGCCATGTTCCTGGATTGGCAGAATCAATGTCATAAAAATGACCATCCTACCAAAGGCAATATAAAGATTCAATGCTATACCAATCAAAATCCAAAAGCAATTCTTTAAAGAGGTTGATCAAACAATATCAAAATTCATATGGAAGCACAAAAGACCCAGGATAGTAAAAATAATCCTGAGTAACAAAAACACTGCTGGAGGTGTCACCATACCAAACCTTAGTCTATACTACAAATCCACAGTTGTAAAAACAGCCTGGTACTGGCTCCAAAATAGACACACTGATCAATGGATAAGGGTTGAAGACCCAGATATAAGCCCATGCAATTATAGCCATTTGCTCTTGGCAAAGAGGCCCAAAAATCCAATGGAAAAAGAAGAGCATCTTCAACAAATGGTGCTAGAAAAACTGGATATCCACATGCAGAAGATTAAAGCTGGACCCGTACATGTCACCATGTACAAGAATTAATTCCAAATGGATCAAGGACCTCAATATAAGGCCAGAGACAGAAAAAACCTTAGTTGAAAGGGTTGGGAACTCCCTTGACCTGATTGGACTAGGCCAACAGTTCCTAGTCGGAAATCAAATTGCACAGTCACTATAACCAACACTCAACAGATGGGATCTTGTAAAATTAAAGAGCTTCTGTTCAGATAAAGAGATTGTAACTGCAGCACAAAGACAACCCACATAATGGGAGAAAATCTTCACTAACCACACATCTGATAGAGCTCTATTATCCAGAGTGCACAAAGAACTTAGAAAACTAAACACCAAGAAAACAAATGACCCAATTTAAAAATGGGCCTTGGAATTTAAAAAGAAACTTTACCAGGGAAGAAATTGAAATGTCTAACAAATATCTTAAAAAATCCTCTGCATCTTTAGCCATCATGGAAATGCAAATCCAAACCTCCCTGAGATATCATCTCACTCCAGTCAGGATGGCAAAAATCCACAATACAAACAACACCAAATGTTGGAGAGGATGTGGAGAGAAGGTAACTCTCATACATTGCTGGTGGGAATGCAGGTTCATACAAGCACTCTGGCGAGCTGTCTGGAGATTCTTAAAGAAATTAAAGATTGAAATGCCATTTGACCCTGCTATTCTACTTTTGGGAATAATCCCCCATACAGCAAAAATTTACCTTGATAGCACAAGCACGACCATGTTCATAGCAGCACTGTTTGCAATAGCAAAGTCATGGAATCAACCCAAATGTCCAACAGTTGACAAGTGGATAAGGAAACTGTGGTACATCTATACAATGGAGTACTACTCAGCCATCAAAAATGATGAATTACTGGAATTTGCTGGGAAATGGATGTCATTAGAAACAATTATATTAAGTGAAGTATCCCAGACCCAGAAAATTAAGCACTGTATGTACTCCCTAATAGGTGGCTCCTAGTACCAAACCCACCCAGCCCACCTAGAGACACTCAAAGAAAAATCTCTGTAATACCTACAGTAATTGCAAGGATTATAAACAGGAGGGATGGGGTTGGAGGGCCACACCAGAAACAAGGAGAGAGGGGACCATGTTACAGCAGAGAAAATAGGCCTCCATCAAGGACTTAAATAAGTAATGAGACATCTGATTAAGTTCACAGATTTTCGTTCCTGATCATTTACAACTGAGGGGGTATGATCTCACCAGATCGGGAGGGCATATAGTCTAGCAGATAAAAAGTAACCATTTTGCAAAATGGGTGATTGACTCTTCCCTCACTGTGGTCTCCTACTTTTATTACATCTACCTTTGAATTTGCTCTTTTAACAAGACTTCAGTTTAACAGCTTTTTTTCTTTGGCCAGGGGGTGACATACAATGCCCATCAGGATGGAATGAAGGGCATTGCAGGAGCAGCAAAACTGCAAAAGAAAATCAACAAACCATAATCCAGAACTTCAGAGACTCTACATCAACCACCTAGAACTAGGCCAGCCTAATCTCTCCCCATCGTGAAGCTCAGGGAAATTTGTGGAAGAGGGGGCGGTAAGATTGTAAGAGCACAAGTATGGGAGGAGCAATGATATGCAAGATACTCCACACAAGTTAGGGCTGAAGCAATCATAATTGGAGTTTGCATGTCCTGCGCAATGTCCAATACCCTATTGATCCCACAAAGTCTAGCATTTGCTAAAGGCATCAAGATCCTTGGAGGCAAGGTATTGACAGCCACAGTAGAGTTCCTATGCTTAAGGGGAACACAGGAAATGGTTCAGGGAAATGCCACTGGGTCCTTGTACATCATCGGCAAGGAGGGCCCAGAGGAGAGTCAGGCATGCACATTAAAGGATTCTCTGGGGTTGGGGTGGAGGCACTGGGGGATGGGGAAGGAGGGGTCAGGGGAGGGGGAGCAGGGGGTCGGGGGGAGGAGGAGGGAGGGAGGGAACCGGTGTGCCTATTAAGTTTATATGAGTGGAAATAATAATAAAAAATGTTAAAAAAAAGAAATGAATTAATGCAATTTGCCGGGAAATGGATGGAATTAGAAAAAATTATATTGAGTGAAGTATCCCAGACAGAAAATTAAGCGCCATATGTACTCCCTAATAGGTGGATCCTAGTACCAAATGCACTTAGTGACACACTCAAAGATAAATCTCTGTAATACCTACAGCAATTGCAAAGATTATAAGCAGGGAGGGAAGAGGAAGGAAGGCCCCACCAGAAACAAGGAGAGGGGATCATGCTACAGTAGAGAAAATAGGCCACCATCATGGACTGTAAGTATTGAGACATGGTTGAGCTTGCAGACTTTCCTCACAGGTCACTTACATCTGATGGGGTATGATCTCACCAGAAAGGGAGGGCATAGAATCTGGCAGATAGAAGGTAACCATCCTGGAAATGGTCTCCTACTCTAATTACATCTACCTTTGAATCTACTCTTATAATAAGACTCTATTTTAACAGCCTTTTATCTCTGGCCAGAGGGTGACATCTAATACCCATCATGATGTAGCCAAGGGCATTGTAGGAGCAGCAAAACTGAAAAAAAAAATCAACAAACCATAATTCAGAAAATCAGAGACTACATCAACCACCTGGAAGCAGGCCAGCCTAATCTCTCCCCATCCTAAAGCTCAGGGAAATGTGCGGAAGAAGGGGTGGTGAGATTATAAGAGCCTAAAGATGTTGAGGAGCAACGATATGCAAGATACTCCATACAAGTTTGGGCCAAAGTAATCATAATAGGACTTTGCATGACCTGCGCAATGACCAACATGTCGTTGAACCCCCAACGTCTAGCATGGATCACAGGCACTAGGATCCTTAGAGGCAAGGGATTAACAGCCACAATAGTCTTCCCATACTAAAGGGGAACACAAACAAAGAGCTCTAGGCAATGCCATTGAGTCCTTACACCTTATCAGAGAGGAGGACCCAGGGGGAAGTTTGACATGCACAGGATAGGATGCTTCAGGAATGGGGGAGGGGGCACTGGGAGAAAGGGAGGAAAGGGGGAAAGGACAGGGAAAAGGTGGGGAGGGAGCAAGGGGATCCAGGGAGGGGTGGAGGGAGGGAGGGGAATGGGGTACTTATCAACTTTGTTTGAGTGGAAGAAATTTAAAAAAAAAGAAAAAAAAACCAATGCAAAAATAAGTTATTTGGTTTCCTGACTCACTAGAAGGGTGACAGTTGAGAAGAAAATCAGATCTATTTTTTTGTAGACTTCCTTAAGTAACCTGAATTTTTTGAAAGTTCTAAGAGAACCTGTCTTAAGTCTTTCAGCAATTAAATATTTGGAAATAAAAAAGAAAGGATGATTTATTTTGTGCTGACTGACATAAATATCAGCAAAACTTGTTAAACTCATTTTTCTTCTATTCCCACAGTTCTATCTACTCTTCTGCAAAGATAGAAGCTCTTTGTGGCTGCCAATCATGGATACAGAATAACACCCTTGGGAAATCCATGCATACCTTGCTTCCAGATATTTTGGTTTCAATGAAAACATCATTAGTTTGGCTCACAGAACTGTAGTAATCATTTTTTAATGCTTTGTACACAGTCATTAGAATATACCCACTTTTCTTTCTCTTTTTAAAATTGCTATCACATACACTGTGTATGAGAGAGAATTTGTAGTCATCAGATGATATTATGCCAATGTCATGGAAGATGATGTCTTTTACTCTGCACATCAAAGTTTATGTTCATTCAGTTGTTTCAAAAAGAAGAATGTGAAAAATGAATCTAACATGCTTTTTGTTCTTAGATACCTGTAAGAGGATTTTGATGATCTTGGAGTAAAAAAAAAAAGAAGCAGAAGTTAGCAACAATAATCTACATTTTGACAGACTTCTTTGTGGAAAAGAAAACGAAACTGATACACAATAATAGAACTTGATGAAATAAAAAGTACACAGACAGTAGACTTAATAAAATCATGTTAAAATAAATGGACCCAAAAATCAAAGGAAAATAGAGTGGACAAGGCAGAAAAGTTTTCATACCATGTGGAAATAGAACTTTCATGAGATTATGGACAAGTAATAGTTTTAGAGGAAAACTTGGTATTAAATTAAATAAAGCAATTAAATCATTCAGTTTAATTTTAAAGACTCGGATTTCAAGATTAAAGCACTCATTACTTTGAACTTTAAAAAAGGACTTGAATCACACAGGATCTTCGAGCCTCTGACCATATTATGAGCAACAAAAGAGGAACATTGAAGTACAGGATGAGGAATTTGAATTGCTGTACTTTAGTCTTAATTTGGTATTTCTGTTTGGGTCATAATACTTCCATTTTAAATTTAATATTTTATGTATGCTAAGTATTTAACTTGATTAACTTTGACAGGACTTTTTGGTTAAAAGGTTTCAGACTTTTTACAAAAAGGGACTTTCTGTTCCAACATTTTAAAAATTCAACTTTTAAAGATGAATATTTTAAAATTGCATTATGAAAATGTTTAATTTTGGACTCTTAGAATGAATAAAATTAAAAGGATTTTATGTCTTAAGATAAATGTATACCAATGGGTGGAAGAGTTGAAAGGTTATAGTTTAAAGTTTGTATTTTTGTGTCAAGCTGAGAAGGGATGTTACAATTTGATACAGGTATCAACTTGGCAGTTGAAGGCTCAAGTTCTGGGTGCATTTGTAAAGAATCAGTGGTTGAGCTAAGCATATAACAAACCTGCAGGATACTGTCTGACTGAGGGAGAGGTCCAATCCATGGATATGGTATGGACAGTTCTCTAGGTCCTTGGTGCTGTGTGCTATCCTGCCAAATTGGGCAAGGAATTACAACTGAACTATTCTAAGTGAAAATAAAACCTCTTGTTCCCTTAAAACAATAGGATCCTGAGTTTATCAGCAATAACAATGCAGGTAGGTAGGTAGATAGATTGATAGATAGATAGATAGATAGATATAGATAGATAGATAGATAGATATAGATATAGGTATAAAATGTGAGAGAGAATTTTTATTGCTACATACTAAATGAGAAGTTAACCTCTGAAAGACTGCAGTCTTGTGAGTTTTGAAGTACAGCTTTTAATTTGAAATATTCTTTTTGCATTTGACTCTTTTTACATGAATTGATAGTAGCAAAGAAGATGTGCCTAAAACAACAGCTGCCTCTGTAGGGGCTGATGGCAGAGAGACAGAAAAGGAAAAAATGAACTAGGAAATATAAGAAAGAAGGTAAAAGGAAGAACTTCAGGAATCCACAGAGGAAGAGAAACACCTGAAAATGGCTGGAAAAGGAGAGCGATGCAGAGCAGTGAGGCTTGCGCTTCAGCCATGAAGCACCCTGGTGGGAGCAGGGGAAGCAGAAACCGCTCGTCAAAGATAAATCAATTGAATGAAAGAAGTGAAAAAGCCTTGAGAGAAACCATACCATTTACTATAACCCCTAAAAAAATGAAATACCTGGGTATAAACCTAACTAAGGAGGTAAAAGACCTTTACAATGAAAACTTTAAAACCCTAAAGAAAGAAATTGCAGAAGACACCAGAAGGTGGAAAGACCTCCCTTGTTCCTGGATTGGCAGAATCAACATTGTAAAAATGACCATCCTACCAAAGGCAATATACAGATTCAATGCTATACCAATCAAAATCCCAAAGCAATTCTTCAAAGAAGTTGACCAAACAATCTCAAAGTTCATATGGAGGCACAAAAGACCCAGGATAGCAAAAACAATCCTGAGTAACAAAAACACAGCTGGAGGTATTACCATACCAAACATAAGTCTATAATACAAATCCATAGTTAGAAAGACAGCCTGGTACTGGCTCCAAAATAGACACACAGATCAATGGATAAGGATTGAAGACCCACAAAGGATATAAGCCCACAAAGTTACAGCCATTTGGTCTTTGACAAAGGGGCCCAAAGAATCCAATGGAAAAAGAACAGCATCTTCAACAAATGGTGCTGGCAAAACTGGATCTCCACATGCAGAAGATTAAAGCTGGACCCGTACTTGTCACCATGTACAAGACTTAATTCCAAATGGATCAAGGACCTTGATATCAGGCCAGAGACTTTAAAAACCATAGTTGAAAGGATAGGGAACTCCCTCGAGCTGATTGGGCTAGGCCAACACTTCCTAAACAGACATCCAATGGCACAGTCACTGCTACCAACTCTCAACAGTTAGGATCTTGTGAAATTAAAGAGCTTCTGTTCAGATAAAGAGATTGTCACACGAGCTCAAAGGCAACCCACAGAATGGGAGAAAATCTTCACTAACCACATATCTGACAGAGCTCTACTGTCCAGAGTGCACAAAGAACTTAGAAAATTAAACTCCAAGGAAAACACTGGCCCAATTAAAAAATGGGCCCTGGAACTTCAAAGAAACTTTACCAGGGATGAAATTAAAATGTCTAACAATTATCTTAAAAAATGCTCCACTTCCTTCGCCATCAGGGAAATGCAAATCAAAACTTCCCTGAGATATCATCTCACCCCGGTCAGGATGGCAAAAATCCACAATACAAACAACGACAAATGCTGGAGAGGATGTGGAGAGAGGGGAACTCTCCTACATTGTTGGTGGGAATGCAGGCTCATACAGCCACTCTGGCGAGCCGTCTGGAGATTCTTAAAGAAATTAAAGATTGAAATGCCGTATGACCCTGCTATCCCACTTTTGGGAATAACCCCCCATGCAGCAGAGGTTCGCCTCGATAGCACAAGCTTGACCATGTTCATAGCAGCACTGTTTACAATAGCAAAGTCATGGAATCAACCTAAATGTCCAACAGTTGACGAGTGGATAAGGAAACTGTGGTACATCTATACAATGGAGTACTACTCAGCCATCAAAAATGATGAATTACTGGAATTTGCTGGGAAATGGATGTCATTAGAAAGAATTATATTAAGTGAAGTATCCCAAACCCAGAAAATTAAGCGCCGTATGTACTCCCTAACAGGTGGCTCCTAGTACCAAACTCACCCAGCCCACATTGCGACACTCAAAAGTAAACCTATGTAACACAGCAATTGCAAGGATTATGAACAAGAGAGATGGGTTAGGAGGGCCACACCAGAAACAAGGAGAGAGGAGACCATGTTACAGCAGAGAAAATAGGCCTCCATCAAGGTCTGCAAGTAAGTAATGAGAAACCTGGTTAAGTTCACAGACGTTCTTTCCTGATCTCACCAGAAGGGGAGGACATATAGTCTAGCAGATAAAAAGTAATCATTTTGCAAATGGGTGATGGACCCCTCCCTCAGTGAGGTTTCCTACTCTTATTACATCTACCCTTGAATGTGCTATTACAACAAGACTCCAGTTTAACAGCTTTTTGTCTCTGGCCAGGGGGTGACATACAGTGCCCAGCAGAATGGAGTGAAGGGAATTGCAGGAGCAGCAAAACTGCAAAAGAAAATCAACAAACCACAGTCCAGAACTTCAGAGACTCTATATCAATCACATAGAACTAGGACAGCCTAATCTCTCCCCATCCTGGAGCTCAGGGACATTTGCGGAAGAGGGGGCGGTAAGATTGTAAGAGCAAAAGGATGGGAGGTGCAATGATTTCCAAGATTCTCAACAATAGTTGGGGCCAAAGCAATCATAATGGGACTTTGCATGCCCTGCGCAATGTCCAGCTCACTGTTGCCCTCATAAAGTCTAGCATCTGTTAAGGGCACCGAGACCCCTGGAGGCAAGGGATTGACAGCCATAGTAGTGATCTTATGCTTAAGGGGAACAAGAGAAAGGGCTTATGGAAATGCCACTGGGTCCTTATATGTCATCGGAGAGGAGGACCCAGTGGAGAGTTAGGCGTACACAATAAAGGACTCTCTGGGAATTGGGGGGGAGGCACTGGGGGAAGGGGAGGGGGAGGAGGGGGGAGGGAGGGAACTGGTAAAAAATTTTAAAATGTATAATTAAATTTTTAATAAAAAAAGATAAATCAATTGAAAGATAGGTACACATTCTCTCAGACAAAAACCCATAACTCTCCCAAGCCTCAAGTTCATCTGGAGCTTTGGTGAAACAGTATTCCTCTGGTAAACAGGTCAGCAGTGCACAGGACGCCCATTTTATTTCACTGTATGACTCAAGGGACCATGGCTAAGATCTGTCCTAAATGAGTCTCCATTATTAAAGACTGAGCTACCCTGAGGGCCTGAGGTCAGAGAATCGCCACAGGAGAGCGAGCCTTGATTTGTCTTGCATAGCCCCTTGCTAAGGTAATCCCAGAATGACAGCTGTGGAGAGCAGGAGAAATAAAAACCCAATCTTTTAAGTGACAAGAAGTTTTGTTTGGTCAGGGAATTTATACTTGAACACTCTTCAGAAACATTTGTGCTGAAAATTATCTGTAATTTCAAAACTGTTACAGGAACATAATAGTAAAAGCACTTCAAAATATAAGCATAGCCAAGGATTTTCTGAAAAAGAGCACAGGAAATTATGAAAATTGGAAAATGGTATTATTCAACATTATAAAGCTTTTTCACAGCAAAAGAATAAGTCACCAGAATGAGGAGTCATCCTACAGAACAGGACAAATGTCTCTTCCAAGTACATATAGGACAGGGATAGTTATAGAGTATATATAAAAATACACACACACACACACACACACACATAACAAACCTAAATAGTTCCATCAGTAAGCAGTCTATCAAACTAAATAGAAAATTCTCAAGAGAAAAATAAAAATGGCCAATAAATAGTTTTAAAAGTATATAATGTTGATAACCAACTGGGGGAGATAATCAAAATTGCTTTGAGACTCCATCTCACCCCAGTCATATGGTTGGCATCAGCAGAACAAATGGGGACAAATGGTGGGGAGATGTGGGGAAAGAGGAACCTTATTCATGGTTGGTGGGAATAGAAACTATCGCAATTTCTATGGAAATCAGTATGCATTTACTCATGAAAATAGAACTAGAACTGTCATGTGACCCAAATATACCACTCCAAGTCAATATACCACAGAGAAATTTGCATATGCATGCTATAATAGACAGGAAGTGAAATCAATATAGATATCTATCAATTCAACAGATGAGCAGATAAAGAAAATGTGGAATAAAAGTAGGATCCTGCGGTGAGGAGGGGGTGACATCCAATACCCATCAGGATGGAGCCAAGGGCATTGCAGGAGCAGCAAAACTGAAAAAAAAAATCAACAAACCATAATTCAGAACATCAGAGACTCTATATCAACCACCTGGAACTAGGCCAGCCTAATCTCTCCCCATCCTGAAGCTCAGCGAAATTTGCAGAAGAGGGGGTGGTAAGATTGTAAGATCACAAGGATGGGAGGAGTAATGATATACAAGATACTCCACACAAGTTAGGGCCGAAGCAATTATAATAGGACTCGGCATGATCTGCCCACTGACCAACATATCATTTACCCCTCAAAGTCTAGCATGGACTCAAAGCACTAGGATCCTTAGAAGCAAGGGATTAACAGTCACAATAGTGTTCCTATACTTAAGGGGACACAAGAAAGAGTTCTAGAAAATGTCACTGAGTCCTTACACCTGATCAGAGAGGAAGACCCAGAGGAAAGTTTGACATACATATTAAAGGATGCTCCAGGGATTGGGGGGGGGGAGGCACTGGGAGATAGGGAGAGGGGGAGAAAGAAGGAGAAAATGGGGGAGGGAGTAAGGGAATCCAGAAAGGGGTGGAGGGAGGGAGGGGACTAGTGTGCCTATTAAGTTTGTATGAGTGGAAATAAAAATAAAGAAAATGTGATGCATATACACAATAGGATTTTATGTACAAAAGTGAAATCATAAGAATTTTGGGAAGATGGTTTTGGAGATCACTCTGTTAGGTGAAGTAAGTGAGATTCAGAAGGAAATATGCTGTGTTTTCGCTTATATTGGAAAAAGAAATGACATTAAGAAAGAAGGGAATGAAGAGAAACAAAGTATAACAGATACTTGTGAAAATACCCTAATGAAACCAATTACTTTGTATGCTAATCTGAAGAAATGAAATCCCAAAATCAAGGGAAGAATTAGGTTTAGTGAGATGACTCTGTATTTATTTATTTATTTATTTATTTATTTATTTATTTATTTATTTATTTATTATTTCCGTTCATACAAACAATAGGTACACTGGTTCCTTCCCTCCCTCCTCCTCTCCCCCAGCCCCCTGCTCCCCCTCCCCTC
The DNA here is from genome assembly GCA_023101885.1 of Typhlomys cinereus. Classification (NCBI taxonomy): domain Eukaryota; kingdom Metazoa; phylum Chordata; class Mammalia; order Rodentia; family Platacanthomyidae; genus Typhlomys; species Typhlomys cinereus. The sequence goes on along the minus strand of JALPQD010000080.1, from coordinate 6,136,396 downwards.
ACCGTTCCCTCCCCATCCCCCAATGCCTCTCCCCCGCCAATCCCCGGAGAATCCTTTAATGTGCATGCCTGACTCTCCTCTGAGTCCTCCTCTCCAATGATGTACAAGGATCCAGTGGCATTTCCCTGAACTCTTTCCTGTGTTCCCCTTAAGTATAGGAACACTACTGTGGCTGTCAATCGCTTGCCTCCAAGGATCTTGGTGCCTTTAGCAGATGCTAGACTTTGTGGGGTCAATAGTGTGTTGGACATTGTGCAGGGCATGCAAACTCCAATTATGATTGCTTGGGCCCTAACTTGTGTGGAGTATCTTGCAAATCATTGCTCCTCCCATCCTTTTGCTCTTACACTCTTACCGCCCCCTTTTCCACAAATGTCCCTGAGCTTCACGATGGGGAGAGATTAGGCTGGCCTAGTTCTAGGTGGTTGATATAGAGTCTCTGAAGTTCTGGATTATGGTTTGTTGATTTTCTTTTGCAGTTTTGCTGCTCCTGCAATGCCCTTCATTCCATCCTGATGGGCATTGTATGTCACCCCCTGGCCAGAGATAAAAAGCTTTTTGACTCTGTATTTAAAGGCATTTGCTGCTAAGCCTGATGATATGAGTCTCATCCCAGAATCCACATGATGGAAGGAGAGAACTGATTGTTCTCACAAATTGTTTCCTGATCTCCACAAATTACCATGGTTCTTGTCTGTGAGCACACATGCGCACGTGCATGCACATACACATGAACACATGCATTCACGCTAAATAAATATGAAGACAAAATCAAACCAAAGCAAGTATTCCATTCAATTCCAGTTTGAGGAACCAATGAGTTTGCTCCAGTTATATAGAAGCACAGCTGTATCAACAAAAATTCGCTGCAAGTAGCTGGACTTGGACAGTTGTTATGCTGCAGAGTCCCACGACTCGGCCAGCTTTCCTCTACTGCCTACCATGGATTCCCAGGAGCATGTACAGCTGGGATAGGAGAGAATCGTGATTGGAATTCCAGACCAAAGCGTGTCTCTTCTCTCCTTTCTACTAGACCATGTTACCTGCCTCCTTCCCACTTCCATAGACCCAGCTATCAGCTGTATTTCCTTCCCAACACTGCTGGTCTTGGTCTCCAGCAGGTCAGACAACTACCTTGCCTGACAAAGGGTTAAATTAGGCTAAGAGGGAACAGTCCTCCTATGCTGCTGAAGTCAGAACACATGCCATTTAATTTCCACCTACCTTGTACATGGGCATATTATGGGAGCTATTACCTTGTTTTCTGACTTTCTCCTTTGGCTCTGTCTTTATTGATAAGCCCTAGGCTCTTCAAGTAGATTGAGGGAGGAATTGATGAAGAAATAACTTATATTCAATGGCCAAATACTATCTCCTGGAAGTTCTAAATGAACATCCTTGACGTTTCCTGATATTGGGCGACTTTTTTTGTTCCTTTTCATCACAGGCTCCAAGAAGGAACTGCAACACAGACAGGAAGAGGAAAATCAGGATCACAGGCAGAGGTTGTCTGATCACAGAAAATCTGACTTTTCATCACATAGATCAATGGCCATGCTTGTCTGCTATCATTTGTGTTTTCCTGGGATTTAGCATCTTGAGATTCCACAGAATCTCAGTACAACTTTAACAAACTCATAAATAAGTGAACACTCTGCTTCGTAGTATTGTGTTTTGCATTGAAACATTAATACACATCTCAGCCTCAGGAGTTTAACTGCTCAGGAAACAACCCCAGTGCGAAGCACTCCAAATAGCCTGAGATGAGTTAGAGTAATTCATATGATGTAAGTGAAAAACTCAATAACAGGTTGTCAGCAGCCAGCAAGCATCCATCAGGGTGTCATAAAAGTGGTACTTGAGTAGCTGCTTGAAAATCAGGATAATTTTGAAGGATCTCCCCATGAAAAGTAGAAGGGCTGGGGAGACAGGGAAAGAGTGATCATTCCCAATTAAAGAAAACAGAGATGCTTTTACACAAAGGAAATTCTTACTGAAGAAATAAAGCAAGAATGCAGTAAATTTAAAATTGTGTCAGAGACACAGAACCTTGCCTACTGAGGAATGGAAGAACTGAAACCATTTGTTTTGGGGGGCAGGGATTGTATGAGCAAAGACTCTGTTTTCCCATGATTATTCTAGCGGGAGACTTCTGTGTGGGCTTCAAGAAAGCGAATAAGGGAACAGAAGATCTCCGTAGAACCTAATCTCAATTAGTGGCATGAGGAACAATCACAGCTTAACCATAACACAGTAGGAAAAGTGAAAGGATGGAGATCCAGGTGAATTAGGAAAAAAAACCATAGAGGTTACCATGTTACTTCCTTGACTTCAACTATACTGTGGAATCTTAGTATTATTTCTATAAGCAATGTTTATAAGCTATGATTTGACAGTATATTGTATGATCCAAATATATGATCAAGTGAAAGGTCAGTAATGATCATCAGCTCCTTATCTTAAAACATAAGCTTGCTTGCTGAAATATTCTGTTTCAATAGAATAGGTACCTGAGATCTGTCTGAAGAACTCTCTCTCTCTTTCTTTCTCTCTCTGTCTCTCTCTCTCTCACACACATAAAGACAAACATACCAAGGTGGTGTTTGTACCTGTAAATGAAGTATTACATCATTTTTAATTAACTTAGAAGACAGATGAAGCCATTAATTTCTATTTTATGTGGTATTTGTGTCCAATGTGCTCCTTTTGGATAGACAGACAGGCTTATGGCAAATTTTATAGAGAATCATGGTCGATAACAACTGAGTAGAAACAGATGGGCTGGAAGTTTTCCAAAGGCCTTATGCAAAATATTTGTTATAAAAGCATGAAGAGAATTTGCCTGGAATACTAGCTTAAAATTTACTGCTTCTTTGATGCTTAAAACTGCCAGACTTTAGAATTAAAAGGGTTTTTTTTTCCAATCTCTTCTACTTTCTGTATATTTTCAGTTTTTAAAATGTAAAACACTCTGTCTGGGAATTATTACAGTACCCAGAATATTCACTTTAGTGCTGAAGGAGCAGAGTCAAGAAGGGCAAAGTTAAGTGTTCTTTCATTGTTCGGAAAACAAGTTATGTTCATCTTCATTTCTCTCTGAGGTATAGATCCATCTGAAGAGGTTGGAAGTTGGTACTATTAAGGTATAGAAAATGATGAAGGGGGAGGAAGAAAAGGAAGACAAGGAGGGAGAGAATGAGGAGGAAGAGAGCAAAAGAGAGAAAGAGAGAGAGAAAGAGAGAGAGAGAGATTTTGAACTCTCATACAGTTTCACTAGATTTGGAGAACTTTGTCCTCTGTTAGAAATGGGAAGGTAATGGAAACTAGATGAAACATTTTCATGGAATATTTTAGTATGGATCAGTCAGAAAAGCATCTCCTCTTGCACATTTTAGTAGAGAAGAATGAAGCATCATGTAACAATGTAGAAATATTTAATTTCAACAAATTTGCCTCACAGATACTATTCATATCTGTAAGAAGATACAAGGTGCTGTATCAAAAGATAAAATAATGATGTCACTTTGATTGTTAGAGACTGGTTGGTTACAATCTGACCTCCTGTTAAATATGCCTTTAAACGCATGGGTTTTCATGCATTTGCCTTCTTGAAATGTTAAGAAAAATATCCCACAAAGTTAGCCTAGAAATTTGACAGATGCAAAGAAGAAATGAACTATTCAGCCATCAGAAATGTGAAGATTATGGAATTTGCTAGTAAATGGATAGAAATAGAAAATTTAATATTGAGATACCTCAGACCCAGAAAGACAAGTGCAGCGTGTTCTCTCTTATATGTACATATCCTTGTCAATGTATTTTGCTTGGAATCACTGTTAAGAGTCAGAAAATTCAACAGTGACCAATGAATGGGAAGAGATGGTTAGGATAAACTCTTTTAAGGGGAAGATTTAGGATATCATAATAAGTAGGGTGAGGGAGAAAATAATAGGAAAATACCTTAGGAGCATGATGGGATGGATTATAGGAGGAACAGGGGGGATATATAGAAAGATTGTGGGTAGTAAACCTATAGGAATCTCCTATGTTTAATAATATGTCAGAAAACATGTTTTAATAAAAGGCAACAAGACAGACAGTCCCTATACAGAGGAACAAATATGTGTGCCTGCATCTGGAAGCTAGAAGTTGAAATTAGGATTCGCACTCAGTTGCTCTCCACCATATCATTTTTGAGTCGGATCTCTCAGGTTATCAGCTTGGAAAACATGGATGCCCAATCAACACCAGCAAGCCTCCTGTCTCCTCTCCTCCAGTGCTGGAGTAACAGATGTGTGTCATTTTATCTGTTGTTATGACAGTACTGGAAATTCAGACACAGATTCTTCTGCTTGTACAAGTGACTTATTGACTGAGTCAGTCCCCAGTCCTTAATCTTGTATTCTTGTAACTTTTTTTGTACAGGCTAATTGATTAGTGCCTTGAAACATGACTCAGTTATTGAATACATGAAGTTATAAGTTTAAATATATGAAGTGCTTAGAATTGTGCTTGGCATATTAGTCTGCAATCAATAGCCCCAGTGTATTTACTGCATCTGCTTATATGTCATAATCTTTATGTCCATAACTCCTTCTTTCTGTTAGACTTGAATTATATGAACAGAGAAAACAGAAACAATTCTGGATTGTGAAGGTATGAAAGTTCCGAATATGTTGAGATAAATTGTTCCAGAACTTTGTTAAGAATGGGAATACCCAAAGAAGAAAATAGATATGGAAATTCCCATGATCTCACTCAAAGAAATGCAAAGTAGGTGTAGGGACACTCTCAAATATCTGTATCTGACAAAACTATCTCAGGTGTTTCTCCTGTAAGTATGTCACCTGTAGTCTTAAAAATCATTATTGAGTCCTCTCAGTCAATGTTTCCTTGTCCTGAACACAGTAAGATTGATGACTCAACATAAAAACGGACCTTAATAGATGGCTGGTACTTTGTAAGCATTTATAGTTTGCTTATTAACTCAATTCCCAACGAAAACCCAGAGCTATATATTATTCACTCCTTCCACTTTACAGATGAATATTTAGAACAGGGAAGTTTAAGAGATTTAATTTAATTTAATTTAATTTAATTTAATTTAATTTAATTGTCCACAACAAGTAAGGTACATTTTTTACATACTTTTAAATTCGCAGACAAGACTCCACTGAAACATCTGTAATATAGCCATTCATTCTGCAACTGATAATCTTTGAATCAGTCATTACCTTCCTTGGCCCTCACAATGCTTCAAGTTGCATCATTATTGAGAGATAAGAGAATTGAAACCCTGAAGGTTCTGCATACATGCTCAAGGTCACAGGGCAATCTTCTATCACATAAAGTGAAATGTATGCTGTCATTCATATCTAGGTTTCTTCTTGTTTCTTTCAAAATCTAACCATCCCCCACTTACTCATGTCAACAGAGTGACGTTTATGGGTTATAATCGCCAACCTAGTGGCAAGTATTTTACCACCTTCTTGTGCTTCCTCTTCAGATCAACCCTGTGGAATACCAACCTTTTGCCAGGTGGAAATAATAAGCAAGGATGTCTCAGGCTGACCCTGCTCGTTCCATGCCGGCCAGGTTGACAATGTCATGTCTCAGGAGCTGGGCTTCCCTGAGCTGTCTGCACTGTGAAGTCAGGACTTTCCCTTCCTGATGCCAGCGCCCACCTGAACCCCCAGCAAGCATATAGGGGACTCTCTCTTTGGAGTGGTCTTCTCATGGGAGACTCCTGAACTCTGCAACACCAAACATTTCAATCTAATCCTGTTTTGTTTTGTTTTGTTTGTTTGTTTTTTGTTTTACTTGGTATGGGTGCACGTGTGTGTGTGTGTGTGTGTGTGTGTATGTGTGTGTGTGTGTGTGTGTATGTGTGTGTGTGTGTGTGTGTGTGTGTGTGTGTGTGCACGCGCGCATGTGTTAAAGGACACCTGAATGTCTATGTCTCTGTAGGTCTTGCAGACATTATTTGCAAGTCTCCTCTTCCTGATGGAGATGGTGCTCCTCAGGCACAAGCTCTGTCCAGGGCCCCCTCCCCAAAGTATTTCCAAGCTCACTGTAAGTGAGCATAATGCCAGTGGGAAAAAAGATTGAGATATCATTGTTCTAAATTCTTTGTAAAATTGTATTATTTGACATGAAAAATTTCAAAGTAAATAAGCAAATGGAGGGAAGAAGGGAGGAATGGAGGAACAACACACACTATCTAAATGATCATCAACATCCATCCATGTGTGAACATCAGATGGAAATCGTGACTATAGGTTTTAAGACATGTTTTATTATTTTTGCTTTTCTGAGCCAAGAAACTAAAGCATTTAACTAAAATAGGCAGAATCCATGAGTTAACTTACATTCAAATTACCTCACACATTTAACAGAACTTCTTCACCTCTCATAAAACAAAAATGATCTCTGTTTAGGAGCTAAATTGCCCAGCAATGTCTGATTGCCAAGAAGCTAAGATGATTCACCCTCTGACTTTACTGTCAGTCATTATGTATTATTTGTCCTTTTGGTGGATTAGAAAGTTCTATAATGTGATGAAAAAGATATGAAATTCTTCCTGAGAATTCTAATTATTGCAAGTATGGGGGTTTTGAGAGCTGGAAATTCTATGTCTTTTTGGTGTGATGAAAAAGATTTGGTTGATTACAAAGCTCTATAATACAATGAGAAGATTTGAAGATAGAAAATTGCTAACTACGTATCTGACAAAGAACTAATAATATCTACAGTGTACAAAGAACTAAAAAAGTAAATGTCAAGGAGGTAAATAACCCAATTAAAAATGGGCTTTAGCCACTGAGTCCATAACCTTCACTCGTGTTGATGACTCAGAGGGAAATTCAGTGCCCATATAACCAGATGTTCTGGGGGATGGGAGGGAGCATCAGGAAATACCAAGAGAGGAGGAGGGAGGAAAGAGGCATGAAGGAGAGGAGAGGCAGGAGAGTGGGATGAAGGGACAAGAGGGAGGAAGGAAGGATGGAAAGGGAAGGAGGGGGGGCTATTGAAAGGCCAGTTGAAAGCCTAAAATTACTCGGCTTCAGTTCTGCCAAACATCACGATTGAATAAATGATTCTATTCGACCTCAGCTAAATAAGAAATGCATCTTCTCAGTGTGAAATAATGGACTACTATTGAATCAATACTCACAGGAGTAATTTGATTTGGTGTGATTGTGTTTTAAGGGAAAATTGAGATTGTATAACTAGGTAAAAAAATACTAAAATTTTGGGAAAAAAATGGGCCTTAGAACTAAAAAGAAACTTTTCTTAGATCAAAATTCAAATGTCTATCTAATATCTTAAAAATGTTTCATTTCCCTAGCCATTAAGGAAATATACATTAAAATCACCTTTAGATATCATCTTGCTCCAATCAGAATGGCTAAAATCCAAAACACAAACAATAACAAATGCTGGTGAGGATACAAGGAGAAAGGAACCTTCATACATTGCTGGTAAGAATGCAAACTTGAGCAACCCCTTTGGAGATCAATATGGAAGTTTCTGAAAAATCTTAAAATTCAAAATATCTTACAACCTAGCTATACCACTTCTGGGAATAGTCCCAAAGAATTTTATATCCTATTACAGAGTCACTTGTACATCCATATTCATTGCACCCTATTCATAATAGCAAAGAAATAAAATCAGTCTAGATGTCCCAGATGAATGGATAATGAAAATATGGTACATAGACACAAGGAAATACTATCAGCTATCAATAAAAATGAATTGATGAACTTCTCTGGTAAATAGATGGACCTGTAAGAAATTATACTGAATGAAATATCCCAAACACAGAAAGGCAGATGTTGCATGTTCTCCTTTATAAGAGCATTGAATATTCAGAATGATATAATCAAACAGAAACTTTATAGTATCCACAAACTGCAAAGGAACATAAGCCAGATTGTGGAGGAAGATCACAATGGAGTGGAGAAAAAGGGCACAAAATATAGAGAACAGTGGAAAGGAAAAAACTAGACACTAGGCAGAAATTAAATATAAATGTAAATTTTATAAATAAAAATTAAATATATAACACTAATTTATAAGAACTAAAGTATACATCTAGAACAGAGTTGAGACAAAATGGCTAAGAACAAATGGAGGAATCTAGCTTAATGATTTAAAAGAATCTAGCCATATCATGCATGATTTACAGAACATTACTCAGGAGTGTGAGGGTAGAATTTCCAAATATAAGATACATAATGCTTATATGCCAAATGGTACATGCTAAGAGTTTTCTTAGGATCACAGCTTATATTCTATACTTATTTCACAACATTAACAGCCGGGTGCCAAAATATGGGTATTTTAAAATCTCCAAGACTCTGAACAAATAAGCAATTACTTAACAATTACCTTTTTTAAAGATGAAAGTTAAATAAAACATGTTCAGAAACTAAAACTGAAGAATTTCATTAGAAAGGCTGTTCACTACATGAAATTTTAAGCTATGCCTGTTATATATAAAATGGTCTCATAAAAAAATAAGAGGTAAAAGAAACAGTGATAAAAACTAAATGTACGCAGGTTGCATTAACGTGCACTGGTTCATTAAAAGGCCAAAAATTGCAGAAAGCACAATAAGCCAATAGTGAAAGAAAATACAATCAATGTCCATGGGCCACAGTCCTTACACAATAGACAATAATTTCATACATGGGTAAATTACTTATTATACATGTTATAATTTTTACAAGACTAAGTCAAGTATACATGTTATAATTTTTAAAGTAGTAAATTATTAGTGATTATATAAATTACAAAACAATGAAGGAAAAATGGGAAATAATTGCAAAATTATCCATCTAGAAAATATAATAAAATATAAGAAGGCAAAAATGCAAAGAGGAGAGTTAAGATGCAAAAGAGATATAGAAGAGTAGTTATAAACTTCAACATACTGGTTGTTATAGTAAAAGGAAGTAAAAACTATTTTGTTTAAAAATTAAGAAATTGTTGGATTCAACCCAGTACATATTGAAAATAAATACAGTTTTTAAGAATGTGTTGTTTAATACAAGGCCACTCTAGAACAGATAACAATTATGGAAAAAATAACAGCATTAATGGTAAAAGCTGACAGGTGTCACATTAAATGACAGAAAGAAAAAAAATAGAATGTCTATAAAATGCAAAGAAAATCACTTATAAAGATTTCTTTCACTACAGAAATATAAGTTTAATCTCAAAATAAATTAACTAAGCACTATGATGCTGAACAAGAAATGGGTTCAGAAAGAAATCAAAAAGAAAATTCAAGATTTCCTAGAAATGAATGAAAATGAAAGTACAGCATATCAAAATCTCTGGGACACAGTGAAAGCTGTCCTAAGAGGTAAGTTTATAGCTCTTAATGCCTATATCAAAATATGAAAACATCACAAGTAAATAACAATGCAGCTTAAAGGTTTAGAGACACAACACCAATTCAATGCCAAAAGAAGTAGAAGAGAGGAGTTTAACAAAATCAGGCGATAAATATCCAAAATTGAGATAAGGAAAACAATACAAATAATCAACCAGTCAAAAATCTGGTTCTTTGAAAAAAATCAGTAAGATTGATACACCTGTGCTAAATTAACCAAAAACAAGAGACAGAAAACCCAAATTAACAAAATTAGAAATGAAAATGGAGTTCTCACTACGATATACAAGAAATTCAGAGAATTAAAGGTCATATTTGAAACACTTATACTCCATGAAATTTGATAACACAAAAGAAATGGATGAATTCCTAAGTAAGCACAACTTACTTATATTGAATCAGGAATTATTTAAATTTCTGATTTATTCAAATAGTCTTATAACAAATGAGGAAATTGATGAAGTAACTTCAAATTTTTCCACCAAAAAATATCCTGGACCAGATGGATTCAATAAATTCTGTAAATAGAGATATCTTGACTTCTTCCTTTCTGATGTGATGTAAATTCTATGAGATATTTAAAGAACAACTAGCACCAATATGCCTTAAACTGTTTCATAAAATAGCAAAGAGACACCTCCAAATTTTTCTACAAAACCAATATCATACTAATCCCAAAATCTAATAAAGATACACTTAAAAAAGAAAATTATAGGCTAATCTCTTGATGAACACAGATGCAAAGATTCTCAACAAAATTAGCAAATTGGAATCAAAAACATATCAAAAAGATCATTCACTGTGATCAAGTAGGCTTTATCCCAGGCACACAAGGTTGGTTCGAATCAATAAATGTAATTCACCATAAAAACCAGTCCAAAGTCCAAGGCCACATGATATTCTTGATAGAGGCAGAAAAAGCCTTTGACAAGATCCAACAGCCTTTTATGATCAAAACCCTAGAGATAGTTGGAATGGAAGGAACTTATATTGACATAATAAAAGCTGTATACAACAAGCCAACAGCAAGGATTATACTCACTGAGGATAAACTTAAAGCATTCCCACTTCATTCAGGAATTAGACAAGGCTGTCTACTCTCACCATTTCTGTTCAATATTGTACTTGAAGTCTAGTTGGAACCATAAGACAAGAAAGGGAGATAAAAGGGATTCACATCAGAAAGGAAGAAGTCAAGATATCTCTATTTACAGATGACATGATCTTATACCTGAGTGATCCTAAAAACTCCCCCAGAAAACTCCTGGGAACTAATACAGAAGTTCAGCTGTGTGGCAGGATAAAAAATAAATGTGCAAAAATCAGTGGTCTTCCTATACACCAAGGATGAAAAAAGCGAAAAAGTCCTAAGAGAAACAATCCGATTTACTATAGCCTCTAAATAAATGAAATACCTTGGTATAAATCTAACATAAGAAGCAAGAGACCTTTAAAACTTTAAAACCCAAAAGAAAGAAATTAAGAGAAGACACCAGAAGGTGGAAAGACCTCCCATGCTCCAGATTCAGCAGAATCAATGTAATAAAAACGACCATCCTCCCTTTTCCCACCTGCCCTGGACACGCCCAGTCCAGACAAGACACAGGGCAACCTAAGTCAGCTTCCCCTGCCTACACCCAAACCCCAGTCAACCCACTAGTCCCAGCTCCTCCCACCAGCCAGCCAGACCTGGCATTGCTCCAAGCCAGAAGAAGACCCCTGGGCCACGCCCAGCTGACTAGCAAATTGTGCCCACCACTGCCACCTCTCCCCTTTCCCCACCTGTCAGGGACTAGCACATTCCATCCAGGACACAGGGCAACCAAGATAAGCTCCCCCTGCGACCCCTAAGCCCCAGGAAACCCACTAGTCCCAGCTCTTCCCACCAGCCAGCCTGAGAAGGCGCTGCTCCAGGTCAAATAATTCAGTTCAGTGAAAAACACACAGAAATTGAAAGAAGGTCTTAAGAGTTAAAACGACAATTCCCAAGTCAAAGTGCAAATCCATAAGAAACAAAACCCTAGAAAACAAATATCTCATTGAAGGACTTAATCCCATAATGATAGACTCCAACCAGAACAAATCCATGGAAAATAGCCAAGAAAACCTGACCCAAGATAACGACTTTCACAATCATTAATACGATCAATACTATAAAAGAGGAAATACACTTTGAAGAGGAACACAACAGACATTTGGAGTTGAGAAAAACAGTTCAAGAAACAAAAACAGACAAACAGCAGTTAAAACACACTCAAGTAGAGTTTAAAACTGAACTAAAAGACAAGTTATCTTTAACCCAGAACTCAACAGAGAGTCTTATCAGCAGAACTAACAAAGCAGAAAATAGAATTTCAGACCTTGAAGACAAAGTGAGAGTATTAACCAGCTCAATGGAAGAGGTTGTTAAAGCCAAAAAGATACTCGAGAGAAATATTCAAGAGTTATGGGAAACCCTGAAGAAGCCTAACATGCATAGTCATGGAATACCAGAGCAAGAATCCCAAAATACCACACCTGAAGAACTTTTTCAAACTATCATCAAGGAAAACTTTCCTCATCTAAAAAAAGAGAGGCCCATCCAATACAAGAGGCATTCTGCACCCCAAACAGATATGACCAACATAGAAACTCGTCACTGCAAATAATAATTAAGACACTCCACATTCAAGATAAAGAAATGGTGCTGAGAGCTTCAAGGGAAAAAAAGCTAGTCACTTTTAAAGTTAAAACTATTAAAATAACAAATGACTTCTCAATGGAAACAGTAAAAGAAAGAACAGCTTGAAGAGACATACTTCAAGTATTGAATGAGCAAAAATGTCAACCCAGGCTGATATACCCCACAAAACTATCCGTCATGATAGAGAGGGAAAGAAAAATTTTCCAGCACAAAGACAACTTGAAGGGATACATGACCACCAAACCAGGCCTTCAAAAAATGCTAGAAATGATACTCAAGCTTGAAGAAAAAAACAAGCATATCCAGGAGGACAGAAGGGAAGTATAATACCACCAAGACCTAAAAGCGAAACAATACATTTACAAAAGCCACTATACATAATAAACGTCTGGAATTAAAAATAGTTTCTCCATTATAACATTAAATGTTAATGGAATCACCAATTAAGAGACACAGATTACAAATTTGGATTAAAAATCACAACTCATCAATCTGCTGCCTGAAGGAAACTCATTTCACCCCAAAAGATAGGCACATCCTAAAAATGAAAGGCTGGTCCAAAATTTTGCAAGCTAATGGAACCAGGAAACAGGCAGGGGTAGCTATTATGCTATTAGACAAAGCAGACTTCAAACCAAAAAAAATCATAAGAGACACAGATGGATACTAGATTCAGGAAGAAATTAAAAAGGAAATTCAGGATTTCCTGAAAGTGAACGATAATGAAAATACAACTTACCAAAACCTCTGGGACACAATGAAAGCTGTCCTAAGAGGTAAGTTTATAGCTCCTAATGCCTATATCAAAAAAAAGGAAACATGAGAAATAAATAACTTATCAATGCAGCTTAAAGCTTTAGAGACACTAGAGCAATCTGATCCCAAAAGCAGTAGAAGAGAGGAGATTAACAAAATAAGGGGAGAAATATCCGAAATTGAGATTAGGGAAATGATACAGAAAATCAACCAGTCAATAAGCTGGTTTTTTGAAAAACTCAATAAGATTGATGCACCCCTAGCTAAATTCACCAAAACCAAGAGAGAGAAAACCCAAATTAACAAAACTAGAATTGAAAATGGAATTATCACTACTGATACCCAAGAAATTCAGAGAATTATAACATCATATTTCAAAAACTTATACACTGTGAAATTTGACAACACAAAAGACATGGATGAATTCCTAAGTAAGCACAACTTACCTAAACTGAATCAGGAAGTTGTAAGTTATTTAAATAGTCCTATAACATATGAGGAAATCGATGAAGTAATCTTGAATCTTCCCACCAAAAATTGTCCTGGACCAGATGGATTCAGCACAGAGTTCTACCAGACATTTAAGGAGCTAATAACACCAATACTCCTTAAACTGTTCCATCAAATAGCAAAGGAAGGAACACTATCAAATTCCTTCTATGAACCTAATATCATCCTAATCCCAAAACCTAATAAATATACTCTTAAGAAAGAAAACTATAGACCAGTCTCTCTGATAAACACAGATGCAAAGATTCTCAACAAAGTCTTAGCAAATCGGATTCAAAAACATATCAAAAAGATCATTCATGGGGATCAAGTAGGCTTTATTCCAGGCACAAAAGGTTGTTTCAACATATGCAAATCAATAAATGTAATTCACATATAAACCAGTCCAAAGTCCAAGGCCACATGATACTCTTGATAGATGCAGAAAAAGCTTTTGACAAGATCCAACAGTGCTTTATGATCAAAACCCTAGAGATAGTTGGAATGGAAGGAACCTTTATCAATACAATAAAAGCTGTATACAACAAGCCAACAGCAAGGATTATACTCAATGTGAAAAACTTGAAGCATTCCCACTTTGATCAGGAACTAGACAAGGCTGTCCACTTTCACCACTCCTATTCAATATTGTACTTGAAGTCTTAGCTGAAGCCATAAGACAAGAAAGGGACATAAAAGGGATTCGAATCGGCAAGGAGGAAGTCCATTTATCTCTATTTGCAGATGACATGATCCTATACCCGAGTGATCCCAAAAACTCCACCAGGAAGCTCCTGGAACCAATACAGAAGTTCAGCAGGGTGGCAGGATACAAAATAAATGTACAAAAATCAATGGCCTTCCTATATGCCCAGAATGAAAGAAGTGAAAAAGCCCTGAGAGACTCATCCCATTTACAATAGCCCCTAAAAAAATGAAATACCTTGGTATAAACCTAACCAAGGAAGTAAGAGACCTTTACAATGAAAACTAAAACCTTTAAGAAAGAAATTGCAGAAGACACCAGAAGGTGGAAAGACCTGCCATGTTCCTGGATTGGCAGAATCAATGTCATAAAAATGAACATCCTACCAAAGGCAATATACAGTTTCAATGCAACAACAGTTAAAATCCCAAAGCAATTCTTTAAAGAAGTTGACCAAACAATCTCAAAATTCATGTGGAGGTACAAAAGATCCAGGAAAGCAAAAACAATCCTGAGTAACAAAATCATTGCTGTTTGGTATAACCATACCAAACCTTAGTCTATACTACAAATCCACAGTTGTAAAAACAGCCTGGTACTGGTTCCAAAATAGACACACAGATCAATGGATAAGGGTTGAAAACCCAGATATAAGCCCTCACAACTATAGCCATTTGATCTTTGACAATAGGGCCCAAAAAATCCAATGGAAAAAAGAACAGCATCTTCAACAAATAGTGCTGGCAAAATTGAATATCTACTTGCAGAAGATTAAAACTGGACTCATACTTGTTACCATGTACAAGACTTAATTCCTAATGGATCAAAGACCTCAATATAAGGCCAGAGACTATAAAAACCTTAGTTGAAATGGTATGAAACTCCCTTGAGCTGATTGGACTAGGCCAACAGTTCCTAATCGGAAATCTAATAGCACAGTCAATACAACCAACACTCAACAGTTGGGATCTTGTGAAATTAAAGAGCTTCTGTTCAGATAAAGAGATTGTAACTCGAGCACAAAGACAACCCCCATAATGGGATAAAATCTTCACTAACCACATGTCTGATAGAGCTCTATTATCCAGAATGCACAAAGAACTTAAAAAACTAAAGGCCAAGGAGATAAAGGGCCCAATTAAAAAATGGGCCTGGAAACTCAAAAGAAATTTTTCCAGGGACAAAATTAAATATGTAACAAATATCTTAAAAAGTGCTCCACATCCTTAGCCATCAGGGAAATGCAAATCAAAACTTCCCTGAGATATCATCTCACCCTGGTCAGGATGGCAAAAATCCACAATACAAACAACAAATGCTGGAGAGGATGTGGAGAGAAGGGAACTCTCCTACATTGCTGGTGGAATGCAGGGTTATATAACCACTATGGCAATCATTACAGTGATTTCTAAAAAAGTTAACGATTAAAATGCCACATACCCTGCTATATCACGTCTCGGAATAATTCACCATAATGCAAAAATTCACTACAGTGACAGGAGCACAACCGTGTTCATTGCAGCACTATTTATAATAGTAAAGTCATGGAATCAACTCAATTGCCCAACAGTTGATGAATGGATAATGAAAATACGGTACATTTACACAGTATTACTTAGCCATTGAAAAAGATGAATTAATGAAATTTGCAAGGAAATGGATAGAATTGGGTGAAGTATCTCCAACATAGAAAGTTAGACACTGTATGTACTCCTTAATTGGTGGATCCCAGTTCTAAACCCACTTAGTAACATATTCAAAAGTACATCTCTGCAATATCTACTATAATCACATGGATTATAAACAGGAAGGAAGGGGAAGGAGGCCCCCAAAAAATGAGATAGGAATTATGCTTCAATAGAGAAAATAGGTCACCATCAAGAATTTCATGGAAGTAATGAGACATCTGGTGCAGCTTACTCTCACTTCTCTTCCTGGTCACTTGCCAGTGAACAGGTTTGATCTCACCAATCAGAGAGAGTATAAGGAGTGGCAGATAAATGGTAACCATCCTGCAAATGGGGCACTGACCCCCCTCACTTCTGTGTCCTACCCTATTCTTCGATCTACCTTTGAGTCTCCTCTTACATTAAGATCTTCATTTAAGCAGTTTTTTATCTTTGGTTAGGAGCTTACCTTCTATACCAATCAGGATGCAGCCAAGGGCAGTGCAGGAAAAGCAAAACTAAAAACAACAAGAAATCATAATTCAGAACACCAAGGACTGTACATTAATCACCTGGAACCAGACAAGCCAAATCTCTCCCCATCCTAAAGCTCAGGAAACCTTGCTGAATAGGAGGCTGCAAGATTGTAAGAGCCAAAGATGGGAGGACCAATGATTTGCACAGACTGAAGCAGGCAAAATTGGACTTTGCCTGACCTGCACAATGGCTGACATGTCAACAACCCCCCATGGTCTAACATGGATCACAAAGGAGAAGGCTTCAGGCAGTAGGATCCTTAGAGGTAAGGGATTAAAAGTCATAATAGAGTTCCCATACTAATGGGGAGCCCAAAAGGGCCACAGAGTCTTTATCTCTTACTAGGGTGGAGGACTCAGAGGGAGGGTTGGCATTCACACAAAAGGATGCTCCAGGCAATGGGAGGGAGGAAGGGGGATACACTGAGAGAGGGGGAGGGCAGGAGGGGTATGAAAAGAAGGGATGAAGGGAGAAAAGTGCAAGGGAGGGACGACTGTGGAGGGGAGGAGGAAGGGAGAGGACGGGGATACCTATTGAGCTTGTATAATTAGGAAAAATATAAAACATGAGAGAAAAAATAAATATGCATCAAGACTAAGTAAACTACATACAATATTGCAAAAGGACAGTGATCAACTAAAATGAAGAACTGAACATATTCTTTTCAGAACATATACTTATAGAATATACAAAGATAAAATTTAATAATATTGAATTCTTAGCAAAAGGATCAACAGAATATACCTAGTGAAAAAGAGCAGAGACTGCACACTACTATGGAATATGAGGACCAGGTCATTCATCACATGATTCTAGAGAAGGTTACATTGATTGGATAAATGTCAATGATGTTTCTGATCACTGTTCATTAAACAAAAAAGCAAATATTACACAGGAATACTAATTTTTGAAGACTTATATGCAAAACTTGCCTCCAGGAATGTTTCTGTGTTTTGCAATTATCTCAAATAATACTCAAGTGTGATATCCTGGAAGAAGACTGCTGTCTCAAACCACTGCAGAATGAACCTCACGTCTAATGCATTATTGTTTTTTGAGGGAGTTCCTTGTCATTATTTATGTGCAAATAGTGAAAGGATAGTTTTGGTGTGGGCTGATGATACAGCTCAGTGGTAGCACAGATGTTTTGTGTGGATTGTCCTTCTGGACATGTTCAAGAAATCCTTTTCCCATCAAAGAGAATGGAAGATAAAGAAGATAATGAGAACGCATTCATGTATTTGTGGTTATGGACTGTGTGCAAGTGTGTATGCATATTTGCATGTTCATGGATACATGTGTGGGGGTCTGTATATGCATATGTGTATGTGTGTATACAAGAAACCTAAGGTTGATATCAGGAATATTACCCTTCATCATTATTCTACTTTTTTCTTTTGAAACTGTGTCACTAATTAAGCCCAGAGTTCCCAGATAAGACTAGTCTGGCCAGTTGGCTTCCTCTGGAGATTGCTAGACTCTGCCTTCTGAAGCTGGAGTTGCAGCCCATCACACTTATCCAGTTTCTTTTTTGTGGAATCTTGGGATCTTTGCTCAGGTTCATGTATTTTGCAACAAACACGTTAATCACTGAGCCACCTCTAGAAACCTCCAAGTCCATGTTCTTTATTTAAACACATCAGTGTGAATGATAATATCAAATTTTACATTTGCTGTTTTTATAGTGAGCAATTTTAATAAGGGTTTTGCAATGATCCAGAGACTATGCACAATGTAGAGCCTCTAGAGTCAAATTTAAGAATCTGGATATAGTTTGATATGCACTGAGCATCACACAACATGTTAGTGAAGAAACTTGAAAGAGAGAAAACTGGTAAGGAAGAAGACCAATACCTACATGTGTGTACCCGGGCTGTTCTTTCTAACAAGAATAGAATGAATTCTGATTTGAATAAATAAAAATTATCACCTTGTATTATATTATTAGAAAAAAAGAGAAAACTTTTAAGAACTTAAAGAAAGGAAACATTTGATTTAAAAGACATAAATCATCAAAATAAATTAGGCATCATGAATCCAATGGGCTGAGTGGAAAAGTTGGATTACGTTTTTTAGTTAACCTAAACAGAAAACAGATTAAAAATTGGTCTGTAGAACACTCTAAATATGGAAAGTTCTTCAAGTTGATAAAAGTTGTCTTTGGGCTCCAAGTAAATCTATGCATTTAATAAGCTCTCATTTGTCACTCATATCTGTTTTTTGTTTGCTTTTAGATATAAGAACTAAGCAAAAATTCATATGATCAAAATAATTTGGCAGGCCAGAAAAATATTAGATAGGAGATTTCCTACCATGGGGTTAGGAAAAATGAAAAGAGAGAATACCAAGATTTCGTGGTATATGCATCATTGCATGATGACAGCAGTGAAAAGTCAGGAACTTGTGTCTGTGCTGCCCCTGTATTTCTATTGATGCTTGAAATTGTTATTAATTTTCCCCAAAGCAGTAATGATGCTGCATTGAAGCCAAAGCCTGTTTATTGCATTAATATACATCTTTCATTAGAGGGTTAATTAAAGCTTCAAATCAATCTCCAGATAATGATCATTGGACATGTAGTCCATCGAAGGAATGACAGAAAAACAGACTATGACTTATTGGGCTAATAACTTGGAGGTTAATTCTCTTTGTAATGTTTCTATTACATTATCCCTGCATATATGCACTTACAAATAAATGTCTCCAATTAAAACTTGTTAAAATTTATGAGAAATTAAAACATTTAGTTTACAAGAAATATGTTCTTCATACCAACTGTTCTACTGTATTTTAAAATGTTATTAATTAGAAATAATATTTTAACATGAGTTATTGAAATATGAATATTCTATGTCTTTGATATAAATATCTAAAGGAAATAAACTGGAGATAAATCAAAAGAACCAGTTATTTCTATTTAGTAGTAGGGAGACCTTTAACCAACACTTCAGTCTCCCTTTTTCATCCACTGAGATGACTCTCAATATGAAATCATTGTGCTCAATGTTATGCTGCTTTATTCATTTGTACTAATCTTTAAGTGAATATGGTCACAATTCCATTCACTAAAAGTAATATCATTTTTCTTACTGGGTACCCTGCTATTTCTTATTTGGTAAGGTCTAACACTTTCTGATAAATTGATTGGATAATTTTGAAAAAGAAAAACTAAAGCTGACTGGAAGAAAATAGAAGGAATCATGGGACGCTGGATATTTGTTATTCCTGACATCAATGATTTTAAGTGTCAACACTTACTGGATCAATGTAGGATCCACAAGGAGAATCAGTTGGAATTGAAACAAGGCTTGGGAGGGCGGATCTCAGCAACACTGAAATAAGTTTATTCTAAACTAATCAATATACATAAATGAAAGTTGGGCAATTTTCCAAAAGCAAAAAACCAAGGAATAGTATTATCTTGTAAGAATAAAAAGCAAGGAAATGCATAGCAGGAAGACATTTGATGGGAAACTAAATTGTTAAGACTAACCAGTCCTTAGGGTAAGACAAAGACGTCTTGTCAGAATGTAAGGAGTAATTCAGGATTGTCCCAGGTCACAAAGGAAAGAATACTGTGAGCTAGCCTGATATCACTTCCTCAGAGACTGATCACAGAGAAAAAAAAGTCCCCTTTTTAAGCTAGAGAGAAAGAGATAAGAAAACTCTACTGTTGATATTGCTGCTCAATCTAGTCAGCTCAAGGGTCCCCAGAAAGGCCAATAACACCCCTCACAAATGATTCCCTTAAAAAGGACAAATAAAGATTTCTTTTGATTTCCTTACATGAGAACCCTGACTAGGACATTTTGGCAGGTGGTTCCATGGGAAGAATATGTGTATGGCCCTTCTTCCTCAAGTCGTTATCCAATAATGAACTTTGGTGCCAATCTTCCATATTTGGACACTTAGCAGTTCTGAATTCTAAGATCTTTGTCATTATTTAATTTTCCGCTTTAGAGAGAGTCATTTGTTTTTGAAGAAACTTAGATAAAATTTTTATGGCATATTTAAATCATTTATTGTACCCCAACTTGCATTGAATCAATGTACATACAGTATCAACTATTTACAAGGCAAAGTGCTTTGTATGCAAAGAAAAAAGACAGTTCCTTCAAAAAAAATGTATACCATGTGAAAGAAGCAGCATTCTACTCTGGGGAAAAATCATAAAAGAATGACTATATTTTGTTGGAAATAGAATGGCAAGGCCTCACACTGATGGGGACGTTAGACAGGGTCTGACATGCGAAGGGGAAAAGGGCAGGGAAGCTTTCAGAGAGAAAGAAGATCAAATTCTGAGAAATAGAGTGGTAATAGACATGGAACACTGAGAGAACAAGAAAGCTTTGTTCTTCTTAGAACAAGAATGACTCAGTACTCATAGCATTAAAGGAGTAGCAGGCCACTAGAATGGGTTAGGGACAGATACAGATACAGATGACAGGATATGGGTTAAGAGGACAGGGATGATTCTGCATTAATAGATCCTGTTAAATTAAAGGATTCAAAAGTCAGTAAACAGTGCTAGTCCAAATAAGTATATAAACACTTGATAAAGATGAAAACACAGTAGTTGAATTACCTGCTGACCAAATTTAATTAGTTAAAAACAGTTCTCACATTTGTGCCCAATGCTATGTTTATTATAGTAAAATGTGTATTGATCACATTGTTTACCAGGAGAGAATGTGGAATGTTCTATGATTTAACATTCCTATAAAAGAAAAAAAAAATAAGTGAACTATATGTATGGTGACTGGCAAAAAAGCAAAAATAACATGGGCTAAGAAAAAAAAAAGGTAAGTAGAGTTCAAAGAATAATTGGTAGCTAACAGATACTGGAGTGAGGGGAGACAGAGTATCCACTTTTGCACTCACTGATGAGTCCACTAGTCTCCAATGGAGAGTCCCTAGCTCATGGTTACAAAAATGGCCCTAGTTAAGTACATTGGGGCGATAAACCATAAAAAGTCATGAAAAATGGGAAAGAGATTCATAAGGAAGAAAGTGGTGAACCCTGATGGGAAGGAGATAAGACAGAGAAAGGGGAGAATAACCAGAATGTACTATTTACATGAAGAGAAAACACTTATTAATAGAAAGATGAAAACATCTTTAAAATGTAGATATTACCCACATGCCTGCTTCTGATGTTTTACCCAAGAAGGAGAGAAAGGACTGAAGAAGGAAAGCATTTTCAGTGAAACGACATTGGAAAACTATGCTTTTCTTCATTTGATTTTCCTTATTCAACCTTCCCACTTTGTGTACTAGCCCTTACAATATATTTCAATATTAAATGAGGAAAAGCTAAAAATGACAAATTAAAGTGTGGGAATTGGAGCTGTACCTTCAGCTAATCAAGATGCTAATTCCATTTCTAAATCATGTTGGCGAGGTGCATGACATATTCTTCTTACCTGACAATGGAATAGCTTAGAAAATAATCATAGCACTGGAGAGAAATGGTACAAAATATTTCATCATATTTTTGGTAGGCACAGTGAGATGGAAGCCTGTCAATTGATGAGTTACAACGTTGAAAGTTGGACTACATTCAAGGAGAGCTAAGATAGGTCTATTCTGATGCTTTGTGAGGTTTTACATTCAGAGAATACCCTGAATTTGTTAATGATGACAGAACGGTAATATTATCAGTCTATTTAATAGAGATTATTAAAACAAGTAAACCCTAGATCTAGATTACTGAGATTTAGGAGCAATTTCAAGAAAACAGCAATATAACCAACAAGTCATTATGAGAGGGAATAATACTTTCTACTAAGGAGTGCATGGATTCTAATTCTGATTCCAGGTACAGGAGGTTTCTCTGGGAATCATAAACAAATAACTTATCCCAAGTAGGACACCTATAACAGACTGAAATCATAGCTTGGTAAACCAATGAGATTATTGGATTTACTTATGGATCATGGATAAGGGATTCTTCCAGAAACTTGGGTGACACTAAAGCAGCTGTACCACTAGAAAGTCTCAGCCCAGCATGGATGACTTCCTATAGCTTTAAAGTGGGTATCCTACATCAATTCCCCTTCAATATTCTATGCACTATAGCATTCAAGAGCCTATATATTTAGTGGGAAGGTGTCAGAAGAAATGTATGAGTTTTAGAAGATATGTTTATACTATCTCCACCCTGCTTTTGTGAGGGGACATCAGTGGGCCCTATCTTCAGGGTCTCTGTCAAATAGTCATAGATGTTTTGAATAAGACAGTCATGGCTGTGAAACTCAGAGGAGAATGTTTCCACTGGTACAAAGCAAGACATTTCCAGCATATATGCTGATTTTTCCCTGAAGAACAATGACAGGCTAGTGTGATGTAAAGGATGAAATATGAGTGTCCACCTTAAAGGTCATCCTGAAATCAAGAAGTTTTTGGTAAGGCAGAGATTGTCATTTTGTAACTACAGTGTATGTGTAATGAATGTCAGATTTTAATTTTCTGAATTTAACTGCTTTGGTTAATTAAACTAACATGAATATCTCTCTATTATGTTAAATGGAAAACGTTCAAAGAAAAACAATATTACCAATGGAATCTGTACTCATTATTATTTAATTAAATAGATAGTTTTTCAAAGCATTATTGATTTTGACAATGATTTTTGCTCTCAAACCTGAGTACTTTGAAAAGAAATCTCAGATCGCCCAAATTTGAACCTAAACTTAATCATATAATAAATAAATGATGTACTAAGTTATATTATTTGACTTCAGAATAAATTTCAAGTTTTCTAACCTTAGGTTCATCTTTTATAATTTAGAAAAAATAATTCTTTGTTCACAAAACACTAAGGTTTTTCTCATCCAAGTTCCTCTGTCACATACATATTTTGTGATCTTGGATAAGTTCTATTGAGTTTGGTGTGAAATAAGTTATATAAAGTCACAGTCTTCTTTCGAAGAATGGACATCATTACTTTTCTTAAGAACTAATATCTGCCTAGTGCAGTGTCAGGCACACAGTATCAAGCATGCACAACGTTCAGAGTACACATCTACAGTACAAATATTATGAAGTATTCTGTCTGCCAAACTTTGTCTACATAGAGTTCACACTGTAGCATTTGGATTTATTGACTACACCCTGATTCTAATGACTTTTACAGAGCTCTGCAATGATCATTTATTATCATTTAATTTACGGAAATGTCTGTCATTTAAAGTATAGATTCTATTTTTTAACATTATTTGATATTTTTGAAGTAGGGTTCCATGTTGCCTAGAATGGCTTCACCTTCACTGTATATCAGAGGATGGTCTTGAACACTTGATACCTTGCCTTTACTACCCAAATGATGGCACCACAGACAAGGACCACCACACCTGAATTTTCATTTTTGAAATGATAGTGCATTATGTATTCAATTTGTACTCTAACTCATGAGGTAGCATGTGACATGTGAAATAGGGATTTAAATAATGTGATTAAAGGAAAACAACATAAATTTCTAAAGATATTTATGGAATAAAGGAATTCTTAATTCACAGTTTTAACTACTAATATTTTAATATTATAATTTCATGAAAAATTATATCATTGTTCTTATTTAAAGTACCAGCAGGGAACATTGAGAGTTTTAATTTTTGTTGTCTTAGAACTGAAACAATGAGTGGTATTGCTCATTGTGTAATTTGAAAGTTCCTCCCAAGCTTTTGTTTTTTATGTTGTCCTCAATTTCAGAAATGGAAAACAATACAGTTAGTATTTAGAAACACACATCACAGTTCCATATACTAGTTCTTAAAAAAAGAGAAAGATGGTTTCATTTGTTCATGATAATAAAATGAAAAATATGCCTTTTGAGATACAAGGAAAGCATATAATTTCTTTGCATAATAACATGGAAGTAAGAGTGGCAAGTGAAACCTAGTAAGAATGCACCACAGATAAAGACACCTTTGTGCAAAACCTGGTGCCCTGAGTTCAATTCCTGGAGTCCACATGGCGGATGGAGATGAAGCTAACCAACTACTGAAATTTGTACTCAGCTCTCCATGTGTTGTGTGTGTGCTCCTCTCTTCCTGAATCTCTCTCTAATAAGTAAATAAAAATGAAACAATAAAATGAATAAAAGATAACAAAAATCTAAAAAGCTAAAATGCTAAAACTATTGCTGAACACTCAAGGTACAGTATGATTTTTTTCTTAGTTAAATATGATCTGTTACATCTCATAATTGCTATAAAACTTATGAAATGGACTCTAAGAATATCTGTGATGTGATGATACTGTGCACATAAAGATAAAAATAATTCTTTGGGTGGACAAAAGCGACTTCACGTTTTCATAATTTCCCTTTAAAAAATAAGGTGATCAAAGTCTAAAGAAAGACATATAAGTATTTTCACTTTATATTTCTCATAAGTTGTACACAAAATATGATGCAAATGTAGTAAATTTCCCTGGATGAATGTGAAAAAATAAAAATTAATTAACGTACACAAAAAAAGAGTGGCTCACATCACTTCACTTTTAATTATTAGTGTTTCCTTCCAAGCATTAAAAAGAATGTGCTTTTAATGTGTACTTTTAATGTCTTCTGGGTAGTTGAAGAAGTTACAGGGCATCTGTGAGACTCTGGGAAGGCCAGAAGAAAAACTGTCGCTGAGATAAGATTAATAGCAGTAATAGCAGTGCAGGTCTGACCCTGTGATAATCCCAGATCTCAGTGGAACAGCCACAGCCACAAACTGTCTCTGTGACTTAGTTACAGAGAGGAACTAGGGCAATGAGGGAAATTTCAAACTCCAGTCAAAAAGTCTAGCAGTCAAGTTTATGTGATATAAAAACATGGGTATATACATTGAACCATGCACATTTGTATTTGAATCACATTTCTAGCAGTAGTAGATAGATTACATTATTATGGGAACTCCTAAACAGTGTAGTATTTTATCAAAATCTTATTTCGAGGCTCTATAAAAATAATCTTATCACGGCAGCCTCAAGTAACACGAGTGGTGAGGAAAAAAAAAAGAAAGAAAGAAATGCCAAGAAACATCTTTGAATGAAAAAAAAATCAGGCCTTCCATGTACCATATGTCACTACTGAATCTGCAGTGCTCCAGTGTTCATGGCCAAGGTATAAATAAGCACAGTGAATTCACTCCAGCATCATGGATTTCTAGTAGAAGCAAAAATTTAGAGCTAGTGATGCTTGGTTTTTGACATCAGTGGTTAGAAAGAGTTCTCCAGATATCAAATGAGACCCTGGAAAAATTGAGAAAGACACCTTTGAGGAAGCCAGTGGAAATCTGCAGGCTGCTGCTGCTCTTGCAACTATGCTGAGCATCTGCCAAATCCAAGTTCCAGCTCTGGTGATGCTGTGTTCATTTGTTACTTTCCTGTTTATTTGTTACTTATGCATCTGCTTGCGACAGGAATAGAAATGGGGAGCTGACAACTTTGATTTTAAGGTGACAGACAGAACATTTGCTTTCTCCATCCCCTCTGACATGGGATAGGATGCAGAAGTTTGGGGAAGTGTGCATTAGAGAAAGAATATATCCCTTTCCTCCAAGATGGCATGTAGAAATGACAAGAGAATTGCAGATCATTTTTAAAGATATTTTCACAATAAAATTAAGACAAATGGAGATGTTTATGTCCCTTAATTAACTTTATAAGCATCTGGTGATAATAGCACACTCATAAAATACCTCTAAATTATATGAATTAAATTTCTTAGAGTATAATTTGAAACGTTGTGAAAAGTCTGTAGAGATCAATGTTATTTCCTAAGTGCTAGTAACTGTTGTTTCTTTATAAATGGCTTGGGAATTACATGAAAGAAGTTACATAAGTAAATTAATAACGAAGAAACAAATTATTTGTATGATGAAGAGTGTTTCTGAAAGTAGCTGGTGTCAAGATTTATATATTATACCAAGGTTTAGTTTTAATTAGGCTGGACTGGACCAATGGTATCCTGCCTTGATATGTGAGGGCTCACATTGTCCACAGGAATTATTTGCAAGATGGGAGAAAAATCTCCTTTCTAGAATGTGATAGTCAGCCTTTTATCATCTTTAAGAGTTACCTTATAAGAAGAAAAGGTTTGGGGAGGTCCTGGTTTAAGAAGTTCCTGTCTATAACAGTTGGTTGTGTCACTATGGGCTTGTGGCAAAGCAACACTTATTATTGGAATACATGGTGCAGGTAAACCTCTTGCTTCATGGCCAGGAAATCAAAGACAGAAAGAAACAGGACCTGATCCACTGAATCTTCTTTACAATCTAAAGATCTCCCACTACTACTCCTCTAACATAAAAAAGAAGAGTAAAACAAATTAATATGTTCTATTCCCTCCCAATGGCACAAAGTTGGGGATAAAGCCTTTAACACAATGGCTTCTGGATGTGAAGACTCTAACTATAGCACAGCATAACAAGTTATGATTGCATGAAAGAAGAAAAATGAAAAACAATGGCTATAGCAACTGCTGGTACTATTGTGGGCTTTTCTTTCTTTATCCATATGATATGTTCATATTCTATTATTTATCAAGTGCATATATATTCACAATTTTTTCTGAAATGCATTGGTAAATCATTGTAATGATAAAACACATACATCTACAATTTTATATTTTCTTGACATGCAACTATATATAATATGTATAATTTTTAACAGTATATCAGCTCTAACGTTTATTGCTTAAATATAATTAGGGAAAAATACTGAAATATTTGTAATATTCTCAAAAAATTTAACATAAAAAAGAAAAGTAAAACAATTGTTTGTCACACTTGTAAAAGAGGGTTTATAACATTTTTTACTAAGCTCTATAATTGGATTTCAAATGTAAATATTAAAAGTTGGATATAAATAGCTGGCAGGTTTTCTGTCTTTTTACATCAAACTTTCATAATAATCAGAGGAAAGAATGTATATCTGAATCTGTAACCCAGTGTCCCTAATACATTAAAACATTTCTGATTATCTGCCACATACGGATAGTACACATTTCTTTGATACCTTGGAACAGTTAACAAAATTTCTAAAGATGAGAACATCCTAAATTCTTTGAGAATACTACAGCTGAGTCCATCCCTACACAAAACTCGGGAGTTAGGAAATGAACTACAAATGAAATGCTATTTACAGCCTAAAAAAAAAAAAGAATTGCTTCTAAAACTAAAGGTTAACAAAACAAAACAAAAAAAGATTAACTCAATAGTTAAATTAGCATTTTGTTAAGTTTCAGAGTTTTATACATTTGTTTCAACAGTTTTATTCACATGCATAATGCCTTCTAACATTGCCTTTCATTCATTTTTCTCCTTCCCATCCCTATCAACCTTCCCTCCTCTCTTTCAGTCTTTTTTCCAAATTCTGGACTTTTGCTTTTGTTTTTTTAGTCTCCTGAGGTTTAACCAGAGCCATCAGTGTGACTGTCAGTTTGGACGTCTAGATTAGAGACTGATCAGTTCACCAGTGGCTTAATGTGAATATATCATTGACACACTTTATGTGATTATCATTAACATATAGTTTAGAACTGAGGGATTAGATCCACTACACCTTTCTCTCATTCATGCCCAACTATGCAGACCCAGCCAAAGCATCCAAAATGGCTGTAAGTTTGCAATTATGATAGCTATGTCTTGTCCACAAGATGCTATTTCACAGTTTTTTTCCTATATTCTATCTCTTAGATTCTTTCTGACTCCTCTTCTGCAATATTCCCTGAGCCTTGACAAAGATGTTATAAGTGCTAGTTTAAGCAGCTACTACTCAATGTCAGCACTTTGTACAGTCATGAGACTTCACATTAAACAATATTTACTGGAAAACGGGGGTTTCACTGAGTAAAGCTGAGCTTAATATTTGTCTGTGGGTAAAAGCAGAGATACTTAGAGGGAAGTTTAAAATTGTGTCACTTATGTTAGACAGCATTATTAAGTTTTGGCTGTGGCCTACAACCTCCTAACCATGTATTTTTGACTGAATTTATAATCCCTCCTATGGAGGAGTCCACAAATCCAACCACAGGGTCATTGGAAGACAGGAAGTTCAGTTTACTTCTTAAAGTCTATCTTTATAACTTTCATATTTCTTTGCTGTATTGTCTCTTGGAGTGGATACAAATATTTTATAGATACTATTCTTTAACAACATTCAAATATAATTATTCAGGAAATAATGCTGATATTGAAATTATTCATGATTGACTACAAAAATGAACAAAAAAGATATATTAGTTGGATGATTAGACCAGATGATCTGAGAATTATTTCCATAAGTAATAAATTATAAAACTGCTTTTCGCCTACACCATGTTCTTTTGTACTTTACAAATTCCTGCAACTAGATGACATGATACATAACATGAATAGGCATAGACTTAGTGAAATATTATAAATTGAATTAACATTATTAGTTGTAGCTTACATCTGCATAGTACCTGCTACTAGAACCATTTACTTCAGAAATTACTGTTATAACCACTTTCTGTAGTCATGCACGCTGTGAATTATTCCATTAATAATTGGGCTGAAATGGACTAATTTATTCAAAAATTATGTATGGATTTTTCTAATATAAAACAGTTTTGAAGTAGGCAAAAGATTCAGTATCTGCTTAAGTTTACATCTTATACTAGGGAAACTGATGTAGTAGCAATTATTTCATTGTCATGACCAAACCATCAGGAGATTCAGAATGGTTGTAATCTGTGGATCTAAGCCATTTCCAAAGAGATCCTAGAAAATATTTAAAAGACTAGATAAGCGAGTAATGGGCAATTTTTTCCATTAAAATGCAGAAGCATGAACAAGTACACAAAGCAGAAATAATACATATATAACATAGAGTGGTAAAAAATTGACAGGTTAAAAAAAAGTTGGAAAACTTCTCAAATATTGAAAGAAACTAATATGTTTAAAGAAAAATTACTAAGTCATCAGATTTCTAGTCATAATTGCTAATATAAGGCCTAAAGTTTAAGTAACTGGGCTCTTCTTAACTCGTATTTATAGAGGTTCCTCCACTAAGGTATTTTGACTATTTTCTTCAGTGTTAAAAAGTCATCATAAACGTTATGCAAATAGTAATTTGAATTTTGTGTGCCTGTAGCTTAGAAATTTTACTCTCATAAGTCAGTTATATAACTTACCTACTGAAAAAAGTTTTAAATATTTAATTATAGTAAATGATCTCTTTTGTTCAGGGAATTTTATATCATATTATAGAGAATAAAAAGGAAATTCATCTATTGCATGCTCCTGCTCTTGTTCAGAACCAGAAAATTTAGAGGATATCTTGTCCAATAAAAGGGACCATGTTACAGCAGAGAAAATAGGCCTCCATCAAGGACTCAAATAAGTAATGAGACATCTGATTAAGTTCACAGACTTTTGTTCCTGATCATTTACTACTGAGGGGGTATGATCTCACCAGAAGAGGAGGCCATATAGTCTGGCAGACAAAAAGTAACCATTTTGCAAATGGGTGATAGACCCCTCCCTCACTGTGGTTTCCCACTTTTATTACATCTACCTTTGAATGTGCTTTTATCACAAGACTCTAGTTTAACAGCTTTTTGTCTCTGGCCAGGGGGTAACATACAATGCCCACCAGGATGGAGTGAAGGGCATTGCAGGAGCAGCAAAACTGCAAAAGAAAATCAACAAACCACAATCCAGAACTTCAGAGACTCTATATCAACCACCTAGAACTAGGCCAGCCTAATCTCTCCCCATCCTGAAGCTCAGGGACATTTGCGGAAGAGGGGGCAGTAAGAGTGTAAGAGCAAAAGGATGGGAGGAGCAATGATATGTAAGATACTCCATACTAGTTAGGGCTGAAGCAATCATAATTGGACTTTGCATGCCCTGTGCATTGTCCAACACACTGTTGACCTCACAAAGTCTAGCATCTGCTAAAGGCACCAAGATCCTCGGAGGCAAAGGATTGGCAGCCACAGCAGTGTTCCTATACCTAAGGGGACCACGGGAAAGGGTTTAGGGAAAGGCCACTGGGTCCTTGTACGTCATCGGAGAGGAGGGCCCAGAGGAAAATCAGGCATGCACAAGAAAGGACTCTCTGGGAATTGGGGTGGGAGGCACTGGGGGATGGGGAGGGAGAGGGGTGGGAAGGAGGAGCAGGGGGTATGGGGGGAGGAGGAGGGAGGGAGGGAACTGGTGTACCTATTAAGTTTGTATGAGCTGACATAATAATAAAAAATGTATTAATAATAAAAAATTATTTTATTGCTTATTTGTTTTGCTTGTTTATAACCTCTCTTTTAGTTTTATTGCTTATGTACTTCATACAACATTTTCCAAATTGTTCATACAAACACATTCAAAACTAAGCAAAGAATAGTACCACATCACTTAGATATTTATAGACAACAGTAAACAATATATGTAAATATGCTTTGTGTCAGTACTTACTTGAATAAAATTTTCTTTTAGACAAGTTTAACTAGGACAGTGAGATGATACAACTGCACACATACAAAGTTAGAGACCTGAGTCCGAACCCTGGAGCATATAGCGTGGAAATAGAGAACTGTTTCTGTTTCCTGAAAGCTGTCCTCTGATCTTACCTGCGTGCTATGCCACCTCCTGTGTCACTGTCTGTGTCTCTTTCTTTGTTTCTGTCTCTCCATATTTTAAACATATCAAATTATTTTGTCTCTTTGAATGTTTTTGAAAATTTTAATTTCAGTTCAGCTAATATACATTTAACATAAAACTAACAGCATCAATTAGACTTCCCTTTAACACTATAAAAGTTTGTATTTTATGCATTGATCGATAGCTTAATTGATGAATATTTCCTTTTGTTTGTTTCCACTTTTCCTTGCAAACTTTCAGAGACAAGAAGTAATTTAAAGTTGCAGTTTAGTATGGACAGCACACATTGCTTATATATAAATTCAGAACACAAATAACTTTATATTAAGAGAAATAAATAAAACACATTTTTTTCCAGCCAGACAACCCAGAGGTTAATGGCAGGGACAAAGTAAATAACAGCAAAAATTCCATTAAAGATGCTATCACAGTATCAGCGATTTAGTCTCAAGAGACAGGTGGCCTGGACTGGATCCCAGGTCTTCCAATAATCCTGCTGAGTGCCATCAGGCTGGTTATTTCTCTTTTCTCGGCCCCAGTATTGTCTCTATAAGTGAACATTTTTCTTTTAAATGATATTAAATATTAAAAGAGCAAATCAGTTTAAAATGTTAAAGCTTTATTAAAGGCATATTATGAGAAAGGAGAGCACCATTATGATAAAGAGTACTGAACTTTTGGAGGCAAAAATTAAAGAGGACCACAGCATTGTTAACTTTTGAAAGTTATAATCATTCCAGGAAATATAAACTTGAGGACTGCCGATCAATATTCCAATTCATTTGGAATGTTTATTCAATCCTAGAAATAAAAATGAGTTAAAAACAGAGACGTCCTTATTTGTCAATCTCTTTCAGAATCTACTAATCAGAACTATCTCTTAGTATTTTATTCTCTCTACAGACATTTAAAAAAATTGCTATATAATTTTCATTCAATCATGTAACATATAATATCAGAAGTTGTGAAGTCTAACAAAGTATTATAGATCTCATTGCACAAGTACACAGATAAGTATTAACACCAAAAAGTAACACACACACACACACACACACACACACACACACACACACACACACACACACACACCACACACATACCTAAATGCAGGCATAGAATATCACTCTTTGTGAATACTTCTAATGAAAATACTATTGTGAAAATAATCAGTTGCATGTCTACAGCTTGTGCGGAGACAGAGAGACTGTTGATAATGTATAGTAATTCTGCAGTTAGTAGGCAAAGAGAAGCTTTGGACTAGTTTTGTGTGACATCTTATTGTTAAGATGCCCCTTTTTCTCTCCACAAGCTACAGACAATGAGAGAGATGGAAAGTTAGATCATGCTGACCATGTTCCTCTGTGCTATTAAAGTTAACAAGGTAAGAGAGACAGTAAAGTAAAGAGCTGTCTTCTAACAATTGATTCTGTCACTTACTATCTATGTTGTGATAGCAGCATCCTAATTTGAATGTTTTGTCCTTGTAACTCAGCTTCCAGTGGTTTAAATCTAGACATCTCACTTCCATAAATGTTTGTGAGAATCTACTCTAAACTAATCATCATACTGAGGCCTGGGAGAATGAAAACATTGAGAAAAAAATGTGTCTTGGGTCCAGTGTACTCATATGTCTTGTGTACACAAAACTATAAGTGTGAAGAGGATTCTGGGGAGATGTATTTATCAGTGGTGAGATATAAAGGAGTGATTCAGGTTCACAGGCAATGAAGCAAAGATAGAATTTATGGAATGGTTAGGAATCTAACCATTTTGTGTACTGGAAAAATTTTGGAAAATTATTTATTTGGAAAGATTTTGTAGATAGAAAGAAGCCTTAAGAAAAGGCACACAACCCCAGAAGCCCCAAAATATTAACAACACAGGGTTGACATGGTTATATTCATTAAGTGCATTTTATATACTGTCTCTGTCCAGCCTCAAAATGCTACACAAAGTAAGATTATTCATACCCATCGTTTAAAAATGACCAGACATTGAGAGACAGCAGTTATTTGTATTCAAGTGTATCCATCTTTGAATGCTAAGATTTTTCTCAGTTCTTTGAGACAGTTTGTGTGGGAAAAAAGAAAACATATGGAAATAGGGATGTGGGAGAAGACCCTGGGCATGAATGTGAGGTGTTGGCTGAGGCCATCACTGGCCTAGGACAGAAATGGAGACAGGGAGTACAGGGATACAGTTTGAGTTCTTATGCTATTTTTGGTTATTCAACTTAATAAATGTTAATAAGCATGCCAAAGTTCTGTGTTGAGGATCAAATAAGAAACATAAAATACTTAGCAGATGCTTCATTAGCACAACAATAAATATTAGCCATTCATACTAAAATTTTATTAATACATGTGCAATTCATTGTGATATCATGAATAATAGAATTTATACTAGGCTTGGTCTTGCCTTAGGAAAATCCAAGTGCAAAATGGTCTCAGTTAGGCAGGGGATCTTAAGATCATCTTGGACTTCAGTAGTCTCATACCTGGAATTTCCGGATGGATTTAGTAGAAGATATTTGCAGCCCTAGGAATCAGAAACATTTTCTCATTAACAGCACAGCAAGGCTTCTATACTTAAGTACATCATATATTTAATTCTCCCTCATAGTGCAGTTCTTTTTAAGAGTGTGGTTGTAGTTAATTATGTAAATATCTTTCACTTCACTCCTACCCGCGCTTGACTGAAAACTCCCTAGTGGCATGGGCTAGGCCAAATTTATCTTCCCATATACCCTCCTGACTGGTATACAGCAGACCTTTAGCAGACATTTGCATAATGAGTGCCCTCTTGGGTGAGTGGAGAAATCATAGCATTTTAGAGAATTTCCCAAGTGACTCATCATATTTTTCTTTGATGTATATTTCCCTAAATAATTCTAGAAATCTTTATAAACATTAACATATAAGTTCCTTGAGCTCCTGCTGAGAGAGTTCTGATCTTTAAGCTAGAATGTTTTTAAAGAGATTCTGCTTATAAAATTAGTGAAGTTATAATCATAGTTCAAAAGATATTGGCCAGTAGGTCATGTTTCAAGTCAAAGAATACGTTTGGCCCCTTTGGAAAGTGCCTGAAATATAGGTGGAGTCTTCAGCCTCCAGGACCCTAATATGGAACATAGGAAAATAATGTCAGAAGAAGTTAGTTTTTGACATAAGCAATGAAAGTAGAACAATTTATTATTTGAAAACGGGAATGTTTTGTAATTCAGTAGATTTAATTCTAGAATATCCCATCCTTTACAAATTATCTTCTCAGAAAATCATTAAAGCTTCCAACAGATGTTATTTCATGTTATTTTCTGTATGTGGAAAAATATATAGTGAAGATTTCAAAGTTATTATACTATTTCATATTATTTTAGGATAACGCTGAAACAGGTAGTTTGGAAAATGATGATCAATTAATGGTAACATAGGCAATTTTCAGGAAGAAGGTAAATATTGAGAGGTTACACTTCACTTATTGATGGGCGTGTATTTGTGAGTGTGTTTGTGTGTGTGTGAGAGAGAGACAGATGGTGAGTATATGTCACAGAAAGGATGTGACATGTATGGCATGGCATGCATGTGAGATTAGAAGGCATCCTGTGGAATGAGAGGACATCCGTCAGGTGTGGTTCTGCTTCTAGAGATGGTCACCTCTGACTCCCATTTCC
The DNA here is from genome assembly GCA_023101885.1 of Typhlomys cinereus. Taxonomy (NCBI): domain Eukaryota; kingdom Metazoa; phylum Chordata; class Mammalia; order Rodentia; family Platacanthomyidae; genus Typhlomys; species Typhlomys cinereus. The sequence continues at coordinate 6,101,870 of JALPQD010000080.1, read as the reverse complement.
CACCAGTGAACTGGTATTACAGTTCGGACTTTTATCTGGGCTGTCGGGGATATGAACTCAGGTCAGCAGACTTGCACAATCTTTAATTACGATATCATCTCCCCAGCCCATTGACTGCATTCTATGAGATTGTATTAGAAGACTGTTGCTTTATGATAGCAATTTATGTTACATTATCTGAAAATAAATAGGAATTAAATCTAATTACATTAGGACAATCTCATCTGATGTCTAACAATTGTAATTCCACAAAATAATGAGCTGATTCAGTCAGACTTCTGAAGAACTTTGGAAATTTGTCTTTCTATGGTGAACTGTTTATCCTAAAACTTGTCCAGTTGTAGAAAATGCCGTAAGGTAGTGTTTTGTTTTTAATGGAAACTCTTCTTGAGTATAAATAGCAAATTAGGCTAATCAATGTCAGGGGCCAACCCTTAAAATCTCAAATTCATTGATTTTTTTAAACTTTCCATTTACACTAATATTTAAATTGATAGGAGCAAAGTAGCACTGTTTTAATTTTATTGAAGAAAGGTAGGCAAAAATAACCAAACAGTTAAGACTTTGGAGCAAATAATAAAACTTCAGGGTCCAACTTGCTTAAGATTTAAGTGAATTTATTATCTATGATGGTTTCTCAATGTGTTATAAATTCTAATACGATTATTATGCATCCACCATTTATGTTCCTTTTGATTTTACTCTATTTCATCTTACAAACAGGTGCAATCTAGTTCCCTACTCCTTTTTTAATTCTTTTATTGCTTTATACATGAATATAGTGAATTGATGATAGTTTCATGCCTTAATCCCAGTCTCATCTTTCTTCTGTTTCTCACTACAACTCTTTATCTTCCCAGCTCTTCTCCCTCCTATTATTTTGTTCTTTTGTTTGTTTGTTTGTCTTGTTTTGTTTTGTTTTGTTTTGTTGCATGAATGGTCCACTGGATTACATTTGGGTTGTGTGTGATAGCATGTGTGTGAACACTTGAAGCGTGAATCATTTATCAGTTGTCACACTACTAAGGACAGCATCTCCCCACCACAGCATCTCCCCACCCCCATTAAGGTAAACCTTTATCAGTCTTTGAATCTGATGTGTTATGGCTAAAATAATGCATCATCAAAGAGACTAAACTAGTTTTAAGACTCAATTTTAAGAGATCTGTAAAACTCCTGCTTATTATTTTGAGAGCTGTGTCCCTGTCCTGTAGTAAGTTCAGATCATATGGATGAGAAGCTGTTGGCCACAGCAAAGCCACCCCATGTACTATAGTCACTATCTCAAAAAAGAGGTACAGGTGAGCTTATTGCCCATGGTGCATATGAATCACATGAGGGCTCACCTGCTGAGCACAATGTTAGGAACAAAATAAAGTGACATCCTCATTCCAGAGTAGGACTGACTGTCTCAGGAATGTAGAGACCTCCACTTTGAGCTAAGAAATTCCAGCATAGAACTTGTTGGAGACCTTAGCACTGAGCTAAGAAAGAAAATAATTGTTTTCCTTTTATTTATATAATTAAGCAAGCAGCATGGAATGAGAATTCTGCCCTTTGTCTTGTGAACATCATTATTTCAGTGACTCTTCTGCAATCACATGCACATCTCACTCATATATCACATATATGACACACATGCTAGTTTCTTCTTCTCTTTGCTGAATGAATACAGGACCCAAGCAGTTTAGTGGATAAAGGGATTTATTGTAGTTTGTAATTTCCAATTACACTTCAGTAGCATGGCCTCATACCAATATTGGCATGACCCCTGTATCCAATTGGCAAACATAAACATTCATACACACACACACACACACACACACACACACATAATATACACAGATATATATATACATACACATATATATGTATGTATGTATGATATATATATATATATATTCCAAAACAATGCAACATTAATGGAACTGGACTAGTTTAACTTACAGTCAAGTTTTAAGAAATCTTGAAAACTACTTGTTGCTATGGTAGTTCTGGCTCTGTCAGAGGGGCAAATAAACTACAATTTTCTCCACCTTCCTGTACTTACTGGTAGATTCAATAAAATATGGAATAAAATGGTACTGTCTCCCACTCTGAATGTTATTCTCGATCATAAAGGAAAGCTGTCACTATTTCAATATGAAATTGAATGTTATAGATAACGTGATATACCTTTTTATATAAGACTGTAGCTTCTCAAAACTTGATTGCCGACTTTTTCCCAATGGCATATTTCTGGGTACCTTGTGATTTAAAATAATTCTAGATCACACTTTCAAGAAAGGAAAATGAACACATCAATTTGTCTTGCATGTGAAGGTGATTGACTTCCTAAGGAGATATACCATGACCTTCTAGGATGTGACTTGCCTACTGCATACTCTGCATTTCTTTCTCATTTTTCCTATTCAGAATTAATGAAATAGTCTTTCCCCCCAATATCAGTAAAATCACAGATTTTCCCTTTTTAAATTACTACATTAAATGATATTAGGAATTTAATATATTTTGATGTCTTTAAGTAATCATTATGATAAATTACTCTTCTCCTATAACTCCAAATTTGAGGTTATACCATTTTATGCATCATAATTGTTTGTGTTTATAAAGAATCATCAGGATGAATTATTCCTTTCTTAATATTCACTATTTGGTGGTCGCGCGGGGGAGGAGCCGAGGCCAGTGCCCTCCAGGTCCCGCGGCCATCGTCAGGTCCGACGCTCGCCGAGATCAAGGACACCGCCCCTCGATCAGCGGGAGGAGCCGCGCGCGAGAGCGGCGCCGGGCATGGAAGCGGAGGGCGCGCGCAGCTTTTCTCTTGAGCAACCTCAAGCTCATTTGCATTCATTTCCATTTCAACCAATGACGACCGAAGCTCCTACCATGGCAATCACCACAGACCAGCAAATGCCAGAAAATGTTCCTGTGCCACCTCTTGCCCAGGAGCCTGTACCAGAGGCTCCAAAAAGAAGGAAAAGAAGGGCCAGAGCAGCAGAACCCAAAAATCCAGTAGAGCTTAAAAGCCCAGTGGAGCCCAAAAAACCTGCTGAGTCAAAAAAATCTTGCAAGTCTGCGAAATCTAAAGAAAAACAAGAAAAAATTACAGACGCGTTTAAAGTGAAAAGAAAAGTGGACCATTTCAACGGTGTTTCTGAGGCCGAACTTTTGACCAAGTCAACCTGGACATTGTGATTATTGGTATTAACCCAGGACTAATGGCTGCTTACAAAGGGCATCATTATCCAGGACCTGGCAACCATTTTTGGGAGTGTCTGTTCATGTCAGGGCTGAGCGAAGTTCAGCTGAATCACATGGATGACCACACCTTCCTTACTCGGGAAGTATGGTATTGGATTTACCAACATGGTGGAAAGGACAACACCAGGCAGCAAGGATCTTTCTAGTAAAGAATTTCGGGAAGGAGGACGTATTCTAGTGCAGAAATTGCAGAAATATCAGCCACGAATAGCAGTGTTTAATGGAAAATGTATTTATGAAATTTTCAGTAAAGAAGTTTTTGGAGTAAAAGTTAAGAATTTGGAATTTGGGCTTCAACCTCATAAGATCCCAGACACAGAAACTCTGTGCTATGTGATGCCGTCATCCAGTGCAAGATGCGCTAGTTTCCCCGCGCCCAGGACAAAGTCCACTACTACATTAAGCTGAAGGACCTAAGAGACCAGCTGAAAGGCATCGAGCGGAACACAGACGTTCAGGAGGTGCAATACACATTTGACCTACAGCTTGCACAAGAGGACGCCAAGAAGATGGCTGTCAAAGAAGAGAAGTACGATTCAGGTTACGAGGCTGCGTATGGTGGTGCTTACGGCGAACATCCTTGCATCCTTGCGGCAGCGAGCCCTGCGGCTTTTCTTCAAATGGGCTAACAGCCAACAGTGCGGAGTTTAGAGAGGAATCAGCTCTCGGTGACATTCCGAATGGACAGTGGATGACGCAGTCATTTACAGATCAGATTCCTTCTTTTAATAATTGCGGACCACAAGAGCAGGAAGAAGGAAGCCACGCCTAAGAAGGTGCTTCCGGCGCTGCCTCAACACTGCAGTTTTAGTGCAGTATTCAAGATGTGGAACCTCAGTTTGTTAACTGAAGTGTTTTATTAGTACCTTACTCTAGTAGTATAATTATAGTGCAGAACAATTGTATGGTAGAATCAACTGAATGAACCTAGGTAGTATGGAAGGAAAAAGTAGGATTTTTATATGTGTTTTTGTATTTGGATTAATCATCATTCCAGCTTTTTATATACTATTTTATTTGTGAAGAAAACATTTTTTCTTTGGGGAGTGACTTTGATCTGTAATTTTAAAATGTAAGTCTGTGTATTTATGGTTAATTTTTCTCTATGCATAAACCTGGGTGTGCCGTGATCCCTTCTCACACTTAAGAAGGGCATCCTAATAATCACACCATAAAGATGTGGATGTGCTGGCTTCCATAGGTGATGCTAACCAACCCTCAGTTGTTGGCTGATGTGGCTGAGGGTGAACTCGAGCTCCCTGGGTTGCAGTCAGATATTTTTACTCTCCCAGTGGTGAGTGTGTAAGAATACAGCCAGACCTGACCGACCCTGAGACTGGCCTCTGCCCCCACCTGCATGTTCATCTCAGAGGCAAGATGAGAAGAAGACGGTCGGCCTCTTACAGTTTGTCACTCCCCTGTGGTTTACTTGTTAGGCAGAGAAGGGACTGAATTTCTCTGTCTATATTTATTACCTGTCTAATTATACCATCTTGGCCTTAAGGTTGTGATGTGGAGATTGGTAGGAAATGAACTTTCAGGCTGAGCAGCAAGATGCTGGGGTGGTCCGGTGACCTCATTTTAACTGGTGCTGTGTGTACATGAGATGTACTAAAATAGTAGAGAATTTCCCTTGCTAGGTAAAATGAATAAGCCAATAATTTAAAAAATTCTCTCTGTGCATCATTGTTGCTTGTTACTGTGGACAGAGCAAACCTCATGAAGAAGTTGGTGGAACTGGGAAGCTTTGTGGTCCCCTGGTACATTTTCCACGGTGCTATAATAGTTTAGACCACTGGAGATGGTGGATGTTAAACCTGGATATTCAGGTGCTCTTACATTTTCCCCTGATCACTCCGGAACAGTCTGATTTTATGCATACCCCAGGAGCATGCTGTTTTTCAATTTGAAATGTCTCTGAAGTTTTTAATGTTCCACAAAGAGGCTGAATAGCCCATTCTATTTATAAGAGAAACAATTTCTTGTTCTGAATCTGAACTTTTTTTTTTAGCTGTGGCAATGATGGATTTTATTGTCCTTAGGTCTAAGCCAAGCTGTGTACAAGTCATTCATGTTATTTAATAGTGCACTGTACTGTTGTTTACATGGACTTTGTGCGGGTGCTTTGAAGTGCCTTGCATCAGGGATTAGGAGCAATTGAATTATTTTTTCATGGAACTATGTAAAGCATGTAACTAGGTATTGCTCTGGTATATAAACTATGGTGACTCTACTATAGCTTTCCATATTTGGATGGAGAAAGTACTCTTTAAATTATGAGAGACACCCACTAAAGAATGGGTGTGAAGATTTTCCAAGCACACAATCATGGTGGTTTTCATTAAACAAGACACGTGAATAATAATTGTTGATATGTCCTGCACATGATACAGGATGGGACTTTTTCATTAAATAATATGGAAAATTTCTAAATTCATATGAAAGTCTGGTTGTTTTTACAATAAAAGTAAAGAATGGCTAAAAAAATATTCACTATTGATGCCAAAATATTGTTAACCTTAGAATATTACTGGGAATTGGTTTTACTATTTCTATTTTACTTTGTACAAGGTTGGTTCTTTTCTCTGGATTTTTTTTAATTTAAAAATTTTTTAAAAATTATCTGGGCTTACATTTGTCTTTGTGGGAAGATTATTTTTTGAATACTTTTATTACATTTTTTGCCTAGTTATACAAGTTCAGTAGGTACTCCCTTTCTTTCCCCTCCCCCTATCCTTTCACCCTGTTAGCCCACCATTCCACTTTCTCACCACCCTTCCCACTCTAGCACCCCCATTACCCCTCTTCCTTTCCTCCTCCTGCTTTATCCCTCCTATTCTACAGAAGACTTTTTAATAGTGGAATTAATCTGTTGTTTCTGGAAGAACATTAGGATTTGTATAGTTTTCTGTGTAGTTTTTAAACTGTTTTGTCCCTAGTTACTTTGAATCACATTCAAGTTGTTCCTACTGAAATAAAAAAAAATTACTTTTTCCACAAACTCTTTCTTATTTTTATATCATTTTTCAAGATAATAACCCATACTCTGGTTCTCCATTTCTTTCCACTTAATTCTTTCAAGTTTGGTTTGGGACAGAGCACATCAGTATCATAAATGACATACCCATTGACAAACTGGCAGGATGTTAAGCAGGACTTATGCATGTATAAAATTTCAGAAACTAGTCTGGTCTGTTAACATTGTTTGCTTTAATGACTCCACTCTAAATCTGTGACTCACTGTTCATACTTTTTTGCTAAAACCTTCTTATTCAATTTTTTTCTTATTTCCTCAACCAAAAGATTAAAGAATGAATGTGGAGGTTTCCTGTGTCTTTCAATAGACACATATTTAAGCCACAATTTCAAGCAGCAGACTTGGGTCACTGAAGTATTCCTGGAGGCAGAGAGAACAAGAGTCAACTGCAAGAGGAATCAGGGTGCAATTACCAAACCTCAAGGCCTGTCCACTGTGACCTGTCTTCCTCCAAGACTCCACATTCTGAAGGTGTCAAGACATTCCCAAACATTAGAACCAGCTAAGGGTTCAAATACATGAGCTTATGGGGGACAACTTGCATTCAAACAAAGACATGGACTATATCCTTTCTGGAACCATAACCAAAATAAATCTCCCTTTCTTCCTTCAGTTGTATCTGAGTACTTTTCCACAGCAGTAAAATAGAGTAACTGTAATAGTAAGCAAATTAACCTGGCCTGAGACAAAAATACAGTATGTTTTCTCTTATTTGTGGTTCATAGATTTTTGTCTCATTACATAATATTTTTATTGGGAGGATTGGGTCCTCATGAACCTCTCCAACAGTCATAAAGGAATGCTGATGGCATCAGTCTTGGGAAGCTCTTGTGCAGGTGACCAAGGTGCCATAAGTTAATACATGCAGCAGTCATGTCATATCTGGAAGGCAGTGTTTTGCAGCATTCCTTTCCATACTCTGAAATTTACACTCTTTTCCCTGCTTTTTCCATGATATTTCTTAAACCTTGGAGAGGGTGATATACATGTACCTTTTTAGGACTGAACACTCAACAGCTATGCATTTGACCAGCTAGCAGTCTCTATAGTAATCACCATCTACTGCAAAATAAATGTCATTAACTAAAGCTGAATGTGGCTATGGCACTAGTCTGATTGTTGGCTTTCTTCTGGACTCTGAAGTGTTTATCCCTGATACTGGAATTTCTCTCTGATGAGCTATCCCATGGATCCTCTGACATTGAGTTTTCTGATCTGAGTGCTGATGTTGTCCCAGTTCATGCACAGTTTCATAGATGAGTGTGGATCTGGTTACACCTCTGTGAAATTTCTGAGTTCCCACTACAAATTCCAACCCCAGTTCTGTGTGACTCTTGACAATATCCCACATACTTCTCGGGGTCTGTGTGAAAGATTCCAGCATAAACTTTGATTCCGCCAGATTTTGAGCTTCCTGAGTACTGTTAAGATGTAATTTGAGCTTTGTTTTCTTCTGTCTCATAGTGTTCCATTTGTCTGGTTTCAGCATATAGCCCCACATGTCTTGGTCTGTGGTATACTGAAGGTCTCAAGCTATGAGCTATAGTTATCACTCAGCCTTTTTTCAAAATGATGTGGTGTTTCTGCTCTGTTACTTGACAAGAAAGAGCACCCAGGGCCAAAGAGAGATTTTTCCAGCTTCTCCTATCCCAGTTAAAATTCTTTATCGAGCTTGGCAGGAGAGCAAACTGCAGCACTAAAGGTTGAGGAACTGGCCACACCATACACACATAACAGCTGTGAGAAGGACAAGCATTATCTACCAGACTGGCATGTCTAGACAAACATACATAAAATGCCAATTTTCTCAACCAGCTCCCTCCATCTTATTCACCTGCTGAGGGACTTGTCCCACCCATCATGTATTGGGTCTTGCCCATCAGCTAGACAATCTTCTATAAGTTCATTCTGGGGATTAACTCAACTACTAATTATCCACAAATATGCCCAGAGTTTGGATTCTCTCAACCTTCAAATCGATACCTGTATTTTAACTATGACAAATTGCATAAGCAAAACAGAGAGAAATATTAGGGGCACTGGTTAAGCATTAGTTAATTCTTAAGTCTTGGAATAAAATAAACTCTACCATTTACCATCATAGAAAACTTTTTGTGGCTAAACTTTAAGGCTTCAGAAATGGTAGAAGAACATAATGAAATCAGACAAATTGTCCCATTGTCAGTGTCTAAAAATCTTATGTATTCCACAGATGTTTGGAAGTAAGTCTTATGACAAAATGTAGATGAGTTATATCTAGTAGGCTGATGCAAGAGGTGTTTTTGTCTGGGTCAAGTGAGATGACTCATGCACAAGTCTGCAGTGAATTTTGTTGTGCTTTCATATGACATTCAACAGTTAAAAGGCAACTGCTGAATTGTAAAGAGACTCCGTCAGCTTTGGACATCATCAGCCATCACTCACACATAGCAGCAGGAGTCACCCACGCTAGAACTGAAAGTTAAGCATATGTGTTTGGGTCATATCAGGATTCTTAAGTAGCATCTGGTTGGTCCACAAAGGCTGATCACCATCCCACATTCTAAGTGTTGACATACAGATTTCAGCTTGAAGTTTTAAGAACATACTGAATGTCAACCCTGAATTCATTACTAATTCAAAGCCAATTGAACAAAAAGTCATAGCCATAAAACAGAAGTAAATTTTAAAAAGCCATATTTACTACTAAAAAAAAAAAAGAAAGGCACTGCCTTTCTTTGGTAGAAACTGAGGTTGCTTCTGAGTATAATATTGTTCAACCTACTGCATTGAGAAGCACAGAATGAGTCTGTTCAGGTAGCATGATGATCCCTTCAAGAGTATGTTAAACAAAGCCCAGTGCAATAAATGGCTTCTGCAAAGAATATGATACTTGAGCAAAATGACACAGCAGCCAGAGGGCAGAAGCTCTTCTTTTGCTGTAGTGTCCCAGAAGCATCCTTGAGTTTCTAAGTGCTATCTCCAGCTTTCCTTGTTGCAGTCCTACTTGATAATTTTTGGCAAACTAACCTGCAAATCTGCAAACAGCAAATAATCACTCCATTATTCCATGTATTTAAATTCCACAAAAGAAGCATATCCATACTTTCAGTTATTTACATTTATTTACATTCATGTCCTTAATAATGCACCATGGAATATCTTCCATGAATGCGGTAAACAGGTTCTGAAATCATATTTTTAATACTTTTTATTATTATTTCAGCTCATACAAACTTAATAGGTACACCAGTTCCCTCCCTCCCTCCTCCTCCCCCCCCCGAAACCCCTGCTCTCCCTCCCCTCACCCCCCCCCCCCCCGTGCCTCCCGCCCCAATTCCCAGAGTCCTTTCTTGTGCATGCCTGACTCTCCTCTGGGCCCTCCTCTCCAATGACTACAAGGACCCAGTGGCATTTCCCTGAACCCTTTCCTGTGTTCCCCTTAAGCATAAGAACACTACTGTGGCTGCCAATCCCTTGCCTCCAAGGATCTTGGTGCCTTTAGCAGATGCTAGACTTTGTGAGGTCAATAGTGTGTTGAACATTGCACCGGGCATGCAAAGTCCAATTATGATTGCTTTGGCCCTAACTTGTGTGGAGTATCTTGCAAATCATTGCTCTTCCCATCCTTTTGCTCTTACACTCTTACCGCCCCCTCTTCCGCAAATGTCCCTGAGCTTCAGGATGGGGAGAGATTAGGCTGGCCTAGTTCTAGGTGGTTGATATAGAGTCTCTGAAGTTCTGAATTGTGGTTTGTTGATTTTCTTTTGCAGTTTTGCTGCTCCTGCAATGCCCTTCACTCCATCCTGGTAGGCATTGTATGTTACCCAGAGACAGAAAGCTGTTAAACTGGAGTCTTATTATAAGAGCACATTCAAGGGTAGATGTAATACTTATACCCAAAAGTGGAATCGCAGGGTCATATGGCATTTGGCAATGGGAGGGGTCAATCACCCATTTGCAAAATGGTTACTTTTTAATCTGCCGGACTATATGCCCTCCCCTTCTGGTGAGTTCATACCCCCTTAGTTGTAAATGATCAGGAACGAATGTGTGAACTTAACTAGGTGTCACATTACTTTCTTGCAGTCCTTGATGGAGGCCTATTTTCTCTACTGTAACATGGTCACTTCTCTCCTTGTTTCTGGTGTGGCCCTCCAGCCCCATCCCTCCTGTTCATAATCCTTGCAATTACTGTAGGTAATACATAGATTTACCTATGAGTGTCTCAAGAGGGGCTGGGTGGGTTTGGTATTAGGAGCCACCTATTAGGGAGTACATATGGCGCTTAATTTTCTGGGTCTGGGATACTTCACTTAATATAATTGTTTCTAATGACATCCATTCCCCGGCAAATTCCAATAATTCATCATTTTTGGTGCCTGAGTAGTACTCCATTGTTTAGATGTACCACAGTTTCCTTATCCACTCATCAACTGTTGGACATTGGGGTTGATTCCATGACTTTGCTATTGTAAACAGTGCTGCTATGAACATGGTCGTGCTTGTGCTATCGAGGTGAACCTCTGCTGTATGGGGGGTTATACCCAAAAATGGAATCGCAGGGTCATATGGCATTTTAATCTTTAATTTCTTTAAGAATCTCCAGATGGCTCACCAGAGTGGCTGTATGAGCCTGCACTCCCACCAGCAATGTAGCAGAGTTCCCCTTTCTCCACATCCTCTCCAGCATTTGGTGTTGTTTGTATTGTGGATTTTTGCCATCCTGACCGGGGTGAGATGTTATCTCAGGGAAGTTTTGATTTGCATTTCCCTGATGGCTAAGGAAGTGGAGCATTTTTTAAGATATTTGTTAGACATTTTAATTTCAACCCTAGTAAAGTTTCTTTTAAGTTCCAGGGCCCATTTTTTAATTGGGCCATTGGTTTCCTTGGTGTTTAGTTTTCTAAGTTCTTTGTGCACTCTGGACAGTAGAGCTCTATCAGATATGTGGTTAGTGAAGATTTTCTCCCATTCTGTGGGTTGCCTTTGAGTTCGTGGACAGGGACGGAGCTTACCTAGGTCGCGGATGAGGCCTGGCTGGACCGCGCGTGTGTCCCGCCTGGCGGAGCGGGGTGGGGAAAGGGAGGATGGGGGCGTTGGTGTGGAGCTATTTAACCCGAGGGGGAGCTGAGGCGGGTCCCGGGCGCAGGGGGAGGTCCTCCTTGTCCCTTGGCCCTGCACGCAGCTCCAGCTGGATGGATGGGGTAGGAGCTGGGTCCCTTTGGGCTGACCTGGGGTTCTAGTGGGCGGGCGCGGGCGGAGCTTACCTAGGTCGCGGGTTGAGGCTCGACTGGACCGCGTGCGCGCGTCCCAACTGGCGGAGCCGGGTGGGGAAAGGGTGAAATCATATTTTTTAAGTACATGAACCATGTTCTCATTGCTACCTGTTAAACACCTCATTCTGTCACAAGTTCAGGAAGACTTTAAAAAGAATAAATTTATTGCCAATAGCTGTGCTTAGAATTTTGTATTTTTAAAAATATAGTTAAAGATGCAGAAATTCAGAAGTAAACTATGCCATATGGCAAATCAGACCAAGTGCCCATGAAAATGCAAAGCCATTTGGAAGAGGCAAGATATTTTTTTCTCAGACCAACATAGTGTTTGCAATCTTCTTGAATGTATTAAGCACATCTTAAGTCAAAATTAGGATTTGGAGAGGAGAGGCAGCACAGCCACTGAGGCAAGCTTAAGAGCATCTGTCCAGATCTGCTTGAAGGCAATGAAACTTGGACTACTGTCTGAATCCATTTTGATTCCCAAAGGAAGTTTAGCAACTGGTCTGTGGCCAATGGTAGTTGAAGCAATCACTCTCAAGTAATTCCAACTCCTTGGCATTGTATCAGCAATAAGCGATGCCAAATTCAGGCTGATAAAGTGACATCATTCTGACTTCTTTCTTGAAAGGACAGCTTTGGAATAAATAAGCCACTTGTATATATTCCCTCAGAGGTGTCATGGTTTGAATGTGTTTTGTCCTCCACAGGCTCATGTAGTTGAATCCTTTGCTGTTGTTTGGGAAAGTCATGGAACCTTTAGGAGATGGAGCCTTACTGGAGGAAGGCATGTCACAGGGGGTGGGCTTTGAAATTGGTGAATCCTGTCCTGCTTCATCTAAGAGTCAGCTTGAAGTTAACATCTTGCTTTCTCTCAGCCTCCATGATGTAGATGCCTCCAGCTTTTACCAGACAGCCGTGTCTTTTCCACCATGATGGACTGTTCCTTCCTTCTAGAGCTATAAGCAGACAAATCTCCATTTTATCCCTTTAAATTGCTTGAGTTTGGTATTGTCTCACAGCAGTGGAGATAGTAACTGGTACAGAGGAGAATTATTGATCAGAGGTATTTTAAGTATTTTCTTTGTGTGTATGGTGTGTTTGTAGTTGTGGGTGTATATGTAGGGGGTGTGTCTAAGTATATATGGGTGTGCTTAAAAGAGGGCACTAGTGTGTCTGTGGAGGGCCTGGATTGCTTCTTATTGGTTTTGCTTTGGAGTTTCCCAGACTCTGCCTTACAGGGCAGGAAGTCAGGTGGCTGCCATTTCTACCCAGCAGTTTTACATGGTCTCTGAGATGCAAACTCAGATACTCTAGCTTGTGAAGGAAAGTCTTAACCACTGGGCCATCTCTCCAGATTCTATTGTTTTCTTATGCAGCAATTTCATATGTTTCTGTCTGTCCTTTTAAATGTACACACAAATATGTATGTATGCATGCATATAATTTTGGCTTTCTTAATTGATCTCTATTTTCAATAGTTTTATGAGATTTGTTTAAGAATATTCTGTGTAATATGTTTATTATGACCATGATCTTTATATTTGAGAAAAAGGTTTTAGGTTTTTTTTTTCTATTTATTTCTTTACAGGAAAATGGGAACTTTTAAAAATTCTATTAAAACTTACATGGAAAATATTTAAACTGCTATTAACTAATTTGAATAAAATAAAATGTATCTAACCATTAGTTTCTCAATAATTATAGGAAGTATAAAATACAAAATAACTCATTAATTCCAGTCATATTGTTTATTTCCAAGTGAAGATCATGTGAAATTTTGTCTTGAGAACTTCATTTAAACATATTATAAAATAATGAATCATTCTTGTGTAATGAGACTTTTAAACTATTATTACTGATATGCTAAAAAGTTTTCAATTTCTGTATATCTGGAAAACACCCATGAGAAAAAGGACAAAAAAAGAAAGAGGAGGAGTAGAAGAGAGGAAAAGAGAGAAGCAAATTATGTTATCTAGCACAGATGGAGGTCAGAGGACAACTTTCACCATGTGAACTTCCAGGGATTTAACTCAGGTCACCAGGTTAATGAGTGCATGCCTTATCCAGTGTGTTGTCTGGACTTTTCAAGGTGTTAATTTTCAAGGTGTTCACATGCAAGTAAGTACAGTTTTATTTACTTGCTTTTTGAATTTTTGTTCTTTGACAATTCCTTAGATGAATTCAATGATCATAAGTCATTTCACCCCATAACTCTGAATTCTATCCCAATATCTCCTTTAACTTCTATTTAAAAACCTTCTTCTTCTTAACCAGTCCCTCTCCTACTTTCATGTCTTCTTCTATTTGCACTGACTTTTCTAGTTTCCCCCATTGGCCTGTGTCTGAAGATATTATAGAATATAAATGATAAAGCAGTAGTTATATTACTAGAGAAAATGGTAATAACCTTCATTATTCCCTCAGGTGATGTTGGAACTCATGAGGTCTTCCCCCCTTTCATGGTGAATTGCTCAGGTCTTATAGTAGCAAACACAGCTGCACTGAGCTCATTGGTGCAACAAGCTCTGTCATGACCAGGAAGTACTTTCTGGCAGAACCCTTCCTCACACTTTCACTCTATACATTCTTACTACTCCCTTTTCCCAGATGTTCCCTGAGTCTTGAGGTTGAGGGTGATTTAAATGTCCTGTTTAATAACTCGGGTCATTTATTCTCTTCTTGTTCAGTTATAATTATATGTATTGAATACCTTATACACAAATGGAAGTTTCTTAGTCAAGTATTGAGAATGTACTGATCTGTGGGCATTAGTAAGTGCTTAGAAGGAAGATTGAGATCATGGTTACATAGCCAAACAATAGTAGTTCAGTTCCACTAGAGTCTACAACTCCCCATTCACATAGTCTTGACATGTCTTACAATATAGGACATGGTTCCCGCTTATGAACAGGGCTTAAAAATCTAATAAGAAAACATTGGGTTACTCATAACATTCATGCCACTTTTGAACAAATGGGTAAATCTTTCTAGGTGATTGTTATTGTAGGTCACAGAATTCTCAGCTGATGAAACAGTTGATGTCTATTCTTGCCCAGCAGCCTACATAACACCTTCTAGTTCCTTGAAAGTTAATCAGTAGGGAGGAAACTTCCACATAAGTTTCATCATGTTTTCTCCATATCCTGTGATTAATAATAATATCTATGGAGTTATCAATAATAGAATTTTACCATCCTGCTAGTAATGACTAAAGCATATGTTGCTTGTTGTTTTGGGAGATTTGAATTTCCCTGACCAAGAATTTATTAGAATGTATTGCATACATTATGTTGGGACTATTGTTTAATCATGTGTGGCTTCTTGGAGGAGCATCTCACGGAAGTTTCTTTTATTCCTTATAGTCTTTTTTTTTTCATTTTTTAAATTTCTTTCTTCCACTCATACAAAGTTGGTAAGTACCCCATTCCCCTCTCTCCCTTCACCCTTCCCTGGACCCTCTTGTTCCTTCCCGCCTTTACCCCTTCCTTTCCCCCCCTCCCTCTCTTTCTCCAAGTCCCCCCTCCACCCCATTCTGGAGCATCCTTCACTGTGCATGTCAAACTTCCCTCTGGGTCCTCCTTTCTGATGAGGTGTAAGGACTCAGTGGCATTGCTTAGAGCTCTTTTTTGTGTTCCCCTTAAGTATAGGAACACTATTGTGGCTGTTAATCCCTTGCCTCTAAGGATTGTAGTGCCTGTGATGAAAGCTAGACTTTGGGGGTTCAATGATATGTTGGTCATTGCACAAGTCATGCAAAGTCCTATTATGATTACTTTGGCCCTAACTTGTATGGAGTATCTTGCATATCGTTGCTCCTCCCCATCTATAGGCTCTTACCATCTTACCTCCCCCTTCTCTGAGCTTTAGGATGGGGAGAGATTAGGCTGGACTGGTTCCAGGTGGTTGATGTAGAGTCTCTGATTTTCTGAATTATGGTTTGTTGGGTTTTTTTTTTTTTTTCAGTTTTGCTGTTCCTGCACCACCCTTGGCTCCAACCTGATGGATATTGGATGTCACTCCCTGGCCAGAGATAAAAGGCTGTTAAAATAGAGTCTTATTATAAGCATAGATTCAAAGGTAGATGGAATAAGAGTGGAGATTTCTGTGAGGGGGAATCAGTGTCTCATTTGCAGGATGGTTACCTTCTATCTCCCAGACTCTATGCCTACCTTTTTGGTGAGATCATACACCATCACATGCAAGTGACCGGTAAGGAAAGTCTGTGAGCCCAACCAGATGTCTCATTACTTACTTGCAGTCCTTGATGGTGGCCTATTGTCTCTGCTGTAGCATGATCTCCTCTCCTTGTTTCTGGCAGAGCCCTCCTTCCCCTTCACTCCCTGCTTATAATCTTTGTAATTACTGTAGGTGTTACAGAAATTTATCTTTGAATGTGTCATTAAGTGGGTTTGGTACTAGCATCACCTATTAGGGAGTACATATGATGTTTAACTTTCTGTGTCTGGGATACTTCACTCAATATAATTTTTTCTAATTCCATCCATTTCCTGGCAAAAATTTCATTAATTCATCATTTTTGATGGATGAGTATTATTCCATTGTACAAATGTACCACATTTTCCTTATCCACTTGTCAACTGTTAGGCATTTGTGTTGATTACATGACTTTGCTATTATAAACAGTGCTACTATGAACATGGTCATACTTGTGCTATCAAGGTAAATTTTTGCTGTATGGGGGATTATTCCTAAAAGCGAAATAGCAGGGTCATATGGCATTTCAATCTTTAGCTTCTTTAAGAATCGCCAGACAGCTCGCCAGAGTGGTCGTATAAGCCTGCATTCCCACCAGCAATGCAGGAGAGTTCCCCTCTCTCCACATCCTCTCCAGCATTTGTTGTTGTTTGTATTGTGGATTTTTGCCATCCTGACCAGAGTGAGATGATATGTCAGGGAGGTTTTGATTTGCATTTCCTTGATAGCTAAGGATGCGTAGCATTTTTTTAGATATTTTGTTAGACATTTAAATTTTTTCCCTGGTAAAGTTTCTTTTGAGTTCCAAGGCCCATTTTTTTTATTATTTATTCAATTGTGCGTGTGTGTGTGTGTGTGTGTATGTGTGTGTAGAATCACGGACGAAACCGGAAACCACCATGGACTCCCTCCACCTCCTCCTTTTTTACTTTGCCTGGGGATTCACAGGTTCCACCTTACCAGGACCAGAAATGCAGGCCGCCCCCGCTTCTACCAGGTGTCTATATGTGGGGTCTAGGATCCAAACTCAGGACCTTCCTCCTGCAAGGCAGAGGCAGAGGCTTAACCCCTGAGCCACCTCTCCAACCCCCCCCCCAAGGCCCATTTTTTAATTGGTCCATTTGTTTTCTTGGTGTTTAGTTTTCTAAGTTCTTTGTACACTATGGATAATAGAGCTCTATCAGATATGTGCTTAGTGAAGATTTTCTCCTATTCTGTGGGTTGCCTTTGTGCTCAAGTTACAATCCCTTTATCTGAACAGAAGCTCTTTAATTTCATAAGATCCCATCTGTTGAGTGTTGGTTGTATTGACTGCGCTATTGGATTTCCGATTAGGAACTGTTGGCCTAGTCCAATCAGTTCCAGGGAGTTCCCTACCCTTTCAACTAAGGTTTTTATAGTCTTTGGCCTTTTGGATATAAGTCTTGTACATTGTGAAAAATATGGGTCCAGTTTTAATCTTCTATATGTGGATATCCAGTTTTGCCTGCACCATTTGTTGAAGATCCTGTTCTTTTTCCATTGGATTTTTTGGACCTCTTTGTCAAAGATCAAATGGCTGTAATTGTGTGGTCTTTATTATATTGATAAAGGTTCCTTCCATTCCAACCTTCTCTAGGGTTTTGATAATAAAGGGCTGTTGGATCTTGTCACAAACTTTTTCTGTGTCTATAGAGAGTATTATGTGGTCTTGAATTTTGGACTGGTTTATATGGTTAATTACATTTATTGATTTGTATATGTTAAACCAACCTTATGTGCCCGGGATAAAGCCTACTTGATCCCCATGGATAATCTTTTTGATATGTTTTTGGATCCAATTTGCTAAGACTTTGTTGAGAATCTTTGCATCTGTGTTTATCGGAGAGATTGGCCTATAGTTTTCTTTTTTAAGTGTATTTTTCTTTTTTAAGTGTATCTTTATTAGGTTTTGGGATTAAGATGATATTAGCTTCGTAGAAAGAATTTGTAGTGTTCCTTCCTTTGCTATTTGATGGAACAGTTTAAGGAGTATTGGTGTTATTAGCTCCTTAAATGTCTGGTAGAACTCTGTGCTGAATCCATCTGGTCCAGGACATTTTTTGGTGGGAAGATTCATGATTACTTCATCTATTTCCTCATATATTATAGGACTAGTTAAATAATTCACAACTTCCTGATTCAGTTTAGGTAAGTTGTGCTTATTTAGGAATTCATCCATGTCTTTTGTGTTGTCAAATTTCACAGTGTAAGTTTTTGAAATATGATGTTATAATTCTCTGAATTTCTTGGGTATCAGTAGTGATAACTCCATTTTCACTTCTAGTTTTGTTAATTTGGGTTTTCTCTCTCTTGCTTTTGGTTAATTTAGCTAGGGGTGTATCAATCTTATTGATTTTTTTCAAAGAACCATTTTTTTGATTGGTTGATTCTCTATGTCATTTTCCTAATCTCAATTTCGGATATTTCTCCCCTTATTTTGCTAATCTCCTCTCTTCTTCTGCTTTTGGAATTGGATTGTTCTAGTGTCTCTAAAGCTTTAAGCTGCATTGTTATTTATTTGTGATGTTTCTATTTTTTGATATAGGTATTAAGAGCTATGAACTTACCTCTTAGGACAGCTTTCATTCATGTCACAAAGATTTTGGTAAGTTGTATTTTCATTATTGTTCTCTTTCAGGAAATCTTGAATGTCCTTTTTGATTTCTTCCTGAATCCAATTCTCATTCAGCATCATTGTGTTAAGTTTCCAGGAGTGTGACAACTAGCTCTTTTAAAAAAAACACATTTTTTATTATTATTTCCGCTCATACAAACTTAGTAGGTACATCGGTTCCCTCCCTCCCTCCTACTCCCCCCGACCCCCCTGCTCCCCTTCCCCTTACCCCTCCCTCCCCATCCCCCAGTGCCTCCCACCCAATCCCTGGAGAATCCTTTAATGTGCATGCCAGTCTCTCCTCTGGGCCCTCCTCTCCGATGACGTACAAGGACCCAGTGACATTTCCCTGAATCCTTTCCTGTGTTCCCCTTAAGCATAGGAACACTACTGTGGCTGTCAATCCCTTGCCTCCCAAGATTTTGGTGCCTTTAGCAAATGCTAGACTTTGTGGGGTCAATAAGAGGTGGATTAACAAAGGCCCTTCCCAGAAGACAGTCCTTCCTAAAAACTCAAAGAACCTTTACAGAGATTTATTTTGCTACTTGTAACTACTTTCAGCATCTAGACTTATCTTTTAACACTCAACAATATTAACTGAAATACATATCTAGAACAATGGCTATACAAGCTAAACCAATCATCAGGCACAGAACTCCCCTCTGTGCACAATTCTTTCCCCATCCTGCAGACAATCACATCTGCTCCAAGTCATCGAGTTTAGCAATTCCATTTACCCAGTGCAACCATTACAATGAAAATAAAAACAACCCTGAAAGGGTTTGGTGTCTGCACTTCTAAAGACTAGCTATCTCCATAAGTTTCCCACTACATAAACAGCGGCACTGAATAAACCACACGCACCTAGTGAGCCTACAACCACAGTGTCTTAAGAGCATTCTGGCCTAGAACCCTTCCCACTTCTACCAACCCAGTGGTCAAATTTATGCAACTGTGATGTTTTGGAGAGGTGTCACTATTTCACTTCCTAAAAGGCTCTATGAATGTTTTTCCTGTGAATTTTTATGTTGGTTTATTAACTCTACTTTCACTGGCAAGCTCTGTAACTCCAGATAGACTAGATGTACAATATTTAGACTTGTCCATCCTTTATATACAGTATACATTGCAAAATAAAGAGGACAGACACGAGACAATGTTGTATTACCAATCACTTATAGTACAAAGCCCTTTGTACTTTTCCCTCCTCCCTTCCCAACCAGCAAAAACATAATGTTCCTAAAGACAGTATTTCACTATGAATTTTTAACAAAGAACATCTATAAAATGTGTTATTTACTACATCTACTTTTAACATATTTTGTGTACTTCCAAACATCTAGAAAGACTAGATGTTTCAAATAAAGACTTAAATTTGTCCACTATATACACAGTAGTGTTTAATAAACTACACACATGTAACAATGGTTATATCTGAAAGTATCTTCTAATAAGAGTACTCTTATCTAGCTTGGAACCTTAATTTTTTTCAAACTCCTCCTTTATCACATATGATAAAGGTACAAGTCACTTTACACGTGCAATTTTACTTTCAAAAGCCCCTTTTAGAAGATAACGCAAAGTATACAAAATGTGTTAGTTTACTAATTCTACTTTTTTGTCATACATTGGCAACCTCTTTAATACCTAGAGACTAGATATAAAATTAGGACTCATTTGTCCAGTATATACAGTATGTACAGCACAGCAAACTTAAATGAAATGCATATAACATACAGGATAATGGATAAGCTAAAAATTTCTAGCACACACTAATGAAATAATTTGCAGTTACTTCCTTCTCACCCTCCCTCAATGTACTAAGTACAGATAATACCTATTTCTCAGAGGTGGTTTCTACACACAGTATTTCCCAAGCTTAAAAAACAAAGCATCACTCTACTACTTCTAAATTGTGTCACCAGAGTGGTACTGAGGGACAAGAGGGCAGAGGGAAGAGTTCTTTGCTAGCATCTCCACATCTAGAAGACAGTTTCAGTTATAACCATAGGTCTATATGTGCATTTTTGGTAAAGTACTTGTGTTTATTATGACAAAGTTTATTCCACAACATCTAAGCTTCGTAGACAAGCTTAGTGACAGTGTATGGGTAAAAGGTATAGTGAGATATCCAACTTGTAAATATGCGTTACAATCAACAGATTCTTTTTAAACATAGAATTGCTACACCACCTCTGTACAGTGTAAGTCGAGACGTGCATTAGCTGGCAGTGAAGAGGTGGGATGCTTACAGGGAGGGAGCTGCACAGGTGTTCATCAGTTTTGGAGGGAACCATTGATTGCACTCTCTGGCTACACTGTAGGAACATATTAATTCATCAGGAGCATAACTTCTTGCTAAGATCTTGGTATAGATCATATGATATACTTAGAAACACCATTCAGTGTAGGCTTGTTTTATGTTTGGTTTTAAATTGAACATTAAGTGAATGCAGAGTTTTAATTGTTACTTCACCAATACTTCTATCTAGAGGCCTGTTGCTGTTTTTGTCTTCTGTGAAATTTTTGTTGCCAAGGAAGACAGGATTGCAATTTTGTGTGACAGATTAAGATGCCATGGGATATTCTTGGTTATCAAAGTACTTGTGTAGACTGGGGTTTTGAATTGGTGAGTGTTCATGATGTGTGGGAACGCATGCTACACACGGTACAAGCTGTTACCTAATGGAATGCTGTGTGAACACGCAGGATCTGGAACATGTCCAGCTGAGCTTGTGACTGGATGACTTGGTTCTTTGTTTCTTATGTTTTGCTTCCTATAATAGACATATTAAAAAAAATAAAGGTTATTTTAAAAACTTCAAAAAAAAAAAAAACTTTCCAGGAGTTAGTGTATTTTCTGTTGCTTGTTGTGTTGCGGATGTCAAGCTTTAGGCCATGGTGGTCTGATAGAGTACAGGCTAGAATTTCAACTTTCCTGTATATGTGGAGATTTGTTTTGTGGCCCAATATGTGATCTATTTTGGAGAAAGTTCCATGTGCTTCTGAGAAAAATGTGCATTCTTTGGTGTGTGGATGAAAAGTTCCATAGAGATCTGTAAGGTCCATTTCAGTAAGGGTTTGATTAAGTTCCAAAGTGTCTCTGTTAAGTTTTTGACCTGTTGATCTATCCTATGTTGAGAGGGCAGTATTGAAATCTCCAAGAATTATCGTTTGGGGATCGATTTTTCACTTTAGATGCTGTAGGGTTTGCTTAATGAATGTGGAGGGGCCTGTATTTAGGTGCATATATGTTCAGTATTGTGAAGTCTTCCTGGTGAATTGTACCTGTGTCTAAAACGTAGTATCCTTCTGTGTCTCTTATGATTTTTTTTTGGTTTGAAGTCTACTTTGTCTGATAGCATAATGTCTACCCTTGCTTGTTTCCTGGTTCTATTAGCTTGCAGAATTAAACCAAGTTTGTAATCTGTGTCTCTTAATCGGTGAGTTAATACCATTGACATTTACTGTTATAATGGAGAAATTCTTTTTAATTCCAGGCATTCTTTATATTTAGTGCCTTTTGTAATTGTATTGTTTGGCTTTTAGGTTTTGGTGGTATTATACTTCCCTTCTGTCCTCCTGGATACACATTTTTTTTTCTTCAAGTTTGAGTATCATTTCTAGCATTTTTTGAAGGCCTGGTTTGGTAGACATGTATCCCTTCAAGTTGTCTTTGTGCTGGAAAACTTTTCTTTCTCCCTCAATCATGACAGATAGTTTTGCTGCGTATGTCAGCCTGGGTTGAAATTTTTGCTTATTCAATACTTGAAGTATGTCTCTCCAAGCTGTTCTTTCTTTTACTGTTTCCATTGAGAAGTCATTTGTTATTTTAATATGTTTACCTTTAAAAGTGACTAGCTTTTTTTCCCTTGAAGCTCTCAGCACCATTTCTTTGTCTTGAATGTGGAGTATTTTAACTATCATTTGCCATAGCGAGTTTCTATTTTGGTCATATCTATTTGGGTGTGGAATGCCTCTTGTATATGGATGAGCCTCTCTTTTTTTAGATGAGAAAAGTTTTCCTTGATGATCGTTTGAAAAATTTCCTCAGATGTGGTATTTTTGGATTCTTGCTCTGGTATTCCATAAATACACATGTTAGGCTTCTTTGGGGTGTCCCATAATTCTTGAGTATTTCTCTCAAGTATCTTTTTGGCTTTAACAATCTCTTCCGTTGAGTTGGTTAATATTCCCACTTTGTCTTCAAGGTCTGAAATTCTATTTTCTGCTTCATTTGTTCTGCTGATAAGACTGTTGAGTTCTGTGTTGATGATAACTTGTCTTTTAGTTCAGTTTTAAACTCTGCTTGAATCTGTTTTAACTGCTCTATGCCTATTTTTGTTTCTTGAACTGTTTTTCTCAACTCCTCCAAGTGTCTGTTGTGTCCCTCTTCAAAGTATTTGATGTGGTTATTTAACTCCTCCTGGATTTCCTCTTTCATAGTATTGATCATGGTAATGATCTTGCTTTGAAAGTTGTTATCTTGGGTCAGGCTTTCTTGGTTATTTTCTGTGGATTTGTTCTAGTTGGGGTCTATCATTATGGGGTTAATTCTTTCAGTGGGAAATTTGTTTACTTGGGTTTTGCTTTTCATGGATTTGCACTTTGACTTGGGCATTGTTGTTTTGTCTCTTAAGATCTTCTTTAACTTCTGCATGCTTTTGACTGAACTGAATTATTATCATTACTCTCTGGCAGTTATTACTAGTGTTTGCCTTGGTATTGGTTACGCTTGTTGTTATTGTTATTTCCTAGATGAGGCTATTGGACAGTTAGTACAGAAAGTGGACAGGGGGTGAATATTAATATGGTAGTACACTTTTACAATTTAATAATTTGGTGATATGTGAGGGTGAGTAGTATAGTCCCTGAAGTTGTATATATTTTGCAGGTGGCTGTATGGAAAAGTTACTCTACAGTAACTAATAATTGAAAGGAACAGGATGGTAAAAAGGGGGGGTTTACTTATTTTTGGTCTGGATGTGAAGAATCTCTCCCATGTGATAGGATGAATTTAGAGGACTTCAGATGTGCTAGAGCTTTGCTTGAGTGTTCTTTGGACTCTGTTGAATTCTGGAATCTCTCCCATGTGATAGGATAAATTTAGAGGATTTCAGATGTGTGACCTTTGTCCCCTAGAACTTTGCTTGGATGTTCTTTGGACTCTTGAATTCTGATGAGTAGTGTGTCCTCCCTGGACTGCGCTGGCAACGGGGTGGGGAAAGGGCACAGGTGCCGGTAGCGGAACAATTAACCTAGGGACCTGGGGTGTGGCCCAGGGGTCCTGTCCGACCTGGAGCAGCACCTGCTCCAACTGGCTGGTGGGAGGAGCTGAGGCTAGGGCACAATGTGTCCTCGCTGGACTGCATGTGCATCCCATCCTGGGTGGGCAGGGAAAGGCTATACCTTATATTCTTCTCTGTGTGCCCCTTTGTAAGACACTTCATCAACATTTCGTATTATGTTTTTAGAGAAGATCATAATTTAGTAGGTTTCTGCCTGATGGTGTCATATGTCTCTCTCACACATACACATATATAAATGGCTAGTTTTATCCCTTTACTTTTCAATGTAAGTTTTTTGCCTTCATTATATATTATTGATTAGAATTTCCTAATGTTACACTCATTGAAATAATTAAAGTCAAGGAATACTCAAATAAATGATTGACAATATTATTTAAATATAATTACTTCAGTATTTCACTGCTGTTTGTAATTATACTTAATTCGCTTTAAATATATTTTGCTCACTAAGAGAGATGTTTCAATTTAAATTTATTTAAATTTCTGATGCCAATGAGATAATTCAGTAGATAAGGCACCTGCTTACAAACCTGACAATCTGAATTTAATTCAAGGAAGTTCACATGTTAGATGTTAGAAAAAGAAAAATAACATCTAAACTTATATTCCTATCTCTACCCATGTACCATTTTCTATCTCAGACAAATATATAAAATATTTTCTTAAAATATTTAAATGTTTAAGGGTTCTATATTTAAATAATAATATCTAGGTGTTTTCTTTGATCTATGTATAAGATTAGATTTTTTGTAAAATCTAAATATTAAGTCAGGACATCTGAAAATAAATTGGCCTTTTTGTCAAATATTAACTCAATGACATTTAAAGCATTTTATGCTGACAAAAGTTATCCATGCTATTAAAAACTGAAGAGTTTAGTAAACATTATACTATCAATAAACTAAATACATATAACTTTTCCTTATTAGATTTGTTGCTTACATACACATACACACACACACACACACAGATACAGACACACACACACACACACAAACACACACACATGCACTTCAATTAAATGAATTGACTTCTTGCCCAAAACTTCTGTAGGCAAACGTCTCAAAAATAAAAAAGGAATTTTATGTATAATCATAATTTTCTTAATGAGGAAAGATTATTTTAGGGAAATTATACAAATGACTTCCATGGTTGTCTAAAGCTAGGTTCAAATGTGTTTTATAGTATATATTTAATTAGTATTCATGTCTAAAGTAAAACCCCAATATTACATGCATTACTACCTGCTGCATTCATTTATAATAAAGTTAAGTCATTGAAGTTCCTATTGATGATCTATCAAATAATATTGTCAACCACTCAGCCAGCCAAACAATGCCACAACTAAGCAATTTGCCAACCACTCAACCACTGACCACTCATTTGACCATCCAATCAATAATTAAATTCAGTCAAACAACAAGGCAACCAAACAACGATCTAACCAATCAATTAACCAGTGTAACTTCTTAGAGTCAGAAATTTAAAAGAAAAGAAAACTAAATATATAAATTGAAAATTCTAAAAAGTCAGGATATATTGGAAATTATGTATAACTTCAAAAACCAATGATTTAGCTTCAAAGATAAAGAAATAAGAAAGGTCTTAGCATCATATTTCTACTGCTGCATTGAATTTGTGACAGAAGCAATTCAGGGGAACAGGGGGAATTTTTTCACTCATGGACATTATTACAGTTGATTGTGGTGGTAAGAGCGTTATCAGCAGAAGCCAAGGGAATTGGTCATAATACATATACTGCAAGAGCAGAGGGACAATGACTTTCTAGTTTTTCAGCTTGTGAAGTAGTTATATATAAATATACATACATGCCTGGATAATGGTACTGCTCACTATGGTGTAAGTCTTCACATATTTTTGAAGTTAGACAATCTTCTATAGCCTTGCCTTGACCAATTAATTCCTCATAAGTTTGTCTAGAGTCTCAGCTCTGAAGTGTCAAACTGACAACTGAAGCTGACCATCACAGATGAGAAGTCAAGTCTCCATGTTTTTAAATTTTGGTTATTAAAGGATAATAATACTTATTCATAGTCAAGGCATATGCTTACTTCAGAGAATCTTGCTTCCATATTTGGTATTATGTCATTATAACTAAGTCATTCATAAAATCAAAACTATAAGGTCTTAACAATTTATTAAAATCTAACGTACTTTTCAAGAAAATAAACTAATATCACTTATGGACATAAACATTTAAATGTTCAATAAAATATAGGACCTTTCTGTCTAGCAAATTATTAAATATTCTAATTTTCTTAACAATTTGGAACTGATGAAACAGATAATACAACACAAGACAATTCAACATAAAAAAATCAGCCAGGAGGAAAATTGTCTACCTGTGAACAAAAACAAAATATGAACATAAAATAAAAAGGTACCTAGAGTTTAATCACTTCTTAAATATAAAGGTTTCTTTTTTCCCTCCCAGCTTCTCCTCTATGTGTTTCTACACCATAATCCTCCAGTCCTGCTTATTACACACAACTCGTCTTCTCTTTTAAAAATTTTTCTCATATTTATGTCAAATATAATGACATACTAAACCTGACTTCAAAATCTACTTTGATTAACTAAACTCAGATCATAGACTCTTTTACTTCAATATCTACACCAAAACAGATATCACACATCCTAAGTGCATTGCAGCCACTATATTCACGAAACAATATCCAGGCATCCAAGACTGACTAACAAATAACAACAACTCATCTAAAGCCAGGAAAACAGTCTCAACAACTATCTGATAGCACCATCTTTTGCAAAAGAAACATACTAAGAAAGCAGCCAAAAAGACATAATTCAAGATGCACAAGTCACATCATAAAAACATAAATTATTAAAAAAAAGAAAATATGCCTCCTCCAAAAGCTACCAATCCTTTATCACCTGGCACCAATGAGAACAGCTTCTTGGAAAATAGTCAAGAAAGTAACAATAAAGACAATGAATTACAAAGATCAATTATAAATGTGATCAATAAACTCTGAATGACAAACAAATGAATCAACAAATATAACAAGAAAATAAGCAACTAAATGAGATGAAAAATAAAATGGATGAAATGAAAATAAATATAAAATCACTATAAAAATCCCAAACTGAAATATAACTTGAAATCAAATCCATAAGAGCTACATCAAAAACAGTAGAAAGATTCACCAACAAAACAGAACAAGTGGAAGATAGACTGTCAGAACTTAAAGATGAGATGACAGAACTAGATTAGTCAAAGAATCTAATGAATTTTTAAAATGCATGAAAGAAATATATACAAGTTCTTAGAGGATTTACACTTATAGATCCAAGGAATCCTAGACCAAAAAAACTCAAGAAAAAAAGTGCTGAGCACAGTTTTTATGACTAGCTGAAAATTTCCCATATCTAAAGAAAGATGTCCATACACATGCAACAGGCTTATAAAATCCCAGATAGAAAAGACCAGAACAGAATACCCTAGTACACATCATTATCAAAACATTATACATGAATACTAAAGAAAATAATCTGAGAGCTGCAAGAAAAAAAAGTCACATATGATTAACCAAACAAAATTAGAGCTG
Organism: Typhlomys cinereus; assembly: GCA_023101885.1. Taxonomy (NCBI): domain Eukaryota; kingdom Metazoa; phylum Chordata; class Mammalia; order Rodentia; family Platacanthomyidae; genus Typhlomys; species Typhlomys cinereus. Next base: position 6,074,565 of record JALPQD010000080.1, on the reverse strand, counting down.
ACTTTTCAACAGAAACAAAAAAATGTCAGAAGAGCTTGGAGAGATAGGCTTCAGGTTATGAATGAATAAAAATGTCATCCTAGGTTATCTATCCAGCAAAACTATCAGTCATGATGAAAGATGAAAAAAATTTATCCGTGAAAAAAACAGACTGAAGGTCAAAACAGGACTAAAGCAGATACTAAAGAAATACTCATGATAAAAAAAGATAACCAAGACAAGCATAATCACTAAGTAAAAGACCACAAATATATACACTACAGAATTTAGTATAAGAAGCTGATCCTAGAAGCTGTAAGTTACCAAACAGTCCCCCCCCCCCGCCATACATGCACTCATACTAGAGCTGTGAACTTTCTCATTATTTTCGGCTCAGGGAGCCTTCATAGGCCTTAATTCTCTATCCCCGGGGGAAAAAAAAATTATTCAGGGTCTTGTCATTTCTCATGGTCTCACATTAGAACTACGTAAGTCCTTGCTAACAAAGATACAACATTCTTTAGTTGTGAAATTTAGAGAAATTTAGAGATCTTGCCAGTTGTGACCCTAAGAGCTATAGCAATCTTTCGGATAAGGTGCACCAATTTATACACTACTAGATTGGGTAATCAACTTCTTTCTGATTGGATTTGAGACCTGATTCTTCTGCAGGAACATCAGGCCTGATACCTTGAGCATGGTTAACACTTCATGATAGTGAAAGCGATAGGCTCTGGAAAGGAAGCATAAGGAATAAAAACATGCTTTAAGGCCCTCTATGATATATATATATAGCACTTCATGCTAACCACATATGAAATATTTTTACCCATCCTTTCATAAAAGTTCAAGAAATATTTTTAACTTTTATAAACAACAAATACCAATATTCAGAGAAAGCAGATGGAAGCTAAACTGAAGTCATTAGCATAATAACATTTTCCCCTGATACAGTCATCTGCTGGTGCCTTGGGCATACACCATGAAATTCTGAGTCTATTATTATAAGGAAAAATTAAATGATTATTGAGGTCAGCACCAACATTTTCTATTACTGTGCTTACTAGATAACTTTTTTGTATCTTAAAAGATCCCATTATATTTCTCTGATATGCTGATGTGCCTGAATTATTAATAGAAAATAGATTCTCCATCATTAGCATTTAAAGCTACATTTTAATTTTCTCTTTTTTCAAACTAAACTTTTTATTTAAAAATTTTATTCACAATATCTGTGATATTTCTAATAAGTTAAATCCTTCATGTCTTTCTGAATATCATTGAAACAACCATGTGCCATAATTACCACTTTTTTATTTTTCTACTTTTACAAGCATATTGAGTACTCATCCCTGCTTCGCTCCATTCCCTGCCCCTCCCATCCCTCCCTTCCCTTCCTCAAATCCCTCACAAACCATCACAGACTCCTGTCTGTATGCTTCTATGGACCCTAGCGGTTCCTTTGGCTTGTCTACTCTTGTGGGGGTCTGTGGCATACCAAGTTGTCTTTATTCTGGCCATCCCACTGATAGGGGCATGTCCCTTCACATTAACATTCAGCCTAGAAGTCTTCTAATTTTTTTTTCTTTTTTTTTTTTATTAAAAATTTAATTATACATTTTAAAATTTTTTTACCAGTTCCCTCCCTCTCCCCTCCTCCCCGCGAACCCCCTCCTCTCCCTCCTCTCCCTCCCCATCCCCCAGTGCCTCCCCCCCAATTCCCAGAGAGTCCTTTATTGTGTACGCCTAACTCTCCACTGGGTCTTCCTCTCCAATGACATAAAAGGACCCAGTGGCATTTCCATAAGCCCTTTCTCTTGTTCCCCTTAAGCACAGGATCACTACTATGGCTGTCAATCACCTTGCCTCCAGGGGTCTCGGTGCCCTTAACAGATGCTAGACTTTATGAGGGCAACAGTGCATTGGACATTGCGCAGGGCATGCAAAGTCCCATTATGATTGCTTTGGCCCCAACTATTGTTGAGAATCTTGCAAATCGTTGCTCCTCCCATCCTTTTGCTCTTACAATCTTACCGCCCCCTCTTCCGCAAATGTCCCTGAGCTCCAGGATGGGGAGAGATTAGGCTGGCCTAGTTCTAGGTGATTGATATAGAGTCTCTGAAGTTCTGGATTGTGGTTGGTTGATTTTCTTTTGCAGTTTTGCTGCTCCTGCAATGCCCTTCACTCCATTCTGCTGGGCACTGTATGTCACCCCCTGGCCAGAGACAAAAGCTGTTAAACTGGAGTCTTGTTATAATAGCACATTCAAGGGTATATGTAATAAGAGTAGGAAACCTCAGTGAGGGAGGGGTCCATCACCCATTTGCGAAATGATTACTTTTTCTGTTAGACTATATGCCGCCCCCCCTTCTGGTGAAATCAGGAAAGAACGTCTGTGAACTTAACCTGGTTTCTCATTACTTACTTCTAATTTTATTTTTAAAAGCATAGAAAACAATCTAGAATGCATATTTTTTAACATTTTTTATTATTATTTCCGCTCATACAAATTTAATAGGTATACCGATTCCCTCCCTCCCTCCTCCTTCCTCCGAACCCCCTGCTCCCCCCCCCCTCACCCCTCCCTCCCCATCCCCCAGTGCCTCCCGCCCCAATTCCCAGAGAGTCCTTTAATGTGAATCTCTGACTCTCCTCTGGGCCCTCCTCTCCGATGACGTACAAGGACCCAGTGGCATTTCCCTGAACCCTTTCCTTAGTTCCCCTTAAGCATAGGAACACTACTGTGGCTGCCAATCCCTTGCCTCCAAGGATCTTGGTGCCTTCAGCAGATGCTAGACTTTGTGAGGTCAATAGTGTGTTGGACATTGCGCAGGGCATGCAAAATCCAATTATGATTGCTTCGGCCCTAACTTTCGTGGAGTATCTTGCAAATCATTGCTCCTCCCATCCTTTGGCTCTTACACTCTTACCGCACCCTCTTCCGCAAATTTCCCTGACCTTCAGGATGGGGAAAGACTAAGCTGGCCTAGTTCTAGGTGGTTGATTTAGAGTCTCTGAAGTTCTGGATTGTGGTTTGTTGATTTTCTTTTGCAGTTTTGCTGCTCCTGCAATGCACTTCACTCCATCGTGATGGGCACTGTATGTCACCCCCTGGCCAGAGACAGAAAGCTGTTAAACTGGAGTCTTATTATAACAGCACATTCAAAGGTAGAAGTAATAAAAGTAGGAAACCTCAGTGAGGGAGCTTGTCACCATGTACAAGCTTGATCCAAATGGATCAAGGACCTTGATATAAGGCCAGAGACTATAAAAACCATAGTTGAAAGGATAGGGAACTCCCTCGAGCTGATTGGGCTAGGCCAACATTTCCTAAACAGACATCCAATGGCATAGTCACTGCTACCAACTCTCAACAGTTGGGATCTTGTGAAATTAAAGAGCTTCTGTTCAGATAAAGAGATTGTAACATGAGCTCAAAGGCAACCCACAGACTGGGAGAAAATCTTCACTAACCACATATCTGATAGAGCTCTACTGTCCAGAGTGCACAAAGAACTTAGAAAACTAAACACCAAGGAAACCAATGGCCCAATTAAAAAATGGGCCCTGGAACTTAAAAGAAATTTTACCAGGGATGAAATTAAAATGTCTAACAAATGTCTTAAAAAATGCTCCACTAACTTGGCCATCAGGGAAATGCAAATCAAAACTTCCCTGAGATATCATCTCACCCCGGTCAGGATGGCAAAAATCCACAATACAAACAACAACAAGTGCTGGAGAGGATGTGGAGAGAGGGGAACTCTGCTACATTGCTGGTGGGAATGCAGGCTCATACAGCCACTCTGGCAAGTCGTCTGGAGATTCTTAAAGAAATTAAAGATTGAAATGCCATATGACCATGCTATTCCACTTTTGGGAATAACCCCCCATGCAGCAGAGGTTCACCTCGATAGCACAAGCACGACCATGTTCATAGCAGCACTGTTTACAATAGCAAAGTCATGGAATCAACCCAAATGTCCAACAGTTGATGAGTAGAATGCCTGTTTTGACAATAACTGCAAAATGTGTTCTGCCTCAAATATATTTCTTACAGCAACTAGCTACCTAGCTCTGCACATTCTGACTTCTATAGCCAATTACAGAATTGAGTGACACTGAAAGTCATCATCTTGCCTATTGCCCTAAGTCTTGTAACTGAACCCATTTGTCAAGCAATTGGGGAATCTCAGTGGTGTGTAGCATTCAGATCTTTAGGCTGACAAAAGTTTGCTGGGCAAGTTCACCTTCATGCTGTCAAGTAGTGTGGCTCTGCTTTGCTCTCTTGATCTGACTGGGCATTCTCTGATCTTGCATCTTGTTTAGCCAGGCAGCCAGCGAGAATGTTAGAAACAAAAACAATAGGGCTCTAGCTAGGTAAGATGGTGTATTGGGTAAAGACCTGTGTGCAAATTTACAGATTTGAATTTGATTCCCCACAACTTACACGGTGGAAAGAGATAACCAAATTATAAAAGTTGTCCTCTGATCTCTACATTTGTGACTCTCATCTCTCTCTTTCTGTCTCTCTCTCTCTCGTAAATAAAATATTAAAAAAGTCAAGACCATAAGAAAGTAGCAAGCCTCTTATTATGTCACCAGAATTGTATAGTTTTATTTTGCCTTATTTTTTTAGCTAAAAAATTCATGTGACCAAAAGAGTAGAAGAGAAAGAAATACTCTATTCAAAAGGAAGAAATGGACTGGATATAGAGAATGGGGTCAGTCATTTACTTTGAGCTATTTCAACAATCCAATGACCATAGTTACTGGAGTGTATAATTTTACTAAATGACATATTTAAAATATATTTTCATAGGAATGCCTTGTGAGAGTTGGCTCTTAAAGATTATATATTCAATTTAAGTTCTTATGCAGTGCGTGTGTGTGTGTGTGTGTGTGTGTGTGTGTGTGTGTGTGTATGTGTGTATGCGTGTGTATGTGTGGTATCCATCCATACCTAGTCAAATTTTTTGTTCTTTCCTTCTTCATTCACCTCCTTACTCTGTTGTGAGATTACTTATGTGTGTGTCAGCATCACTTTTGGGGATGATAAAATGATATACAAGTATAACTGCAGCTAATCAGGAGACTGAAACTTCTAGGCAATCGATAATTTTGTGAAACTCTATGTCAAAATTTAAATGGTCATGGATTTTTCTCAATGGTATTATCTTAGAGGTAGGAAGTCATGTTTTCAATCTTTCCTGTTAAATGTGAAGAGAAAGAGAAAAAACAAAGAGGGAGGGAGGGAGGGAAAAGAAAGAGGAAGTGAGGGAAGGAGAGAGGGAGGGAAGGGATGGAAGGAAATGAGGGAAGGGAGGGAAGGGAGAGAAGGGAGGGAGGAAGAGCAGAGGGAAGGGAGAGAAGGGGGAGAGGAAGGAAGAGTGGAGGGAAGGAGAGAAGGGAGGGAGGGAGGAAGAGGCGAGGGAAAGGAAAGAAGGGAGGGACAGGAGGGAAGGGGCAGGGAGGGAAGGAGGGAGGAAAGAGAGAGAGGAATTGAGGGAAGGAGGGAGAGAGGGAAGGGATGGAAGGAAATGAGGGAAGGGAGGAAAGGGAGAAAAGAGAGGGAGGAAGAGCGGAGGGAAGGGAGAGAAGGGGGAAAGGAAGGAAGAGTGGAGGGAAGGGAGAGAAGGGAGGGAGGGAGGAAGAGGCGAGGGAAAGGAAAGAAGGGAGGGATGGGAGGGAAGGAGCAGGGAGGGAGGGAGGGAGGAAAGAGAGAGAGGAAGTGAGGGAAGGAGGGAGGTGAGAGAAGGGAGGGAGGGAGGAAGAGGTGAAGGAAAGGAAGAAGGGAGAGAGGGAGGGAGGGAGGGAGACCCACCAAATGCATCTTCAGATTTCTAGATTCTGGTCTCAGCTGATTCCTACTGATACTCAGAGATCCAAAAACTGAATATCAAATGATTTCTCATACTAGTTAATTGTTCCAGGAGGGTGCAAGATTCTTTCCTATTGTCATTATTTTCAATTTTGAAAGTAATTTTTCAATGACCCTGTTTTACCATTCCATTTTATATTCAGAGATGCTAATAAATCTGAGGAGATTTCATACTTCAGTTGACTTTGAGAAACTCACAAGTGGTGCTTTTCAAGCTTAGCTATTAGCAAATGAGTTTGTGCAAATTTCAGAGAAGGGATTATCTACCATATTAATTATATGCTCCCAGAATTTAATTCAGCAAATAGACATTGAATTCCTACTCTGGTCTTCTCTGCTAAATCAGAACAGTTACAGTTAAGAATATACTCCTTATGTTTTCAACACACATTCTAACATAGCAGAGATTGAGAACCACAGGGTGCTGATATAAAATGTTGGTAAAGACCATATATTTCTTAAGGTGAGTGGAGGGAAAGGCAAAGGACACAGCTACAGTGTGGAATATACAGAAGCATCATGGAAATGTCAGTATCTTAAATCCATTCACATCTTATTGTTAATATTGCTCAGATATCAAGGAAAATGCATCAGTTGCTCCTTTAAGGAAACCAACCATTGTTTGAATTACTTGTACTTCAGCAGGTGGGAAAGATGGCTCAGGAGTTAAAATACTGCCATAGAATCTGAAAGGCCATGCAAAGATTCCAGTCAGAAATGGTGGTGGCTTGCACTATGACCCTGAAAAGTGGAGTCTGGGAAATCATAGAATGATTCCAAAAGGGAGGTAATGCAAACCAAGATGAATCCAAGATAGTCTTAGGCCTCCACAGGCACACACCATGACCTGATCTGATGTATTATGTAATATGCATGCAAACACACACACATACACACACACACTCACACACACACACACACATATACTTTGATGTCTTAATTTTCTTTTGATACTTAATTAAGCCTAAAGTTAAGTGTTCCAACATCTATCATAGCATCTATCATTCAAATGGATTAATTCAGTCATTAAAAAACATTCTCAATGTCACAGACAAACTCACCAAGACAAATAGTATCTTATCAATGATCTCTGACTCCAGTCACTCTAAGACTTACATCTTTGCCTTTTTAACTTTATTTATTCATTTATTGTGTGTGCGTGTGTGGATGCGTGTGTGTGTGTGTGTGTGTGTGTGTGTGTGTGTGTGTGTGTGTGTGTGTGTGTGTGTCTTTCTCCAAGGGCATGTGTCCCTGTGGAGGACCAAGGGTAACTTCAGTAATTACCCTGGATTGCTTCTACCTCCTTTTTGCTTCATTCTGGGATTTCTCAGGCTTTACCCACTAGGGTAGGAAATTCAAGCCATTACTGTTTACTTCTGGCATTTTTACATGGAATCTAGGATCCAAACTCCGGACCTTCTGCTTGTGAAGCTGAGCCATCTCTCCAGTCCTATCTTTATCTTTCAAGAAATAAACATAGAATATAACAAATTATTTAAAGATGAACATTAGGAGATTCACTAACGAATCACATAGATGAAAATTAGAGACTTAGAAAGGATTTATTCTCTTCTTCCTTGTTTTGCTGTAAGCACTATTAACATGGCTGTTCATGGAAATAGTCTGATTTTGCTAATGTGATTTAGTATTTTTAGTATTATTTTTATGTTATGCTTAATCTTTCATACAAATTTTCATAGTACCCATAACTTAGTATTAAAAATAATAGATTTTGTTGTAAGAGAAAGATGTCTGAAAGGGAATTAAATCAATGATTCTTTATAAATTTTGATATATTTTTGTATCTTTTCTCCCTCCTTTCCCTCTCACTCCCATCTATCACATTCTTCCTTCAATCCCTGTATGGGATCAGTCTACTCCCATTTATTCTCCTCTCCTTTGTTTGCGGGTCCTGGGGTTCCCTATGTATCATCTGTTCTCATAGGGATTTAGGCCCCTGTGACATACAGAGTGGCCCTTCCTTTGGTGGCCTACCAATATAGGTACTGCCCTGCCTATGTCTGACCCCTTGTCCCTAAAGATATTTATGTATTTATTTATTTACTTATTTACTTACTTAAGTTTTACAAGCAATTAAGTACTAATCTCTGTTTCCTTCTATCCCCTATCCCTACCAGTCCCTTCTATTCCCCTCATCAATTCATTCCTCTCCCTCCCACTTCCTACCTGGCCACTTCTATGGGCCATGGGGTTACCTCTGCCTTATCTACTCTTGTAGGGCTTCAGTCCTCTAAGGCGTACCAAGTTGCCCCTTCAAAGGACACCCCATTCAAAATAGGGGTGTTTCCCTTCACTCATCCAGCTCTAGTCCCTAATGTTTCCCCTGTGTGTTCTTATTTCTCTTCAATTCCTCATTGAATTGAATTCCTCGGGGAATGTAGGTTTTTCAGTCATTATGCAAGTCTCATTGCTGTGAGTTCCTGAATGAACCATGCTTGCCTCGAAAGGAATGTTTTGTCCAACAGTGGACCCTCCCATCTTTAGGTTCATACAATCTTACCACTCTCTTCTCCACAAAGTTTCCAAAGCTTTAAAATGAGGAGAGATTAGGATGGCCTGATTCTAAAAGAACAAAGGGATTTTTTAATTAATTTTTTATTTTGCTACTTTTATAAACATATTGAGTACTCATCCCTGTGTCCCTTCATCCCCCTCATTCTCTCCCATCTTCTCCCTTCCCTTCATCCATCCCTTCCACTCCCACACTCTTTCCCTCATTGCCTTCCTTAGCCCAGTACCCACAATTCCACGCTCTGTTTCTTTAGGGCTCTTATGTGTTGCAGCTTATCTCCATGTTGCCAATAAACTCATGATCAAGCAGCATATGGTACCAAGGAAGTTTTAATCTTGCTTATGATTCTGTGTTACAGTATATAGAACTCATATCAACACCAAAAACTAAAACTGGCTGTATCATACCTCAGGGATTGCTAAAACAGGAGCACCTGACGGAGTGCAAGTCTGCCACTTATGTTAAAGATTGACAACTTCGGAAAGCAGATCCCTCCATCTTATTCATCTGCCAAGTGAAACATCACACCCAGTTTGTTGGATCTTCCCTCATTAATTTGATAATCTCCTGCAGACATTCTCAGGACAAAATATTGAGCTATTCCTGGCTTATTTCACTTTGTGTCCTCCAGGTTTAAGATTTTCACAAAATTTTTTATTCTTTAAAAGATTTACACATGTATACAATGACTTTGAGCTATCCTTCCTCTTGTCTTCCCTCATCTGCTCCCTCTCCCACTGAAACATTTCTTTCCCTCATCAAATCCCCAATATTTCTTTCACTTTTCTTATGTGTGTGACCCATGAAATTTAATTAGCATTGTTTGATTGCACATGGGTAAAAAGCTATTTATTGGGTTATGGGAATGTCTCGGTAGCTACAATACAGAGGGACATAACATCCCTTCCCCAGCATTAACTGTCAATCACCTCTCAGGAAGAATGGGGACTCATGAGCCCTTCCTCTTTCTATGATGAAATGTTAATAGGCCTGGTCTTGGGCAAATCTTGTTCAGATAGTCACAGCTATAATGAGTTCATAAGCATATCAGCCATGTTATATCCAGAAACACCTACTTGCGACATACCTCCCCTTTCTGTAGATATTATGTTCCTTCTACCTTCTCTGTCACGATGTTTCCTAAACCTTGATGGGGTAATATTGATGTCCCATTCAGGACTGTGTATTCCACTTATCTTGTTCTTGGCACTTAGATCATACTATGCATTAACTACTGCATATAGTAAGAAGCTTCTCTCATATAACTTGATAACAGTTCCATTTTTCCATAAACATGAATATTTTAAAGGCAATTTGCCTTCATGTTCAATTAGTAAAATGGTAATAGTAGGTTCCCCTATAGGATCAATGACTTCTTAACCCACTAGATGTTGACCAGGTACACAGAACCAGACATGAGCTCACTCCTGTAGAATCTCACTATTGCACCAGGTCATTATTGTAGCTACAGGACTCACCACAGGTACAACAGTGGATTGCTTCTCTCTCACAGCAGTGAACATATCACCTTTCAATGCAATGAAAACTACCTAGCATGGAAACAGGTCAGTTTAGGATGATTTCTTCATGTCCTATGTCTAAAGTGTGTGATGTCATCAACAATGAAATCTTGCATTAGGTTCTAGATGGGATCTCCTTACTTTTAAAGGACAAACAATATTCCATTATGACTACTCTTGCTGCTGTAACAAAATATTGTAAACTAGGTAACTTATGAATAGAAATGTATCTGTGGCATCCTCAAAAATACATAAACAAGGCTATATGAAGCTTCTCCTATGAGAGTATAAATCTTACTCTTGAGTAAAACTCACAATTCATTTGCTCCCCCAAAGGCCCAAACATCTTTCCAATACCACATTGGCAATTAATTTTCGAGGCATGAATCATAATTGGACTTTGCATGTCCTGTGCAATGTCCAAAACACTATTGACTCCACAAAGTCTAGCATTTGCTAAAAGCACCAAGATCCTTGGAGGCAAGGGATTAACAGCCAAAATAGTGTTCCTATGCTTTAAGGGGAACAAAGGAAAGGGTTCAGGGAAATGCCACTGAGCCCTTGTATGTCATCGGAGAGGAGGACCCAGAGGAGAGTTTAGCATGCACATTAAAGGATTCTCCGGGGATTGGGGGAGGGGAGGCACTGGGGGGTAGGGAGGGAGGGATGAGGGGAGGGTGAGCAGAGGGGTCGGGGGAGGAGGAGGGAGGGAGGGAACTGGTGTACCTATTAAGTTTGTATGAGCGGAGATAATAAAAAATGTTAAAAAAATTGAGGCATGAATACAGAGAGAGAGAGAGAGGGAGAGAAAGAGAGAGAGAGAGAGAGAGAGAGAGAGAGAGAGAAGAGAAAGAAACAACTACTTCTTGTCAAATAAAAGCTCTTTTAAACTCCTAGTGATCCTTTAGATAAATTGATGATGAGAAAACAGTTATGCTCAAGCTCTTAATTTCAAAGAAAAAAATGAAAGACACATCTTATAGCTAGAAGGAAATGTTTAAGATTAAAAGATTAGAGGCTGAACAAGCACTAAAGGCATTTAGTTCAATGGTATTAATTTAGAAATGAAAGTAATTAAAGGCTATGATGAAACGACAATGGCTCACTCATTGGATAATAATTTATATTGTATTGGGACTTAACATGCAGCTCATTTGGTGAATTAAATTTAACAAGGACTCACTTAGTTTTCTGTGAACCCTGGCCACCATGGTTGCCAGTATGCAATGAGGAAAAGTCACTATGTCGTCAGGATTGAGAGGTGAAATGAAAAACAGGAATGAACCAGTCACAGGTTCTTTACAGTGAGAATGACAAATGACAGCACAGGGTAGTGAAACTTCCAAAAGCCACAGGATGACTCATCCCTGGATAACACTCACTGCTCGGTAGATAATTGACCTAGGATATGTAGGAATCAGACTTTGGAGACCCCTTTCTTATGCATCAGATTTGATAAAAATATTTTAAAAGAAAATACAGACAAAACTTCACAGTCTAAAGTGTGACACATACACAGTAGTGTATCATCTGACTAAGTATAATGTAATAGAATAAAATGGGATTAAGTTCCATAAAGGAGAGATGCTGACAAACAATCTCTGAATGATTTAGGTTTAGAAATTTGACACAGGGTAAGAGAGAAGGCAGACCCTTAAGACTTAAATTTGATCCCTGGATGTCCATGTAGTGAATGGTGAGAACTGGGCATCCAAAAGTTGCCTCTGCCCTTTTCCTGTACACTATGACATGCACACACATGTATGCACATTCTCTCCCACAAATAAGTAAACAAATAAGTAACTTTTTAAAGAGACAGAACTCAGGACTAAGAAAAAGTCACAGAAGCATTCCAGCAACTCATTTGTTCTTTCCTTAGATTTTTCACTTACTATTCAAAACTATTTAGAATGCTGCCATTCCTACCAGTTCTGTGTTACACTGGGTTCCCTTATGGAAATACAGAAACACAAACCACACACTCTATTCATTAAGGAACCTGAAAACTGTTGTAAAGAAATTGTTTTTATAATTTATACAAAATTCATCTTCTTGTTGATTTTAGAAACTATTCACTTTCCCAGAGGCACTTCCCAGAAAGACTTAAACCTAATTTAATTCCAGGAGAGAGAAACGGAGTTTAGATCATTGTTTAAAAGAGGGCCAAGAGTATTCTGGTGCAACATTTACAAAGGGCAAATGGTAGAGGCTGAGGTGGATCACAAGTATACAAATGTAATTACAGTACAAATGTTAGGACCTTGTGTATCCCTTTTCTTCTTGAAAAAGTTTCTTCTTCCTCTTAGCCTCTAAAGGAAAGCAGTACACAGGAAACATAACCCAGTGTATGCATACCTTCTTATTGTCTAGGTCTTGGGCTCCACATTGACTCAACTGGTTACTGATGCTTTCCCTAGGAGAATGGAAGAAGAGGATTGGGAGGCTTAAGGCCATCCTTTAGACAACTCAGCACTGAGCTGTCTAGCACATCATGGCCTGGGTGTATTAATTACTTTCCTCAACACTGTGATGAAAAGCAATTTAAGAACCCATGACATGCTTCATCACATAAAGGTACTTGCTGCCAAGCATAATGACCTGAGTTCAATATCTGGAGCATCCATGGTACAAATAGTTATTCTGTGACCTCCACACCCACACTGTGACACACATCTACACACACACACACACACACACACACACACACACTAAATAAATATTTTAAAAAGAAACAAATGTTTAAAAAAATAAATGTTTAAAAGTGAAACAAAATGCAATTTAACAGGGGGCAAGTGGTTGGAATGTGAGCCACTGGTCAAATTATATCCACAGTCGGGGAGCAGATAGAGAGAGATGAATGCTGCTACTAACCAGTTATTTTCCCATTTGTTTAATCCAGCCACCCAAGTCCATAGGATGATGCAAACAACCACATGCAGCATGAGTTTTCCTTCTTCACACAAACCTTTCTGGAATGCCTTCAAAAACACCCCAAAGATAACACTCCCAGGTGATACTATATTCAGTCAAGTTGAATCTACGATTACCAATCACAGAGAGTGTCTAATGCCTGCCTGGATGCAGAAAGCAAGAATAATTCACCAGAGAGAGAGAGAGAGAGAGAGAGAGAGAGAGAGAGAGAGGTTTTCCAGGATCCCTGGGCTCTTAGTGTTGTAACAAATGAGACAGAAAAGGAAAAAAAATTGCAGCCAATAATCTGAATTAGTCTGTCTATACTTATTTCAAAAAGTCAAAATTAGTTTTTTAAAAGGAAAATTTTGGTGTCAATATGGTGGTTGAGTAATTTTAATGTTTGATGAGTCACAGAGATTGCTGCAAGAAATCCTTCCTATATTCTGCAATGCCAATATCTGGGCACGGTTGTCAAGGGATTGTCTACACTGTCTGCCAGGCCACTATGGCACAGACTGGCATCTCGAATGTTATTAGCCCTGCATAACCCCTGAGCATATTATAAAGTTCAGCAAAATTGCTATGGAATAATCATGCCACAGCTTGTTTAGTACATTACAAAAATAATATTGCAGCAAAACCCATGAGCATCTGCTTTAAATATGACTGTATAGAGTTTCAGGTTTCACTTGGATATGTTCTAATTTGTTTTTATTCCTCAGCTATGTCCAAATTGTCTGAGTTTAAAAGTAAGAATAAACTGGTGCTGATTTATTACTTGGTTGGCTTTAGTTAAAAGAAAACAAATCAAAAAATTTACTATTTGTTTGCCAAAGATCCACAAAACAATAAGCATTCAGTAGTTAAGGAAACACGAATGTCCAGAGTGATATGGTGGTATCCCTTTTGATTCTTTTTATTTCACTGAAAATTGGGTTTGAAGTAATGCCTTGTTATTTATTATTCAATTAAAAGTCTAGTGCACTGCTTGAATAGTAAGCTGAGCATCTGGCAAGACAGGGAAAAAGGTTTGACCTGTTGAACTGTGGTTTACTGGGGAGTTTCCCACAGTGCTGAACCGTAGGCACATGAACATGGACTGTGGGGATACCTTAGGACAGCTGTGAGCACCCCAGGTGAGGAAAACTGTAAGAATAGCCTGTGTGATAGGAGCTTGTAATATTTCTGCAGTGGTAATCTATTGTGTATGCAAGCTTTTACAGAGCAAGGTTGAAAACCTTCAGTGGGCAAGGTCATTAATTATTTGACTCTGCATCTTTCTTTTCCATGATTCACTTGCAACATTCAGAACACATTGGGCAAGCATCAATACACAGTGTTCCATCTCCAGTTAATAGTTCCAAGGAGATCTCTTCTAGAAGTTCTCTACAGCTCACTTTCTTCACTCCTCTAACTCACTTGCACTGTCAGATCAGTAGTCTGATTTTAATTTACTGGGTTTATTTTAAATCTTCTTGCTTTTTTTTGCGAGTGAGAAGTCTCATTGCGTAACCACAAATGAGCTCTTTTAATCCTTAATCAAGTAAACTGATGTTTTTCATATGGAACAATATAACAGGAAGATTTGTATTGAAATATTCTATTACAATATGCAATAAGATATTCAAACACTTTTTAATGTTTGGTTGATTACCTGATACCCATCAAACTTCATTCTCTGACAGGTTAAAATTTGAAGATTGTTTTATATCAACTGAATTAGAGCATCATGCCTTTGAAATTTTGTATGTTTAAAGCTGATCATTACAGAGTAAATAGATTCTACTAGCACAGAGATGCAGAGCATTTTTGTGAAACACGAGTAAAAGAAGGAAACTGGAGAAACTTTATAATTACATCACTGAATTATAATAAAGAGTAAACTGAAGCATAAATACTTGCATTCTATAAATTTTTCCACTTGTGTGATGAGTAATATCACTTCTTTGTAAACTTCCTTTTTCCAGTCTTCTCTCAAGCACATATTTTTGCCTGCATACATATACATTTTATATGCATATATACACACATGTATATATATATTCCCTGTTTCCATATGATAATAGGAATGGTTAAAGTTCTGAATCTGAGATTATTGTAAATAATTCCAAATGTTATTTATCTTTAATGCTCTTGAGTCTTGCAATTGAAAACCCAAAGGTCTTCTGAGCACACATTTGTAGAATTCAATAAAACATGGATTTCACTGCTCTCAGTTCCTAAGCCATCTGGAGTTTGTGACTTGTCTGTGGATCTGTCTTGTAGTTTGACGGTCCATACATAAAGTGATATAAACAAATTATATAAAGATCTAATTCCTTTATAATCTAAAAATCTATAAACAAATTATTCTTTTCCCTTTTAGTGTGATGGAGCATAGAAGTCTAACACTCCACGAGCAGTTTTAGACTGGCATTAGACCAAAGCAATTTTGAAAATCACAAGGCTAAGGGTATATCAAATAGCTATTTCTTTAAAATTCAAGTCATTTGCTTTGAGTGAGATATTATAAAAATAGACACACACAGGTAGAAAATTTAAATACTCGTGAGTTCCTTTGTCTTTAGTTTTTTAAAAGAAAATCTTTTCTCTAGTTAGACTATATTTGTGACAGGAAACTCATCATTTTATTTAAATTATTTTTAGAAATACTGATCAAATACTTTGTTTCAATGATTTCAAAAAGGTTGACTAATTAATTCTTTAATTAGACTTGTTTCAATTAAAGAGAAAAGAAATCTTGTTCTTTCATTCTATAGAAACATGTTCAGTGATCATCCTCAGTATAATGTTTGCTGTAAGGAAACATTGAAAACTAATATTTGAGCAGTTTCATTAATGAGAATTAGAAGTTGTTAGTTATGACACTTTGCCACATATCATAGTTAGATACAAGAATCAACTTAGTAAATCTCAGCACAGTTGTAAAAAATTGACAGTTGAGTTGAGACCTGGGGAAACCTGCAGGAGATTATCTGATTGATGGAGAGGCCCAACCCACAGTGGGTTAGACTAGGTGCAGGGAAAGTGAAAAAGATGGAGGGAACTGCTTAAAAAAGTTGGCACCCTTTGGTATACTTGACTACACATGCTGGTAGATAATAGATGATAGACATAGGCATATATATATATATATACACACAAATATGTACATATATGTATATGTGCATATATAAGAATTATTTCCTTAGATATATAAAGATGTATTATGTATATGCATACATATATAAATATTTCTTTAAGATAGATCATTTTATGAATTTCTTGTGGACCATAAAACATTTTTCAGTTTTCATCACCTTTTTGTCAGTATATTCTTCCAGAAAACATGAAATTTCTATTGCATCTCTACCTATTAGAATAATCCCTGTTTTTGGTTACTACAGAAGACTAATAAATAGTTTTGAGTTTTTTATTTAGTACTACTTAAAAATCAACCGTGTTACTATTTTCTTAAATATTATCCATTGGTATCATTTCTACCCTAAGTGTGGCCTAGGACATTTAGTTCGGTGTTTAAGATTCACCTTCTGTGTACATTTTTGCTTTTATTTTCAAACAGAAGTTGTGCCTGGATGTACCACACAGCCTTCTTGTCACTATCCACTGAGAAAGAGATAGAACAGAATTTTCTGTGGTGTTGTGTAATTGTCAGGCCCTACCTGCAGAGCCATAATTCATTAGAAGAAACCTGAGGGCTTACAGGGAAACCTGCAGGAGATTATCTGATTGATGGAGAGGCCCAACCCACAGTGGGTTAGACTAGGTGCAGGGAAAGTGAAAAAGATGGAGGGAACTGCTATTTTTATAATATCTCACTCAAAGCAAATGACTTGAATTTTTACTTTCTAGGGACTTTAATGGGAATAAGCAAAATTTAAAATCGAATTTTTACTTTCTAGGGACTTTAATGGGAATAAGCAAAATTTAAAATCGCCATTTTCCGACTCAGAGATATACCACTGGCTTTTTCACTTATGTGGCTCTCAACGGGACTACATTCATTTGACCTTTGACCTCATTTAGCAAAGTAAACCTTCTGGCATTTTAAGTGGGTTTGGTACATCACATTACTGCTTACACAAATGCAAAGTTGTGCTTACAAGCTGAACTTTTTATGACACAGCATTTTTCACATTTCTTTGTCGAACTGTTTTCCCACATTTGCATAGATGGGAGCAAATTTGCTTTTTGAATTAAAGAAAGTCTTATGTTTGCCAGAAACTTTCTTCTAATGGAATAACTTATTTAAAAAAAACATTAACTGAACAGTTTCTCATTAAGAAAAAATAAATCTCAGGTCTCTTTCTTTAGTCTCAGCTTTCTAGAGGCATCTTGGCTTCCACAGTTGGCTAGAGAGGTGACCATAAAATCTGGACTTCCAATAGCATCAGGCTTCCGGGGGGCAGATTGTCTTTCGGTGTCATAGGTGATGGAAGTCCAAAAATATTAGTATGCTTATGTGTCTCCTATCACCTGGAGCCTCTGCCCTAGCCAATAAGAGTAGAAGACTAAAAGGAGGATGGTATGTGCCTGTCCAGATCTCAATAAGCGTAAGCTACATTCTCACAGAAATAAAACTGTGAGATGGTGTTACATGTTTAAAATTGAGGGTCAAGATCATAAAAACACTTTAAAAGCATGGAAGTATTAATAGCATAACCACATTAGGTAGTCATGACAAACTTACAGATCTGGATCTCAATTTTTTAAGTGATTATCAGAATCCTTTGTTTATTAAGACATATACTGTTGGTCTCTGCTACCTAAAGCTTCTACTTAAACCTGTTTGAAAACTTGCATTTCCTAACAGTTCTCACTTGATACTGGTCTGGAGTCCTCAATTTGATGATATCGATAAAAACTGACAATATGGATTATCACTCCACAGTCTCCTTTGCGTTCTAGAAACCAGACATAAATGCAAATTTTCATTTGGGTGTCATTTGAAGAACAATCTTTTGTTGATTCATTTGCAACCTGAGTCACTGAGTAAGTATGATGACTTATTGGTAGCATGAACCTGGAGCAGTGGCTAGGACTGGCCTGCACTGGCTCCTATAATGTATCTGAGACAATGCCTTCCAATCCGTTTCCTCTGGTTTAACCCTCTGTAAGTTGCCCTTCAGCTACTGTTTTGATCTTTTCCAGCCTGCCCTCACTTCAGTATTCCTGAATCCTACTGACCTACAATCTTCCTTATATAAAATGTGTTAAGTCTGCAGGCTCCAGATCCTCTCTGTCAGTCGTTTACTTTCCAACAGTCATTGATATATCCCACTCCAGTGATAATGGTACACTCCTATTCTTTCCTTTTGTTCATCTCTTATGTCCTTTGCTTTACATGCAGACCTCCATGGAATAAAATTTAATTGTTAGAGAGGGCTTTACTATTGTGTCTTCATACATTTTTTAATGAAATTTTCATGAAAAGGTTTGGGCAGGGTGAGACTTGCCAAGGTGCTAGCTCAGCAGTCTTCTTGTTCATATTGCTAATGTTCCCTTGCCATGGAATCATTCCTCTCTAAGTATCTCAGCTCGAATTAAATGGCAGGGTAACCACAGGGTACCATGCTGCTCTGTAAAGCCATGCACACCTAACAGTTTGAAAAATGAAGTCATGCAGGCATCACAGAACCAAGTGCTGACATTTGGTTTTAGTTCCAATCATGATTCTAAATTAATGCCATAAATTAGTTGTAAGTAAGAGAGTCTAAATCATGCCAGCCAGATCTAGTCTGTTCTCCCTGACAGTCTGTCTGCATATTCACACAGTAAGGTAATTTGCAAAGACACTAAATGCATCAGGCTCTCAGAGGGTCGTCTGTAGTTCCAATCTACTTTGATCCATTATGCACTGTACCTTTTAAAGTCATGCTGCTTTATTTACACTTAATATAATAAATAGTAACTTGTGGACTTTCAACCCTTTCAGCAAAGTGCACTTTAATATCCCGCTGTTCCTTATGCCTAGACAAGCCCTGTCACCCCACTCATGGCCTATCACCACACTCATCAGTCCCTCCCCTGTTGATGGGGTGCAGCCAGATTGCTGCTCTGTTTACTTGTGATAATTGGATACTAGTGTCAACATGAAAATTGAAAGCTGAGTTTGGGGGACATCTGTGAAAAATTGGTGGTTAAAGCAAACCCTAAGTTAACCTGCAGGAGATTGTCTAACTGGTAGGGGAATCCAATTCCTGGTGGGAAAGACTTTCCTTGGGCAGGTGAATAAGATGTGTACTGGTAACTGTATTACATTAGCATGAGTCCACTTCCAACTTCTTTAGGTAGTTCAGTGAGTTGGCCATCTTCAGCATACTTGGATAGGCTTGCAGTATGAAAGGTAAGGTTTGCCCCACTCTCAACAATCCCTATATATATGGTGTGGCCACTTCCCTTGGCTACTGATGTTGGTATGAGCTCTCCTGTCAAGATGGATTAAGAACTGTTATGAGACTATCATAAGCCAAAGTATTGTCCCAATATAAAGTTCCCACAAGCAACTTTATTGTGAAATTATAGACAACATGAAGATTAAGTGTGACTTTACTTTGGCCATCTTCTTATCCCTTGACCTTCATTTTAGATTTTCTTTTTTTATTATTTATTTTTTTTACCCACTCATACAAACTTAATAGGTACCACAGTCCCCTCCCTCCCTCCATTCATTCCTAGCATTTTAGATTTTTCAAGTCACTTTCACTTTGCATTTTCCAACAGTTTTTATGATTGTGTCTTGCATTCACAAGTGATAAGCACCTTCTGATACTAAAAAAATTCCCTAATTAATAAGTTACTTAATATTTATTTTCTTTCATATGTTTATTATGGAAGCTACTGGAAGTTAAAAGAGGAAGATAACATGGTTCCTCTCCCAGAAAGACTTAAGAGGATAGGAAAAAAAATCTGAACACCATAAAGTACTAAGCAATTTTATAACAGTGGTTCTCCAGCATGTTCAGACAGTATCCAAGAAGAAATCATGTACAGGGCATGCAAATTAGTGGTAGAGGAGTTGCCTACAAGGCCCTAAATTAAAATTTTAGTGCCACAGAAAAGACAGAAGAAGCAGATTCATAAAATCAACTTATTCTAGGTAATTACATAGACAGATGAAAGGGAGTGCCCCTATCAATGCCCAAAGAAGGGTCACTTGGTGTGCCACAGAGGTCTGATCCCCCATTATAACAGATGATCCAGAAGGGACACAGGGGCTCATAGAAGCAGACAGACAGGAAGATGAGGAATGGGATGGATTGATTAAGGGAGGGGAGAAAGGGAAGGAAGAAAAGAGGCAGAGATAGCATTCAATATGCTTGTAAAACTAGGAATGAACAAATAAGTAATAAAAAAGAAAAAGAAGTAGCTGCACTAAAACTTTTAGAGCACTACACAAACTCTGTTCTGCTAGATATTATATAAAATAAGGTATGTAAACTTATCTTCAGAGAATAATCCAGCATATCCTTTGTGTCAGCACCATTTTGGTTCCAAAGAAGCCATCCAAAGTTCTTGGAAGGCTATTTATTTATGATGGTTTTGTAGTTGGTAGCACCAACAGATCAGATCATAGGATATAGTATTATGACCTTTATTCTTCCCTGGAGTAAACTAAACTCTCTCTTACAGGAGAAATCTTCAAGGAGAACACTGGTTCTAAATAACGAAAAGAAAGAAATGGAATGTGGAGCCAGAACAGCTGACCTTGAGCCGTCCTGTCACTAACTAATTCTCTATTTCTCAGACACCTCTTTTCCTCTTTTGAGTACGGAATGGTTCATATTTGTATGGTTGACACATTGGCTAAAGGATAATGAGAAAATAAACCCAAATGATTCATGTGATGTTTGCCATGTGATAATTCATATCATTCTTATGTTTAAAGCGAGAAACTTGACAAAATGAGATACATGGGGGACCCTCTCATTTTTTCTTTTCTTCCTACTAATTAAGACTCTTTGCACAAAGATCCCATTAGGGTTTTTGTTTAAGTCCATATTTCTTTTTTCATGTAATGCTTCCCTAGATTAAGCATGAAAATGCCCTTCTTAATCAAATGCATCTTACTCACAAGACTTTTGTCATTTTGTGAAATTGCAAAGCTTCTCCAGTCGGGCCATCTGGTATTTGTTGTAACATACACACCCCCATGATGTGCTAATTGCCATAAGAATGCAACCTCACAATTGTAATTAGATTTTTGGGCACAGTTTCTTCCTGCCATAAATAGGATTTTTCTGAATAAATGTAGCGTGGGACTGTCTATGTCAGAACACCAGCTTATTGTTTCTAAGAACATGTGCCTCAGAATCCAAGAGTAGGTTTGTCTTCTATGAGGGGTTGCAGAATTCCTTGTCACACTGTTCCTACACCCTCTGTGGAAGCAGTGTAAAAACATGTCCAGAAATGTGACTGGATGATCTACTGCTAAAGGAGAAAGGAAAGAATTGTCTCAGCCTATTATATCCTTTGCAAAATAAAAACTATTCAAATATTCTTGGTATATAGGAATGCCGCTGAGTTTTTCACATTTATTTTGTAACCCACTATTCTCCTTAACTTATGTATTAGTTCCAGGAGTTTCCTGGTGGAGTTTTTAGGATCACTCTGGTATATGATCACATCATCTACAAGTAGAGATATCCTGAATTCTTCCTTTCTAATTTGAATTCCTTTTATCTCCTTCTCTTATTTTGTGGCTCTAGGTAGGACTTCAAGTACAATATTGAATAGAAATGGTGAGAGTGGACAGCCTTGTCTAGTTCCTGATCGAAGTGGGGATGCTTCAAGGTTTTCCCCATTGAGTATAATCCTTGCTGTAGGCTTGTCATATATAGCTTTTATTATATTGATGAAGGTTCATTCCATTCCAGCTGTCTCTAGAGTTTTGATCATAAAAGGATGTTGGATCTTGTAATAAGCTTTTTCTGCATCTATTGAGAGTATCATGTGGTCTTGGATTGGTTTATATGATGGGTTACATTTATTGATTTGCTTATGTTGAACCAAACTTATGTGCCCAGGATAAAGCCTACTTGATCACAGTGAATGATCATTTTGATATGTTTTTCAGTAGAATTTGCTAAGATTTTGTTGATAATCTTTGAGTTTGTGTTCATCAAAGAGATTGAGCTATAGTTTTCTTTTTTAAGTATATCTTCATTAAGTTTTGGGATTAGTATGATATTAACTTCGTGGAAAGAATTTGGAAGTGTTCCTTCCTTTGCTATTTTATGGAATAGTTTAATGAGTAGTGGTGTTAGTTGTTCTTTAAATGTCTGGTAGAATTCTATGCTGAAACCATCTAGTCTAGGACATTTTTTGGTGGGAAAATTCGAGATTATTTCATCAATTTCCTCATTGCTTATAGGACTATTTAAACAATTCAAAGCTTCCTGATTCAATTTAGGTAAGTTATGCTTACTCAGCAATTTATTCATTTCGGGGGGTTTATCAAATATCATGGAAAATTTTCACTAACCACATACCTGATAGAGCTCTATTATCCAGAGTGCACAAAGAACTTTAAAAACTAAACACCAAGGAGATAGATAGCCTAATTAAAAAATGAGCCATAGAACTCAAAAGAAACTTTTCCAGGGAAGAAATAAAAATATCTTTAAAAATGCTCCACACTCCTAGCCATCAAGGAAATGCAAATCAAAATCTCCCTGAGATATCATCTCACTCAGGTCAGGATGGCAAAAATCCACAATACAAATACTACCAAATGCTGGAGAGGATGTGAGAGAAGAGAACTCCCATACATTGCTGATGGGAATGCAGGCTTATACAATCATTCTGGTGATCAGTATGGCAATTTCTAAAAAATTAAATTTTAAATGCCATATGACCCTGCTATATACCACTACTGTGAATAATTACACCATAATGCAGAAATTCACTGTAGTGACATGAGCACAACCATGTTAATTGCAGCATTATTTATAATAGCAAAATCATGTAAGCAGCCCAAATGCCCAACAGTTGATGAGTGGATAATGAAAATGTGGTATATTTACACAATGGAATACTACTTAGCTATCAAAAAGATGAATTAATGAAATTTTCCAGGAAATGGATGGAGTTGGAAAAAATTATATTGAGTTAAAAATCCCAGACACAGAAAGTTAAGCACCATGTATACTCCCTAAGTGGATCCTAGTTCCAAACCCACTTACTGACATATTCAAAGGTAAGCTCTGTAATACATACTGGAATTGTAAAGGATTATAAACAGAAGGGACGTGGAAGGAGGACCTCAAAAAAGGAGATGGGGATCATGCTTGAGTAGAGAAAATGTAAGTAGCAAGACATCTGGTATAGCTCACTCTCACTTCCTTTCCTGGCCACTTGTGACTGAACAGGTTAGATCTCATAATGAGGGAGGGCATAGGGACTGACAGATAGACAGTAACCATCCCACAAATGGGTCACTGACCCTCCCCGATGTCCTACTCCTATTCTTCCATCTGTTTTTGTGTGTCCTCTTATATTAAGAACTTCATTTAAAGAGTCTTTTATCTTTGGTAAGAAGATAAACTTCGATACAAAATCAGGATGCAGCCAAGAACAGTAAAGGAAAAGCAAAACTTAAAACAACAACAAATAATAATTCAGAACATCAAAATCACATTATTCGCCTGGAACCAGACCAACCAAATCTCTCCCCATCCTAAAGCTCAGAGAACCTTGTGATAGAGGAAGCAGCAAGATTATAAGAGCATAAAGATGGGGAAAACCAACAATATGCTAGATACTCCACACAAGTTAGGGCTGCAGCAGTCAGAATTGGACTTTGTCTGACCTGCACAATGGCTGACATGTCAATGACCCCCCGCTAGAACCTAGCATGGTCAAAGGGGAGAAAGCTCTAGACAGTATGATCCTTAGAAGCAAGGGATTAAACAATCATAATGGAGTTCCCACAATAATGGGGAGCCCCTTCTTGGGCTCCAGGCTTTGCCACTGAGTCCTGAACCCTCACTAGGGTGGAGGATTCACAGGGAGGTTTGGCGTTCACACAAAAGGATGCTTCAGGGGATGGGAGGGTGGAAAGGGGAGGCACCAGGAGAGGAGAAGGGAGGGGGGAGGAAGAAGAATAAAAGGAAGGGGGGAGGTGGAAGAATGTAATGGAAGATGACGGGGGAGGAGAGGAGGAGGTAGAGGACAGGTGTATCTATTGAGCTTGTATGATTAGAAAAAAAAATAAAATGTGGGTAAAACCTAAAAAAATTATTCAAATATTAATGGGGACATGTTTAAGATCATGAAATCAGCATACTCAAATATATGCTTAAAACACTGAATTTTAGGTGTCAACTTGACAACCATGAATTGGGCCTAAGATAAAACTATGAAGAATTACTTGGCTAGAGCAAACCTTTCTCAGTCAGTGGGAGATTCATTTATATAGAAAGACCCAGCCCAACCCATAGGTAAGATGGAAAAAGCTGGTTATAATTTCTAGCAAACTAGAAAGCATGCCTTTTTCCTTACCCCTCTCTCAGATCTTCCTGTGGCTACAGTGAGTCCACTTCTTTGGGCCCTTGCAGGCAAAGTTTGTGCCATACTGTACTGTAACCTGAAATCATAAAACAGAATAACGAGTCCTTTCCTTAAATTGTTTTAATCATGAATTATTTACAGCAATGGGAATATGAGTCTTAGACAGAAGTTTATAGTGTTCTAATTCCTGTATGTAATACTGATATGATATAATAATACATACCCATTATGATTTTTTGCCTCCATGATAAAAGAAGATTACAGTAACAAGAATGCTAATAACTTGTAAAATTGAAGTTTTTCATATTGAGATAATGCCTAATTTTCATGGACAGATGTGATTCTTGAAGATAGAAAACTGATGGTTTATAATTTTTAGTCTATGCTTTTATTTTTTTTTCTTTTTTTTTATTAAAAATTTAATTATACATTTTAAAAATTTTTTACCAGTTCCCTCCCTCCCCCCTCCCCTTCCCCCAGTGTCTCCGCCCCAATTCCCAGAGAGTCCTTTATTGTGTGCGCCTAACTCTCCACTGGGTCCTCCTCTCCGATGACATATAAGGACCCAGTGGCATTTCCATAAGCCCTTTCTCTTGTTCCCCTTAAGCATAAGATCACTACTATGGCTGTCAATCCCTTGCCTCCAGGGGTCTCGGTGCCCTTAACAGATGCTAGACTTTATGAGGGCAACAGTGCGCTGGACATTGCGCAGGGCATGCAAAGTTCCATTATGATTGCTTT
This sequence comes from Typhlomys cinereus, assembly GCA_023101885.1. Taxonomy (NCBI): domain Eukaryota; kingdom Metazoa; phylum Chordata; class Mammalia; order Rodentia; family Platacanthomyidae; genus Typhlomys; species Typhlomys cinereus. The sequence goes on along the minus strand of JALPQD010000080.1, from coordinate 6,049,487 downwards.
GGCCCCAACTATTGTTGAGAATCTTGCAAATTGTTGCTCCTCCCATCCTTTTGCTCTTACAATCTTACCGCCCCCTCTTCCGCAAATGTCCCTGAGCTCCAGGATGGGGAGAGATTAGGCTGTCCTAGTTCTATGTGATTGATATAGAGTCTCTGAAGTTCTGGATTGTGGTTTGTTGATTTTCTTTTGCAGTTTTGCTGCTCCTGCAATTCCCTTCACTCCATTCTGCTGGGCACTGTATGTCACCCCCTGGCCAGAGACAAAAAGCTGTTAAACTGGAGTCTTGTTGTAATAGCACATTCAAGGGTAGATGTAATAAGAGTAGGAAACCTCACTGAGGGAGGGGTCCATCACCCATTTGCAAAATGATTACTTTTTATCTGCTAGACTATATGCCCTCCCCTTCTGGTGAGATCAGGAAAGAACGTCTGTGAACTTAACCAGGTGTCTCATTACTTACTTGCAGACCTTGATGGAGGCCTATTTTCTCTGCTGTAACATGGTCTCCTCTCTCCTTGTTTCTGGTGTGGCCCTCCTAACCCATCTCTCTTGTTCATCATCCTTGCAATTACTGTGTTACATAGGTTTACTTTTGAGTCATTAGAAAGAATTATATTAAGTGAAGTATCCCAAACCCAGAAAATTAAGCGCCGTATGTACTCCCTAATAGGTGGCTCCTAGTACCAAACTCACCCAGCCCACATTGAGACACTCAATAGTCTATGCTTTTAGCCTATTCTATTGATTGGGGGGTTGTATGCATTGAGATTCAAAGTTATAATGAGAATACTTTGTGGATTTCTATCATTTTCTAAATATTGTGGTTTTTATATGTGTGCTTACTTGTTTAGTGGTTGTGCTAGCATTATTTTTCCCTATCTTTCTGTGTGTATTTATGTTTTTCTTCATTCTTGAGTGTTTTTTCCAGTATGTTCCGGAGAACTGGTTAGGGGATCACATAGGCCTTCATTTTTGTAATGGAAAAAATTTTTTTCATGTTCAATCATGACTGGTAATTTTGCTGCATATAGAACACTGAGTTGACATTTATGCTCCGTCATAATTTGAAAAATATCTCTCCAAACTCTTCTGGATTTTACTATTTCAATTGAAAATTTTAAATGTTATTCTTATAGGCATGCCATTAAATTTAACTTGGTTTTTCCCTTTTGGAATTCTCAAAACATTCTCTTTATCCCTGTATCTATATTAGTTTGACTATTATTTTGTGTGGGATATATTTATTTTGGTCATATCTGATTGGTGTGTGGTATACATCTTATACTTGGATGGTGAATCACTTTCATTAAGTATGGAAAATTTTCATTAAGGATGTTGTGAAAGTGTGTTCTGGTGTGTTTTTGGGGGGTTCTTTATCTGGTATTCCATGTATGTACATGTTTGGCTCCTTCAAGACATTAGATAGCTTGAATATTCCTTTCAATTTGTAAAAATCTGTTTTAGCTTCCTTAATTGAGAAATTTTGTCCTGAATCTTATTTTTTAGTTCTGATACTCTATTTTCCACTTAATCCATTCTGTTGTTGACACTTTCTTCTGAGTATTAGATTGTACTTAGCTTGGTTTTCATTCTAAATTTAATCTCAGTTTGAAATTTCTTCAGCTATTCTATGCTTAGTTTTGCTTCTTCAACTGTCTTTTTCATCTCATTTAGCTGTTTTTTTAAATTTTCCTGTTCATATTTGCTTATGTAGACATTCATCCTCTTTTGGAATTCTTTTCAATCCCTTTATTTCTCACTCATTTTTTAAAATTTTTTATTATTATTATTATTATTTATTCAACTGTGTGCATGTGCATGTGTATGTGCGCCCGCGTGTGTGTGTCTGTGTGTGTGTGTGTCTGTGTATGTGTAGAACCACGGACGAATTCGCGAACCACCATGGACGCCTCCACCTCCTTCTGCCCTGGGATTCACAGGCTCCGCCCTACCAGGACCAGAAGCGCAGGCCGCCCCCGCTTCCGCCTGGCGTCTATACGTGGGATCTGGGATCCAAAATGAGGACCTTCCACCTGCAAGGCGGAGGCTTAACCCCTGAGCCACCTCTCCAGCCCCTCACTCATTTTTTGATCATATTAATAATAATGCTTTGGAAATCATTGTTTTCATTATTACTTTCTTGGCTAATATCCAAAAAGTTATTCTAGTTGGAATCTATCATTAGGAGGTTTTTTTGTTTGTTTGTTTTTTTGTGGAAGACACTTTTTCCTGGTTTTCATTGTGTTTTGTGGCTTTATGATGTTACTTGTATATCTTGTGTCATTTAGCTGCTTTCTTTCTTTGGTATGTATTTCTAATGAAAAAAGGAAAGAAAAAGAAGTAGCCACTCTGTCCAACAAAAAAGACTTTAAAACAAATCATAAAGATAAAGAAGGATAACACATACACATCAAAGGAACAATCTATCAAGAAGACTACACAATGCTAAACAAATATCTACTGTAGACTCACCCACATTTGTTAAAGAAACAATGTATAAAACAACAAACCAGCGCAAACATGATATTATGAGATGATTTCAACATCCCTCCTTCACCAATCTGATAGGTCAACAAGCAAAAAATGAACAGACACATACTGGAACTAAACCAGGCACCAAATGGACTTGATTGAACTCTACCAAATTTTCCATCCTAACATCAATGAATACACATTCTGATCAGCAGCCCATGGAACTTTCACCAAAATAGGCCACATACTAAGCAACAATGCAAGCCTCCACATGTATACCACCATGGTTCAAAATGTGTCACCCATAGGCTCATGCGTTTGGGAGGTCATGGCACATTTAGGAGGTAGAACCTTGCTGGAGGGAGGCAGTTATGGGAGAAGGGGGGTCTGAGGAAAATTAGTCCCAATCTATTTCTGGGTGGTGGCAGCCTTGAAACTCTCAGAACTCTTGGAAACTAAACAACATGCTACTGAATGACAAATGGTTTCAGGAAGAAGTCAAAATGGAAATTTGAAAATTCTTAAGATTTAATAATAAAAAAATATAACATCAAAATTTTTGGAACACGATGATGATAATACTAAGAAGTAAGATTATACCACTCAGTGCCTACACAAAAAATAGAAATATTGCAAGTAAATAACTTAACAATGCATTGCCGAAGGCCAGAGCTGCATCCTGGAAACCAGGGCTCTCTCTGACCAGATGGAGAACAGAAACACACAACTCTCTAGGCTGAGTGAATCTGGACTCTCTTTATTGAAACCTTGTGACAGTTTTTATACTAGAAAATTTGGAGTCAAAGAATGTTGCACCTACAAACAGACATGTATTCTCTAGCAGAAATCACTTTCAGGGTGGACATTTTTTTCAAGAACTTAAGAACTTAACCCCTTGCTTCAGGGTAAAGGCACTTAACAGAAACATTCTCCTAGTATTTCCAAATCCAGCCAGTCTATAATGCTCCACTAAATAACCATGGGGCTGAGCCCACATAGTTGTTTTAACAGAGACTGCATTTTGAGACTAGTTAAAATACACAGAGGAGATTTGAGCTCCTTTTGGTTTCAATAAGGAACGTTTTTCATTACAATTAACTATATGTGTTAATAGGTCCCAGCCTGAGCTTTTGCTGTTGTCCTGTCCCGGTTGGTCCTCTCAGTCAGGCGGGTTGACATCAGCACCAGGCATGGCACCAGGCATGGCAGCAGGTTCTAGCTTGGGAAAGTTGCATGCAGCTCAGACAATACAGGCCTGGCTGGTCTATTCCTCCTACATATCCATTCTTTTTGAAAGAGAGAGTTTTGAAGGGACAAAGAGTTCTTTGCTCTAACATTGTTGACCCCGCCTCAGAGGGGGTCCAGCATAATAGACTGACACCTGGCTTAGATTGTCCTGCCTTACAGGATCTTACCCATCATTGGCCACTGGCTCTCGAAAGACCTCACCTCTGGAAGGCATGCCCAGGATATGTGGGTAGCAGACTAGACCAAGGCCTCATGAATCTCTGCAATCCAAGCTTGAACCATGTCTCTAGGGGGGCCATGGCTTGGATGTTCAAGGGCCATAAGCGCTTGTAGCATGATCTTGTTGATGGAGCGCTGCTGAGAGATGTGCTGAAGGAAACACTTAAACAATTACTCCTATGATAGGATAAATTACAATCTAAGAGGGATTAAACATCCTTTTAAAGTTCTAGTGAACAGATAGGATAGTCTCATACTTCCAGAATTTCTGAGTTAATTCATAGGTGGGAATTTTACCTACCTATGTTTTAAGACTCTTGAAGTTGCTCTTTAATTTCTTTAAAATCAGTGTATACATTCTGGCTAACAAGTCTACTTACCATATGTGACTAGACATAAAATCTCTAGTTGCAATTTAAAGTTAAAAGCAAGCTTTTTTTCTAGATCAGAGAACAGGAAGCTAGTCCCAAAAAACCTAAGAACAGGTAGAAAGCATACCCAATTCCCAGAAGAATTCGTCCTACGAGAGGCAAAACTTAAATTACCTAGGAAGGAATTCCCAGCACCTGCCCATGGGCATTACTGTGACATTCCCCAGGGAGCAGGCTTTATGCCCAAACTGGGCTGAAACATCAAGGCCTGACAATTCCAGTACTTTACTTATTTTTCTTATTTATTTCAAATAATGCCATGTCCTTTTTCCAAAAGATGTTTCTTGGTGTGATATCCGTATGCTGAAAAATTTCAAACATTAAGGAAAGAGATTAGAATAAATCAGAGAGTGAAAAGGTCTCCCATATCCTAGAATTAACATTGCAAATGTCAATAGAATTAAAATGGCAAATATGACTATCCTACACAAAACAATATACAGATTTAATGCAATATCAATCAAAATTCCAATGCAATTCTTCACAGAAATTGTAAAAAAAAAAAAAAAACCTTCTATCTCATATGGAAGCATAAGCATAAAACAATCCTGAGTAATAAAAACTCTGCAGGAGGCATCTTCATACCAGAACATAATCTGTACAACAAATCCATAGTAATAAAAACAGTATGGTACTGGCTCAAAAAGAGATATAGATCAACAGATTAGATTTAAAGAAATACAAGCTCATCTACCTATAGTCCCTTGATTTTTTATGTAAATCAACAATAAAAAGAAACATTGGAAAAAGGATCTTTAACAAATGATGCTGGAAAAATTGGATATCTACATGCAGAAGAATGAAACTGGACCTTTATCTATCACCCTGCATGAATATTAACTCCAAATATCTTGAACATATCAATGGTAGAATAAAGAGTATAAAAATCCTAGAAGAAATAATAGGGAAAACAATCAAACTGATTGCTTATCATCAGCATTTACTGAATAGGATTTCAAGTGCCCAGGAAATGAGACCAATATTCAATAAGTGGTATTTGATGAAATTAAAAAGCTTCTGTTCAACAAAAGATATTATTAATTGAGAAAAAAGGCAATTCACAGAATGGGAGAAAATTTTCACTAGTTTCATATCTCATAATGTGCTAACAACATCCAGAGAACACACACAAAAAAAAACACCAAGGAGGTAAACAGATCAATTAAAAATGGATCTTAGAACTAAAAAGAAACTTTTTTCACGATGAAATTCAAATATCTATTCAAAAAAGTTAAAATTTGAAATACCATATAGCCCAGCTATGTCACTTCTCACTAGTAATTCTACATCTTTTATTTTCCTGTAAACGTCAAATGATAATCACCACAGTTTAAGATTTCTATGTAGCATATACAAACCCCATATACCCACTCCTTCAGAATTTTAGTCATTCACCCTCACATACTCCTAACAATCTAAAAACTGCCATATTCTATTCACCTCCAACCCCTGCCTACTATACCCACCCTCCTTTATCTTCTTAAAGCTGCTCTGATACTTAATTCATACTTCGTCTAAAAAGCTCTGATACCCAATCTTAAACCTCTCAGCTAAAACTAGACCAAAACTCTGTCATCCCCTAAACCAGAGCTGAGCTTACACATTCCTTGGGCAGTACAATTTCCTTACCCAGAAAACAGCACCTAGAAACCCTCAATTCTACTTTCATATTCAGGGAAGTTTTCACAACAACTGTCTAAGAATGGAACTTCTATTTGACTTAAAAGAATAAAAAATATAAACTAAAGAAACAAACCAAAGACCAAGCACAAAATGTCCAAGTCACATTGTAAATCCACAAAATATGATGAAAACCAGGACTAAAGAAAATCTCCTATTAAAAATATCAACCTTACAATGATAGATTCCAACTTGAATAACTTCTTGGACATTATTTCAGAAATCAACAAACAAGATAATGATTTTCAAAGTTTGATTAGTAATATGACCAAAAACTTACAGGAACAAATATGAGCAAGAAAATATTAGACACCTGGAAGAGATGTAAAGGCAGTTGATGAAACAAAACTAAGCACAATGTAGTTGAAAATATCTTAGAAAGAGATTAAACATGAAATGAAGAACAAGCTAAGTACAATCCAAAATTCAACAGAGCCTTACTAATAGAACTTATAAAGCAGTAAATAGAATATAAGTACTAGAAGACAATATTGAAGAACAAAATTGTTAATTTAAAGAGGCTTTAAAAGCTAATAAAAATAATTGCATGTAACATTCAAGAACTATTGGATACCTTGAAGAATCCAAACCTGCACATTCAGAACAATCACAACAAAATCCCACCAGCATTGATTTTTTTACACCATCATAAAAGAAAATTTAACACATCTTAGGAAAGAGATCCCTATCCAAGTATAATAGGCATATAACACATATCAGATATGACCAAAATAGAAACTTGTCCTGCCAAATAATGGTCAAAACGCTGCAGAAACAAGACTAAGAGAGTGTTTTGAGAGCCTCAAGAGAGATAGACAAGATCACATTTAAAAGTAAGTCTAATGGAATAGCAACTGATTTTTTAATGGAAACAATGAAAGTCAGAAAAACTTTGAGAGATGTACTTCAAGTTATGAATGATCATAAATGCCAAACCAGGCTGCTATATCCATCAAAATTATCAGTCATGATTGAGGATGAAAGAAAAATATTCTACCACAAGAAGAAATTGAAGTCCTACATGACCACAAACAAGACTTACAAAAGATACTAGAAAAAAATACTTAAGTTCAAAGAAAACAAAACATATCCAAGAGGATAGAAGGGAGAAAATGTTACCACAACTACTAAGAAAAGAAGTGTATATGTAAACACCAAAAAAACTAAGAAAATGACTGGAATGAGCAAAATTTCTCAATTATAACCATAATCGTCTATGGACTTAACTCTCTAATCAAGAGATAGGCTACAAACATGGTTTAAAAATCACAACCCATCAATGTACTGCCTTCAAGAAACACATCTCACCTCAAATGGAAGGCACAATCTCAGTGAGAAGGCTAGTCAAAGGTACTCCAAAGTAATTGAACAAAGAAACAAGCAAGAGTAACAATTCTAATACCTGACAAAAGAAAGTTAACACCAAACAATTTATAAGACACAAAAAAAAGATACTATATATTTGTCAAAGGAAAAATCCATCAGAAAGACATCAGAATTCTGCACATGTGAACACTTGATGTAGGTTCACCCACATTTATTAAACAAACATTATAATGTCTAAAAAACACATCATCCAAATCGCCATAATAGTAGGGGATTTTAAGACTCCACTTTCAATAATGGATAGGTCAACAGTCTAAAAATTTAAAAGAAACACTGTGGAACTGAATAAAACCATAAAATGATTGGATCTGACCAAACTCAATTGAACTTTCCATCTATCCTAATACCAAGGAATACATATTCTTTTCAACAGCCCATGGAAATTTCTCCAAAATACACCAGCTCTTTGGTATGAAACAAGCATCCACATATACAGGAGAGTTGAAATTATATCCTATACTTTATCAGACCTCCACTGAATAAAACTAGACATCCAAAACAAGGTAAATAACAAACAATTTACAAACTCTTGAAAATTAAATACCATGATACAAAGTAAGGATTATGATCAGGTAGAATTCACAATAGAATTTCAAAAATTCCTAGAACTGAAGGAAAATTACATATCAACATCTCTGAGACAAAAAAGCAAGCTTAAGAGGAAATTTTATAGCATTCAATGCCTACATGAAAAATGTAAATATCCTAAGTAAATATCTTAAAAATATAGTTTAAAGTTTTAAAGAAATAAGAACAACCCAATCACAAAAGCAACAGAGAAGCAGAGATTAGTAAAATAAGGAGAGAAATATACAAAATTGAGATAAAGAAAATGAAGCAAAGAATCAATAAAACAAAAATTCAAGAAGATTGATAAACCTTCAGCCAAATTAACCAAAATCAAGAGAGAAAACCCAAATCAATAAAATTAATGATGTAGATGGAGCTATCCCAACTGATATGAAGGAATTCAGAGAATCTTAAAGTCATACTTCAAAAATGCATACTCTACAAAATTTCACAATGAGAAAGAGATGGTTGAATTTCTAAGTACATATAACCTACCAAAGGTGAATTGGAATCAATTGAATTATTGAATGGCATGAAGTCAAAGAAGTAACTAGAAATCTTTCCACCAATAAAAAGCCCAGGACTAGATGGATTTAGTACAATATTCTACCAGACATTTAAAGAACAAGTACTACCACTACTCCTTAAAATATTGCACAAAATAGCAGAGGAAGGAACACTTCCAAAATCTTCCTATGAAGCTAATTTTACACTGATCAAAAAAAAAAAAAAACAAACAAAAACATAATGAAAAGAAAATTTCACATGGATGAAAAGATCCTCAACAAAATTCTAGCAAACAAAATTCAAAAACATCAAAAAGATTGTTTACTATGGCCAGGTAGAATTTATTCCAAAAGCACAAAATTGGCTCAACAACACAAATCAGTAAGACATAGGCTACAGACATGGTTTAGAAATCACCACCCATCAATGTGCTGCCTTCAAGATATCATCATGTAAATCATCGGATAAACAAATGGAAGGAGGAAACTAGCTTGTTTTTTTTCCCATGGACTCAGAAAAAGCTTTTGACAAAACTCAGCATCCCTTTATGGTAAAAATCCTTGGAGATAATGAAAGGTCCTTATATCAGGCCGTATGCAACAAGCCTATAGCAAGGATCATCCTAAATGGTGAAAAGCTTAAAACATTTCCACTTTAATTGGGAACTAGGAAAGTCTGTCCACTATCTGTTTAATATTGTATTTAAAGTCTTAGCTACAGCCATAAGACAAGAGAGATATAAAAGGGATACAAATAGGAAAAGAAGAAACCCTATGTCTCTATTCGCGGATAACATGATTCTATACGTAAAAGATCCAAAATCTCCACCAGGAAATTTCTAAATATTAAATAAGTTCAGCAGAATGGCAAGTTACAAAATTAATGTTCAAAAATCAAGAATGGAAAAGCAAGAAAAATCTGAAACAATCTGATTTTAAAAATCCTTAAAAAATGAGTTACCTTGATGTAAATCTAGCCAAGCATATGAGAGATCTGTATACAGAAAAAATTTAAAACCCTACAGAAAGAAATTGTAGAAGATAACAGAAGGTGGAAAAACTTCCCATACTCTTTGATCAGTAGAATAAACATCATAAAAATTATCATTTCACCAAAAGCGCTATACAGATTCAATGCTTTACCTATCAAAATTCCAAGGTACTTCTTCACAGAAACTGACAAAATAATCTCAATATTCCTATGGAAGTACAAAAGGCCTTAGATAGTACAAACAATCTGCTGGAGGTTTCAATATACCAGAACTTAATTCATAGTGATGAAGACTATATGAAACTGGAACCAAAATAGACACAAAGATTAACTGAAAAAAATTGAAGACCCACACATAAAAATTATGCACCTAGAATCAATTGATTTTTGACATAAGTGCCCAGAAAAATCAGAGGAAAAAGTATAGCATCTTCAACAAATGATGCTATCAAAATTGAATATCTACGTAAAGATTAAAAGTGAACTCTTTTTTTTTCAAGCTTTTTAAATATTTTATTTATTTATTTACTGTGTGTGTGTGTGTGTGAGACAGAGAGAGAAAGAACTGTGTGTCCCTGTGAAGGACCAAGGGTGACTTCAGGGATCATCCTGGATTGCTTCTCCCTCTTTCTTTCTTCACTCTGGGCTTTCCCAGGCGCTCCCCACCCATTTTTATGTGGGGCCTGGGATCTGAACTCAGGCCCTTCTGCTTGTGAAGCAGAGTCATAACCCCTGAGCCACCCCTCCAGCCCTGGGGCTTATATTTTTATCAGCAGCAGAAGAGAAGCTGTAATATCATGCTTACATCCCTAAATAATAGAGTTTAGTGGTTACTTGCTCAGTGGCAGAATACATGTTTAGAGTTCAGTTGGTTTTCTTTATACTGTAGGCATCATTTAAAGTTTTATTCTTTTTAGTAAATGTTAACATTTGTAAAACTTAACATGATTTTATATTCTAACTTAAATTGTCCAAGATTTGGCAGTCCAAAGTCTTACAACTTTGCCTGTGTAACAGTTACTCTTAACTATTGCTGTAGGAGAATACCCAAAGTCAACCAACTTAAGGGAGAAAGGGAGGTTTATTCAGCTTACAGTTCCAGAGGGAAGGTACAGTCTCTCAAAGCAGAGGCGGCATGGCTGGCTGGCCAAAGCTGGAGGAGGCTAAGTCACCGCAGACATCTTGGAAGCTAAGAGCTGCAGACTGCTTGCAGCAAAGGCTGACTTCTCCTGGAGGTAGGGTGGGACTCATCCACTTCAAGGCCCACCCTTTGTGACTGCCTTCCTCCAGCAAGGGTCCACCTCTCAAGGTGTCATGACCTTGCCAAACAGGAGACTGTGGGAGTCTCATTTCAAACCACAACACTCACCCCTGGCCCCAACAGGGTCATTGCCATCTCATTATGCAAACCATACTCAGTCCAACTTTAAAAGTCTTCATAGACTACATCAGTCATCTCAACACAGTCCAAAAGTCCAAAGTCCAAAACTTCCTGTAAAATCAAAACACAAGTTACATACTTCCAACATACAATGGCACAGAATAAACATTCCCATTCCAAAAGGAAGGAATGGGGGCATATCCAGGAAAGATTGGTCCATAACAAGACTGAAAACCAGCAGGACAAACTCCAAATCTTGTAACTCCAAGTCCAACAAGCAAGCCTCTTGTTGAAATCATCTCAGTTCCAAAGGGCTTGCAGCTGCCCATAGAATACGTTGCTCTCTTGAGCTGGCTCCTCTCAGGGTATACCTCTGTCCTTGGCAGATGTCCCACGTTGTCTCTGGCATCTCTAACATCTTTACTTCTCAATGGCAAACCAGGCTTTAACTCCACAGCACAAACTGCCCTTCTTGGGCCTCTAAATTTCAGGCTTCTTGCCTCATGATGCCTGGATTCTGCCAATTTATGAAATCTTGGAGGAGGACTCTATGAGCTCCTCCCTTTTGCATCACTGATGCTTCTAAAACCAGAACCACGAGGACGACTTTGTCAAGACTGGCCCCCTTGAATCACAGTTGATTCTGCTTCTCTATGGTGGCCATCTCTTTCACTCCTAGGCAGTTGCTTGGTAAGAGAAATCAACTCTTGCTTTGGAACTCTACCCTTTAGCTCCAGTCTTCTGAAAGGATTTGCATTCTTATGAGAGAAAGCCTTCCCAGAGGATCTTGCCCTCAAGGTAGGGCCTCTCCTATTATTCAAATTGAGAGCAGGCTTTGATTTACAAATGGAACTCTTCAACAGCCATTTTGTTCTCTGCTTCTTCCTGCCTGATTTTTTATTCTTTTCTTAACTCTGAAGACAACTAAAAAGTAGCCATATCACATTGTCAAGACTACATTCCTTTGAAATTTCCTCCGCCAAGCACTCCAGCTTAACTTCAGGCAAGCTTTCAGGAAGAAGGCAAAACTTCACTAAGCTTTCGGCCAACACATGGCTCCATGTGTCACTCGTCCAGTTGCAAACACAGTCTCTGTTCCACTTTGAACCATCATAACATGCTGAGCTTCCACTGTCTGTGTCTCTCACAGCATTGCTCTCCTCTGAGCTCTCAGGAGAAAGGCCCATTTGACCCAACCGCCAAGACACAAAGACTTTCCCAGCACAAAGTCCCAAAGTTCTCCACATTTCTCCCAACAATCAGTTCCAAAGGCACACTAGCCATATCACAGCATTGGCCATACTTCTGGGTACCAACTTTTCTCAGCTTCACAAACAACTTCACTTTGTGGTACCAGCTGTTCTTATCTCACAGCAATACCCCACTATCTGGTACCAATTTCTGTAAAGGTTACTCTTAACTATTGCTGTGAGAGAACACCCAAAGTCAACCAACTTAAGGGAGAAAGGGAAGTTTATTCAGCTTACGGTTCCAGAGGGAAGGTACAGTCCCTCAAAGCAGAGGCAGCATGGCTGGCTGGCCAAAGCTGGAGGAGGCTAAGTCACCACAGACATCTTGGAAGCTGAGAGCTGCTAAAAGTGAACTCTTACTTGTCACTTGCATAGCAAAGACATGAAATCAGTCTGTCTAAAAATAACCAAATTGATAACTAAATAATGTGATACAAATACACATTGGCATACTATTCAGCTATTAAGAAAAATGAATTAATGGATTTCGCTGATAAATAGAGTTGGAAGCTGTACTGAGCTAAGTATCCCAGAATGACAGATGTCACATGTTCTCTCTTATAAGTGGAACCTAGTATTAGCCCTCAAAATGATATACTCAAGGGGAAATTTCTATCATACCCACTATAACAGCAAAGGAACATAACTTGGGGAGTAAGGGGAAGAAAACCCCCAAGAGAGTGGAGACACAGGAATACAGATAAATAAATAAATAATCTACCAAGGATGAAAAGCCCATAAGGAAAGATAAGTAAGGTGATAGAACTTAATAAGGAGTAAGGAAGGGAAAAAAAATAAAGGAGAAAGTAGCTTGGGGGGGGGGGGAAGAGAGTTAAAGGACCTAACTCTGTAGCAAATGCTACAAACTCCTACAACTCAGGTAAGACAAATCTAGAGGAACAGCAGAGGAATGTAAAACCCATGGGTAAGAAATTATACCCTGAATGGATTCTAAGCCCTGCAATTTCAGAAAAATTATACCTGACTGCCCAAATAACAATAGAAGGGAAGTAAATATACATGAACAGATATCCTAGTGTTAATTATAAAAAATTGATGATAAAACATTATTTAATCACTCTTTTTTTAACCCTTAGAGAAGAAAAACTCTCACGGGTCAGCCAAGTTGCACCCTATTACAATGGAAGACTAGTGAGGCAGAAAGCCACAACAGGCCAGAGTATGGAATATCTCCTTACCTGAAATATTTAGTTCTAATCTGTCCATCAAAATCTCATTCCACACCAAGGCTCAAAGAACCATGTGGAAGAAGGGGCAGTAAGTTTGTAAGAGCCTAAACGTAGGGTGATGCATTCCTGACCAACACACTCCAGCCAGAAAAAGCTGCTGTACCAGGAATGCGATGAGAACATTTGCCACCAGATCTACGCAATGGCTGACTTATCGACATTCTCACAAGGACTATCTAAGATCTTAGAAGAAACAACTGTTCTCAGAGAGTATGTCAGGGGCAGATGCTGGACAAAGGAAGAGGAACCTTCCCATTTGCAACCTTGCCCACTGAAGAGTCACAAAATGTTAAACAGAAAGCTGACTCCCTTACCAGTGCAAGTACCTCAGAGGGAGTCTTGTGATACATACAAGCAGAGGGACAGAAATGGGGATGGGACAAAACAGGATTGATAAAGGGAGGGAGGTTGGCAGAAGAGTGTGTGCTTGGGGGAAGTGGGAATGGAGAGAGGTAGGAGGGTAGGGGATCAGAGCAAAGACATAAACCTAATTTGTAAATAAATATTTTTCAAAAAAATGCAGGGAAATGGAATAGCAGAAGGAGAAAAATAGACAGTACACAGAAATACATATCTTAGTATTAAATATAAAGACTTGATAGCAAACTGCCATCTGAACACTTTTTATTATATCCTTAGGTAATAAAAGATTCAACCAGTACTCAACCAAGATGCATCCTACTGCAATGGAAGATTAGTGAGGCAGAAAACCATAACTGAACAAAATGTATGGTATTAGCAACCCTAGAATGCTCATCTCTAATCAGACAATCCAAATTTCTCCCCATTACAAGGCTCTGGGAACCTCATGGAAGAGGAGGGGGCACATATTGCCAGAACCTAATAGGGGAGGTATACTGCCAACGATGATACTTAGTCATGATAAGGCTGATGCATACAAGAGTTCACTGCAATGAAATCTGTCACTAATAATAATATCTAGTAGATACTACTAGTAGTATCACAATGGCTGACATATCAAAATTCCCCCATGAACCAGCAAGTATAACTCAGGAAAACCAATTATACTTAATAGAATTCAAGCAAGGATACTTCAGGAGGAACAATGCCACTCAGTGGGAATCCTAGGGGCAGGTGCCAAACAAGTGAATGGGAACTTCCACACCTGTGGGTTCACCCACTGAAAAACCACATATACTACCACAGAGGCCTGATGCCTTCCTAGCACAGGTACCCCAAAGGGAACTCTGTGGTTCACATTCATGTGTGAAGGTAGGGGAGGGTAGAATGGGAGTGCATGAGAGGAGGCCATGACAAAAACTCACTTTGTTTGTATATACAAAAATTCTTAATATAAAATGAAATATAAATGGGCTTTTCAAAATTGACAGAAAGATCAGTATAATAGTGGCATGAGTATCAAGGAGACAACCAACAGCTTTCTGTTTAGACTCAAGGCCTCCTTCTCAAAATGGAATACATTCCTGTTACTTTTAACTAGAACAAGAGCCTATAAAAGGGAAGCAGATAAATCACTAGGGAAGAACAGATTATGAATCTGTAGTAGGAAGACTACACCAAACTGTTCTGTGAATATGTGTTATTATACCTATAGATTGGAAGAGCACTAAGCACTCAATCTAGAAACCTTCTTTTACAGTAGAATTAGAGTGGGGTGGATTGATGAAGGGGTGGAGAAAGGTAGGAAAGGTGGAGGGAAGAAGAGGGGAAGGTTTAATTATTCAATACACTTGTATAAATAGGAAAAAATAAAATTTTTTTTAAATGGATAGAAAGACATTTCCTGGGAGGCAGGTGTTCAGGGACAGTGAGAAAGTCATTTCTGATGTCCCCTTGGCAGAACTCATGGTGGCAATGAAGATGTATGTGTGCAAACACCTCACTTTGCTTGTTGATAACTGGTTCTGGAGAAGAAAAAAGTTTTTACAGATCCAAAAAACCATGAACTAGAGCGGTGGCAGACAGATGAAGTGAATCCAATGCAGTTAAAAGTGATGGGAGGCACAAGATGCATGATTATTCAGAAACAAGGGAAGGAGAGGTACAGGAGAGCATTTGGAGGGATTTCAGGGCTTTGAGTTTGGATTACTAGGCTTTACCAATAATTCACATGAGAATAGGGGTTAATAATGAGGTTTGAACATTGCAAAAAAGGATGTGCTCTGGTTTATTCAGGTAGAAATATCTAGAGACTGAAGTGCATGTGTGCAGAATGGTATGGGGTAGGTAAATTCCAGTGCAAGTGTGTTAGGGGTACTGGAAGGACATCAAGGTAGTCCAAATATGTCATTGAATCCCAGATATGTTTATATAACAGGAGAGGGTTTTGTTTATTTGTATTAACATTTCACCCTACATTTTAAAAAAACTGACTTTGGGTAAAAATGAATGTGTGAACTATAGTTGGTCAAAATAAAAATTCCCTTACTTTTGATACTTTCAGCACACTACTCTGTCTAAAACATTTTCCTGATCTTGTCTCTGTGATTCTTCTGGAATTAAGCAATTCATGACACTACAAATTGTTTTTTCCTTTTCATACAAAGATTTTATGAATTTTCTTTCCCTAACAAATAAAATATATGTAATAAAAAATCCAATTGTTTCTAAATTAGAAGGCCTCTCTAGTACATTAAAATGCTATTGATCGAGGGCTTCCTAGAGATAAATCTTAACTTTTCAAGAGGAGTTGAGATGCCTTTGTTTTCATATAAAAAATGGCCTTCAGAGAGATCTATTGACATCTCTATGGCCATAAGAGATTTCCGAGAGAATAAAAATATCAGTTGGATGAGAAATGCTGCTGCTATAGCTACTTAGTAAACATAAGGAATTAGATTTGGCAATGAAGGCAAAAGAAGCCTGATTCTTACATTTCTGTAGAACGAATATCCTTAGCAACACAATCAAGATGCACCAACATTTTTTATCAGAGCTCAGGAGCTTGACATGACATCTAACACACCAACAGGGAAGTGAAAGTGCAAGTAAAAGATGATCACACCAAAAATGCCAGAATGCAGAAGATGAGTACTAATGAACCAAACGTATACCATGAAAGATGTTGATACCCAGTGGTCTGACCTTCAAAGTATTCAGATCTCTCCAGCCTGCGGAAAGAGTTCACCTGGTAAGGACCTGAATTTAATTCTCAAAGCAAACAAACAAGAGCTAGTGATGGTAACACACTCTCGAGTTGCTCTCATGATAAACATGAGTAAGACAAAATGCCGGTTGGTCACCTAGCCCATTAGGTAGGTGACCGGGGTTAGGTGTGTTGGAACAAGACTCAAGCTTGACTTTAGGCTATATCTATACAAACACACATACACACACACAAAGAACAATAACTCTCACTTTATAGCTGTGAAGTATCCAGAGAAAATTAAAGATGGACAGACCATATTCAAATGTTACTTTTGAACACAGTTTTGAACTCACAGAGACACTGAGAGATTTTGCGAGAAAGACTGACAGTGTAGAAATCTGCCAGTGGATTAGACAGTGTTAGCCTTGCTGCTGGAAGATGACAGCAAATCCTTGTGGGTAATCATATGGAAAATTACCATATGCTTATGACTTCAGAGTAGCATGGAAAACATGGTTTCCTTTTATTATTTATTTTTATATATTTCTTATAAACTCTAAATACAGAATGTTAAATTTTGCAATCCAGTTTATAGTACTTTTTATCTTTGTCTTTGCAGTGCTTATCTGTTCATCTGTCTCTTTATTCTCTATAAAATAACTCATTCTAGCTGTATATCAAAAGCAATCATAAATTTATTTCTTAAGTTTTAATAATTCATTATGTATATATGTATACATATATTTATATATATATGGGGAGAGAGAGAGAACAAGTGAGCAAGTGTCTATGTGTTGGAGCACATGTATGAAAGACAAAGAACAACTTTCAGTTTTCTTTCTACCATGGAGGCTTTGGAGGTTGTCACAGTTAGATACTGTTGTCAACTTCACTATGGACCATATGAGCTTGGGCCCATTTGTAAATAATCAGTTACTGAGTTAAGCCCAAGTAAGTCTGCAGGAGATGTCTGATTGATGCGGAGACTATGGTTGGTGTGACTCATGCCTGTGCAGGTGGATAACGTGGAGGGAACTGGGTAAGGAAACTAACATTCTTTTGCATACTTGGCCAGTGAGGACTCTCCCTCTCAGCAGTCTTGTGGCTATTGTGTGACCAGTTCCCTGGGCTTCTGGTACTGTTGTGTACCCATCCCAAGCTGGACAAGGAACTGTATGTAACTGGACAATTGCAAGCCAAAATAAAACCTTTGTTCCCTTAAACCCTTTGTTTGTAAATTTATTGGCAAAGCTTAAACTCAGAAGTCTATACACAGATGCCTTTACTTACTGAGTCATCTGGCATACTCCAAAATTAATTTAAATTTTTTTGAATAATGTACCTTAAGTAACATTTTATCTATGTGACTTAGTATTTAATTTCTTGCCAAATATAATTTCGAATGTATATTTACAATGATATATATATTATTTTGTTATTAATTCTATGAAATATTGATAATGATTTATTACGTCCATCTTAGAGAATTATAGACAATAGGATTGCTTCATATAGACATCCCTTGGCCTTCATGCTACTACTACAAATGAACCATGAGAAATATTCTTAAATGTGTTGTTTTGTAGACCTATGTGCTATGTGGAAATTAAGTTGCATATGTATTAGCCATGACTCTCAAATGAAACACGTCAATAAGCTTAATAGATGTGTGTTAGTTACTTTTATGTCACTGTGACCAAATGTCTGATAAAATCAGCCTAAGAGAGAAGGGTTGATTTGGGTTTATGGTTCAGGGTCATGGCCCATCATAGAAGAGAAGTCATGATGGTGACCATGTGGTCATAATGAGAGACAACTGATCACATGGCAAAGGAGCAGGAGCAGAGAGGACTACAAGTAGGGCTGAAAAAAAAAAAATCCTCTTCCTTGGTAATGTTCCTTTTCTCACTTCAAAATTTCGCTTCCATTTTTCAATGCAGTAACCCCCAATTGACACCAAATGTTCAAGCACATAAGCCTATGGGAGATTGTTTCACACCAAAGTCAAAATAAGATGACATACAGGTGGCATAGATATAAATAACAGTATATTTGATAAGTACAAATATAAATTTAGACAAAGACAAACTATTTTTATATAGTTTATATAGTTTATTAAAGAAACTTGCTCATACAATATGGAGGCTGAGAAGGCTCACAATAGGTGAATTGCAAGTTGAAGTACTACATAAGTCAGTGGCATGGTTAGTCATTGCTCAATTGGAAAACTTCAGAATCAAAAAAATTAGTGGCATAATTGCTAGTTAAAGCTCATGTACCCCAATACCTAGAAGATGACCAGTGCATATCCAAGAATCAGAAATCTGAGTGCTATGGAGTTAATGATGCCCAAGGCCAGAAGAAAGATGCTAGATGCACTGAGGAGGGATTGGACAATAATGTGCTGGAAGGGAAGGGAAGAGAGGAGGGGAGGCAGGAGAGGAGAGAAAGTAGGAACAGAGGGAAGAAGAGACAAGGTGAGTGAGAGAAACTAGAGAAAGAGAGGAGAAAGAAAGAAGAGAGGAAGGAAGGCAAAGGAAGGAGAAAAAGGAGGGGAAGAGAAGTGATAGGAAGAATTACATTCCTCTACGCTGTTGTTTCCCAGGTGTATGGGAGGGGAGTGCCCACCCACACAAAGCGAAGGAAGATTTTCATTCCTAGGCTGCTGTATTCAAGTGTTAATCTATGCCTTTCTGGAAACACCTTCAGGGATACATTCAGAAATAATGCTTTATCAGCTATCTAGGTACCTGCTAATCTAGGAAACTTATTTAAAAATATTCAATATTAACCATCATAGAATATATACTAAAGAACATAACAATGAACCATTATAAAAAACAGAAATGTTTTGTCATAGATCATATCTAGCTTGATTTATTAAAGTAATAGAGAACTTCTCAGCCTAATGTCTGCCCCAGTCTCTTCCCCACAATAGTTAACAAAGAAGACAATACTGATTCCATCCCACATTCTGACTTTGTGAAACTAGTGGTATAAAATCACCTATCTTTGCACTTTAATTTTCATTTGCAAAGGTGCTGTTAAGTTCAGCATATCTGATCGTATTTGCTAGTTTTTATTTTCATAGCTTTTGCTTTTCTATAATTCAGTCCCTTGACTTCTCCTTTGTGCTTACATTGTTCTTGCTTATATATACAACTTTTGGACATAAAAAGTGGTTCCCTTTTCCCAGATATAAGTTTGCTAATGTGCATCATTTGCTAATTTTATCCATTATGTCTTAAGTAGAAGCAGAAATCACTATTTTCATATAATCATTGTAATCGAAATATTCTTCAAAGCTCTGATACTTGGAATTTTTTAGCAAGTCCTGTCCTGTTATCAATTCTCAAAACCTAAACCCCTAAATTTTCTTTCCACTTATAGAAATGTTAGCAAAAAAATGAAAGTTTTTAGGTCCTAGAACTAATTTTGAAAATAAGCAGATTTACCCTGAGAAGAGCAAAAGAACAGAATACTGAGAAGGTAGAGGTTGTTGAAGGATTTTGGCAATTGAGTTTGAAAGAACCAAGGATTGGGTCTAAACAAGAGAGATGATTATCATCCAGTTACTATACAGTCTCTCAGAGAATGGAAGCACAAAATCACTTCCTAATTATGGAATATAAAGCCAAAGTCCAGTTTGTTAATGCATTAGAACATCACACACATAGCAGTTCAAATAAATGAAAACTATAAATATATCCAAACACGAATAAATATCAACTACAATGCAAGGTGAAAATATAAAATTGCCTATGATTTAATGTTGTACAGTCTATGTCAATTATAGAAGTTACGGTTCCAAATTGTAGTTTGGAAATGAACTTGGAAAAAATTCCACAATAAATAGTGGAAGAGATAAAACTAAGAATGGAACTATTTGGTCATGTACTAAACTTCTTATATAAAAAGAGAAATTCGAAAGAAGGAAAATGTTAATAATTAGTTAACGTGATGGGAGAAATCACATGCCTGTTTTTCATCTTGTGAGTTTTTCTACATATTTAAAATATTTCTGGTTTTAAAAAATTAGTTTTAAAGGAAACAGAGTGAAAACATATGGGCCTTATTGAGATACTGAGTTTTAGAAACTGACAGTTTATTGAAATGCAAGTGCACGTATTTAGCAGATGCAGCTGCTTCTGTGAATTCAGCTGGTTGCCTCTGCAATAAGTCTCTCTATTCAGATGTTATGGAAGGTATAGCAGAGCCCAGTTTCATCACACAGAGGACGATATATTCAGCCATCCTAAATTATTCTTCTGGGGCATATATGAAGGTGAGACACATTAGCTATAAAGTAAAATACTTCAATCAAAAGAAATTATTTTTTAAAAATATGCAGACAACCCTGTAAGGCATCACAAGAGACAACTTCATTTTCACATTAAGAAGATATGCAATTGAATGGCATAGGAACAGATAGATGAATTATCCAACAAGATAAGAAAAGGAGCATCAGATACTACTCTGTTTAATCTTTTTTTTTACCTTTTTGTATTATTTATTCAATTGTGCATGTATGCTTGTGTCCGTATGTGTTTGTAGCTATGTATGTGTGTGTGCATAGAACCACGGACGAATTCGGGAACCACCATGGACGCCTCCACCTCCTCCTTGTTTACTCTGCCCGGGGATTCACAGGCTCCGCCCTACCAGGACCAGAAACGCAGGCCGCCCCCGCTTCTGCCCTGCGTCTATACGTGGGGTCTAGGATCCGAACTCAGGACCTTCTGCCTGCAAGGCAGAGGCTTAATCCCTGAGCCACCTCTCCAGCCCCCATCAGATACTACTCTTGATTCCATGCTATTCACAGACTCCAAGCCTTCAGCTGAGGCCATCAGACTACACCCCCTTGATCACTTTCAGTTCTGATTTTCTCATTCTGCCCACTTTGTTGATTGAAAACTTTACTCTGACTTATCTTTTAAAAAACCACAATGTACACTTTCTAGACTTTAATATTTTTTATTTCCTCAAGTCTTCGAATTTCTTTACACAAGCACATATCTGCATCTAGTTTTTTGGTAAAATTTGAAAACTTAGAATTGCTGATCTTCAGTGCAAGAGAAAACCTTCAACCTCAGTTTCTCTTCTAACATCACAGAACCTATTCTTTATGTTCACCTGCCTATCACCTCAACTTGATAAAGCCCCATTGAAATCTCCAGTGACTTGATCCTACCTCACACCTGTTCTCTGTTCCCATTTTTAGGTTCTTTGATGTGCCATTCATCATATCGCTTTACATATTAATTTCTCTCATCTTTATCTTCCTTTGACTCACTAGTGTGGGACACCGTTGAAAGTATTAAACTTAACAATGTTTCTTTTAGGAAAACTGGACATTTATGAATGAAAAACATGCACTAAACTTTATTTGCTCCACTGTAGTTTATTTTATTTTGCTCTGTCTCTCTCTCTCTCTCTTTCAATGTGTGTGTGTACATATGGAGGTCAGAGAACCACTTTTGGGAGAAAGTTCTGGTCATCTACCTTATTTTTATCACTGTACAGCTTGTGTCAGACAGCTGGTCCATGAGCTTCCAGCTAATTCTCCTGTGCGTGTTTCATCTTGCTATAGTAATGCAAAATGACGAATGTACACCATTGCATGTAGCTTTTGTATGGGCTCAGGTCATCATAAGGTTTGTATGGTAAGCAGCTTTATCAACTGAACCAACCCCCTAGCCCCATTATAATTTATTGATGCAAATCTCACTAAGTCTTTAACATTGTTCACCACCCAAAACTTTTTCCCCCTATAATCTAAATATCTTTCAAACTACTGTTGATGACCAATAGTTGTTCACCTTGTCACATAATACATTGAGAAAATGCAAGCAATTCAAAAGGGAAAATTCCAAAGTTATCCAGGTGTAAGATTTCACTGGAATTATCTTGATGAGGCATTTGGAGAGCTTGGAAATGAAATTTAAATACTTGGCTATTTATAAAAGTCACACCTTTGAAATGGGCTGGGGTTTTTACTTTTTTTTCAGCTTTCAAGCTTGTGTTTTAATTTCAGAATCTGAAAATCTCTTTACTTAACTATATCTTAGGTAATGATTGATTTCAGTTTTCCACAAGCAATGGAGATTACTTGTGTGTAGGTATTTCCTCAGAAGTGAAGCATTCCTTCTTGGAAGGAGCAAGGAGGCTTATAATATTCAGGTGGTAATTAATGACATTGAACCAGAGAAAACACATTGTGTTAAGTTTATTAAAAGAAAAGATAAATCCACATTCATTCCATTTGAACATGATTTAATTCTTTGCCCAATCACTTCTATTTTCCACAGAACATCTCTATTAGGGATATGGCATCACTTCAAAATGCCAGTGGGTATCATAGAACATTAAAAGTAATTGCAGGTTGACTACATGTTTCCCTGATAACTGCCTAATTATTGCTAACTATGCTGAATAATTTTAGAACACACCGTTTATAAGCAAGGTTGTCTTCTGACCCCTATTAGTTTCCGTAATACCTAAGTCTCCTAACTCTCTTAAATATGTGTCTATCAGCTGTTCCTTTCTCAATGTCAGAACATACAAACACACATATATTCATGCACACTGACACCTGTCCATATATAACTACAAAATGAAGGTGACTTAGAGTATGAGTGGTTAAAGTTTAATCAACTTTGGTGACTGATACCTGGAAGAAGTCGTGTTAATAACTTATACCCAAAGGAGAGAAAAAGTGTTCCTATTGAGTTCCCCAGGTAAAATAAAAGGTAAATCTAGGCAACTCTTTATGTTCATATTGTTCTTTTAACTTATACAAGATTAAGAGGCATAAGGTGTCTTAGCAATTCAATACTACTGACACTATGCTTTCATGACTCATGATGATATGTAGTCATAAATATAAAAGGTGGCTACACGGGCATGCAATTGTGTGACTACACAAAGCCCTATCCTTAGAAGGTGCTCATACTTGGTTTAACCTCCTACTATTGATGTCTTAAAGGTTTTGAATATGGACTCTTCCCTTTTCATTTTTCAATGGAGCACTAAATTATGTAGCGAGCATTTGGGTTTAAAAAATGAATTTATGCAAGGACACACAAAAGCAACTTTCAGATTCAAAGAAAAAAAAAGAAAAATAACCCTTCAAGATACTTTATTTCCATTTCAATACTTTCTCTGTAGCCCAGTGCTGCTGCCTTGAATCATATAGTTTATCCAAATCTTCTAGGTCAGATTCTTCAAGTTCTGTAATCATACAGGCTCATCAACATCCGCAAGTTATTTCACTGTAGCTAATATTAATTATTGAAAAAGCACTGAGAATTTCTATGTTTTCTCTGTTTCTTCTTTGAAAATAGTATCAGCTATTTCTTTTGCCAATAGTTTTTGTCTGGGAATAAGTGTCTAGCCAGAAAAAGTCAATCTTAGACTACACATTTTTGTCAGTAATATGGCTGCATGTTATGGGAACAGATGGAATTTCTAATCCTGACTGCTTCACTCTGAATTAACAGGAGTATCAAGAAATGAAGTGTGCAAGGAAACCTAGAATGATGCCCAAAAACTTTTCTATGTAAATAAGAGTTACATAGCATATTAAAATCACAAATCCTGGGTGTTTCCCTTCTAAAAGATTCTCTGAAATCTTGTACACAAGGAAAGTATGAAAAAAATTAGGTTAATTGCCTTTGACTGCTTAAATTAGCAGTGCCATATCTTAATGCCCAAGAGATAGATCTGTTGTCACATGAACACAATTTCATTAAGCAATATGTTTGAGCTATGTGAAAAAAATGGAAATTAGAAATATTTTTAATCATCTCCAGGACATACAAGGTATAGAGAATAACTGTTTCAGCCATATATATGCGCTTTTTAGGATGTAGGCAACAAATGAGTAAGTAAAAATTGTTCATAACAATTTCATTGTTATGATAAATTGCCTTAAAAAACTAAGGAAGAGCTGGCTTTGGCTCACAGTTCTGGGGTATAGCTCATCATAACAGAGGAGCCATGGCAACTAGAGCAGAGTCAGCAGTTCAGAGTGGATTCTGTAATAAGAAAGACATAGATTCCAATACTCCCTTTCTCCTTTCTGTTTGACCTGCAGGTGGATATGTTTTCCTACACAATTAACCTAATCTTGATAGATAATTTATCACAGATGTATCTTGAGCCTTGTCTCCCAGATGATTCTTTTTATTATTATTTTACATGTGTGTGGTGTGGTGTGTGTGTGCGTGTGCATGTGCGTGTGTGTGTGTGTGTGTGTGTGTGTGTGTGTGTGTGTGTGTGTGTGTCCATGCTTTATTTAGTGTGTGTGCCTGTGGAGGCCCAAGGGTGACATTAGAAATCATCCTAGATTGCTCTACTTCCTTACTGCTCTGCTCTGGGGTTTCTGAGGCTTCACCTTCCAGGGCTGGAAGTGCAGGCTGTCACCATTTCTGCCTGGCATTTTGCCTGAAATTTGGAGATCTGAACTCTGGTCCTTTTGCTTTCAAGGAATCTCCCCAGTCCCTCACAGATTATTCTAGGTCTGTCAAACTGACAGTATTAACCATCATATCAGTTTTACAATAAAACTTTAAATATCATCAACTCTTCTCAGTTTTTCTCTGACATCCAGAGACTTTTCTGATATTTTCACATTGAGAAATAGGTTAAGGGAAAGCCAACATTTCTTTGTGCAAATTCATCAGCCATGGCAAATTTGTCATGATGCAGATACCTCTTACTTTCAGAGTGTTTATCTTAGTGAGAGTGTTCTTGATTTCTTTCAAGGAGCAGAGCAATAGTTTTTGTTTACTTTAGTTGCCGAAATGGTAACAGCTTCTGCAGGCACAAGCAAGTGCCTTCTGATCTATAAACGTAGAAATACTCCCTCCACATACACACTTGGGCATACCTACACCCATACCTCTAAAAGCATTATTTTCTTCAAATGATTTTAATCTCTCTCTCTCTGTCTCTGTCTCTTTGTCTCTTTCTCTGTCTGTCTGTCTCTCTCTCTTTCTCCCCCCCCCTCACACACACACACAGTACTTCTTATAAAACTCATAGGCAGGATTACTTTTATGACCAATGATTCTGTTTTGGTCTTTTGAAAGGTATGTTGCAAAATTCCAGTTTTAAGGTATTTGAATTAAAATTTTCAGCCTTGCTTAGTTTCTTTTTACAAATTGTTCTTCTTTTCCCAATTCTCAGCATTCTCTGAGTTTGTGTACTTTCATGAATATATCTGAACTAATTTATAGACATATTTTTCATATACAATCTTTAAATCTTTTAGCCTGTATTTGCTCAAGAATTTACAAGTATTATTCACACACATTCTAAGCCTTCTCTCAAATTACATTTCTGTATTATATGTACATGACAGAGAGCCCTAATAACATCAGCCTCCAGTTTCTCTCTCCCTTTCCTGTATTTTCATTACACATTTTCTTTTACATTTGCTATAAAATGCACACTACAGTGCTTTATTTTTAACTTGTCAGTTTTCCTTTAAAATTTCCTTTAAAATTAAATTTCTACTTTCTTTGTTCTGCTCTATTATGTATGGTAATGGTTTCTTTGCAACAGCAAAATAATTCATGAATCTTAGTTCATAATTCAGGACTCATAGATTAAACTTTCTTCCCTAGTGAGGCTTGCTCTGAAAGAGGTTATCAAAGCATTATTGAAATTCAGAATTTAAGAGATATAAACAGAAAACATAAGTATTGTGGTTAATGTCATTTAGACATTTGTGTCAGAATATAGGCAGGAATATAACTGGGAATTTTCAGTGCACGAACAAGTGATTTCATTATTATTTTATGTTATCAGAAATCTTCCTTGAGGAATTTTAGGATAAAGTAGGAGAAAGTATAAGTGTTTTATCCTAGGGTGATAGATAAAATATTTTTAAAATAATGACTAATAAGAAGAAAATAACTAGCTAATTATCTTCTTATATCTGAGGTACATATCTTTTTTGCCAGACTACAAGTCTACCAAGTTAAGCTGAAGAATACCAAACTTACTGAATCAGGTTCCTCCATCTTATCTACCTGCCCAGGGAATGATCCCAATTTCCATGAGTCTGGGTCTTCCCACGTTAATCAGACTATCTCCTGAGTCTTGCTCAGGGTTTGCCTTAACCACTAATTCTTCACAAATGTGTTCAGAGCTCAGCATTCAATTTTCAAGTTGACTTATGCATCTACCTAGTACACACCACCCCTATTACAAAAACATACTACTTTTAAACTTTTAAAACTTTCAATCCTTATTCCCACAGATGTATACCTTGACATAACTTCAATCATTTGTATTTTAAAAGTTCTTAAAATCCAGGCATATTGAAAGTTTTCATAGTCCCATTTAAAAATATTCATAATTATTAGTGACTCAATTCCAATATTTTAAAAATCCAAAGTATTTTTAAATAAATTTGCAATATCATAACTGTTTCTATCAAATAAAAACAAGCTAAATAATTCAATACAGAATAAATGTTAAAAATCTTGCATAAAAACAGAGCAAGAAAATATCAAACTAAGACTAAAGTCTGGCAAGATAAATAACAGTTCTGTGCAATTCCATTTCTGCTTTACAGCTTACAAATGCACAAGCAACTTTTTTCTGGACCATGTCCAATCTGCAGTTAGATCTATCCTAAACACATACTCAATGGTTCTGTCATCTCCAACATCCTGTGTTCTCTACTTCAACTGTAAACTTCACCTTCCTTTATAAGGAGCTTCAAACCTGTGACTTGGTGACTAGACTCAGCCACTCTCTATGAACTCCTTAATCTGTAACAAGCCAGTACCATCTGGACAATGCTGACAACTCCTGCAGCAAGGTTAAGATGTGGCCTGGTAGCTCAAACCTCAGTTGTACCAATCTATGTGTTAACCCTGGAAAAGCCCCTTTCTAGGCATCAAAACTTTTCGAAGACCAAGAAGTTGCTTCAGCTTGGACTTCCTTCCCCTAAGGAGTCTTGGTTTTCTCAATACGTAATCCACAGGGTGATACTCATCTCTCATCACCACAGTGTAAAGAATGCAAAGCACTAGGTTTTTCTTCGGTAATGTTAATTTATTCCCACAGCTTCTCTGCTTTATGTTGTTTCCTCATCTGAAACCTTAAAGCTGCCAACACAGCTCTCCTCTACCAAGCAAGCTAATTTATCATCTTTAAGTTCAACTTCAATAAGTCTCTCTTTCCCTCATCATAAGCTGGGCACAAATAATAACTCTCTGCATTACTATTTTACAAATGACCCAGTAAACTTTGATCAATGGTTTTTGTAGTCCACAGTCTGGAAATATTCAAACATTTCCATATTTCTCCAATAAAACTGCTAAAATTCTACAAAGGCCATACAGCCAAATGTAACAGCTCTAGTAACAATTCTACTGGGATTTCTCTGTACCTTAAAATTCAGAACCAAAGAGTTTAGGGGAACAAGGTTTTTTAATTTAATTTTTTTTCACTTTGGATTAATGTTCTTAGTTTAGCTGAGAAGGAGAACTCATACCACTGCCAAGATCCAAGTGAAAAGGCCACAACACATTCACAGGGATTGCTGTGCAAGAGAGGCAAATCTTACTTGCCTGACTATAGGTTTGTCAGATTATACTGGAAAACACCAACTTATTGAATCAGATCCTTCCATCTTATCTACTTGCTCAGGGAAGGGCTCCACCAAATATATGTTGAGTTTTCACACATCAAGCAATCTCCTGTAGGCTTGACCAGGGCTTGCCTTAGCTAGTAATTCTTCACAAATGCTCCCAGAGTCAGCCATGAATTGTTAAGTAGATATCTATGTTTTTAAGGGGAATCTGATGTGCTTCTGATTGATTATTAGATAGGTATTTGAATGTCATCAACACTCATCAAACAATTTATTTTTTATTCTTTTTATGCTTCAAAAATTATATAAATTAAATATGTTACAAAATGGAAAAGTAGATTTTGGGGCAAATATGAACACTTTATATTCAATTTTTAAAAATAAGTTCTTACTAATGCTATACATCATTAATACATATGTGGTGTTTGATAGATTGTTTTAGTAAATGTACATATACACACTTGTGGAAATACATATGTAATTTTGATTATTAACCAAAATAACTCATCTATGGCAAGAATTATTAACTAAAATATTGTTCAACTTTCACTTATATGAATTTTTCTGCTGTATTAGTTTTTAAAGTTATAAAATTTAGTCTCAAGTGGGTAAAATTTGCCCATTTCCAGCTGAAAGGTAGACTTCAAAATACCTTGGAGATAATTATTTATCAAAACTCAACTTAAAAATATAATCTTTAACTGGTTTATTCTTTTTGTTTCAGTTAGATTCATATTTAAGACAAAAGTGATTTAAAAGATCAGTGATTTCTTAGATGTCACTCACCTGTCTCTCAAATGCTGCTTATTATTAAGTGACATCCAGGTGGGATTCTTACATCAGTTTCATTGCACTTTACATCAGCAAAGTACCAGACCCAATCAAATTGGTAGGAAAGGAGTTATTCCAGCTCTCAGTTTCAGGTTAGGGTCCCCCATGGCAGGGAAGTCACAGCAGAAGACAAAGGAACTGGTCACAGCACAACACAGAAGCAAACAACAGATGAGTATATGGCTGTTTACTTGTCAATGCTTACCTACTGCTCCCTGTCTTTATCCAGTTCTGAAACATCACCTGGGAAATAGTCCGATTCTGAGTCTTCCCATATCAATTATGCACTCTAGACAAAACCTGCATGTGGGACAAGAAGCCAACGTTAATCTAGAGAATAGCTCTCAGGTGGGCCTAAAGTCCTATCTTTTAGATGCAAGGTTAATAATTAATACTGTCATACTATTTGAATCAGTAAAGCAAATGCCATTCTCTCCTTAAGTCATTTTCTTGATAATGATGATAATCTTAACTAAGTCTGCCTATATAATTTAGAATTTAATTGCATATTTACTTGTAAGTGCTATGTAAGCTTGCTAACATAGACCAGACTAACAGTGTGATCATCCAGGGAGTATTTCCCCTCCTATTCTCTATCATTTTTTCTCCTATTGAAAAAAGAAACTACTAATTTTGTGAATATAATGTGACATTTTTGGATATAAGATATTTTTATGATTATTGAACTTTAGTAAAGGAAGATTGCAGCAACATTCTTAATAGTTACATTTTAGTTATATTTGCTTTAGTGCTAAAGTGCCCTTAAGAGAGCAGTTCATTTGTTCATATTCAATAAACAGGCTAGCAAATTCACATGGTACTTATAAACATATATGCAGATTAGCATCTAGTTATAAAGGCAGTGAAACTTCTCATAGGCAAGAATCGTTTCTATCTGCAGTTTCACAGTATGGTTGCCACCTCCACAGTCATTGAAGGACTCATTTGGAGAGGTCCAGCTGGAGAGTTTGAAAGCAAGCCTAGTGAAAAGGACACAAAGTGCTGGGCAAATGAGTTTCACCAAAGAAAAGAATAAGTGTATCTCCCTGAGCAACAATTGTATGATCATACATTGCATCAATCTTTCAATAAATATTTTGCCTATTTTCTACAAACCAGACGCCTTAGAAAGAGCACCTGGGGATCAAAAACAGAATAATATAGCAGGAAATAAACATAAATACAAGCAAGCTACTAAATCTATTGCCATTAAATGCAAAAGAATTCTTTAAAGATATGAGGAAAAGGTGAGATAATATTTCTATAGTAAAAGGGAAAGCTATATGAGGCAGTGTAGGAGGTTTCCAGATTGCAGGAAAGTAGGCTTATAGCTGGTAATAAAAAAATTGGAAAGGACACAGATTTAAGACCATCATGGTGCCATGCACTTCTTCACAGTACTGTGTGCAGAGGTAGTAATATCTGAGGAACAACTGAGACAAGATCATTAGAAAAAGATGATGTCATCAAAGATTTTATATGTCTGATGATGTGGAACCTTATCCATAGGAAATGACAAACCATCAAGTCACAAATGAGCCCCTAATCAAAAAATTCTTTGTTAACTTCATTTTCCATCAAAACAGAAACTGAAACAAGTACTTCAGACAGAATGCTTATTTTCAAGATGGACACAGATAAAATAAGATTCCTGAGAGAAGCAGAAAATTTGGAGAAATAATGTATTTTAATGTTAGGATTTCCAAATGGAGCAAAGCGAGAGGTAGGACGTGACTCTTTAGGGAAATATATAGATACTTTCCAAAAATATCTACTGTTGCTGTTACTCTGAATACTTCCAATAAATTCATGACCAATCAACTTAAAGGAACAAGTGGATTTTGTTTTTCCTTATGATTCTTTATTGCAATTCATAGTATAGCTTAACAGGAGACTTCACATCACCCTCAGGAGCTAAGGGAACTAACCATATGGAGATTACTGAGACAAGGAAAATCCTCAATTACCAAACTGCAACTTTGCCAAAATGTACTGAAGTATGCCAAACTCCTCAACCAGTTCCCTTCTTCTTATCCACCTGTCCAGCGAATGGTCCCACCCACCATGGCTGGGTCTTCTCTCAACAATTAAACCACCTTGCTCCCTTCCGCACCCCACTCCTCCGGCCAGGACGCGCGTGCACACTCCAGCCGGACCTCATCCTGCGACCTAGGTAAGCTCTGCCCGCACCCGCCCACCAGAACCCCAGGTCAGCCCAAGGGACCCAGCTCCTACCCCACCATCCAGCCGGGAGCTCACACAGGGCCGAGGGACAAGGAGGACCTCCCCCTGAGCCCGGGCCCCGCCCCAGCTCCCCTCGGGTTAAATAGATCCACGCCGACTCCCCCATCCTCCCTTCTGCACCCCACTCCTCTGGCCGGGACGCGCACGCGGTCCAGGCGGGCCTCATCCGCGACCTAGGTAAGCTCCGTCCCTGTCCACCCCGAGAACCCCAGGACAAATAATTCAGTTTAGTGAAATTGAAAGATCTTAAGAGATAAAACGACAATGCCAAAGTCAAAGTGCAAATCCATGAGAAGCAACACTCAAGTAAACAAATTTCCCACTAAAGAAATTAATCCCATAGTGTTAGACTCCAACAAGAACAAACCCACAGAAAATGGCCAAGAAAGCCTGACGCAGGATAACAACTTTCAAAATATGATCATTACCATGTTCAATACTATGAAAGAGCAAATCCGGAGGAATTACATAATCGAATCAATCGCTTTGAAGAGGAACACAACAGACATTTGGAAGAGTTGAGAAAAACAGTGCAAGAAACAAAAACTGGCATAGAGCAGTTAAAACAGACTCAAGCAGAGTTTAAAACTGAGGTACAAGACAAGTTATCTTCAACCCAGAACTCCACAGAGTCTTATCAACAGAACTAACAAAGCAGAAAACAGAATTTCAGACCTTGAAGATAAAGTGGGAGTACTAACCAGCTCAATGGAAGAGGTTGTTAAAGCCAAAAAGATACTTGAGAGAAATATCCAAGAGATATGGGACACCCTGAAGGAGCCTAACATGCGTATTCATGGAATACCAGAGCAAGAATCTCAAAATACCACCCCTGAGGAAATTTTTCAAACGATCATCAAGGAAAACTTTCCTCATCTAAAAAAAGAGAGGCCCATCCATATACAAGAGGTATTCTGCACCCCAAACAGATACGACCAAAACAGAAGCACGCCACAGCAAATAATAGTTGAAACACTCCACATTCAAGATAAAGAACTGGTGCTGAGAGCTTCAAGGGAGAAAAAACAAGTCACTTTAAAAGGTAAACCTATTAAAATAACAAATGACTTCTCAATGGAAACAGTAAAAGCAAGAAGAGCTTGGAGAGACATACTTCAAGTATTGAATGAGCAAAAATGTCAACCCAGGCTGATTTACCCTGCAAAACTATCCATCATGATCGAGGGAGAAAGAAAAATCTTCCAGCACAAAGACAACTTGAAGGGATACATGTCCACCAAACCAGGCCTTCAAAAAATGCTAGAAATGATACTCAAGCGTGAAGAAAAAAACAAGCATATCCAGGAGAGCAGAAGGCAAGTATAACACCATTAAAAGCGAAGCAATATACTTATAAAAACTACTAAACATAATAAATGTCTGGAATTAAAAATAGTTTCTTCATTATAACACTAAATGTTAATGGAATTAATTCACCGATCAAGAGACACAGATTACAAACTTGGATTAAAATCAAAATCCATCAATCTGCTGTCTGCAGGAAACCCATCTCACCACAAAAGATAGGCACGCTCTAAAAATAAAAGGCTGGTCAACAATTCTACAAGCAAATGGAAGCAGAAAACAGGCAGGGTAGCCATTAGGCTATCAGACAAAGTGGTCTTCAAGCCAAAGAAAATTATAAGAGACACGGATGGATACTACATTTTAGTCACAGGTACAATTCGTCAGGAAGACTTCACAATACTGAACATATATGCACCCAATACGGGCCCCTCCACATTCATTAAGAAAAACCTACAGCGTCTAAAGCAAGAAATCAACCCCCAAACGATAATTTTTGGGGACTTCAACACCACCCTCTCAACATGGGATAGATCAATAGGTCAAAAGCTTAACAGAGACACTTTGGAACTTAATCAAACCCTTAAAGAAATGGACCTTACAGATCTCTATCGAACTTTTCACCCACGTACCAAAGAATACACATTTTTCTCAGCAGCACACAGAACTTTCTCCAAAATAGATCACATACTGGGCCACAAAACAAATCTACACATATACAAAAAAGTTGAAATTCTAACCTGTGACCTATCAGACCACCACGGCCTAAAGCTGGACATCCACAACACATCAAACAAGAGAAAATACACTAACTCCTGGGAACTTAACAATATGATGCTGAATGAGAACTGGATTCAGGAAGAAATTAAAAAGGAAATTCAAGATTTCCTGAAAGTGAATGATAATGAAAATACAACTTAACAAAATCTCTGGGACACAATGAAAGCTGTTCTAAGAGGTAAGTTCATAGCACTTAATGCCTACATCAAAAAAATGGAAACATCAGAAATAAACAACTTGGGCTGGAGAGGTGGCTCAGGGGTTAAGCCTCCGCCTTGCAGGCGGAAGGTCCCGAGTTCGGATCCCAGATCCCACGTATAGACGCCAGGCGGAAGCGGGGGCGGCCTGCGCTTCTGGTCCTGGTAGGGCGGAGCCTGTGAATCCCGGGGCAGAAGGAGATGGAGGCGTCCATGGTGGTTCGCGAATTCGTCCGTGGTTCTACACATACACAGACACACGCACACACAGATACACACACACGCGCGCACATACACACGCACATGCACACAGTTGAATAAATAATAATAATAATAAAAAAAATTAAAAAAAAAGAAATAAACAACAATGCAGCTTAAAGCTTTAGAGAAACTAGAGCAATCTGATCCCAAAAGTAGTAGAAGAGAGGAGATTAGCAAAATAAGGGGAGAAATATCTAAAACAGAGATTAAGAAAAACGATAGAAAAAATCAACCAGTCAAAAAGCTGGTTTTTTGAAAAAATCAATAAGATTGATACACACCTAGCTAAATTAACCAAAAGCAGAGAGAGAAAACCCAAATTAACAAAATCAGAAATGAACATGGAGTTATCACTACTGATACCCAAGAAATCCAGAGAATTATAACATCCTATTTCAAAAACTTATACTCTGTGAAGTTTGACAACACAAAAGAGATGAATGAATTTCTAAGTAAACACAACTTACCTAAATTGAATCAGGAAGTTGTGAATTATTTAAATAGTCCTATAACATATAAGGAAATTGAGGAAGTAATCTTGAATCTTCACACCAAAAAAATGTCCTGGACCAGATGGATTCAGCACAGAGTTCTACCAGACATTTAAGGAGTTAATAATACCAATACTCCTTAAACTGTTCCATCAAATAGCAAAGGAAGGAACACTACCAAATTCCTTCTATGAAGCTAATATCGTTGTAATCCCAAAACCTAATAAAGACTCACTTAAAAAAGAAAACTATAGGCCGATCTCTCTGATGAACACAGACGCAAAGATTCTCCACAAAGTTTTAGCAAATCGGATTCAAAAACATATTAAAAAGATTATTCACCGGAACCAAGTAGGCTTCATCCCCGGCACACAAGGTTGGTTCAACATACGAAAATCAATAAATGTAATTCATCATGTAAACCAGTCCAAAGTCCAAGACCACATAATACTCTCGATAGATGCAGAAAAACCAACAGCCTTTTATGATCAAAATGCTAGAGACAGTAGGAATGGAAGGAACCTTTATCAATATAATAAAAGCTATATACAACAAGCCCACAGCAAGCATTATGCTCAATGGGGAACAATTGGAAGCATTCCCACTTCGATCAGGAACTAGACAAGGCTGTTCACTCTCACCACTTCTCTTCAATATTGTACTTGAAGTCTTAGCTGAAGCCATAAGACAAGAAAGGGACATAACATAGATTCAAATCGGCAAGGAAGAAGTCAAGCTATCCCTATTTGCAGATGACATGATCTTATACTTGAGTGATCCCAAAAACTCCACCAGGAAGCTTCTGGAACTAATTGAGAAGTTCAGCAGGGTGACAGGATACAAAATAAATATGCAAAAATCAGAGGCCTTCCTATATGCCCAGAATGAAAGAAGTGAAAAAGCCTTCAGAGAAACAATTCCATTTACTATAGCCCCTAAAAAAATGAAATACCTTGGTATAAACTTAACCAAGGAGGTAAAAGATCTTTACAATGAAAACTTTAAAACCCTAAAGAAAGAAATAGCAGAAGACACCAGAAGGTGGAAAGACCTCCCTTGTTCCTGGATTGGCAGAATCAACATCGTAAAAATGACCATCCTACCAAAGACAATATACAGATTCAATGCTATACCAATAAAAATCCCAAAGCAATTCTTCAAAGAAGTTGACCAAACAATCTCAAAGTTCATATGGAGGCACAAAAGACCCAGGATAGCAAAGACAATCTTGAGTAACAAAAACACTGCTGGAGGTATCACCATACCGAACCTTAGTCTATATTACAAATCCATAGTTATAAAAACTGCCTGGTACTGGCTCCAAAATAGACACACAGATCAATGGATAAAAGTTGAAGACCCAGATATAAGCCCACAAAATTACAGCCATTTGGTCTTTGACAAAGGGGCCCAAAGAATCCAATGGAAAAAGAACAGCATCTTCAACAAATGGTGCTGGCAAAACTGGATCTCCACATGGAGAAGATTAAAGCTGGACCCATACTTGTCACCATGTACAAGACTAAATTGCAAATGGATCAAGGACCTTCATATCAGGCCAGAGACTACAAAAACCATAGTTGAAAGGATAGGGAACTCCCTCGTGCTGATTGGGCTAGGCCAACATTTCCTAAACAGACATCCAATGGCACAGTCACTGCTACCAACTCTCAACAGTTGGGACCTTGTGAAATTAAAGAGCTTCTGTTCAGATAAAGAGATTGTAACATGAGCTCAAAGGCAACCCACAGAATGGGAGAAAATCTTCACTAACCACATATCTGATAGAGCTCTACTGTCCAGAGTGCACAAAGAACTTAGAAAACTAAACATCAAGGAAACCAATGGCCCAATTAAAAAATGGGCCCTGGAACTTAAAAGAAATTTTACCAGGGATGAAATTAAAATGTCTAACAAATATCTTAAAAAATGCTCCACTTCTTTAGCCATCAGGGAAATGCAAATCAAAACTTCCCTGAGATATCATCTCACCCCGGTCAGGATGGCAAAAATCCACAATACAAACAGCAACAAATGCTGGAGAGGATGTGGAGAGAGGGGAACTCTCCTACATTGCTGGTGGGAGTGCATGCGAGCCGTCTGGAGATTCTTAAAGAAATTAAAGATTGAAATGCCATATGACCCTGCGATTCCACTTTTGGGTATAAACCCCCATACAGCAGAGGTTCATCTCGATAGCACAAGCATGACCATGTTCATAGCAGCACTGTTTACAATAGCAAAGACATGGAATCAACCCAAATGTCCAACAGTTGACGAGTGGATAAGGAAACTGTGGTACATCTATACAATGGAGTACTACTCAGCCATCAAAAATGATGAATTACTGGAATTTGCTGGGAAATGGATGTCTTTAGAAAAAATTATATTAAGTGAAGTATCCCAGACCCAGAACATTAAGCGCCGTATGTACTCCCTAATAGGTGGCTCCTAATACCAAACCCATCCAGTCCATCTTGAGGTAAATCTATGTATTACCTACAATAATTGCAAGGATTAGGAACAGGAGGGATGGGTTTGGAGGGCCACACCAGAAACAAGGAGAGAAGTGACCAGGTTACGGTAGAGAAAATAAGCCTCCATCAAGGACTGCAAGAAAGTAATGTGACACCTAGTTAAGTTCACGGTCATTTGTTCCTGATCATTTACAACTAAGGGGGTATGAACTCACTAGAAGGGGAGGGCATATAGTCCGGCAGATTAAAAAGTAACCATTTTGCAAACGGGTGATTGACCCCTCCCATTGCCAAATGCCATATGACCCTGCGATTCCACTTTTGGGTATAAGTATTACATCTACCCTTGAATGTGCTCTTATAATAAGACTCCAGTTTAACAGCTTTCTGTCTCTGGCCAGGGGGTGACATACAGTGCCCATCACGATGGAGTGAAGGGCATTGCAGGAGCAACAAAACTGCAAAAGAAAATCAACAAACCACTATCCAGAACTTCAGAGACTCTATATCAACCACCTAGAACTAGGCCAGACTAATCTCTCCCCATCCTGAAGCTCAGGGACATTTGCAGAAGAGGGGGCGATAAGAGTGTAAGAGCAAAAGGATGGGAGGAGCAATGATTTGCAAGATACTCCACACAAGTTAGGGCCGAAGCAATCATAATTGGACATTACATACCCAGCGCAGTGTCCAACACACTATTGACCTCACAAAGTCTAGCATCTGCTAAAGGCACCAATATCCTTGGAGGCAAGGGATTGACAGCCACAGTAGTGTTCCTATGCTTAAGGGGAACACAGGAAAGGGTTCAGGGAAATGCCACTGGGTCCTTGTATGTCATCAGAAAGAAGGGCCCAGAGGAGAGTCAGGCATGCACAAGAAAGGACTCTTGGAATCGGGGCGGGAGGCACGGGGGGATGGAGTGGGAGGGGTGAGGGGAGGGGGAGCAGGGGGCTCAGGGGGGGGAGGAGGGAGGGAGAGAACTGGTGTACCTATTAAGTTTGTATGAGCTGAAATAATAATAAAAAATGTATTATAAAAAAACAATTAAACCACCTTATGCAGGCTTACTTAGAGGCTGCCTCAAATACCAGTTCTTCACAGATGTGCCCAGAGCTCTATCTTCAGTTCTAAATCGATAGCTATGTCCAACTAGCACATGTACTCAATCAACAAGCGATGGATCCACAGGTTCCTGTCACCATCGTTGAAAAATTACACCTTGGGTTCTCAGAGTGAACTCCAAGAGGCAGCTATATGACAAGTATGGAGCAAAAAACTGTCAGGAAGAATGGTTTTCCAGAGGATGATAGAGATATGGAATACAGCTTCTTTGATGATACCTTGACACAAAATCTGTGAGAAGAAACAGGTAGTTAACAAAAATGCAGTGATTTTCCTGATCTTGCCTGCAATGTGTTATTAGGCAACCTTAACTCCCTTTTTTTTTTTTTTTTTTTTTTTTTGAATCTTGACAAGTGTTGGTCTGGCTGGGTATTGAACTTAGATTTTCCATAATGAAATCCTAGGAGATGATGCTTTGAGTTTCAGTTACTGTCTCAACATATTTTTAATGGAACGAATCCAGTCAAGAGTCTTGCAGGCAGCAAGTAGGTTTTTTATTTAATTGTATCTATCCTGGTCTGTAGTCAAAAGCAAGGTGCTTTGAGCAGCTTGGGAAGTTCTTTTGTAATGTTTTCTTCCATCTATCACTATGCTGCCTAACATGTTATAACTTCCTGAGGTTTAATGTTACATCATAGTTCCTCCTCCTCCTGTGCAAAACTCACACGTTGCTTGCATTTATATATTTCTTATTATTCCCTTTCTTTCTTTCACAAATAGCAGTGTAGACAATTCCTCAAAATTGATCAGAAAGGCATTCAAATACAAAAAGTACAACATAACCAAAGTAATAATGAAGTTAGACAAATACTTTAGCAAATACATGAATTGGCTTTCTCATATCATACATATTGCATAATTGGTGTGCTTTATCATGCTGACCTAAAAAATTATGAAATTTCACAAAATTGCCAAAAAATAAATTAGACAGAAAATACAACACTTGATGCATTGTTTCATTTCCTTCTTACTTCTTCACTATTCATTTTCAGTCTAGAGTCAATCTTCTCTGTATTGGATATATGGAGGACTTTATAATAATCAACTTTTTGTCTTTCTCACAAGTAAGGGAAGTACTACTTAAGCCTCCTATTTAGACACTGATTACTGCTTACTTTTACCATTTCTCAGTAGGAACAAGCATCATAAATGACTCCTTGACATCTAAATTTGAAGATTCCTTTACTAAATTACATGAAATCCTTTCTCACTTTTTGTTTGAATTCATTTATCACACCTTCCACCTACTTGCTCTTCCTTACAGCTCACATGCATCTTCATTATTCTGCCAAAACTCAATTGTTCCTCCATATCTCAGAATTACTAATTTTTTTAAGTATTACTAATTGTTAAGATAGCAAAACAGGGTTCAGTCCACTTGACTTCCTCTCTTTCAGCTATAACAGCAACACTGGAACCTGAAAATTCATTTTCTTTCTTCTAACACCGTGTCTTTCTACCTGACACAAAACTATCTTTATATACAGAAAAACAGTCAAATATTTTAACAATTCATGATTTTTCAAAGTAAAATTTACTATAGATTTTCACATCTACATTAGTTTTATATATGTCTCCAAACTTCAGCCATTCACACATTTATATATGCACATAAATTCACACATGTGTAAAGATATAAGCACAAATACATATACATTTATTTCTCATTCAAATCCTGTGAAATTGGTGCAACTATGTTTCCCATTTTGAAGAATTGCCGGAAGCACATGACTAATGAAAGGTAAGAGAGCATTTGAATCCATTTAGTACTGTTCTTCACACCTGTACTTCACAGTCTCTATCAAGATGGTTGCACTACACAACTGAAGAACCAGGAGGTTTAGTTTGGATTAAAACTCTCTTTTGCAACTCTTTTCTCAAATAAGTCTCTTTTTGACCAATCATGAGCCAAGGTAGGTGAGTGATGCCTTCTCATGGATAATACACTGCTCTTCTTACCTGTAGCATGAGTTACTGTGATGTCCTTAGAAGAGCTGCAGAGTTACCAAGCATAAGCTCAAGAAATGAGGCTTGGGGAGAATGAGAGAAAGGTTTTGAAAAGATGCTTTAACGCAAAATAAAAGGAAAATTAATTGAAAGCACATAGCTGAATTACTTTTACCATGAAATAATATCTACAGCTGAGACCACAAAAAATCTTTGGCATTTGAGCACAGCGAATATTAATTATATATTCTTACAACATCACCTCATTCTGGAGCTTGATGCAGGCCCAATACTAGGCTCAGGAGTGTTTAAATGAAGAAAGAAATGGACCACATCCAGATGAGGAGAGTAGTCCAGATACATACATGTTATAATAATCTATTGTGCACATTGCAAAAGAGAATTTTAAAATTGCTTTTCCTTTTATTTTACTTAGCATTCTAGCAAGCATGCTTTAAAGTAGACAAAGCAAGTGGCTTCAATGAAATGATATCAAAATGTTCTATTGTGTAAGAAGATAATAGTTTAATGGGAGGTGTAATTATATTGTGTCTTGTAGTTGTTTGATTTTACTACTTGTACAAGACTCAGCAATTTCTAGAGGAAAATAATAAAAAGTTAAGTTAGAGCTGCTCTTGAAATAATAATATACAGAAACTAACATCAAAGTTGTATTATTGGGTATTGTTTGATACTGCAATGGCCAATTCAAAGGTTAACTCAACTCAAATATGCTCTATACATCTATATATTCTTGTAATGTTGGTGTTAGTTAGAGTCTCAAAAAGGGTTGACCATATTCTGTTAATTGGATGAGGCCCAAGCACTTCACCCAAAGGACACCAATCTGTGTAGTCTGATTTGTTAATTGTGAATTTTTTTTGGCAGAAACAGCCAAAAAAATCTGAATATGATAATGACAATGTCCTCTTGCCCCCAAATCTCTACTCCAGAAAATATGACCTTAGAAATAGATAAAAGTTCATTAAGGACAAAAAGAAGAATCAAAAAAGATATGTTATTGAAAGACAAGGACAATATCAAAGAAAGCAGGTAAGAGATAATATTAGGTGTCTTAGATCAAAGAAAAGACACATATTCCAAGTCTATGTGATACACTGAATTGTTCTTTAACTGTTCAACACTTCTCTTTCCTGTGGAAGCATCTTTCTCTAACATTGTGAAATTATCTATTGACTTTTTTTGGTCAATGAAATTGAAACATGTATATGTAGCTTTCTTTGACCTCCTAACACCTACTAGGAACATGTTTGAGACAATGTAATGAAGCTAGAGGAACCAAATAATCCACAGAACCTTAAGAAGTACAAAAACATAATTGATCCTGCAAAGGTCAGAAGTATTGCATAATAAAGATTGGCTAATTATCATAGAAGGTGTTATGTAGATTAAAGACATCACAGGACTTAACTACCTAGGTATGAACCCAAAAACACTGTAAAACCAACCTGCCAAGAGATATACTGACTTATGAAATAGTGGCACAGCTGTTATGGGAAAAAACAGCTGCTATCTTGTTGGATGTAAAGCCTGCTCCTCAAGAGGAAATCAATGCTTGTACTACAAATTCAGTCAAAATTCCATCCCTACATTGGTCATAGGCCTTGGCAGGAGTGGGGTGAAGAGGCAATGTTATGTTATTTAGCTAAGAAAGCATCAGCAAACTGCCTTCTAAATATTTGTTTCTGCCCATTGGGCAATGATACTCTCAGCTTTAATTGGAGGAATCTACAATGAATGGCAATGACTGCATTGATTCATGACTACTCAAGGAGCTAATAGTACATAAAGATACAGTGTTTTTCTCTAAACAAGACATTACATACCACCTCCCATGAGACCCAAGGAACATCACAGGAAAGGTTACATAAAGAGTGCAAGAGCCAGAAGTTAGAGAGAGGCGCTGTGAAAGAGCATCTTCTGGGAATGATGCAGCTTCTGTCATGACAACTTCACAGCAGCTATGTTGGCCTGCACTGGACCTCCACACGAAAAGGTTTATCAACATTGAGGCATGGATGGATAAGGACTTGCTCTGCCCCTCTGCTGAATTATTAGTAACCAATAAGTAGGGAAATGGAGATTCATTATTTCTGGTGACCCCATCAGGTTCAAATGGACAGTTTCAATTCCACAGTCACATAGACAATCCTGGTTAGATACTGATTAACCTCATTGGGCTACAAAAATTATATATAAAACAGGACTTTCTGATATGTAGGTGTGTATGTGTGTGTATATGTGTGTATGTATGTGTATATGTGTGTCTGTGTGTATATAAGAGATACGATATTCTGCAAAATGCATTTATGTGTGTATGTGTATATGTGTCTGATGTGTGAAACTATCAAAGAAAAAAATTACTTTAAATTTTTAAGCAAAATTTTAAAATGTTTTGAAATGAATTTAATTGCAGAAATATTTCAGTTATAATTTTCTGAGTTTCTATGTTGTTCTAGCTCAGAAGCAGATAAACTAATCAAATGAGAAAACTTATGACTTATTATTCTTACTATACAAACCAGTCTACTATCATGATGCTGCTCATTAATTTTAGTTACCAGATGTTCTTTTCTTGTGGTTTCTAAAAATACATCCAATTTTTTAAAACTATACTTTCAGGGATCATTTTCTATAGTTCATTATTATCCAATTTTTTTCAGTTAAGTTTAAACTTAAGAATTTTGTTGAACCTTTGAGATATCTTTATATGTTTACTAATTGTTTTATTTCATGGTTCCAGTATGCATCTACCATTCACACAATTATTTGTAACAGCTATCTTTTCATACAATTATTTGTAACAGCTATCTTTTCCTGTAAAGATATTTTTATTCCATCTGAAAAGTAGTAAAGTTTTGTTTCTACCCCCATATATTTTAATGATAGATTCCAATTCCTAACTCTAGAGATCAGCAAAAGAAAGCTGGAAGTATCTGAAAGTTATTTTATTGGTGTATTTTATAAATTCATAAATAAATTAATAGCAAACTTGGCATGCTAAGGTAACCAATCTTTACATTTAGCTCTAGTTTTTAGGATACTATGTACAATGGGAAAAAAGATTCTGAGATATATTTTTTTGAGGGAAGGTAAAAAAAGATTAATCTTTATTATTTACCTATCTATGGAAAGTTTAAGAAAAATTATTTAAGTAAATATTCATGGATACATTTGAAGTGAATTGCAATTTTCAGACATCATTGCAAGTATAGTAGCAGGACAGAAACTCTTTATATCTAATAAAATAAAATGAATGTGCATGGGGTATCAATAATGTCTTCACAGCAAGTATGCTAAAGAGAGGTTACTATTTACAACATCTGATTTTTACTGCAAGTTGTAGAAACTATCTGGGTGAATGAAGCAGAAAGAGAATTACTGTAAGGCTAAAATAAGCCCTTTGCATTCAAAGGAGGAAATAGAGATTCCAGTTCAAAAACTATGACAGTTCTTAAAGATGGAGGGAGACAACAAAAGGTGCACGCAGTCTCATCAGCCTATGATCACTGCAGTGACCAATGTTGGTCTATTTTCTGTTTAATTCTTTCTATGTTTGTTGATATGTGACAGGGTCTTGCTCTGTAGTCCAGCTGGCTTTAAACTCTTGATGTAGTCCAAACTGACCTTGAACACACAGTGATCCTTCAGCATCATTCTTCCTGATATTGGGATGAGAACCTGATACACCTCAGTAAGCTATGTTTTCTTTGTTTATGTCACTCTTTGAAAGCTCATACTTCTGGGAAAGTGAGTGCCAGTTGACTTCTGACTGACAATGTTGACAATGCCTGAATAACTTAATTTTCTGCTTTTCCAAATATACACCAAACAAGAAAGACATATACCTCCCTCTGATTCCATCAGAAAAAAATCACATGATTAATCAAGAAAGGGGGAAACTTTCCAACAAAATAGAGCTTTATCGTGTTTACTTATAAGCTTGATCACCCTTTCTCCAAAAAAAAAAAAAAAAAAAACCCACAAAGTTTCATGATTTATTAGTTTTGCTAAAAATTCTGGATCTGCCCAAGGTGTTCACGACACATCCTCCAACCCCCAGCATCAAAACAATATGCCTTTCAGTCAAAAATCTTGGGGAAACCTACTCTTTATCTCTATGTAAACACATTATGATGAGTACAAAGAAAACATGCTGATAAACTATTCGAAATGTGCAAAGGCACATTGGTTACTTTTGCTGTTGCAGTGACAAACTACTTGACAAAAGAAATTTAATGGAGAAAAGTTTATTGGATGACACAATTTAAGGTTACAATCCCTGATGGGAGGAAATGCGTCT
This sequence comes from Typhlomys cinereus, assembly GCA_023101885.1. NCBI lineage: Eukaryota > Metazoa > Chordata > Mammalia > Rodentia > Platacanthomyidae > Typhlomys > Typhlomys cinereus. The sequence goes on along the minus strand of JALPQD010000080.1, from coordinate 6,005,440 downwards.
TGGTAGAAGAGTGAGGTAGCTGTTCATACTGCATCCACACTGAAGTAGCAGGGAGACACAAATGCTAGAATTGTGCTAGCTATCTCCTTTTCATTCAGTCCCAGAGCCCAGACGATGGAATGGTGCCAACCACATTCAGAGTGGTCTTCCACCTTAGCCAAATCTTCTGGAAATATCCTCACAGGCACACCTGGGGTCTATCTTCTACGTGATTGTACATCCCCTCAAATTAACTGTCAATATTATTCATCACTATAGACAGAGAATATTGAAAGCTAAAATTCATCACAAGGATAAAACTGGTGTTCACTTTTGCACAACTCCTTCAAAATTTCCCACCTTTATTGTTATTGTATCATATGTATGTGTGTGGGGAGGTGCATGCATGAGCCACAATGCATGGGTGACGGTCAGAAGAAACTTTTGTAAAGGTGGTTCTCTCTTTTAGCCTTTCTTGAATTCTGGCTTGATTTAGCATTTAATCTCGCATGTGAATCATTTTTTTACCTGCTGATCCTTCTTACCAGCCCTGAACAGCAGTTCTCTAAGGCTGCCTTGTCTCCAGTCTCATCCACCAACCCTTTCTATATGTTTGGCTGCTTCATAATCACATATATTAGCAGATCTATTTATAAGTATATGTATACATCCCCTCAACCTGACCTCTAAGTAGAGTAGAATCAAGAGTAATCTTAAACATTGGATGGCCATGCTCTTATTTGCCTCTTTTTCATAGTTCAAGCATATTTTGTTCAACTCACTTAATAGAAAACCTAGGGTTTTTTTAAGTTTTTTTTCTGAGATGCATAGAACAGGCAGATGACAGACCTAGATTCTTAATGATTAAGTCCAGCATCAAGTGCAACAGTAAAAGCACTGTTTGCAATGAATAATTTCACCATGAAAGTAAAGTCATAGAAACATTTAGTTACTAGATCTTAATGTGAATGTCATTAACCCATTCACTTCTTGGTCTTTTGACATCTGCAGCAAGGCTAAAGTGTAAATAGCCACTTATATTATTAACTAAGAGCATGCAACAATATACACACTATATTCAATCAATGAAGGGTACTAATTTTAAGGTAAAAGCACAGCTCATTTAAATATATAACTATTTCCAAATATGTTGTAAAAAATTGGGTGAATTCCATGGGCCTTGAATCACTGCCTATCTTCATCTGTAACTGAATTCTTTGACAAGATGGGAAGTTAATGGTTTATGAGTTATCCAATCATTTCATTAATAGAAAAATAGAAATATAAACCCGTGAGAATATTTTATTCCAACTTACATAAATGGCTATTGTCCATTTCATCAAGTTGTGATCAGTTTTTAATCCTGATAAGTTTGGAGGTACATTGAATTACACCCATGGTTTAATTACATCTTGGGACTTGATATGATTGTTCTTAGTGATCACAAAAGGAAAGTCATACCCTGGTATCTTCAGTGCTCACTGAGAGGAAATCTCTTATCTCATGTCTGATAGTGCTGACACCTTACAGGTTGCCTTCTTGGGAGTCTCATATTCTAATCTTATTTAGGAAAAATATTTCTTTTGTGACTAACTTAAAATGAAACCATTCTGCATCACAGTGGGCTCTAGACCCACTAACTAGTGGCTTTATGAAAAGAAGAGAGGAAAGGAAACAACCAGGAGAAAGAAACCAAGAGTGACAATAAAGGTTAATAGAGTTAAATGTGGCTGCCAGAGTCAGTCACCATGAAGCTGAAGAGGGTAGAGGATGTGCTCCTGGGGGATGTGCTCCCTGGGGGATGTGCTCCCTGGGGGATGTGCTCCCTGGGGGATGTTCAGAGAGGTGTGTTTTGCCTGCACCTCAAGTATGGACAATTGACCTCTAGAACTGGGAAAAGAATTTCTCTTTAGCCAGCTGACTGGTGAACAAAATTCTCACCTGATCTGAAATTTCAGTTACTCAGGGTCAGCTGTGGCCCAATAGTAATAAGTAACTAGTGAATTATATTATAATGTATTATAATTACTCTGCTTCATTAATGATTGCTGTTAATCACTTGGTGTTCATAATTTATAAATTAAATTGTGTCATAGGTCTATACGTTTAAGGAAAAGCATTACTTTCATCATGCTTTGCTACAACCAGTTCAAGAATTCATTGCTGGTCTTGGGGAATGGTCCCCATGAGTGATGAAAGATTATTGTGCTTTGAAAGTCAATGTAACGTCCATGCCATACCAGTGATACCATTTTTTGCACCACTGAGGTGATAGTCACTTAGCTAAGAAGGATTTTAACATTATTTAACATTGAAAGTATATCAACTTCTCTGCCTGTTTAGACACTAGATTTTGTAAATAATATGGAATAAAAGAATTTTCACACTTGAGGCACAACTGAAGAGATGCTGCTATATATTTCTTCTCTAACGTCATTTTGCAAATCATCAATTTTGTCTTATGCAATTACCAACTATCTTGGAATCAATATAGATTGGGAGCTAAAACAGAACCATGCACCATGTAGCTAATAAATAATTTCTATTGATAAATGTTGAAGAATTTTATACATATAATAAAAAAGATTAAGTGTTCCAATTAACATTGGAAGATAGATAGCAGAATAATAGATGCCACAGTCAGATAAGCAAAGAATTCAAATAAAATTATCACTAAAGTAAGCATATTTGCATTTTAAGAGACTTTAAAAGTAGTTTGATAATATAAAAAGATTAACAAGAAGCTATATATCAACCAAGGAACTTTTTAGAGGAATAATATGACTTTGTGAAAATAAAAATAAACTGTTTATAAATATCACATAGATTGTGTAGCTTTGTACTAAACCCATTTCAAAAGGAAATTGCTGAACTGAAAGATAAGTCCAAAGAAACAATTCAAAACAGGAATGACTTTAAATACTTTAGAAAAGGGAACAAAGCACATGGAATTTATAGTATCACCTGCTGTAGTTTAACCAAGTGTCTCCAGAGGACAACATGATTAAGTCTTTCTCCTGGGGACTATTAGAGAATGGTGCATCCTCTAGAAGAGGAAGCTTGGTGGGAAGTTTTTAGGTCGTTGGGGTCATGAGCACTGCGGAACTACAACTTTCCCTCTTTGGATCCCTGACCATGAGTATGGTTTTGCTCAGCTACCAGCCAATAATTGCCCTCCAGTATCTTCATCAGATTCTCAAAGCAATGGGACTTACCTATCTTAGACTGAAACTTGTGAACCAAAACAAATCTTTGGTAAAATGTTTATTTATTTATTTATTTATTTATTTATTTATTTATTTATTGTATACTTTTAGAACTTTAGAAATATATTTGTATCATTTTTACTTCTCTTATTCCATCATGATCTTTTTTTCCCCCTTTCAAACCTTCTTCCTCACTACCTATTCCACTCTCATGTCCTTCTGTGCAGTCATGGTTCACATAGTCTCATCTGGGTTCTTGCTAATGGCATGCATCTGTGCATTTGCCACTGCAAGGATAATTTACATGTGGTCATACCCCTGGGGACAGTTGTTCTCTTTTCCTGATTGCTCAGCCCCAAGCAGGTCAACTCAATTAGCCCCTAACCAAGAGTCAGGAAATATTGTGGAAAATGGGGTGGTCAGAATCTAAAAGCCTAAAGGTGCAATAATGGTGTCTTCCAGACATGGCCAGGCCTCTGCAACCATGAATTCCCTGCAGCTGAGAGTATGTCCATGAAATCACAAGATTTGGCTTATCTACTTTATATCATAAAAGGAGAAAGACCTCAGGAAGCCCCATACCTTCTCTGGGATTTTACATTTATTTATTTATTTATTTACTTATCTTGTGTGGATAAGGGAAGAAGTATGTGCCAGCATGAGCATGAGGAGTTCAGAGGATAACTTGTAGAGGCTGACCTTTCTTTCCCTCGCCTGGGATCTGGAGACCAAATTAGGATATCAGGCTTGACCCAAGCATCTTTGCCCACTAAGCCAACTTGCCAGCCTCTGATCTTGTCTCTTTATAAATTAGCTATAAGAATTCTTCTGGGGCTGGAGAGGTGGCTCAGGGGTTAAGCTTCTGCCTTGCAGGAGGAAGGTCCTGAGTTCGGATCCTAGACCCCACGTATAGACGCCCGGCAGAAGCGGGGGCGGCCTGCGTTTCTGGTCTTGGTAGGGCGGAGCCTGTGAATCCCCGGGCAGAGTAAACAAGGAGGAGGTGGAGGCGTCCATGGTGGTTCCCGAATTTGCCCGTGGTTCTACACACACATATAAACACACACACATACATACACATACGCGCACACACGCATGCATGTACAATTGAATAAATAATAAAAAAATTAAAAAAAAGAATTATTCTATCATAGCCACAGAAAGCTATGAGCACAATGTTTCCTATATCAGAATTTCAAAAACTAAGAATTTGAACAGAATGTATAAACCTTTAAATTCAAAAAATTCAATAACTCCAAGACAATAGGTATTCATCTTTATACACATAATATTTAAGCGAAGAAAAGCAAAATTTTCAAAGACTTTGGAAAGACAGGAATGTTTCCTACATTGGCATGGCAGTGTGAGAGCTGGAGTCTTAATGGTGATCTGAAGGTCAGGATGCAATCTTTATGCAGAAAACAAAATACCAAAATCTGTGATTCTGGACAGACTATATGTTGCCTGAAATTTATCATAAAAGTCTTAGACTCGAATAATACATCTTTTCAAAGTAACATTTTCTGTGGGCTGAGTTCAACTAGAACATACTCAGTTGTTCTGGCTGGGGGTTTCTGATGAGGTGGCTGTCATGTCGCTTTCCAGCTCAAGTCCTCCTGATTTGAACTGAAGGATGCTCTTCAGAAATGACTTATTCAGATGACTATTACATAAGCTCTCTGATTCTCACTGTGCTCTAAGTTCCTTTCAGTCCTTAGTTGCATAAGACTGTCCGCAATGTGGCCTGACCAGTGACTCAACAAAAGAGAAGGAGGAAGGAGCAATGGCTTTTGATGTTGTTTCAACAATAAAAACATTCCTTTCACTTTCCAAATCAACAAATACAGCCATTCGATCAACACACTACAAAGGAAGAGGGAATGAATTCCAAATTTGAAGAACTTTTTTAAAGTAATGAATATATAATGTAAAGATAATAATACTAGGATCAAAAATAATCAATTTAGTTTTCTAAGACTGATAAAACTGGAGTTGACTGCAATGCCCAAGTCAGGAAAGCTATGACCAGAATTATACTCTTCTCATATTTTTCTATTTTAGAATTATGGAGTTTAGAATTCAAGTATACATATCAAAACATATTACATTATATTAAGAGAATAGAAATAATATCTATACAGTACAGAAAAAAGGAAAATTACATATTGCTTCATGTTTATGGGCTGTTGCAGTTTGCCTGCATGGTTGTTGATAAATGACCATCAAGTGGCTTAAGGGAATAAGGGATTTATTTTCTGTTATGATTCCTGGTTACAGTTCTCAGTCAAGCTTGATGGGAGAACTCATGCAAACACCAAGGCCAAGGGAACTAGCCACACTGTTTCTACATAATGGCTGAGGGAGGGACGATCCTTACTTGCCGACAAGCATGTCTGGCCAAGTGTACACAAGGATGCCAACTTCCTCAACCAGATGTCTATATTTTATTCCAGGGACTAGTCCTACCCACCATGGGCTGGGCCATTCCCATCAACTGGCCTTTCCCAGAAGGTTTGGTCTGGATCTAACTCAACCACTAATTCTCTACAAATGTGCCCAGAGCTCAAACCCTCAACTGTCAGGTTGATACCTGTGCCTAACTATGACATGGACACCGTACAGAAAGTCATCAGCGTACTTGGAAATCATTCTAAGACCAAAATTAGTACCAAAAAATACAAAATATATGAAGAGATAGGCAAATAGACAAATACTAAATAGACAGTGAAAAGACACTAATGTAACAACATTATGAAAGCAAAAATTGGAACATTGTGAGAATGAAAATTGGAAGGTTTGACTCATCTGGAAAATGAACAGTAAATAACTGAAAAATTTGATCATTCTGGATACAAGCACAAAATACCATGAAAAAATGTGTTAAGTATTGATATGGAGTTATAATGAAGTTTGCAATTCAATATATTACCAAAATACAGAACCTATAAATAATGAAATGCATCTGTGCATGTTTTGGATTGAGCTTGAACCACGTGTGTCACATTAACTGAAGGTCTTTGCAAAGGCTTTACTTAGCAGAATTCATGGGGGAGGTCTATCTTCTACCTTCTGGGCACACACAGTTAATGATTACCATATCAGCCCCTTTCTTCATATTCACTCTGCTTGCATTTCTAGGCCCTGTGCCTTCATGCCTAGTGCTCTCTTTGTAAATGTTTCAGTAATTTGTTAGAGAGACAAGGTAGCATTTGCATATCATGTTACATAGGTAGAAGTCAAAGGTTATCTTTTAAAAGTCAGTTTTCTTCATCAGCCATGTGGGCTTTTAGGGACTGACTCGGGATTCTAGGCTTGAGAGAAGGTGATTTGCCTGCTGAGCTTTTATCACCAGCCCATGCCTACGACCTCTATCCGAATTCTTTGATAGAGTTTTCCTCAAACATTCAATTACTTGCCCTTGGGAAAGAAGAAACCTGGCAAACACTTTTAACTCTGACTCAAAATTTTTCCACACCAGCACATCTTTCATATCCCCCCAATTCCAGTGTTTACCTGGTTGACACTTTTTGTCAGCATCTCTGTGCCAAAGGCAACTACAGATGATTCTGTTATGATTCCTGGTTACAGTTCTCAGTCAAGCTTGATGGGAGAACTCATGCAAACACCAAGGCCAAGGGAACTAGCCACACTGTTTCTACATAATGGCTGAGGGAGGGACGATCCTTACTTGCCGACAAGCATGTCTGGCCAAGTGTACACAAGGATGCCAACTTCCTCAACCAGATGTCTATATTTTATTCCAGGGACTAGTCCTACCCACCATGGGCTGGGCCATTCCCATCAACTGGCCTTTCCCAGAAGGTTTGGTCTGGATCTAACTCAACCACTAATTCTCTACAAATGTGCCCAGAGCTCAAACCCTCAACTGTCAGGTTGATACCTGTGCCTAACTATGACATGGACACCGTACAGAAAGTCATCAGCGTACTTGGAAATCATTCTAAGACCAAAATTAGTACCAAAAAATACAAAATATATGAAGAGATAGGCAAATAGACAAATACTAAATAGACAGTGAAAAGACACTAATGTAACAACATTATGAAAGCAAAAATTGGAACATTGTGAGAATGAAAATTGGAAGGTTTGACTCATCTGGAAAATGAACAGTAAATAACTGAAAAATTTGATCATTCTGGATACAAGCACAAAATACCATGAAAAAATGTGTTAAGTATTGATATGGAGTTATAATGAAGTTTGCAATTCAATATATTACCAAAATACAGAACCTATAAATAATGAAATGCATCTGTGCATGTTTTGGATTGAGCTTGAACCACGTGTGTCACATTAACTGAAGGTCTTTGCAAAGGCTTTACTTAGCAGAATTCATGGGGGAGGTCTATCTTCTACCTTCTGGGCACACACAGTTAATGATTACCATATCAGCCCCTTTCTTCATATTCACTCTGCTTGCATTTCTAGGCCCTGTGCCTTCATGCCTAGTGCTCTCTTTGTAAATGTTTCAGTAATTTGTTAGAGAGACAAGGTAGCATTTGCATATCATGTTACATAGGTAGAAGTCAAAGGTTATCTTTTAAAAGTCAGTTTTCTTCATCAGCCATGTGGGCTTTTAGGGACTGACTCGGGATTCTAGGCTTGAGAGAAGGTGATTTGCCTGCTGAGCTTTTATCACCAGCCCATGCCTACGACCTCTATCCGAATTCTTTGATAGAGTTTTCCTCAAACATTCAATTACTTGCCCTTGGGAAAGAAGAAACCTGGCAAACACTTTTAACTCTGACTCAAAATTTTTCCACACCAGCACATCTTTCATATCCCCCCAATTCCAGTGTTTACCTGGTTGACACTTTTTGTCAGCATCTCTGTGCCAAAGGCAACTACAGATGATTCCCACACCTGCACTGACCTTCAGCCAGTGATGCTTCATAAGAGAAAATGGAAACAGAGGGCTTGCTGTGGTCGTTAGACTCTTATAAGAGTAGTGAGTATTACAGTGCTTCTCTGTTTTTATTTCAACTGGATGCTGTAAGTAGCTATGCTAAGATCTGTACAGCTCAACTCTCTAGCTAGCACAACTATGCTCCTGAAATGGTCACTTCAGAAACTTTGCATATCCCTGGACTTATTCAGTATATCCTGTTCAAAGTTACAGATGGGGAAAGAAAAGGTAGAATAATTGGAGATTGAAAACTAACTCTTGCAAGTTGACTTGTATCAAATTAAACTTTAGATTTTCTGTTTATCTCATGTATGTGGGGGGTGAATAGTGTGTGTGTGTGTGTGTGTGTGTGTGTGTGTGTGTGTGTGTGTGTGTGGCTGGGTGTATAAGTATGTGGGGTATATGCACATAACTGTGCTTGAATGCATGTATATGAATGCACTATGATTTGTATGCTTGTAGTGACCCAAGAGTGGTATCAAGAATCATCCTCAATTGCTCTTCCACCTTATTGCTGTAAACTTGGGTTTCTAATTAAACCCAAAACACACCATTAGGGTTAGTCTGACTAACAAGCTTGCTCTGGAGATTCACAGACTCCACCTGCCATACCCACCTGACAATTTTATGTGGAATCTGGGAATCCAAGGTTAGGAACGTCTACTTGAGAGGCAAGGGGTTTTAACCACTGAGCCATTTCCTTAGACCCAAACCCAGGTTTTTTCCTATTCTAAATTCCAAACTTTTTCAGTAGCAAGGCGCTGCTCTTAATTTACCTGCAACTACATTCTCACTCATAAGGAATCTTTCTTTTCTCCAAATTCTCAAGTGCCACAGGGCTGTGGTTTTTAGTAGCTATATTTAATCTCCATACTATCGCTAGGGTAAAAGCATGATTGTTTCACAACTAATGAGTGAATAGGGCAAGAGTAAGCAATGAATTGTGAAAGCTAATCAACACACAATTCTTTGGTATGGACAGCAGGATAGGTGACAGGTGTTTTCAGGTGTCTGTATGAACTCTTTATTAGATTCCTTAAAAACATATACTATGCTTTTCTTCTTTCCACTCTCCTGGCATATTTTTAGATTCTACACAATTAAATAAATCTATGAATAAGCAGATGCAATTCCATGAATCTTTGTCTTGGTGATGTGACTAAGAAAATAAATGACTCCTCGGAAATATCTTATAAGAAAGTAAGAATTCTTATGAAATTGAAAGAAAGGCACATCTTCTTGAAGAGTAGTCATGCAGTAGTGAGATATGGCATTAGTAAGTTTCTTACTGCTGATTAGATTTCATTCGTTGTAGCAGTGATATACAAACACACATTTTCAAAGATATGCGTAAAATGGCTAAACTGTCGTTATCAAATTTCCCTCTATCTAGAGTGTATGAGATTTCTTTTTATAGCTATTTATATGTATATCACATAAGTATGGTGATTCTTGGTGTACACATCAACTTAATAGAGAAAATGATTTCAAGTTCCTACTATAAATTTGCATTAGTATATTTGCTCATATATGTCTTTACTTATTTCATTATTATCTTCCATATATCAAAAAGCAATCAGTGTCCAATCATTTTATCTTTTCTCATAGATTCCGACAAATAAATTTCTAAAATTAATGTAACTATGAAATTATACTATAACTACATTATTTACACAGATTAAACTCTTCTGAAAGACCAAAAGTACAAATAGGATACTAAAAGTGAAATAAAAATTATTCTGTGAATTTCATCCTTAATGATCTAATAGTAAGAATATCAAACTGAAACCAGGATGAAGAGGGTTATGGCTAAGCCTGAAGCAACAGTAGGACCTTCAAAAAAATCAGTAACTATGTGGTAAGAATATCTGGAAAATAAGAAAAATACTCAAACTTGGCTTTCAGATGAGTGGGTTTATAACATGGGCAAGAACTAAGAATGGATGGAGGCTCTCAAAGGTGAATGGTAAAAGCAATGCTCTAAAGTTTGCTTTGTGTGAAAGAAAAAACCTCATAGCATGAGAATAAAAGTTTGTGTGTCTGTGTGTGGGTGCGCACACACGCGTGCATGTGTGTGTGTGTGCGTATGTGTGTGTGTGTGTGTGTGTGTGTGTATTCTATTCATCTTCATGGGCACTGTCCAATGGGTTAGTCATCAAGACTCTGAAGGAAAAGGACTAGAAATAGAAAGCAGAGTCAAAACATGTGAATAGAGTAAGAGATATACACAAAGGAAAATTCCAATTTACCTGTTAACATTTTCGACAAAAGTGTCACTTAAAAACATATATATTTTCTTATCCAGTTGTTATGATACAATATCCATGCTAACCAGCCCAGAACTGTTATGAATTACTCATAGCTGGAGGGGCACAGGGACAGATTCAGAGACTTCACCATGGCACCTAGTTATGAGACTTACCTACATACATATGCCTCTGAGAACTCAGCAGCAAGATGTCAAACTTGACTTTCTGGTGAGACATGCTTCCTCTAGGAAATCAGCGGGCCAATTGGAAATAAGTCCCCCAGAAACTCAGTCCTTACATGATGGTGATATTTTTATAGACCCAATGACCCGAAGCCCTGCTGTGATAGCCCTTTAGAAACAAAGGACAAGCTTCTGTGTCTTACCACTGAGATTAGGATCCAGCACAAGTGACATTCTTTGAATTTTGGAGCTGTGGGATATTCTATTTGACCACATCAGTCACACGTTGTTAAAAACGAGTAAACAAACAAACAAACAGAAAAAGGATTAGAAATCCAGGCAACTTCCAACAGCAAGATGTTCCACAGATCCAGGCTATTCATACCATTCTGTGGCCGCTCATAGGTGTTATCTAGTGTCCAGGACACTGCTTTACATAGTGAAAACCTGGGATTTTGGAGATATGGTCTATCATCCTCTAAGGATAACTATTCTTTTTTAGCAAAACTATTCTGGTTATGACCCTGAATATTACTCTTGGATTTTCTAGATACCAATGTTTAAACATGAATCCTTCTACTTCTAAGTAACCTGGAATTTCCCCTATGGATTCTAAACACAACATAATGTCACCAAGCATAATGTCACAAGAGCTTTCTTTCATCAGATACAAGCGACACGTACAAGCTATGTAGTAAACCGTGTGACAAAGTGCAGGAAGTTCTCATGGCCCATACTCATGCTATATGCTTTCTGCCATTAATATTTCTTGAGAAGACATCTCCTATGAGCACTAAATAAAGACAGTTATATGTGGGCTGGTGGTGGATATATTTCTGTTTCCACCAATGTTTCCCTTAAGGACAACAGTAATATAAATTTTTTCTTGTGGGTTTTTCCACTTTCATGGTAATTTTAGGCTTGGTGAAAATTGAGGAGACAGTTCAGACATTTGCAATATGTACCGTTCCTCAATTTCCAGTTATTAACATCTGCTATTACTGTGGTACATTTGTGACAGTTGTTAACCTAGCATAGATGCACTATTATTAACATACAACTATGCTTTACACTAGTGTTGATTCTGTGTTACACTGTTCTATGGTTTTGACAGATACATAATATCATGCATTAGTTATCATAACATTTTACAGAAGAGCTTCACTGCCCTGAAATTCTTCAAGTTTCATACATATATATATATATATATAATAAAACTTGGCCTTTTCCTGAATGTCATTTAGTAGGAATCACACACTGTGCGTTCAGCCTTTTCAGGCTGCTTTCTTTTACAAAGCAGAATGTGTCAAGAGTTGAGCTGGAAAGAGTTGATCTGCCAGATGTTGAGGTGGACCATTAAGACAATAAGCTAATATTACAGCAACTGCCAAGTCTCTTATTGAAATGCACAAGCAAGAGGTTAAACAGGGAAAGACACCAGTTCTGTGAATGTTCCATTTTCCCCCACTGATGAAGGTCAGCCCCAGATGGGAGAATCAGCCCACTGGCAAGGCAGCCAGAACAAAAGGCTCCTGCTGTTTAATGGGCCTAGAGGGGAGAGTAAAACAGAAGCAGCAGGGTGAATGGAAAAGTACTGAGCCATAATGAAGAAGTATCTTTAAGAGCCACCACAAAGAGGCCATGGCAAAGTCATCTGAAAATATTTGGCTAGGGCCGTGCATAAGCATGGATAGAGGACAACTAGTTTTAAGTTGAGAGCCAGATCTCTCAACTGTCACTCAACTTGGTGTGTGAAGGGAAGCTGTTGTCAAGAGACCCGCCAAGTAAAGACTTTGTTACTTCACATGGGCTCAAAGTTGAACAAAAGCAAATAGTATTTTAGCCAGGAACTGGACTTCTCTCTATGAATCTGATATTCCTCCATTTCTTTGCTTAGCATAGTAATTCGTTCCTTTTTGTCATTAGTATTCCATTGCCTGGACATACACTACTTTGTTTGTTTGCCTTTTAGGAAATGTTTTGGCTTCTTAAAGTTTTGGGAAATTGAATGCAGACTTATTTTTTAACACATGTGAATAAATACATTAAAAGAAAACTATTGGATTATATGCTAGGACTGCTGAAGTTAAAGGAAACCAACAAATAGTCACTCAAAGTTTTTGTCTCATTGTGCCTTCACCCATGTTCTGGCTATTACATGCAATTATCAGAAATTGGGGTTTGGGATATCCTAAAGATATAGTGTTGCCATTGCTGGAACTCACAATTACAAAGTGACATATGACACTGAACACCTCTTCACATGTTTATTCAATGGACTGATACCTTTTTGTGAGGTGTCGAATCTCTTCGATTTTTCTTACTGCCTTTTAAAAGGTCCTTTTGTGTTTGAAGAGCCAGTTTTTCATCAAATGCTCATTCATATGAAGATTTTCACCTATTCTTTGCCTTATCAATTATTAAAAGCATCTTCTATATAGTTGAGGCTGTTTTCCAACTTGTCAATTTTTCTCATGGACTGTGATTTTTGAGGTAGTATCTAGAATCAAAAATCAAATAGAAAGTAACTAAGATTTTCCTTACATATTATCTTCTAGAAATTTTATAATCTTTGTTCATTTTTGAGAAACATGTAAAAATCAGATTCAAGATTGTCTGAGAGTGGATTCTATCTATTTCACTTCTGTTCATTAAGGAAGGCTCTTTCTTCCATTTTCATTAAACTGCTTTTATTCCTGTCGATAATCGGTTAACTGTAAAATATTAGTTGACTATATTTATATGAAACTTTTATTCTTTCATAAGATTTTATTTGTTTATGAGAGAGAAAGAGAGAAAAAAAACATTTACATCAAAACATGGCACCCAGGTGGAGGTCAGAGAGCAAAGTCAGTTGTCTCCTTCTACCTTGTGGGCCTCGGGGGATTTGAACTCAGGTCACTAAGTTGTAAGCAGGCTCCTTATCCACATACAAATCTTGTAGCTAAGAGACATTCATTCTTTTCCATTCACTTATTTGTCTGTCCTTTCACCAACAGAGTTTGATTAGCTCAGATTCTAAGTCTGGTACTGTTCAGTCCTTTAACTCTCTTTTTCTTTGTTTTGGATTCATGTTGGTGTTTTGTTTTGGATTCAGTTTTTTGATATCCCTAAAATGCCTTTCTAGGGTTTCAGTCCTGTCAGTTTTGAATTAATAGACTGCATTTTGGATACAAACATAATATTGAAAAGTATACATTCTATATACCTTGCCTGCAAACTAGAGATGAAAACTAAAAAGTTAAAATGATGGATGGTCAAAAACTTAGAAGAGAAATATTGGGGAGACAGAAAAACCATAAAAGGAACAATTTCATATCTGTGTCTCTTCAAGCATCAGAGATTAAAGATATTTGTATTTGTGTAAATTCTCAAAACAGAGAGAGAGAGAAGGAGGGAAAGAGAGAGGAAGGGAGAGAGAAAGAGAGAGAGAGATAGAGATTAGCAGAATATAAATAAGGAAAATATAATTACTCTTTTGTAGACAGTTGTCAAGCTCCACTCTTCCCAAATATTTTGTTTTTGCCCAAAGATCATGACAAGCACAAACCTGGAGGTTTTATATGGACTCAGAAATGAAGACATCCACTTATCAAGGCTGATCCACTTTCAGCCACTACTGTGTGAGTATATTATCAACACAAAAGCAGATCTAAGCCCTTCATAAGGACAAAAATTCTCGGGAATCTAGCCTCAAACATGATATAATTTTAGCCTTGTTTCAAAAGGCAATCTCCATAAAGGACTATGTAGGCTTTGCTCTTACTGGACTAATGCTTACTGTCGGTGTGGATTTGCCATAACTGCAGTACCTCTATCCTAACTACCATTTGTATATTCAGAAATCCAATAAGAAAATCCAATTTTTTTATACGGCATTGGTCCTAACAAAATTTACAAGACTCAATTATGGCAGATTTAGAGAAGCAATAACCTCTTGGCTGAGAAATTTTCCAGCCATATTCTATTTTCCAGTTTCCTGTAACTACTTTCCCAAATCCTGAAGACCATAAGGGAACCCAATGACTGCTCTATAAGAGTTGGGATGAATAAGCATGAAACACAAGGCATCCTCTGACTTGTTCCTCATGATTCATGTGATTAACTCAATGGAAAATATGTAGTAACCTGATAAAAAGAAGTTAAGACTCCTCAAATTCAAAGGTTTTGTTACTGCATCAAGCAAGAGATGAAGACCAGCCAAGGCGGTTACTGAAGAAGGAAAGCATCACCTTAACTCCAGTTAGAGTCATGTGGCACCTTCCAAGGAAGAGGATGGTCATGGGAGACTCTGTTCTCTCTCTCTCTCTCTCTGTTTCTCTCTCACTCACTCAGCAGATCCCATTAAGCTCAGAATGATCTTGAACTTGCTATGTAGTCAAGGATAACCTTGAATTGCTTTCTCTACTTCCCAAATGCTGAGATGCCAGGAGAATTCCTGGAGAAGCTATTTATGTTACTTCATTATGAACATACTTGTGCATATATCAGCTATTTTCTTCTCTTTTCCATTCTCCTGTCCCCTGATGAAAATATTCCCCAGAGCAAAGTTTTTGTACCAATACTTAAATTATAACATGTCAAAGGGGAATGTGATTCATCTAAAAGAACAATTGTCACTCATGGATAGGTGAAGGTTGCTTACCTCGTCCACTGAGAGGGACATTTGTTTTGCTAAAAGAATGATGATATTATGTTTGGCAAGGGGATGATTTTTCTGTTTTTATTTGGAAATTAAAGTGAATATACTTTAAAATGATGACTATGGGAGCCAAATAAGAATGGAATGACCTATAGGTGAAATAGATTGGGTCATCTTTGCTATGCCAGAATTATATTTCCCAGACGTTCTTTCCCGCTGTTGTTTTGACTTAATGTGGGCCACAAAAGATGATTTGCAAGAATGAAGAGGAACAAAAGAGCCACAGAGACATAGTATGTTAGATCCAAAGACGAGAGGTGTGGTAACTAGTGCATGTCTCACATGTTGCCATGGCTCGGCACTCTGTGGTGAGCAATAGCCGGTCCATTTCCCCTGCTGCCCTAAGAGAAACCTTTACCCTAATATATTCTGGGCCAAGCATATGTTCACTGGCATTGAACTTAGAGGTTCGGAGACATAAGGATTTTTTCCAACATACACTTTTAATTACACTTAACATTTTACCCCTAATATTAATCCTGAGCAAGTTCTTCTTCTCAAAATTTTATTTTTGAAGTTCTTTGTTATATCTAATTCATCAATAGCTATCCTGGGCCAGACCGTTTTGTTGCATTTACTTTGAGGTAGTAGCTGTACATGTGGACATGACTCATGGCGACACATCTGTCCACGTGCACATGTGTGTCCATGCCTATCCATCTGGTTTCCATACGCACTCCCCGAGTACACTTCCAAATCCCTAATTTCTCTTCTACTTCCAGGTTAATGTTTTTGGTATTGGTGGTTGTTAATCTGCCATATGAAAGAAAAAGTACTATTTGTTTTGTTGTGTCTACCTTATTTAGGTTAACACAGTCCCATCCACTTCACTACAGATGCTAGGACTGCGTTTCTTTCTGACTGAACAATGCTCCTTTGCTCCTTTGTGTGTATGTATATTTCCTTTATTGATTTTTTTCTGTGATACTCACTTTGGATTATTCCATATGTTGCTGTCATGAGTAGTGCTTGAATAAAGATGCACACACAGAATATCTCTTGTATGCTGACTTCATTTTTTACTCCTGTGTATCCCAAGAGGAGACGATTAGGTCATATAAGTACTTTTCACTTATGAAGAAATTTGAGTGTTGAAAGAGTTAACAGTTATTCCTATAATAGTGATAGAAAAAATTGAGATGCCCTGTACCAATGAAAAAATTTCATTTTGCTCCACGTTCATACTGTTATGCCCGGATTGCAAAGTCCAAAGAAACCCACTGAAGTCATCCACCGATGCAAAAACAAAGGAGTTTTTATTAAAATTCAAGACTAGGCCTGGGACACCCACCTCTCAGCACAGTGAGAGTGAGGGACCCTGAGGCAGCAGGGTTAGGGGCTGAGGAATTCCCACATAGCTCACATAGCCTTCCTCAACCCCTCCTCCTGGTACGTGCTGGGGGGGGCTGGCACCGAGAGGTCTGCGGTTCCTTCAAGGACTGGCCATAAGTTAATGGTTATCTGATTTCCCAGCCATCTGGTTGCCCCCCTGGAGGAGAGTGTTTGAGCTCTCAGGCGCCTGATTCTGCTCAGGCTTATCTGGGATTTCTAGGTAAATTGTAGATTTTTAAGAGCACTAGAGGAGAGGGGCTTGTAACTCTAACTTTTTCACATAGGGTCTCACAATACCAAGACATTTTTTAAATATTCTAATTGGAATGAGAGGTTATCTAGTTACATTTCTTTGACAGCTAGTTGATCATTCTGT
Source organism: Typhlomys cinereus (assembly GCA_023101885.1). Taxonomy (NCBI): domain Eukaryota; kingdom Metazoa; phylum Chordata; class Mammalia; order Rodentia; family Platacanthomyidae; genus Typhlomys; species Typhlomys cinereus. The sequence goes on along the minus strand of JALPQD010000080.1, from coordinate 5,988,490 downwards.
CATGGATCTTTGACTACTTCTATTTAACTTGAGAAACATGTAGCAGATATTTCCCTATTTTATTTAGTTTACTTGTCTTTTGTATTAAATATTTGTTTTTACTTTTGTATCCCTGTTATGAGCAATCTGTCTGAGTTTCCCCCCTCCCTCCATGGGATATTTCTTCCCCTCTGCTCATTACTTCCTTTGCTGTGCAGAAGTGTTTTAGTTTAATGCACTCCTATGTTTTTTTTCTAGTTTTCCAGGTCTGCTTTTGGACCTGTGCTTCTAGGGTCATGTGTACAAACTAGATGCGCAACTTGAAGCATTCAAATTGCCACCTATCCCTTTCCCTGCACCAGAAGCACTAAAAAGCTTTCGTCTTGGCATTACTGTACTTGCTAAACCTTCTGGAAGTAAAATGCACGAAACTGTTGGGGGAGGGGACAAAAGCCTGGGCTTCTCCTGCGGTTTCGAAGTTTAAAACTTGTCCTTACTATGGCTCTGGCAAGTTGGAAATCGTTGATTACACTTCCTGCCTAGGAACAAGTCCTCACAATTTTCTACTTTGCCAGTACCAAGTAATGAGGTCTGTGTGTGTTTCTTCACCTAACATGGGACCAGATTTTGGTGTAAACTTCCTTTTCTGAGAAGTGCCAAAGGAGCTGTGGATTCTCTACTCATCCAGCTGTGTGTGATGGGAGCAGGGACATCTCAGCTTTCTTAGTGTCCAAATAAGAAACCAAAGGCCCAAAAACAATGTTAAATGTTGTTAATGCAAGAAGCACTTCTCTTCCCTTAAAGAGAAAAAGAAGGTTTATTCTGGGCGGCTATGGCACTGTTTCTCAGGAGACTCACAACATACTTTCCGATGTCTGTTCATTTTTCCCCTAGTCCTGCAAGGCAGGTACTCTAGCATGAATTACACCTTTTTACTTGGGCTTGTCTGACATTTTCAAAACCACTCTACTACTTCTGTGAACCAGACACCTAACATTGACTGATGACCACTGTTTGATTTGGGGTATTTCTGATCTTCTTTAAAAAAAAAAAAAAAAAAAAAAAGCTTATCGTATTGGTTCTTTCACTTCTTTTATTTCTTTTTTTAATTTTTTATTATTTATTCAATTGTGTGTGTGTGTGTGTGTGTGTGTGTAGAACCACAGGTGAATTCGGGAACTACCATGGACCGCCTCCACCTCCTCCTTGTTTACTCTGCCCCGGGATTCACAGGCTCCGCCCTACCAGGACCAGAAATACAGGCTGCCCCTGCTTCTGCCCGGTGTCTATACGTGGGGTCTAGAATCCGAACTCAGGCCCTTTCGCCTGCAAGGCAGAAGCTTAACCTCTGAGCCACCTCTCCAGCCCCTTAATTCTATTATTTCTTAAGTAAGGATTTGGGGAGAAGCCCTATGCATTGTTTGACACATTTGATATTCTCTTGGATTTCAGAAAAATGATGCGCAACTAATGTCAATTAACAAAATGTTCAAGTGTTGATTTCTTTAAGAAGGCTAAAAGATGTCTCATACCATGAATATGATATAATATGTCCCACAGGTTGAATTTGGGAAAAGTGAATCTGCTAAAATTATCAGATTACGATTATTTTGCTAAATTAGGGCTGGAGAGATGGTTCAGGGTTTAAGTCTCTGCCTTGCAAGCAGAAGGTCCTGAGTTTGGATCCAAGACCCCAAGTGTAGACGCCGGGTGGAAGTGGGGGTGGCCTGCGTTTCTGGTCCTGGTAGGGCGGAGCCTGTGAATCCCAAGGCAGAGTAAACAAGAAAGAGGTAGAGGCGGTCCATGGTGGTTTTCGAATTCGTCCGTGGTTCTACACACACACACACACGCACACACACACACACACACATAAAACACAAGCGTGCATACACACACAATTGAATAAATAAAAAAAGATAATTTTGCTAAATTAAACATTGCTAGCAAAGTGGAAACTTTTCCTCAGAAGAAAATCATTTCATCTCTATTTTATGGACATTTTTAATATAAATTACAAGTGCGCGTCTCACTATCTAGGAGGCTATAATGGGAGGGATATGGCCCTGGATAATGAATAATTACTGAGAAGGTACCACTACAAAATGGCAATAAAAATCATGAAATTATTATTTATTAGAAATTGTGGATACATTTTTCAATTATATAACGTTCCTTTATAATTTTGAAAAAGAACTGCATTCAACATCCTTTCACCCTTTCCTAGTCTTTGGCCTTTTCTTCAAGTGTTTAGTTCAACATAGGTATTATCAGTCTCTAAATTACAACAAAGTGATTTAAGTTTTCTTTCACAAGCCTGGGCAACTGAGTAGGGAGCTTTGTTCAATCCTGGCCTCTAATCTTGAGATACTGTGAAAAACGAGTTTCCTCCTTTCTCTTAATAGTTCTTTCTTACTAGAATTTGCAGTTTGAAAATTTACACAAAGGTCAACGTTGCTTTGGTCTACAATTCAGTACTCTTAATTCTATACATATTTTCAGCCTTATATAAACGTTATTTTCTCTACATCTAGTTATTTTAACTTTTTGGGAAATTATTTAACTGAAAATTGTTTTATTTTACTTCTGCCCTCAAATAGCCTTAGAAAAGTAATGTACATGAAAATTAAATTCGCATATTTAACATCTACTTATGAAATGACACAAATGCATTATTTTTACTGAAATCTTTATTAGATGAACAATTATGCATTTATGCAACATTTAGGAAATGAAGGGTATTGATTATGTCTAATCTCAGCAGAGCATTCAGAGTCTACCACCACCCCTCTTTCTCTCTCATTTAAATAACAGGCAGTCCTCCAACAAACCTATGCTAAACACATGATTCTTTTTATGTGGAGATGACACAGAGGTTTTTGGTATTACTGATTCCATTTCCTTCTTAGTAAACTAGATGTACTAATAATAGATTTCTAAGAATCCAAATTTCATTCACTTTTTTTAATGCCATGAAATATGGAAGTTCTTGGTAAGCTGAAAAATGCTGTCTATACAATGCAGAATTCTCATGGCTACATTGATAATTAGTAGTCATTGTTTATCTTTACATGGTGGTGTGTCTTCATTCACCCAGCAGAAAAGAATTAGACAGGCTCGTTGCATCGGTGGACAGTGCATGACATTAAAGCCAAACATCCCTCCTTATTTGCCAAGCAAGTGAATTCCAACTGGGGAATTCATTACTGAAAATGCAAACATTGATTTGCCTAAAATATTGCTGGTGTCTAGTCAACAATATAGAAGATAAGAATTTCAGCAGATGACTCAGCAACGCTTTTAGGAGACTCTTGTCTGTGAAGGAGGTTGTCCACTACACAACATACTCCTCTTTGTGGGATCAATGGCATTGTATATTTTGGAATAACTCCATGGAATATATAAAGGATAAATGTAAGTTGTGCCTGACTATTAAAAAGCAAAGGAGACAACAAATTTAAATCACAGGAGCACAGTAGTTGAATCTTGGCTGAAGAAACAATTTTGATGCTGTTAAAATAAAGCATCAACTTGCCTCCAAACACTGGCCTAAACATCTTCTTTAGCTTGGAATTTACTGCTGGGTTTAGCATACACAGACAGCTATTCTGTACTACAGGGAGCGGGACAGAACAAAGCTGGAAGTAGCTGAAGTCTAACATGCTGCCTTCTAAAAGGAAATGGATATTACACAATCGAGAACACTTCCCAGAGTCCCCAATCAGCACTGTAGACAAATTTGACAGCTGGGCTTTAGTTTTACTTTCCTCAAGGCGGCACTGAAATTATATTTCATAATCAATATATCATTCACATTTATAAAAGTTAGTTTTCCTTTCATTTAGAAGGAAATTAATATTAAAATAAAATTATTTTTTCTATTTTTCAAGAAAAGTAACATGTCTGAGTTCCCAATTTCAAAGTGCAAAGTGAGCATGGTCCAACTATACATTTTGTTTTTTACTATGGCCCAACTATCCAATGTTTTACTTTGCCTCATCTTCCCCAGCTTCTGTATTTCCTAATTTTTTATTGTAAAACTGACAACTTTGAACCTATAACAAAAGTATCTCTGGAACAAAGACATAAATAGAAAATTCGTATAAACTATTTATGAGTCTCTAATCCCAACCTCTGGGACCAGTTGAAGAACCTTTGCCATGCCTATAATTTTTATTTTTTTAATATTTTACCTGCCAAAGTGTAATTCAACTTTCAAAACTCAAGGTACATATGCCATCTGAGTGGTCTCCTCTCATTCTATTTTACCATGCAAGGTGACATTCATTATTATCTACACCATGTCTATATACTTCTATTATAAATATGCCTTCGCTTCCCTTACCATTCTTCTTGCCTTCAGTGTTTATTAAATAAGCATGAAACTGAAATGAGTGAAACAACTCTTGCCCTTAAGGACATCTCGTGTCAAGAACAGGACTCACAAAGAGTGTGACCAAGTGATAGAACTGATCGCATTTGGTACAATAAATACAGCTGGAGTAAGATGAGAGGCTGCTCCTTTCAGACAGGAAATAGTGTACCATGAGTTTTCCAAACCTTGTCTCAAATAATATTGTCATCACTGTCATTATGTTATTATTAAATATTGTTTCACAGGTCATAGGATAAATCCAAAGAATAAAAATATAAAAAAGAATAGCCCAGTAAGCAATTAACAGAATGACGATTCCAAGTAAAGTCTTCTAACTCCTTACCTTCTATGCTATTTTTTTCTAGACAGATTTAAATGAATAAGAATCACGTGTCCCTCTCCTACTAAATTTGAAACTTTTGGGATTAAGTTGCATGTTTTTCTTTGTATATTATTTCTCTTTCTCAATTTTTGTTACTAATACTACTGTAAATGTACTTAAGGCTTAGTGGTATATTTACTGATTTCCCACACTGTATTTGTCCCAATGTGCCTGATTCAATCCTTAGTTGGGACAGTGAATCCAAAAACTAGTTTCATGAATATACACAATGAAAAGTGGTCATTTTATATATATTAGCTCATTTCATTTGATATTTCAGTTCTATGATAAACCTAGAAAGAGATTTTGACTTTTATTTCATATGGGAGTACTAATGCTCAAAAAACAAAATAAATATCTGAAAGCCCTTTATAAATGGCTACATTAATGTATTCCAGTCCAAAGTTACCCAGTGGACCTTCTGGAGCCTTTCAGTGATTAATTTAGTTTATTCATGGTTTTGAGGATGAATGCAAATATTAGCCAAGGTGTGATCAAGAATCCGTATTACATTCATCTAACAAGACTTTCTGCAAATATACTTACTGCTACTTTGTACCAGGAATTCTTCAATGGAGCAAAGTACTGATATGCAAGGAGAGTCTCTTCTGCTTATAGGTGATGGTGGTCTTTGTGTTCTTTCTACTTCCTCTTCCACAATGTTCCCTGATACCTGAGGGGACAGTATTAGATGTCCCACATAAGGCCTGGCACCCCACAATCTTATATTTTTTCCCAACTTCTGTGTATTGCAGAAAGAAATATCTGGAGTGAAAACTGAGAGTTTTACTAGTCAATAGGTTCAAATCTAGGTATTTGGAATGCAGCTTGATACACCTCCCTTCATCAAAACAATTCTAGTTTTTCTCACCTAGGGCTAATGGCCTTCTTATTCACAAGATTTCAGCATAGATTATGGTAGCAGACGTGAGTTTCCTTCTGTGCAATGGGCCTTTAACCTAGTTGTAAAGTGGTGGGTTACTTCCAAAGCATTCATACCATTATTACACAAATAAGCACATTTTGATAAGCTAATTCTTATTATAGCCAACAATCTTTATACCTGGATAAAACTTTGATTTTTTCTTAAACATTTCTTTTTATTATTATTATTATTATTATTATTATTATTATTTATTCAACTGTGCACATGTGCATGTGTATGTGCATGCGTGTGTGATGTCTGTGTGTGTGTATGTGTGTATGTGTATGTATATGTGTAGAACCACGGACGAATTCGCGAACCACCATGGACGCCTCCACCTCTTTCTGCCCCGGGATTCACAGGCTCAGCCCTACCAGGACCAGAAACGCAGGCTGCCCCCGCTTTCGCCTGGCGTCTATACGTGGGATCTGGGATCCGAATTCAGGACCTTCCGCCTGCAAGGCGGAGGCTTAACCCCTGAGCCACCTCTCCAGCCCTACTTTGATGGTTTTTATCTCCTCAGCAATCTGAACAGTAATTTCTCATATTATGAAAGCTGGCCAGAAAAAGAGGAAAGATTACAGGTCAGTTTCAGCTATATTTCTTCATATTCTATTACTGAAGAATGTGTTGTATTCAGCGACAAGGTCTTATCATTGGGTTCTGACGGGCAACGAAGAGCAATGACAATATAGATTATTTGAAGTAAGTCATACTTTAGAGAAAAAATGTCTATAGGTGAATAAAATAGTATTTGCTTTTAAGGATGTAATTTCTTTTTTTTTTTTCAAGGACCCAATTTCATACTGAGTTATGAAGGATGTTTTGGGGAGGGCTGGGAGATAATCCATAAGAGAAATATAGTAATTCAAATATTCAACCCAGCTGGAAAATAAATTTTAGATAATTTAGCAACTCAAGTTGATGTAAGTGGCATTGAAAGGAATGAAGAGGGAAGCAGTGAAGTAAGTTGATATGTGTAAATATGAAATTATGTCATATGAATTATACAATTGTAGGCACTCTGAGAGATGACAAGTCTCTGATGACATTTTCCTTGGAGTATCTGTTGCTTGCTTTTTAGGTCTCTCTAACTTTCCATTCTGCTTAAACATGCATGAGGATTCCCCTGAAGCCCAGTTTCTTTCAAAAAAAACAACTTTATTTTTACAGGTTTTATTTCTCAAAACAGTTTATTTTTCACCACAGCTGATAAGGTGAAGTCAACTATTTTGTGAGTTCATAAAATATCTTCTATAATCCAGACTAACGTTTTTGACATCATATATTATCATCTCAACTAAGATGCCTGGATTCCACTATCTCTAAGAGTCCTCAGTTTCCAAAAGGTCCAAGCACTTTTACATATCCACACTTTTAATTGTTCTCTTTGCACATCTTGGTACAGTCAGTCTCCTCCTGCAGTTACCTCTGCACATTGGAGTCTCACCTATTCTTCATGGTCGAAATGATGCAGTGCTCCCTCGGTGAACCCTTTGTTGATGTCCAATCAGCATTAACTCTTACCCTCCCCACTCTGTCCCAGAATACTGCATGTACAATACATGAGTTTTATAAAATTTTTTCTATATAATTGTATACATTTATATATACATAAATATTTTTTAAATTGCTACATACATACACACGTAAACATGCATCGAAAGCTTCATCTTTCACATTTTGTATATGTGTGTGGTTTAGATACGTGTGTATACACATATTTTCATTTGGAGACATGCACAGATGTATGTGCAAGTATACCTGAGAATGCATGTATATGGAGGTTGGAGTACGATATTAGAATCATCTTCAATTAATCTGCTACTTATTAAGATGAGATTTCCCATTAACATGAAGCTCACCTACAGAACTAGTCTGGCTAGACACTTTGCTCTAGGGATTCCAAGGCTTTGTCTTCTGAGACTGGAATTACAGGTGGCTGCCACACCCACTGACAATTTACATAGCATCTAGAGAGCTGAATTGTGGTCTTTTTGTTTTTGCAGAAAGTGTTTCAACTGCTGAGACCTCTCCCCATGTCTTTACATTCTCCAAGAATGGGATTATGATATTTTCTTCATGTATCTTTAGCTCCTGTCAAATTCTACTTCCCACTGTGATCTAATACATGATTTTAGAATTTAACGAATGAAATGTGTTCCCTGTTACTGGTGTAGAATAACGTCACACTCCATTGAAACAGTGTTGCAACTACTCTTCATGTTATTAATATGACTTCCAGACCCAAACAACTTACAGGAACAACAGACTTATTCAAGCTTAAAAGCTATGGTTATAGTTTATCAGCATGGCAGGAGAATTCACACTAATATCAGGAACAGAGGAAACAGGATATACCATATCCACAGAAAGACCTGAGAGACACACTTTTGTTCTTAGTCAGCTTGCTTGTATGTCTGTATGCCAAAGTATTGAACCAGCTCAGTGTCCATCTCATTTCCCTGCCAAGTGAATGAGCCCATCCATCACAGTCTGACTCTTCCCATGTCAATTAAATAATCTCACACAGGATTGCTCAGGGCTGTGTTAGTAATTCTGCTTAGGTGTGCGTAAAATCCCAGCCCTCACTTTTCAAGTTGGCATTTTAAACTAACAGCTGCACAAAGAATGATAAAGGAAAATTAAATGAGAAAATATGCCACCTAAACAAAAAGGAATTACATTCAAATTGCCTCTCAATAGAAGCTTTATTTCCAATATTTAAGAATGTATGATCTTTTTCTGCATATTCTCCTAAACCTGATTACATATGCACATATCATCATATGGTAGGTACAGCACATGTTCTCATACAGGATGGAATTTCTTTTCTTTGGCTGAACGGAACTTCTTTCTCTACAGAGTACTCCCTTCTTATGAGTTATATTACTCAGGGAATCATGCAATTTGAGTCTAGTCTCTGGAAAAGTATGAGTCAAGCATTTGGAAACAAAGTAAAGAAATTACCTATTTGTTATTCATTAAATTGGGAGACCTTATTAACTTTTCTTCTCATACTTTAAATGCTATGGAATCAATGTATTAAATATAATTCACTGATTTTAAAACTGTGGTAGACAAATGATAAACAGATTAATAGTGTGCCAGTTAGATACAGTTGTCAAGTTGACCTTATGGGAGTAAGCCTTTAAGCACACCTGTCAGGAGTTATTTAATAACATGAGACTAAAGCAAGTCTGTGAGAAATTTTCTAATTGATTTTACAAGGCCCAACTGATAGCGGGTGGTACCATTCCCCAAGGAGCTGCATAAGGTGGAGAGAGAGGCTTCGGTGTTTTGGCATACAAGCATATCTATGCGTGAGAAAGCATGCCATTCTTTCAGCTCTTTGTATGGATACGGTATAGCCAGTTCCCATGGCTCGTGAACCCTCTTGCCATGCTGGTAAGTGTAACCAGTAACTCTAAGTAAAAATAAAACCACTTGCTCCCCTAAGTTATTTGGGTTTTGTAGTGATATCCACAACATGAAGAGTAACTGCAATAGACTGATAATAGATAGAGGATAGACACATGATAGACAGACAGACGGACAGACAGACAGACGGACGGACGGACGGACGGACGGACGGACGGACGGACAGACAGACAGACAGATAGATAGATAGATAGATAGATAGATAGATAGATAGATAGATAGGTAGATATGCATATATACATACATACATAAATGCTACTGCGTTTGAGCAACAGGGTTTTGGTGCCTTGCAACATTATCTAATCATATTGTAAATAGAGTCGTAGTTAATGTTAGATGCACATCTGACTGAATTAAGAAAGCTGTTCATTTATTTCTGTGAAGGTGTTTACAGAGATTATTGCTGTATAGTTTATGGAAGGTGCATTTAATAAGAAAGAACTATCCTTACTGCTGGTGGATTGCCCAATAGATTAGGGATTTGGATAGGAAAAGCACTGAAGAGAAAAGGTGGCTCATACTTTCTATCTTTCTTAAAGCTGGGTATCTCTTTATCACCTATCCTTGGATGAAACAAACCTCTGGTGACTATCTTTGGACTCTAGCAATCATGCCAAAGCACTCCTTATTTTCACATGTTCAAACCTCAAGCTGAGATTCATACCAGAGGCTTTCCTCATTCTGAATCCCTCATACATGGGCTCAGATGTGCTCTGGGGGGGGGAGGGTCCTAGGATTCATAATTTGCAAATTATATTCCACTTGACTTCAGCAATTATAGTCTTGTAAGTTGATTTTCTTAATAAATCTCAACTCATCTGTTTAGGTAACCAATATATCAATCAATATATCTCTCATCTATTATGTATCTGTCACCTATCTATCATCTACCAGGAACCTGTTTATCACCTGTTTATCTAAGTATCATCTATCTGCTAATTTATTTATCATAATTCAACTATCTATTGTCAACCAATTCTCTATCATCTATAAAAACATATGTCTACTTGTTACCTATCAATCAATATATATCTTTATCATCTATTATCTATCATCTATTATCTATCATTTATTAATCACCTATGAATCATCTATCTATATATTTTCTATCTTTCTATCTTATAGTCATTTATCTATAATCTTTTAATCTATTCTATAATCTATTAATCATTCATTTATTTGTCAGTCATCTATCTATCTATCTATCTATCTATCATCTGCCTACCTACCCATTCTGTTTTTCTGAAGATATTAATACTACAGAAAAGAAAAATTCCTTATAGCTCTATAGCAGTTCATTTTAATATGGGTCATATTTCCCCATGAATTCTTCCTAAACAAGTCCTCCAATATCTTGTACACTGATTCTCTGGCTATTAGAATATGGTTGGCTCAGCATGGAATTAACATTTTCTGAAGATTTAATACTTGCAGAATAAGTCATTCAGGTTGCCAGTTGGTATACAAGTATTCCAGATATCTATCTTGCTAAGGGTTGATCTCATTCAAAGTTCACTCAGTTTCTAATGGGTCCCATAGAACATGATTCCTTTGATTTTGGTGATATCCTACTCATTACATTGTTCTTGTTGGGATAACTGACTTTTCTGACAATTCCCACTCACCGGGAAGTACTTTCTGAGATCACTTCTCAAACAAATTTTTGCATTCAATTCTTGTCTCAGACACTACTTTTGTGAGAATTCAAGCCTCTATGAAAATGACACTTTTCTGTAATTTGCTACAAAATGGATGGAACTGTAGACTTTTATGAGTGGAATAAACCAAGCACAGAAAACCATTATTACATGTTCACACTCATTTGTGAAAACTAAAAATAGACATTGAAGCATAAAGTAGAATAAAGGTAGCCAGAGGTTAGAAAGGTTGAGAAGAAGGGGATTAAAGAAAGGTTGGCAACAGTTATTGGTAGATAGGTGGATAGAAGAGCTATTTTTAACATTACTTTGCATAGTCGAGTAGCTATAGTTATAACGATTTATTATGTAATTGGTATATGTTGTTTCCTCCAAGCAAAATGGCTGCCATATTTTTGTCTGACCAACTGTAGATACTTGCAAGAAATCATTAGGATCACACCTGTTTTCCTTTAGAGACAAAGTGGGTTGGAAATGTCACTGGACCCTTAGCAAGGATTCTGTTCTCATCTAGAACACCCCCTAGTCAATAGCATGGGATTCTGCACTAATCGCACATGCCCTACAGGTTTTGAGGTCCAGGAGGAGTGCTAGGGCATGTGAAGAAGGTTAATTGAAGGGGGAATCCAAAAGGGATTCCATAAGCCATGCTCTGGATGAGACTGTTCAGTGTGATAGGTTTGAGATCACCCAGACTTCTATAAGCAACCCTCCCTGTACTCCTGAGAGGAACCCCCTAAACTCATTGGTTTGTACATTTGAACTTTGGTTTAGTATTTACATTGATTTGTTAGCCAATTCCTATGTGGAGAAAAAGTATCACATATTAATACTTCAAGATAACTTCAAAAGAAGACTCTGAAGACTTCCAACTCATGCAAATAGCAAATGATGGAGAAAGAAAAGCTCACTCTCCCAAACTTATCATGGTACATTGTATCTATGTATCACACCATCACATCATCACAAGGCATTCCAGAGAGATGTGGAAATATTGTATCAATTTGAGATTTACACACACACACACACTCTCACACACACACTCACACACACACACTCACACAGATAAAAATGAAGCTTGGGGATGAAGGCTTGTAATCTCAGGGACTTGGAAAGATAATGCAGGAGAATTGCAATTCCAGCTGGGTCTTCATTACAGAGTGAGTTTCATTCTACCCTGAGCAGTGTAACAAAACCCTGTCTCAAAACTGTACGCAGCTGTTATTATACCCATAGAATGGGAACTCACAGTAGAAACCTTTAGATCTAAGGTTAAATGAGTGAAGGCAAATGCATATATCAGTAGGGTTGCCTGTAGAGAGGTAACTTGTTACACTATGAAGGTCTGAACTCCCAAAGGAGCAGAAAAACCAGTGTGAACCCTGAGATCCATAGAAGCATACAGGTGGAAGGATGGGAGGGTGAGAGAGGGAATGGTGAAGTGAAGGGAGGAGTTAGGAGAGGGAGGAGGGAGGAAATCTGGGATGAATAGTCAATATGCTTGTAAAAGTAGAAAAAATTAATAAAAAAAGAAGGAAGATCAAAAAAAAAAAAAAGAAGGATCACTCAGGACACAGCACTGTGATTATGTGCTTGCTTATCATTTGTTAGGATTTAGATTTGATTCCCCAGTACTGAAAAGTGAAACTTCAGTAAAAATAGTTTATCTGATAGACCCTGTAAAAGATTAATACTCATTAATTTTGGTGGTGACTCATGAAGATAGCATTTTTCTGCATCTTTAAAGTTATCAAATTTCTTGAAATGTAGCTAAATATTTGAAATATGATAATTATAAGCTAAAATAACAAAGGTCATACAACGATACTCTTTTTTTAAAGTAAACAACACTTATTTGAGTGAATTTTACTCACATGTATGTTTCCCACATGTTCCATTTATATTAAAAGAATGATCTCATAACTTATGAAGTATTAATGAACATGTAAATTATGTTGTATGATAGAATGCCAAATTCATGCAAGGATGCATGTACCACAGCACATGTGATGACTTGAACTGATCTTTTCATTGAATTAACTTGTTTGTTGGTGCCTCATGATTTCGGGCTTAGAAAATTGCACATTATGTGTGTTATCATTGGTTGTTACTTTTTCTCAATGATATCATTGAACCCCCTATCAAACTAAATTCCATCTCAATTTCTTTATGTAAGAGCAGGCCTGAGAATAACCTACCTTCTTCTTTTAAGGTTGGGTCTCTAATTAAACCCATAACTTGCAGATACAGCTGGTCTGGCTAACTAGTTTTCCTCAGGGACTCCCAGTCTCCACCTTTTGGGGTTAGAATTACAGGCTGGCCTCCATGTTCATCCAACATTTTATGTGAACTCTGGGAATCTAAACGCTGGTCCTTTTGCTTGTGCAAGAAGCACTTTAACCACTGAACCATCTCTCTGTTCCTTGAGTCCTAATATTTTTTTAAGGATGTGGTTTACCTTTTTTTAAAAAAGTAAGCTTAGGTGTATAACTCAGTGATCAAGAGCATAGTGCTTGGTATATGTAAGAGCCCATCTTCAATCTCAGCACGGTCTTACAAAGAAAGATTATTTTTCCAATACCAAATCATTTCAGAATATTAACTTTGACTAACTTTAATTTCTTCTCCCTGAAATTTTAAATAATCTTAAAATAGACTCTAGAGATTTCTCATGCTGACATATTCACAACTGTCCCTGCATTTTCCTGTCTCATTCTACATAGATTAGGCCTTTTTTTATACAACTTCTTCGGGCAATATCAAGGAGAATAAAATGTGAGTTCACCTGCTGTATAGGTTATGATATAATAAGAATGATAAACTGGAGCATGAAAAACTACAGCAAATCCTGTGCAGGCTATGGAAACAAAGAAATATACTAGTGCAAATTGTAAAAACAATTTTTGAATGGGGAATGGCATTAACAGAGGAGGAGGAGGCCTTTGTGCTGGCACTGAGAAAGCAACCAGAGTTTATTTACATTACTGTGGGGGAGAAATTCTTCCATTAATAATATGATGAAAGCAAATGCTAATGATTTGGGGTGAAAGGAGATGGCCTATGAAGAGTGAGACACTGTGTGGTGGGGTCAGGATCTAAGCCAAGGGAGGATGTGCATGAAGAGATATGGCCAAGTACAGAGTGCTGTCACAGTGGACTCTTAGAGGACTTTTAATTCTAGTATCAATCCATCAAAGTCAGACTGCTGCCAGAAGAGATCAAACACAATTCCAGGATGTGAAAGAGTAGCACAGATTCTTGAGATTGCTGTAATCCTGTGAGATAGGGCTAATGGGGTAGCAGAAATTTCAAACCTAGCTAAATCTGTTTATTGGGATTAATTAACCCTTTGATTCCTTGGAGAGAACATGATGCCCATAAATTTATCCAAATGGCAAAGTGGTGAACTGAAATGAGTTGCTGAAGAATCATTTTAATATTCTATCCATTCTCTTTACCTCATAGAATAACCTATACCCATATATATATATATATATACATATATATATAAACTCACATATAAAAGCATGAATGTGTCATTACAAAATCCATCCATTGATTATTTGATATGTTTAATTTCATATTATTACAAATGTACTTCAAAACAATTTATTCAATATAGAAAAAGCATAAATCCTATTTCATTTATCACCATTAGAAAATGACCTACCTTCTGAAAAAGAAACTCAATAGGATCAATTTGCATGGGTTCACGTTGCAACTGAATATAATTACAGTATCTTTAAGATATCACAATCATCTCAGTAGGCTCTGTGCCATGGGTGTACTTGGACTGATGAGTAAGAAACAGAAAGTGTGTACTCTAGGAACAAAGAAGAGAACCCATAGGGTAATAATGAACTTTATTCAAATAGCAGCAGTGCATGGAAGAGCAAGGCAGTACTGTGTGTGATGACTGACAGCTCTTGTTAACCCTGAACACAACAATGTGATAGTCTAGTGATTCTGTTATTAAAATTCTTGCCTTACAAAATTTTTTTAAAATTTAATTTCTCCCTAGTTTTACAAGCACATTGAGTAATTATCCCTATCTTTTTCCTTCCCCCTCCCTCCCTTTCCTTCTTCACCCCACCTACTCCCTTCATCAATCCATTCCATACCCTCTTAACCTCTTTCCTGTACACTTTTTTGCGTCCCAGGGTTCCCTCTGGATCATCTGCTCTTGTGCGTTCAGACCTTGGTGGTAGATCAAGTGGTCCTTCCATGGACAGACTCACTAATAGAAGCACTCCCCCTCATCTGCCTAGCCCTAGTCCCTAAGGTTTCCAATGCATGTAATTATTTCTTCTGAAGTCCTCACTAGTCTATGGGGGCATGTTGGTATGTCAGTCATTAAATAGGTTTGGTAACGACAAGTTTTACTGCAATGAGCTCCTGGATGCAGCAGTCTTGCCTTGCATGGAATGTCTTGTCCAACAGTGGACCTTCTCATCTTTAGGCTCCCACAATCCTATCACTCCCTTTTCTGCAAGTTTTCCTGAGCCTTAGGATAGTGAGAGATTAGGTTGGTCTGATTCCAGGTGAGGAATGCAAGGTCTCCAATACTTTGCATTCTTGCTAGCTATTGTCTGTTTCACTGTTCTTCCTCTGAACTAGGCTGTATCCTGTCTAGGTATTGATCTTTTACTTCTGTGGTAGAAGACTTCTAGGTTGAGTACTGAGTGTTATTCTATCTATGAGAATAGCAGGTATTTACAGAGAAATTTAGTGTACTGGTTTCCTGACTACAAGTTCTGTTCTCCCCTAGTGATCTGTTTCCTTTCCTTTCAAAGGTTCTTGTTCTAGTTAACAATAGCAGGAATGTATTCCATTCTGCTAAGCATGCCTTGAGTCCAATCAAAAAGCCGTTGGTTTTCTCTCTTTTGGTTGGAGGTGCTATTACACCTTACACTGGTAGACACCTGATGCCACTGTGATTTTTATTGCAATTCGCAGGTCTCACAGGTTGATGAGGTCTTTGATTATTTTTCTCCTCCAGTAGGTTCTATAGTATTACTTCATACTTCATATAAGCTATCCGGCAAGGAGTAAGCTCTCAAGCCAGTTTTTGACCAAGTGTGTAATGTCTCAAATTCTAATATTCAAAGTATGTCATGACACAAAAACCAGAGATAATAACATTTAGTTAAGAGAGATAATTACTAATTATTGTTTCTCATTCATAGAATGAAAGTGAAAGAAACTTCCACAATTTATACATCATAGATAGCATATAATGTTGTTTTCTACTTCTAATTGACCTGATATCTGTATTAAAGAGTAGGGATTTTGATGAGACTGACTTCAAATTTCAGAAACATCTGCTGGGATAATACAATAACTGTCATTTCTTACTTCCAATGCTGACAGGAAGCAGTTTTGGGCTCTTTTATCCATAAGTTTACTAGTGACTTATATATACTCCATTTATTACCTTTGCCATCCATTTTGGCTGTTCAACTAGACACTTTTTTCTTTCATTTATATACATGTGGGGCATGCGTGTGTTTGCATGTGGATAGCTGCTTATGAGTATGCAAGTATTCACATGAGTGAACATGAATATATGTGCCTGTGAAGGCCCATCCTAGTTAGGACCTGCCTGAAATGCCAACTATGCTGTATGAATTTTCCGGGGGAGAAATGAATGAACACCTATTCACCTGAATAGGCATCCACCCAAAGAACCTATGCTATCCACGTGTAGGTTACTGAAAAAAATATTTATTTGTTTACTTACATAAGCATGAGTGATCACATATAGCTGCATCACCAAAAAACCTACCTTGTGTGGTGATGACTCAGGAACACTGCATTCTGGAGTCCCCTGGCCAAAATGCACACATTTACCAAAGAGTCTCCTCTCTAAGGAGGGACCTGTTGAATCATGATAGAGAATCTCAAATTTCTTCTGGTCTTGAATTCAGCCTATACCTGATTTTTGGGACCCTGATTTCTAATTGTGGAAAAGATATTGAGGCTAAGAGGTAATGTACATGTGTGGAAATCAAATAACAACTTTTGTCAGTTTACTTTTTTCTTCCACTTCTTCTTTCTTCTACTGTCTGAGTTCTGAAGAATAAATTAGGTCCTCAAGCTTGCACAACTGAGACCTTTACCCACTGAGCCAGTTTGTTGCAGACATTTTCTCCTCCCCCTTACATCTGAACACTGTTTGAATATGTTATCCTCTAGCTCATACCATTTATTTTACATCACCATGAGAGGTATAATTTTATTTAAAATGTTTTAAAGTTATTTTAAAATGTCAGCCAAATCATTGTCCTTTCTGTGAGTTTATACTTGGAATCACAGAAGTTTGGCTTTTTATAATAAAGAATGGCCCAATGTTTCAAGAGGCAATTCATTTGCAGACTGGATGGCATTTTCTGCAGCTGTGAGATGTGCCTCCAATATAGCTGGAGAGGCAATGGGACCCAGAATGACATGGCAGCAATCACAGAATCAGCTGTTTCTGTGAACTTGTCTCTCCTCACTGGCTGGTGTAAAAACATTTTAAGCTGTTTTGCTTACCAAATTTCATGCATTGGAAAGCTCCTGATGAACACAGATTTTTTTTCCCCAAAATACTCCATCATTAAAATTGACCAATCACTCATTTTATTCAGTTTTTGATACTTGTGAGCCAGAGAATATGGTGCACAGTTTTACACTTTTATTTCTTTTTTCATGATTTTCATAATTAGTATACCATTCTTTTAATGAAATACACAGGTAAGCTATGGTATTATATGCACTATTTGCTAACAAAATTTTACAGACTAAATGGATTCATAAAAGGCATTGGGATGAACTGGACTTTTAAAATATTTATTCAGCAATTTGGGATTCTTAAAATCTGACTAGATTTGTGATTTTTATCAAATATCTTTTGCTCTGTCTCAGAAAGTTAGATCCTCAGAATCCAGAAAAAATTTGGTTATCTGCTGTTAGCTTAGTGTGGATTGGCTTTAGTGGGGACTGCTTTCTTCATTGGCAAAAAATCTGCAGCAGACCTTACTAATGAGATAGAGGGAAAGTGCAGAGTTTTGAAAATGTAATTGTAATTGAGTTGTGATATTTTTTCTGAATTTCAGATGGGCACGAATCATTGGCAAGAAGAGATTATAAAGAACTGTTGCCTTCAATATCTATTGTAGAAAGCCCTATAATACTCTAGAAGCAAGTTTTCCATCAACACACATATTCTATTAACAATGATTTTACAAATTCCAAGTTATCTAACTGTTGCATCAATAAACTGATGTCTTATGGGGTTATTCAACATATTGAGCCAAATTCTACTTATATCTAGTTCTGTTCCTGTGAGTCATGCAAGACAAGTCATAAATTTGTATCCAACTAATAAATGGATAAGCTATAGAGATTACTGCTCGTTATTTAAAATTCTTTCTAAATTACAGATTGTGAAAAATTATCAATATTATGTATTTTAATCTAATGAACATGGCTAATGAACTTATATGGGCTTCTAAATTTTAATGATAATTCTCAAGGCAGCTGCCATATTTGTGTTTAGGAATCAAATAAAAAGACATAGGTGTGATTGCCTATGTTGGATGGACATTTTTCTTTTGCATATGCTTAGTTGATCTCTCTTTTTGTCTTTTTCTCTCTGCTCTCTCTTTGTGTCCCTCTTTATCTATCTCTGCCTCTCTTCATTTGTATGTTACAAGTCTTCCCTTTTCCTTTTGTTTTGTCCCAAGGTTATCAGAATTAAATATATTTCTTGCATTGCTTTATTCTGAGTCAATAAATATCTGAATAGATCAAGTCTGATGAAGGTCTTCAAATTCTCCTTCATAGCAAAAGTCCCCTTCATTCTGCTCTTTTATTATCACCTCCCCAAGGACACTTTGTACTTTTAACAATATGGCAGTTTAGCAACTCAGATATAAACTTGTCATTTGAAACTCACCAACCTAATTAAAATTCCCACAAACAAAAGACTTCCAGTGGCTCAAAGTTCCCCAATGGAAAGCCAGTTAGGGTCCTGAGGTTTGCAAAAAGTTCAAGTTTGAAGGTTTAGTCTTCAATTTGTAAGAAACATGTAGGAGCTGTCTTTTCTGTAAAGCCTATGGTAACAAAATTTACCTTCTGCCTTCAGTGGTAGACATTCACTACAAGGACCTATCTTTTTTGACAATTATATAGAAAGGCCAAATCTGCTTACCTGAAACTCTGACTCATTATATCAACCTGCCATATTAATCTTTGTTAAACCACTTCACTTTGAGTAGTAGTCTCTTGATTTGTGACCTGATTTTATACCCATCAATCCCATCCCACTGTTGACAGTTGGTGGAACATGGAGGTGCTGAGGACTTGTGGAAGGAAGTATTGTTATTGAGGGTGTACCTTTGCAAAGGATATTGGTACCCCTAACCTCCTTTGCTTTGCTGGCTGACACAAGGAGAACAGCTCACTGTAATGCACATTCCCTTCCAGGATGCAGGGAATCTACAGGCATGAAGGCAATGTGCCAACCAACCAAGTAATGAAAATTCTGAAACTATAAGCCAAAATAAATTTGTAGTCTTTAAGATTTTCTGTTTTGTTTCTATCTTTACATGAAAAGCTAGAGACTTGAGAGCTGATTTAGGGGTTAAGACTGTCTGTTTCACAAACAGAAGATCCTAAGTTTTGATTCTAGTCCCATGTAAAAACGTCAGGCAGAAACAGCAGTGTTCTGCCCATTTGGTCCTGGAGGGCAGTCTGGGAAATCCCAGAGAGAAGCAAAAAGGAGGTAACAGCAATCCAGGATGATTTCCAAAGTCAGGGACACAGCACACTCTAAAACTCTCTCTCTCTCTCTCTCTCTCTCTCTAAATAAGTAAATAAATAGTAAAAAAAAAAAAAACCCCACAAACCTGGATCCATAATTGCCACTAGAGACAGCTGCTTTAATTGAACCTTTCCAGATTTGTGACTAAGAGATTCTTAGACATTGACTTCATTTCAGACTCACTTTCTCTAGACATTAAATCCAATATTTAATTTTCATGATGCAAAATAAGAACTTCCAATTTATATAGCACTTTGGAGACTCAACCTCAAGATATCTGAATATTTTCTTATTCTCAGTAAATTTCAAGATCTAACAATAGACTATCTATCTGATACAACATATGTGACTACTACATCTTCTGGTATGAAAGGGAGAAGACTTCCTACACGAAGTTTCTGAAAATGAAATGTCTTATTAATATTATTTAGCTTTAATTCCTTCTTAAGTGCTTTCTCTCTGAATAAACCTTCAGAAAAAATATTAATATTTCTGCAAATTCTCTAATGTTGATATACATCTGATTTCAGTTCACTGATAAATTAGTACAGTCTTGCCATACTCTGTATATCACAGACAAGATTGGAGTCTTCCTTCTGGAAAAGCTCTCTCCCAAAAAGTTTGTGTACCCTATGGGAACCTAAAGACTGGCAACAGCTTTCACGAGGATTGATGTGAAAGCTAGAATGAAGGATATAGGGAAAAGTCATATCAATGAAACTGTGAAAGGCAGACAGTGGAAATGACATCTGTCAAAATGCCCAACACACTTAATGAAGAAATTACATCTTCCATCTGTTTTCAAAGCTCTTTATGATGTCCTTGCAAAAGAAATGCCATATTAAAATAAAGACTTTATTAAAAGTCTAAAGTCCATTCTTAAGGTATCCTGATTAATTAGAAACTTAAATTTTATGTCTATTTTTGAGTACGAAGATTTCAAATGGTAATATTAGATAACTTTATGAAAATACCTCTAGAAATTAAAAATTATATTTACCTCCAAAATATTGGGTCAAAGAAGGTCATGGATAGAGGAGATGTCTAATCTTAAAAGTACAGATGTAATGTGAGATCCACCCTTTACATATTATTAGAGACAGGATCTATATCATTTATCAAGACCATAAGAACTGAGAGGGTCCCAGCACAATGTAATGTAAAATTTTTAAAAACATTTCAATATTGATTAACAGGCACTGACAAATTTTAATATAGTTATTCCTTGTAATTTTTAAAATTTTTACAATATGTGCTGAGTAACAATCCAAAAAATACTTAAGATGCTGTTACAGCTTTCATACTCTAAGGATACATGCTAGAATATGTATCAAAGTCATTTATCTTTACAGTAAGGATGAAAATGTAAAAGAATAATAAAATTAAATTTTAAAATACTTAGATCTCACAATAGTGTCAATGTCATTTCTGGGGTTATGCAGAATTCATCATGAAATGAATTAATTTAGCATTTGCTATGGAAATTTTAAAACACAAGAAACTAGATAGAACTGTGCAAGAAATAAGATGCCATAGACTTTTAGTCCAGCTTTGTTACTATAAACTCCTGGGTGTTGTTCTCCATCTGAACTGCTTTTTCCAGTCAGTTTTCAATGGTGTCTTACATTGCCAGTTGAATATTTTTTTCATTATTCATTCATTTATTTATTTGTGTGTTTGAATGCATGTGTGCATGTGTGTGTGCATGTGTGTGTGCGTGTGTGTGCATGTGTGTGTGTGTGTGTGTGTGTGTGTGAAAGGGCACTATGTGTACCTATGAAGGCTCAAGGGCAAATTCAAGAATCGTCCTGGATTATTCTATCTTCTTTTTGCTTTTTTTCTGGGGCTTTCCAGGCTCTGACTTCCAGGGCTGGAAGTGCAGGCCACTGCCATGTCCAACTGGCATTTTTATGTGGGATCTGCTATCTGAACTCAGGTCCTTCTGCTTGTTGAGACAGAAGCTTAACCTCTGAGCCATCTCTCTAGCCCCAGTTGAACTATTTTGAAGCAATATCTTTTACATAGAATTCTCATTTGATAAAGTAAAAGTTATATCACATGAGTAACCTAAACATCACAGATATTTAGAAAGTATTCCTGTGTGTTCAAGTGACATTTTTAGAAGAGAAAATAAAACAGTTCTGTAGGTACCCACCCTCCTTCAAGGTTTGTCTCAGGTTAAGGCATTACAATGCCTTTTAAATTATCCTACTAAATAGCTTCAGGAACATGAAACAGATGCTAGGTATTAGCCTAAGTGTAGGAAGACCTGCAGCCTAGATCTGGGGAGAGTTGAAACCTAAGTATAAACTGGATGCTGTTTGCATGCCTGTAATCCTGTCAGTCAGGAGGCAGAGGTCTAGGTATTGTCTGCTCTGTCTGAAAGAAAAAGAAAAAAAAAGATCTTTTATAAGTGAACGAAAGACCTGAAAGCTCTGCTTTTGATTCTAAGAAAATGCAGGGGAAATAAGAAATTAAGAAATGTGTCACGTTCCATAGCACAGGTTTTATAGAGAAACTATTTTACTTGGGCAACAGCAGGAACCAATAGGTCAGATGGTCCTCATACACAGTTCAGCTGTAACTTTTGTACTTCAGCTAACTAATCTGATGTTTGAACTGTATCCAGGTAAGAAGTAAATTGCTTTTCAAAGTTTCTTTGTAACAGGGGGACAATGAGGAGGAGGAGGAGAAGGAGAAGGAGAAGGAATCTTCCATATTCATGTATACTTGCAGCATTGGATTACTATTTGAGGCAATAATTTATATTAGTTCCATGATTCACAAAATACATTCATTTTATTTTCAGAGGTAGCCCCACGGTAGGCACTGCACACACTTTTCCTCTTTGACTTAGATAACTGAAGCTAAGAGGTTATGTAATGTTGCTGAGGTGGCCAAGCCAGGGGTGGCAGAGCTAATGCTTGAGATCCAGGTTGAAGGAGGCATCCAGCTGCTCTCTTCTCTACTGCAGAAAGTGAGCTGAGACAAGCCTGTGCTTTCTCCTTCTGTGACCTTCATCCCTCCTCCCATCACTCTCAATCCTATTTTGTTCACCTCCAAGAAAACCTGCTTTTTCTGCATCTGAAAGGTTTATGGCTTTAGACACTAGTGCAAGAGGAATCATGCCATAAAATGGGAAAATCTACTCTAGAAAGCACTACACTAATGGGATCTCAGCAGGAGGGTGTCTACAAAGGACCAAGAAAAAGCCTTTAGGCTAAGGGCAGATTGGCAAATTAAAGTGGGTATAAGTAATGCACCGGGCTCTTCTAGGCAGATCTGATGGCTACTGAAACATTTAATGGGATAGAAACCTAGATTGAAGATAAGCTATGATTTTATAAAGCTGGTATCTAAGCCTATATTTTCATTTGCTGAAAAAGCTTTTTTTTCTTATGTGGATCTGCATCTTTGTGTGGGTGTGTGTGGAAGAAGGTACTGTGTGTGTCCTTGGAGGTCCAAGGGTGACTTCTGGAATCATCCTGAATTGGTTTACCTTCTTAGAGCTTAGCTCTGATGTTTCCCAGGCTCCACTTTGTGGGGTCAGAAGTGCAGCCCTCCCCCACATTTCTCCCTTCCTCCCTGGACCTTGTCTGCTAGGTGTTTTTATATGGGATCTGGGATACAGACTTGGGTTCCTATACTTATATGAAAAAGATTTATCCCTGAGCCATCTCTCCAGTCCAAAACTCTTTCTTTAAAATGTGTGAAATTCAGCTTTCCAAAAGACCCCCAATTCTTAGGTCAAGAATGAGAGTTGAAGTTCTTGAGGAGATGAGTGTTAGACCAGGTTTCCTGTGTTTCTGCCGCTCTTTGGATACCTAATAAAAGTCCTTGGAGCTGTGATTAGCCCTTTCATGTGCAGATAAATCATTCCTTTTTTGGAAATGACTCTCTAAGAAAGAACCAAGGCACATGCATATTTGAGACTCTTTATCATTGAATAGAAAATTGCAGTCTGTTCTAGGCTTGATTCTCCACATCTCAGCACTTTCTGAGACCTTGGATTATTCAAATCAATCAATCAAGTTTCCTTGTGTTCCTGCTCAGTTAGACATCAGAAGAAGTAAAATGTATGTGACCTTATTCAGAAGGGTATTTCCTAAATAAGAACACCAGGACATATGGGATGTGATGTTAACCTTGGTGGAATGAGCTAAGGGCTCTATTCATGACAAGTGTCAACAGGGAGAGCTGCATGTTCTATGGTAGGGGAGTTCCCCCATGAGCCATCTCTCCAAGCCAGAAAAGTTTTTTAACAGTCAGAATTTTGGTCTTCATGACCTTCAACCTCAGTGTCATGTCTGTGACAATTTCCTGCTTCATGACTGGATCTGCACAGATGTAATTGAAGCTGTTGGTTACCTTCCATTACAGGAGGGAGATTAGTTTAGATTGTTCAGGTATAAACAATATAATACCTGAGCCACTCCACTGAAAGCAGAGCATTCTTCACTACTGTCATGAATAAATGACTTAATCAGTTTGGGGGAACAGGGCACCCACCCATAATTCCAGCCCCTCATGATGGAGTCTGGGAGCCTCAGAGCTATCGAGCTGGCTAGACTTCTCTTATAAGGAAAGCTTTGGGTTTGACTAGGGGCTCAAAAAGAACAAGGTGAAGAATAGATCAAGGATTCCTAATATCAGCTTTGAGCCTTTACTCACACACATGTGCATTCACATGCAAATGTACATGCTCACACCTTAGTTCCCTACACATGCATATACACATATGCATAGTACCACTCCCAAAACACATGTGAGTAGAAGTTGGAAAAGTTTTATGGAAATGAATTACTGTGAGAAAAAATAGAAGAGAACATGCAAACTGTGTTTTTAAACAATTTGAAAGCACTCTCATGAGAAAGAAATTTAATTATTTCCTTCCACAGTAAGGGACAAAGATACCCAGGAAAAGTGGAAACAAAGGAAAACTTATTGTTTCACCATCTGTCTGTATCTTCTTCAGAGATTAAGTAGGAAGTGTTGAGAAGAAACGCTACCTCATCGGAAAGGCTAGCAGTAAACGTGGCTGGAGCAACTACAGTGTGTCCTCTAGGGATCTAGAGGTGGATGTCATGGGGGTGCGCCCTGCTGGCTAGGTTGCTATCATAGATTTGAAAGCAATAAAGTCAGAATCACCCAGACCTTACAGAGAATGCAGCTACCTTAGCAGTGGGGAATTGGGAGGGGATGTGATTCCTTCATCACCTTTTTTTAAATTTTTTTGAAGATTTTAGGTAAAGGTGATACAATTCGAAGCATCCTAACATAATATCACTTGATTTTATAAATTTACTGCTTATTCTTCATTTCCTGAAATCAGGGGAAAAAATACAATGCTTCTGTGCGATAGGAATGTTCTGTAGGCATTACTAACTCCCCTAAACTCCCAAGATATCAAAGCAAGGATAAATTTATTAATTAATCTACTTTATGGACAAAGATCATAAATTACAAAACTGTGTGTTTAAGGGCTGGCACCAGGAGTCCGCAGAGGAGTGACAGTGTTTCACCTTTGCTGTGGATTTCAGTGTTGAGGCCCTTTGCTAGCTGTTTCCTAAAAACACAGCTGTCATGTTGATTAGTGTTATTTTAAGCACTCTACTGAGTTTTTAAATCATAGGCCAGAAACTTCATATAAACACAAAGTCACCTTTTATTGGAGGGGTGAGAGAGAGGGAAAGAGAGAGAGAGAGAGAGAGAGAGAGAGATTAAGAAAGCCAAGAATTTATTTTTTTAAAAAAGCTCTTAACACACATGGATATAATTTGTTAAAAACACCACTTCACTCCTAGCTCTGTAATGCTAAAACTGTTTAATAAGGTCTTTATTTTAAATGGGGAGCTTGGTCAGCATTTATTCTTATGCTATAGCTATAAGACCTGTTTACATTTGATTTTTCCATCTTTGCTACTAACCTGACTTAGATTCCCATCTATCCTCTGGACATGCCTACACAATCTCACAGACAAACTGAAAGCCCAGCTATTCATTGTTTAGTCCATTATCACAGGCTGGGAAGCACTGTGAGTTATGCACCAGGCTACATAACTCGTTGTTTAAGACGCTTACAAGACCTTCTGCTGAGTGCAACTCCAACCTCCTTATCCCAGCATTAAGCCTGAGTTGTCAGTAGAACGTGTCCTGAAATCTTATCATCAAGTCATGTCACACTCACTCATATCAAGGAGCCACTTCTGTGTACTCTGTGTACTTTCTTGCTTCTGAAAGCCACTTTGGCTTCATGCCACAACTTTATAGTCTTAATAAATTTCTTTCCTACGCATGGAGGCCAATCCAAGTCTGGAGTCTCATGAATCTTTCCTGGGTTATTTAGTCGCCATAGATTCAACACTTCTTATGATGATATACAATAACTTCTACCCTTGGAATTCCATGTAGGAAGCTCGTGGCTTTCTAATAATCAGGATTCTTAGAATGAAAAATATGAGGTGAGAAAGCAGAGGTTTTTATTCCTCAGTTTAGCAGGTTCACTCAGAGCTGGTGCATCTCCTCACCAGAAACTGATTGCTGCCTAGCTGGGGCTCACATCTCCCAGAGAGAAGAAAACTACGGAACTGGCACCCTGATTGGCTGTGGACATGGGAGAGCTGATGTTGCTGTGTGTCCGAGATCACAGTGACCCCGGTTCAGAGTGTGAATAGAGAAAACTGGGCGACAAGAGGAGCCAAAGTTCAGGGCCAACCCAGGCGGTACACAAAAATTTTGTCTCAAAACCAAGCAATTTTCACTGACACAGTGAAGGAACTTTGAGGGGTGCTTTAAGGAAGAGAATGAGTGTATAATGGAACAAATCTTCTGGTAGATCTCTTAGCATTTTGTACAACCATCAGTGTCAGAAGGCAAAGCAAGGAGATCATCTGTATTTCCCAAGCAAGCATCTGGAAGCAAAGCCTAGAAGGCCAGTGTTGGCACTGACAAGCAAGGTGTTGATAGGTAACACGATATGTAAGACTCTGAGTTTCCAGAAGCC
The DNA here is from genome assembly GCA_023101885.1 of Typhlomys cinereus. Classification (NCBI taxonomy): domain Eukaryota; kingdom Metazoa; phylum Chordata; class Mammalia; order Rodentia; family Platacanthomyidae; genus Typhlomys; species Typhlomys cinereus. The sequence goes on along the minus strand of JALPQD010000080.1, from coordinate 5,961,924 downwards.
AGACAGATTCGCTGTGCACTGTGTCATCCACAGAGCATGTTCTGTTTTTTCCCATAAGTTGAAAATCAGTCAATAAACATTTAGCTTGAAATCAGAATGAGGTTTTTATTCTCTCTGAGTTACACTATCTCAAAAAAAAAAAAAGAAAATTATAAAAAACCCACATAATCTTCCAGAGCTAAGAACTGATATAATTTATGTCAAGGATAATCAGTCTCATGATTTTATTTTCATTTATTAATTTTGCGGTAGTAGGGATCAGATCTAACACCGTCATATACACTAGGCAAGTGTTCTATATATCACTAGCTATCCTTTTTTAATATATATGAAATATAATTAATTAATTTATAGTAATATAAAGATATAAATAATGTATATAAGGTAAAACATTGATTTTATTTTGTTTCAACATTTTGTGATTTGGTTGTTTTGCAGCCCAGACATGCTTTGAAGTGTCTACCTTCCTACTTCAGTCTTCCTAGTAGCTGGAACAGAGGTCTGTGCCACTAGATTTGCTTATTATATTATTTTCAAATCTTATATAAGAAAAACACAATATATCTTTCTAGTGTTAAAAATACCCCAATTTTCCAGTGAAAACATACTGAACAGGTCCTTTGGGATCTTTTCCCATCTTCTATACAGTATCATTTGAAAATTTTTACAAAAATGAAAGATTCCAGTTGCCACTGCTGCAGAGAAGCTTAAAAAAACTTCATCAGATAATCATTTAAGGGAAAACAAAAATGAATGGAAATTTTGAACAGACCAAAGTAGAAAAAATATCTTTGAAAAGAATTTCCAAGTGTGGCATTATCTTTGTACTTTAGAAGTTTATCTGGAGTAAGAGGACAATGTATGAATAACATGTGGGAGAGACCACAGGAATCTTCTAGAGAACATAATTGTTAAGCAAATGAAGCTTATTTTCTCATAAAACATGTAAACAAAGAATGAGAGACATTTTTAAAGTAATACATAGTGTGATAATAATATATTTGTAATCATACATTCTAAGAAGGAAATAATGGAGAGACTGAAACTGTGTGAGTGGGCACATGCATTTGTGTGTATACACATGTGTGCATTGTGTGTGCATACATATGTGGGGATGCATGCTGGTGTGTGTGTGGCACATGTGCATGTATGTACATGTATGTGAACTTGCGTGCATGTGTGATCAACAGTTTGTATATATTAAATGTATTTATTGACTATATGAAAATCATATGTATACAATCACTTGCTAAAGAGGCATTTTGCTGCACCACATTAATGTCCCTAAATAAGATCAAACATCTTTGTTTTCCTTTAACGAACTTCCACAATTTATAAATAAATTTATAAATAAATCAGTGAAATTTCCTTCCACATAAAAAGTTTGTTTTAAGATAGTTGTTACTATTTACAATGCCATTGCTTTCTTAGTAATTAAAGTTAGTGATATATATAGCTATTCACATCTCAATTCTTCAGCAGATTTTGTTCAAAGCAGAACATTGACCCATAAGTACATTTTCATTAATCTTCTCATTTAATTAAATGAATAAATCTCTAAATTCTCTTTTGAAAAAATTAAATTCTGAACTATGACCAACATGTTGTACAATTACTTTTTACTTAAAAAGATCACTTTTTTTGGGGGGAGGGGAGTGTTGGGTAGAATGTTCAGTGGATAAAATGATTGCTGTACAAATATGAAGACCTATATTTGAATCCCCAGCACCGATGTGAAGGCCCTGTACAGTAGTATGAGTTTGACCTCCCAGTACAGATTCAGGGAGGACGGAAAAGACAGGTGGATCTGGGGGTTTGCTGGCCATCCAGTTCAGCAAAAATAGCAAGTTCCAGGTTTAGTATCAAATATTAAGGTGGAGGGAAAAAGCAAAAGACATTGACCTCTGTGAACACATATGCACACACACGCACACACACATACAATTCAAAAACATTTTTGAGATGAAACTTTGTATGATTAAAATATCTAACATTAATCTAGCACATACTTTGCCTAAAAGAAGGTATACTTTCAATGCATGAATTACTATTTCATAGGGTGGTAATGATAATTTTAACTGTATATTTCAATATTCTTCACGGAGAAAAAATAATTAGTAAACCACAATTTTTTGCTTCTCATTCTATTATATCCAAAGTCAGTCTGTTTCCCAGGATGCCATCAGCTTATCTGCAGAACAAAGAAGTGATGATGGAAAGCTCATATCTGTACATGTTTGAATATATCAAACCAACCTCAATGTTTTTAAAAATCATTTTCTGATTCCTCTCCTTGCTCAGTTTCTTACTTTGATTCATGCATGTAGAACTAAGTATGCTTACAGATGCTCAGATCCCACATCACTTCTGTCGAAAATGGATGGATGTGGAGTCAAATGTCATGGCCTTTATTCCTTGCTGTTCAGGGCCACCCGCCACATCTTACTGCATGAAGGGTACTCAGTCTTGAAACCAGAGTACAAGTCAATTTCATTCCTGAACACATAAGCTGTCTTCCTGAAAAAATGAAGTGAATTGCCTTGGAAGAAGATAAGATCATTCACAACTTCAAAAACTGTTTTTTCCTTTTTCCTCCAGTTTCTGCTATTTGACCAAAAGCACCAAGAGAAAATAACTGAGTAAAGTTTAAGAGGAAAATTAGAAAATAAAACACATGCACAAGAAATGCAGACGTTTAAAATCAGAACAATACTTTAAACTGCTCACTATTTGGTTATTATCTGATGCAGTAGATAAACACTGAATCCTGCGTGGGAAATAAATTGAAACACGCAGGAAAGTTCAGAGCACTCTAAATTTCTAAATTAGAAGGTACTTTAAACACATAGGTAAGAATAGATAGCTTTCTTCCTTCCTTTCTTCTTTCTTCTCTCTCTCTCTCTCTCTCTCTCTCTCTCTCTCTCGTTGTAACTAAATAGATCGGGACATCCTGAAATTCATTAAATGCACTATGTAGCCCAGACTGGCAGTCTTTCCACTTCCACTTCTCAACTTAGTGCTGGGATAACAGGTGCAAGCCATCATGCACCAATAGAGCACAATTTTAACAGCACAGTAGGACTACTGTGAAGATTGAATTTGTGAATTATAAGAAAGATCATTAGAAAGAACACAGACTGAAACATAGAGAAGCAATGGAAATACAAAATAAAACATAACAAATGCAACCAGACTTAAAATGAAAAGAGAAAGAAAGCCCAAAATCAAGAAGTTTTCAGTCATACAGAAGGCACACAAGTCAACCAGGTGTGCGATTTAAGTAAGATAGATTCAGAAATGATAATTCCAGGTATATCATAATAAAGTTTCTAAAAACTAAACAGAAAAAAGAAATCTTTCTTTCTACTTTTACAAGCATATTTATTATTCATCCCAGCTTCCCTCACTCCCCCTACCTTCCATCCCTTCCTTTCCCTTCACCAATCCTCCCACTCCCTCTCACCCTTCTGACTGTGTGCTTTTAGAGACCGTAGGATTTACTCTGGCTTGTCTACTTCTGTGGGGACTCAGGCCTTCCTGAGAGGGAGGAAAATAAAAAATAAAAAGAAATTTACAAGTGATTTCTTAAAAAAGTAACAGAAATCAGAAAATAATGAACTGATATGTTAAATGGTTAAAATGAAATACCTGCTCATTTAAAACTCTCTGGCTAATAGAAAATGCATGAAAAAATGAAGGCAATATCAAAGATATCTTTCACACCAGCAATAATCTATCACCCAAGGACAGAACTAACAGAAATGGCAATGGGGTCATAAATCATTATGAAAAGGATGGATTAGTCAATAGATACTATAATTTGTGATTCCTATGAAAAATAATGAGGATCTATTCACCAAATGAATTTTAGATGATTAAAGACCTTTAGTTAAAAAAAACAAAACTTTATTTTTAGGATAAATACATGTCAGGATAGCTCTATAACCTCATGACAGAAAGAAAAAACTTAAAGACAAAACTCAATAAATATGCTTATAATAATATTAAAACTTTTCAGACTAAAAAATCTCATACTAACTACATAACATAAGAAAATATTCATGTTTCACTCTACTAATAAAAAATTTATTGTCAAGAACATATAAACAGTGTCTGAAAAACAGAGAGAAAGGCCAGCTTCTCCAGAGAAAGATGGTTGTGGTAAACCTAAATTGCCAATGTAGACAAGAAAGCTATGACTTAAGCTTACCTGATGCTGAAAAATCAAAGATATTTATTTTAAAGCCATGAAATACCATGATCTTTTGATTTTAGCCACAATCAAGTAAAAGAATTGAATTTATACTTTTTAATAAAATAACAAAAAAAATCAAAACTATCTAAAAAAAGTCAAGATGCCCACAACCACAGTGTTTAAGACACTGAAGACCTGGGCAAGAGGGTTGTGGATCCTGAGAGCTGGGGAACAAACAGACGTGCCCTATATTGTAACTGTTCATTATCTGTAACCATCCAACAAAATCACCCTTACTCATTCTTCACACTATACAAAAATTAACTTTGGGGAATGTGACTCCTTGCTAGAGCAGTGCATCAGCATGCATGAAACTATTTTTAGCACTGTAAAAATGAAACAGGATCATAGATTTAAATTTAAAACTTCAAACTATGAAATGACAAAAAAGGAAGTATATGATAAATTCTTTGTAATACTGTGCTAGGTTTCTTTTTCATAATTATGACATGAAAGATGTGGACCATAAAAACACAAACTAAGGAAATTTGAGTCTATCAAAATTGTAAGTTCTTTTAATTTTAAAGTCCCTATTAAATGAGGAAAAAGCAAGCCAAAAACTAAATGAAAATATGTAGTGATTATATTCTTAATAATTGTCCAGAGTAGATAAAAACTTCTCAAAACCTCATAAGCTGCTAAGGTTGTAAAAATTCTCTGAGAAATTAAATTAAACACAATCCACCATGTCATTAGCTATTTAACTCCTATGAGATTACACAGGAAAAATGAAAGTATGTGATCATACAAGTCATGTGTATAGATGTTCATTGAAATTTAATTCCTAATAGCTTAAAGATGGAAATAATTCAAATGTCTGCCAATAGGTGAATTTTTAGGAAAGCCAGAAGAAAATCTTTAAAGTACATTTCAAAAATGAAAATAGGAAGTCATTAGGGGTCCATGGTCTGTGCTTGATATGAGGCTGTTGGTCAGCAAACTGCAGTCTTGAACTGGACACGAGGAAATTGTAAGAAATGCTGACCTTTCCCCTGTGAAGCCATTGATATCTTGAATTGGAAGTTGCAAGCAAGCTACTGTCTCCACTGACAAATATACTTTGCTCCCAGAGAAATTACATAGCAATTACCTATTACATGAAGTTCACAGAGATACTGCTTAGTGTTGGGAAGATGTTCCAAACACAGCACCTCCATGTTCACATAACTAATGGAAGTTATTTTGTCCTTGACTTCTCTTTAACTTCAGAAGCCATGGGAAATCTTAGTTTCTTCAGAGCACATATTCACAATTGCAACTGCAGTTTTCAGAGCTGCGAATCTCCCAAATAGTTATTTAGCTTTATAGTTTCTGAGAGTTTAATGTTGATCAAGAAGATAATCCAATGGTGTTCTACTCATTTAACATAATGCATTTAATGATTAAAAAGTTCAAAAAGTCTGTAACAAAAAATGAACCTTTGATGACCATACTGAGTGAATTGGACCACAGCAATCAAAACTACACTGTGCTGCATACATAGTTCATTTAGGTAAAATTTTGGAAGGTGACAAGAAACAAACCAGAAAGTATACTGGCACAGTAGCAAAATACAGTGACATTAAGATATGAGGGTTTAGATAGGGATACAAAGGATTGTTAATAGTAATGAATATATCTGCTATCTTTTTTGTCTTTTCTCTTTCTCTCTCTCTCTCTCTCTCTCTCTCTCTCTCTCTCTCACAGACACACACAGACACACACACACATACAAACATGGTCCCTATGAATTGGTAACTCTTGAAGTTTTGGGCCCAAGAGATCCTCCTGAGTATTTGGAATCTCAGGTATGTGCCATCATGCCTGACCTTCCTTCATCAACAAGTGTGCTTCACTATTTTTTTTTCTGTGTGTTACATACTCAATATCAAAACTTTAGACAGTTGTAAACTTTAAGTATGTACAGTTCAGTGGAAAACACTAATATATTGGTACACTTGTCACAAATTTTAGAAGTAAAGGCTCTGATTTCTGTCTTCAACACTGCCTCCTCTTGGCCTACCATCACTCACTCCATTACTTCCATCATCAGAATCAAAAGACGCAGAAACTAATAGGTAACTTGCATGTATGATCATAGAAAGATGGATTTGTGTTTTATGGTCAAAATAAATGAACAAATAATGACTTATAAAAGAAAATCCATACAAACTGGATGAAGGAATATCCATGACTTGCTCTGCTACTGAAGTGTTGTGATACAAGTGGAACAGTTAAATCTGTAGACACCTGAGTTTTCAGGAGTTTATGGGGGCAGGAAGAGGGCATACTCAAACACTTACAATTATGAGAAGGTTGTCAAACATTGAATTTTGGTCATGTTGTCACATACTTATTCCCAAACTCAGTATATATTAAAGATGTTCAATTATATACTTCCTTTTTGTATTGTCATTAAAAAATATTTAAATCTGCGTAGCAAAATTTTTAGTGACAGTTTGATAATATGAACTTTTTGCAATACAAACTGAAACCACTAAAGGCAAAAATGGGCATGTATTCACTCATTCACATGAACAGATATGTATATGTATGTGACATCAATTAGCATAAAAGATCAAACTATACCATATAATGATGTGCATCATTTAGTTAAGCATTATTTAGTTTGAACGAATTTAGATTTGACATGTTATTTTTCAAAATCAGTTCCATTACTTGATAAAGTTTGTTTTTATACTGTAGTAGTTCTTATCCAATAAACTCTATGCTTAGTTTGGATACTGAGATCAAAATTAAAAATGTGTACTCTGTGATGCTGAGCTCTCCCTTCACTATCTATTGATTTCTGCATAATTTGTTAGGTATGATTTACATAGATAAAGTCCTTCTCAGTAAATACATATTATATAAGAAGCCATCCGGCACGGTCTGAGAATTTATGGCACAGAAATGTCCAAGCACCTATGACAACTATTAAATGAATTATCAAATTGTACCCTGATGCAAGGTCGAGCAAGAGTGCATTTAAATGCTTCTGTGAAAAATAGGTGAGGCCATCAGAATGGGCAAAAGCTTCAAAGATGTCATTATAAATAAGTGGATTTATAACATTTAAGGAATTATTGTTATTATAAATTCACCCATCTCAGCTCCCAGGAAATAGGACACTTCACAGCATGATAGAACTTTGCACATGTAAAGCTTTCAAAATATGTCATAGACTGCCAAGGCTGTCATCTTTTCAAACATTTCTTCTTGCAGAAAAAAATGTATTCATAAGTAAACATCTCATCCATAACTGAAAATACATTACAGTTAGTATTATATTGAGGTCAGTTTCTTCACAATTCAGTTACCTCACTAATATGTGCTCTTCTATATTATCAGGTAAGCAGAAAAATTTCCTGCAAAGAGAGTGACATTCTAAGCCCCAGCACCTGTGCATATGTAAGTTCACACAGCACAGAATAATCAAGGTAGAAAATGAGGTTTTGGTGTTGCTTTTCACACTGAGTTTGAAAGTTGATTTTTGTATTATCTGATTTGGCTCCATGTCACTACTAATTATTTTTCCACAGTTCTAGGGCTCAAGGCCATTGTCCCCATATGTTTGGGAAACACTCTCTCTCTAAGCTACACCTTGGCATTGCCTTTTAAATGCAGAATAGGCAAGCAGAAGAATCAGTCAGAATGATGCAGCCTAGGAAAGTCTTACAAAGCCAGTGCTAGGTTTCAAGATAAAATGTAGGCAGTCTTCTGAAGATAGAAAGACAAAGCGAAGAGTCTCCCCTAGAGATTCAGAAAGGAACATAACTCTGCCTCAATTTATCTCAATGAGACCATTTGCTGGCTTCTGAGATTGGGAGTTATAAAGATAAACTCACTGTGTTTTAAGTCACTATGTCTGTGCTGATTTGTTATAGTAACAAGAAACCGTTACACATAATTATCTTCAGAAAATCCAGCTCCATGAACTTTACATTGTAAAATCCAGATATCAATTTACTGCAAAAGTAAATTGTTCCACGAGAAGCTCAGACACTATATTTAGTTGTACACTTAAGATCTCACATGGAAAAAAAATCAAGGTACTAGCCAGCCTGGGAATTTCCCTGAAAGCTCTGGGAAAGATCTTCTTCTAGTGTGTACTCATTTGCACATTCTTTGCTTTATACCTGATAGCTGAGGTACATGCTGTAGGAAAGATTTAATTCCAGCTAAGTCCACTAGTAATTCTTTTCTCTTGCTTGAGGATGTGGACTGAGATCTTCTTTCTTCAATGGCACTTCATCAGAGGCATCTCTCAAGTCCTAAGACTGCCAGTATCCTCTTCATCCAGTGTCACTATCCAGCATTTTTCCTCTGGACATAGTGTAATGCAACCTGAGACTTTGTCCCAGGCTAATCAAAGGAAAAAGATGTCATATAGCAATTTGAAACATCCTACTTTTAAACAAACCTTTAGGCCCAGGAGGTTCCTGAAACTACCAGTAGCAGTCATGTCTGGCATGCATGAGGCCTTATGATCAATCACTACTGGGACAACTGCTTACATTAGTAAGACCTGTGCTTGAAAACCACCACACGCACAAGTCATGGACGCAATTTAAAAATCCCACATATTGTAAATTTTCAGCATCCTTTAAGTCTTTTAGTATTTATAAATCATTTTAAAGTTATTTCTATGGGCTACTTATAAATTTACAAGTCTTCTGATTTTCTAGTTTTATGGAGACATATTTCCAGTAAAACAGTGGAGTGTTTTCAGCATGGGAATAATGTATTTACTCATTGATTGGCATTAAACGGAGGCAAAGGAGACAAAGATACATAGAACTGTCAAGAAAGACTAATGAAGCAATAATCAGGTAGCTAAGAGAAATACAGGAAAACTTGAAGAATGTGAGAAAACCCCCAATGACCCAATGAGCAGATTCATATGATAGATAATTTCTGGAAACTATGGCCTTTCCATCATTAGAAAGTAAGAGTATGCAAAACATTTCCTTTCTCTTTTTAACTATCAAAGATTTCTATAAAAATCAAATTCATCCCTATATTGATTCTTCGTGATCTGGATATAAACTGTTGGGTGATTTAGACTGTGTGACAACTGATATGAATCCACAATTTTGAGTCATATTTACTAGCTTCAAAAACATTAAGAACTATTCAGGATGCATCATTTTTATCTTAAGGAAGAGAGCATATAACAGCCTGTCTGAGAAAAAGATGTTGGATGTTATTCCAGCTTGTTCACATGTTGCTGGTAAAAATCACAGCCAAAGAGCTTAGGGAAACAAAGGGGTTTTATTCTTCCTTAAGATTCTGGGTTGCAGTTCTTAGTCCAGCTTGGTAGGAGAGTTCATACCAACACTAGGAACCAAGAGAAGTTACCATATCACATTTATAAGGATTGCAAAGACAGAGATTGAGAGAGAGAGAGAGGCAAATCTTATTTGTCAGACTACAAATGGGTCAAACTATGCCAAAGTATGCCAAAGCACTAAAAAGCTCCCTGTATCATACACATCTGACCAACCAGCAAGGGATGTCTTCCCACAGCAGTTAGTCACTCTCCTGCAGGCTTGTTTAGGTTTTGCCTTAACTACTAATTCTACAGATGTATACAGAGCTTATCTTTCAATTGTCAAGATAGCACTTTTATATATAACTAACACAGGTGTCAAATGAAATAGCCTAAGTCAAAATGTTTATAATAGTATAAAATGCAATTCGAGTGAAAATTTCTGAAATTATTAACACAAGCTTTTATTTGTTCTCTTCCATATTTTATATTGTTCTCTTCTTACTTTCACTAGCAAACTCATATGATAGATAATTTCTAGAAATTATGGCCCTTTCCATCACCAGAAAGTAAAAGTATGCAAAACATTCCCTTTCTCTTTTTAACTGTCAAGATTTCTATAAAAATCAAACTCATCCCTATGTTGCTTCTTTATTCCTCCATCCTCCACTAAGTTTGCCCTTATTCTGGGCAGGACTTTCAGTGTGCATGTATTTCAACATTTCTTGACAAAAGAAGCCTGCCTGGAAGGTGCTCAACTCAAAGTTGCAGAAGACAATAATGCCTGGGATGCTAGATGGCTGATCTTGGACTGAGATTGTAGTTTAGTAATAGAGCCCTCGTCTGGATACATAAGGACCTCGATTAGGAAATTGGGAAGGAAGGAAGGGAAGGAGGGAGGGAAGGAGGGACAGAGGGAGGGAGGGAGGGAGAGAGGGAGGGAGGGACGGAGGGAGGGAGGGAGGGAAACGAAAGGAAAGGAAGGAAAGGAAAGGAAGGAAAGGGAAGGGAAGGGAAAGGAAAGGAAGGGAAAGGGGAAGGGAAGGGGAAGGGGAAGGGGAAGGGGAAGGGAAGGGAAGGAAAAAAAAAGAAAGGCTGCTAGGTGATCAGTCAGAAAGTAAGTAGAAATACTCTGTATATGAGCTAAACATCAATTGTGACTTGTTTAAAGAATAAGTTCTGACAGCATCTTCAACAAATGGTGCTGGCAAAACTGGGTCTCCACATGAAGAAGATTAAAGCCGGACCCATACTTGTCACCATGTACAAGACTTAATTCCAAATGGATTGATATAAGGCCAGATACTATAAAAACCATAGTTGAAAGGATAGGGAACTCCCTCGAGCTGATTGGGCTAGGCCAACATTTCCTAAACAGACATCCAATGGCACAGTCACTGCCAACTCTCAACAGTTGGGATCTTGTGAAATTAAACAGCTTCTGTTCAGATAAAAAGATTGTAACATGAGCTCAAAGGCAACCCACAGAATGGGAGAAAATCTTCACTAACCACATATCTGATAGAGCTCTACTGTCCAGAGTGCACAAAGAACTTAGAAAACTAAACAGCAAGGAAACCAATGGCCCAATTAAAAAATGGGCCCTGGAACTTAAAAAAAATTTACCAGGGATGAAATTAAAATGTCTAACAAATATCTTAAAAAATGCTCCACTTCTTTAGCCATCAGGGAAATGCAAAACAAAACTTCCCTGAGATATCATCTCACCCCAGTCAGGATGGCAAAAATCCACAACACAAACAACAACAAATGCTGGAGAGGATGTGGAGAGAGGGGAACTCCTACATTGCTGGTGGGAGTGCAGGCTCATACAGCCGTCTGGAGATTCTTAAAGAAATTAAAGATTGAAATGCCATATGACCCTGCTATCCCACTTTTGGGAATAACCCCGCATACAGCGAGGTTCACCTCAATAGCACAAGCACGACCATGTTCATAGCAGCACTGTTTACAATAGCAAAGTCATGGAATCAACCCAAATGTCCAACAGTTGACGAGTGGATAAGGAAACTGTGGTACATCTATACAATGGAGTACTACTCAGCCATCAAAAATGATGAATTACTGGAATTTGCCAGGAAATGGATGTCATTAGAAACAATTATATTAAGTGAAGTATCCCAAACCCAGAAAATTAAGTACTCCCTAATAGGTGGCTCCTAGTACCAAACCCACTCAGCCCATCTTGAGACACTCATAGGTAAATCTATGTATTACCTACAGTAATTGCAAGGATTAGGAACAGGAGGGATGGGGCTGGAGGGCCACACCAGAAACAAGGACAGAAGTGACCATGTTACAGTAGAGAAAATAGGCCTCCATCAAGGACTGCAAGAAAGTAATGTGACACCTAGTTAAGTTCACAATTCATTCCTGATCATTTACAACTAAGGGGGTATGAACTCACCAGAAGGGGAGGGCATATAGTCCCGCAGATTAAAAAGTAATCATTTTGCAAACGGGTGATTGACCCCTCCCATTGCCAAATGCCATATGACCCTGCGATTCCACTTTTGGGTATAAGTATTACATCTACCCTTGAATGTGCTCTTATAATAAGACTCCAGTTTAACAACTTTCTGTCTCTGACCAGGGGGTGACATACAGTGCCCATCACGATGGAGTAAAGGGCATTGCAGGAGCAACAAAACTGCAAAAGAAAATCAACAAACCACAATTCAGAACTTCAGAGACTCTATATCAACCACCTAGAACTAGACCAGACTAATCTCTCCCCATCCTGAAGCTCAGGGACATTTGCAGAAGAGGGGGCGGTAAGAGTGTAAGAGCAAAAGGATGGGAGGAGCAATGATTTGCAAGATACTCCACACAAGTTAGGGCCGAAGCAATCATAATTGGACATTGCATGCCCGGCGCAATGTCCAACACACTATTGACCTCACAAAGTCTAGCATCTGCTAAAGGTACCAAGATCCTTGGAGGCAAGGGATTGACAGCCACAGTAGTGTTCCTATGCTTAAGGGGAACACAGGAAAGGGTTCAGGAAAATGCCACTGGGTCCTTGTACGTCATCGGAGAGGAGGCCCAGAGGAGATTCAGGCATGCACAAGAAAGGACTCTGGGAACTGGGACGGGAGGCACGGGGGGATGGGGCGGGAGGGTTGAGGGGAGGGAGAGGAGGGGGTTTGGGGGGAGGAAGAGGGAGGGAGGGAACTGGTGTACCTATTAAGTTTATATGAGCTGAAATAATAATAAAAAATGTATTATATAAAAAAGTTTGTATGAGCTGAAATAATAATAAAAAATGTATTAAAAAAAAAAAGAATAAGTTCTGAGATCCCAAGCCATAAAACTCCTGGTAGGAAATTGGGATTGTCCATTTTTATTCCTTTCTTTAAACGACTTCTTTTTTTGACATTACTGGAGTGGAAATCTTTGGGTCTAAGGACAGATGAGTTGAAAGGAGATGCACATATCAGTGGGGTGGCCTAAATAGAGGTAACTTGACATGCCATGAGGCTTAAGATCCTGCAGGAGTGGAAAAGCCACAGTGAACATTGGGCTCCACAGAAGCATAGAGGCAGAAGGGTGAGAGGGAGTGGGAGGGAATAATAAGGGGAGGAGAGGGGAGAAAATGGGAGGGAGGGGAAGGAGGAAAGCTTGTAAAAGTAGAAAAAAATTAAAATGGAAAAAAAGTTAGGATACGTAAGTACCACAGATCTGAAAACCCATATGAAACAATAGCTTAAGGTAGAATAATATTCAACTGAAATGTATTAGAAAAAGAGATCTTTAACATTTCGAATATATACACACAAGCACGCGCGCACACACACACCAAAACGACAAGTGCTGATTCTTATCAAAAATATTTAAATTTGCCAGAACAATCTAGGAAAATTTATTGGAATAGCTTGGAAAATAAATTTAGAATTTATCTTAAACAAAAATTAAGAGATGGTTCAGTGATCTTTGCCTCACAAGACAAAGGGCCTGTGTTTAGATCCCATGTAAAAATATTAGGCTCTTAAGGCAAGTCTGCAATTCTGGGCCCTGAAGGCAGAGTTTGGGAAACCCCAGAACAAAACAAAGCAATAAGAAGGTAGAGCAATCCAGAATGGTTCCTTAGATCATCCTTGAGCCTCCACAGGCACACACTCTAGAGCTATCTTGTACATACACACACACACACACACACACACACACACACACACAAGTGAATGCATAAAAACATACCTTCCATACTCCAAGGAATAGCACAGAAGCTAAGAAGCTGAGTCAGATCTACTCTCTAAGCAAGTCCTTAACAAAGGGCTAGAGAGTGATCTTCACCAATGACATATCTAATGTGGCTCTCGGATTTACTATATACAAAATTATTTAGGCTTTTTGCTGCTGTTGTTAAAAACACATACCCTAAAATTATAACTAGTGAAATTCCAGTTTAGTAGTTTGGGGAAAGAGGGAAGAAAATGAGACTGAAGAAATGACTTATTTAAAAATGCTCTTGGGAATTCTGAAATATAATGGCAAATCAGACCTATTTATATCATTTTTTTCAGTCACTGGACTAACAATACATTGCAAAGCAAAACAAATAACTTGGGAGCATGATCTTTGGAAATCAGCCTGGATATAGATTCCTGGATCTTAATTTCTGGAATCTCAAACAAGTTATTAAAACTTTCAAGACTTTGGAAAATTCATCAGCAACATCATTGCAATTAATAAGAATGTGATGGGATCTGCACTTTAGAGTTTTAGTTATTATTATTGTCTTAATCATGCTGTCTTTCAATTTCCAAGCACCAAAGGCACCACTTAAGCCTTATTGAACATCCTCTAAAACCGGTGATTAGGAGACACTTGCTGGATCCCTGTGGTGCAGTCATTGCAAAGTTCCTTTTTATACTGTAATGAGATGCAGCTTAGGAACATAAAGAACAATGCAGCAGGAAGAGAATAAAAGAGACCTGAGCATATGATGGGGCAATAACATTGGCCATACAGCATCAGGCACCATCCGGAATACAATGAAGATCTAGGTGTGTGTGAGCTGCCTCATAGACCAAGAATAAGCAATTAGAAAGATACAATATGATTTTGCACCAGTGTTTTCTGGCTGTTTTCTCAGAGATAGGAATAAGAAGAGAGAAAGAATTTACAAATTTTTCATATTCATAGCCTTTAAAAAAGACACAGACATGGTTCTATGGGACTTTGAATGAGTTCGTTTTCTCAGGTCAAAAAAAATGGTTTAGATGCTCAGCAACCAACAAAGAGAAGAAAGCAGGAGGCAAACAGTTTGCTACAAGAACAAAGCAGACAGCTCCCTTGGAGATAGGAGGGGCTCCAGGGCTGGGATGCTATTGAATGGCCCCTAAGGATGATTTTTTCATAATAGTGTTCCCATACTAAAGGGGAGCCCAAGAAAGGTCTCTGGGTAATGCCACCGAGTCCTTATACCTTACTAGAGTTAGAGGATGGGGAGGGAAGCTTAACATTCACGCTAAAGGATGCTCCAGGGAATGAGGCGGGGGCGGTGGGGTGAAGGGGGTATCGGGAGAAAGGGAGGGAGGGGGTGAAAGAAAGGGGAAAAGAGGGGAGGATGCAAGAAGGACTGGGGAGAGGTAGAGGGAGGGAGGGGACCAGGGTACCTATTAATCTTGTATGATTGGGAAAAACATAGAATAAATATAATAATACAAAGCTAATATCATACTAATCCTAAAACCTAATAAAGATACACTTAAAAAAAAGGATGACTTTTTATTTACCATTTGACTCCTTACCTATGGGTGTTGCCCCCTGGCTCCCTTCATGGTTACTGTACAGGTTACTGGACTTTGTGGATTATAGTTTTACATCCTATGTCACATAAGCCCCCAGACGAGTCACTTGGCCGGCACTGCATAGCTTCCTATCTTCATCTAACTATAAGAGACCATGAAAGCCAGGATTGTGCTTACAGGTACCCTCATCATTAAATTAACATGAATTTAAATTGACAGTGAAAAGCAGAAGGAAATATATTCAATATGGCCATATGGGGAAGAGATCCTTGTAAAACAAAGAAAGAAACATTTCCATATTTCTAGAGTTCCTAAAATAAAAAAGAAAAGTGATGTACCATCATACACAGATTAAACTCTGATCAATGCCAAAAAAAAAGATGTGAGCAGGTATGTTGAAAAGCCCCAAAAATTACCTTGCAAAAGAAGCACACAGAATTACCATCTCTGAAACACACAAAATGACGGCAGCTCAAAGACAAAGGTAGGACATTCAGAGCAAGCCAGGCGCGGCTGTTCATGCCTGCAATCCCAGCAAACATGGAGGAGGTGGAAAGCTGCCATGCAATCAGTATGGGCTACACAATGAAATGTCCTTTCAAATCCCCACTAAACCTCCCCCAAATCTTCAACACGTCCAGGAAAATAAGTTACAAAGGCAAAAAAAATCAAAAATTTCAAAACCACCCTCTAAAATCAAAGAAAAACAGAGCAGAATTATTGATAAATAATATGAACACCTTAATCAATGAGTTGCTGATTCAACATACACTTATTACAACTTGATTTTGAAACATACACTCTCAATACACACATAAAACATGCACACATACAACACAGAGACATACCAAGCACATGGTACACACAAACATTCACACAGCACACAAGACACACACAGCACCCACATACATTAATACGCTTATTCATACATACTATAAAAATAGACATATACGCAATTTATAGATAAACAAAACACACACATCCCATAGACACACAGAACACATAACTCGTAGACACAACACACACAGACATATACACATATAATACATACACATGTATATGTTCTACATAGATGCACATAACCCCTAGGCACACACAACACACACACATACACATACACGCCACACACATATGATCATGCATTAGCACAATCACAATAATAAACATATCTTCCAGAGCCATAATTTTTTTTATTATTCTCTCAAGTCTTTCTCCTCCATTAGCAAGAAATCACTGATCTGTTGGTCTCTCTGAATATTTTTATAAATGAAGCCATATAATATATTCTACTTCTGTCTCTCTTCTCTCATTCTTTTTCTGTCATTTCATTTATTACTTTTAGTTGTCAAGTTGTGAGCATTTTCTTCTTCACAGCAACATTTTAGTTGCTCGTCTTTGTCATTAATGAAGTTGCTACAAACATTCTTATGAGTCTTTGTTCAGACACGTTTCATTTCTCTTTGATGAAGTTTTAACCACAGACATTTTAGCAAGCACCTCCGCAGGTTCAGTTTAAATAGTTATTGAACACCTCACAACTCTAGAGCATTTTTCTCTTCCTGATCACATGAAATGAGGTTTCGAGTACCAGAAATCTTGACTCATCTTTCTATCATTTATGTCAATTTGGAGTTTGTTCTCATGGATCTTTTCCCACAATATAGGTAGCATCTTCTTGCTTCTTTCCATGCTTGATGATTTTATTATATTTCAGATGCTATGAACTTCACATGTTGAATTTTGAGCACCCTACACATTGAGTACGTTGAGTATTTCATCATCCTATAAATACTCATGACATGTGCTCAAAGGCACTGCTACATTGCTCTGAAACGTTTGATCTTGCTTGCGTGCTTTCTTGGGTGGCTTGGGAGCAGCTTCTCTTCACGATCTCCTTTCAAACATGAATTTTTAGCCTTATCTCATCTCCTCCTGTTAATAAGGATTGTTTCCTCTGACTGAAAGGCCAGTCTTTCTGATCCAATGGAGATAGTTTTCTCTGGTTCTTTTGACTTGTCGCGTGTCTTTGGACAACCATTTGGTTGGGAGCTTCCTGCTGAATCCTCGAGCTGATCTGCTGCAGAGTTCCAGAGTGCCCCCTTGGCTATTTACTTTCTAGCTCTCTACCCCACAACATATCACAGAAGACAGCTGCTGTAGAGATTCAGGAAATTCACACGTCACTTTACAATTTTTTTGAATCTGAAGTCATCTTCAAATGCTTAGAACCTTTTTGAAACTTATAATGTATAAAGTATGAATACTTAAGGATATATTTGTGAGTATGAGTTTTAAAAAGGATATATTTGGCCAAGTATGGGAAAGACCCCTATATTGAGTTAAAAAAAATACTGCAAGAATTACACAAGGGCTAAATAACTAGGCACATCTCCTGCAGTTGGGTATAGGGAGACTCACATATATGGAGATGATTATTATTATTAAAAATTGATTAATCAAATCTTTCAGACTCCAAACTCAGATTTATCCTTATATAGACTGCACAAAACACCATGTAGGAGCAAAAGAAAGATTTAAATATAGGCCCTCCAACACCCAGAAGACTGGAGGGAAACTTGGTGGTATTGAGTTGGTAATCAAAAAGCAAAATTGGACAAACAGACCTCCATAAAATTTAAAAAGCTTCTGTGGAAGTGAGTGGGCACCAGAGAGGAGATGTCAAGTGCCACAACCAAGGACCAGCTGGGTCTGGGCATGGTCTCACTCCTTCCTGCAGTGCAGTCCCCACCCTCTTCTAGAGGAGCCTCTGGTATCCAGGGAGCCCAAACACGTGTCCTCAGGTTGGGAGAGTGCCATGGGCTCCCACCCACTGGAGCTGCTCTGGTACAAAATTTATCCATTTCCTTGGGTATTTGTGGCCGCAACTGTGGCTACCGATTCCAAAGCCTCTGTAGAGAATCAAGAACTGCCGGCTTTGCCTCAGAATGTTGTTCTGGGGAATCTGGATTGGACTTGGGCAGATGTAGAGCAGCCATGCTGGGACGGCCTCTGAAGGTCTTGGAAAACCATCCCCCACTGCTAGAATTACACTGGAGGAATCACCTCCTGCTGATAAGAGGAACTGACTTCAGTCCTCCATAGAGTATAAAAGGATGTGGAGATTAGTTTCCCATTAAAGATAAACCCTACCTTTTTGTTGGGCACAAGATCTACTGGGTTGGGCTTCAATCTAAAGTTAACCAATGAGGAAAAGTTATTTTTCCCAGGCGTGATTAACGATACAAACATACCCGACCTTGGCAGCCATCTTTACTGCCTGCCTGCCGCGCTCCTATCCAACTAATCTGGTAGAATATGTCTCAGTTTGGAAAAGGTGGATTCAAAGTAACATGTTTAGGGATAAGGACATGGCTTTATTTTAGAGAAATAAGGAAAATTATGGGAATTGTCAGGTCTTGGTGTTTCTTCCCAGTTCAGGCCTAAAGCCTGTTCCCTGGGAAGGTCACAGTAATCCCATGGGCAAGTGCTAGGAATTTCTCGGTATGCCACAATAAAGCCCATGGACAGGTGCTAAGCATTTTTACCTAGGTTTTGTTTGGGATAATTCAAGTTTTGCCTCTGGCAGGAAGAATCCTTCTGGAATTTAGGAGTGCCCTTTCTTAGGGTTTTTTGGAATTAGCTTCCTGCTCTCTGTTCTAGAGAAGAAGCCTGCTTTTTAAGTTTCAGTCAAATACTAAATAGAAATTTCATGTCTAGTCATTTACAATAAGTAGACTTGTTAATCAGAATGTCTGCACTGATTTTAAGGAAATTAGAGAATAACTTCTAGAGTCTTAAAACATAGGTGGGTAAAATTCCCACCTACGTACTAACTCAGAAATTCCAGAAGTACAAGACTATGCTCTCAGTCCACCAGAACCTTAAAAGAAACTGTGATACCCTCTTACCCTGGCTGAAGGCCAAGGAAGAGACCATCATGCCAGAAAGTCTAGATGCCAAGACTGCCCCTGGAGATGGTATTTGCAATCCAAACTGGGAGAATCCATGTCAGAAGCAAAGGGGGCCGTGTCTTTCCTACCCCAAACAGCACTCTTATGAGAAATCACAGAGATGGACCATCTGAGTGCACTCCCACCAATGATCGCCTCCGCCCCGAAAGAGACACCCTCGAAAGAGACACCCTCGGCATATGGGGCCTGACTGGACCCCAGGTTTGGAGTATGCATGGTTCACAGATGGGTCATCTAAATGATGGCAATACACTTCTGGAATTCCTCAAAGGAAGACATAAGCAACCTTACTATTAAAGGAATAGAAGGATGCTATTATAGAAGTTATTCTTTTAATAATTATATTGCTTAAAGATTTCTTCAGTGCATACCTCAGTGTTCCATCGACAGAACCAGCTATAGCTTATGGGCCTTGAGTATCCAAGTCAAGGCCCCCCCTTAGAGATGTGGTTTAAGCTTGGATAGTAGAGACTACATGAGCTGCATACATCTTCCCAAGTTAGAACCTGCTGCCATGCCTGGTGCCTATGTCGACCTGCCTGACTGAGAGTATCAACCTGGAGAGGACAACAGCCAAAGCTCATGCTGGGACTTATGGGGTGTTGGGGACTCCTATAGTTAATTGTAAAATATGTTCCTTGCTAAAATCAAAAGGAGATCATTCTGCCTCTGTATTTTAAAAAAGCAGTTAAAATGTGGGCTCAGCCCCATAGCTATCTGGTGAAGCATTATAGATTAGATAAGTTTGGAAATACTGAGAGAATGTTTCTGTTAAGTGCCTTTGCCCTGAAGCAATGGGTTAGGTTCTTGAAAAAATGTCCACCCTGAAGGTGATTTTTGCTGACTAAAAAATTATATGTCTGTTGTAGGTGCAACATTCTTTACCCCAAAATTTTCTGTATAAAAGTTGTCATGAAAGTTTCAATAAACGGGTTCAGGATTCACTCGGACGAGAGGGAGCCGCGTGTGTTCTGTTCTCCACCCGGTCCTGGGGAGCCCTGGTCTCGAGGCCGCGACTCTGGTCTGCGGCACCTGCCCCTCAAGGCATTCAATGTCTGGAGTTCTTCATTTCTTTTCTAGTTCCTTGCTCTCCATGGATTCCATACCTAGAGTTCATGAGTTCTCCAGGGCACCCTAGCCCCTAATGGTAATTGATGTTTGGAGTCCATGCATCCTGTTCTTTCTCTCCTCTAATAAACTCTGCCTTAATCCTCTACACATATTCTAGTTTCAGACTTCCACTCTGAACATGAGAACCTGTGCATACAGACTTCTAGACAGTGACCCTGCTACAGGACAGCTGTTTATCAAAGACGAACAACAGAATGCTATGGAGTCATTGAAAACCTTGTGAGGCTATTGTTAATCCTGATTATGTAGTCTGTTTTTGACCAGAATGTTGTAACATAACTGTACATATAATTTATATTAGTATGTTCTTGTGTTGATACACTAATACTTGGCTACTTTTGTGTCCTTGAGATATGTCTTTTCTTAACCCAGACTGGTCTTGAACTCACAATCTTAGCTAGATCAACTTTTATTCTTATTTGTCCATTATTGGAATTGGTCATTTCTCCA
The DNA here is from genome assembly GCA_023101885.1 of Typhlomys cinereus. NCBI lineage: Eukaryota > Metazoa > Chordata > Mammalia > Rodentia > Platacanthomyidae > Typhlomys > Typhlomys cinereus. Next base: position 5,941,092 of record JALPQD010000080.1, on the reverse strand, counting down.
AGGAAATGAAATTTTTTTGAGAGATAGTATTTTGAAACCAAGATCTAGGCACTAGACGTGCTCAATTTTTCCATTGCATTTAGACAGCAATACAGAAATAACACGTGTATATAAGCATGTGTGTACAGTACATGTGTAGTTTTTTATGTGCATTCATACATCTACATTAGTCTCTTAACCTATTTATTAATAGCCAGGTATCATATCAATTCCAGTTATTCAGGATTGTACACTAGTCAGAATCTTCACAAAAAAGTTGTGTGTGTATTGTGTATATGCTTGCTTATTTATATTATATATTTATTAAGGAAAGGAACTATAAAGAAAAAACACATTTGTTCTGCTTAAAATCTACTTGGGAATAAACAATTTTATAAATTATTGCACATTTGAAATCACAGGAGTATGTGCTGTTAAGATAGATGCATGCTTCCCAGTTCTTCTGTTTCTTAGCATGTATTGCAGCTACTCTTCGTGTTGTTGATAAACACATAACCAAACAACTTAAGGTAACAAGGGGAGTATTTTAGCTTACAATACTTAGTTACAATTCATCAGCATGGCAAAAGAGTTCATATCAACATTAGGAATCAAGGGAATTGACCACATAATATCCACAGAAAGCTGGGATAAGGACATACTTCCGTCTTTACCAAAATGCCTGTATGTCAATATATGCCAAAGTTCTGAACTGGCTTTCTCCATCTTATCAACCTACCCAAGAATGCACCCACCCATTGCAGACTGGGTCTTCCCTCATTATTTAAATAATCTCCATAGGCTTGCTCAGAAAATTTCTTCAAAGTTATCAAAAAAAGCGTGGAATCAGGCAAGAAGAAGCAAAAATTATTAGCTCTGATGAGGGAAAATGTAAGGGCAAACTTAAAGAGTTAAACCAGAAAGAAGTAAAGATCACAAAGTCTGCTGTGAAGCAGAGAAGCTCCATGAACAATTCAAAGCCCAGTCTTCTTTTGGATCAGGGGAGAGGCCCTATCTTGAAGGCAAGATTCTCAGAGAAGGCTCCCATCCATAACACTTTTGGAAGGAATGAGCTAGAGAGTGGAGTGCAAAGTTGGGGTCAGTTTCTTCCCCAAAGCAACATCCCAGGAGCGAAAGAGATTTTTCTTATAGGCCACACAGAAAAGCTGAATCAACTGTGATTGGAGAGGGTCAGTCTTGGCAATGTCATCCATGGGGTTCTGATTTTAGAAGCATCAAAGATGCAAGAGGGAGAAGTTCTTGGATCCCTACTCCAAGGTTTCAGGGAATGGCAGAATGCAGGCAGCATGTGGCAGAAAACCTGCAGTTTAAAAGCCCAAGAAGGGCAGTTTGTGCTGTGAGTTAAAGTAAAAATAAAAAGTAAAAGTAAAAGTGCTGTGAGTTAAAGTAAAAGTAAAAACGTTAGAAATGCCAGAGGCAATGTGGAACATCTGCCATGGAGAGCTGTATACCATGAGAGAAGCCAGCCCAAGAGAATGATGTGTTTTATGGGCAGCTGCATTGGAGGAATAGAACCAAAGCCCTTTGGAACTGAGACGATTTCAACAAGATGCTCATCTGTTGTACTTGGAGCTACAGGATTTAGAGTTTATCCTGTTGGTTTTTGGTCTTGTTATGGGCCGATCTTTCCTGGATATGCCCCTATTCCTACCTTTCGGAATAGGAATGTTTATTCTGTGCTGTTGTATGTTAGAAGTATGTATCTTGTCTTTTGACTTTATAGGAGCCTTTGGACTTTGGAACTCTGTACTGTGTTTGGACTACTGATGTAATCTATGAAGACTTTTAAAGTTGTACTAAGTATGGCTTGCATAATGAGATGGCAATGAGCCTGTGGGGTATAGGGGTGGAGTGATTTGAAATGTATCTTCTACAGTATCATGTGTTTGGGAAGGTCATGGCACCTTTGAGAAATAAAGTCTTGCTGAAGAATGGTGGTTACAGGGTGTGTGCCTTGAAGTGGAATAGTCTCACCCTACCTCCTGAAGAGGTCCACTTTTGTATCAAGGAGTCTTGCAGCTTTCAGTTTCCAAGATGTTTGCAGTGACCTAGCCCTCCACCTTCTCTCAGCCAGCCATACCATATCCTCCATGAAAGACTATATCTCTCCTCTGGAGCCATAAGCTGAATAAATCTTCATTTAAAAAAGCTTCTGTGCAGAATAAAAAAAACAATAGAGTAAAGGGAAGGATCGAAAATGAAAGTATGTTTATCTGGAAAAGTATTAATAACTAAAATATACAAAGAACTCTGACAACTCAATTAAAATCGAGGCCAAATATGGGCCACCACACTCACGTAACATATGTTATCTGCATATCCAACAAAAAAAGAACTTGAAAACCAACCTTTGAAAGAATACAAGCAAATGAATGGCCTACGAGTATAGAAAATGTATTCAACCTCACTAATGATTAGACTCACAAAAATGCAAACAATAATGAATTCCTATCTAAAGCATGTCAGGATAGATCTACCAAGAAAATAAGTATAAAGGATCACAAGTCTGAGAAAATGTTAAGATTAAACCTTGTATAACATTGGGGAAATTGTGAGAGCACAAAACTATGCAGAAAATGCATGGTAATTCCTTAGAAAAAAAGAAATGTTTTCTTCATGATAGGAGAATCCTATTTCTATGGCAAGAGGAAGGGATATGAAGAGATCTTCAAAAAAAAGATAAGGCCTTGAAGCAATTCCTTCTCCAATAGATTTCCTCTGAATATAAAATAAAACACAACTTCCATCTCATGCCAAATGAGAAATAACTTCATATAGATTATATAGTGTAGATGACTCAGAGGAAAATTCAGCACCCACATAAACAGATGCTCTGGAGGATGGGAGGGAAAAAGCAAGAAGTACCAAGAGAGGAGGAAGGAAGGCAAAGGGAAGAGAGAGAGGGAGTAAGAAGGGGGAAGAGTCTATAGGGGACAATGGGGGGAAGAGGAGATAGAGAAGAAAGAGGGTATCTATTGAGCTTGTATGATTAGGCAAAAAATGTAATAAAAATCTAACAATGTAATTTTTAAATCTAACAAGCCTATCAATATCCTCAAAATATCTTTTTTGTCATTGGGATATGAAAATTATACTCATAATGAAATAGTTCTAAATATCAATACAAATGATGAAAATTGAAAGCTAAAAACACCAGCTGCCAAAATTTGAAGTAAAATCTTTTGCATTCGTGCTAGAAATATAAAATAATATCATCATTTTGGGAATAATGCATTTACCATAGCATGCAGTGATTCATTACTAAATTACTAATTGCTCCCAAAGGGAAGAAATCATATAATCACACAAAAATCTTGAACAACATATGAAAACATTTTATAGCAACTTTCTTCATAGTGGTTAAACTAGTTCAAATGTTCATCAAAATATGAAAGCATGCTAAATACTTATGTATTACTTTCAGAGGATAAGCAGAAAAAATTGTAAATTAAAAAACACAAATTAAAATATTTAAAATATTATAAATAAATAAGAATTATAAATAAAAATACAAAAATAAAAAATACAAGAAATAAAAATACAAAAAATAAAAGAAAATTAATCAGATCTCACTAAGATTAAGTTTTATTCTAGCAATAAACATCATTAAAAATGTCAGCTATAAGTCACAAATTGGGAAAGATAATTTGAATATATATATATGCATGTTTGAGAAAGAATATGTAATAACATACAAATGAGAGAAAAAATACATCATCAGAGAGTAGGACCCAGAGGGAAGTTTGACATGCACAATAAAAGATGCTCTAGAGATGAGGGAGGTAATGGGAGTAAGGACGGTGGGAAAGGAAGGGAAAAAGGGAGGAGGGAGCAAGGGGATCTAGGGAGGAGTGGAGGGAGGGAGCAGAATGGGGTATCTATCAAGCTTGTATGAGTGGAAGAATAAATAAATATTAAAAAATCAGCTATAAGTCACAAATTGGGAAAGATAATTTTAATATATATGAGAAAGAATATGCAATAATATACAAATGAGAGAGAAAATATTTGGAATATGCATAAATATGTATAGAGACATGGAGGAACAAGAATAAAAGACAAGAATAAAAATACATGTGTCTTGTTTTAAATATGTTTACAATATGAAAATGAATTTTTATAATTTATTAATAATAAAATCCATAAAATATAGATATATATTTCTCAACATAAGATATATTTAAATCTAACAAGCCTATCAATATCCTCAAAATATCTTTTTTATCATTGGGATATAAAAATTATACTCATAATGAAATAGTTCTAAATATCAATACAAATGATGAAAATTGAAAGCTAAAAACACCAATTGCCAAAAGTTTAAGTAAAATCTTTTGCATTCATGCTAGAAATATAAAATAATATCATCATTTTGGGAATAATGCATTTACCATAGCATGCAGTGATTCATTACTAATTCGTTAATTGCTCCCAAAGGGAAGAAATCATATTATCACATAAAAATCTTGAACAACATGAAAACATTTTATAGCAACTTTCTTCATAGTGATTAAACTAGTTCAAATGTCCATCAAAACATGAAAGCATGCTAAATACTTATGTAATAAGATAAGTTTTAAAGATAAAATAGAATTTGCTATAGATATATAAACAAGTTGAATTATTAAAGTTTTACATCTGGAGAGAGAAGACATAGCAGAAACTATTGCTTGCTCCATTTTTTGGAACACTAGACCACATAAAATTACTACATAATTATAAATGAAAGAAAATCAGTAGTTTCCTGAACCAAAGATGGAGAAATTATTAACAATGACACAGAAAAGTGTAGTGGTATGACAAAAATTCCAATTTCATGGTAGTGATTAGAGAAGATGCAAATGAAGATGATTCACCTAGAAACTTAAAATGTGCACATTTAATATATGAAAATTATATAGTGAAATCAATTAGAATTCACACCCCTTTTCCCTAATGATACAGGTGGTTATTAAGGAAGAATTTATGCTCATTGACTTGGTCCCCAGGACAAGACTGTGATACCCATATTAGCCAGGGATAGACAGCTGATTTCATGAAAATCAAGTTCTAGATGTTTGTAAGAGTAAAGGCACACATTTGCTGTTAAGATGCTTCAATTATATATGCACTCATGAACCAGTGTTATATGAATCTCATAGTAGAAGTTGAGAAATCTTGAAATCTTACCTCACACCAAACACAGAAAATGAAATGCATCCTAGTCCTAAAATAAAAAAAGCAAATAAATGCTATTTTTAGGAGCAAGGTACAAGTTATTGATACTCCAAAGTAAACAAAAATATCCCAGTTCAAACTTAAATGAATATATATGATCTTTCATTAAAAAGTATATTCCTTAGTGATCTTATTGTAGCTTATTTCTTTAACATGTTTTAATTGAATGCAAATCACAGCAAACATTTTGGTATGATTATTGTATTCTTATTGCATTTAATTCATTGCTGGTCTACAAAGAGTAATTGTCCAAAATTTTTCTATAAGGTGCTGCAAATGTAATGTAAAAACACAATACAAAAAATACAAATACAGCTCTTTCGCCCCACCCCCCCTCCGCCGGTCGGGACGCGTAGGCGAGATCCAGCCGGGCCTCAACGCGCGCTCTAGGACCCCAGGTCAGCCCACGGGGACCCGGCTCCGACTCCCGCCATCCAGCCGGAGCCGCGCGGGGGCCCAGGGAACGAGGAGCACCTCCCCCTGCGCCCGGGCCCCGCCCCAGCTGCCCTCGGGTTAAATAGCTCCACGCCGACGCGCGCAGCCTCCCTCTTTCGCCCCACCCCCGCTCCGCCGGTCGGGACGCGTAGGCGAGATCCAGCCGGGCCTCAACGCGCGCTCTAGGACCCCAGGTCAGCCCACGGGGACCCGGCTCCGACTCCCGCCATCCAGCCGGAGCCGCGCGGGGGCCCAGGGAACGAGGAGCACCTCCCCCTGCGCCCATCCTCCCTTTTCGCCCCACCCCGCTCCGCCAGTCAGGACACGCACGGGGTCCACCCGGGCCTCACCCCGCTCCCTAGGTAAGTCCCCGTTCAGGCCCCGCCCACCAGTACCCCAGGCCAAATAATTCAGTTTAGTGAAATTGAGAGATCTTAAGAGTTAAAATGACAATGCCAAAGTCAAAGTGCAAATCCATGAGAAGCAACACTCAAGTAAACAAATCTCCCACTGAAGAAATTAATCCCATAATGTTAGACTCCAAAAAGAACAAACCCGCGGAAAAAGGCCAAGAAAGCCTGACCCAGGATAACGACTTTCAAAATATGATCATTACCATGTTCAATACTATGAAAGAGGAAATCCGGGAGGAACTACATAATCGAATCAATCGCTTTGAAGAGGAACACAACAGACATCTGGAGGAGTTGAGAAAAACAGTGCAAGAAACAAAAAGCGGCATAGAACAGTTAAAACAAACTCAAGCAGAGTTTAAAACTGAGCTAAAAGACAAGTTATCTTCAACCCAGAACGCCACAGAGAGTCTTATCAACAGAACTAATGAAGCAGAAAACAGAATTTCAGACCTTGAAGATAAGTGGGAGTACTAGCCAGCTCAATGGAAGAGGTTGTTAAAGCCAAAAAGATACTTGAGAGAAATATCCAAGAGATATGGGACACCCTGAAGAAGCCTAACATGCGTATTCATGGAATACGGGAGCAAGAATCTCAAAATACCACCCCTGAGGAAATTTTTCAAACGATCATCAAGGAAAACTTTCCTCATCTAAAGAAAGAGAGGCCCATTCATATACAAGAGGCATTCCGCACCCCAAACAGATACGACCAAACTAGAAGCACACCGCGGCAAATAATAGTTAAAACACTCCACATTCAAGATAAAGAACTGGTGCTGAGAGCTTCAAGGGAGAAAAAACAAGTCACTTTTAAAGGCAAACCTATTAAAATAACAAATGACTTCTCAGTCGAAACAGTAAAAGCAAGAAGAGCTTGGAGAGACATACTTCAAGTATTGAATGAGCAAAAATGTCAACCCAGGCTGATTTACCCTGCAAAACTATCAGTCATGATCGAGGGAGAAAGAAAAATTTTCCAGCACAAAGACAACTTTAAGGGATACATGGCCACCAAACCAGGCCTTCAAAAACTGCTAGAAATGATACTCAAGCGTGAAGAAAAAACAGGCATATCCAGGAGAACAGAAGGCAAATATAACACCATTAAAAGCGAAGCAATATACTTATAAAAGCTACTAAACATAATAAATGTCTGGAATTAACAATAGTTTCTCCATTATAACACTAAATGTTAATGGACTTAATTCACCGATCAAGAGACACAGATTACAAACTTGGATTAAAAATCACAATCCATCAATCTGCTGCCTGCAGGAAACCCATCTCACCACAAAAGATAGGCACGCTCTAAAAATAAAAGGCTGGTCAACAATTCTACAAGCAAATGGAAGCAGAAAAACAGGCAGGGGTAGCCATTATGCTATCAGACAAAGTGGATTTCAAACCAAAAAAAATTATAAGAGACACGGATGGATACTACATTTTAGTCAGAGGTACAATTCACCAGGAAGACTTCACAATACTGAACATATATGCACCCAATACGGGCCCCTCCACATTCATTAAGAAAACCCTACAGCGTCTAAAGCAAGAAATCAACCCCCAAACGATAATTCTTGGGGACTTCAACACCGCCCTCTCTACATGGGATAGATCAACAGGTCAAAAGCTTAACAGAGACACTTTGGAACTTAATCAAACCCTGAAAGAAATGGACCTCACAGATCTCTATCGAACTTTTCACCCACGCACCAAAGAATACACATTTTTCTCAGCAGCACACGGAACTTTCTCCAAAATAGATCACATATTGGGCCACAAAATGAATCTACACATGTACAAGAAAGTTGAAATTCTAACCTGTGCCCTATCAGACCACCACGGCCTAAAGCTGGACATCCACAACACATCAAACAAGAGAAAATACACTAACTCCTGGAAACTTAACACTATGATGCTGAATGAGAACTGGATTCAGGAAGAAATTAAAAAGGAAATTCAAGATTTCCTGAAAGTGAATGATAACGAAAATACAACTTACCAAAATCTCTGGGACACAATGAAAGCTGTTCTAAGAGGTAAGTTCATAGCTCTTAATGCCCACATCAAAAAAATGGAAACATCAGAAATAAACAACTTAACAATGCAGCTTAAAGCTTTAGAGAAACTAGAGCAATCTGATCCCAAAAGCAGTAGAAGAGAAGAGATTAGCAAAATAAGGGGAGAAATATCTGAAATCGAGACTAAGAAAACGATAGAAAAAATCAACAAATCGAAAAGCTGGTTCTTTGAAAAAATCAACAAGATTGATACACCCCTAGCTAAACTAACCAAAAGCAAGAGAGAGAAAACCCAAATTAACAAAATTAGAAATGAACATGGAGTTATCACTACGGATACCCAAGAAATCCAGAGAATTATAACATCATATTTCAAAAACTTATACTCAGTGAAGTTTGACAACACAAAAGAGATGGATGAATTTCTAAGTAAACACAACTTACCTAAATTGAATCAGGAAGTTGTGAATTACTTAAATAGTCCTATAACATATAAGGAAATTGAGGAAGTAATCTCGAATCTTCCCACCAAAAAATGTCCTGGACCAGATGGATTCAGCACAGAGTTCTACAAGACATTTAAGGAGTTAATAACACCAATACTCCTTAAACTGTTCCACCAAATAGCAAAGGAAGGAACACTACCAAATTCCTTCTATGAAGCTAATATCGTTTTAATCCCAAAACCTAATAAAGATTCACTTAAAAAAGAAAACTATAGGCCGATCTCCCTGATGAACACAGATGCAAAGATTCTCAACAAAGTCTTAGCAAATCGGATTCAAAAACATATTAAAAAGATCATTCATGGGGACCAAGTAGGCTTCATCCCCGGCACACAAGGTTGGTTCAACATACGCAAATCAATAAATGTAATTCATCATGTAAACCAGTCCAAAGTCCAAGACCACATGATACTCTCGATAGATGCAGAAAAAGCTTTTGACAAGATCCAACAGCCTTTTATGATCAAAACGCTAGAGACAGTAGGAATGCAAGGAACTTTTATCAATATAATAAAAGCTGTATACAACAAGCCCACAGCAAGGATTATGCTCAATGGGGAACAATTGGAAGCATTCCCACTTCGATCAGGAACAAGACAAGGCTGTCCACTCTCACCACTTCTATTCAATATTGTACTTGAAGTCTTAGCCGAAGCCATAAGACAAGAAAGGGACATAAGAGGGATTCAAATTGGCAAGGAAGAAGTCAAGCTATCTCTATTTGCAGATGACATGATCTTATACCTGAGTGATCCCAAAAACTCCACCAGGAAGCTCCTGGAACTAATTGAGAAGTTCAGCAGGGTGGCAGGATACAAAATAAATGTGCAAAAATCAGAGGCCTTCCTATATGCCCAGAATGAAAGAAGTGAAAAAGCCTTGAGAGAAATCATGCCATTTACTATAACCCCTAAAAAAATGAAATACCTTGGTATAAACCTAACTAAGGAGGTAAAAGACCTTTACAATGAAAACTTTAAAACCCTAAAGAAAGAAATTGCAGAAGACACCAGAAGGTGGAAAGACCTCCCTTGTTCCTGGATTGGCAGAATCAACATTGTAAAAATGACCATCCTACCAAAGGCAATATACAGATTCAATGCTATACCAATCAAAATCCCAAAGCAATTCTTCAAAGAAGTTGACCAAACAATCTCAAAGTTCATATGGAGGCACAAAGACCCAGGATAGCAAAAACAATCCTGAGTAACAAAACACAGCTGGAGGTATTACCATACCAAACCTAAGTCTATACTACAAATCCATAGTTATAAAGACAGCCTGGTACTGGCTCCAAAATAGACACACAGATCAATGGATAAGGATTGAAGACCCAGATATAAGCCCACAAAGTTACAGCCATTTGGTCTTTGACAAAGGGGCCCAAAGAATCCAATGGAAAAAGAACAGCATCTTCAACAAATGGTGTTGGCAAAACTGGATCTCCACATGCAGAAGATTAAAGCTGGACCCGTACTTGTCACCATGTACAAGACTTAATTCCAAATGGATCAAGGACCTTGATATCAGGCCAGAGACTTTAAAAGCCATAGTTGAAAGGATAGGGAACTCCCTCGAGCTGATTGGGCTAGGCCAACACTTCCTAAACAGACATCCAATGGCACAGTCACTGCTACCAACTCTCAACAGTTGGGATCTTGTGAAATTAAAGAGCTTCTGTTCAGATAAAGAGATTGTCGCACGAGCTCAAAGGCAACCCACAGAATGGGAGAAAATCTTCACTAACCACATATCTGACAGAGCTCTACTGTCCAGAGTGCACAAAGAACTTAGAAAATTAAACTCCAAGGAAAACACTGGCCCAATTAAAAAATGGGCCCTGGAACTTCAAAGAAACTTTACCAGGGATGAAATTAAAATGTCTAACAATTATCTTAAAAAATGCTCCACTTCCTTCGCCATCAGGGAAATGCAAATCAAAACTTCCCTGAGATATCATCTCACCCCGGTCAGGATGGCAAAAATCCACAGTACAAACAACGACAAATGCTGGAGAGGATGTGGGGAGAGGGGAACTCTCCTACATTGTTGGTGGGAATGCAGGCTCATACAGCCACTCTGGCGAGCCGTCTGGAGATTCTTAAAGAAATTAAAGATTGAAATGCCATATGACCCTGCTATCCCACTTTTGGGAATAACCCCCCAAGCAGCAGAGGTTCGCCTCGATAGCACAAGCTCGACCATGTTCATAGCAGCACTGTTTACAATAGCAAAGTCATGGAATCAACCTAAATGTCCAACAGTTGACGAGTGGATAAGGAAACTGTGGTACATCTATACAATGGAGTACTACTCAGCCATCAAAAATGATGAATTACTGGAATTTGCTGGGAAATGGATGTCATTAGAAAGAATTATATTAAGTGAAGTATCCCAAACCCAGAAAATTAAGCGCCGTATGTACTCCCTAATAGGTGGCTCCTAGTACCAAACTCGCCCAGCCCACATTGGGACACTCAAAAGTAAACCTATGTAACACAGTAATTGCAAGGATTATGAACAAGAGAGATGGGTTAGGAGGGCCACACCAGAAACAAGGAGAGAGGAGACCATGTTACAGCAGAGAAAATAAGCCTCCATCAAGGTCTGCAAGTAAGTAATGAGAAACCTGGTTAAGTTCACAGACGTTCTTTCCTGATCTCACCAGAAGGGGAGGGCATATAGTCTAGCAGATAAAAAGTAATCATTGTGCAAATGGGTAATGGACCCCGCCCTCAGTGAGGTTTCCTACTCTTATTACATCTACCCTTGAATGTGCTATTACAACAAGACTCCAGTTTAACAGCTTTTTGTCTCTGGCCAGGGGGTGACATACAGTGCCCAGCAGAATGGAGTGAAGGGAATTGCAGGAGCAGAAAAACTGCAAAAGAAAATCAACAAACCACAATCCAGAACTTCAGAGACTCTATATCAATCACATAGAACTAGGACAGCCTAATCTCTCCCCATCCTGGAGCTCAGGGACATTTGCGGAAGAGGGGGCGGTAAGATTGTAAGAGCAAAAGGATGGGAGGAGCAACGATTTGCAAGATTCTCAACAATAGTTGGGGCCAAAGCAATCATAATGGAACTTTGCATGCCCTGCGCAATGTCCAGCGCACTGTTGCCCTCATAAAGTCTAGCATCTGTTAAGGGCACCGAGACCCCTGGAGGCAAGGGATTGACAGCCATAGTAGTAATCTTATGATTAAGGGGAACAAGAGAAAGGGCTTATGGAAATGCCACTGGGTCCTTATATGTCATCGGAGAGGAGGACCCAGTGGAGAGTTAGGCGCACACAATAAAGGACTCTCTGGGAATTGGGGGGGAGACACTGGGGGAAGGGGAGGGGGGAGGGAGGGAACTGGTAAAAAATTTTAAAATGTATAATTAAATTTTTAATAAAAAAAAAAAAAAAAAAAAGAAAAAAAATGGAGAAAATTGCCAAGTTCTAGCTTAGCACATTTGTTGACTAAGTTCTGGCACAAAATTAAATAACAAGCTATTAAAAAAAAAAAAAAAAAAAAAATACAAATACAGAAAATAATTCTACTGCACATATAAAGATTTAGTAAAAAAGAAATATTATAGAAGCTAATACATTCATGATTCAAACAAACTGTCACAGCCATCTGAAAAGTCATACTTGGCAGACAAATTAAAATCCTAAAATGATATCATCAAATTAAGTTTTTTACCTAAAACAGAATATTTTCCATATTAACAATTACAAATGTTTCTTAGTAAGGCTTAACTAGTATATGCAATCATTATAGCCTCCAAGTTCAAAAGTTGTCATCATTGCTATTATTATTTCCATTATTTTATGTGATAGTTTGAAGTGTGTAGTGGGGAATATGTGTCACAGTGCACAGATGGAGGTCAAAAAACATCTTTCTAGATTAAGTTCTCTCCTTCTGGGGTTTGAACTCAATCACCAGACCTGTATAATAAGTGCTTTTACCAACTGAGACTTCTTGCTATCTCTAAAACTAGTATTTAAATGTAATTCTGGAAATTAAAACAGTCACATCATCTGAAACAGTAATTTAGTTCTACCTGTGGCATAATATCCATGGATATACTTTGTTATATTTTATTAAAATATATACTCAAGCTAACAGTTATGGTTTGTCTAAAAGATCTCTTAAAATCTGCAGCAAAATAACCTAGAATTATCTAAGCTAAACATACCATGGGTGCTATAAGAGGACTGGACTTGAATACAGTGCTTATCTGGACCTTGAACTCCATTGCTGCTATAACTGGATCACTCAGCTCCCGATTCACACATTAGAATGGAAGTACACACTTTTTTAGTAGTGAAATTAGTTTTTCATCTTTACCGGGTATAGTTTCTACATTGCTAACTTGCAACCTACATTTTATTCTTTTAAAAATATGTTTGTCAAGACACAATTTATGTATCATACAATTCAATCATGCAAAAAAATACAATCTATTAATTCTTAACATGTTCACAAAGTTGTGGGACTATCACTATAATGCACAGAATAGAGCTTCAAACACTTTCGTTTGGTAGAAATCATCTTCATGTAGTGATCTTTTGAGACTGACTGACAGATGGCTAACATGAAGCTATCTTTGAAGATAAGGCACATCCCAATGATTATGACACAAAGGTCATGCTCTCTTCAGTCAGAGAAAACATTCCTTATACAACAAAATGCTATCACAGGACTGACATCTCATGACTTCTGCCACAGATCATACAAAAAAGTAGGATCAAGACAAAGGTCCCACCCACAATCTACCATACTGTTGAAACCGCATGCTCTCAGACATTTACAGGAAAGTGACATTTGGATAACCTGTTTTCCACTTCCAGAATAGGTAGGAGTTTTCCTTACAACCAAGTGTGTATCTTGCAGAAAAAAAAAATGCATTTCAGAGCTCCATATGGTTTTAGGAAAGAAGAAAGAAATCAAAAGGAAATACTCCCTCTAAGCAAAAGCCATTGCAAAATGTCTGAGAATAATAACAGATCTACTTGAACCCAGTTATTATGAATAAAAGTGTCTATAGTGTGATGAATTACAATTTGCAAACTAGACACAATTAGCTATCATGTGATTTTGAGTGAACTAATTAGTCTCATACAGCCTTTTAAAAATGTAATTATATAATTAATTACAGGAAGCCACATTAAGGATTGGCTCTCAGGATGCAAGTTAATAATACATAATAAAACATGGCTTATTGCTACACATTAAATGCTAGTTCTATATTTAAAGTTAATGTTGATTTTCACTATGCTTGCTGTCATGGTTTACATCTGAAATGGCTGGCCCCCATGGACCTTGATCTGAACACTTAGTTCCCAGCTAAGATCACAGCTTTAAGATGTTGCAGAACTTTGATATTTAAGAAGTGAAGTCTGTGTGTTGGAAATGAGCCACAGGAGGCAGGCTCTGGGTTATAGTCTTAACCCAGTTCTGGACTAAGCTCTCTCTGCTTCCTGAAATGATGTAACAAGTCATCCCAAGCTCCCACTGCCACAGTCACGAATTAATTCCACCTTTGTGGTTTCTGCAAAACGATGAATCATGTTCCCTGAGGGTGAGCTGAGATAAATCCTTGACCCATTAATATTCTGTTAGGCACTCCTTCATAATGATGGGAAAAATAGCAAATATAGTCATGACCAAGTTTCTGTGAAAATTGACTTTATGGGGGAATATAATGTCCCTCAGCAGAAATTCAGAAAGGTATGAACAACTATGTTGAGTAAGAGATGGAATTCATTAAACAGTAATTTCAAAAGAAATCCAAAATTCCAAAGTAAAAAATAATAAAACCATTAATAATACATGGAATAACAAAATAGATCAATACAGACCATATTGTATTAACATTATAAAAATGGGCTGTGGAGATACTTAGGAGGCTAGAGCACTTGCTGTACAAGCAAAGAGATCAGAATTTGGATCCTCTGACTGAATCTGTAAAATGTCAGATGCGTGTGACAACCCACTGATAATTTCAGTCTCAGAAGGTGAAGCCTGGGGATGTCCAGAGCAAACTGGCTAGCCAGACTTACCCTCTCTGTGAACTCTAGACTTAATTAGAGACTTAATCCCAATAGACTAAGATGTAAGAGCAAATGAGGATGATATCTACATCTATATCTATATGTCTTTATCTATCATCTATCTATATGTATCTACATGCATGTGAACACACATATATCCATGCATGCATCACATACACATACATGTGAAAAATGGAAATAGAAAAATAATAAATGCATAAAAAAACAAACTCAGACTTTATCCACAGCATAAATATTAGAGACTACTGGTCTCATAACTGGAATACATAGAGGAAAAGAGAACATAAGTCCTAATTCTCTATCAATGAACTTTGCATGCAAGCAGTATGGCTATTTCATCTGAGTAGGATATAACCATTGATAATATTAAGCAGAGCAACTGTGATAATCCTCTGGAGAACCTCAGGAAAATAAGCTTATTATTTGTAAAAATAAGTTATGAGACCAACAGTCACATGATACCCTCACAAGGCCTTTCAAAGATCCTCATAAGGTTTCCCCAATCCTCAATTCCTATTGACTGGGTTAGGACTTATTGTTGGGACAGCTGCTCATAAGTCATCCAGAAGACTTTCCAGTGTTACATCTGCCTGAGAATCATGTATATTTCTGTGAATAATTAAACAAACTCCTTGGTTCACACATGCATTGGATTGAATCCTTTCTTTGTTCTGTTATTACCTCTCTATCTGAGATGAAAACATGTTTCTTTATACCTAGAAAAAGTCACAAATACATGCAGGGTCTAGCAAAACATGTTATTTAAGGTGCATTATTCAAAATAAATATTGAGACATATAATCCAGGCAACTAATATAAGGTTGCAGATAAGCTAAAAAGTTAGGGAAGATAAAATAGGAGAAATCCGATCTTTGTGTTCAATGAAAAAATATGGATATGATTAAATAACTGCTTAAAATGTCACCACAAGATATAACAAAATCAGGCATAGAGTTAGTATGCAAGAAAGGTAGAGTGGGCGCAGAGGACCCCGAGGACCAGGTGAGAACAGACACAAGAGATGGGGATACTATGATAGGGATCTCACGAAATGTGTGAAGGACCAAGAATGAGATGAAGTTATGTAATTTATGTTTCCAAATAATATCTTTTTCAGCTGTCAAACAGACTCAGTGAAATGTGCTGGGGAACAATAAGAAAAAAGACCAAAAAAAGAGAGAGCATAATGCAAGCAGAGGATCATGGGGTTAGTTAACCCGTTTAATTTGGATACTCTAACAACCAAGGCCTATGATTCTGCAGCACAAAACCAGGAAAATTAGTTGTTGAATATATAAGTTACTTAGTTTGTTACCTTAGTCCTATAAAATTGGTGATATTAATGCTAACACTTCAGTAATTAAGTGATTAAAAATAAAAGTAAGGCGATAACATGAGCAGAAAGTATGTGTAGCCCCAATGATTTTTTTGAATGGCAGAATTAATGTAACAATTCTAACTATAAAATTACATCATCCCTTTTTTCATAGCAATCTACAGCTTTAATTAATTACATTAGAAGAATATTATGCCTTGAATGTGGCATGTGCCCCACAGGATCATGTATCTAAACTCTTGATGTCCAACTGACAGTGTGGCTTGTGCAGACTGTAAGTCATTTAAGAGAAAGTCTAACTGGAGAAACAGGCCGTTCGTAGGAAGGTGTTTGAAAATTTGAGACCAGCTCTGGTTCTAGTATAGACTCTATTTCTTTGCTAGACAACTTGTATGTCCAGCCAACTGTAATCCTGCTTTCACAGCTACTATTTCTGACATCTTATATTCCTGTCATGCAAGACCATCTCCTAGGAGCCAAAAATAATCCTCTGTTCTCTAAAGTTGCTTCTGCCAAGTATTTGGTAACTGTGTTATATTAACAACTAATAAAAAATGTATTTAGGGAGTCAAGATGTTACTGAGAAAAATCTGACCATGGTAGTTTACCTGCCTTTCACACTGATTTGTAGTTGGAATATGGACAAGTTTGGAGCTGCAATGTAGGGAAATCCAAGAGAATTGAAAACAGAAATTTAAGAGATTAGTCTTAGGGTGGGGGAGTTAAAAATACCAGAATGCTGACAGTTCTAGAGACATCAAAAATTATGCACTTCAGGTTCACATGGGAACAATGACTTTAGTACCACTAGGACTAGGGTTCATTTGTGCTACATTTTGGAAGAATGTGGTAACATTCTTCCTTAACCCTGTGATTTTCAGTGAATCTGGATTAGAAAATATGACTAATTTGCTCAGTGGTAAAATTTGAAAAATACCATAGTATTCAGTCCGTGGTTTGGTTATTATTCCTTGCATTTAGTCACATTTATATTGAAAATTCCCGTTGAATAGTGTACAATGTAAAAATGCACCATTCGATAAGAAAAGGAGCACTAGTTTATTAACAACTCAGGGGGTACACCTTCACCTCACAAGCAAAAGGACCTAAGTTTAGATCCCCAGATTTCACATAAATGTTAGGAGTTGAGGAAGGCCAATAGTAATGGATTATAGTTTCAGCCCTGGAAAGCAAATCCTGGGAAACCCCAGAGCAGAGCATCAAAAGAGGTAGAGCAATGCAGTTCAATGAGATTAGCACAATTGTTAAAGAGAAGATTCCAAAAGGTAAAAATGCAAAATTCATTGAAAGAAGAAAGCCTGAGAAAAGAATGTCTGAAAAGGCAGAGTGGACCATGCAAGATAAATGTTTTCTTTAATTCAGTCATGTGGGCACTCACATGGTCCACTGTTGTATTCCACAGTACCCATCAATATCTCAGTATGGCACGGGAACTTGGTGTAATTAATGAGTAATGAGGTTATGGAGACTTGTGCCAAAGTTCCAGAGAAAAACTACTGAAGTCACATGTATAACCAAGAGAAAAGTTACTAAGGACCAACAAATAGCAGAGAGGTCCTGGGAGGTGGACATGTGAACCTGAAAATGAAGTGCACTCTGCAATGCAGACTCTGTATGAGGGACATGGGCACCAGATGGAGCCAGCCTAAGAGAGAGTCGATGTGTGCACC
The DNA here is from genome assembly GCA_023101885.1 of Typhlomys cinereus. NCBI lineage: Eukaryota > Metazoa > Chordata > Mammalia > Rodentia > Platacanthomyidae > Typhlomys > Typhlomys cinereus. Next base: position 5,923,397 of record JALPQD010000080.1, on the reverse strand, counting down.
ATAGAGGTTCATGTTTAAAGGTCTGTCTTGAGTCTCAAAGAAGACTTTGAACTTTTGAACACTGATGGGGCAATGAAGACAAGGGGGACATTTGAAGTTGAAATGAATTCATGTTGAATTATGATATAGCAATGAGTTAGGAAAGTCAAAAGCAGAATGTCGTAGTTTGAAATTACATGCAAATTTGAACACTTGATCTTTAGCTGAGGGTGTGATTTTCAGAGGTTGCGTAACATTTAGGAGATAGGTTTCTTTTGTGGGGAGGCTACAGAGATAACTCAGGGATTAAAACTCTGTTTCACAAGCAGAAGGTCTTCAGTTCGACCCCAGGTCTCACATAAAAACACC